>BSBN01000503.1:15026426-16303568 GCA_027924645.1 Cunninghamia lanceolata | reverse complement strand
GAACTTTGGGAATTTGTCGAATTGTGAGGGTCACGTTCTCCTTAGTTAGGCCCTTAAGAAACTAGCTTTACAATTTTAAGAAAAAAAATTGAGGACAACAAACAAGCATGTAATATGCTCCTAAGATGATGATGCATTGCTGATATAATCCATTTAATCCATATGCAATCGAATTTATAAGTATGCTTAATAAATTCTTAAATATGTGCTAGAGCCTAGATGATTCATTTCTGACTAGGGTTAGTCTTTAAACACATCATCCTAGTGAGTAATTTGGTGCAATTTGCATTTTAGTTAGTTCATAATGACAAATAAAAGGGGCTAGAAAAGTTTGAATTTGAATTTTTTATTTTGAAATTTCAAGAGTTAGATCCATAGTAGCAGGGATGATTTAGATCAAGTCTACACTTGTGTATCTAACCTAGAAAGGCAAAATGAGATATTTACGGAATGGGGTGAAATCTAAAATTGTGTGTGGTGGGATTTAAGAAGGAATGAGATTGTTTGTTAACTTCCATGCAAATTAGACCATCTCACACACTATTTGATGCACTAAAAACAATCTAATCACAATAAACACAAAATATATGAGAAAATAACATTAATATACAATTTTCACCATTATAATAGTATAAATATCAATCTTTAATACCCTTATTTATCTCACTTTAAAAATGCATCAACCAAAATTTATATAGAGAAGTCTCTCCATGTAAATACCTTTAATCCTAGCCAAAAGAGAAGCCTTGGAGGGTAAACCTTAACCAGCGGGCACATTGTAAAACGACCCGCTGGTCGAAATGTTGCTGACTCGTCTATTTTGGACAAATTACAGCAGTCAAATTGTGCAGCAGGGTTGAATGATCTTGTCGAAAGATTTACAGGTCGAAAAATTGAAAAAATATCCAGCACACAACGTGCTGGCTGTTTACAGTGGGCGATGTAGAAGCTCCAAGAGATCCCGCGTGAACTTTGAAGTATTTACACAAAAACTAAATTTCTAAACATAATGGATCTCAAGGCTGGACTAACGACATTATGGTAACGAAGCATCGAAATATCCCTGCATGTACGCACTTTCAGCTAAGAAACACAATGAGTTTGTTAGTCTACGAATTTCCTTCTAGAAGCCCGCCATCTTAAAAGCGAGAACGAAAATTCGCGAAGTCCTGCGTCATAAAAGCATGCTCCTGTGAAAATGTAGTAGTTTATGTGATTTTGGATGAAGCGAATTAGTCAGGATGAGACTCACAGTTTGATACAGAGCTTATTCCATTCATTTGCGGAACAAAATAGGAAAGGCCGTTCCAAACGATCCATTTTATCTGGTGGCTGATGAGGTAAATGCAATCAGAATATCCCGATTTCCCGAATACCCCGTCTTGAAATACTAGATTACATCACAGAATCGCTGCAGAGTGGGTGCAAAATTGTGAAAGCCATGAGAAAGTGCGTGATGTTGTTCCTATTTGCACTTTCTGTGTTATTTTCTGGCTGCCATGGCTACACTCTCAACCAGCGAGAAGCCCTGAATGCCCATCTCAAGGCAAGACAATCCACTTCACAAACCCACGTGGAATGGACGCCTCCAACCATTGACTCCCAACTTCTCACCTCTAAAGATGAGAGCTTTGGATACAAAGAAAAGCAGGCAAAAGATGTGATTAAAGCTCTTCCTGGACAGCCCAAAGATGTGGGATTCAAACAGTATTCTGGGTATGTTACAGTGAATGCCCGGACAGGCAGAGCACTTTTCTACTACTTAGCTGAGGCTGCAAATAAGCCTTCTTCTAAGCCTTTGATTCTCTGGCTTAATGGAGGTATATATAAATGTTCTTTAAAACTTTACTCTTCCATTGAGGCTATTCTTAAAATATATGGTCATTGTTGAAGAGTGTGATATTTAAATAAAAATGTTGAACAGGGCCAGGGTGCTCATCTCTTGGATTTGGAGCATTCCAAGAACTGGGTCCATTCCGTATCAATTCAGACCGCAAGACACTTAGCAGTAACCCCTACGCATGGAACCAAGGTCAATCATGGGTTGCTTCAGATTAATGTTTTTGTTCTTTTTTTAATCAGATGTATGTGCACTGCATTTCTTTTAAGTTAAAGGGCTGAAAGTAGGGCTTAAATTTGATGAACAACCCTACCTGTCAAGCAAATTTTTAATGATGGTTATCTATTCAAAGGTGCCCTTAAAATACTATGATATATCTTAATATAAGTAAAATTATATATATATATATAATCATAATTCTATATAAGTTTTGACATCTATTCAAAATCTCTTCTTTCATGTGACAATCTTTTTAAAAGTTTGACTGTCAACCATATGACCATCAAATTTATGCCCTGAGGGAAACCACTCTATTTAAATATCATCTAGTTCAATAGTCAAACCTTTAAAATATGATTGTGTAATACCCATATCCTCTTAATTATTATGTTTTGCATTTCAAATATTTTTTAGTCAACTACTATAAAATATAGCAATAATATATTATATTATATATAGTATGTTATTATTTTAAATTATATATTTTTAATATATTTTTTCAAAATTGTGTAGTTATATTTTTGACAGGGAACAATATAATACTATATTACTTTTATATTACAAACTGCATGATAAATACAGAACTTATAATCTGGCTTAGTATTCACCTTCCAGTCTATTTTAAAAAGCTTTCATTCACCTCATTCAATGAAAATCTAGGATACATAAAATAAATAGAAAATGTCATCCTTTGACATGCTTTTATAAAGACGGACAAACACATCAGAAGGCTTTTAATATATACAGTCACATTGATTGTAAATCTACAGTGGCAAATATGCTGTTCTTGGATTCACCCATCGGTGTGGGATTTTCATACTCTAATACATCTGCTGATTACGATGTGGGTGGCGATCAAATGACAGGTATTTATATACATTTGCATTTTCCAAACTTTGAATTTGCACCAACAAACTTGAATCTAAACCCCACAAGAAATACTTACCCAATCTCATTATTCTCGTGATTTCAGCACAGTACAATTATATCTTCCTCTTAAACTGGTTTCAAAGATATCCCCAATACAAAGATCGCGATTTCTACATAGCAGGTGAAAGCTACGCTGGTAAGTAACCATTATTATTGTTATATTCAGCTCTCTTCAAAAACGGTAATTCTTAAATATCATCTATTTCAAAAACGGCTATTTTCAAATAGTTAAAATATTTACCATTTTTTATTGTGAATGAGGTGTAAAATTACTATTTACTGTTGAATAATTGAAGTGGATGATATTTAACCAGAGTGACGAACATACTGTAACCCCCATTATTTTACAGTACAAAATTGATGTTAGACTAAAAAAATGCAAATATAAATACTTTAACAATTACCAATATTCATATCTGATTTTTTTTTTCTGTTTGAGAATGTAGGTAATTATATACCAGAATTGGTAGACCTTATTCTGAAGTACAATAGCTCACGTACATCTTTCATGAGGCTGAGAGGAGTCATGGTTGGGCCTAATTGTCTAAACTTTTAATCAAAATTGTGTCTGGGATATTTGTTCTCTTTTTTCCCTTAACTTCGACTTATAACTCACTGCAGATCGGAAATGGGGTCACAAACACTAACACAGATAACAAAGGATATTATGACTATCTGTGGTCTCATGCATTGATGTCTGATGAAACATACGAAGGAATTCTTAAACATTGCGATTTTTCAAACATAAGCGCCCCGATTTCATCTCTATGCGATAATTTTACCCATCAAGCTTATGCAGAGTATGGGAATATAGATCCCTATAACATATATGGTCCACTATGCCCTTCTGACGAATCCAATTCCATGCATGTGAACAATCCCACGGTAAGATTCTATGTAGTTTTTGTTTCATTGTTAATATATCACTAGCCTGTGAGTTATAACAATAAACTGATTAATATTGCTATGATTTATTGTTGCAGATGGCCATGAAGGGAAATGGATCAAATGAAATATTTGATCCTTGTAGTGGATACTACGTAGAGTCCTACTTGAATCTCCTTGAAGTTCAAAATGCAATGCACGTACATCATGATTTTATATATATGAAGCAATATAGCTTATGCGGGTATGCTGTGAGATATATAAAAGTGTACTTTTATCTTTCAATAAAAATAAGGTTTATGTCACTAAAATATGTCCTTGTCTATGTTTGTGATATAAACAGGGCAATTGCCTATTACGATTCAGCTCCCACGGTGCTTCCAATATATCAAAAAATGTTAGCAGCAGGATTGCGTATCCTGGTTTTCAGGTATTTATCAAATTGACTAATAAGTAAGGTAAAATGAAGTTACAGATCTATTTTTCCATTTGGTATTCTTTAGGAATGTACTGATCTTACAACAAGGAATATGGGATACATTCTATTTAAACATTATCTACTTCAGTGGTCAAACAGTCAATAGTAATTTTACATCTCATCTCTAATAAAAGTGGTAAATATTTGTTCTATTTTTATTGGCTAAAATTGACTTTTGACTATTGAAATGGATGATGTTTAAGAATAGCCATGGATAGAGGAGCTACACCTATTTATGAAGATTGATAATACAGTTACAATTTCTTCAATATTTTTCTAAACTCTTATTTCTTTTCACTTCAAAATCTTTCTGAAAGTTTGATGGCTGTTCAAATGCTCTTAACATCGTTGGTCAGTTGTATGTAGATAAGTACATTATTTTTTCATGTGCAACTTTACAAAGATCTGCATAAAATAATGTAAGTGGTTTTGAAAATGCAGTGGAGATGTAGATTCAATTGTACCTGTAACGGGGACAAGATTATCTATAAATGTACTAAAGCTTAAGATTCAAACAGCTTGGCATCCATGGATGAATGGGGATGATGATGTAGCCGGCTACTCTATAATCTATAAAGGTGGGTTAACATTTGCAACTGTGAGAGGAGCAGGCCATGAAGTACCAAGCTATCAACCTGCTCGAGTTTTGGTCATGGTTAAATCTTTTGTGGCATACAAAGAATTACCGGCGCCAAAGCTGGTAGGTCAACCTTCTGCCAGACTATGACACAATCATAGTTTGAATTGTTTAGTGCCCAGTGTTGGAATATATGCTCCAACATTAATAAATGTAATAGTGAGCTGTTGTGCATGTAGATAGCTTGCCTATATGTGCTGTTAACAATTTGTTAGATGTAGGTGTATAAGAAATTAGATGTTGTAGTTGTGTCAATAGTTGTTAGTGTGTCGTTAATTAGTTGAGTTAAGTGTCAAATGTAGATCCACTTTTGTAGGACTTTGTTATGAGTTTGTAATCTTTATAAATTGTAACCTTTATTTGCCGAATCAATGAGGAATGCAGCTGTTCTATTTTCTATTTTGGTATCAGAGCTAGACTGGGCATGACTCTCTCATAGGAGTGCCCAGGTAAATGAGAGGGCTGTGAGTGGTGTGTGGATGCTTTGATTTTTTAAAGATTTTTTGCAGGGAAGGATGCAGTAGAGGATAGATAGATGTTCAATAGTCCGAGATGCTTGTGGATCGGATATACTATACCTCATTGGGGTTATGATACATGCATGTAGGATTGATGTCCAATAGTTTAGGGGAGAGCCGAAATCTGGAAGTTCAGCATCATACCTTTTCGAGGGTAATGAGACACTTCATGTGCAAACGATGTCCAATGATGTTGGGAGCTTGGATTACAGCTAGGAGACTATACCTGGAGCAGCTTGAAGAAGTCTTACTGGTCCCAGAACTATTTTTTTAAGGAACAACTTTTGCATAATGTATTTCCTATTGTTTTATGTTATTAGTCAGTTTAATGTTGTAGCATTAAGAGGGGGTTTTGGAATATATGCTCCAACATTAATAAATGTAACAGTGAGCTGTTGTGCATGTAGACAACTTGACTATATGTGCTATTAACAATTTGTTAGATGTAGGTGTATAAGAAATTAGATGTTGTAGTTGTGTCAATAGTTGTTAGTGTGTTGTCAATTAGTTGAGTTAGGTGTCAAATGTACATCCACTTTTGTAGGACTTTGTTATGAGTTTGTAATCTTTATAAATTGTAACCTTTATTTGCTGAATCAATGGGGAATGCAACTGTTCTATTTTCTATTTCTCAGTAAGCTTGCTACAATTGATGTATGAGTCCAAATCAATTTGTAATGCAGGATTTATTTGGGCATTCTTTATGAAGAGGTTTTTTTAAATCAATTAGAGGGGTGAACAACCTTTCATGGTCTCTCAAATCAATGGAATTGGACATTAGGTATTTTGTAACCAAAGTTGGACATGTCAATCATGAAGGCCCAAGGTGGTATATTGAATGATATCCCAAAAAAAAAAAGTTTTTTAAAATAGATTTTTTTTACAATTGAGTTATTTAAATATTGATTTTAAATAAATAGTTGGTTATAATATATATTTTTTAGGAAAAGGTGGTGAGCCACCTAGACATATATTTATCAAAATAAAATGATTTATATAAGAAGGGTTGCTTTCGTCCAATGCTTGCTGTATTAAACTATAAAAGCCAAAAAGAAAATACATAATAGGCCTTGTAGTGGCCTTTGCTATTGTCCTTATAGTAGAAGAAACAAAACACAACAATTGCAATTTATAAAACAGGAAAATAAAAAACTATTACCTAGAGCACCTCGGGACTATTAGACACATGGGGGAAGGAAAGAGACCTCCTATTGCTGGTCCTCCCTCTCCCTCACCATGGACCCATAGGTATCTCCTAGTCCTTCTGCCACTTCCAATATATTCCTCTCGATCGTGGCCGACACACTTGAGCTATGTGGCTCATTTTCATCATTCTGTAGAGTTGAATCATCATTATCTAGTAGCGCATTGGGGAGGTGAGGTGCACAATCAGGGGCATGCATCCTGAGGAAACAAATTGAAATGAATACATCCCTGCATCTAACTGTCATTTGATTGGAGAAGTTATGGATGTGTCCATGGAGGGCTCTGTCCAAACCGCTTATGCACCCACATCCCAATCCTTTTTGCATTGCCTTGAAAACACATTCAGCTGTAGAGGATGTTCTCAGAGTTTGAATTGGGAAAATACCTCCCACTATGGCTTCTCCCTTTGTTAGGTTGTAGCCCTGCAAAGCAGGTCTCCATCGCTCCACATTGTACAGATAATCATAAACTAGGCCAGTTGCTATGGCATGAACATAATGACCATCTTGGACGATGTCCATTATGTTTGATAGGAGTGTCAAAACTATGTTCCACCAATGGAGTGTCCCCTCCTTCGTTCCTTGGAGCCATTTTTGGCAACATATATTTTGAATTGCGAACTACGCCATCATGCAATTCATATCAAAGATCTGGTTTAGGTCCTTAATTTTAACTCTTCCTTTGATCTCCGGCTCCCATGGCATGACTAGAAACAAAAGGCGAGGGTTGGCAATGTCATTCTCCATTTGTGTACCTACAAGAAAAGATCAGACAAAGAAACAAAACATCAAAAGAGTGCGATAGGAAGTCTAGAAATTTTAAATCACATTTGATTATACCTTTGGAGGATATAAATATTGATGTGAGACTACTCTTCATTATTACTTTTGATGTCATTGTGGTCTAATCATCCTAGGATGACGTCCCTCATTAGAGATTTTTGGTAACTAAAATAAAGGATGAAAATTCTTTCTTGATTTATCTCGTATAATCATTTATAGCTCTTTTCTGCATTGTCCCATCCGCAAAATTAGACTGTCCTTCCATAGGTGACATGGTTGTTGTAAACCCTGCCTAATCTAATCTATTAAATTTGAATGATTGGTTTGGGTGCCTCCCATCTGAGCATTCTCGAGCGAATTTATGAGGGGTTGGATCACCTTCATGCCAGCAACTCTCAAATATTTGACGCGCTTCTCCAGTCTATGGATTGGAGAGATTACAATGAGTTGGTTTCACTTGGCGATATGGTGAAAGTTCATAATTGTGTCACACTTTTATAAAAGGAATGACCAACACAAACATAGTTTTCTAACGTAAACGTCAAAAAAGTCATATGTATGTTTTGAATTTTAAAATGACATAAACTAATGAAATGTAGAATTTTAATGTAGTTTATGCTTATAATTTTTAATTTTTTTTAAATAGGTGGATATTTTTTTTTATAAATTTAATTGATGAATTTTAAACGCTGATATTTTTTGAAAAAAGTGACATTGATGGGACGTCAAGAAAAATATAGCAAAATTAATTTTTTTTTCCTAATTAGCCAACTCAAATACCTAGTATATGGAAAAAAAAATTTAATTTTTGATAAATATATTTTAAAAAAAAATTTAATTTTTGATAAAAATATTTAAAAAAAAATTTAATTTTTGATAAAAATATTTTTTTAAAAAAATTAAAGTCAATTTTAATCAGAACATAGTAGTTTCCATGGGACATTAACTTTTTTACAATATATATATATATTTTAAAAATACCCTCTTGGAGAGGATTCTCTCTTCTAGTGAACCATATATTTTTCAAATTTTTTGAATATGTTTTGCCTATTTATTTTTAATTTCTAATTAGCTACATTTTTTATTATAATAACCTACTTGCAATAAATTTAAAAATAATCCTAAAAAAATTTATGAAAAAACATAAAAAAATATTTCTAAGATCTAGACTCTAACATCTACCAAAGGGTATTTTCAAATTTTTATGAAAATGCCCTTTGGTTGGAGAAATTTATAGCTGAACTTGAAGTTTTGTTTAATTTTTTGTAAATGGGGGGGTTGGATACCACATGGGATGCCACATAGATAGTTTCAGACGAGATTGTATCGCTTGAAAAGGTTCTGGGTGAAACTTTCTTGGCTGAAACCTTCAATGTACATAAACATATTTTTTAAAATTTAAATCAACTTTTATATGTTTTGAAAATTTGAGCAAAATTATTTCACTAAGAACTATTCATGCCACGCAATGCCACATAAGTGTTACGTGGTTCTGAGTGGAACCATTTCCATAGAAACTATTTAGTTGGCCAAAAGTGTGACACAGGTTTGAACTTTTACCTAATAGATCTCCTTAAATGTTTCAAATGCTTACATTTAAAGCATGACGTCCTTTCCAAGCTTGCAAGTTGGTGACCCTTTTTATAGCCGTTCTTGATGATGAATGTTAAGGTGTGCTATTGAATGATAGCTAGGACATCCTATCAGAACTTTCATTTCTTAGAGGATCCTCATTTCTTGCTGAGTTGGCGATTCCATTTGCCATGAAGGTTGAATACTGACTCCTTTTCGTGCTGATCCAATGTTCTAAAAACCAAATCTTCTACCCCCCTTATATCTTCCCTTTAACAAATAAATATTTGGAGAGTAAGGGTTGAATACTTGTACTGAAGCTTAGCCTTCGCTCCATTTCCTATTTACTTCCATATTGGTAGGAGAACCCCCCGCCATTGGTCACACAACCATTGAAAACTTAAAGCACCTATCTTATTCCCAAGCAATGATGTGATTTCTCTTTTTGTTGTCTTTCCCATCTAGCCATTCATAGATCATCCTAGGTAGAAAAGTTATAAAATAATCTCCCTTATAAGGTCTACATAGCTATGCCTAAGAAGCAAGATTGTCTTCTATTCAAGTCATCAGTTGAGTAGGCACCTTTCCTTACCTTGGATTGAAAATCATTTCATCATGAATTTGATCAATGGCTTTGTTAGCCAATGCGTATGCCACCTTGTTCCTTTCTATGTAACAATGTCTTACTTGGAAAGTATCTAGCTTTTTCATTAGTTCCAATGCTTGCTGTAAGATGTATTGAACCCTCCATTTCTCTATTTTCTTTACTTTGATCGCCTTGATGATGTTTAAAGAATCCCCCTCAATCCAAAGGGTTATGAAATTGTGGTCTATGGCCAATTGATGTCCATGTAGGAGTGCCCATGCCTCAGCCTCGTTGTTAGTTCCTTACAGAATTTTGGTTGAATTGGCCACTATCAAATTAAATTAAATTATTATATTAGAAATCTCTTTCAATTAAAATTTCACAATTACAAGGATCCACCAAAATTAATTAATTAGGAAGGATTGAATGAGGGACACATGTTATCTTTTAAAAATAAACATTATTTTTGGCCTTGCAATTATGAAACCTTATTATTTTTAATATTTCTAAATATTCTAAAATTTGTTTTATCGAAAGTATTGTTGGAAAGATTTTCATCAATTTAAATTAACATTATTATAATTTGATAATCATAATCATAACATGAAAAATGAAAGTGGAAAAAATTAAATGGTACATATGTAAGGAATCTGTGATGATGGAAAAGTTAGCATTACCTTAATTTAAGTATGGTTAGATTTATTGAACTAGCCTCTTGTATCACTTGTGGCTTTTGGATTAACAAAAATTTCTTTGTGAAGGTTTTTGAGGCTCATACCAAAGATACTTAATCAACTTGAGAATAGACAATTAACTCTTATTTGGGTGAGCTAATTTTAGGAGAATATAAATTTGAGTTAAGAATGATTTTATTTTAGTAGATATTTAGGAATAACAAGTCTATAAACACTTTAAAATATTGAGTTATAATATTTTAGTTTAATAATTAATAACTCTTAAGATAATATTCTTTGTTTCAAGTTTCTTTCTTCCCATCAATATTCCAACAATGAACGAGTCATATATGATCCATGATCCTAGAACTTCATTTACCTACATGATTTGTAAAATTTCAACTTTCACAATAAAATAATTGTAAAGTTGCACCACCAATGGTGACAGTTGCAATTTACATGTTTTATTTGTAAAACTTCGATTTTGACCATGTGATAGTTGTAAATTTTCATAGCCATTGGTAACAATTACACAACTACCAATAATGCAATTGTTATATGGTTTTGTAACCTCACTATTAATTTTCTAACTCCTAGTAGTTTTATAGTCTTCCCTAATAGTTTTGAACTGTCACCTACTAAATGTCACCAGAGCCCATGTAAATTAATGAACACCTCCCATAAAGTGCTAGCACATTATGGTCAACGTGCTAGCATTTTACGTTGGGCACCAACCCCAACATAAAGTGTCGGCATGTTGTAGTCAATGTGTTGGCATTTTACATTGGGTGCCAACCCCAACATAAAGTGTCAGCATGTTGTGGTCAACGTGTTGGCATTTTACATTGGAGACCAACCCCAACATAAAGTGCTAGCACGTTGTGGTCCCTAATGTAAAATACCAGCACGTTGACCACAACATACCAGCACTTTAAGCTCTTCCATTAATGAAAGACCAAAAGCAAAAAAAAAATCCCTTGCTCTTCACACTTCGTTGTCACCACTTCTCACTCACTTATGAACCCACCCATCCCAAAATCCTTGTTTTATGTGTAGATACAACTACAAACTTCTCTCCTATTAGAAAATTCATGTTTTGTAGTCTAGTACTTAGCCCACTCATGAACTCATGTTTGCACTCAACTTTTTTTTAAGGAATTTCCTAGTTATGATGTCTTTTATCTTATAATTTTATCAATTCAATTTTTTAAAGCTTCCTGTTCTTTCACATATTTCTACCCGTCAAAACGAATCTAAAGAATGAAATAAGCAACCAAAAAAATCAAATAAAAAAATAGGTTATTCGAATTCCAAACAACACTTTGGGGATTGTTTATAATTAAAGGAAATATTAAATATACTTATGCTTACAACCATTTGAACAAACAATGTAACATGTTTTCTACATTGTCAAGGTATAATTAGCAATAATATTTAAAAGTATTATTAATTGGTCCATCGGTATTGGTATTAATAGTTTTATTGGTTAGGTTATATATGTATTTATATGTACATTGTTTAGTGGATAAATTTATAAATATTTTGTTTATCAATCATTTGATAACATTTTTAGGTTTTGTTTATATTGTCTTAAGATTTTTTATAGGTATGATAATTTAAGAGATTTTGGATGAATTTATAAGAAGGCAACTTTGAAGGTATTTCAATTTACTAATATTGATGATCATTTCCAAAGATATCCAAGAGTGTCACAATAAATATTAACCATAAGAACTTGGATAAATTTATAATTATCTTTTTAAGACAATTCCTACAAATAAAACATAACTTTATTGTTTTTTCATGCTTTGAGCTTCGTCAAAGTGTTCAATCTCCTATGAGGTTATAGGAAGTTATCCATATTTTGTTTGGATACAAGGTTTACTTCAATAATTTTATCTTACATTAATATTCTTAAAAAAGATCTTGTAAATGGGTCATATCTTTAATGTTAGGTTGTATCCATCCTAAAACTTATATTTCACCAAGTCTTCTTTTTAGGTTGGAAGTTGGTACTTCTTTTTAATGTTGAATATGTTAAGGGGGTTTACTTAGTCGGGATCTTAATATCATATTGAAATTATGTTGATTTTTCAATTACAGAAAAAATGAAAATATTTGTGGGTTCATATATAACAATAACTTTTGGTCATAGTTAGAAAGAAAAATTAGCCACATTCATCATTATGTCATTTCTAATAGTATTGATTCTCACTGTATATGCTATATAAACAATTAATAATAAGTATAAGAGTGTAATATAGTGTTTCTCCAAGTATATTATGTCAAATTTTATTTACTAAATTAATTTTTTTATTTTGTAAGATTGATTGTTTTCATGTCATAGATTTCACCTTCTCTCAAGACAAAGAGACAAAGGTTTTGGAGATGCAAATGCTTTTTCAAGTTTATAAGTTTAAACAAACATAATAAGTTATAAACCATTTATTACATATAGATTGCATATAAATATTCTAATTGTATAATGGAGCAATAGACATTGTAATGGATTGTAAAACTATATTGAAAGTAAGTGGTAATGGTCGAGGCCTTTTTCTCATGGTTCGTACATTATGATATTTAAATCATTTTCATGCTTGGGAATTTCATATGTAATTTAGCTAAGGATAAGTGAATGCTAATGAAGAGAAAATCCTTTAAAATATCATTTAACATTAATTTAGTTGAATTTATAGTCATAATTTTACAATTGACTAGCATTACATTGATCTATATACAAAAAGGATTACACCATTCAATAAAAAATAAGAGTAAGGATTAAAAAAATTATACAAAAGGTTACAATTCCTAAGCACAAGAAAATTCAGGTAGGAAATTAAGATAAAAAGAAAAAGAAAAAAGATTGCATGGAGTTGTTTAAGAGGAGTAGATTAAGATAATTCAATAGATTTTATATTTATTACACATCTCATCCATTGTAGACAAAGCAATCCTTCTTCATTTCATACACTTCAACAAGGCATGAGTTATATCTACTTGCATAAGATATAGTCATTGCGTTGCACTATTGTGAGGAGCTCATGTTTTCCATTTTCCATTGTTGCAAGGCAATGGAATGACTTATTTCATTTTTTAATTCACCAATTGATGAAGCACCTTGATTGATGATTTAATCCCCAAGGTTTTCATCTATTGACTTTTATTGCTAGTTCAATCACTAATTGAATAACCCACTTCACATATTGAGATTTTTTGTTGTAGTCGATTCAAGCTACAAAAGGCAATACAAACTTGAGAAATAGTATCCATTAATAGTTATGTTTGTTGAATAATCATTATTTACATACAAAAACTCAATCAATGTCAAAAATCACGATGAACCATTTTTTACTTTCATAATGTATTTATTTGTGGAGTCTATCTATGAGAGTCTAATGTGACAAAAACAAAACATGTGCAATGACTTTTTCGTTCTTTACATACAAAGATTCAGTCAATGAAAAAACCATGACGAACCATTTTTATGTCCATAATGTATTTATTTGTTCAGTCTATCTATGAGAGTCTAGGTGACAAATGCAAAACATGTGTAGTGAATTTGCTTTGCAAGCACTATTTTTCACATCTAATGGTAGTACATATAGAACATGTATACTTCAAACAAATTAATGTTTATTTTGTAATACTTTTCCCTAAAGAATTCAAATCTACTACCACACAATACTATATTTGTCACTTACTTAGTTGCTCTGTTCATAAATTGCACTTAATCTTATCTACTCCATTACAATGCAATGTTTGTGGTGAGTTTGTTGCATGCATTGTATTTAAGTGTGCATGGCATTCTTGAAAACATGCCAAGAAAAAATTAATATATCTCAAATATCATGGATAGTAACTAAAACAACATTATCCTCTTCCATTAGAGAATGGTTATTTGGTTGTTATTAGTTCACAAAGATTTACCCCCTTGATAAATGAGCAACCAAAAATAGTACCTCTAAATTCTACAAACTTACAAAAGTAGTATAAAATGTTTGAGCTCATTATTAAAAGTTTAAATACATTCAACATATCCACTAGTTAAATGTGAACATTTTAGTATCATCTCTTACAATAAGCCTAGTATACACATTTGAATGCATAGCTAGAATTTGTAAAACATCAAGAAGCACCAACAACTTTTTTATTCTTGTAAATAGCACCCTATTAGCAATATTCAATATTCAAGCAACAATTTTGAGAAGCAAGATTGATTTCTCTGCCAACCACTGCATGCCACAATCCATGATGTTGGTTAGTAGGGTTTGTTAGGTAAAAAATTGTTACAATATTTCAAATGTTTATTTTTCAAAAAAAAAGTTGAACAATGAATGTCTAGATTTTAAACAAAATTTACTACATAATAAAGAAAACATAAAACTTGTATCATAGTAATTCATTATCTCATTTGTGTGGGGTGTCCTCAAGTGGTTGGGCCACTTGATTCTCATGAAGGAGACTAAGGTTCAAACTCCCTTGAGCACATGTTTTCATTAGGATAAGTTAGTTTTGAAGGGACCGTAAACCCTTTACAAAATTATAGCCAAAACATAGCCAACAAGTTGTAACAAGGACCAAAGACCTACAAAGTAGCAAAATAGAGAAAAAATCTACAAAAGAAATAGCAAAACAAGAGAAGAACACAAAAACCAAAGGCTAAAGGACTATACATTACGAAGCATTTCCACTAATTCTAGCTCCACGGTCGGGAAACCTTCCTCAGAGATCACCAGTTTTTCTGCTCACACCTCTGATAGTATTGCCATGAGTGTTATATCTTTTGCTCTATTGGGTAGCAGGACCACTACCCTTATTCCCCTATTTTGAGCCTTGCCCAACCCCTTCTTGTTCAAGCTAGCCTTCAACTCTTTAACCTCTCCTTCAAGCAACAATAGTTTGGCATTCAACTTATCCTTCTTTATATTTAAAGCTAGGATCTTTTGCATGGCACTTCAATACTGAAGGGGCATCTTGTCCTCTTCCTCCAAGACCAAGATTTTCCCATCATACTTTTGAGCTAGGGTAGAAATTTTGATGTTCAGGTGGTTAATCCCCATAAAGAACCATTTGGATAGCTGGTGATGAATCTTCATTTCCTACATAATTCCGCCGATTGTTCCACCAATTGATTAAGAACACCAATAAATCCCTCTAAAATGGTATTGTCACATTGATTAACCTGGTTTTCTCCATAAGGATGATGGCATGGATGAGGGATACTAGGGACCGGCTTCACCCACACTTTAGTGTTACCTTTTTCTTTTACCCTTTTTATCTTTCTCTTCACCATCTCCCGACTCCATGTAGTCAAGGTCTTTCTCCTTCTATTCATCAATGACATCAATAGAGGCATCTTCCCCCTTCGACAATAGAGGCATCTTCCCCCTCCGAGCTATTAGTAAGGTAGACCTCGTCATAACTATCCTTGGCCATACTAGATGACTCAATAACAATGCATTTCCCTTTTTTCAAGATAAGGTTTGGTTTAATTTTAGGGTGAGTTCTTTTCCAATGGTTAACTAGGAGAAAAATAAGGCCCATATGTTACTACTAAATGGTGTATTGAATATATATCTTAGCATTGTTGTTTCATATACCGAGTTCATAACTCCGGTCAAAAGCATCTACCCTAAAAAAATCATTGTCTTATTTGTCCTCTAACATATTATTATTATTATTATTTTAATACTTAAAATAAAAGATTATGAAACTTGTGCGTTAAAACTTTCAATAGTATTTTCTTTCTTTAGTTATCACACTAAATAGAAGACAAACTCAATATGATGCATCAATGCTATATTCAACATACATATCTTGTTCTCTTGTATTAATCTTATTTTCCCTTAAATATCAAACACGATGTTAAGTTGTCTGCTTTATCATTTTCTACTATTCATTGAAATGGGCATATAGATTTTATTTTTTAAAAACTAATTCCAAATAATAGGTCCACAAAATTTAGACTTGTAGTAAAGTTAGAGATTATATTATCGCCTCCATAAATTCTAGAAATCACTTTGGAAGACTGAGTTCCATTAAACATAGGTTAGTGTTTGAACCCTAGGCTTCACCAACAAATACATTAAATAAAATAATACAGAGGCACACACCAATTCTCGGTGTTTTCATACCATGACATCCATTGCAGTCCCAATGCACAAGTATCAATAAACAAGAAGGAATGCAGATGCTTTGCTCAAGTCTTTAATTCATTTTTTTATATGTGGGTTCAGTGAAGAAATCTCATCGGCTTCTTCATTTCCAAAGTTCCAAGCAAAAAACTTGATAAAATACCGGCAGGAAACGGGAAACCCAACTGATAAGGGATCCCACCAGGCAGCCTTGTATAAACACACTAACAATAGTATAAAACAAGCAGGCAAGACACAAAAAAATTATGGCAAAGAATTAATAATTTTTGTTGTCCAGTACCAAATCATTTAAAATGGGTCGGCTATTCTTAAATATCATCTATTTCGATAGTCAAAGATCAATTTTGGCTAATAAAAATAGGACAAATATAACACTTTTAATTGTGAATGAGGTGTAAAATTACTATTGATTGTTTGACCATTAAAGTGGATGATATTTAAATAGAGTGAAATGCCTCTTCTCTTAAACATACACAGGAACCAATAGGGCAGCTTATATGAGAAATAAACCATCTAATTTCAGTTATCTTGACTTAAGAAATACAAGTTTTCAGGCTTTGTTATATTAAGCATAAACCTTATACATCAGGATTAAACCTGTTTTTTTTCTTAAACGTGTTCCATACTACCTACACCTCCATAAGTCTCATACACAAGATCTTAGGTGCTCCACAGAATCCACGTCATTGCTGACCACAATAATTGGGTTTTTTCTTTTTGTTCAGTACTTGATTGCCTACTCAAGTTCTTCTGCACCATAAGCTGGTGTAGTCTGCTGATTAGATGCCCTGACCGTGTTTTCGCATTTTTTCTCCCAGAACAAAATGGTTTTTATCTCTCACGTCCTCAGTCCTCAGATATGCACGGCAGATGCAGCTTCCACGAATCATGGGAGTCAGTTGCTCCAGTTTTGATCATGTGTTGTAACTTGAAAACATCTAATGTCAAAACCTAAAATAGAACACAAACACAAAAATGATTAGAAATAAAAGAACGTTTTTATTATTATTCATTATTTATCTCTGTTTTTTTGGGCAGGGCAGTGCTGTCATTGTCCATTAAGAATGCTCCTACATCAAAATTTAACATTGGAATCATATCTAAAAACTTCAATCAATTCTCTTTCATTTAATTTCATCATACATTAAAACTTAAGACTGGAATCATATCTAATATCTAAAAACTTAAATCATTTCTCTTTCATTTAATTTCATCATACATCAAAACTTAAGATTGGAATCATATCTAAAAACTTAAATCAATTGGCCTTCACTTAATTTCATCATCCATGACAATATACTCTCTAACAAAGTAAAAGGTTTATTTTTATTTTTTTTCCTTTTAAATATATCAAGAGATATGTAATATAGTACATAAAATAGAAAAAAACAAATTTTCTTTTCCTTTAAGCACATAGGCAAAATTTAAAATCTCAATTTAATTTTCAAGAAAAATGCACAAGCTTACAATTAAAGGTATATCAAGCATAAAATAAAAAATATATTTTTTCATTTCGATTCTTCAAAACACTTTCAACTAATTTAATAAATCACCCAATCACCTTAGTATGAATGTGCCAAGTGATGACTAAAAATGTGCCATCACTACATTAACTTCATCCTTAAACATGGTGCTTTTTCCTAAATTTAAATTCAAATTAAATAAGTGTTTTTTCAACTAGATGTAGATCAGTCTATCCACCTTGCAAAACTAATTTTGTTATGTAGATTCTCAAATTCTAGGCTAAGTTTTCCCCCAAATAGTAGATACAATTTTTGAAGTCATCAATTTTTGGGTTCAACCTCTTGGATTTAATCATTGGACTTGCAGCTTGCAAAAAAATATACACAAGATTCCATAACCCAATTATATGATTGAAAAAAGGAAAAGTTTAAATTACACACATAAAATGACTAGTGTAATTTCCATTTAAATAATACATTTACTAACCTAGTGGTCCCATGGAAGAATGTTTGGACAATTTTCTAAGCAAGTGCTAAACCAAAAAAAAAAATCATGCTTATTGCCATAAAAATAGGTCCATCTTGCAACTCAAAGTCCTTCCCTTTTCAAGGTTTCATCGAATCCACAAGCTTTGTCTTAAAACTTTCCATTGACGTTGTTATAATCATTAATACAACACAAGAATTTGAAACACAAATTATGCACAAAAATCTTGTAAAGATACTAGGCATTTACAATTATTAAAATTATGAATAATTCATAGAGATCAACTGTGAAAGGCTCATTAGTCATCTTGAAACTAATGTCACAAATAAACTTTAACTAAACTAGAAATCCCTTGCAAATTTATTAAAAGTATTTGTATTCAACATTTAATAATCCCCATTGTGTGTTTGAAATAAAAGGGCCTCACATATAATTATAGATAATTATATCCAAAATTATATTCGACATAGACATAAGGAATAATACAAGGGCTTGAATCTCAATCCTATCCTTTGTAGCTGAATAAATTTGAGAATAAAAACTTGACATTCATTGCACTAGATTTGACTTAAATCGGCTACGAGAAGTGATTTGCATGGTATGAAATTGTAATGAACCTATGAGATAAAATAAACTAAATACACATAAACATGTAGAAATGAGAGAAACTAATGGGGCAACATCGAAATAGAGCATACACTCCAATTACAAATATCCAAGATGCCTTCCATTTGGAAAGTCATTACAATATTATAAAGCTTTGGTAAAGATAACTACTACCATCCCATGCATGTGGGATAAATACTTTATTCTAATAACTAACTTGAGATGACTTACAAATCATATGCATCCTCCTTAATTTAATACTATTTAAGGGTGACTTACAAAGCATATGCACACAAATAATAATAGCTAACATATAGTAGAATGAGATTCATAACATTGCCTCATCCTTCAAAAAGCTTTATCCTCAAAGATTGAGATGAGGAAAGTCGGAGAGAATCCTGGTGGGTTCCCATGTGGCATCCTCAAGTTGGAGACCCTTCCACTAGACTAAGATCTCCTCAATAGAATGATTGGAAGAGTGCTTCATGTATTTGTCCAAAGTAAACATAGGTTCTAAAAATATGGATCCCTCCTCAATGAATGGAGGGAGCTCTATTAAAGTGCAGTAGTTGTCCCAATCACTTTCTTGAGACAAGACATGAAAAATTAGGTGGATCCAAGAAGAAGGTGGGTGTGACAACTTGTATGACACCTCACCGATGTGTTGGATCACCTCATAGGGACCATAAAATTTAGGACCCAATTTATGACTGCATTTGTGTTATAATGACCTACTATTTCATGTGATTTTGTGCAAATGTTAGATTGGCCCTAAGTAGTCAAGAGATGTCTTCAAGATTTGACAAAGTGTTGTCAATCATTGTAACCTTAGAAGAACTTGAAATATAAGTACATAAGGAGGATGGGGAGTACCATAGAGGGACTCATAAGTGGTCATTTTAGAAGCACTATGATAAGTGGTATTGTGCCACCACTCAACCAAAGCTAACCACCTTGCCCATTGTCCATGTTGCTCAAACACAAAACAAGCAAGTAAGTCTCAAGGCATTTGTTGACAATCTCATCTTGACCATCAATTTGAGGATGATAAGCCCAAACCATGTTCAAGGTAGTGCCTTGCAACTTATATAACTCTTTCTAGATCTACTAGAAAAATATAGATCATGATTACTAACAATAGAGTGAGGCATCCCATGGAGAACTTGAAGACTATGTTGCTTGGAATTTGACCTAGACACAATGCAGCTAAGTCAGACCCCAACATTGCACATGAATTATCTCCTTGTCATAGCCCTCTTTTATTACACTTAGCAATTATGTTAAATGGTTATATTTAATGTTATATTGCAGATATATGCAACTTTTTATGTAAGGTTTGATTATTACATAAACGAGAAGTATTAGACATGAACCAATTTTGGATTAATAATATGATTCATGTAAATAGTTAATTAAGTTAAATAATAAAATATAGTAATATATATATTTACTTACCTTTAAATAAGAATAAATAATAATAATAAAATTAGAGGATTAAAAGAAAATTTATTAAGTTAAAGAGATATTGTTTTAATTAATTTTTAAATAACTTCACTTTATTAAAAAATTGAGTATTATTAATTAATAAATGAATAGCAATGTGTATAAGCATACTTAATAATGGTATTTTGTGAGTCCTTTTAAAAAGGGCAAAAACATTAAAGAAAATGCTCTTTTTTCCAGCCATATACAACTAGAGCTTGGAAGTATTATAATATTTTTTCATCAAGGAATGTATGTTTTATCATAAAAAAATCTCAACAATTACACGTTTACGGAAAAGACAAATGTGAGAATTTGGTTCTTTCTTGCATGCTTACTTCTAAGCCGTGCGTTCAAGAAACTCTATCTATCAAAAAGGAACATGAACCTTGACATCTAGCCTGGGGATGTGTAGAGATGAATTTATTATAAGGGAATTTAGGATTTTGAGGAAGGGGAGAAAAACAAATGGAGGAAGAAGAAAGAAAAATCTTTTCAACAGGAAGAAGAAAGTTAAATTCAAGTATGGGTAAAATCTTGCAATTTGGAAGATTCATTGTATTCTCTTAAATGCTTTGTTATTAGATTCTTTTGTGTCACACATTGGAAAATATGATAACTATGAGTGTAGAGAAAACCCTCTTTCTGGTTATCTAAAGTAGATAATGAAAAATTGCTAGTTAATGCAGCTTGTTTGGATTATATTATAGGGATAAGAAACATAGGAAGAGACCATTTACAATAAGAGCTATTTGATCTTCTGTAAAACTCAGAAAGGAAAGAAAACTAAGAAATTTCTGGGTAGCACAAATAAATTTTCTTTACCACAAATAGATTTTCTTCATGTCCAAAACTAGAGGAATCATCTGTTGAAAATTAGAAATATATCACAATTTTTTATTTTGGTCAAATGTGAAATAGAGAAATGTTTGGCTACTTTAGAGAGTGGCGCTCTCCCAAGGAGAGGCACGCCCCTCTAAAGGAGTCACCTCCATTAGAGAGGCATCCTCTCTAATGGAGACACCTCCTTTAAGGGGTGTCTCCCTCTAATAAATGGGCAGCTTATATCTGCCAGAGTATATTCCAGAACTTTGTATTATAAATTAGTTCTTATTACATGGTGTATAATAGTAAATTTATGATTTGTGAACTGCTATAGAAAGTTGGTTGTAAGGTTTTAAATTGTTTAAAGACTGCATAATTGCAATACTATTTCTTGCTATGGGTATGAAAGAGTCAAACTTCTGATTTCTTGTAAGCTGCCACTGTACATCTATGGAAATCTGATTATAAGGATTAAAATCCTTCACAAATTGCTCCTCTTATTATTGGTTCAACAATTAATGCTTTTATTTATAACAATAAAACATTACTCCAGGCTTTGCTGGTATATGAATCTTAGAACACAATTAACTACATGAATTTAAGAAACTTAATTTATAGAATGTATGCATAACAAGTTCTTCCCTTGTAAGAACCATTTCAATTGAAGTTGAAAATGCTGTTTTGGTTAACAATCCTTGGGGTAGTTGTTAGACTGTTCATCATAATTGTCTGTGTTAGTTATACCATTTTAATTCCAACTATCACTGGCACCATTTTCATTTTATGATTTATCTTGAAGAAGTTGTACTTCTTATCAATTGATTTTATTCATGTTTGTTTATGTTCTGGATTTAAGGTCCTCCTTACCTGCAGATCTTTTTTTGCATTATTTATGTAGCTTGCTGCTCTCTTTCTTATTTTGTGTCATTTGTTTCCACTTTTTGAAACAAATGTTTGTGGCGCCACTTTGTTTCACCATTTCTTGTCGTATTGCTTGCTTAAACTAAAACTGTCTTTAACATAATTTGGTATTCTATCAGTACCTTGTAGAATTACTAATTTCTTTGGTATTATATAAGTACCTTTTAGAGTATTCCCACTATTACTATTTTCTTCTATATATTGTTTTGTAGGAATATAATCACTTAGAAGAGAATCTACTAACTCAGAAACTTCTCTAATGTTGGTCTGGTAACCCTAGAACTAGCTATTGAAGAACTGTATCTTATTGTACTCTTACATTGTGAAGATGTATCAAAGTTGAGTAGTTTTGAAAATTATCGATGAATGGTTTGAATAAAATCTTAGAGTTTACTTTAAATTCTATAAACATGAGGATTATATTCTTCTTAAAATCAATTTATTATATGAATCAGTCTTTTAAAGACCATGAAAAAGTTTATAGCTATGAGCTAAAACCCACAACTATGAAATGACCCAATAGTCATTACTTCAAGATATTCGAATTCCACCAAGGTAATGGAGATTGATGATAAGAGAAATAATATGATATTGTTTGTCGTCAATTACTTGTATCTAGATTCAAAGTACTTAGTGTGTTTGTGTATTAATATCCCTCATTTACATAGATTTGATTGGTCACAGTATGTGTGTACCATAGAGCATATTAAATTATTTGATTAACTTTTAAGTTTCCACAAAATATAGATGGGATATTGAATTAATTCCTGAGTTGTGACTAAAGTCCAATGATGTTATCATCATCACATGCTAATCCCTATGACTATCATCAATTGAATAGCATAATTATGTAACTATATCCATACTGAGATAATAACATCCTTAGAAGTAAACATTATTCTTGAAATATTATATTGGACTTTATCCATCGACTTGAATGTCAATTGTCATGATAAGATGATAGGATAATCTTAAATTTCTCATGGATTGGAAAGAAAGCCTAAATATTTGGAATGATTTTATTTTCAATTATTTTCTCCAATTGAGTAATATATCTATGACAACCAAGATTGTTGGAGGACCTAAAGTTAAACTAGGAAGCATCTGCGTGCATTACGTAGTTAAGGCCATCATCGATGAGCCCCCGAGGCATAGGTTTGCCCTTAGGATGGGTCCTTAAGTGTTTGTAAGTTCTTAAGACCTAGGTGAGGTAAAGTATCAGATAATTTACCAGGTAGAGAAGATGTGACTAGTTTTCTTGCCTTACTATATTATTGGGTATGAGTTCCTTACTTTAATGGATTACTAAACGAGTTAAGGTATTCCTGATGATATTATCTCAAGGATCTTAAGTAACTATTGTTTTCACCATGTACCATTTGCATGGAGTTGATGGGAGAAGCAACTCTCTTTCTTGTAACATTGATTGATTAGATATAAGTTGTAATAAATTCATAATCTAACAAGTGCTATGATGTGAATATGTTCCAACTGAAGGGTTAATCATCACAGTTTTCACCTTTTGGATTTAGGGTTACATACTTTTAAGTTTGCTTGGGCAGCGGATAAGCTGCATGATTAAGTTAGTATGCCCTGTTATTCACTCTCAACAAGTTCAATTATAATTGATTAAAGGAAAGGCAATTATGGTATTATATAACTATGAATTTGAAATAATTGTATTTTGGTTTATCTTTTTTATCCTAAGGTGATAATTGTTATTGTAGAAACATGCATGAATCTAATGTCTTGTGTGATCAATTTTGAATGTTAAGGTTCTATTACGTACTTAACACTCATTGTTAGTCTTTCCATTATTCATGATAGACTTACTTTGAAAGGGCCTACATGACATCTTATATGTCACTTACTATATTACTAATTCCTTATATGTTATATGGTTATTAGTAGGATCATGTATATCATTTTGATGTACACTACAAGATCATTTCTCATGGGGTTAAGTTGTGTAGATACCTTATGAAGATCTATCTTTAATAGATCTATCCTAACATGCTAACTCACCTTAATATAGAGATCAAATGATGTATTATATCTTGTAATACTTAATGTAGCATTAAGTCGATATTTGATGTATGGTTATTTTGATGTGGCTATTATATGTGGTATCAGAGCGAACTAGACTGTTCAACACTCGACCTTGGAGCTCATTGCAAAAGTTTTGTTGTATAGAAAATAAGCTAATTTAAGTTTTTGTTCTTGTGCCATAATGGCGGGAAAAAGAACACGGAAATGAGCTAATAAAATAAAAACCAAAAGCATGACCAAAACTTTTGTAAAGAAGGAAATCCTTCTTGAAAATGCTAGACCAGTAAGTTATACTCGGTGGGCTTGGCTTACTGATTCCAAGACTCTCGTTGATGCACTAAAGTGCATTCATCTTGAGAAATAGAAGTGAATGTAAGCAACAAAGAAAACAATCATCCCCACAATTGTTAAACTTAGTAAACCCTCTACTCATCGTGACATAGCCTTTGGATGTGGTCGTGAGGCACCTAATATGGGATGGGAGGAGATAATGGAGTACCTGCATGTACATCCACCCTCCCTATTTGTGTTAGTAGATTATGACAGGAAAGAAGAACCCAAAGAGATCCCTCTATCTGATAGTGGCATGTAGTTATGTTTAAGAGGGTATTTTGTACTTAATAGAATGCTTGAATACTTTTATGTAAAGAATGTATGAATATAGAATGATAGGACTTGTATCACAATTATGGCTCTATTGAACGAGAGTAATAGCTAATGCTAACCTCATTAATCATACACCATGGAAAATTAAGCAATAATCTCTAAATATGAAATGAAGGAAATAAAACTAGATAGAAAATTTATTGTGATCTTGGTATAGAATGTTGGTATATATGAGCTGGCCACTAAAGTTAGTAATGTTTGGATAACTAATTAAGTTGTATGAACTTGATGATAAAACATATATATACCATGCCTAAAATTTAGATTCCATAAGGAATAATACATGATTGAGATTATGAATTCTCTAGATAATGACCTAGCCAATAGAATCAAAGAAAATATTGTTGGGCTAGATATAAGTAAATAAATGTTGATTCTGTAACATATAAATCTTACTTACCAGTGATGACTACAAGTAATATGGAGTGCTTGTATGTCATTAGAGAGGGTAGTGGCAAGGGAGAAACATGGCTTGAATATAAACATGTTATAAATGTTCAAATATGTCTAGTGTTATACACATGGGTAATGTGTATAACAAAGATGGACATAAATGTCTAGTATCACACACATGGAAGTGTGTATGATAGAGATGGACACGTAGATATGTGACCTAGTGTTATACACATGGGTAGTGTGTATAACAGAGATGGACATGTAAATATGTCTAGTGTTATACACATGGGTAGTGTGTATAACAGAGATGGACATAAGTGTCTAACTTATCACACACACAGAAGTGTGTATGATAGAGATGGACACATAGATATGTCTAGTGTTATGCACATGAGTAGTGTGTATAACAGAGATGGACATAAATGTCTAGTATCATACACACAAAAGTGTGTATGATAGAGATGGACATAGATGTTCAGTATCACACACTTGGGAAGCCTGAATGACAAAGATGGACATGTTGTGGCCTTTTATGTGGTTGCAATAAAGTTTCCTGAATGAAACACTTAACCATGATACATATGAGTGTAATATGTATGGAGCATGAATAAGGAAAAGAACTCATTAGTTACTACCTTTGATGTCTGTGCCAGTGCATGAAATCACTCTTAAACATCAATAAGAGAATTGTCTCTCATTTGACGAAATGAGGATATCTTTAGTTTGAACAACTTATGTGTGCAACCTTCAATTTAATGGCAAATGACCTTGAACCATTATATGAAATACAGATAAGCCAAAGTGGTATCACTTAGAAACCTTGGAAGGTAAGCAAATATGAAGCTTACCATAAGGAGACAATAGTATGTGACCAAATTTGGTCCTACTTGCTACTATTGTGAAATGTTAATTTTACAGCCATGATAAATCCTAGGTCATCTGCATTGGATAGATGTTAGATGCTAGGAAAGGTATATCATAATCTCTATAAGAGAAGAAAAGTACCCTTAGGTGTGTAAAGATCATAAGGATGATCCATGAGGTGAATGTCAAAATAGATACTTTTCCTATAAATACAAAGACATTTAATTTTAAAAGAAGTGTAGATGGTTCTCTAAAAATTGACTTAAGGTCTGATTATCATCCTCTAGTAATCTTCCATTTGATAAAAGAGTATACCTTTGGAAATGTATTTCCATATAGCTGAAGAAATATCAATTGTGGCAGGGACACAGTGTTCCAAAGAAGGAAACCACATACGAATTCAAATTCTTTAACAGATTCTGATTCAGAAAGGGTTCAAGTAGGAACCTGCATGTTCTTGAGCGGAGAGGATCTGTCATGCAACATGAAGTAGTTCAATGCAAAGTACAAAGGAATCACTTCTATGGGGATTATGTCAATTAGGGAAATGTTGCAGAGGAGCCACAACTTTCTCTCACCTTTTGAATTTCTATGCATCCTTGCTATCATCAGGATGATGTTTATTTTTAGATGGGAGGGATGTCATAGCCCTCTTCTAGTACACTTAGCAATTACGTTAAATGGTTATATTTATTGTTATATTGCAGATATATGTAACTTCTTATGTAAGGTTTGATTATTACACAAACGAGAAGTATTGGACATGAATCAATTTTGGATTAATAATATGATTCATGTAAATAGTTAATTGAGTTAAATAATAAAATATAGTAATATATTTTTACTTACCTTTAAATAAGAATAAATAATAATAATAAAATTAGAGGACTAAAAGAAAATTTATTAAGTTAAAGAGATATTGTTTTAATTAATTTTTAAATAACTTCACTTTTAAAAAAATTGAGTATTATTAATTAATAAATGAATAGCAACGTGTATGTAATGTCCCCTTCCTAGGAGACACATGGATGTGCAATGGTTGGCCTATTATTTGGGTTCCCATAGGTCAGCGGAGTGGTTAGGGGACCAATCTAGGGGTAGTGGAGCTTAGCAGGAAGCTTTACAAGCCATTCCAGACAGTTTGCGATAGTTTCCTATTTTTTTGGGAGGGTCCCTATTTTTTAGGGTTTGACTGAGAGTTGACCAGGAGGCATCAGGGGACCTCCAGGAGCTTTTTGGGAGATTTGGTCACAGTTCCTATTTTTTAGGAGGTATCCCTATTTTTTAGGAGGGGACTGTCAGTTAGCCTGCCACTTGGCGACTTCACCTTTATGGCATGTGCATCATCAGTTTTCAGTTCCAGATGGCCATGTGATGGAAATGGAATAAAGGTTAACTCTTGAAGTGTTGACTTTAATATTTAATATGAATAAAATAAAGTGAACTACAATGTCACTTTATATTAATAAAATATTAAAAGGACCCCCACCTTGATGACACAACATTGTATTAAAAAGGTGGCCTTTTTAATGAAGAAGTTAGACCCTCAACTTGGGCTCCCAACTTAGGAGTCTTCATGAATAAAAAGAATCTCTCAAAGATTCTTATTTTTGATGCCTCTTGAACCCTAAAAGTGGACGCCCAACTTGGGAGTCTCATAAAGTGAATTTGGATTCACTTTTTGCATTATCTTTTGCAGTGTTATTCATTCTTTTTGGCAGCTCTGAGTTGCAGAAATTTTCAGTCCTCTGGGAACGAAAACTCTCAGGGAATATTGTGGATTGGACGCTAACCCAGTTCACCATTATGGAGGGCCTACTCTGGGTCTTCGTTTGGGCTTCATTGGACGAGTTTACAGTGGTTTATTTACAGATCTTAGATTGCAGTAGTAGGTTATCAGCATTTTATTTCAGATCAGCCATACCCTTTATCATGTAGAGCCTCTCCCAGGCTATTACTAGCACTTGTATGCATTTACCTTTATTATTCCAGCTTCTACATGAATACAAAGTGCAGATTTGATGGGTATGTAGTTGAATTTCAGAATTTGGTTTCAATTCTTATTTATTTCTTAGATCTTATTTGCATATTGTATTTCATGCCATCCTTGGCAAAAATCACACAATTCAAGAAAAATTGAAACCCCCTTCTACATCTTTTGTCTAGTCTATAAGAATACAAAGATAATAAAAATCACAAAACAAATAAAAATTACAAAAAAAATATTCCTATTTCAGCAGTGGTCAGAGTTAGAACCAGCAGGGTTCTTACATTGGTATCATAGCTTTGATCCTACCATCCTGGAGGGTTAGAGCATCTTATGTATCCAGGATAGGGTGATCCTTACAGGTATTACACACACAGAAGAGCTGCATTACAGGGAAACCAGTTTGAGGATATACCATTGGAAACAATGGGTGACAGGGAAGGTGGCAATCCACGTAGAAATGAAGTTAACAATGATGAAACAGAAGCCAAAAATATTATGAGAGATCTTGCAATAGGGCAGCAGCAGATAGCTAATGTGTTACAACAGCTTACCACAACTATTGAGAACATGACCCCTACGAGAAGGCCAAATCAGGGATAGGAGGAATTAGGTAGTGTTGCTTGAGCCCCACTGGTGAGGACAACACCCTCACGCACCTATGATAGGCCAACCCGCCCTACATTCGTGAGGAATGAACCAGAAGAGGGAGATGTGGCTGAGGAAGGAGATGTAGCCTTTGTTGATAATGTCATGACATTACATGATGAGTGGGAATTATTACCCCAGCCAATTAAGGATCATCTAAATTTTGACCGATTTATTAGTCAAAAGAGAGAACACAGCAGGCTTCGGCAGGATAGAAGACCCAGGCAGCAAAATCACGATCTTAAGAGGGCAACTGACAAACTTACACTTCCTACTTTTGATGGCAGCGGTAAAATAACAGCAAGGGCATGGATTAGCAAGTTGGATAATTTCTTGACACTACGTCCTATGACGGAAACAGATGCAATTAAGTTTGCAGCACATCATTTAGACGGGGTTGCCTATGATTGGTGGCATCATGGAATGATTACTTTGCAACACAACTTGATCAACACATATCAGGAATTTGTTGATAGTTTGGTTGAACAGTTTGACAAGAAAGATCCAGAATTGTATTTGAGAGATCTGGCTCAGCTGAAACAAATGGGTAGTTTGGAGTCCTATATCAGTGAATTTCAGAAGCTTTCAGTAATGGTCACAGGTATTTCAGAGAGGAGGTTGCTCATATTGTTCATTAAGAGTCTCTATGAACCCATGAAAGGATGGATCAAGGCATTTGATCCCCCTACACTACAAGAGGCTATGAGGAAGGCACGTAGTATGGAACTTTCAACTCCTCGTACCAAGTTTAATCCAAAACCACCCTCTTCATTTAACAATAGTACATCAGCCCCAAGGAAATCAGAATATGTGGATCAAAAGAAGAATTTTGCAGCCCCTTTGGATAGAGAAACACTTAATGATTTGTGAAGAAAGAAGCTATGTTTTTATTGCAAGGGTCTTTATGATGAACATCATGAATGTCCTCTATGGCCTAAGGGTAGAAATAGACAAATGGAGTGGTTTTATGAGGGTGAAGACATGGCTGATATAACAGACCAGCAAGCTGATCATGAGGAGTTAGGAGCTGAATACTCAGGAAAAGAAGCTGAAAGTGAGGAAGAAGCACACTTACAAGAAGCTCACATGTCTAGCATGCAAAAGGAAGGGTCTTTTAGGTTGCGTGGGATCTTGGCTGGTCAAAGAGTCATCTCTTTGCTTGATACAGGTGTAACTCATAATTTCATAGATGCACGGTTAGTGGCACAACATGGGATTCAAACCCAAGAGTTTGAAGGCATACGGGTGAAGGTTGCCGATGGCTACACTCTCAAGTGTGACAAAATGATTCCTGATCTCCCTATGAAATTAAATAATTATGAGTTTAAGGCTGATTTCTATGTGGTCAATATGGGAGACACAGATTTGGTACTTGGCATGAGGTGGCTTCATGCCATTGGAGAGTTTACACTCAATCTCAGAGACATGGAGATGAAATTCCAAGTGGATGGGATTAGTCATGTGTTAAAGGCCATTAAGGACAGCAATTTGAAGGTGATCACTCTTAGGACAATGGAGAGGCTCATTAGAAATGACATGGTGGAGTGGGCAGCAGAATGCAGGTTTATGCCTTCTCTTAATGAGTAGCAAAAACCAGCCTATCATTCAGAGGTTCAGCAGCAAAAATCAGCCTACCATCCAGAGGTTCAAGAGCTTAGAGTCAAGCATGCAAAGGTTTTTAGTGACATACCACCTGGTAGACCTCCAGATAGAGGCATAGAGCACATCATAGAGTTGGAGGAGGGTACCAAGCCCATTATGATTACACCTTATCGGCACCCAAAGCGTTTGAAAGATGAAATTGAAAAGACTATTCAGGAACTGTTAGCTATGGGACATATAAGGCCGAGTAAGTCTCCTTTCACTTCATCAGTTGTTTTGGTGAAGAAGAAAGATGGTACACTCAGGATGTGCATTGATTACAGGGTGTTGAATAAAAGGACAATTAAGAACAGGTATCCCATTCCTCGCATCGATGAGTTGATAGATGAGCTTCATGGAGCTTGTTACTTCTCCAAGATAGATTTGAGGACTGGATATCACCAGATCAGTGTTAGGGAACAGGATATCGAGAAGACTACTTTCAGATATCATTGTGGGCACTATGAGTTTTTGGTTATGCCATTTGGCCTAACCAACGCACCAGCTACTTTCCAGTCCACTATGAACAGCGTCTTACAGTCTCAGTTGAGGAAATATGTTCTGGTGTTCTTTGATGACATATTGGTTTACAGTAGATCTTGGGAGGAACACATGGCTCATCTGGATACTGTTTTGGGTATACTTGACAGTGAGTCCTTGTACGCCAAGGAGTCTAAGTGTGCATTGGGCATGGTAGAGCTTCTATATCTGGGCCACATCATTAGTGCAGAGGGAGTTCGCATGGATCTTGATAAGGTTCATGCTATCATTGATTGGCCTACTCCTGAGAATTTGACTCAGCTCAGGGGATTTGTTGGTTTATGTGCTTTCTACCATCAGTTTGTCAATGGTTTCTCTAGGCATGCTGCACCACTCACAGATTTGACTAAGAAAGGAGCCTTTGTTTGGACACCTTTGGCACAAGAGTGTTTCAAGAAGTTCAAACAGTTGATGACTACTTGCCCAGTCCTAGCTCTACCGGATTTCACGAAGCCTTTCGAGCTTCATTGTGATGCATGTGGAGAGGGCATTAGTGCCGTGATTATGCAGGATCGTCATCTGATAGCTTTCAAGAGAAGGAAGCTACGAGGTCTTGAGAGGAGCTATAGTATTTATGACAAGGAAATGTTGGCTATCATGCATGCGTTGGCTAAGTTCAGGTAGTACCTTGTGGGCAGTCAGTTCTGTGTCAAAACTGACCATAACAACTTGAGGCATTTCCTTAGTCAGCGGGACCTAAATGAGCATCAGCAGAAGTGGGTCAGCAAGTTACAGTCTTATGATTTTGACATTTCCTATTTCAAAGGTAGTTAGAATGTTGTTGCTAATGCTTTATCTCATCGTCCCCATTTGAGCTCCATGGCAGAGATTTTAGAGGATTAGAGACATTTGATCATTGCAGAGTATGTCAAGAGCCCATGGGCTTCTGGCATTATTGATGGGACAATACATGATAGCAGGTACTCTCTTGTGAATGAGCTCATCATTTACAAAGAGCAAATATTTTTGGTCCCAGGGTCAAATGTGAAGAACAAGGTGTTGAGGACCTTCCATGATTTACCTATGGCTGGACATCCCGGATACTTTAAGACCTATAGGTAGGTACGGGAGTGATTCACTTGGAAGGGTCTCAAATCTGACGTTCTTCATTATGTCAGGGAATGCTCTGTTTGTCATCAGAACAAACAAGAGCATACATATCTTGCAGGTTTGCTTCAGCCACTTCCTATTCCTGAGAGGAAGTGGGAATGCTTGTCGATGGACTTTATTACAGGCTTGCCGAAAGCCCAAGGCAGAGATTGTTTATATGTAGTGGTTGATCAGCTGACGAAGTATGCTCACTTCTTCCTGATTACAACTACCTATTCAGCTACACAGGTAGCTGATTTATTCTTTCGTGAGGTATTCAGGCTACATGGCTTGCCTTGGAGTATTGTCAGTGATAGGGATAGTCGGTTCATGAGCCATTTCTGGCAGGAGCTTTTTAGATTATGTGGGACTGAGTTGACTCCGAGCACTAGCTATCACCTACAGACGGATGGACAGACAGAGATTGTCAACAAATGGGTGGAGGGATACCTGAGGAACTACATTTCCGGGTAGCAGAAGGCTTGGGTTAAGTGGGTGCATCTTTGTGAGTTTTGCTATAATTCCACTTACCATATGACTATTCAGATGACACCTTTCAGAGCTCTGTATGGATATGATGCACCTAGTTTCCTTGATTTATTGTTGAGCGATTGCAGAGTGCTTAGCGCAGGGGATCTATTACATGAGAACTAGGATATTATGAGAGCTCTTTGTGAGAATATGCAGAAGGCTTAGAATCAGCAAAAATAGTATGCTGATTAGAGGAGGGTGGAGCAATCTTTTGAGGTTGGGGATATGGTGTATCTGATGCTCCAGCCCTATAGGCAGTCCACTCTTGGGAAGAGGGGCACAGAGAAACTCAAGCCATGATATTATGGTCCGTTCATGATTATCAGGCGAATAAGCGAAGTGGCTTATGAGTTGGATCTACCGGCCGATAGCTGGGTGCACAATGTGTTTCATGTGTCACGCCTCAAGAAGGCATTGGGGCAGCATATAGTTCCTTCCACAGATTTACCACCCTTAGATGATGAGGGGAAGTTGGTTTTAGTAACTGAGGCCATCTTGGATTCTAGAGAGCGCCATCTTTGGAGGCAGATTATCAGGGAATATTTGGTAAAGTGGAGGGACTTGCCAGTGGAGGATGCTACTTGGGAGAGTGAGACTATTTTACAACATCCAGCATTGAGTTTGCATGAGGACATGCAAATTCAGGGAGAGCGGACTGTAATGTCCCCTTCCTAGGTGACACATGGATGTGTGGTGGTTGGCCTATTATTTGGGTTCCCGTAGGTCAACAGAGTGGTTAGGGGACCAATCTAGGGCAGTGGAGCTTAGCAGGAAGCTTTACAGGCCATTCCAGACAGTTTGCAACAGTTTCCTATTTTTTGGGAGGGTCCCTATTTTTTAGCGTTTGACTGAGAGTTGACCAGGAGGCATCAGGGGACCTCCAGGAGAATTTTGGGAGATTTGGTCACAGTTCCTATTTTTTAGGAGGTATCCCTATTTTTTAGGAGGGGGCTGTCAGTTAGCCTGCCACTTGGCGACTTCACCTTTATGGCATGTGCATCATCAGTTTTCAGTTCCAGATGGCCAGGTGATGGAAATGGAATAAAGGTTAAATATTGAAGTGTTGACTTTAATATTTAATATGAATAAAATAAAGTGATCTACAATGTCACTATATATTAATAAAATATTAAAAGGACCCACACTTCGATGACACAACGTTGTATTAAAAAGGTGGCCTTTTTAATGAAGTAGTTGGACCCTCAACTTGGGCGCCCAACTTAGGAGTCTTTATGAATAAAAAGAATCTCTCAAAGATTCTTATTTTTTATGCCTCTTGAACCCTAAAAGTGGACGCCCAACTTGGGAGTCTCATAAAGTGAATTTGGATTCACTTTTTGCATTATCTTTTGTAGTGTTATTCATTCTTTTTGGCAGCTCTGAGTTGCAGAAATTTTCAGTCCTCTGGGAACAAAAACTCTCAAGGAATATTGTGGATTGGACACTAACCCAGTTCACCATTATGGAGGGCCTACTTTGGGTCTTCGTTTGGGCTTCATTGGACGTGTTTATAGTGGTTTATTTACAGATCTGAGATTGCAGTAGTAGGTTATCAGCATTTTATTTCAGATCAGCCATACCCTTTATCATGTAGAGCCTCTCCCAGGCTATTACCAACACTTGTATGCATTTACCTTTGTTATTCCAGCTTCTACATGAATACAAAATGCAGATTTGATGGGTATGTAGTTAAATTTCAGAATTTGGTTTCAATTCTTGTTTATTTCTTAGATCTTATTTGCATATTGTATTTCATGCCATCCTTGGCAAAAATCACAGAATTCAAGAAAAATTGAAACCCCCTTCTGCATCTTCTGTCTAGTCTATAAGAACACAAAAATAATAAAAATCACAAAACAAACAAAAATTACAAAAAAAATATTCCTATTTCAGTAGTGGTCAGAGTTAGAACCAGCAGGGTTCTTACAGTGTATAAGCATATTTAATAATGGTATTTTGTGAGTCCTTTTAAAAGGGAAAAAACATAAAAGAAAACATTCTTTTTTTCCACCCATATACAACTAGGGCTTGGAAGTATTATAATATTTCTTCAGCAAGGAATGTATGTTTTATCATAAAAGAATTTGAATAGCTACAAGTTTACAGAAAAGACAAATGTGAGAATTTGGATTTTCTTGCATGCTTACTTTTGTGTTGTGGGCTCAGGAAACTCTATCTATCAAAAAGGAAAAGGAACCTTGACATCTGGGTTGGGAATGTGTAGAGAGGAATTTATTATAAGGGAATTTAGGATTTTGAGGAAGGGGAGAAAGGGAGAAAAACAAACAGAGGAAGAAGAAAGAAAAATCTTTTCAATAGGAAGAAGAAAGTTAAATTCAGGTATGGGTAAAGTCTTGTAATTTGGAAAATTCATTGCATTCTCTTAAATTTTTTGTTAGATTCTTTTATGTCACACAGTGGAAAATATGACAACTATGAGTATAGAGAAAACCCTCTTTCTAGTTACCTAAAGTAGATAATGCAAAATTGCTAGTTAATGCAACTCATTTAGATTATATTATAGGGATAAGAAACATAAGAAGAGACCATTTACAAATAGATTTGTTTGATCTTCTATAAAACTCAGAAAGGAAAATAAACTGAGAAATTTCTAGGTAGCACAAATAAATTTTCTTCCTATCCAAAACCAGATGAATCATCTGTTAAAAATTAGAAATATATCACAATTTTTATTTTGATCAAATGTGAAATAGAGAAATGTTTGGCTGCTTTAGAGAGTTGCACTCTCCCAGGGAGAGGTACGCCACTCTAAAGGAGTCACCTCCATTAGAGAGACATCCTCTCTAATAGAGATGCCTCCTTTAAGGGGCATCTCCCTCTAATAAATGGGCAGCTTATATCTACCTGAGTATATTCTAGAACTTTGTATTAGATTAGTTGTTGTTACATGGTTTATAACAGTAAATTTATGATTTGTGAATTGCTATAGAAAGTTGGTTGTAAGGTTTTAAATTGTTGCTTGATAATAACCACTGTATTAAACTATAGATTGTTGAAATAATCCACTTACTGTTGTTTAAAGACTGCATAATTGCAATGCTATTTCTTGCCATGGTATGAAAGAGTCAAACTTCTGATTTCTTGTAAGCTGCCACTATACAACTATGGAAAGTTGATTATAAGGATTAAAATCCTTCACAAATTGCTCCTTTGATTATTGGTTCAACAATCAATGTTCTTATTTGTAACAATAAAATAGTACTCCAGGCTTTGTTGGTATATGAATCTTAGAACACAATTCACTACATGAATTTAAGAAACTTAATTTATAGAATGTATGCATAACAAGTTCTTCCATTGTAAGAACCATTTCAATTGAAGTTGAAAATGTTATTTTGGTTAACAATCCTTTGGGTAGTTGTTAGACTGTTCATCATAATTGTTTGTGTTAGTTATACCTTTTTAATTCCAACTATCACTGGCACTATCTTCATTTTATGATTTACCTTCAAGAACTTTTACTTTGTATTAATTGATTTTATTCATGTTTGTTTATGTTATGGATTTAAGGATCTCCTTACCTATAGACCTATTTTTGCATAATTTATGTAGCTTGCTGCTCTCTTTCTTATTTTGTATCATTTGTTTCCACTTTTTGAAATAAATGTTTGTGGCACCACTTTGTTTCTCCATTTCTTGTGGTATTGCTTGATTAAACTAAAATTGTCTTTAACATAATTCAATTTTCTATTGGTACCTGTAGAGTTACTAATTTATTTGGTATTCTATGAGTACCTTTTAGAGTATTCCCACTATTACTATTTTTTTCTATATATTATTTTGTAGGAAGATAATCACTTAGAAGAGAACCTACTAACTTAGAAACATGTCTAATGTCAGTCTGGTAACCCTAGAAATAGCTATTGAAGAATTGTATCTTATTGTACTCTTACATTGCGAAGATGTATCAAAGTTGAGTTGTGAAAATTATCGATGCATGGTTTTAATAAAATCATAGAGTTTACTTTAAATTCTATAAACCTGAGTATTATATTCTTCTTAAAATCAAATTTTTACATGATTAAGCTATGAATTAATCTTTAAAAACCATGGAAAAGTTTATAGCTGTGAGCTAAAACCCACAACTATGAAATGACCCAATAGTCATTACTTCAATATATTCGAATTCTACCAAGGTAATGGAGATTGATGATAAGAGCAATAATATGATATTGTTTGTTGTCAATTACTTAAATAAACATATGTAAATTACTTATATCTAGATTCAAAGTACTTAGTTTGTTTGGGTATTAATATCTCTCATTTACATAGATTTGATTGGTCACAGCAGGTGTGTACCATAGAGCATGTTAAATTATTTGATTAACTTTTAAGTTTCTGCAAAATATAGATGGGATATTGAATTAATTCCTAAGTTGTGACTAAAGTCCAATGATGTTATTATCATCACATGCTATTCCCTATGACTATCATCAGTCGAATAGCATAATTGTGTAACTATATCCATACTAAGATAGCTATGCCCAGTGTATCTCTATGTTAAGATTGAAATAACATCCTTAGTTTTAAACAAATTATTCTTGAAATCTTATATTAGACTTTATCCACTGACTTGAATGTCAATTGTCATGATAAGATCATAGGATAATCTTAAGCCATAGGCTTGATTAATATTTTAAATTTCTCATGGATTGGAAAGAAAGCCTAAAGATTTGGAATGAATTCATTTTCAATTATTTTCTCCAATTGAGTAATTTATCTATGACTACCAAGATTGTTGGAAGACCTAAAGTTGAACTACAAAGCCTCTGCACATTATGTAGGCAAGGCCATCATGGATGAGCCCCTGAGGCATAGGTCTGTCCTTAGGATGGGTCCTTAAGTGTTTGTAAGTTCTTAAGACCTAGGTGAGGTAATATCAAATAAATTACCAAGTAGAGAAGATGTGACTAGTTGTCTTGCCTTACTATATTATTGGGTATGAGTTCCTTACTTTAATGGATTACTAAATGACTTAAGGTATTCCTAATGATATTATGTCGAGGATCTTAAGTAACTATCATCTTCACCATGTACCATTTGCATGGAGTTGATGGGAGAAGAAAATCTCTTTCTTGTAACATTGATTGATTGAATATGAGTTGTAATTTAAATTCATAATCTAACAAGAGCTATGATGTGAATTTGTTCCAACTGAAGGGTTAATCATCATGGTTGCCACCTTTTGGATTTAGGGTTACATACTTATGTGTTTTCTTGGCAATGGATAAGTTGCATGATTAAGTTTGTATGCCCTGTTATTCACTCTCAACAAGTTCAATTATAATTGATTAAAGGATAGGCAATTATGGTGTTATATAACTATGAATTTTACATAATTATATTTTGGTTTATCTTTTTTATCCTAAGGTGATAATTGTTATTATAGAAATATGCATGAATCTAATGTCTTGTGTGTTCAATTTTGAATGTTAAGGTTCTGTTACATACTTAAAACTCATTGTTAGTCTTTCCATTATTCATGATAGACTTACTTTGAAAGGGCCTACATGGCATCTCATATGTCGCTTATTGTAGTACTAAGTCCTTATATGTTATATGGTTATTATTAGGATCATGTATATCATTTTAATGTACACTACAAGATCATTTCTCATGGGGTTAAGTTGTGAAGATTCCTTATAGAGATCCATCTTTTAATAGATATCCTAACATGCTAGCTCACCTTAACATAGAGATAAAATGATGTATTATATGTTGTAATGCTTAATGTAGCATTAAGTCGATCTTTTATAAATGGTTATTTTGATGTGGCTATTACACTCCTTGATATGGGTGACCTGGGTGAACATATAATAGTGAGTCCCAAACTTGGGACATTAGATTTTTCATGTGGAATGGGTGAGAACATTGGAAAACACCTTTGTTCAAAGATATTTCTTTGAACTAAGGTACTTTAGTTTTAAGTTCAAGCAAAAAAGGCCTTCGAACGAAGGCCATCTTTGTTGGAAGGTAAACTTCAAATGAATGTATTATTTTATTGCTTTCTAAAAGCTTTTAATTAAAGTTGTAGTGTAGGAAAAAGTACTCCTTAATCAAATATCTTCAACTTAGGGAATTCTTAAGTAACACTACACTAGGGTTATGTTATCTAAGGTTTTAGATGTTCGAGAACCTACTCTAGGTTACAATGGAACTACTATACGTCCCAATCAAAGAAATACAACTTGACTAGGTGATTGACAATGAAGCGAAAACAAAAGGATGCATAATTTAAACAACTGTAAATAGAATTTGGAAAAATGAATGGTAGAAGATAAAAGAGACAAGAATGGAACCTGTAGCCAAAGAGATAATCTCACTACCTCAGATGATAATGCACCAAGAGGATGTCTGCACTAGGCAATTGAGTCTAAAATGTGCCAAAAATAAAAATTGTTAGGTCTGTATGGGCCTAGAATGTTTGCACAACACAGATATCAACACCAAATACACCCAACATTATCCAGGTAAACAAAACTTGAAATAAAAACCAATTTTACTAAGAAAATGAAATAAAGTGAAGAAAAGAGGAAGACAAACAAAACCTTCATGTGATTGTAATGCTTTGACTCCATGAAAAACCAACAAGAGCAACCCAAACAAACATAGCTAGGGGATGCACAATAGAACTATCAAGCAAACTAAAACACTTTGAAGCCAAATCTATACCAAAACAAGGACCAACAACCACAGTGAGGAGCATACAATCAAGCATTTTCAAATAAATTACAACACACTACACTAGAGCCACTAGTATCCATCCTCCATCTATTATAGGCCATGTTATAAATAGTAAACTTGGAAACTCCCATTACCTTGATGTGTGCCAAACCAAGTGAGTCTTCTAGAATATCAAATTATATCCCTTTGATGGTTTTCTCTCATTGGATAGATCACTCAAGAGGTCATGTCTCAAACATGGGGCAATATGTCCACTTACCATCTCCAATAAACCTTTGTTAGGGGAAATCACTAATTGCTTAATAACCAATCATAAATCCTAAGAGAATTTAGTTAAATTGCCTATATCCCGATTTAGGACAAGAATTTCATACCTCATTGTCTTGAGCTTTGATCAATTAAATCTCCCTAAGGATCCATTAAACTTTGTACCTCTAAGCTCGATCCCTTAATACTATCATCTTTTGACCATACAATAAACACTTCAAGACTAAGCACACCTCTACATTTTGCATCGTTGCTCCTAGTTTAGCTTGAAATGGACACTAATATTATTATTTAAGAATGCAAAATTTCATTATCCTTAATGCCATCCTTACCTAGTATTGATTTGACAACTTTGAGTGGAGCTACATTATTGTAGAGAAATATCCACTTTAAATGTTGGTCTAAGATTCCCCCTTGTGGAGAGGATTACGGGAAGACCCAATGCCATGTCCTACCATGAAAAATCTTCAACACATAGCCACACACACTACAACAACACCAACCTCGATACCAAGAAAAAAAATGCCAACACAACAAGCAACTAGAAGCACCCAATGAGGAGCCACGATATGTGAAATATCAAATTACAACAAACTTTCATCCAAAATATATCATAATTACATAATATGCCACAAGCTCACTTGGGAGGATGAAACATGTGTGAGACTATCACATCCAACACAACCCATTACCCTTTATTAACAATGGAAATATACTAGTATAGATATCTTAAATACATCTATCTAAAAGATGCCAAGAGATGTCTATCTCTCAGGCTACCTATATTAATTTTTCTATTTAGAATGGATAAGCACCTTGAGACTATATCGAGCTTCACATCTTTTAGATAGATGTATTTAAGATATAAAAAAGACATAGAACTATTGTTTTTATTCACTTAAGAGTTACTTTATTTCACTTTAGAGTTATTTTATTTACTAAATATTTAAAAAAATTGGCGTGTTTACTTTATTTTACTTTAGAACTATTTTATTTACTACATATTAAAACTATGCTATCTTTATTTTATTTCAATATAGAGCTATTTTCATTACTACATATTTTATTTACTTAGGGACTTTATATTTAAAAAATAAATGTTATCTCTAAATAGTTTTTCTTTCAACTAATCTTTCACAATTATGACATTGTTGAACACACCAGGATACTGAGAGGTGGGGGTTGAATCAATATCTAAACAATTTCAACTTATCTGGAGCATATTAAAACTTAAGCATCATAGTATTAACATAAGCATGAAAGATTAACACAATGCACATGAATAAACAAGTCCAGAAAACTGCAAGGGCCATTTATTCACATCCGAAGGAATGCAGAGCATTCCAATAGGCCTTCAACACTAGCTCACTCTGCCAAAACACATGTCGGTACTCTATCATGCATAACTTTCACAGCGGAAGGACAAATTATCTAAAACTTTGAATTATCACCTTCACTACACCCTGAACACAGTTCCAAAACCGCATAGCCATATCTACAAATGCAGAGGAATGCAGAGCATTCTATTGCTGTAAAGTAACTATCTTCAATACTATCTTCGAACTACAAAACACACTTCCGATAATCCAATCATTATGAAACTTGGAACAAGCCACTAGTAACATCTTCTCAACATCTAATCATCTTAGTGCTTCTAATTCCCATATTAATGTATCTTCTTGATGCTTCTAATTTCCATCTTAATATAACTTTATATTCAATTTTGCATTGATCAAGGCATGACATCCAACCATGAACTTCAGTAATCTCATTATATTCAACATGACATCCAACCATGAAGTGTATCTCTCTGCTAGATAGGACATGATATCCAACCATGAACACCATCACACATCCAAGATAGTGTTGACATCAATGACAACCTTAGGAACCATATGTGTAATAGACATTAGATGCTTCTCCTCTTGTTTCTACGATAGGTTATGCCTCTTGGCATAATGATATCCTACAACTTACAATCAGATCATCTTAAAATCATTGGGGACAGTCTTCATCAATAAGCTTAGCACTCCCTTCCCAATTTGACATATCATGAATTTCTAAAGAAGAAACATTAGTTAGTTCTAAGCCATGGTTAGCTAATAGATTTGCAACTTTGTCTTTCTCTCTATAGTAATGGCGAACTTGATTGTATAAAATTTCCCTATCCATATTAAGATTTCCTCCAAAATGGGTTAAAATTTTGTAGTTTGAAGCATTATTCCTTCTGCAAGGCATTAATAACAATTAGTGAATCACTTCTACTATAATATTATGGTATCCTTTGGCATATACTAGCATTAGTCTAGCTAGAAGTGTCCCCACTCCTCTTCATTATTAGTTTTTTGATACCAAGGTTTTAGGAGCCTCCAATTAAAAATATACCTGTAGAATTTGTAAACACATAACCAACATCTATTGGACCTAAGTTGCCATAGGATGCACCATCAAAATTTATCTTACCTCTCCACACTGAGGCTTTCCAATTTTCTTTCCTTCTAACATTCTTATGGACTATTATCCCTTGAATGAGAGTAGTATTATGATCATTATTCAAACTATCTATTTGAGTTTGTAAAGTGGTTATGCTTCTTGCAATCTTAGATCTCAATATTTGTTCATCAAATTGAGGTGGAGATTGGTTTTTAGGTTTATTTTTGAAATGCTAGATTTTTAGGTTGCTCATAAATAAAATCATACTCATTACTATCTATTTGGAACCACATTTACAATAAAAATAAACAAATAACTATGTTTAAAGAAAATACTACCTAAACCCTAAACCTTTCATTTCAAAAAATAAAAAAAGTAAATGAAAATAGTGGAAAAATATAAATACCTAGAGTATCTATTGTGGTCAAGTGTGGATGGAGGAGGTAGGGTAAAAAATAGATGTTGTTCTCGTTCCACACTTGGAAATCTTTGCAAGTCTCAAATGGATGCCTTTATTGGTAAAAATATATTTTTAAAAATGGATATCCATTGTTTTGATAACCATTTTAGGGCAAACAAATATCCATTTACTTTAGGATATCCAAACCAAAATAGATGTTATTTCATCCTAAAATGAATATTTATTTTAGTGAGGATTTTTTGGCCTTTGTGTTTTTGGCCTTTATGGCCCTCAACTTTTTGGTTTCACCCATCATGGTGTGTGTGTGAGAGAGAGAGAGAGAGAGGAGAGAGGAGAGAGAGAGTGAGAGAGAGAGAGAGAGGAGAGATGAGAGAGAGAGAGAGAGAGAGAGAGGAGAGGAGAGAGGAGAGAGAGAGGAGAGAGAGAGAGAGAGAGAGAGAGAGAGGAGAGAGAGAGAGAGAGAGGAGAGAGAGAGAGAGAGAGAGAGAGAGAGAGAGAGAGAGAGAGAGAGAGAGAGAGAGAGAGAGAGAGAGGAGAGAGAGAGAGAGAGAGAGAGAGGAGAGAGAGAAGAGAGAGAGAGAAGAGAGAGGAGAGGAGAGAGAGAGAGAGAGACGAGAGAGAGAGAGAGAGAGAGAGAGAGAGCTGACCGAAGAGAGAGAGAGAGGAGAGAGGAGAGAGAGGAGAGTGAGAGAGAGGAGAGAGAGAGAGATTAATGACGTGGGGTAAAACTTTGCTAGTTTATGCTCACAATCAGAAGCCCAATAAGAGAAATAGGATCAACATGAAAATGAGATAATTCAATCTATAAGGAAAGTATAAGCACTAACCAACTCCATAAAGAAGGGGAAAACTAAGTACATGAGAGAACAATAGTTCCATTGAAAAAAATATCCTCATCCATAGCATAAAAAGTTATGAGTGCATAAGCCATGAAAGATACGAACATATCAAAATTAGAAATATATGCATGTAAATCATCTTGATAGAATGACCTATGAGGATACATGATGGATAATCTAAGCAAGGGTGGGTGAGAACAAACAAATATACCACTATGTAGGCTCAAACCTTAACCAAAGTATGATGAGTAAAGATAAAAAAGGTGGAGACAAACCCTAGTCAAACTTGATATGACTAATATGCAATAAGAAAATTTAGATTAAAAAATTCTAATAGAAGGATTAAACACAAGGCAAGCCCTAGGTTGTGTAAGAATGTCAAGTTGACAAAAAATGTAAGGGTTTTATCTCACCCTAATTAATTTTATCTAAGCTAATTAAATAAATGCAACTAATTAAACATAAATTAACCTAGATAATATAGTTGGGATTGAGAACATAGAAAATTATAGAAATTAAATAAATTAATCACATGGATACTTAGCTTTAATTTTGATGTAGGAGGCTCTACTGGGTGTCAAGAATTTATTTTCCAATGCTTTGAATTTTATCTTTTATTGTTGACTTGGAAACATGTGTACTATTAAAGACCATATCTGTGACTATGGATTTGATCTATGCGAGTGTGAACCTAATCTTATGTGTGGAAGTGATCTTGTAACTTGCAAGAAAGATCTGGCAATTCGTAGACTATTGAACTTTGCTTGCCTTGGTTTTTGATGTCTAAATGTACATAAGGACCACAATGTTTACAAACACCTTTGAGGAATTTGTTGAATTGTGAGGGTCATGCTCTCCTTAGTTAGACCCCTAAGAAACTAGCTTTACAGTTTTAAGAAAAAGATTGAGGACAACAAACAAACATGTAATATGCTCCTAAGATGATGCATTGCTGATGTAATCCATTTTATCATATGTAATCGAATTCATAAGTATGCTTGATAAATTCTTAAATGTGTGCTAGATCCTAGATGATTCATTTCTGATTAGGGCTAGTCTTTAAACATATCATCGTAGTGAGTTATTTGGTGTAATTTACATTTTAGTCAGTAAATAAAAAGGGGGAGAACAGTTTGAATTTGAATTTGAATTTTTTATTTTGAAATTTCAAGGGTTAGATCCATAGAAGTAGGCATGATTTAGATCAAGTCTAAACTTGTGTATATAACCTAGAGAGGTAAAATGAGATATTTATGGAATGGGCTCAAATCTAAGAATGTGTGTGGTGGGATTTAGGAATGAATGACATTGTTTGTTAACTTCCATGCAAATTAGACCATCTCACTCACTATTTGATGCATTAAAAAATAATTTAATCACAACCAACAGAAAATGTATGAAAAAATAACGTTGATATACAATTTTCACCATTACAATAGTATAAATATCAATCTTCAATACCTTATTTATCTCACTTTAAAAATATTTGTGCATCCACTAAAATTTATATATAGAGAAGCTTCTCCATGTAAATACTTATAATCCTAGCCAAAAGAGAAGCCCTGATGTATGAGCTCCAAGAGATCCCACATGAATTTTGAAGTAGGGAGAGCAGGCCTAAAATTTGATGATCACCTTGCCTGTCATATAAAATTTTAATGATGGTTTTTAATCATTTAAATACCTTTCAATTTACTTTTAAAAAAAATATAAATTGTCAAAAAAATGTTGAGTGATTTTTTTTTATACTCAAAGAATGCAGGTTAGAAAAAGAGCAGTCTAAAGACTAAAAAAGGAGCAACAATCAACAACATAGTCACAAACAAAACTACAAACAAAAAGACCTCTTCCTTTAGAGAAACTTCATGGGGATCAGCTCAATACAATTCTCACTTGCAAATTACAATAATTGAAATGACATCTCAAAAAGATAGGAAGTAATAAGTTTCAAAAAATATTGATTGTACCTTGAGAACAGCCCATCCACTCCACAAACCTATAGAGAAGTCTCTCCATGTAAATACCTATAATCCTAGCCAAAAGAAAAGCCTTGATGTACGAGCTCCAAGAGAACTCGCGTGAATTTTGACGTACTCGTTTTTTTTTTTTCATTTACACAAAAACTAAATTTCTAAACATACTGGATCTCAAGGCTGGACTAACAACATTATGGTAACGAAGCATCATTATATCCCTGCATGTACGCTCTTCCAGCTAAGAAACGCAATGAGTGAGTTAGTCTACGAATTTCCTTCTAGAAGCCCGCCATCTTAAAGCAAGAACGAAAATTAGCGAAGTCCTGCGTCATAAAAGCACGCTCCTGTGCAAATATAGTAGTTTATGTGATTTTGGATGAAGCGAATTAGTCAGGATGAGACTCACAGTTTGACACAGAGCTTATTCCATTCATTTGCGGAATAAAATAGGGAAGGCCGTTCCAAACGATCCATTTTATCTGGTGGCTGATGAAGTAAATGCAATCAGAATATCCCGATTTCCGGATTATCCCGTCTTGAAATAGTATACTACATCACAAAATCGTTGCAGAGTGGGTGCAAAATTGTGAAAGCCATGAGAAAGTGCGGGATATTGTTCCTATTTGCACTTTCTGTGTTATTTTTTGGCTGCCATGGCTCCACTCTCAACCAGCGCCAAGCCCTGAATGCTCATCTCAAGGCAAGACAATCCACTTCACAAACCCACGTGGAATGGACGCCTCCAACCATTGACTCCCAACTTTTCACCTCTAAAGTTGAGAGCTTTGGATACAAAGGAAAGAGGGCAAAAGATATGATTAAAGCTCTTCCTGGACAGCCCAAAGACGTGGGATTCAAACAGTATTCTGGGTATGTGACAGTGAATTCCCAGACAGGCAGAGCACTTTTCTACTACTTAGCTGAGGCTGCAAATAAGTCTTCTTCTAAGCCTTTGATTCTCTGGCTTAATGGAGGTATATATAAATGCTCTTTAAAACTTTACTCTTCCATTGAGGTTATTCTTAAATTACACTCAATTTAATGGTTATTGTTGAAGAGTGTGATATTTAAATAAAAGTGTTGAACAGGGCCAGGGTGCTCGTCTCTTGGATATGGAGCATTCCAAGAATTGGGTCCATTCCGCATCAATTCAGACCGCAAGACACTTAGCAGTAACCCCTACGCATGGAACCAAGGTCAATCATTGGTTGCTTCAGATTAATATTTTTATTATTTTTGTAAATAAAATTTACCTACACTACATTTCTTATAAGTTAAAGGTGGGAAACCACTCTACTTAAATATCATCTAGTTCAATGGTCAAACTCATATCCTCTTAATTATTATGTTTGGCATGTCAAATATGTATTAGTCAACTACTATATTTTATAATGTATTATATTATATATAGTATATTATTATTTTAAATTGTATATTTTTAGTATGTTTTTTCAAAATTGTCTAGTTATATTTTTGACAGGGAACAATATAATACTATATTACTTTTATATTACAAACTGCATGATAAATAGACCTTATAATCTAGCTTAGTATTCACCTTCCAGTTTATTTTAAAAAGCTTTCATTCATCTCATTCAATGAAAATCTAGGATACATAAAATAAATAGAAAATGTCATCCTTTGACATGCTTTTATAAATAAGGACAAACACATCAGAAGGCTTTTAATATATACAGTCACATTGATTATAAATCTACAGTGGCAAATATGCTGTTCTTGGATTCACCCATCGGTGTGGGATTTTCATACTCTAATACATCTGCTGATTACGATGTGGGTGGCGATCAAATGACAGGTATTTATATACATTTGCATTTTCTAAACTTTGAATTTGCACCAACAAACTTAATCTACACCCCACAAGAAATACTTACCAATCTCATTATTCTCGTGATATGTATTTCAGCACAGTACAATTATATCTTCCTCTTAAACTGGTTTCAAAGACATCCCCAATACAAATATCGCGATTTCTACATAGCAGGTGAAAGTTACGCTGGTAAGTAAACGAGATCTCTTCAGATATACTCTACTTAAATATCATCCATTTCAATGACCAAACAATCAATAATAATTTTACACCTCATTCATAATAAAAAGTATTAAATATTTGTTCTATTTTTATTAGCCAAAATTAATCTTTAACTGTTAAAGTGGATGATATTTAAGTTGTGACCCTATTATTTTACAATACAAGATTGATGTTGAACTAAAAAATACACATATAAATACTTTAACAATTAGCAATATACATATCTGATTTTTTTTTTTCTGTTTGAGAATGTAGGTAATTATATACCAGAATTGGTAGACCTGATTCTGAAGTACAATAGCTCAAGTACATCTTTCATGGGGCTGAGAGGAGTCATGGTTGGGCCTAATTGTCTAAACTTTTAATTAAAATTGTGTCTGGGATATTTGTTCTCTTTTTTCCCTTAACTTTGACTTATAACTCCCTGCAGATCGGAAATGGGGTCACAAATATTAACACAGATAACAAAGGATATTTTGACTATCTGTGGTCTCATGCATTGCTCTCTGATGAAACATACGAAGGAGTTCTTAAACATTGCGATTTTTCGAACATAAGCGCCCCGACTTCACCTCTATGCACTAATTTTTCCCAACAAGCTAATGAGGAGTATGGGAATATAGATCCCTATAACATATATGCTCCACTATGCTCTTCTCACGAATCCAATTCCATGCATGTGAACAATCCCACGGTAAGATTCTTTGTAGTTTTTGTTTCATTGTTAATAAATCACTAGCTTATGAGTTATAACAATAAACTGATTAATAGTGCTATGATTAAATGTTGCAGATGGCCATGAAGGGAAATGGAACAAATGAAATGTTTGATCCTTGTAGTGAACTCTACGTAGAGTCCTACTTGAATCTCCTTGAAGTTCAAAACGCAATGCACGTACATCATGATTTTATATATATGAAGCAGTATAGCTTATGCGGGTATGCTGTGAGATATATAAAAGTGTACTACTTTTATCTTTCAATAACAATAAGGTTTATGTCACTAAAATATGTCGTTGTCTATGTTTGTGATATAAGCAGGTCGATTGCCTATTACGATTCAGCTCCCACGGTGCTTTCTATATATCAAAAAATGTTAGCAGCAGGATTGCGCGTGCTGGTTTACAGGTATATATCAAGTTGGTCATTCTATTTAAATATCATCTATTTTAATGGTCAAACAGTTAATAGTAATTTTACACCTAGTTCATAATAAAAAGTGGTAAATATTTTGTCCTATCTTTATTGGCCAGAGTTAACCTTTGATTGTTGACGTGGATATATTTAAGATAACCTATGCTTATAAGTAAGGTAAAATGAAGTTACAGATCTATTTTTGAGTTGGTATCTTTTAGGAATGTACTAATCTTACAACAAGGAATATGGGGTGGATCACAATGTTTAAATCTTATCCACTTAAATGGTCAAACAGTGAATAGTAATTTTACACCTCATTCATAATAAAAAGTGGTAAATATTTATCCTATTTTTATTGGTCAAAATTGACCTTTGACTGATGAAATGGATGATATTTAAAAATAGCCCACATGAATAAAAGAGCTACCCTATTTGTAAAGATTGATAATGGTCTTACAATTTCGTCAATATTTTTCTAAACTCTTATTTCTTTTCACTTCGAAATCTTTTTGAAAGTTAGATGGTTGTTCAAATGCTCTTTAACCTCGTTGGTCAGTTGTATGTAGATAAGTACACTTTTTTCATGTGCAACATTACAAAGATCTGCATAAAATAATGTGAGTGGTTTTGAAAGTGCAGTGGAGATGTAGATTCAATTGTACCTGTAACTGGGACAAGATTATCTATAAATGTACTAAAGCTTAAGATTCAAACAGCTTGGCATACATGGATGAATGGGGATGATGATGTAGCCGGCTACTCTATAATTTATAAAGGTGGGTTAACATTTGCAACTGTGAGAGGAGCAGGCCATGAAGTACCAAGCTATCAACCTGCTCGAGCTTTGGTCATGGTTAAATCTTTTGTGGCATACAAAGACTTACCGGTGCCAAAGCCGGTAGGTCAGCCTTCTGCCCGGCTATGACACAATCGTAGTTTATATTGTTTAGTCCTGAGTAAGCTTGCTACAGTTGATGTATGAATCCGAATCAATTTGTAATGCAAGATTTATTTGGGCATTCATTATGAAAGGGTTTTTTTTAAATCAAATAGAGGGGTGAAGCATTTTGTAATAGAAGTTGGAGATGTGAATCATGAAGGCCTAAGGTGGTACATTGAATGATATCCCAAAAAAATAAGTTTTCTAAATTATCTTTTTTACAATTGAGTTATTTAAAAATTGGCGTTTCAGTTTTTTAATAAATAGTTGGTTTTTTTTTTTTTTTATTCATGGGTAAACGCTTTTGACTGGAGCTATGAACCGGTTACAATTATCAGGTGGGCAGGGGGGAGACTGGACCTCGTGACCACTTTACCGCAACGGAATTACTTAGCCAATCGACCCAGGGCCCCTGCCCAATAAATAGTTGGTTATAATATTGACTAAGTATTTAATTATATTAGAAATCTCTTCAATTAAATTTTCATTATTAGGGGATCCACTAAAATTAATTAATTAGGAAGGATTGAATGATGGACAAATGTTATCCCTTTTAAAAATAAACATAATTTTTGGCTTTGCAATCATGAAACTTTATTATTTCTAATATTTTTAAATATTAAAAATTTTAGTATTGTCAAAAGTATTGTTGGAAATATTTTCAATCAATTTAAATTAACATTATTATAGTTTGATAATCATAATCATAATATGGAAAATTAAATTGGAAAAAAATTAAATGTCACATATGTAAGGAATGAGTGATGATGGAAAAGTTAGCATTGCAAATTATCTTAATTTAAATACGGTTAGATTTATTGAACTAGCCTCTTGTATCACTTGTGGCTTTTAGATTAACAAAATTTTCTTTGTGAAGATTTTTGAGGCTCATACCAAGATACTTAATCAACTTAAGGATAGACAATTAACTTTTATTTGGGTGAGCTAATTTTAGGAGAGTATCAACTCAAGTTAAGAATGATTTTATTTTAGTAGGCATTTAGGAATAACAAGTCTATAAACACTTTAAAATATTGAGTTATAATATTTTAGTTCAATAATTCATAACTTTTAAGATAATATTCTTTGTTTCAAGTTTCTTTCTTCTTATCAATATTCCAACAATGAACAAGTCCTATATGATCCTAGAACTTCATTTACCTACATGATTTGTAAAATTTCAACTTTCACAATAGAATAATTGTAAAGTTGCAACACTAATGGTGACAATTGCAATTTACATGTTTTATTTGTAAAACTTCAAGTTTGACCATGGTATAGTTGTAAATTTGCATAGTAGTTGGTAATAATTACACAACTACCAATAATGCAATTGTTGTATGGTTTTGGAACCTCACTGTCAATTTTGTAACTCCTAGTAGTTTTGTGGTCTTGTGGTCTTCCCTAATAGTTTTGAGTTATCACATGTTAAATGTGGTAGTTTTTCTCACCATAGCCCATGCAAATTAATGAACACCTCCTATAAAGTGTTGGCACATTGTGGTCAATGTGCTGGCATTTTATATCGGAGACCAACCCCAAAATAAAGTGCCGACACATTGTGGTCAACGTGTTGGCATTTTACATTGGGGACCAACCCCAACATAAAGCACCAACATGTTGTGGTCAACGTGGCATTTTACATTGGAGACCAACCCCAACATAAAGCGTTGGCACGTTGTGATCCCCAATGTAAAATACCAACACATTGACCACAATGTGGTGACACCTTAAGCTTTCCATTATGAAAGACCAAAATCCAAAAAGACAACATTTCCCTGACCTTTCACACTTTGTTTTCACCACTTCTCACTCACTTATGAACCCAACCATCCCAAATTTTCACCACTTCTCAATCACTTATAAATCCAACTATCCCAAAATCTTTGTTTTCTTTGTAGATACAACTGCAAACTCCTCTCCTATTAGAAAAACCATGTTTTGTAGTCTAGTACTCACCCACTCACGAACTCATGTTTGCACTAACATTTTTAAGGAATTTCCTAGTTATGATGTCTTTTATCTTATAATTTTATCCATGCAATTTTTTACGCTTCTTATTCTTTCACATATTTCTACGCGTCAAACCAAACCTAAAGAATGAAATAAGAAAACAAAAAATCAAATTCAAAAATAGGTCATAGAATTCCAAACAACACTTGGGGGATGTTTAGAATTAAAGGAAATATTAAATATACTTATGCTTACAACCATTCAAACAAACAATGTCACATGTTTTTTACATTGTCAAGGTATAAGTAGAAAATGTTTATTACATTGTCAAGGTATAATTAGTAATAATAGTTAAAAGATATAATTAGTAATAATATTTAAAAGTATTATCAAGTGGTCCATCGGTATTGATATTAATAGTTTTATGGGTTAGGTTATATATGTGTTTATATGTAGTGTTTAGTGGATAAATTTATAAATATTTTGTTTATCAATTATTATAACATTTTAGGGTTTTGTTTATATTGTTTTAAGATTTTTATATTTATTAATATGATAATTTCAAATATTTTGGATGAATTTATAAGAAGGTAATTTTGAAGGTATTTTAATTTACTAATATTGATGATTATTTCCAAAGATATTCAAGAGTGCCACAATACATATTAACCATAAAAACTTGGATAAATTTATAATTATCTTTTTAAGACAATTCTTGTAAATAAAACATAACTTTATTGTTTTTCATGCTTCGAGTCAAAGTGTTCAATATCCTATTGAAGTTATAGGAAGTTATCCATCCCATGTATAGATACAAGGGTTATATTTTTAGTGTGATGGAAAATAAAAAGAATCCTACTGCACATGTTACTTCAATAATTTTATCTTACATTAATATTCTTAACAAAGATCTTGTAAATAGGTCATATCTTTATTGTTAGGTAGTATCCATCTAAAACTTATATTTCACAGGTCTTATTTTTAGGTTGGAAGTTGGTACTTCTTTTTAGTGTTGAATATGTTAAGGAGGTTTACTTAGTCTAGATGTTAATGTCATATTGAAATTATGTTGATTTTTCAGTTGCAAAAAAAAAGGAAATTATATTTTGTCCTTCACTTCATAACTTTAACTTTTGGTCCTAGTTAGAAAGAAAAATTAGCCACATTCATCATTATGTCATTTCTAATAGTATTCATTCTCATTGTATATGCTATAAACAATTGTTAATAAGTATAAGTGTAATATAATGTTTCTCCTAGTATATTATGTCAAATTTTATTTACTAAATTAAAATTTTTATGTCGTAAGATTGATTGTTTTCATGTCATAGATTTCACCTCCTCTCAAGCCAAAGAGAAAAAGGATTTAGGAGATTCAAATGCTTTTTCAAGTTTATAAGTTTAACAAACAAAATAAGTTCTAAACCATTTATTACATATAGATTGCAAATAAATATTCTAATTGTATAATGGAACAATAGACATTGTAATGGATTGTAAAACTATATTGAAAGTAAGTGGTAATGGTCGAGGCCTTTTTTTCATGGTTCATACATTATGATATTTGAATCATCTTCATGCTTGGGCATTTCACATGTAATTTAGCTAAGGATAAGTGAATGCTAAGGAAAATAAAATCCTTTAAAATATCATTTAACATTAATTTAGTTGAATTTATAGTCACAATTTTACAATTAAATAGAATTACATTGCTCTATATAAAAAAGGAATACACCATTCAATAAAAATAAGAGAGTAAAGATTAAAAAAATTATACAAAGGGTTACAATTCCTAAACATAAGAAAATTCAGGTAGGAAATTAAGATAGAAAGAAAAAGAAAAAAGATTGAATAGAACTTTGTTTAGGAGGAGTAGAGTAGGATGATTCAATAGATCTTATATCTATTAAATACATCTCATCCATTGTATATGAACCATTCCTTCTTCATTTCGTACACTTTGAAATCAAGGCATGAGTTATATCTACTTGCATAAGATATAGTCATGGCATTGCACTTTTGTGAGGAGCTCATTTTTCAATTGTTGCAAGGCAATGAAATGACTTATTTCATTTGTTAATTCACCAATTCATGAAGTACCTTGATTGATGATTTAATCCCCAAGGTTTTTATCTATTATTTCATTTGTTAATTCACCAATTCATGAAGTACCTTGATTGATGATTTAATCCCCAAGGTTTTCATCTATTGACTTGTATTTCTAGTTCAATCACTAATTGAATAACCCACTTCACATATTGAGATTTTCTATTGTAATCGATTCAAGCTACAGAAGGCAATACAAACATGAGAAATAGTATCCAATAATAGTTATGTTTGTTGAATAATCATTATTTAAATACAAAAATCCAATCGATGTCAAAAATCACAATGAACCTTTTTTTACTTGCATTATGTATTTATTTATGGAGTCTATCTATGATAGTCTAAGGTGACAAAAGCAAAACATGTGCAATGAATTTTTCGTTCTTTACATACAAATCGTCAATGAAAAAAATCACGAAGAACCTTTTTTATGTCCATAATGTGTTTATTTGTGCAGTCTATCTATGAGAGTCTAGGTGATAAATGCAAAACATGTGCAGTGACTTTGCTTTGCAAGCACTATTTTCTACATCTAACGGTAGTAGATAGAACATAGATCCTTCAAACAAATAAATGCTTATTTTGTAATGCTTTAACCTAAAGAATTCAAATCTACGACCACACAATGCTATATTTGTCACTTGCATAGTTGTTCCATTCATGAATTGCAGTTAATCTTGTATACTCCATTACAATGCAATGTTTGTGGAGAGTTTGTTGCATGCATTGTATTTAAGTGTGCATGGTATTCTTGAAAACATGCAAAGAAAAAATTAATGTATCTCAAATATTCCATAAATAGTAAATAAAACAACATTATCCTCTTCCATTAGAAAATGGTTATTTAGTTGTTATTAGTTCACAAAGATTTACCTAATTGATAAATGAGAAACAACAAACAATACCTCAAAATTCTACAAAATTACAATAGTAGTATGGAATGTTTGATCTCATCATTAAAAGTTTAATTACATTCAACATATCCACTAGTTAAATGTGAACATATTAGTATCATCTCTTTCAATAAGCCCAATATACACATTTGAATGCATAGCTAGAATTTTTAAAACATCAAGAAGCACCAACAACTTTTTAATTTTTGTAAATAGCACCCTATTAGCAATATTCAATATTTAAGCAACAATATTGGGAAACAAGATTGATTTCTGTACACTCAATCCATGATGTTGGTTAGGTTCAAATTTGTTACAATATTATAAGTGTTTATTTGTCAAAAATATTCAAAAAAAAATTGAACAATGAATGTCTATATTTTAAACAAAATTTACTACATAACAAAGAAAACATAAAACTTGTATCATGGTAATTCATTGTCTCATTTATGTGGTGTGTGCTCAAGTAGCTGGGCCACTTGATTCTCATGGAGGAGACTAAGGTTCAAATTCCCCCGAGGACATGTTTTGATTAGGATAAGTTAGTTTTGAAGGGACCATAAACCCTTTACAAAATTACAACCAAAACATAGCCAACAAGTTGTAACAAGGACCAAAGAGCCAAATTATGAAACATTTCCACTACTTCCATCTCCACAGTTAGGAAACCTTCCTTAGAGAGATCATCAATTTTGTTGCTCACACCTCTTATAGTACTAGCACCACGACTGTTATATCTTTTGCTCTATTGGATAGTAGGACCACCACCCTTATTCCCCTATTTTGATCTTTCTCCACCCCCTTCTTTTTCAAGCTTGCCTTTAGCTCCTTAATCCCTTAATGCAGTCAAGGTAGGAGGGTCCGGTGAGGGACTTTCCAACCTTGCAGCCTTAAACAGTTAACAACAGGATCATAATGGATATGCAATGGAAGCTAACAGGTAATCAACAGAAAGATAAAAGATATTCATGAACACATAACACAAGATGTATCATGGGAAAACCCTAACAGGGGAAAACCTAGCCTTCAAAGCTCATTCCTCTTATATTATGTTCTCAACATAGATTACATATGCCACACAGGATTTTACAGATGCTAGGTTGCAGCCCAAGGTTACAAAACATTCATATAACAACTTCAATTCATGATCTCCTTTGCAAGTTCCTTGATTCTTTGCTCTATAACTTATTTTGTTCTTTGCTCTATTCTTTGCTTCACATCTGCTTCTTCGGACCAAAACACATCTTAATTCACTTCATGTCTTCGCATACTTGATCATTTCATCGTTGGTGCCTTGTAACAATCCTCTATCTCTCATTTATATCCTCCGTAAGACTTCTAATCATGATCAAGTCGGCCTAATTGCAATAGCTAGTCAGGTAACATGTAGGCATAGATAGGTCAGACCTAAACATAAGGCATTGCTCCACTGGTGCATAAAACTTCATGCGGATCTCACTAAAGGTCAGCTAGGTCCTAAACTTCATCGAACAATGCTCCTTTTTCTCCACAAGTCACGGCTTTGCTCCGTAAGCTGATTTAGACTCCACTGAACACAGTCGGCTCTATTAAGCAAAAATAGTCAATCTTCCGATAGCGATATCTCTCTAGAATCAAAGCCAAATGATCTGAATTCTTGATATGTTGTAAGTGAATATGTCTAGATGTTAATTCAAACTCTGTGGCTTCTCATACACAAATGCGGTAAAATGCAGTATCTCCCAATTCACTATCTCAATACTCTGTTTTCACTGTCAACTATCTCAACTGTTTTGAATTCTTTTGGATGCTCCTGCATTAGACTTTCGGGGTTATTTGAAAAGTGATCCTCATCACTTGGATCTATATTATGTCAAAATGAAATAGGTTCATCGATCTGTCTTTAGGTACTTGCAACTACCTCAAGGTCAGCGGTCTATCCAAGTCCACCCTGTAAAACTGCCTCAAAAGTAATCTAGATTTGGCAATCTACTTTTAGGTACTTGCAACTACCTCTAAGTGGGAGATCTATTCAAGTCCACCTTACAAAATTGCCTCAAGTTCATCATCTTTTCATGGTCTAGGTTTGACAGTCTACCTGCAAGCCTTGCATTGCCTCAATGATCGGTGGTCTAAGCAAGTCTTCTCCGCAAGTTGCCTCAAGATCAATGTCTATTTCAATCAATTAAGAGTTGATCAATGCATACATGCCTCCTCCAAAACAATTAGTTACTTCTGAATTTAGTCAATACACTTTCTTAATTTTTTTCTACAACACTGTCTACTCTCCAGTTCTCAGATACAATTTCCTCTGCACTCATCAAGATCTCACAATTTCCACTCTGCATATACTGCTCCTATACTGTTTCCTTATACACATTTACTTCACTCCAATACACAAACTTTCTCCTCTGGTAGAATATTTTGTCATTCCCTCTTTCTCTACCACATGAACTTCTCTTTCTACTAAGCTTCACACTTGTCCATAGAAACTTTCTCTTTCACTAGTTTCTTAGGTATTCATTCTATAACACAATTCTCCTTAAGATCAATGCTTCACCTTCTAGTTTCTGTATCAAATCTGATGTCTCAAAAGGCTGCTCTTCCTCTGCATAAACTATCTCTGTATCAACAGGCTCTTCTTCTTTTGCACAAACTGTTTCTAAATTAGTTACTGCTTCTCCTTCATTAGCTTCTTTGATAACAAGCTCTTGTTGACACTCAATGCTTGATTCTTTTCTCCTCCAAACTTGAAAACACATTTTTCTAAATGGTCTTCTATCAAATCCTCTTTCATCTCTTTTGTATCCTTCATTGTGATAAGAATTATGACTCGTCATCTCTCCTTCTGTAGTTTGAATAACTATTCTTGTTCTGATCTGCATAGGGTCTTCTATCCTTGCATCCTTCTCCAACATATGAACACTTCCATCTATACATCCTTCTAAACATACAAGTAACATGTTTCCATCTTGCTCCATCAATCCATCCATAATTCATCTACATAGAGTCTATCATAGGCTTTCTTCTTCTCAATCTATTCCAACACATCTTTTCATAATGATTCCTCAATCCACAAAACTTACAAGGATATAGATCCCAACACAATTCCTTTTCATGTCCATGTCTATTACAATGTGAACAATACATACCTCTTCTTCCCTGATTTGATTTGTTTGAATTTGCCATAACATCCTTACCTCTGTCATATCCAAGGCCTTCACTTCTTGATCTTATTACTGGTTCAATAGGTTCTGTAATTCCTTGTTGACACTTTCCCAATCCTTTTCCTTCATATCCCATTCTTTGCATGATTTTGAAACCAATACCCACACCAACAACTGTAGGTCTAGTTACATTGTTATCTTCAATCTCATTGTCTAAAGAAACTTCTGCAACATCACACAAATCGTTAGTATCACAAGAAACATTACAAAATTTAGGTCTAGATCTCAAATTTTCACTCTCTTCTCTGCATGCTACAAGTGACTGCTCTAACTGATCTTTCTACTCTTTTAATTCTGATATTTCACTTTTCTACAAACTATTCTCCTTCCTTAATTCTTCCAAACTTTCTTCTAGATCTCTGTTCCTCTGTTCAACCTTATAAAACAACTTAAATCCTTCTTCTAGTTTTGCAAATTTCTTTTCAACATCCTCAAACAGTTTCAGCTTCGCTTCTAGGTCTTCATTTCTGCTCTTTACATCTTTCAGTTCTTCTTCAAGGGCATCAAACTTGTCCACTCCAAGATCCTTCATCTTCTCCAACAATGCTGAATTACATTGCTTGATTTCGCACAATTCTCCTTGTAAAATACCCTTTTCACACACTAGGGTTTCATTTTCTTTCTTTATCCTCTTTCACATCTTCCCCATTGAAACAAATTAGATAAACACTTAATTTGAAAAGCTTACCGAATCTTTCTTGCCTTGATTTTTCTTCTGCGATAACACTTGTTACTTCTATGATTTCGTACAACACTTTATCAAATTCACCACCTTCTAACAGATTTGCAACCAGCCTAGCAGATTCAAAACTAGCTCTAATACCACTTGATGCAGTCAAGGTAGGAGGGTCCAGTGAGGGACTGTCCAACCTTGCAGCCTTAAACAGTTAACAATAGGATCATAATGGATATGTAATGGAAGCTAATAGGTAATCAACAAAAAGATAAAAGATATTCATGAACACATAACATAGGATGTATCCTAGGAAAAACCTAGCCTTCAAAGCTCACTCCTCTTATATTATGATCTCAAAATAGATTACATATGCCACATAGGGTTTTACAGATGCTAGGACGCAACCCAGGGTTACAAAATATTCATATAACAACTTCAATTCATGATCTCCTTCATAAGTTCCTCGATTCTTTGCTCTGCAACTTATTCTATTCTTTGCTCTATTCTCTGCTTCACATCTGCTTCTTCTTTAGACCAAAACACTTCTTAATTCGCTTCATGTCTTCGCATACTTGATCATTTTGTCATTGGTGACTTGTAACAATCCTCTATCTCTCATTTATATCCTCCACAAGATTTCTAATCATGATCAAGTTAGCCTAATTGCAACGACTAGTTAGGTAATGTGTAGGCACAGATAGGTTAGACCTAAACATAAGGCATTGCTCTACTGGTGCATAAAACTTCATGCAGATCTCACTAAAGGTCGGCTAGGTCCTAAACTTCATCAAATAATGTTCCTTTTGCTTTGCAAGTCATGTCTTTGCTCCGCAAGCTGATTTAGACTCCACTGAACACAGTCGGCTCTGTTATGCAAAAATAGTCAATCTTCTGGTAGCGATATCTCTCCAGAATCAAAGCCAAATGACCTAAATTCTTGATATGTTGTAACTGACTATGTCTATATGTTAATTCTAGCTCCGCAACTTCTCATACTCAAATGCAGTAAAATGCGGCATCTCCCAATTCACTGTCTCAATGTTCTGTTTTCACTATCAACTGTCTTGAATTCTTCCAAATGCTCCTGCATCACCTCTCCTTTAAGAAACAATAGTCTAGCATTCAACTTGTCCTTCTCTATATTTAAAGCTAGGATCTTCTGCATGGCATTCCAATACTTAAGGGACATCTTGTCCTCCTCCTCCAAGACCAAGATTTTCCCATCATACTTTTGAGCTAGGGCAGAAATTTTGATGTTCAAGTGGTTAATCTCGATAAGGAACCATTTGGAAAAGTAGTGATGAATCTTCATTTCCTACACAATTCCTGCCAATTGTTCCACCAACTGATTAAGAACACCAATAGCTCCCTCTAAAGTGGTATTGTCAAATTGATTAACCTAGTTTTCTTTATAAGGATTATGGCACGGACGAGGGATACCAGGGAAGTCAGCCCCAACCATTGGCTCCACCTACACTTTAGCCTTACCTTTGTTTTTACCCTTTTTATCTTTCTCTTCACCATCCCTGACTCCATGTAGTTAGGATCTTTCTCCTTCTACTCGTCAAAGACATCGATAGAGGCATCTTCCCCCTCCAAGTTATTGACCTAAGGCAGACCTCATCATAACTATCCTTGGTCATACTAGATGACTCAATATCAATGCATTTCCCTCTTTTCAAGACAAAGCTAGGTTTAATTTTAGGGTGAGTTCTTTTCCAATGATTAACTAGGAGAAAAATAAGGCCCATATGTTACTACTAAATGGTGTGTTGAATATATATCTTAGCATTGTTTCATATACCTAGTTCATAACAACAATCAAAAGATGTTTACCCCAAAAAAAAGAAAAAGCATTGTCTCATTTGTCCTCTAAATATTATTATATATATTATGCTTAGCATAGAAGATGATGAGACTTGTGCATTGAGACTTTCAAAAGTGTTTTCTTTCTTCTATCATCATATTGAATAGAAGACAAACTCAATATGATGCATCAATGCATCAGATCTTGTTCGCTTGTATTAATCTTATTTCCCTTTAAATATCAAACATGATGTTAAGTTCTCCGCTTTATCATTTTCTACTATTCATTGAAATGGGCATATAGACTTTATTTTTTAAATACAAATAGTAGGTCCACAAAATTTAGATTTGTCAATTTTCAAAGTAAAGTTACATAGATTATATTATCGCCTCCATAAATTCTAGAAATCACTTTGGAAGACTGACTTCCATTAAACATAGGTTAGTGTTTGAACCTTAGGCTTCACCAACAAATACATTAAATAAAATAATACAGAGGCACACACAAATTTTCTGTGTTTTCATACCATGACATCCATTGCAGTCCCAATACACAATTATCAATAAACGACAAGGAATGTTGATGCTTTGCTCAAGTCCTTAATTCATTTTTTTTTATTAATAACCCAAAATCCATATCCACAAACACAAAATTATGAATTGGACTTTATATTTGAGTTCAGTGAGAAAATCTCACTGACTTCCTCTTCATTTCCAAAGTTCCAAGCAGAAAAACTTGATGCAGTACTGGCAGGAAACGGGAAACCCAACTCATAAGGGATCCCACAGATATAACCAAGGCTCGTCCACAGAATCCACATCATTGCTGACCGCAATAATTGGGCTTTTCCTTTCTGTTGAGTACTTGATTGCCCACTCAAGTTCTTATGCACCATAAACTAGAGTAGTCTGCTGATTAGATGCCCTGACCGTGTTTTCCCATTTTTTCTCCCAGAACAAATGGTTTTTATCTCTTACGTCCTCAGTCCTCAGATATGCACGGTAGATGCAGCTTCCATGAATCATGGGAGTCAGTTGCTCCAGTTTTGATTGTGTGTTTTAACTTGAAAGCATCCAATGTCAAAACCTAAAATAGAACACAAACACAAATATGATTAAAAATAAACTAGTATAGCTATATTTAAAAAATATATCTAATGTGGAGGCCCTATTCTACCTAGGTGGAATAATATATATATATATATATAATAGGCAGCTATATTACACTTTTTATTGGAGAAATTGATTAAAAGGCCCTTATATCTATCCCCCTATTTTATATATAGAAAATAATCATACTTCACAATTTTACATTATTTTAAAAAATTATTTGATATTTATTTTTAATTATTAAAATTTTTTTATATTATTTTATTTTGTAATAATTTTTTATTTATATTTATTGTTAACTTAATAAAATATTCTAATTCTATTTTAATTTTAACCGGAGCCCTAATTTAAATTTTAAGCCAAATTCTATTTGTAACCACAATTCTAATTTCAAATCTAATTCCTACCCTAATACTAAGCCTAACTCTATCCTTAATTTTTATCCTAACCCTAATACTAACTTTCAAATCTAATTCTTACCCTAATATTAACCCTAACTCTATCCCTAATTCGTATTCTAACCCTAATGCTAACTTTAACCATAACACAAATTATAACCATAATCGTAACCCTAGTTATAACCCTAACCACAATTCTAATATTTATTTTAATCCTAATTTTAACCCTAACTATAACTCTAATTATAACCATTACCCTAATTGTAACCTTCATGCTAACCATAAACATTATTCTAACACTAACCATAATTCTAACTGTAACCCTAATTTCCCCCTAACTCTAATTCTATCTCTAATCATAATTTTATCCCTAACCCCAGCTATAATTCCAACTCTAACCCTAACAATTTTTTTTGTTATAAAGATTTCCCTAATTGTAACCCTAACTCTAATTTTGTCCCTAACCCTCATTCTATCCCTGACCCTAACCCTAATTGTAATTGTAAGCCTAATATTAACCATATTTTTTTTGGTTATATATATTAGTTCTAATTATCTATCTTTGTCTCTTTCTCTCCTATCTATATCTCTATCTTTTGGATTGTCTATATCTCTCATGCTTTCTCCCTCTCTCCCTCTCTTTTTGTCTCTTTGTCTTTCTCTCTCTTCTTTTCTTTGTATTTGTATTTGTCTCTCTCTTCCCCTCTTTGTCTATCTCTCTCTTCCTCTCTTTTTATCTCTCTTTCCCTCTATTTCTTGTCTCTATCTCTCTAGTTTTTTGTTCCCCTCTCTAACACTTTAATGTAATCTTGATCCTCAATGTGTTCAAACTCATGGCTATCCTCATAGTGGTATACATATGTGGGTAGATATATTTCCTTCACAATCCAAGTTCATTTACATTATCATGTATTGCTTGTGCACATAATCCTAACTAATTCTGAACTAGTATAGCTATATTTAAAAAATACATCTAAAGTATGCCTAGAAGGATCTTCTGGAGTTCCTATTCTACCCATGTGGAATAATACATATAAATTAAGCGCCTATATTACACTTTTTATTGGAGAAATTGATTAAAAGTCACCTATATCCATTCCCCTATTTTATATATAGAAAATTATGTTAATATCAATCATACTTCACGACTTTACATTATTTTTTAAAATTATTTGATATTTATTTTTAATTATTATAATTTTTTTATACTATTTTATTTTGTAATAATTTTTTATTTATATTTATTGTTAACCTAATAAAATATTCTAACCCTATTTTTAATTTTAATCCTAGCCCTAATTTAAAATTTAAGCCAAATTTTATTGGTAACCACAATTCTAATTTCAAATCTAATTCTTACCCTAATACAAAGCCTAACTCTATCCCTAATTTTTATCCTAACCCTAATACTAACTTTCAAATCTAATTCTTACCCTTTAATACTAACCCTAACTCTATCCCTAATTCGTATCATAACCCTAATACTAACCTTAACCGTAACCCTAGTTATAACCCTAACCATAATTCTAATATTTATTTTAATCCTAATTTTAACCCTAACTATAACTCTAATTATAACCATTACCCTAATTGTAACCTTCATGCTAACCATAAAACATTATTCTAACACTAACCATAATTCTACCTATAACCTTAATTTCCCCCTAACTCTAATTCTATTTCTAATCGTAATTTTATCCCTAACCCCAACTGTAATTCCAACTCTAACCCTAACAATTTTTTTGTTATAAAAGTTTCCCTAATTGTAACACTAACTCTAATTCTATCCCTAACCCTAATTCTATCCCTGACCCTAACCCTAATTGTAATTGTAAGCCTAATGTTAACCATATGTTTTTTTGGTTATATATATATATATATATATATATATATATATATATATATATATATATATATATTATCTTTGTTTGTCTCTTTCTCTCCTATCTATATATATCTCTCACGCTTTCTACCTCTCTCCCTCTATATTTGTGTCTTTGTCTTTGTCTTTCTTCCTTTCTTTGTATTTGTATTTGTCTCTCTCTTCTCCTCTTTGTCTGTGTCTCTCTCTTCCTCTTTTTATCTCTCTTTCCCTCTATATTTTGTCTCCATCTCTCTAGTTTTTTGTTCCCCTCTCTCCAACATCCTTAACTTGTTCAAACTTATGGCTATCCTCATAGTGGTATACATATGTGGATAGATATATTTGCTTCACAATCCAAGTTCATTACACTATCATGTTTTGCTTGTGCACATAATCCTAACTAATTCTAAATAAATATAAGGTGTAATTTATTTGAAATAATAATTTTATTATCCATTATCATGATGTACAAAACAATGGAGACTTATCTATTTTTTATTATTAACTTTGTATTCTATTTCACTATTATAAACTTGATTATGTACTCATTATAACCCTTATTTTATTTAATTTAATGATACAAAATAAATAAAATAAAAAATATTTAATCAAGCCTAACTAATTCTAAATAAATATAAGGTGTAATTTATTTGAAATAATAATTTTATTATCCATTATCATGATGATCGGAGAGTTATCTATTTTTTATTATTAACCTTGTATTCTATTTCACTATAAACTTGATTATGTACTCAAAGTTCATTTAAAATAAATAAAATAATAATAATTAACTATCTATAACTCTATATTTATTTTTGAATATTTTGTTGAGAATCTATTAAATTAAATTAATAGATGTAACAAAAACAATCAGATTTTGTTTGGCTCTATAGGGATTGGGATTCAACTCACTCTATTGCCACCTTGTTGCATTTTGACATTTGTAACTTTTTTAATATATTTGAATCTAATTTTTGTCAAATAAAAAATTAAAAAAAATGAAATGATACAAATCTCAAGTGTGAACTATTCTTAATATAATCTATTTTATTTTATGTTGGTAAATATTGTTTTTTATAGGTCAAATTACACCTTCAAGTTAGGCTTGATTGGTAATTCATGGTTTTTCCCATAACATTGGGAAATCACATTGAATAGTTCAAATTTCTTTCAATAGTCAAATTTGAAGGAGAATTGCTTGTCAATACCAAATTTTATATTTTATCCTTGTCAAAGTCCATGATTCAACTGCACCAAAGACTACCAATAACAAAATTCAATTCAATTTCACACAAAGAAAATTTGGAGTGCAATTCTTATAGATCATATGATCAATATTTTTCAGCTAACTGAAGAGCTTAAAGAACAATATATCACTATTCAATACCGAATGTACAATACTATTCAAATGCTCCAAAATTTCATTATATGATCCTTGTGTCAAGGTTTCTTTATCAAAATAGGCCATGGATTCCCCAATATGGGTAGATGTATAGATGTCATCTAATTTGGTGTTTAGAGGTCTTGCTAACCCAAATTTTTTAGGACAAAATATAATTGCTAATGTATGGTGTATCATCTTTCAATTTCACGGCAAACAAATTTTATTCCATATACAAATCACATCTGCTAAAGGAACCCTATGCTTATAAAGCAATGTATTATCCAAGAGTACTATTGATGATACCTGACCGCCCAAACTTATATGTGTGATGCCTCAATTTCCTCCAGAGTTCTTCCTTTAGTTTCAAGCACAAATAGTACTACAAAGGTTAAGGTAAGAGCACTGAATAGGGCATACAGCATGAATATTCCTACAAGGAACATACCTCAATTTTAGTTTGTGATCTTGTAACAATGATCCCAGAAACATTAAAAAAGAAATCTACTTTAGGTTCCCAAACTAGAGTTGATGATGTGGTCATAGAGTTACCTATTTTACTCCACTCTAAGAATAAGTTTATTGTCATTGTCACTACCAGGAAAGACACCAAGGAGGGAAAAAACAATTAATAACAGAAAACTTGAATTTATTGTAAAGGGTAGTAGTAAATCAATAAAATTATAGTGAATGGTATGATTCCTACTCCCAAGCCTATCAATAACCTACGTATATACAAAAATGAAGAATCCTGCACCCAGACATCAATAATAAAATTAAAATAATAAAGTATATTATTTTCATATGTGAGTTATAGAAGTTCTGGTACTAAACTTAGAAACATGCATGTCATAATTCTAGGACTATTTTTGTAGGTCATGCCTATATGACACATAATCCATTAATGGAAGAACTATGACTTTCTTTTGCCAAACAAATGGCTATTTTTCTTGCAGACCTAATCCATATGTAGTTCAGACTGGAATTTCCAAATTGCTTCAAAATGATATCAGATTTTTTAAAATTGAATAAAACTTACCCTTTCCCTCCATCATCTTTTCTTATCATGTCAAGGATTCTGTGTCACCTCTCTCGTGCAATTGGGAACTCAATCTGGTACAAATTTAAATTATCCTTGGCTAAAATTTGACAGAATTCTTTCAGAACATAAATATAATTACCTCCGAGTTTTTGAACTAGATTTAGACAAGGCAAATGTTGGTATCAAATAGTAGAACTATATTTCTTGACATGAATGAAGTAATCTATGACGCCAACATTGTTCTTTAACCCGTTACTTTCTATAACATCAAATTTGAGGTCTCTGGTTATCTCCTTTGTTAGACCAGTTACAGTGTATTTTTGTAAACACCTTCTATGTGTAACCCTCAGTTTAAGCCCCTTTAACTTCTCCTCAGCCTTTTCTCTATCTTCATTAGAGAGAGGATCACAGTCCTTGCAAATTACAAAACATTTTTCTCGCAGGTAATCAATCACTCCAATCTTTTGGGGAAATTTTTCTTCTACTTAAAATTGCTTTTCCTTCTCTTTCTTATTGTCTTACTCAATGGTATTCAAGGATTGAGCAAGGCCTAGAATGCAATTGAGGGTCAATATTTGTTCAGAATAAAATGATTGTAATCAGAATGATTTAACCATAAAAATGTCTCAATATGACAGACATATTTAGTTTTGCTTACCTAAAGGTTTTTTAGCTTGATGCTGAGTGATTAATCCTTGTTCTCCACTAAAATTTTTGGTTGTAGACTATAAAATCTCCTCTACATTTTGGTCTGTGGGCTGATACTCTGCCTCAACAAATTTGTATTGTTGTTGTTGGCATTCATAATCCATATCTATTATGTTTACAAAGATGGGTCGTGTTGTTGGGACTGAAATTCCCAAGCTACTTTTTGGCAAATATTAAGTTTCAATCATCCAAAGATTTCAGTATGTGAGCATATATGGAAAGATCCACAGTTGTTTTCAAGTAGAAATTAACAATTGAGTTGATAGAAATATTTGGATTTGATCTATTCTGATTCCTAAAGACTTAATGTAACATGGTTGAAGTGCTCATTAAAGATGAACCGTAAACACATGACACCGTTAACCCTTCATCAGATAGACAAATTCTTAGTCATAACAATCGGTGTAAGATGACTTGATCGGGGTATGTTTCCCAGGTCTCTCCAACTATATAGGTCACACTGATAATAGAAGTCATAAAGGATTTCAGACAAGGTCAAAGATAGCATATCGGTGGGATTATTGTATCAACAAAGATTATTTAAACTACATCAATCTTACATCTCTCACCGACGGAGCTCTGAGAGATATGCAAAGGGAAATGAGTATCAACATGATACTGATCATCGAGGAGAAGATATTAAGAATCATCGATTGATAAATTCACACCGATGACCTTCACCGATATGCTAAATTATTGTATATACAAGACATGACTTGTTATCACCGGTTCTCTTTATCATTTTTACCAGTCACTCTTTGCATCTGACGAAGGATACATTCCCAAAATACATTCTAAAGATACATTCTCGATATGCTTTTGTGATATATGTATGCAATGTACATTCGGCGAAATAATACAAAACTCATGTTGATACACAGTAATATACAATGCAGAACTCAGGAGAGAATTAAATCAGGTTAAAGGGATGCATCGAGACTTTATGTATATCGGAGGATGCATATACAAGTCAGGGTCAAAAATAAATGAACCATGGTTCATAATAGCAAGGAGTCTAGAAAGGAGATACAATTAAATTTGTATGTATCAGGCATTGTATATGAAGGTTGGATACAAGTAATGGGTCCCGCCGCTTGCACATTGGGCTTGTATAATAACAATGTATATCTTCGATATAAAATCCAATATACAAGCGAAGATACATTCCCAATATACAAGCGAAGATACAAGTTGATGTACAAGCGAAGATACAAGCCAGATGTCTAGAAAGGTCTTTGTATGTTTAATGCTTGTATGTATACAAGATACAAAGGAAATGTATATACAAGTGCATGAAACACCATGTGGGCCCCATCGCCAATGGATATACAAGTTTATACATGACCGGATATGTAATTAATTCTAGTTTGTTTCATAGACCTGATGGAGTCCGTGTCTTGTATAATTGTCCCGTGAAACAGAACTAGTGGTTGTCGGTAGAAGAGGAGCATCGGAGTAAAAAACTAAGGAGTTTTCGATATCATGATGTCTCAGTGACAAGGTTCTCACCAATAATTATATCGGGGACACCAAATAGATCGGGGAAGAATGTTATTCTTATAGCGATGTAGGAGGTCTTGCTGATACAAAATACAGAAACCCTAAAAATGACATTAAAATCTGAATGGTTAAGATATTCTTCTAACATTTGAAATATGGGTTTTTTGTAGGATATACACTGCGGGGATCAAGTTATATAAGCACCCATGAAAGGATATTGAGGAGCTGAATAAAATATTGATAAGGGAAGTAATTACTTAAGTAAATACCTATGTTTAAATAAATTTGTTTTGATTATTTGATCAGAAATTAATTTATGTTTTATTTGGTCTTTTTAGGAATAATAAAGAAACCCTCGAAGGATATTAAGCATAACTACAGTTAAAGATTTTTGTTTGACACTGAAATGGTTATCCATTTGATGATTAAAGATGAGTATTAATTTTCCTAAATATGTTTTATTCAGATAAATATTGTTGTTCGGTTATCAACCGTCACATCTATTGTAACTGGTATGAAGCTTGTATGCCTCTCTTTATAAGAGATGACCAAGACCAGAATAGAGAGAGATAGAAAAAGGATAGAATAGGGAGAGATTACAGACTAGAACAGGGGATACTATAGATTAGATTTGAACAGTAATGCTAGTTCACTTTTAATATATTTTATTTCTGGTAGACCATGTGCAAGCATTCTCTGATGAAGTCAAGTCTGTGAACATGAAGCAGTAACTGCAGATTTTGGTATCAACTATCTGTTTAATTTATTCAATTATATGACTGTCTCCTTTCAAAGTTTTCTCTGTTATTCAATTTGAGTTATCAAGTATATCTTCAAGTTGTCTATACACATTTGCTGTTATAGTGTGATAAGATTAATTGGTTTCTGTTTTCAAAATTAAATCCTTTAAATCTGTCATAGTAACTGTGAAGAGATTATCATTGATCTATAAGAAGAGTCATATAGTTAGGGTTTGTATTCTGTCTCCAGTTTTTTGATAAATCTGTTACAATTGCAATATTATTCTGATAGGTTCCTTCAAAGAGGGATTAAATCCTTTTAGATGAATGCAGGCAATTTTATTTTATCAATTGGATATATATAAGTATGGAATATTAACTATTTCCTTGTAGGGTTGTACAAGTTACATACCTATTCTTTCATGCCAAATAGTTTGAATTTTTACCAAACAAATAGTTATTTATTTCATGATCATATTGACTCTATATTCAATAAGGCACTGGTCTAGTGTTTTCATTATCACTTATACAAATTCACTTTAGATTTACTTAATTAGATTACATCATTGTTTTAGCATTACAATTTAGATCATTTAGAAGTAACTTGTTGTCTTTTCATCTGTTTTATAATTTGTGCCATTATTAATAGTTAGATTAATTCTGATCAAAGTAGTGATCATCTCTTTATTTGCTTTATTAATTAGAGGTTTACCCACCTCGGTCTGGCAGAGCTTGAAGTGAAGGGGGTTTAGCCATATCTACCCTGTGTCAGCTAAAAACGTCAAGAGAGCCTGACAACCTCTTAGGGTTAACGACCTGCATTTTTGAGACCTAACACATGTACTGCCCCTCCATTCTCATCTTGGATGTGCAGATAGTTTGGCTAAGGAGCATGAAGATGAAGGTAAAATAATAGAAATATTTAGGGTATGTTAGATAGTTGATGTTGTACATTATATGATGTTGGTTGATGCTACATTCATGTTGGTGACATTCCTGATTATCCTCTTATGTAGTTTCATACAATAGTTAGCATGTTTTATTGATAATCCTTGTTGCAACACTAGTAATCCATATGCTCTGACATTATTTTACATTCAGGTGATTATGATGTTGATCTTACTATAATTGTCATAAGTTAGAATTGATTTTTATGTGACTGATTTTGTATTATAGGATGATCTAATTATTATGTGGTGTGAAAAGAGACAATGTCGTACCACTTATTCATGAGTGTCTGACGACGTTGCGATTCTCTTTCACTCCATGACCATTTTATATTTATTATACTTGTGCATAGACCATGTTGTGTGTTGCAGGTTGCAGGTATCAGGCATCAACTCCACTTGAATTGACAGGTCTGAGCGTGCCTTAAACCTAGTGGAAATTGTTGAATAGAGATAACATATGGTCCCCTAGTTAGCCATCATCCTTGAAAAGGATGAGTATCCAGTTTTGCACCCAGTTAGTGTTGTCCGTTTAGGCATAATAGTTAGTCATCGTTGTTGTGGTCATGCTTTTCAATCGTGCATAGTGTCAGGGATTGTTCGGCTTTTGGGTTGTTTAGTTTGGAATTGTTTGATTAATGTTTTGTTTAATTATTGCATTAAGATAAAATTATTAGGTCAAGAGGGTACTTTGATAAATAAATATAGATGCTTTTATGTAAATTTAAGTTTATGGAAAATTATATTATATTGTAATCTAAGGTCAATAAATAATAATAATTATAATGAGAAAAATAAAGTGTTATTAAAACAAGAATATAATTGATAAAATTAAAATGAAAATATTTTATAAAAAAATAAATATTTTGTTAGTGGCAATAAAAAAAATTTATAATATTTATGAGTTGTCATAAAAACTTATATATATAACAAATTCTAAAATAGATAAAATCAGAGAGAAATTATTGTATGGTTAAAAATAGCAAATTGTAAGAAAGTAATAAAGGTGGAATTTATTGCCTTTAAGAAGGAGAATCTCCTAGAAGAAATTATGGAGGTGGTTATGCATACTCAACTTTATTTTGGAAATCTCAAGACATAATTTTGGGAAGGAGCGTGCATTTTCAAAGAGGAAAATATGTTTTATGTTCTAATGATCTCTCTCTCTCTCTCTTAGGAAGTTTTGATTTTTTTTGGCACCATAAACCATAGCTTCTAGAAGAAAAGACTTGGGGGGAAATGGATGCGAGCTGGGAATGTTGTGAAGATGTAATAGAAGTAATATTCCTGGTATGGATTGAGATATGAATATAATTTGTTGTTTGTAATATGCAAGCTTTATATTATTCTGTGAATCATCTTCTGCATATTCTGAACCTAGTCTGTTGCATTAGCCATAACCCTATTTTCAAAAACTGGGTTCCTCCAAATTTTTTATATATGGTGTATGACCTAGTTAGCTAAATTGTATCCAAAAATCATCTTTACCCAATTTGTCATTTTAGAGATGTGAATATTTTGTGATTATCTATCTCTCACTCATTTCATCTCTATTTTAGCAGTCTTTTGCGTTAGCCATAACTTTAGTTTTACGAATTAGGTTCCTCTAAATTGTTTATATATGGTGCACAGGTTAGCTATCTAAATTGTATCCAAAAATTATCTTTACTTAGTTTGTTATTTTGGAGATATAAATATTTTGTTACTATCTATCTCTCACCTATTTCATCTCTATTTTAGTAGTTTGTTGCATTAGCCATAACTTTAGTTTTGTGAACTGGGTTCCTCTAAATGTTTTATATATGGTGTACAACCTAGTTATCTAAATTATATCTGAAAATCATCTTTACCCAGTTTGTCATTTTGGAGATATGAATATTTTGTGACTGTCTACCTCTCACCCGTTTCGTCTCTATTAAAACAGCTAGCCGTGTCACCAATAGCTCTATATTTTCGAATTGGGTTTCTCTAAAATTTTTATATAAGATTCATCTCTTATCTATGAAAATCATATCCAAAAATTAGCAATACCTAGTTTGTCAATTCAGATAAATATATCAATTAGTGACAAACATTCCTATGCCATCTTTGTTGTTGTTATTAAATCTACAAATCCATTCTGTGCATATCCTTTAATCATTGCATTCCATAATTTGACATCTCTTTGAGGAAATTTACTGAACAGTTAATGCACTTTGTCTATGCTCTCACTTTTGTATACATGTCTACTAGAGCATTTCTTTTTCGAAATCTCTTATCATTATCAAAACATTCTATATTTATATTCTTTCTGATATAGTATTTATTCTTGCATATCTTAATCGATCATATTAGTATGTTTCTTTCTTAGTGTTTTATTTTAGTGCCTTTGAACATGATATTTTGTTATCTGAAGACTAATTCTTTCTTTTAAGTTCTTTTCTTAGAATTTGAAATTAGCAATATAGTCTAATCTGGATTTAATAATAGAAACATAACTTAAAAGATTTTAGAAATCATACATGGGGTAGTGATTATGAAAATGTTTATGTTGGAATTGAATTATATTATCTTAAATGCATTAGAAATAACATAACTTTTATCAAGTTATATCTTTTATCTGAAAATTAGGTTATGGTAGAAGGAAAAAGAATTAAATTGGATAATAATTTTTGAGACTTATTGTGTTTGAAGGGAATAGAATCAACCTAGTTCTAATTTAAGGTAGAAGTATCAATTTTGGGTTTTAAATCAAAATCATTCAATGATGAGTCGTTGATAATAGTCCATGACTTTCAACTACTAAATGTTAACATTGCAATTAGTCTAAGTAAGACTCTTAATATTATCTATTGCCAATAGCATAGGAATGGATTAAATATTGTTGCTTATGGCACTTATATCATTTGATCATATTAGTAACTGCTACTAGTAGTTAGAATAATATTGTTCTGCATTGTTGAGATAGATTCACTTTATGTTTGTTAGATGATTGACCATAATTGGAATTAATGTTGCATTCTTTAAGACCCATTATTAGTGCATCATATCATATGTTGCATTTGTGGGATCTTGGTTTATGATGTGCATTGGAAAGTGAATGTGATGTGTGACCATTGTGTTTTAATGGTGTCAATTGTTTGTGTCATTTGGGGAAATAGTTTCCAGAGGCCTAGGAGGGTGTGATTGTGTGGGGGTTTGCTATGTGTGCATCATGTGAGTTGAATGAAATGCATTCTTGAAGTATTGCCTCTTATTCATGTTGCTATGATATATGTGCAAGATGGTTTATGCCTTGCTCAGTGTACCTATTCATGTGGTTATGATGACTATGCAAGATGGATAATACCTTTCTCAGTGTACCTATTCATGTGGTTATGATAACTATGCAAGATGGGTAATACCTTGCTCTATGTAATGTGAAATGATGTATATTTTGTGTTGTAAATGTATCATGATGAGAAATGTGATAGTTCATGCTTGGGTTTTGTTTTGGGCTTTGAGAATTTAGATGCAGTGAAGGGGGAGTGGCTTTCAATGTGTGGCCGGTGCCCAAAGTGGCTTGTCAGGGTAACCTATTGGAAGTTATTATTTCAGTGATAACTTAATAATAAATTTAGAGGGTTAGGTAGTTTTCACACTAATCAAGATAATTGAATGCCTCACTCATGCTTGTAGTACTCGTTTAGTCTAAGGATGAGATGAGAAGGTCGTGGTTGGCAAAATCAAATTCCTTGTCCTCATGAAAGGAATATTGGTTCCAGATATGTCATCCTATGTGGTCAGGATCTAGTGAGAGACTGTCAGAGTAACCATAGATGGGGTTTGGTGCCTAGCGAGAGACTGTCAGGGTAACTCATGGATGGGGATCGACGTCTAGCTAGAGACTGTCAGGGTAACCCATGCTAGGACCATGCGATGACACTCATCCCTACTGTAGTTTAGCATTCTCTAGTTGTGTTATGCTCTTTATTTTCTAAATGCCTCTAGAAGTGATGTTTAGGTTGTTGACCAGTGTTGTATTTGAGTCATGTGTAGTCCTTGCACCTGTTAGCCTATTGTCTTCTTGATTGTTTGTTGTAGTGGGACCTTATTGTTATCTCCTAGCACGAGGGATGGAACTTAGGGTTCCACATGGTCGGGTGGTTGTGATTTTATCTCCACTAGTTTCCCTTGCTGTTGTTTGTGTGCGAGAAGGATGTACCTTGTATGGTAGATTTTAGATCTTGTTCTAGCTTAAGGAGACAGATACATATGTTCATGTTCTAGTCTTGTATATAAATTAAATCATGTGATGTTATCTTGATGTATGTAGTCCAATGTAATTAGGAAAGTGATATTGTAAACAATGTAATGGTGTACTCTCTTGTAAAGAAAATTGTATATGTACTTGTAATCCTATATATAGGATCTTGATGATTACTTATCTAATGATATAATATGAAATTGTATGTGCTTATTCATTTGATGCAATTGGACTTAGAATAAACCATGGTTGTTAGTTAGATCATGTTAATAATTAGTAATGCAGTCATGGAATCCCTAGAGGATAAGCTTAACTTAGATGTTATGAATAATTATGATTTACATTTCATTGTTATTTCTTTCTTTAAAAAAAAATTGTCCATTTTGTAAAGAATAGTTGTGTTATCCTCTAGGTTCCTTGGCAGGGCATTACATTTGGTATCAAAGCTAGGTTTGCAACACTGGGATCTCTGTATTGTTGTTGTTGCTCTAGGTTAAGTGTTTTTCTCTTTTTGGTGAGTTGGTAATAGTACCTCTCACCTATGTGCCTTGGTATGACGTTGGAAGGTTGATAAGTTTATAGTCTTGCTCTTTAAGAAATAAATTCTTTATGCCTTGTTTTACTTATGTGTCTGCTATATGTTCTCCCTCCTTTTCTGAAAATGTGATGATGTATCTAACAATATGTGTTTCTTGTATGTTAGTGGTTCTTGATTTGTTGAGGCCTGGAGTTCCTCTTGTGGTCTCTAGTGCTTTAGAAGAAAGAAGCATGATTACTGTTAGTGCATGTAATTAGGAGTGTGGTATTTGTGCCTCTAGTGATGTGAGTGTCCTAGACACATTCTGTGTGGGGTGTTGTGAAAGGTCAGTGATGTTTTGTGTTCCCTAGTGTGGTGAAGTAATCATACTTGGGGTTATGTTTAGCTATGGGTATGGAAGCACCATACCATCTTTATGTTAGTTGTATTGCTTTTGTATATGTGTAAGTATTGGAATGATTTAATCATTTGATGGCATCATGCATCGCGAGTCATGTGATTATGTGGTGTTGTCATATGTGGGGTATCTTTACGTGGTTGCTTGATAATCTGATATCTATCTCCTAGTTGGCCATGACCTCATGAGGAAGATCTGTTGTGATTTATGAAAGTTATCATTGTGTATGCCTATGTAAGAACCGTGTGCAGGAGATCAAATTGGAGCTTGTGTTGGACCCATGAGATCATCAATGTGATACTGTAAGTCAATTAGAGTTTTGAATTATTCTTGTGTGTGACATCATCATTTAAGGAAGTAATTGTATATGTTCATAGCTTGGTAAAAAGAAATTGTACTGCATTAAAGATAGAAAATTTTTGTATATAAGTAGAGACTGTGTTACCTTAAATTTTTGTATAAAAGTTACTTAGATATGAAGATGTAGAAAACTTAGTTGTCCATGTGTTTGATGTACATTCTCTAACACATTCTAGACTTTGAGTCCTGGGGTGTTGTGTAGCGGATACTCCCTTTTGTGGCTTAAATTAGTCACATCGTGATGTGGATTTGTTTGTAATTTGGCTATTTTAGAATTTTGATAGTTGTTTCATATGTTGTTGGTGGGCTAACAGTGAATTTATTTTCTTTGAACTCTCTTATGATAGGAATGGTCACCAAAACTCTTTTCTTATTCTTGAAAATTATTGAATTTGATTATTTCCCCACTTGGGTTTGTATTTTATTTAATTTCTATGGTGGCTATTTCGAATGTTTGTTTCTATTGACTCAGTTTCGTGTTAAGTGTTGTTTTTATCATGTTCATTTCAAACCTCTGATAGTGTGTTCAAGGGAGGACTCCGCGAAGGATTGTACTTTGCATGTTCGGTAATTAGTTGGAACCATAGTGGAAATAAGAGATGAGATGTATTTTTCCTTGTTCATATGTGAATGCAATTCCCTAAATGATTTGAAATTATCAAAGTGTGTGTGATTGGTTATAAGTAGGTCACATGATACGCCTTAAAGGTAAGGAATTGATGTTCTTCTTGTCCTTATTGAACGATTGAGCTTGTCTTATGGACAACTGCTTAATATGGATGTGTATGTTGGCAATAGAAAATTGTAATACTAATATGTTATGTTTCCACCCTAGTCTATGACTTCCAGGAGTAAGTCAAGTTTTAGGGGGGAGGATATAGTGCCCCTCAATTCTCATCTTGGATGTGCAGATAGTTTAGCTAAGGAGCATGAAGATGAAGGTAAAATAATAGGAATATTTAGGGTATGTTAGATAGTTGATGTTGTACATTATATGATGTTGGTAGATGCTACATTCATGTTGGTGACATTCCTGATTATCCTCATGTGTGGTTTCATATGATAGTTAGCATGTTTTATTGATAATCCTTGTTGCGACACTGATAATCTATATGGTCTGACATTGTTTTACATTCAAGTGATTATGATGTTGATCTTACTATGATTGTCATAAGTTAGAATTGATTTTTATGCGACTGATTTTGTATTATAGGATGATCTAATTATTGTGTGGTGTGAAAAGAGACAATGTCATACAAATCATTCGTGAGTGTTCGACGACGTTGTGATTCTCTTTAACTCCGTGACCATTTTATATTTATTATACTTGTGCATAGACCATGTTGTGTGTTGCAGGTTGCAGGTATCAGGCATCGACTCCACCTAAATTAATAGGTCTGAGCATGCCTTAAACCCAATAGAAATTGTTGAACGGAGATAATATATGGTCCCCTAGTCAGCCATCACCCTTGAAAAGGATGAGTATCTAGTTTTGCACCTAGTTAGTGTTGTCTGTTTGGGCATAATAGTCAATTGTTGTTATTGTGGTCATGCTTTTCGATCGTGCATAGTGTCAAGTATTGTTCGACATTTGGGTTATTTAGTTTGGAATTGTTTGATTAATACTTTGGTTAATTGTTGCATTAAAATAAAATTATTAAGTCAAGAGGGCACTTTGATAAATAAATATAGATGCTTTTATATAAATTTAAGTTTATGGGAAATTATATTATATTGTAATCTAAGGTCAATAAATAATAATAATTATAATGAGAAAAAAAAGTGTTATTAAAACAGGAATATAATTGATAAAATTAAAATAAAAATATTTTATAAACAAATAAATGTTTTGTTAGTGACAATAAAAATAAATTTATAATATTTATGAGTTGTCATAAAAATTTTTATATATATATATATATAGCAAATTCTAAAATAGATAAAATTAGAGAGAAATTATTGTATGGTTAAAAATAGCAAATTGTAAGAAAGTAATAAAGGTGGAATTTAAATTGCCTTTAAGAAGGAGAATCTTCTGGAAGAAATTATGGGGGTGGTTATGCATGCTCAACTTTATTTTAGAAATATCAAGACATAATTTTGGGAAGGAGCATGCATTTTCAAAGAGGAGAATATGTTTTATGTTCTAATGATCTCTCTCTCTCAGGAAGTTTTGATTTTTTTTCATTTGGTGCCATAAACCATAGCTTCCAGAAGAAAGACTTGGGGGAAATGGATGTGAGCTGGGAATATTGTGAAGATGTGATAGAAGTAATATTCTTGGTATGGACCGAGATATGAATTTGATTTATTGTTTGTAATATGCAAGCTTTATATTATTCTGTGAATCCTCTTCTACATATTCTGAACCCAGTTTGTTGTATTAGCCATAACCTTATTTTCACGAACTGGGTTCCTCCAAATTTTTTATATATGGTGTATGACCTAGTTATCTAAATTATATCTGAAAATCATCTTTACCCCATTTTTCATTTTGGAGATATGAATATTTTGTGACTGTCTATCTCTCACCTATTTCATCTCTATTTTAGTAGTCTGTTACATTAGCCATAACTTTAGTTTTACGAACTGGGTTCCTCTAAATTGTTTATATACAATGCACAACCTAGTTATCTAAATCATGTCCAAAAATCATCTTTACCCAGTTTGTCATTTTGGAGATATGAATATTGTGTTACTGTCTATCTCCCACCCATTTCATCTATGTTTTAGCAGTCTGTTGCATTAGCCATAACTTTAGTTTTACGAATTGGGTTCCTCTAAATGTTTTATATATGGTGTACAACCTAGTTATCTAAATTATATCTGAACATCATCTTTACCCAGTTTGTCATTTTAGAGATATGAATATTTTGTGACTATCTACCTCTCACCCGTTTCGTCTCTGTTAATACAGTTAGTTGCATCACCAATATCTCTATATTTTTGAACTGTGTTTCTCTAAAAATTTTATATAAGATTCATCTCTTATCTATTAAAATCATATCCAAAAAGTAGCAATACCCAGTTTGTCAATTCAGAGATATGTATCAATTAGTGTTGGACATTCTTATGCTATCTTTGTTGTTGTTATTAAATCTACAAATCCATTATGTGCATATCCTTTAATCATTGCATTCCATAATTTGACATCTCTTTGAGGCAATTTTCTAAATGGTTAATGCACTTTGTCTGTGCTCTCACTTTTGCATACATGTCTACTAGAGCATTTCCTTTTTGAAATCTCTTATCATTATCAAAACATTCTATATTTATATTCTTTCTGATATAGTATCTATTCTTGCATATCTTAATTGATCATATTAGTAAGTTTTTTTCTTAATGGTTTATTTTAGTGCCTTTAGACATGATATTTTGTTATTTGAAGACCGATTCTTATTTTTATGTTCTTTTCTTAGGATTTGAAATTAACAATATAGTCTAATTTGGATTTAATAATAGAAACATAACTTAAAAGATTTTAGAAATCATACATGGAGTGGTGATTATGAAAATGTTTATGTTGGAATTGAATTATATTCTCTTAAATGTATTAGAAATAACATAATGTTTATCAAGTTATATCTTTTATCTAAAAATTAGATTATGGTAGAAGGAAAAGGAATTAAATTGGATGATAATTTTTGATACTTATTGTGTTTGAAGGGAATAGAATCAACCTAGTTCTAATTTAAGGTAGAAGTATCAATTTTGGGTTTTAATTAGAAATCATTCAATGATGAGTCGTTGATAATAGTCCATGAATTTCAACTACTAAATGTTAACCTTGCAATTAGTCTAAGTAAGACTCTTAATATTATCTATTGCCAATAGCATAGGAATGGATTAAATATTGTTACTTATGGCACTTATATCATTTGATCATATTAGTAACTGCTACTAGTAGTTAGAATAATATTGTTCTGCATTGTTGAGATAGTTTCACTTTATGTTTGTTGGATGATTGACCATGATTGGAATTAATATTGCATTCTTCAAGACCCATTATTAGTGCATCATATCATATGTTGCATTTGTGGGATCTTGGTTTATGATGTGCATTGGAAAGTGAATGTGATGTGTGACCATTGTGTTTTAATGGTGTCAAGTGTTTGTGTCATTTGGGGAAATGGTTTCCAGAGGCCTAGGAGGGTGTGATTGTGTGGGGGTTGGCTATGTGTGCATCATGTGAGTTGAATAAAATGCATTTTTGAAGTATTGCCTCCTATTCATGTTGGTATGATATATGTGCAAGATGGTTTATGCCTTGCTCAGTGTACCTATTCATGTGGTTATGATGACTGTGCAAGATGGATAATGTCTTGTTCAGTGTACTTAATCATGTGGTTATGATAACTATGCAAGATGGGTAATACATTGCTCTGCTTAATGTGAAATGATATATATTTTGTGTTGTAAATGTATCATGATGAGAAATGTGATAGTTCATGCTTGGGTTTTGTTTTGGGCTTTGAGAATCTAGATGCAGTGAAGGGGGAGTGGCTTTCAATGTAGGGCCGATGCCCAAAGTGGCTTGTCAGGGTAACCCATTGGAAGTTGTTAATTCAATGATAACTTAATAATAAATTTAGAGGGTTAGGTAGTTTTGACACTAATCAAGATAATTGAATGCCTCACTCATGCCTGTAGTACTGTTTAGGCTAAGGATGAGATGAGAAGGTCGTGGTTGGCAAAATCAACTTGTCTTCATGAAAGGAATGTTGGTTCCCCATGTGTCACCCTATGGGGTTGGCGTTTAGTGAGAGACTATCATTCTCTAGTTGTGTTATCCCCTTTGTTTTGTGAATGCCTCTAGAAGTGATGTTTAAGTTGTTGACCAGTGTTGTATTTGAGTCATGTGTAGTCCTTGCACCTGTTAGCCTATTGTCTTCTTGACTATTTTTTGTAGTGGGACCTTATTGTTATCTTCTAGCACGGGGGGTGGACCTTAGGGTTCCACATGGTTAGGTGTTTGTGCTTTTATCTCCATTGGTTTCCCTTGCTATTGTTCATGTGCGAGAAGGATGTACCTTGTATGGCAGATTTTAGATCTTGTTCTAGCTTGAGGAGACAGATACATATGTTCATGTTCCAGTCTTGTATATCAGTTGAATCATATGCTGTTATCTTGATGTATGTACTCCAATGTAATCAGGAAAGCAATATTGTAAACAATGTAATGGTGTACTCTCTTGTAAAGGAAATTGTATATGTACTTGTAATCCTATATGTAGGATCTTGATGATTACTTATCTGATGATATAATATGGAATTGTATGTGTTTATTCATTTGATGTAATTGGACTTAGAATGAACCATGGTTGTTAGTTAGATCATGTTAATAATTAGTAATACAGCCATGGAATCCCTAGAGGATAAGCTTAACTTAGATGTTATGAATAATTATGATTTACATTTCATTGTTATTTCCTTCTTTAAAAAAAAATTATCCTTTTTGTAAAGATTAGTTGTGTTATCCTCTGGGTTCCTTGGCGGGGCGTTACAGGTTGCACAAATTTTATATGCAAGTTTGCTTCTTTTTTTGTGTCTGCTTCTAACTTCACGCAAAATTTATAGAAGTCATTCTGAAACATTGAGTAAACCAAGAAGCTAGATGGCATCGAATTAAGCAGTCTCTGTACATTCCAGTATTACAAACCACATTATAGAAACCCCAATTCCCTTGAATGAAAGGTGGGTTTTCAGAAAGAATCCCACATTACAGACCACAAACGTGCAACAACAAAAAAGAATTACGTAGAAAGCCTCAAAAATAGGGTAAAAAAGCCATGACAAGAAACCATTATTTTGCAGAAACCTAATTCCATCAAGCTAGGATTAAAAACTAAACTCCCATAAATGTAAAACATGGGTGTCTAAAGAAAATATATCCACATTACAGACCAGAACAGTTAAGTTGAACTGCAAAAGAAAATAGTTTTAAAAAATACATGACACAAAATTATCGCTTGGCAGAAACTGTCTTTCAACTACCCGATGTCGACGCCAAAAAAAATCATGCAGGCGTAAAAACTCCATATGATATGGAAATCATGCCCGTAATTTATGCAGTATTTAAAATTAATCCATTTAACATTAGTACATCTAAGGTTAATCCATTTGATAGCCCACTAAACATTAATTTAAATCGGCAGAATAAAACTTTCAATCATGTTGTGGCTGTATAACACCTCTAGGCTTCAGCTCTCGGCGTAATAAATATAAGGTGTAATTTATTTGAAATAATAATTTTATTATCCATTATCATGATGATCTACAAAACAATGGATAGTTATCTATTTTTTAAGTGTATTCTATTTCACTATAAACTTGATTATGTACTCATTATAACCCTTATTTAATTTAATTTAATGATACAAAATAAATAAAATAAAAAACATTTAATTAATGATTTAAAAATGGATAAAGGCAATAAAATCCAATGAGCTCCTCGTAATGATCATTTACAATTCAAGTTCATTTACATTATCATATTTTTCTTGTGCAAGATTTATATCTATAACTCTATATTTATTTTTGAATATTTTGTTGAGAATCTATTAAATTAAATTAATAGATCTAACAAAAACAATGAGATTTTGTTTGGCTCTATAGGGATTCAACTCACTCTATTGCCACCTTGTTGCATTTTGTTTTAATATATTTGAATATGATTTTTGTCAAATAAAAATAAAATGGAATGATACAAATCTCAAGTGTGAACTATTCTTAATGTAATCTATTTTATTTTATTTTTTTGTTGGTAAATATTGTTTCTGTAAGTCAAATTACACCTTAAACGTAGGCTTGATTGGTAAGTCATGGTTTTTCCCATAACATTGGGAAATCATATTGAATAGTTTTGAATTTCTTTCAGTAGTCAAATTTGAAGGAGAATTGCTTGTCAATACCAAATTTTATATTTTATCCTTGTAGAAAGTCCATAATCCAACTGCACCAAAGACTACCAATAACAAAATTCAATTTAAAATTCTGAGCACAAGAGGAAGCATGTAAAATAGAAGCAATATCTTGAGAAAATAAATCATTAAAACCTGATGCAATGTCTAAAACTCAAAGCCATGTCAACCAAAATCAGCCTGTTTCCTGACATTAGAAGTCAAAAAGTAATAAAGACTTTATTTAAAAAAAATGTTTCAAAGCCATGTCAACCAAAATCGGCCTCTTTCCTAATATTAGAAGTCAAAAAGTAATAAAGACTTTATTTTAAAAATGTTGGTGATTTGCAGCAAATAATATTAGAACCTCAGGTTCAAATACCTTGAAGACATGATTCAACGTTGAATTTGGTAAATAATCTAGTTCACGTTGCTGAAAAAAATGAGCATATCAATCTCAAAAGGATCCCTATTTCTCCAATCTTACACCAATTGAAATCTGTAAAATTTTGCCTTAAATTCAACTGCACTGCTAAATATTGAAATGGGTATTTTACCTTGAGAATTTAACTAACTTCCCCAATCCAATGGTTGATTTGTGATCATCCTCATTGCCTACATTCCAACCAATATTGTAATGTCCATTCGAGCAATTGTAGCAAAGCCCACATTCTAGATTTTTCTTCTCATTTTCCATGAAATCATGCACCATCTCCACCAAACATAGAGAGCTTAGCTCATGAATTGTTAATAGTAAAACAAAAAACAAAAAATCCCTGCCCTAGCATATGGAAAAGGGTAATTTTCCAAACCTAAACAATTGTTCTCATATCAGGCCATGAAAAAAATTCAAAAAATGCCACAATTAAAAAAAATGAATAGAACTTTGAAGCTAGCAGCCTCAATCACTGTGGAATGGTGACTTTGAAGCCAACAACCTCAATCACTGTGGAATGGTGATTTTGGAGGCCAACAACCTTGTGAATATTTGCATTTCACATCACACTCAGTGATCTATCTACATTTCTGGTAAAATTGTAAGTTTTTTTCAATGTCGTAAATCTTAACTGAAACTTGTGTCTAGTGTCATGAAATATAGCTAAAAACATGTATACCATTGTAAAATTTGCTTTCATGTAGTGAGAAATTCAGCCAAAGTTTGCTTTCATATGCTGAAAAATTCAGTGTAAATTTCCCTAAATATTGTAGATCAAGCTGAAATTGTTTTCATTGATGTGAAACTTATCTGAAAATTGCTCTCAATGTTGTGAAATTTAGCTTCAATTTGATTTAACCAAGACGGTCTTCCCTTGTCATTAACTTAAATGTAAATAATTTGTAGACTACGCATGGATACACAATAATGAAACTCTGATAGCTAATATGAGGTATTTTTTTTTGCTTTTTTGAAAAAATGTTTTTAGATTTTTTATTACAATCAATGATTCTTTTAGGGAGTCAAAATCTGACATCTCATTTGTGGAAATTGTTTCTGGTAGGTTGCAAACCTGGAAACCTGGCACATCTTTTGGTTTTCACAGAAACTCATACAGGGTCTAGAAAGAAATATTTCTGGCAATTTTGAAAACATTTCCAGAAGCTTTAAGTTTCTGGCAAATAAATTTTTAACTCTCCAATACTATTTCTAGGAATCTCTTAAATTTTTTGGTATTGTTTCCAAGAGTTCCATGACCTTTCTACCATTTTCATCCTATATCTTTATTACTAAGGTTTCCTTATAAAATCTAACCCACATATCTTTATTACTAAGGTTTCCTTATAAAATCTAACCCACAATTCCTATCGTTTACTGACTTTGCCATCCTGGTATTTTATATAGGCATTTTTGAATTTCTAAATACATGTTTCTAATTTTTGGAACACAATAGTATCAAGTATATCATCAGAAGAAGCAAATTGGTGAGATAGACAAATCATACCCAAATTGAGAATCTGGCAGTGATTATCCAATAGAGTAATCTGGCAACATACAAATTTGTAAATGTGAATCTAGCTATATACAACCCTATTTGTGGTCTAATTTTTATTCCACTCTATAGTCTCTTGGACAACCATCGCTTCTATTGTCTAACCTTGTTAAACCAATCATACTGTAGTATGAAATTCTTGTAAGAAAATGGAGACCAACAGATGTTTATATTTTATTGCAATTAAAGATCTATTAAAAAGCATAGAGCCTAGCACATAATACCATTCAATGAATTGACTACAAGGGTCTTTTGATTTTAATTTATTAGATTGTTAAACCACGATACCTAGTAGATCCAATCTAGGGTTGGATTTCCCTATCTGTAATTAACTTATATCTGTGAATATTTGCATTGAGATATATTTACATAGATATAATATTCTAGAAAGGAAAAGCACTGCAATGATTTAACCTCCACAGGTAAATAAAATTTGGAATGCACAATAACTGAGAATTGAGCCCCTAGTTGTTAGCCATTGACAATGGCAGCAGACCATGTGGAAGGGCATAACACAGATACTTTTGTTATCTTAGGAATAAGTGGTGTAACTTCTCCCTCATCCAGATCTTTGTGATGCATCAGAACAACAAAACTTTTCCCCATGCTAAGAAACCCCACATCCTTATCTAGGGCACATTTACAGTGACCAAGAACCAGGAACCTCAGTATCTAGCATACCATAAACCCTCTTCCATTTCACACTGTTCTTGTCCAGCTTCAATATGACTAAAAATGAAGGCTTAGTCCTCACTACCTAATGCACTTCAGCCGATTGCCCTACCATGTAAACCTCATCATCTTTTGTGACAACAAATTTATTGAGAGTCATGTCAGAAAATTTCTTGAGAACCTTATGCAGCCATTTATCCTTTTGCCAGGCATTTTTTAGTGTGCAATATGAAAAATATTTCAGTGGATCCTTAGTTTTCCTTCTCTTACCCAACCTCAAACAAACAACTTGCCAGAATGAACAAAAAAGATGTCCACTGCCAGGGAAACTGGCATTTTAGAAACCACCCACAATTCTTTCATTTCAAAATCATACACATTGGTTTCTTTAAGGTTTCCAATAGTTGATCCTCCAAAAACTTCCTGCGATGTAAAGGCAGTTATTGATTACACCCCAAGCAAAGCCTCTTCTCTTAACCATCATGTTTGGCCCACGAGACCACTCTTAGTCACTATGTTGAAGATTTGCACATTGTCTGTGGCTTCCCTATTTTCCAGAGAATGTCCACCGAGGATTAGTACCAGAGATTCGTAAGAAACGTAGGCGTGCCCTTTCAGGAAGATGCCACTAATTTCATAGAAATGAGATTCCATGCAAAATATTGTGCTTAGATCAGGGGCTCAACGAATGGATAACTGATGCCGGATGATTTCCTAACTACCCACATCAACATGCCACTATTCTCTCCTACAATGAAATATTCTCAGGAGGTGATGGGATGCTGAAATTATTTTAAATACTAACGTTTATCCACTTGACAACCCCATAAATGTCAATTTAAATCAGCAAAATTAAAGTTCCAATCGTGTTGTGGTTATATAATGCCTCTAGGCTTCACCTCTCTGCATAAAGAATGTTTTTATTATTATTTATTATTTATCTCTATTTTCGGGTGAGGCAGTGCTATTATTGTCCACCAAGGATGCTCCTAGATCAAAACTTAACACTAGAATCATATCTACAAACTTAAATCAATTCACCTTCACTTCATTTCATCATTCATGACAATATACTCTGTAACAACAAGTAAAAGGCTTAATCTTTTTCTTCTAAGTTTTCTTTTTAAATATATAAAAAATTTAAATACATCAAGAGATTATGTACATGCAGTACACAAAATTAAATTAAAATAATTTCCCTTCAAGCACATAGGCAAAATTTAAAATCCCAATTTCATTTTCAAGACAAATACACAAGTTTACAATTAAAGGTATAGCAATCATAAAATAAAAAACGTATTTCTTCATTTTGATTCTTCAAAACTCTTTCAACTAATTTAATAAATCACCCATTCACCTTAGTTATGAATGTGGGAAAAGATGACTAAAAATGCACCATCACTATGAATGTAGTAAGGGCACTTTATAACCATCTTTTTTTGGTTTTTTTCTTGTAAAAATGAATTTAGGAAGTGATGCAATGCTGCTACTATTATTTATATAAGGTTAGATTAGGCATTGTGTATTATTTACTCTTATTCTATTTACATGCTACAATGGAACCTATAAATTATAATTTATTTAATATTTTTCTTGCATAAACAAATCTTTAAAACCACAAAGAAAATTAACGGTAGGGTAAATTATTTACTTTAGTTTAATGAGAGCTAGGTTTAGGGTTCTTCAATCTTTAAAAGCCACAAAGAAAATTAATATTTAATTAATGACCTTTAGATATTTACTATGGGAATTCCTTTTAAAAAATTATAATTAAGTTTTTTTATCATTTATTGAAAATTATTCCATTAAAAACTAATTGTTAAAGCTAAAAATGGCCACTATAATTTATTTACTTTAGTTTAATGAAGGAATGTAAATTACTTTATTTTAGTTTAATGAGGACTAGAGTTATAGTTCTTCAATGTTTAAAAGCCACAAAACTCTAGTTCTTCAATCTTTAAAAGCCACAAAAAAATTAATATTAAGTTTAATGACCTTTGTTTTAGATTTTTACTATGGAAATTATTAAAAAATTAAAATTATTTTTTTCCTATCATTTGGATTAAATTATTAAAAAATATTCCATTAAAAACTAATTGTTAGAGCTAAGAAATGTCATTGCATCCCACAAAGAAAACTAATTGTAGGGTAAATTACTTTATTATAAATTAAGTTTTTTGTATCATTTGAATTAAATTTAAAACTAATTTTTAGGGTTCTTCAATCTTTAAACACAAATGTATAAAGTAAATAAAATAATTATATAGTAATATGTATATATTTGAGCTCCTCACTCTATATATATTGTAATAAATTAATAAAATTATTGAACTAGCATAGATATCTTAAATACATCTATCTAAAAATGCTAGAGGCACCTATCTATTTTCAATAACAATTTCAAGCTGACATATAAAAATAATTACACAGTGTGAGAGGAATTATCAATGGCATTAAGGGGATGATTGTGACCCTGTACATTAAAATAAAATAGAGCTAACATAGTGTTTTTTTAAATAACTAGAGATATTTTTTAAATAATTATAAATATATAGCTGACATAGTCTAATTGAATCAATAAACATAAAAATAAAACCAATAAAATATTGTGTATAAATATAAGTAGTACTCAAACATAAATTTGAGAAAAATCAAATCAAATAAAAACAAAAATAGAGCAAATTGAATTGGGAGAAGTTTAATGATAAGGGAATAAGTTTAATCGATAAGGAGAGAAGTTTAATTGGTAAGGGCACTATATAACTATCTTTTTTTGGTTTTTTTCTTGCAAAAATGAATTTATGAAGTGATGCAATGTTACTGCTATTATTTATAGAAGGTTAGATTAGGCATTGTGTATTATTTACTCTTATTCTATTTAGTTGCTACAATGGAACCTATAAATTATAATTTATTTAATATTTTTCTTGCATAAACAAATTTTTGAAAACCACAAAGAAAATTAATGGGAAGGTAAATTATTTACTTTAGTTTAATGAGAGCTAGGTTTAGGATTCTTCAATCTTTAAAAGCCAGAAAATTAATATTTAATTTAATGACCTTTAGATTTTTACTATGGGAAGTCCTTTAAAAAATTAGAATTAAGTTTTTGGTATCATTTAGATTAAATTATTGAAAATTATTCCATTAAAAACTAATTGTTAGAGTTAAGAATTGCCACTACATCCCACAAAGAACAATAAGAAAATTAACGGTAGGGTAATTTATTTACTTTAGTTTAATGAAGGCTAGCAAAGAAAAATAATGCCAATGTAAATTACTTTATTTTAGTTTAATGAGGACTAGAGTTATAGTTCTTCAATCTTTAAAAACCACAAAAGAGAAATTAATATTTAGTTTAATGACCTTTGTTTTAGATTTTTACTATGGAAATTATTAAAAAATTATAATTAATTTTTCGTATCATTTGGATTAAATTATTAAAAATATTTCATTAAAAACTAATTGCTAGAGCTAAGAATTGTCATTACATCCCACAAACAAAACTAATTGTAGGGTACATTTGGATTAAATTTGAAACTAATTTTTTAGGGTTCTTCAATCTTTAAATACAAATCTATAAAGTAAATAAAATAATTATATAGTAATATGTATATATTTGATATATATATATATATATATATATATATATATATAGTAATAAATTAATAAAATTATTGAACTAGCATAGATATCTTAAATACATATATCTAAAAACTCCGTATATCTAAAAGCTCTGCCTATCTACTTGGTGTCTTCAATAACAATTTCAATATAGCCTCTAGAGTGATATCTGTCCAAGTCTTTTAGATAGATGTATTTAAGATATCTATGCTAGTAATTTTTCATTTTATATAGATATAGATACATTATAGCTATAATTCTATTAATTTAATATACATTTTATTATTAATATATAATTAATTATATTATGTCATTAATATTTAAAATATCAAATTTATAAATTATATATATATATATATATATATATATATATATATATATATATATATAATGAATCAAAATTAAATCACATTAATATAAATATTAAATGTTTGTTACAATATTTCCATAGACTTAAAGAATTACAAAATATTATTTAAACCAAATTCACTGCAAGAATTTAGCCATTCATACTTCCTCCACTTTTTTGTTTGATTTTAGTGTGTTTGTTTTACTCAAAATAGTATTTCCACAAAATTTGTTCTTAAGAGCTCAAATTTTGAGCCAATCACAACACAGATAAATAAAATCTAAATAAAATAATTATATAGTAATATGTATATATTTGAGCTCCTTAATTTATATATAATAAAATTATTTAACTAGGATAGATATCTTAAATACATCTATCTAAAAATGCTGAGAGGCGACTATCTATTTTCAATAACAATTTCAATATAGGAGCCTCCAGACTGATATTGTCGACGTCTTTTAAATAGATGTATTTAAGATATCTATGCTAGTTACGTCGAAAGAGTGGCAGCAAGGAGTGGAGTGTGATGACATGAGTGTTAACAAAAACTATTAAAGAGCCGACATATAAAAATAATTACACGGTGTGAGAGCAATTATCAGTGGCATTAAGGAGATGATTGTGTGTAAAAGGAATTATCAGTGGCATTAAGGAGATGATTGTGTGTGAAAGGAATTATCAGTGGCATTAAGGGATGATTGTGTGTGAGAGGAATTATCAGTGGCATTAAGGGGATGATTGTGACCTTGTACATTAAAATAAAATAGAGCCGACATAGAGTTTTTTAAATAACTAGACATATGTTTTTAAATAATTATAAATATATAGCTAACATAGTTTTATTAAATCAATGAATATAAAAATAAAACCAATAAAATAATGTGTATAAATATAAGTAGTACTCAAACATAAATTTGAGAAAAAATCAAATCAAATAAAAACAAAAACATAGCAAATTGAATTGGGAGAAGTTTAATGGTAAGAGAATAAGTTTAGAAGTTTAATTGGTAAGGGCACTATATAACTATTTTTTTTTATTTTTTTCTTGCAAAAATGAATTTAGAAAGTGATGCAATGCCTACTATTATTTATAAAAGGTTAGATTAGGCATTGTGTATTATATACTCTTATTCTATTTATATGCTACAATGGAACTTATAAATTATAATTTATTTAATATTTTTCTTGCATAAACAAATCTTTGAAAACCATAAAGAAGATTAATGGCACGGTAAATTGTTTACTTTAGTTTAATGAGAGCTAGGTTTAGGGTTCTTCAATTTTTAAAAGCCACAAAGAAAATTAATATTTAATTTAATGACCTTTAGATTTTTACTATGAGAATTTCCTTTAAAAAAATTATAATTAAACTTTTTGTATCATTTAGATTAAATTATTGAAAATTATTCCATTAAAAACTAATTGTTAGAGCTAAGAATTGCCACTACATCCCACAAAGAACAATAAGAAAATTAACAGTAGGGTAATTTATTTACTTTAGTTTAATGAAGTCTAGCAAAGAAAAATAATGCCAATGTAAATTACTTTATTTTAGTTTAATGAGGACTAGAGTTATAGTTATTCAATCTTTAAAAATCACAAAAAAAAAAAATAATATTTAGTTTAATGACCTTTGTTTTAGATTTTTACTATGGAAATTATTAAAAAATTATAATTAATTTTTGTATCATTTGGATTAAATTATTAAAAAATATTCCATTAGAAACTAATTGTTAGAGCTAAGAATTGTCACTGCATCCTACAAACAAAACTAATTGTAGGGTACATTTGGATTAAATTTGAAACTAATTTTTAGGGTTCTTCAATCTTTAAATACAAATTTATAAAGTAAATAAAATAATTATATAGTAATATGTATATATTTGAGCTCCTCAATATATATATATATAGTAATAAATTAATAAAATTATTGAACTAGCATAGATATCTTAAATATATATATTTAAAAATGTCAAGAGATATCAGTCTCGAGGTGCCTATCTATTTTCAATAACAATTTCAATATAGCCTGGAGACTAATATCTTTTGACGTCTTTTAAGATAGATGTATTTAAGATATCTATGCTAGTAATATTTCATTGTATATAGATATAAATACATTATAGCTATAATTCTATTAATTTAATATACATTCTATTATTAATATATAATTAATTATATTATGTCATTAATATTTAAAATATCAAATTTATAAATAATATATACAATGAATCAAAATTAAATCACATTAATATAAATATTATATTAATATAAATATTAAATGTTTGTTACAATATTTCTAGAAAAAATATTATTTGTTTAACATTAAAAAATATTATTTTAACCAAATTCACCAGAAGAATTTAGCCATTCATACTTCCCTCCACTTTTATGTTTGATTTTAGTGTGTTTGTTTTTCTCAAAATAGTATTTCCACAAAATTTTGAGCCAATCACAACACAGATAAATAAAATCTAAATAATTATAAATTAAGTTTTTGTATCATTTGGATTAAATTTAAAACTAATTTTTAGGGTTCTTCAATCTTTAAATACAAATCTATAAAGTAAATATAATAATTATATAGTAATATGTATACATTTGAGCTCCTCACTATATATATAAATACACACACTAGCATAGATATCTTAAATACATCTATCTAAAAATGTCGAGAGATATCAGTCTTACCTATTTTCAATAACAACTTCAATATAGGAGCCTCGAGACTGATATCTCTCAACGTCTTTTAGATAGATGTATTTAATATATCTATGCTAGTTATGCCTCTTGGCGTAACTACAGTGGTAGTAAGGAGTGCAGTGTGATGACATGAGTGTGTTAACAAAAACTATTAAAGAGCCGACATATAAAAATAATTATAGGGTGTGAGAGGAATTATTAGTGGCATTAAGGGGATGATTGTGACCCTGTACATTAAAACAAAATAGAGTTGACATAGTGTTTTTTAAATAACTAGACATATTTTTTAAATAATTAAAAATATGTCACTGACATAGTTTTATTAAATCAATGAACATAAAAATAAAACCAATAAAATAATGTGTATAAATATAAGTAGTATTCAAACATAAATTTTGAGAAAAATCAAATCAAATAAAAACAAAAACAAAGCAAATTGAATTGGGAGAAGTTTAATGATAAGGGAATAAGTTTAATCGATAAGGAGAGAAGTTTAATTGGTAAGGGCACTGTATAACTATCCTTTTTTTGGTTTTTTTTAAGGGCACTGTATAACTATCCTTTTTTTGGTTTTTTTTCTTGCAAAAATGAATTTATAAAGTGGTGCAATGATTAGGCATTGTGTATTATTTACTTACTCTTATTCTATTTACACGCTACAATGGAATCTATAAATTATAATTTATTTAATATTTTTCTTGCATAAACAAATCTTTGAAAACCACAAAGAAAATTTATAACAGGGTAAATTATTTACTTTAGTTTAATGAGAGCTAGATTTAGGATTCTTCAATCTTTAAAAACCACAAAAAATTAATATTTAATTTAATGACCTTTAGATTTTTACTATGGGAATTTCCTTTAAAAAAAATTATAATATCAATCAGAATATCCTGATTTCCGGAATACCCCGTCTTGAAATAGTAGAGTACATCACAGAATCGTTGCAGAGTGGGTGCAAAATTGTGAAAGCCATGAGAAAGTGCGTGATGTTGTTCCTATTTGCACTTTCTGTGTTATTTTCTGGCTGCCATGGCTACACTCTCAACCAGCGACAAGCCCTGAATGCCCATCTCAAGGCAAGACAATCCACTTCACAAACCCACGTGGAATGGACGCCTCCAACCATTGACTCCCAACTTCTCAACTCTAAAGATGAGAGCTTTGGATACAAAGAAAAGCAGGCAAAAGATGTGATTAAAGCTCTTCCTGGACAGCCCAAAGATGTGGGATTCAAACAGTATTCTGGGTATGTTACAGTGAATGCCCGGACAGGCAGAGCACTTTTCTACTACTTAGCTGAGGCTGCAAATAAGCCTTCTTCTAAGCCTTTGATTCTCTGGCTTAATGGAGGTATGTATAAATGTTCTTTAAAACTTTACTCTTCCGTTAAGGTTATTCTTAAACTATATGGTTATTGTTGAAGAGTGTGATATTTAAATAAAAGTGTTGAACAGGGCCAGGGTGCTCATCTCTTGGATACGGAGCATTCCAAGAACTGGGTCCATTCCGCATCAATTCAGATCGCAAGACACTTAGCAGTAACCCCTACGCATGGAACCAAGGTCAATCGTGGCTTACTTCAGATCAATGTTTTTACTCTTTTGTTTTTAAAAAATCAAATGTATGTACACTACATTTCAAGGCCCAAACCACTTTACTTAAATATGTCTAGTTCAATGGTCAAACCTATGAAACATGATTGTCTGATACTCATATCCTCTTAATTATTATGTTTTGCATGTCAAATATGTTTTAGTCAACTACCATAAAATAATAATAATGTATTATTTTAAATTGTATATTTTTAATATATTGTTTCAAAATTGTGTAGTTATATTTTTGACAGGGAACAATATAATACTATATTACTTTTTGTAACGCCCGCCTTGAAACCCTTAAAGAATACACACTTATGCTATATGAAACAGGGAATTTTTTTTTTTTCAAATGATTAAGTAACGTTAACACAACTAATTACGACATATTCTCTAAGGGTCCAAGGCTGCATCACTTAACAAATCAACTAACATAATTTCACGTATATCAGTAACTGATCCCAAAACCATGATCAATTAATTAACTTATTCACATTCATTGCAAATCAACAAATAATGGAATCTGCATGATTAAATACATAACTAAAATGCTTTCATATAAGTACATCAAGACATCATTACATTGCCACTTTTAGTCTACATCAAAGTTACATACATAAAGAATGTTCTATTACACAAATCTGGTACAAGGTTATACACTTACATCATCATCATTGGAACAAGTACAACTAGAACAAATCCTTTTCTGCATAAGATCTTGACAAGAGTAACCAATGGATAAAATAGCTCTTCCACCCGACCATGTGGAACCCTAAGGTCCACCCCCCGAGCTAGGAGTTAACATGAGGTCCCAAACAATGACAGTCAGGTAGACGAAAGACAAACAAGGACAAAGGACGACCAAACGCCAATACAACACATGGCAATAACAATACAACACAACATAACTTCTAGAGGCGACACAAAACAAATAAGGAGAGACCGAACAAGGAATGCTAGGTTGTAGTAGGGAGAGTGTCATCGCACGGTCCTAACATGGGTTATCCTGACAGCCTCTCACCAGGCGCCGGCCCCCATCTATGGTTATCCTGACAGCCTCTCACTAGGCGCCGGCCCCATAGGGTGACACATGCGGAACCGACCTTCCTTTCATGAGGACAAGGAAGTCAATCATGCCGACCAGGCCTTCTCTACCCATCCTTAGTCTAAACAAGCACTACAGGTCATGGGAGAGGAATCCAATAATCTTATTAATGTGAAATCTACCCTTAACCCCCTAGTTTATTTTAGGTTATCACTTGATTAATCTACTTCCAATGGGTTATCCTGACTGCCACTTTGGGCGCCGGCCCCACGTTGAAAGCCACTCTCCTTCCTAACACCTAGTAAACCCTAAACATCATGCAAGACTTTATAACAAAACACGTATATGTACATTGCAAGGCATAAACCCTCTTGCATCAAAATAGAACCATAACATCAATTGTTATCCAACACTTTTAACATTACAATACTTTATTCTTTTATAGATTTCAGGTCTCTCCATACGACAAAACGGTACAATAAGATCACAAGTGGTTTAACATCCTCACAGGAAAATATTACTTTCAATACACATATACAACTTGACATTATCTCAATATACTTCATACTATGTTTGATCCACATACTCGTTATTACATCGTAAACACAAAAACAACATTACACAAGTTACAATTACTTAACTATGACAACTCAGCCTCTGGAGTTCAAGTTTATCCACTCTCAATTCGACTCTTTACAATCAACAGAAATACTTAACTTATACCATTTAATACAGTTCCAAAGTCAACACTACAATTTCTTCTCTGATCAAAGTAAGCAACTTCTGTAATAAATTCAACATAAGATTACATTCTCTACTGTTACTGTTTATTACAATCCTACTGTCTTGTAAAGGAATCGTAAATGGATCCTATTTGAATGGAACGTGAATAGCTTGAATAGGTTGTCACTGAGGAGTAAAACGGTTATTGACTGTTTCATCACTGAAATGGATAATAGCTGATTAGTCTAACAACTTCTTCATCTTGTAAATCTCATAAGATTGACAGTATCCAATGATCACAAGAATAACGAAGGCAAAAGGTTTAATGACTAAGTTTTTACGGTATCCAAGAACATTCCTTGAGATCCCCGCATCTTGTTCATGCTTCTAACTGTTGTGCTGATCTCCCAAACATGGAAAGAATAAATACAAGTTCAGAAATTACTTCCACTCAGGTTTAATCTCTGATAGAAAAGGATAAATTACAAACATCTCAGTAAATCGCTGATTGCTGTATGTGTTTAGCTGTGATCTCTTGCTGCACTGGCCTTTAGAAGAAGTGCCAAACTACATCATTGAGATATCTGTTAAGTCTGTGTTGGCTATGTGGGTTGTTTTCTTTCTTTGAACATCATCAAACTAATTACGGTGCACTCAATGTCTCTGTAATGACATTAAATACAGTTTACAAACGATGTGAAAATAGATTCTAGGATAATTGCGTAGACTGCGCTAATTAGTTTCCATACTCTAAACAACGAAAGCATGGACTATTTTTTTATGGCTCACTATAATATGTTATATACTATATCACAGACATATCGATTCTATAATAATGTGGGCAGTATTTTTTTCAAGCTGCTGCAAGTTTAATCTTTTAGTTTTATGGTCATCTACATTACCGAAGTAGTTTGCAAATAAAATGACATTCGTTCCTGATTTTCGTGCGAATGTAAGTTATGACAAAAGATCAATAACAGACCTGGTTTATATCACTCCAGAAAACTATTACATTGATGATTCCCTCAGCATAATTAGACAGAATAGCTAAACAGCCTACTATCTCCACTCAACATCATATTGCGCTACTTTGAAGCATCTGACAGATTAATGAAAAACTAATCTAACATGCAAGTAAGTGATAAGGATTTATTCATTTAAAATGAAGTTGATTCATAGAATGACTCAATGACTCTACGTGGCTACTTAGTTAATGCGTCCTCTCATACGCAGCACCACCACTCTAAGGCCTTCCATCGATCTTCTCCTGCCCTCCTCAAGGGCATTAAATTGAACCACACCCAAATCTTATGCACAGGGCGCTGCATACAGGGTGGACGCTGATCATAATAATAGAGCTGTAAATAATATTTCGGCAGGGTGCGATGATCTTAGCATTTATGTAGTAAAAAGTTTGTTGATGACAGAATTTGCAAAGTGTTGAAATGGACCGCTGAGGTGATTGGGAGGGTTTTAAAAGATGAAACCATTTACATGGACCGTTCCATCCTCCAGCGTTACATTGAGCTGTGTTTCTTTGCAGGAAGTTCGCTGTGCACTCAAAAGTTTTGCTTTGGCCCTTCTTGTGTTTTCTAGTCATCTTTAAAGTCAAGCCATCACTTAGGGAAATGGCAGAATCGATCCACTAAGACAGAAGTGATTCAATCCTGCAAACCCTATTAATCTGAGCGCTCATCCCACAGTTACTTAATGACCTGTCCTAGTAGATATTTCCCATGCTCCTGCTGTGTTCAACGGGGACCAATAACCTATGTATTTTACCATGTTTTTGGCTTTAGTGGTCTTTAGCGTTGTTATGCTTTGGGTTCGGCGTGAAACACGGAGCTTGGCTTGGAGGTTAATTCACTGAGAAATCCTCAGAACTACTGTGTATTTATCCATCCTTGAATGGTAAACCGCTGTGTAGCTGGAGCGAGGATCAGAGCTGCCGAGCGCTCTACTATTTAATGAGACTTTACATGTATCATTAGATATTGCCTAGACCATTTGGTCTAGTGCTACAGAACTCGTCATTACAAGAAAAGGGTTTCCCGTAGCCCACAAAATACTATAGAAGAACCTCTTTATACTAAAACAACATAGGGTTTGGGAGTCTGCCGTTAGTTTATGATACTAAAACAATTACATAGCTCAAGGGTTGGAATAAACATATAGACCCAAACTGAGCGTCGTTAAAGACATGATTACTGATTGCCCAAACGATTATAGATGAAGGGAGGTAATTGGCAAATCAGTTTCATGCCTAAGAGAGAATAAGAGGGTTTACAGAAGTAAATTCCTGATCATAGCTGCGTATGGACTTCTAAAAAAATGATAAGGGAAGACTCTAGGGTGACAACGAATCTTTAACCTCCAATACCTGTCTTCTATGTGCCGATCACAGATGTAGCAGAATTTTACCCTCAACGCAATGTCTAAACTTATTTTTTTTTTAATAAAAACGTCTAAGGTACATTGATGTTTCCTAAGAACACACGATTATACTATGATTTCATCCTTTGAGAAGGAGTAAACATAGGAAGAACATAAGGGTTCTGCAGGAAGCAATTCAACCACAAGAATTCCATTTCCACATAAAGAAGCAATCAATCAACATGCTCAGATTCAGAGAAAAGAAACAGCGGAAGAAGGCAAGTATTCCAAGGAACCTGGCTACGACGTCGGTTCAACGATTCTGCTTCAATTGTTGCAGATCCAAGCTACCTATTCCAGCCTGCTTCTCCCTTCGTGTACCTGTAATGCCGTCCTTAAGGCCTCTACCGCTCTTTTATAACACAGCCTCTCTCATCTACCAAGGACTTGGCACGCGATCCCGAGCAACTCTCCTCAAAAAAAATATATTTTATTTAATTTAAAGATCCCCAATGATTATTTATTTTATTTTATTATTATTATTTTTTAAATGTAAGCACATAATTCAGATAAAATCTAATTTCTTTATAGCCGACCCAATATATTGTTATTAATAGAATAGTACTATTTCGACAATCTATAATTTATAACTATATTTTAATTTATTTTATTAATCAAGTTGTAAATCACAATTTACAACATGATTACATCTATTTATTTATTTAAATATTTATTATAAATAATATTATATTGAACTAGACAAATTTCTTACAACTTTATTTAACAACAACACTTCTCATAAAATAATAATTTATTTATAACAATAATCGACAACTAACGACATATGCCCATTTGACAACATTTATACTCTTTCGTATAATGATTCTAATTAAAGCACAACACTACCATACATGCTTAGACACCTTCGAACTTAATTAGACTCCAAGGTACAGTATTACCTGACAGCAAGACATGATCGAACGACAACCAATAACCACAAGGGTAAACTGACGACCAAGGAACACTGACTAGGGACCTCACGTTAACTCCAACCAACTAATCCATTGGCGAAGGCATGCTCAGACCTGGTAATCAGGTGGAGTCGATGCCTAGTACCTGCATCCTGCAGCAATGTACGGTTAACCATAACAAGATATACATAAACATCACATGCAGTCCTATAGTGAATGGAAATCGCAGTGGGGTAGGGTACTCGAGAACGAGTAATACGACACTGTTCCATTCACGTTTATGAATAACAATCAACTATATTGAACAAGGTATCAGATTACTAGTCTACAACATAAAATGATCGACTAACTTGTAAACCCATATAGTGAATAACATCAAAGCATATAAAACATCCAGTTCATTTATCAAATTGTAAAGCATGAAATGACATAATCCAACATCAACATCTGTTATCATAACAATTAGGTTCATACTGAAATAGCAAAATAACTAGAAATCCATCTACACTTTTATATTACAAACTGCATCATAAATACAGACCTTATAATCTAGCTTAGTATTCACCTTCCAGTTTATTTTAAAAAGCTTTCATTCATCTCATTCAATGAAAATCTAGGATACATAAAATAAATAGAAAATGTCATCCTTTGACATGCTTTTATAAAGAACGACAAACACATCAGAAGGCTTTTAATATATATAGTCACATTGATTATAAATCTACAGTGGCAAATATGCTGTTCTTGGATTCACCCATAGCTGTGGGATTTTCATACTCTAATACATCTGCTGATTACGATGTTGGTGGCGATCAAATGACAGGTATTTATATACATTTGCACTTTCCAAAGTTTGAATTTGCACCAACAAACTTAATCTAAACCCCACAAGAAATACTTACCAATCTCATTATTCTCCTGATATGTATTTCAGCACAGTACAATTATATCTTCCTCTTAAACTGGTTTCAAAGACATCCCCAATACAAATATCGCGATTTCTACATAGCAGGTGAAAGCTACGCTGGTAAGTAAACGGTATTTAGATCTCTTGAGCTATATTCTACTTAAATACCATCCATTTTAATGATCAAACAATTAATAGCAATTTTATATCTCATTCATAATAAAAAGTGTTAAATATTTGTTCTATTTTTATTTGCCAAAATTGATCTTTAACTACTAAAGTGGATGATATTTAAATTGTAGCCTCCATTATTTTACAATACAAGATTGATGTTGAACTAAAAAATGCACATATAAATACTTCAACAATTAACAATATACATCTGATCTTTTCTTTTTTTCTGTTTGAGAATGTAGGTAAATATATACCAGAATTGGTAGACCTAATTCTGAAGTACAATAGCTCAAGTACATCTTTCATGAGGCTGAGAGGAGTCATGGTTGGGCCTAATTGTCTAAACTTTTAATCAAAATTGTGTCTGGGATATTTGTTCTCTTTTTTCCCTTAACTTTGACTTATAACTCACTGCAGATCGGAAATGGGGTCACAAATTTTAACACAGATAACAAAGGATATTTTGACTATCGGTGGTCTCATGCATTGCTGTCTGATGAAACATACGAAGGAGTTCTTAAACATTGCGATTTTTCAAACATAAGCGCCCTGACTTCACCTCTATGCTTTAATTTTTTACAACAAGCTAATGAGGAGTATGGGAATATAGATCCCTATAACATATATGCTCCACTATGCTCTTCTCACGAATCCAATTCCATGCATGTGAACAATCCCACGGTAGGATTCTTTGTAGTTTTTGTTTCATTGTTAATAAATCACTAGCCTATGAGTTATAACAATAAACTGATTAATATTGCTATGATTTAATGTTGCAGATGGCCACGAAGGGAAATGGAACAAATGAAATGTGAAATGTTTGATCCTTGTAGTGAACTCTACGTAGAGTCCTACTTGAATCTCCTTGAAGTTCAAAACGCAATGCACGTACATCATGATCTTATATGAAGCAGTATAGCTTATGCGGGTATGCTGTGAGATATATAAAAGTGTACTACTTTATCTTTCAATAAAAATAAGGTTTATGTCACTAAAATATGTCCTTGTCTATGTTTGTGATATAAACAGGTCGATTGCCTATTACGATTCAGCTCCCACGGTGCTTCCTATATATCAAAAAATGTTAGCAGCAGGATTGCGTGTGCTGGTTTACAGGTAATATATATTAAGTTGACCATTTTATTTAAATATCATCCATTTTAATGGTTAAACAGTTAATAGTAATTTTATACCTCCCTGGCAATAAAAAGTGGTAAATTTTTGTCCTATTTTTATTGGTCAAAATTAATCTTTGATTGCTGAAGTAGATGATATTTAAGAATAGCCCATGCTTATAAGTAAGGTAAAATGAAGTTACAGATCTATTTTTGGGTTGGTATCTTTTAGGAATGTACTAATCTTACAACAAGGAATATGGCATGGATCACTCTGTTTAAATATTATCCACTTCAATGGTCAAACAGTGAATAGTAATTTTACACCTCATTCACAATAAAAAAGTGGTAAATATTTATTCTATTTTTATTGGTCAAAATTGACCCTTAACTGATGAAATGGATGATATTTAAAAATAGCCCCCATGAATAGAGGAGCTGCACTATTTGTGAAGACCATAATGCCCTTACAATTTCTTCAATATTTTTCTAAACTCTTATTTCTTTTCACTTCAAAATCTTTCTGAAAGTTAGATGGTTGTTCAAATGCTCTTAACCTTGGTCAGTTGTATGTAGATAAGTACATTATTTTTTCATGTCCAACTTTACAAAGATCTGCATAAAATAATGTGAGTGATTTTGAAAGTGCAGTGGAGATGTAGATTCAATTGTACCTGTAACTGGGACAAGATTATCTATAAATTTACTAAAGCTTAAGATTCAAAAAGCTTGGCATCCATGGATGAATGGGGATGATGATGTAGCCGGCTACTCTATAATTTATAAAGGTGGGTTAACATTTGCAACTGTGAGAGGAGCAGGCCATGAAGTACCAAGCTATCAACCTGCTCGAGCTTTGGTCATGGTTAAATCTTTTGTGGCATACGAAGACTTACCGGCGCCAAAGCCGGTAGGTCAGCCTACTGCCCGGCTATGACATAATCGTAGTTTATATTGTTTAGTCCTGAGTAAGCTTGCTACAGTTGATGTATGAATCCGAATCAATTTGTAATGCAAGATTTATTTGGCATTCATTATGCAGAGGGTTTTTTAAAATCAATTAGAGGGGTGAACAACCTCTCATTAGGTATGTTTTAACAGAAGTTGGAGATGTGAATTATGAACGCCTAAGGTGGTACATTGAATGGATATCCCCAAAAAAAAAGTTTTTAGAACTTTTTTTTTTACAATTGAGTTATTGAAATATTTTGGTGTTTCTATTTTTAAACAAATAGTTGGTTGGTTATAATATTGAGTAAGTATTTAATTATATTAGAAATCACTTTCAATTAAATTTTCATTATTAGAGGATCCATCAAAATTAATTAATTAAGAAGGATTAAATGGTGGACAAATGTTATCCCTTTTAAAAATAAACATTATTTTTGGCTTTGCAGTCATGAAATTTTATTATTTCTAATATTTTTAAATATTAAATTTTTGGTATTGTCAAAAGTATGGTTGGAAATATTTTCAGTCAATTTAAATTAACATTATTATAATTTGATAATCATAATTATAACATGGAAAATTAAAGTGGAAAAAATTAAATGTCACATATGTAAGGAATGAGTGATGATGGAAAAGTTAGCATTGCAAATGATCTTAATTCAAATATGGTTAGATTAATTGAACTAGCCTCTTGTATCACTTGTGGCTTTTAGAATAACAAAATCTTTTTTGTGAAGGTTTTTGAGGCTCATACGGAAGATACTTTATCAACTTAAGGATAGACAATTAACTCTTATTTGAGTGAGCTACTTTTAGGAGAGTATAAACTCAAGTTAAGAATGATTTTATTTTAGTAGGCATTTAGGAATAACAAGTCTATAAACACTTTAAAATATTGAGTTATAATATTTTAGTTTAATAATTAATAACTTTTAAGATAATATTCTTTGTTTCACGTTTCTTTCTTCCTTCAATATTCCAACAATGAAAAAGTCCTATATGATCCTAGAACTTCATTTACCTACATGGTTTGTAAAATTTCAACTTACACAATAGAATAATTGTAAAGTTGCACCACTAATGGTGACAATTGCAGTTTAAATGTTTTATTTGTAAAACTTCAAGTTTTGACCATGGGATAGTTGTAAATTTTCTAACTCCTAGTAGTTTTGTAGTCTTCCCTAATAGTTTTGAACTATCACCTGTTAAATGTGGCAGTTTTTGTCACCATAGCCCATGTAAATTAATGAACACCTCCTGTAAAGTGCTGGCACATTGTGGTCAATGTGTTGGCATTTTATATTGGCGACCAACCCCAAAATTAAGTATCGACATGTTGTGGTCAACGTGCTGGCATTTTACATTGGAGACCAACCCCAACATAAGGTTCTAACACATTGTGGTCAATGTGCTGGCATTTTACATTAGACACCAACCCAAACATAAAGTGTTGGCACGTTGTGATCCCCAATGTAAAATACCAACACGTTGACCACAATGTGCTAACACCTTAAGCTTTCCATTATGAAAGACCAAAATCCAAAAAGGCAACATTTCCCTTGCCTTTCACACTTCGTTTTCACCACTTCTCACTCACTTATGAACCCAGCCATCCCAAATTTTCACCACTTCTCAATCACTTATGAACTCAACTATCTCAAAATCTTTGTTTTCTTTGTAGATACAACTATAAACTCCTCTCCTATTAGAAAAATCATGTTTTGTAGTCTAGTACTCACCCCACTCACAAACTCATGTTTACACTAACATTTTTTAAGGAATTTCCTAGTTATAATGTCTTTTATCTTATAATTTTATCCATGCATTTTTTTTAAAGATAATGCGCTTGGTAAACTTTTTAATGTGACCGATGACGCTAGTGCGACATGCCCTCCGGCTCCATGGTAACGCTTTGGCCCAGAGCTATGAATCGGTGAGGCCACAACACGGGGGACCACATCCCCTAGTAAGAACACTTCAAACCTGTGAGCATGTTGGCCCAATGAAGGCGTAAATCTTGTGAGCTCATTGGCCCAGTAGGGGTTTGAACTCTGGTAGCCACCACTACAACTGAGTGACTTAACCACTAAACCACACCCTTATTGGCTTATCCATGCAATTTTTTAAGCTTCTTATTCTTTCACATATTTCTACACGTCAAACCAAATATAAAGAATGAAATAAGAAAACAAAAAATCAAATTCAAAAATAGGTCATTAGAATTCCAAACAACACTTGGGGGATGTTTAAAATTAAAGGAAATATTAAATATACTTATGCTTACAACCATTCAAACAAACAATGTCATATGTTTATTACATTGTCAAAGTATATTTAGTAAATGTTTATTGCATTTTCAAGGTATAATTAGTAATAATATTTAAAAGTATTATCAAGCGGTCCATCGGTATTGATATTAATAGTTTTATGGGTTAGGTTATATATGTGTTTATATGTATTGTTTAGTGGATAAATTTATAAATATTTTATTTATCAATTATTTGATAACATTTTTAGGTTTTGTTTATATTGTTTTAATATTTTTATATTTATAGGTATGATAATTTAAGATATTTTGGATGAATTTATAAGAAGGCAACTTTGAAGGTATTTCAATTTACTAATATTGATGATTATTTCCAAAGATATTCAAGAGTGGACCACAATAAATATTAACCATAAAAACTTGGATAAATTTATAATAATCTTTTTAGGAGAATTCTTGCAAACAAAACATAACTTTATTGTTTTTCATGCTTCGAGCTTCATCAAAGTGTTCAATATCTTTTGTTTGGATACAAGGGTTACATTTTTAGTGTGATGGAAAAGAAAAAAATCCTACTACACATGTTACTTCAATAATTTTATCTTACATTAATATTCTTAACAAAGATCTTGTAAATAGGTCATATCTATATTGTTAGGTAGTATCCATCCTAAAACTTATATTTCACAAGTCTTATTTTTAGGTTGGAAGTTGGTACTTCTTTTTAGTGTTGAATATGTTAAGGAGGTTTACTTAGTCTAGATGTTAATGTCATATTGAAATTATGTTGATTTTTTAATTGCAAAAAAAAAATGAAAATATTTTGTGGGTTCACTCCATAACTTTAACTTTTGGTTCTAGTTAGAAAGAAAAATTAGCCAAATTCATCATTATGTCATTTCTAATAGTATTGGTTCTCATTGTATATGCTATAAACAATTATTAATAAGTATAAGTGTAATTTATAATGTTTCTCTGAGTATATTATGTCAAATTTTATTTACTAAATTAAATTTTTTATGTTGTAAGATTGATTGTTTTCATGTCATAGACCTCTCAAGCCAAAGAGAAAAAGGATTTAGGAGATGCAAATTCTTTTTCAAGTTTATAAGTTTAAAAAACATAATAATTTCTAAACCATTTATTACATATAGATTGCAAATAAATATTCTAATTGTATAATGGAACAATAGACAATGTAATGGATTGTAAAACTATATTGAAAGTAAGTGGTAATGGTCAAGGCCTTTTTTTCATGGTTTATACATTATAATATTTGAATCATCTTCATGCTTGGGCATTTCATATGTAATTTAGCTAAGGATAAGTGAATGCTAAGGAAGAGAAAATCCTTTAAAATATCATTTAACATTAATTTAGTTGAATTTATAGTCACAATTTTACAATTAAATAGAATTACATTGCTCTATATACAAAAAGGAATACACCATTCAATAAAAATAAGAGAGTAAGGATTAAAAAAATTATACAAAGGGTTACAATTCCTAAGCATAAGAAAATTCATGTAGGAAATTAAGATAGAAAGAAAAAGAAAAAAGATTGAATAGAACTTTGTTTAGGAGGAGTAGAGTAGGATGATTCAATAGATCTTATATCTATTAAATACATCTCATCCATTGTATACGAACCATTCCTTATTCATTTCATACACTTCAATCAAGGCATGAGTTATATCTACTTGCATAAGATATAGTCATTGCATAGCACTTTTGTGAGGAGCTCATGTTTTCCATTTTTCATTGTTGCAAGGCAATGGAATGACTTATTTAATTTGTTAATTCACCAATTAATAAAGCACCTTGATTGATGATTTAATCCCCAAGTTTTTTATCTATTGACTTGTATTTCTAGTTCAATCACTAATTGAATAACCCACTTCACATATTGAGATTTTCTATTGTAATCGATTCAAGATACAGAAGGCAATACAAACATGAGAACTAGTATCCATTAATAGTTATGTTTGTTGAATAATCATTATTTACATACAAAAATTGAATCAATGTCAAAAATCACAATGAACCTTTTTTTACTTCCATAATGTATTTATTTATGGAGTCTATCTATGGTAGTCTAAGGTGACAAAAGAAAAACATGTAATGCCCCCTCATTTTTTGGCTTGTGATAGTTGCTAGTTTCACATTACTCTTGGACAGTTCAGAGACATATGGTTGATAGACTTATGGTTTATGCTTATTATATTCATGATGGACTATGTTTGATTGATGTGGTTTTGACATGTGTTAAGAGTTCTCTTGATGGCATTATTGATATTACAGTTTATGATGTGTCTGACATGTTTAGTAATGGTTAGATATTATCATGCTTTATGTGATTTGTTGATTTCTAATTTATAATTAGAGGTGTTTATGTTATTTTCATGCTTTTCGAGAGGGGACAGTGTAGTATTGCTCAACCCGAGCACCCTACTACGCTGCGAATCCCTAACTCTATATGTATGCTATATGTGTATGCAACATATTGTTTGATGCAGGTTGCAGGTACTAGGCCTTGACTCCACCTGACTTAGCAGGTCTAAGCGGGCCCTTGCACCAATGGATAATGTTGATGGGAGATAACATGAGGTTTGCCCTAGGTTAGTTCCACTTTCAGTTAGTGGTCGTGAGTCTTACTGTCACTTTATGGTCTTTGCCTTAGATATGGTCGTCATTGGTATGTTATTGTCTTGTTGGTATTGGTTGGTTTCAGTCTTTGTGTTTTGGTCAGAAATGAAGTTATTATTATAATAATAATATTAATAGCATTTTTATAGTCGATAATAATTAATGTAAAGCTAAGAGTATGTTCAAGTGATTAAATTATTGATTTTAATGAATTCTAATTAGATATTGTCCTAAGTCATGGATAATATTTTATGAGTAATACTATATGGTAGTTTAAAAATGTTTTTAGTTAATAATTTATTGTTGTGAGTTATCGTATGAGAATTCTAATTGGGAGAATCTTTCTTTCAAAGAAAAATTAATTGTTTTCTATTTTAGTGAGTAGTGGGATCTTCTGTAACAGATTTTTGGTGATATGGAAATTATTGAGTTGGCCTATTTTTTTTCAGGAGGTTATTTTCTGTGGGGGAGATAGAAATTGGAAAAAGGGAAGTGACGGGAAAACTGGAGGAAGGAGGAAGGGGAGAGATTTGGAATAACAATCTAGAGGAAGACAGTGGATGAAAACTTAATTCAGGTATGTCTATAAATTGATTTCTAGTACTGATATTGGATAGTAAGCTCTGTAGAGTATTTTTTTCTGGCCGAGGAGAAAAGTTGTTAGGTATAAGTCATACTTAGTCTTGCCTTTTCTCATGCATGCTTAGGTTCTATATTAACTTCCTTCTTAGGAACCCTTCAACTCAGGTTAAATCATCATATTTGGTTCCTAGAGCTATTCTTTTCAACATTCGTAGGGAGTTAGGTTTACAATGGTAGAATTACCTTAATGTAGTTTGAGGCTTTGAACTTGAGTATCCTGTTAATACTTGCGGACATTGCAATACATAACCTATGGTGTATTGTTAAACAATTATAGGTAAGCATGGGACCTTAATCACTTAGTCGTAGACATTAAGAAAACATCTTCAATCTAGAAAATTACCCTTCTGTCGTCATCTTCCAAGCTAATTTCTCTAGCTTTTCATAGATCTTCTTTGTCTATAAATGTGATCTATCACCTATACAAAATGACATATTCTTTTATTTAACTACATCGAGGGATCTTGTTATTTATCTTACCTCAGTTACCCTTAGCAACCCTAAACCTTTCTGCATCTGCCATTTTTGCATGAAGATCAGAGAGCAGAACTTATGTTGTTCAATACATTGTTTAGGATCCAAACCAAAAGTAGTGCCACTATTAATAGTCATCAGTAGTTTTCATATGAAATCTACTAGCACCAAGAAAACTCATCCACATCAACACCACATGATTAGTTTGCATGTGTTGAGAAGGTTAGAGAGTGTCCTCAGGATAGCAGCTCGGGTGAAGAAGGTCAATCAGGTGCACATAATGATCACCTATAGTTTTAGTGTGATAAGGGCTACGTATATGATTGAAGTGTGTACAACACTCATCCATTTAAGCTCAGCAAGGAAATCTTCTAATCTTGGTCAATTATGTTTCTTCCTTTACTCCAGTCTCTAATTTAGAAAGATTTGTTCAATACTTCTTGGCAGATGCATGCCACGTTTATGCATGAAGTTTCTATGGCTAGTACTTCTCCTCTGTAGTGGTTCTAGTAACGCTTAGAGGCACGTGGCGATCCAAATCTTGCATTTTAACCCCTGGCTTGTTATTTGGACTTATATAAAAACTCTGTAATTGTATTCCTTTCCGCGTCGATGGCGTTCTCTGCAACCCTCAACTGTACATCATCTTTTTGAGGAAACTTCTTAGGATGTCAACTTTAGTTTCTTGCAAGTTTCTTTTATTTCTAAACTCCAGATTAGCAGGGCTCCTTAGCTCCATGTTTTTCTTTCCTACATTTTATAATGGCGTAGTTTCATGATTGCTTAATCAATGTGAACTCTAGCTCTCCCTGCCAATCTAGGTCTGAGTTCTCTTGTAGTTATTTCAGCATGTATATTGTCTTATCATCATTAAGGACAATTAGCTTAGGGTCGAAGATGTATCCGTGGGTAAATTTTGTCCAAGACTTTACAATTATAATGATATTTAGTCATTTCATTTATCTTAAAACAAAGTAGAATCTTAGTTACATTTTGGAGCTCAAACATATATAGATACATATGTATTACCATTCTTTCCGAGAATATAGTACATTAGAATAGAAAAGTTAAGCTTACTTTAAATAAAATGAGTTATTAAATGTATAGTCGAATAAATTAGTATTTTTAATGTGTTGTAGATTTGATGATTAGTATAGTGTATGATTGTAAGGACTTTAGCTACAAGAAAGTTAAAGTCTTCTAGTGTCTTCTTGTTTAAAATTGTCCTAGGGGATAAGTTTGAGTTAGAATTAAAAATATTATATGATATTCCTTGTGTTTTTTTATTATTATCAACTTGTAGGATTATTAAGTGAATAAATTAGAATGTTGGTGAAATAAATTATTATGGTAATGGAGATGTTACAATTTCTAGAATTAAATACCCTTAGTTTAATTAGTTATGCTCATTTTAATATAGATTTGGTATATTCTATCCTATGATACATTGATCTTTGTAAGTAAATAATAAGTTAGAAGTTTTAGGGTGATTAAGTTATTATAATAAGTTCCTTATAATTGTAGTTGTATTATGATGTTATTCAGTTTTCTTTCTCAAGTAAGATTAGTGTCTTGTAGTTTGGAGCTTTTATTTGTCGATATTGCATGTCTTTAGAAGGAAGCAAGAATATTTTGTTTATAGGTGTAATGTTGTATTAACCTTTTTGTTGAAATATTTTATCTTCGCAAATCTTGTCTGGAATTAGTATGAGGTCGTCCTTGGGACAAAATTGTATATTATTATCAACTTGTAATAATGATGGTATTGAGTCATTTTACTTTCTCTTTAACCCTTGTTGACCTTAAATTATTGTGGTCTAAAGGAAAGTCATAGTCGTCTAAGCCTAGTTACCATATTGAGTAAGGTACTTTTGTAACATGGTAAAGAATTCAAATTTCTGACTCCAGAGGATTAATTTCTTGGTATTCAACTTGATACTTGTGTCATACTATTCCAATGATGTATTGTTTTGAGTTTTGAAGTGGGCAAGGGAACTTTATTGTTGTGGTCAAGTTTGTATGGTTTATGTAATGGATCAGAATCTCTTGTACCCCTTTTGTCCTTGCATGTTATTAGTTTTGGATGGTTGGTTAGAGATTGCTAGGGGAGTGGCTTTCATGGTGGGGTCGGTGCCCAAAGTGGCCGCCTGGGTAACCCCATGGAAGTAGTAAGCAAGTGATAATTTAATGATTTATCTAGGAGGGTTGGGGTAGTAAATCACATAACAAGATAAGCCTTGAGTGCTCTCATAGGCTAAGGATGGGATGAGAAGGCCTGGTTCACAAGGCCGACCTCCTTGTCTTAATGAGAGGATATGCCGGCTCCGCATGTGTCACCCTATGGGGCCGGTGCCTAGAGAGAGGCTGCCAGGGTAACCATAGATGGGGGCCGGCTTCTAGTGAGAGATAGCCTGGGTAACCCATGCTAGGACCATACGATGACACTCTCCTTACTGCGGTCCAGTTGTACTCCCTCTTTATCTTTTGTTGTTACCTCTAGAGTGCAGGCTTGTCTTGATGTTTGATCTTATTTTGATGATTTGGCTTGTCTTAATATTTGGTCTTGTTATGTCGAGTACTGTCTTGTCTGTGCAACCTTGTTATTCTGTTTTGTCTACATGGAGTCTATATCTTGTTGTTATATTCATTGTTGTAACCTTGACCTAGTGGAACCTCATTGTTATCTCCTAGCTCAGAGGGGTGGACCTCAGGGTTCCACATGGTTGGTAGGCAGAGCTATCCATTGGTCTTCTTGGATGTTTGGTTCAAGATCAGTACAGAAGTGTTCCAGTTCCAGATTTTCTCTACACCTTCCAGTTGTTGTATACTTTCATTATTTTACTATTTGTAAACTGATGTAATCGATCTTGTAATCTTGTATTGAACCCTTGTATTTATTCATCTCTGTAAATGTATAATGTAATACTCTTCTATTGTATTCATGCATATCACTTGTAATGTTATAATTTTTATCTGATGCAGTTATGTTCCCTAGAGGTGTAGCTATTCATTTCACTTGATGTTATATTTAATGATTAATGCATTTTCTTTCTTTTTAAATTTTTTTTTGGTATTATTGTCTCTTGTTAGTCTAACACTCTAGGGTTGCATGACAGGGCATCACAAAACATGTGCAATGAATTTTTCATTCTTTACATACAAAGATTCGGTCAATGAAAAAAATCATGATGACCCTTTTTTATGTCCATAATATGTTTATTTGTGCAGTCTATTTATGAGAGTCTAGGTGACAAATGCAAAACATGTGTGTAATGACTTTCCTTTGCAAGCACTATTTTCTACATCTAACGGTAGTAGATAGAACATGGATCCTTCAACAACTAAATGCTTATTTTGTAATGCTTTTACCTAAAGAATTCAAATCTACTACCACACAATGCTTTATTTGTCACTTACATAGTTGTTCTATTCATGAATTGCAGTTAATCTTGTCTACTCCATTACAATGCAATGTTTATGGTGAGTTTGTTGCATGCATTGTATTTAAGTGTGCATGGCATTCTTGAAAACATGCAAAGAAAAACTTAATGTATCTCAAATGTCATAAATAGTAAATTAAACAACATTATCCTCTTCCATTAGAGAATGGTTATCTGGTTGTTATTAGTAAAATTGACAAATGAGGAACCACAAACAGTATCTCTAAATTCTACAAAATTACAAAAGTAGTATGGAATGTTTGATCTCATCATTAAAATTTTAATTAGATTCAACATATCCACTAGTTGAATGTGAACATATTAGTATAATCTCTTTCAATAAGCCCAATATACACATTTGAATGCATAGCTAGAATTTTTAAAACATCAAGAAGCAGGTCAACAACTTTTTAATTCTTGTAAATAGTACCCTATTAGAAATATTCAATATTTAAGCAACAATATTGAGAAACTAGATTGATTTTTGTACCAACCACTCCATTCCTCAGTCCATGCTATTGGTTAGGTTCAAATTTGTTACAATATTATAAGTGTTTACTTGTCAAAAATATTCAAAAAAAAAGTTGAACAATGAATGTTTATATTTTAAACAAAATTTACTACATAACAAAGAAAATATAAAACTTGTATCATGGTAATTCATTGTCTCATTTCTGTGGGGTGTGCTCAAGTGGCTAGGCCGCTTGATTCTCATGGAGGAGACTAAGGTTCAAATTCCCTTGAGGACATGTTTTGATTAGGATAAGTTAGTTTTGAAAGGACCATAAACCCTTTACAAAATTACAACCAAAACATAGACAAGAAGTTGTAACAAGGACAAAAGAGCTACCAAGTAGCGAAATAGAGAAAAAAGACTACAAAAGCAACAACAAAACAAGATAAGAACCCAACAACTAAGGGCCAAACACCTATAGATTATGAAGCATTTCCATTGCTTCCAGCTCCACAGTTAGGAAACCTTCCTTAGAGAGATCACTAATTTTGTTGCTCGCACCTCTTATAGTATTGCCATGACTGTTATATCTTTTGCTCTAATGGGTAGTAGGACCACCACCCTTATTCCCCTATTTTGAGCCTTCTCCACCCCCTTCTTGTTCAAGCTAGCCTTCAGCTCCTTAACCTCTCCTTTAAGAAACAATAGTCTAGCATTCAACTTAACCTTCTCTATATTTAAAGCTAGGATCTTCTGCATGGCATTCCAATACTTAAGGGACATCTTGTCCTCTTCCTCCAAGACCAAGATTTTCCCATTTTACTTTTGAGCTAGGGTAGAAATTTTTATGTTCAAGTGGTTAATCTCGATAAGGAACCATTTGGAAAACTAGTGATGAATCTTCATTTCCTACACAATTCCACCAATTGTTTCACCAACTGATTAAGAACACCAATAGCTCCCTCTAAAGTTGTACTATCAAATTAATTAACCTAGTTTTCTTTATAAGGATGATAGTACGGATGAGGGATACTAAGGAAGTCAGCCCCAACTATCAGCTCCCCCCACACTTTAGCCTTACCTTTGTTTTTACCATTTTTATCTTTCTCTTCACCATCCCTGAATCCATGCAGTTAGGGTATTTCTCCTTCTATTCGTCAAAGACATCAATAGAGGCATCTTCCCCCTCTAAGTTATTGGTAAGGCATACCTCATCATAACTATCCTCGGCCATACTAGATGACTCAATATCAATGCATTTCCCTCTTTTCAAGACAAAGCTGGGTTTAATTTTAGGGTGAGTTCTTTTCCAATGGTTAACCAAGAGAAAAATAAGGCCCATATATTACTGCTAAATGGTGTGTTGAATATATATCTTAGCATTGTTTCATATACCAGTTCATAACTCCAGTCAAAAGATGTTTACCCTCAAAAAAAAAAAATCATTGTCTCATTTGTCCTATATATATATAGAAGATGATGAGACTTGTGCCTGAGACTTTCAAAAGTGTTTTCTTTCTTCTGTCATCACATTGAATAGAAGACAAACTCAATATGATGCATCAAATCTTGTTCTCTTGTATTAATCTTATTTCCCTTTAAATATCAAACATGATGTTAAGTTCTCTACTTTATCATTTTCTACTATTCATTGAAATGGGCATATAGACTTTATTTTTTAAATACAAATAATAGGTCCACAAAATTTAGATTTGTCAATTTTCAAAGTAAAGTTACAGAGATTATATTATCGCCTCCATAAATTCTAGAAATCACTTTGGAAGACTGACTTCCATTAAACATAGGTTAGTGTTTGAACCTTAGGCTTCACCAACAAATACATTAAATAAAATAATACAGAGGCACACAACAATTATCTGTGTTTTCATACCATGACATCCATTGCAGTCCCAATGCCACAAGTATCAATAAATGACAAGGAATGTAGATGCTTTGCTCAAGTCCTTAAACTACACACATAAAACCAAGTATAATTTCCATTTAAATAATGCATTTACCAATTGGTGGTCCTATGGAAGAATGTTTGGACAATTTTCTAAGTAGGTGCTAAACAAAAAAAATTCATGCTTATTGCCATAAAAATAGGTCCATCTTGCAACTCAAAGTCCTTCCCTTTTCAAGGTTTCATCAAATCCACAAGTTTTGTTGTAAAAATTTGCATTACCATATGTTATATTCACTAATACAACATGAGAATTTGGAACACAAATTATGCATAAAAATATTGTAAAGATACTAGGCATTTACACTTATACACTTATTAAAATTATGAATAATTCATAGAGATCAACCATGAAAGGCTCATTAGTCATCTTAAAATTGATGCCTCAAACAAACTTTAACTGAACTAGAAAGCCCTTGCAAATTGATTAAAAGTATTGGTATTCAACATTTAATAATCCCCATTATGTGTTTTAAATAAAAAGATGTCACTTATAATTACAAATAATTATAACCAAAATTATATTCAATATAGACATAAGGAATAATACAAAGGCTAACATATTATAATCCTTCCTACGAAACTATCTTCACAAACTTTGCCAGTTCAAATATATCCTTAAAATAGTATTGCAAAAGTGCTAATGCAAGCCAAAGTTAGAACTAACCTGCAACAAAATGCATATAGACTTTTTTGTATCTTTGAAACTTTTAGCAAACTATGAATCTCAATCCTACCCTTTGTCGCTGAATAAATTTGAGAATAAAAACTTGACATTCATTGCATTGGATTTGACTTGAATAGGCTGTGAGAATTGATTTGCATGGTATGAAATTATAATGAACCTACAAGATAAAATAAACTAAATACATAGAAACATGTAGAAATGAGAGAAACTAAATGATTTTATTATCTTCACAACACCACTTCGACAGGGAAACATCCAAATAGAGCATACACTCCAATTACAAAGATCCAAGATGCCTTCCATTTGGAAAGTCATTACAATATTATAGAGTTTTGCTAAAGATAAATACTATCATCCCATGTATGTGGCATAAATACTTTATTCTAACAACTAGTGGGATGAATTAGAAAGCATATGCATCCTCCTTTATTTAATACTATCTAAGGGTGACTTACAAAGCATTTGCACACAACTAATACTAGCTAACATATAGTAGGATGGGATTGATAGGAATTTACAGGTAGATCAAACCAATTCCACATAACCCAAAAGAGATAATGATGCATACAATCTTACAAATTTACCATAATGCAAAGATCAATAGACAATCAACAAGATACCACAAGATGTACCCTAGGAAAACCCTCATTGAGGAAAAAACCTAGCCTCCAAGAGCATCCATACTCAATGAATTATTCAACAATAAGATATTTCAATGTACACTTATAGAGTATCCATGAACACCTCTGAAACATCAAGCTCCTCTAGTAATGCATCCTCCATATATCCAAGCATGAATCCATACATCCCATGCCATGCTTTACAATATGCAGTCACAAGAGAAAACTCAATACAATGATACCCTCTCACACAGCTTGCAAAATTAGAGCCAACCCAAACCACTAACCATGTGCTTGCTTTTATAGACTCAAGCTCACACAAATACAACTTATGGTATTGGATAAAACCAATGTGACTCAAAACCATGAGCACAAAACAATTGACCCCAAAATTAATTATTTTGCACAAATAATAAATATTTGCCTTATGTCTCCCAATGTTAAATACAACTTTTACAACTAGCACCAAATACATATTTAATGTGGCTAAACACATCAATTAAGATGCACCACAAAAGAATATTTATTTTACATAATTAAATTACTTAATGTTATGAAAGGTGAACAACACCTTTTTTCCAACATTCTCCCACTTGTTGTATACATCGCATAAGGGTCAATCAATGAAATACATCATCATAGGCAAACATGAAACCACATGAATCTCCAACATGCTTTCGTACTCCATCAAGATACCTACAATAAAATCAAAGTAATAACCATCTCAAGCAAGAACTCCTCTCATCCTCCAACATGCCACCTATGGAAGAAAAGAAACATGCCAAGGTGAAGATGCACCAATCCAAAGAACAAAAGCATCAAATCCAAGTGATAACAAAGGTTCCAAGTAGCTATCAAAGGTAAAAAAACCCACATGACTGGAAACAACACCCACAACATATGCTAATACATCCAACCATCCATACCTCATGTGTATCAACAACATCAGTAAACTCATGCCAACAACATATCAATACCCATATACCGCAATCACAAGCTCCATGTATAAAACTTGTCAATGAAGAAATCATACATCTTGGAACTCCTACTGCATAGGTAATGTCGAATCTGAAAATAGATCCAAGACATACCAATTCTACCAATCAACACTCATACCAAGGTGTGGCTAATCAACAAGATAATGTAGTATCAAGAACACTCACAATGATCCACACATGCAAGATAAATCACTGCATACTTTCTCTCAACATGTCACTATAACTCTCCCAAGTCCAACCATATCAACATTATCCTTTAGGAAGTAGCCATAAGACAAAGAGGGAAAACTTGTAAATCATAATGTCCTTCTACAAACACCTCAAAGTGTTAAGTTGTGTCAAGTATGATCTCCTCTACAACCCCAAATGAAAAGCCTCAACAACACCCAATCATTCAATCTCATAGATCAAATAAACAAATATATCATTTAACCACCATGGATGTAAGCCTCTCTAACCAAGGAAGATCAAACTCAAAATCATTCCATAACCATGAATAAGCCCAATAACATCTCCTAAACTCCTCATAATAGACATCATAAATCAAACCATATGAACAAAGACATAACCATGCCAATGTCCCTCAAACAAACCCTCCAGAACTAATAGCCATAGCTCAGGATCCATAACCATGAGAAGATAAAACATAAAGCAAAATGCATCTAAAAAGATGGGTAATACCTTATAGATGATAAACTACCGAGTAGACCAAGAGTGGGGAATGAGAATGCCCCTCCAGGATACATCAAGTCACAAAGACTCTCTCCAAGAGCAATATCCTCTATGTCCATAATGAACTCACTTCCATATCTAGGTGTAGGCTCCTCAGTCTATCTATTGAAAACTCCAATGAGTAATCGTCTCAACAATTGTCTCTAATCCAAAGAGAACTCAAGCCTCACCTAAGTCTCCAAGTATCCAAGAGTACCTCCATGATCAATCCATGCTAAACTCCAAATGGAACATCACACTATCATGAAGCTCCCAAGCACATGATCAATGTACTCAATACCAAGAGAACCATACAAGGCCAAAGTCAAAGCTCCAACTGCACATTTGCATAATCAAGGAACTCATCATGACATCATGATCTAACCATATCCTTCTAGAGATCACATGCATCAATGCACACATCCTGTCTCAAGAGAACCTGTATCATGTCAATACTCAAACTAGTATCCAGAGTAAACCAAGACACAATACCAACACTTCTAAAAAATGAGGATCAACATCTCTAAACACATGAAGATAACCATCTACTAATAATGGAACTCAGGATGTCAAAGAACTCTCTCACTGAAACATGAATCATAATCCAAGAGCCTCTTCAAGACACCCACAACCACTATAGAAGATCGTCCATCACTAATGATGAATCCACATCACTACCAAATCTCCCATTGAATCATGATACTGAGTTATACATGGAAACAAAGTAGCCATCTCCTAAATGAAGATCATCCATGGCCCTAACACAATCAAGGAATCATGTTGTAACATCAACAACTCCCAAAGGGTAAAGTAAAACCATGATCTCCAAACCAAGAAGATAAAACTATCACTGTCAAAAGCTCACATAAAACCATGTATCTAGGCTATCCATGACATCGTGATAAACATGATATAAGTCCCAACAACCGACTATCTAGGCACTCTAATCATTCATCCTCTCATCTCAATACAACATACCAATGTACACATGACCACAGACTAGGCCAACTAACAAAGTTTGCATAAACACTGAATCAATCTCATGGATAAAGAGAGTCCACATACGGGTCATCCCACTCTAGCCAAGGGGTAGCTAATCAACAAAACTACATAACTCAAAGATCCAAAACACATGTAACATGCAAACTCATCATCACATTAGTAACATGTAAACTGAGACATCAAAGAATACAACCTATAGACTAAAAGATTCAAACACCAAATCAATTCTATATTTGATTTGCCAAGCAAGTCCACAACACATGTAACCATATTCAAGTAACTACCAAGCATCCAAGAGATAAAAACAATCCCCTAAAACTACACCACAACACCACCTATAATCATGACTCAAACATCATAGCCCATACTTGTCAATCGCATGCATGATCATGTCGTGCCAATGCAAAAGTGTACATGCATATCCATGACACCATAATCATCATCAACATTGTACCTGTACTCAACTCCCACTAAAACAAGACTCCAAGTCTCACACATGTATCAACCATGTCCTCAAACCAGAAGACAACCTGTGTACATGTCTCCATCAAAGCCCAAACTCTAAAAATACTTGTAAACTTGTAACTGGAAACACCAAATCTGAAAACCTGCTATACCATACTGATGGTCACATAGCAACATGCACTCCCACAAGTTTGTGCCCAAAAATCTATCTGAATGCACTCACAATTGCACCCTAAATCTCTGGCTCCCACAAGTGATCAAACAAGTACCAAACTCTCTTTGCACACCAAACTAAAAATCTACATGATCCAATCTATAGTACAGAGCAATAGCTCTCCAACGCCTATCCAAAATAAAAAATATGATTCTGTACATGCAAAAGTTATGAGTATAAAACTGTCCTGGAATAATGCCTGGCTTTAGACACCAAATTCTACAACAAACAGTAAAATCTAATCACCAAATCTATACCATTGTGTAGTGCTCGGGGAGATATTTCTAACGCGTATAAGAAGTTAAAAATCCAATACCATGGGTGAAAATTATGCCTCTCAGAAGAAAATGCCCTCCAAGAGCTAAAAGAGGACCCCTGGTGGGACCTTATCCATACTGCTGATATGGCATGACATAAGCGCTAATGTCATCATTGTGCTAAGATGGTACTGACTAGGTGTATAGTTGGTTTGGCTTCACATAGTGACATGGCAGACTCCAAAAAAAGTTTAAATTTGTTTCATGTTTCACACAGACCCCATAGGCATTAAAGGTTGGTTTAAGTTTTTTATAAGTTTGATTTAAAATTTCTTTCACTATCATTTTATTTTTCTGACGCCTGCAAAAAAATATTTCTTTTTTGTTTTTAAATGCCCACAAGGGGCGCTGTGAGGTCACCGATGGCTGTCTGTCATCCAGCTAGCGAGGGCCCATCCATGCCAGCTCGGCCGAGCTGCCAGGACTGGAGGCCCTATAGCCTTCCGACCTGGCCAGCACTGGCCATAAGTTGATAGAGGGCCAGTAGGGACCGACTAGCTCTAATGCTGATAGTACACTAGCGGTACCCTTTGTGTAGGGGGTATGGCGGTTTGCGTACCACCTCCCCCCACATTTTTTTAAAACATATATCTTGATTCTTATTTCGATTCTATAGTTTTTTTTTTCAATTTTTTTTCCAAACTATAGAAATAACATGTGCAGGAAATAAAATAATATTTTTTTGTACCTCTATAGACTGACGATCGTACCGTCGTACCTAGGAGGCATAAAAAATTTTGCTTTTTTTCTCCAGTGACCTAAATAGGTCAAATTTCATATCAATCTTCATCTTTCGAGCCTCCTGGGTATGTACAAGATCATGATGGGCCAAACTATACCTCTAAGTGGCAATGAAAATACAAAAAATCACACTTAATCAAGTTCATGTGAAAATTTGAATGGATTATCTACACAATTTGAAAAGGATGTAAGAACAAAATTTGTAGAGAATTGAATCTAGTTTATGAGCTACTAATTTAAAAAAAAAAAAAACTAAATTTACTTAGTGAAAAATGAACATTTCAATGAACAATGATTAAATTTTTTAGAAAAAAATAAAAAGTGTGTGTCTGTCCAGCCAACCTAACTATGAGCAAAAATAAATAATTTTTTTTGAAACTTTCAAAATAAGTAGAGGACTTGCCGATAAGGGTGTGGTTCGGTGGTTAAGTCACTCGGTTGTAGTGGCAGCCACCAGAGTTCAAACCCCCGCTGGGCCAACGAGCTTGCAGGCTTTACGCCTTCGCTGGGCCAATGAACTCGTGGGTTTGAAGTGTTCTTGCTAGGGGATGAGGTCCCTCGTGTTGTGGCCTCATCGGTTCATTGCTCCGGAAAAAAGTATTTCCGTGGAGTCGAAGGGCGTGTTGCACCAACGTTGCCGGTCACATTAAAAAGTTTACCAGGTGCATTTTAAAAAAAAAAAAAGTAGAGGACTCATGCCCGGATGTGACATATTTTTTTGAAATATTTTTCCAATAAAATAATTAGTTATGATTTTTTTACTATGACTTTTTTTAAAAACTAAAGAATAATTGTCCAACCAACCTAACTCGATAAAAAAAATTAGAATTCAATTTTTTTTGAACCTGTAGCCAACGAAGCATAGAGTGTGATGCATCTTTTGGATCTAAAAAAGGTGAAACGGTTTGAAAGTTATTGATGTTTTTCAATCAGTGTATCCATCAGGATTTCAAACACACACTATATAGAAAATTATTAATAATTATTTAATAAAATGATAATCAAGAAAATATTATATTTTTAGAAAGCTGACAATTTCCTCTATAAACCCTTTTCATTTTATCAATTTTGCATTAAAAAAAGTCATCAGCATGAAGGGTGAAGTTCGAAAGAAGAGAGTGAAACCTGTAAAAATGTTAGAATTGATGGAAAGTCAACTATGACAGCCCCAAGCCTACATGCAAGGCAAAAGCAAAGAAAAATGGATATTCGTTATTAACGGATATCTGTTTTGCTTTGGTAAAATACCATTTTCCTCTTTTTATGTTTTACAAAACGGATATCCATTTTAGGTTGCCCAAAATGGATATCCGTTTTTGGTTTCCCAAAATGGATATCCGTTTTGCTTTACCCTATATGTTACTCTCTCTCTCTCTCTCTAAAGGTGGTCTATCGATATCCCACAATGGTCATAAGAATTCATCTTTAGCTTTGTGTAAAATGCTAAAAAGGTGGTCTATCGATATCCCGCCATATTCTTATGACCATTGCATCTAATTTCATCTATGATCGAAAAGAATTGTCTATTTTCTAAGTTTTGTAAAGAGCATTGTTAACAAAATTGTAATGTCCATTTTTAGATCCATTTTCTACATTTCCTATAATCATGGTAATCTATGAAATCACATTTTTTTGAGGCATTCTATCAAATAGTTAGCAATGCCTTGTCTATATTTCCATAGTTTTTATAAATATTTACTAGAAAGTTACCAAATATAATATTTGATAAGAATCCCCCTATCATTATTCTTTTGATGGATGCCCATGTACCATTCCTTTGGTGTAAGTAAATAAGATAGTAGAAAAGACCATGGAGTTTGGCTATATACAAGTCGACTACATTTGTTTGAAGATTTTTTTAACTTTTTCAACAAATTTCATTATGTTATGCTTTGTAAGTTCTTTTTTGAAATGTATGTAAACATAAGAAAAGTCCACACATAATAGTTGTTCTTTCGGTAAATGAACATTGTGGAACTTTATGAGGCATGGGGATGTTTAACTTCACTACAATTTACAAGTTTGTGGATGAGTGCATTAGGATTTTGCATTGATGATGCATAATTATTTTCAAAACCTTCATTTATATACTTACGAGATTTTGGGAAGTGGAGTCATGTTTTCCATCTACAACTTTGCAAAGGTTCCACTTTTCCACCAAATAGATTAACATTACTTTTAATCGTGTAAGACTTTGGGAATGTTAAGATAAAATTAAGTTGGCAAAAGTGCAGCTTGACTCTACACTTCTACTTTTTCGAATCTCTCTCTCTCTCTCTCTCTCTCTCTCTCTCTCACACACACACACACACACACACACACACGCACGCACGCACGCGCGCATGCGCACACACACACTGACCTATCTACCTCCCAATTAAATCCTATTCCTATCTTTCCTAGTTTTCCTTATCCTTTCCAATTTCCTTAGGAGAGAGAGATAGATAGATAGATAGAAAGAGAGTCCTAGTTTTCTTGTTTTCATTTCCTTTGTCAATAAGGGAGAGGGAGAGATAGAGGGGAGAGATAGGGAGATAAAGGAATGATAGGGGAGAGAGAGGTAAGAGATAGAGAGAGAGAGGAGACAGAGGGGAGAGATAGGGAGATAGAGAGTGAGAGAGATATCCAGAGAAATAGGGAGAAGGATTGAGAGGTAGAGGGATGATAGAGATAGGGAGATAAGGGAGAGATAGGGAGATAGAGGTTTAGGGTTGCTTGGGTTTAGCTTTTAGGGGCATTATTTAGGGTTTTGGGAGAGAGAGAGAGAGAGAGAGAGAGAGAGAGAGAGAGAGAGAGAGAGAGAGAGAGAGAGAGAGAGAGAGAGAGAGAGAGAGAGAGAGAGAGAGAGAGAGAGAGAGAGAGAGAGAGAGTTGCTTGGGGTTAGGGGTCAGGGTTTAGGGGCATTATTTAGGGTTTATAAGTTTAGCATTGCTCAAGTTTAGGGTTAGGGCTGCTCGGGAGACATAGGGAGAGAGATTGAGAGGTAGAGGAATGATAGAGATAGGGAGATAGAGGTTTAGGATTGCTTAGATTTAGTGTTTAGGGTTTAGGAGTTAGGGGTTAGGGCTTAGGGGCATTATTTAGAGTTTATGGTTTAGGGGTTAAGGGTTAGGGTTTAGGGGCATTATTTAAGGTTTAGAGGTTTCTGGTTGCTTGAGTTTAAGGTTTAGGGGCATTATTTAGGGTTTACGGTTGCATGTCAAAAGAACTCTCTCTCTAAATCCCTCAACCCTAAATAATGCCCCTAATCCATAACCCCTAACATGTAACCCCTAAACTCTAAACCTAAGCAACCCTAAACCTTTATCTCCCTATCTCTCCCTTATCTCCCTCTCTCTATCATCCCTCTACCTCTCAATCTCTCTCCGTATCTCTCTAGACATCTCACTCACTCTCTATCTCCCTATCTCTCCCTCTATCTCCTCTATCTCTCCCAATCTATCTCCTCTCTCTCTACCTATCTATCTCTTCCCATCTCTTGCCTCTCTCTCCCCTATCATTCCTATATCTCCCTATATCTTTGGACATCTCACTCACTCTCTATCTCCCTATCTCTCCCCTCTATCTCCTCTATCTCTCCCTATTTGTCTCCTCTCTATCTCTCTCTACCTAGCTATCTCTCCCTATCTCTCTATCTTTTGCCTCTCTCCCCCTATCATTCCTATATCTCCCTATCTCTCCCTTATATCTCTCCCTCTCCCTTATCAATGAAGGAAATGAAAACAAGAAAACTAGGAGATAGAGTTGCTTGGGGTTAGGGGTCAGGGTTTAGGAGCATTATTTAGGGTTTATGAGTTTAGAATTGCTCAAGTTTAGGGTTTAGGGTTTAGGGGAATTATTTATGAATTAGGGTTGCTCAGGTTTAGGGTTTAGGGTTTAGGGGTTTGGGGTTTAGGGTTTAAAAAGAGATAGAGAGAGGGGATTAATAGAGATTGGGAGAGATAGAGGAGACATAGGGGAGAGATAGGGAGATAGAAAGTGAGAGACATGTCCAAAGACATAGAGAGATTGAGAGGTAGAGGGATGATGGAGATAGGGAGATAGGGAGAGATAGGAAGATAGAGGTTTAGGGTTTCTTGGGTTTAGGGGCATTATTTAGGGTTTAGGATTTATGGTTTTGGGGTTAGGGGTTAAGGTTTAGAGGTTTAGGGTTTAGAGAGAGATAGAGGACCAATAGGGAGATATAGAGGAGTCCGGGGGGAGAGATAGAGAGATAGAGTGTGAGGGACATGGCCAAAGACATAGGGAGAGAGATTTAGAGGCAGAGGGACAAATGTGATAGAGAGATAGGGAAGGGATAGGGAGATAGAGGCTTACGGTTACTTGGGTTTAGGGTTTCTCAGGTTTAAGGGTTAGGGGTTAGGGTTTATGAGCATTATTTAGTGTTTAGGGTTATTGTTTAGGGGTTAGGGGTTTAGGTTTAGAGGTTTAGGGTTTATAGAGAGAGAGGAATGATAGGGAGATATAGAGGAGACCGAGGAGAGAGATAGAGAGACAAAGAGTGAGGCACATGGCCAAGGACATAGGAAGAGAGATTGAGAGGTAGAGGGATGATAGAGATAGGGAGATAGGGGAGAGATATGGAGATAGAGGTTTAGAGTTGATTGGATTTAGGGTTTAGGGGTTAGGGGTTAAGGTTTAGGGGCATTATTTAGGGTTTAGGTTTATGGTTTAGGGGTTAAGGTTTAGAGGTTTAGGATTTAGTGTTTAGAGAGAGAGGACCAATAGGGAGATATAGAGAGTGAGGGACATGGCCAGAGACATAGGGAGAGAGATTGAGATGTAGAGGAATGATAGAGATAGGGAGATAGGGATCTATAGAGGTTTAGGGTTGCTTGGATTTAGTGTTTAGGGTTTAGGGGTTTGGGGTTTACGATTTAAGGGTTTAGGGTTTCTCAAGTTTAGGGTTTAGGGGTTAGGGCATTATTTAGGGTTTATGGTTTAGGGGTTAGGGGTTAGGTTTTAGGGTTTAGGGGCATTATTTAATGTTTAGAGGTTTCTAGGGTTGCTTGGGTTTAGGGTTTAGGGGCATTATTTAGGATTTATGATTACATGTCAAAAGAAGTTTCTCTCTAAATCCCTCAACCCTAAATAATGCCCCTAATCCCTAACCCATAACCCCTAAACCCTAAACCTCTATCTCCAGGTATCTCTCCCTTATCTCCCTCTCTCTATCATCCCTCTACCTCTCAATCTCTCTCCCTATCTCTTTCAACATCTCACTCACGGGTAAGTGCAAGAAGATGGGGGGCCAAAAAGGGGTCTTTAGTGGCCACTTTTTTCTGAAATCAAGAAATACTGGCCTTGGATGAGAAATTGAGCATAGTTACACTCAAAATTTAGAGATGCAACCAAAACAATGTTCGTAGTGCTTCGAGTCTACTTTCTAAACTACGATTTTTTTTTGAAAATGGCATAGATTAAGGGGTTCAAAAGAGGGAGCCACAAAAATTGGTGTTGTTTTTGTCAAAAAAACATAACATAGCATGTTTTGTAGCTCCCTCAAAAGGTCAACTTTTTTTGGTATTTTTAAAATCGCTTTGGTGAGAAATTAGCTAATAGCATGTAGTTTATGCCCGATTTTTTTGATAATCTTTTGATGAATATTTGATTTTTTACTAATTTTCAAAGTGGACACATCCTAAAAAATAGAATTTTGGCCATGCTACCCCTATAAATTTTGAAAACTAATTGAAAATCATTTTTTTCTTTTTTTTAATTTGTAGAATGGAGTCTAGTTTCTAAATATGTAATTTTTTTGAAATTTCAATGAATAGTTAATTTACAATGAAAAAAAGACCAAACAGTGGTTTTTACCCAAAAACGGACACACAAACAAAAGAAATTAAAGATGAAAGGTTAACATTGTTAAAATGTGAAAAAAATCACATCGTTAAATAGTTAAGAGAAAGCCTAACATTACCCAGGTGTTCGATTTGTTTGACCTTGAAACACATGCAAATCTGAGGGTTAGCACGAATGAAATTATGTGAAATCTTGAAGAATATGGAAAAACACGTCTGTGACTGTTCAAAAGGCACTCCAAGCCTTTGGGTTGGAAATCCAAAGCAAATCCCAAGCCCAAGGCTTGGGATTCCCAAAGCAAGACATAACGTGTTCGCGTTATAATGCACTTGTGTTATGGTTTTCTTTGCATTTTTCCTTTTCCACAAAAGTCTGTTGTTTGTCATGTTTGACATAACGCGAGCACGTTATAACGCGCTCGCATTATGTTCCCCTTAAATTTTTTTATGTTCAAGGCTATTAATCATGTATGTATGTATGCCTATATGTATGTATGTATCTATGTATCTATGTATGCCTATATGTATGTATGTATAGTGTCGAGGGCAGAGGAGGGTAGAGATGGGAGTGAGCCAGATAGGGGAGGAGAGGGGTGGATAAGGTTTGAGTGATTAAGGTTTAAGGTTGAGGGTTGAGCGTTTAGGGATAGGATTTAGAGTTTAGGGATAAGGGATTAGAGTTTAGGACCTTGAGGGATTAGGGTTTAGGGTTGAGGCTTTAGGGATAGTGTTTAGGGTTAAGGGTCGAGGGATTAGGTTTAAGGTAGAGTGTTGAGGGTAGATGGATTAGGGATAGGGTTTAGGTTTGAAAGTTTAGGGTTGAGGGATTAGAGTTTAAGGTATAGTTTAGTGGTTCTTGTGGATAGAGCCAGTAAACAATAGGAGATTATTTGCCTGTTTCATAACAATATACCTTCCCTAAGTGCAGGGTGGATAGCAAGAAACATAGATGTACCCCAATGCAAATCTTTTCTCATCATGATCATCCTTCTGATTTCAACTGTTAATTAATGACTGTGGATGTACCATACGCAAAGCTTTTCTCATAGGGTTTAAGGTATAGTGTCGAGGGTTGAGGGTTTATTGATAGTGTTTAGGGTTGAGGGTTGAGGGATTAGGTTTTAGGGTTGATGGATTAGGGTTTAAGGTATAGTGTTAAGGGTTGAGGGTTTAGGGATAGGGTTTAGGGTTGACGGATTAGCATTTAATGTCGAGGTTAGGGTTAGAGTGTCAAGGGTAGAGGGATTAGGGATAGGGTTTAGGGTTGAAGGTTTAAGGATTGAGGGTTGAGGCTTTACGGATGAGGGTTTAAGGCTTAAGATATAGTGTCAAGTGTTGAGGGTGTAGGGATAGGGTTTAAGTTTTAAGGGTTGAGGGTTGAGGGATAGGGATTAGGGTTTAAGGTATAGTGTTGAGGGTTGATGATTTAGGGATAGGGTTTAGGTTTGAGGGATTAGGGTTTAGGGTTGATGAATTAGGGTTTAATGTTGAGAGTTGAGGGTTGAGGGTTAAGGGTTGAGAGTTGAGGGTTGAGGGTTGAGGTTGAGGGATAGGGTTAATGGTCAATGGATTAGGGTTAAATAAGAGTGTCGAGGGTAGAGGGATTAGGGATAGGGTTTAGGGTTGAAGGTTTAATGATTTAGGGTTGAGGCTTTAGAGATGAGGGTTAAGGGATTAGGGTTTAAGATATAGTGTCGAGTGTCGAGCGTGTAGGGATAGGTTTTAGGGTTCAAGTTTTAAGGGTTAAGGGTCGAGGGATCAAAGTTAAGGGTTGAGGGATTAGGGTTTGACGTTGAGGGTTGAGTACATTGAGGTTTGAGGGTTAAGGGTTTCAGGATAGGGTTGAGGGTCAAGGGATTAGGGTTAATGGATAGGGTTGGAGGGTTTAGGGATGGGTAAGTGCAAGAAGATGGGGGGCCAAAAAAGGGTCTTAAGTGGCCACTTTTTTTCTGAAATCAGGAAATACTGGCCTTGGATGAGAAATTGAGCATAGTTACACTCAAAATTTAGAGATGCAACCAAAACAATGTTCGTAGTGCTCCGAGTCTACTTTCTAAACTACTATTTTGTTTTGAAAATGGCATAGATTAAGGGGTTCAAAAGAGGGAGCCACAGAAATTGGTGTTGTTTCTGTCAAAAAAACATAACATAGCATGTTTTGTGGCTCCCTCAAAAGGTCAACTTTTTTTTGGTATTTTTAAAATTGCTTCAGTGAGAAATTAGCTAATAGCATGTAGTTTATGCCCAATTTTTCTGATAATTTTTTGATGAATATTTGATTTTTTACTAATTTTTAAAGTGGACACATCCTAAAAAATAGAATTTTGGCCGTGCTACCCCTATAAATTTTGAAAACTAATTGAAAATCATTTTTTTATTTTTTTAATATTTGTAGAATGGAGTCTAGTTTCTAAATATGTAATTTTTTTGAAATTTGAAAGAATAGTTATTTTACAATGAAAAAAAGACCAAACAGTGGTTTTTGCATAAAAACGGACACACAAACAAAAGAAATTAAAGATGAAAGGCTTAACATTGTTAAAATGTGAAAAAAATCACATCGTCAAATAGCTAAGAGAAAGCCTAACATTACCCATGTGTTTGATTTGTTCAACCTTGAAACACGTGCAAATCTGAGGGTTAGCACGAACGAAATTATGTGAAATTTTGAAGAATACAGAAAAACACGTCTGTGACTCTTCATAAGGCACTCCAAGCCTTTGGGTTGGAAATCCAAAGCAAATCCCAAGCCCAAGGCTTGGGATTCCCAAAGAAAGAAATAACGCGAGCGCGTTATAACGCGCTCGTGTTATGTTTTGCCTTGCATTTTTCTTTCCCGCAAGTCTGTCTTTTGCCATGTTTGATATAACGCGAGCGCGTTATAACGCGCTCGCGTTATGTCCCACTCAATTTTTTTTTACATTCAAGGCTATTAATCATGAGGGTTAAGGCATAAGGGATATAGTTGGAAGGTTTACGGATAAGGTATTAGCGTTTAAAGTATAGTATCGAGCCCGTTGAGGGTCTAGGAATAGGGATAGCGTTTAAGGTTTAGGGATGAGGGTTGACAAATTATGGTTGAGGGTCGAGGGATCAAAGTTAAGGGTTGGGGGATTAGGGTTTGACATTAAGGGTTGAGGGTTGAGGTTCAAGGGTCAAGGGTTTAGGGTTGAGGGATTAGGGTTAAAGTAGAGTGTGGAGGGTGTAAGGATTAGGGATAGGGTTGGAGGGTTTAGGGATAAGGGATTAGGGTTTAAGGTATAGTATCAAGTCTGTTGAGAGTTTAGGAATAGGGATAGCATTTAGGGATTAGGGATGAGGGATTATAGTTGAGGGATGATGGATTAGGGTTGAGGGTTGAGGGATTAGGGTTTAGGGATCAGGTTTAGGGTTGAGGGTTGAGGGATTAGGGTTTAAGGTATAGTGTTGAGGGTTGAGGGTTGAGGGTTGAGGATTAGGGTTTAGGGTTGACGGATTAGCATTTAATGTCAAGGTTAGGGTTAGAGTGTCGAGGGTAGAGGGATTAGGGATAGGGTTTAGGGTTGAAGGTTTAAGGATTGAGGGTTGAGGCTTTAGGGATGAGGGTTTAAGGCTTAAGATATAGTGTCAAGTGTTGAGGGTGTAGGGATAGGGTTTAAGTTTTAAGGGTTAAGGGTTGAGGGATATGGATTAGGGTTTAAGGTATAGTGTTGAGGGTCGAGGGATCAGAGTTAAGGGTTGAGGGATTAGGGTTTGACGTTGAGGGTTGAGGGTTGAGGTTCGAGGGTCAAGGGTTTAGGGATAGGGTTGAGGGTCGAGGAATTAGGGTTAAAGTAGAGTGTGGAGGGTATAAGGATTAGGGATAGGGTTGGAGGGTTTAGGGATAAGGGATTAGGGTTTAAGGTATAGTATCGATTCTATTGAGGGTGTAGGAATAGGGATAGCATTTAGGGTTTAGGGATGAAGGACTAGAGTTGGGGGATGACAGATTAGGGTTGAGGGTTGAGGGATTAGGGTTTAGGGATAAGGTTTAGGGTTGAGGGCTGAGGGATTAGGGTTTAAGGTATAGTGTTGAGGGTTTAGGGATAGGGTTTAGGGTTGAGGGATTAGGATTTGACGTTGAGGGTTGAGGGTTTAGGGTTTAGGGTTAGGGTTGAGAGATGAGGGATCAGAGTTAAGGGTTGAGGGAATAGGGTTTGACGTCGAGGGTTGAGGGTTGAGGTTCGAGGGTCAAGGGTTTAGGGATAGGGTTGAGGTTGAAGGGATTAGGGTTAAAGTAGAGTGTGGAGGGTGTAAGGATTAGGGATAGGGTTGGAGGGTTTAGGGATAAGGGATTAGAGTTTAAGGTATAGTATCGAGTCTGTTGAGGGTTTAGGAATAGGGATAGCATTTAGGGTTTAGGGATGAGGGATTAGAGTTGAGGGATGAGGGATTAGGGTTGAGGGTTGAGGGATTAGGGTTTAGGGATAAGGTTTAGGGTTGAGGGTTGAGGGATTAGGGTTTAAGGTATAGTGTTGAGGGTTGATGGTTTAGGAATAGGGTTTAGGTTTGAGGGATTAGGGTTTAGGGTTGATGAATTAGGGTTTAATGTTGAGAGTTGAGGGTTGAGGGTTGAGGGATTAGAGTGAAGGGTTGAGGGATTAGAATTTGGCGTTGAGGGTTTAGGGTTTAGGATCGGGGTTGAAGGTTGAGGGATCAGAGTTAAGGGTTGAGGGATTAGGGTTTGATGTTGAGGGTTTAGGGTTGAGGTTCGAGGGTCAAGGGTTTAGGGATAGGGTTGAGGGTCGAGGAATTAGGGTTACAGTAGAGTGTGGAGGGAATAAGGATTAGGGATAGGGTTGGAGGGTTTAGGGATAAGAGATTAGAGTTTAAGGTATAGTATCGAGTCTGTTGAGGGTTTAGGAATAGGGATAGCATTTAGGGTTTAGGGATGAGGGATTAGAGTTGAGGGATGAGGGATTAGGGTTGAGGGTTGAGGGATTAGGGTTTAGGGATAAGGTTGAGGGTTGAGGGATTAGGGTTTAAGGTATAGTGTTGAGGGTTGATGGTTTAGGGATAGGGTTTAGGTTTGAGGGATTAGGGTTTAGGGTTGATGAATTAGGGTTTAATGTTGAGAGTTGAGGGTTGAGGGTTGAGGGTTGAGGGTTGAGGGTTGAGGTTGAGGGATAGGGTTAATGGTCAAGGGATTAGGGTTAAATAAGAGTGTCGATGGTAGAGGGATTAGGGTTTAAAGTATAGTATCGAGCCTGTTGGGGTTCTAGGAATAGGGATAGCGTTTAGGGTTTAGGAATGAGGGATTAGAGTTGAGGGATGACGGATGACAGATTAGGGTTGAGGGTTGAGGGATTAGGGTTTAGGGACAAGGTTTAGGGTTAGGGTTGAGGGATTAGGGTTTAAGGTATAGTGTTGAGGGTTTAGGGATAGGGTTTAGGGTTGAGGGATTAGAGTGAAGGGTTGAGGGATTAGAATTTGGCGTTGAGGGTTTAGGGTTTAGGATCAGGGTTGAAGGTCGAGGGATCAGAGTTAAGGGTTGAGGGATTAGGGTTTGATGTTGAGGGTTGAGGGTTGAGGTTCGAGGGTCAAGGGTTTAGGGATAGGGTTGAGGGTCGAGGAATTAGGGTTAAAGTAGAGTGTGGAGGGTATAAGGATTAGGGATAGGGTTGGAGGGTTTAGGGATAAGGGATTAGAGTTTAAGGTATAGTATCGAGTCTGTTGAGGGTTTAGGAATAGGGATAGCATTTAGGGTTTAGGGATGAGGGATTAGAGTTGAGGGATGAGGGATTAGGGTTGAGGGTTGAGGGATTAGGGTTTAGGGATAAGGTTGAGGGTTGAGGGATTAGGGTTTAAGGTATAGTGTTGAGGGTTGATGGTTTAGGGATAGGGTTTAGGTTTGAGGGATTAGGGTTTAGGGTTGATGAATTAGGGTTTAATGTTGAGAGTTGAGGGTTGAGGGTTGAGGGTTGAGGTTGAGGGATAGGGTTAATGGTCAAGGGATTAGGGTTAAATAAGAGTGTCGATGGTAGAGGGATTAGGGTTTAAAGTATAGTATCGAGCCTGTTGGGGTTCTAGGAATAGGGATAGCGTTTAGGGTTTAGGAATGAGGGATTAGAGTTGAGGGATGACAGATGACAGATTAGGGTTGAGGGTTGAGGGATTAGGGTTTAGGGACAAGGTTTAGGGTTAGGGTTGAGGGATTAGGGTTTAAGGTATAGTGTTGAGGGTTTAGGGATAGGGTTTAGGGTTGAGGGATTAGAGTGAAGGGTTGAGGGATTAGAATTTGGCATTGAGGGTTTAGGGTTTAGGATCAGGGTTGAAGGTCGAGGGATCAGAGTTAAGGGTTGAGGGATTAGGGTTTGATGTTGAGGGTTGAGGGTTGAGGTTCGAGGGTCAAGGGTTTAGGGATAGGGTTGAGGGTCGAGGAATTAGGGTTAAAGTAGAGTGTGGAGGGTATAAGGATTAGGGATAGGGTTGGAGGGTTTAGGGATAAGGGATTAGAGTTTAAGGTATAGTATCGAGTCTGTTGAGGGTTTAGGAATAGGGATAGCATTTAGGGTTTAGGGATGAGGGATTAGAGTTGAGGGATGAGGGATTAGGGTTGAGGGTTGAGGGATTAGGGTTTAGGGATAAGGTTTAGGGTTGAGGGTTGAGGGATTAGGGTTTAAGGTATAGTGTTGAGGGTTGATGGTTTAGGGATAGGGTTTAGGTTTGAGGGATTAGGGTTTAGGGTTGATGAATTAGGGTTTAATGTTGAGAGTTGAGGGTTAAGGGTTGAGGGTTAAGGGTTGAGGTTGAGGGATAGGGTTAATGGTCAAGGGATTAGGGTTAAATAAGAGTGTCGATGGTAGAGGGATTAGGGTTTAAAGTATAGTATCGAGCCTGTTGAGGTTCTAGGAATAGGGATAGTGTTTAGGGTTTAGGAATGAGGGATTAGAGTTGAGGAATGACGGATGACAGATTAGGGTTGAGGGTTGAGGGATTAGGGTTTAGGGACAAGGTTTAGGGTTAGGGTTGAGGGATTAGGGTTTAAGGTATAGTGTTGAGGGTTGATGGTTTAGGGATAGGGTTTAGGTTTGAGGGATTAGGGTTTAGGGTTGATGAATTAGGGTTTAATGTTGAGAGTTGAGGGTTGAGGGTTGAGGTTGAGGGATAGGGTTAATGGTCAAGGGATTAGGGTTAAATAAGAGTGTCGATGGTAGAGGGATTAGGGTTTAAGGTATAGTATAGAGCCTGTTGAGGGTCTAGGAATAGGGATAGCATTTAGGGTTTAGGAATGAGGGATTAGAGTTGAGGGATGATGGATGACAGATTAGGGTTGAGGGTTGAGGGATTAGGGTTTGATGTTGAGGGTTGAGGGTTTAGGGTTAGGGTTGAGAGATGAGGGATCAGAGTTAAGGGTTGAGGGATTAGGGTTTGACGTCGAGGGCTGAGGTTCGAGGGTTAAGGGTTTAGGGATAGGGTTGAGGTTGAAGGGATTAGGGTTTAAGGTATAGTGTTGAGGGTTGATGGATCAGATTTAAGGGTTGAGGGTTGTAAGGATTAGGGATAGGGTTGGAGGGTTGACGGATTAGGATTTGACATTGAGGGATTAGGATTTGACGTTGAAGGATTAGGATTTGACGCTGAGGGTTGAGGGATTAGGATTTGACATTGAGGGTTGAAGGTTTAGGGATAGGGTTGAGGGATTAGAATTTGGCATTGAGGGTTTAGGGTTTAGGATCAGGGTTGAAGGTCGAGGGATCAGAGTTAAGGGTTAAGGGATTAGGGTTTGATGTTGAGGGTTGAGGGTTGAGGTTCGAGGGTCAAAGGTTTAGGGATAGGGTTGAGGGTCGAGGAATTAGGGTTAAAGTAGAGTGTGGAGGGTATAAGGATTAGGGATAGGGTTGGAGGGTTTAGGGATAAGGGATTAGAGTTTAAGGTATAGTATCGAGTCTGTTGAGGGTTTAGGAATAGGGATAGCATTTAGGGTTTAGGGATGAGGGATTAGAGTTGAGGGATGAGGGATTAGGGTTGAGGGTTGAGGGATTAGGGTTTAGGGATAAGGTTTAGGGTTGAGGGATGAGGGATTAGGGTTTAAGGTATAGTGTTGAGGGTTGATGGTTTAGGGATAGGGTTTAGGTTTGAGGGATTAGGGTTTAGGGTTGATGAATTAGGGTTTAATGTTGAGAGTTGAGGGTTGAGGGTTGAGGGTTAAGGGTTGAGGTTGAGGGATAGGGTTAATGGTAAAGGGATTAGGGTTAAATGAGAGTGTCGATGGTAGAGGGATTAGGGTTTAAAGTATAGTATCGAGCCTGTTGAGGTTCTAGGAATAGGGATAGCGTTTAGGGTTTAGGAATGAGGGATTAGAGTTGAGGGATGATGGATGACAGATTAGGGTTGAGGGTTGAGGGATTAGGGTTTAGGGACAAGGTTTAGGGTTAGGGTTGAGGGATTAGGGTTTAAGGTATAGTGTTGAGGGTTGATGGTTTAGGGATAGGGTTTAGGTTTGAGGGATTAGGGTTTAGGGTTGATGAATTAGGGTTTAATGTTGAGAGTTGAGGGTTGAGGGTTGAGGTTGAGGGATAGGGTTCATGGTCAAGGGATTAGGGTTAAATAAGAGTGTCGATGGTAGAGGGATTAGGGTTTAAGGTATAGTATCGAGCCTGTTGAGGGTCTAGGAATAGGGATAGCATTTAGGGTTTAGGAATGAGGGATTAGAGTTGAGGGATGACGGATGACAGATTAGGGTTGAGGGATTAGGGTTTGATGTTGAGGGTTGATGGATCAGATTTAAGGGTTGAGGGATTAGGGTTTGATGTTGAGGGTTGATGGATCAGATTTAAGGGTTGAGGGATTAGGGTTTGATGTTGAGGGTTGATGGATCAGATTTAAGGGTTGAGGGTTGTAAGGATTAGGGATAGGGTTGGAGGGTTGACGGATTAGGATTTGACGTTGAGGGATTAGGATTTGACGCTGAGGGTTGAGGGATTAGGATTTGACATTGAGGGTTGAGGGTCAAGGGATCAGAGTTGAGGGTTTAGGGATCTATAGCAGGACAAAACGTGAGCGCGTTATAACGCGCTAGCGTTATAACGCGCTCGCGTTTTGTCTTTTTACTGAAACGGTAAAAAAGTGGTTACCCTCGTGATCTTGGCCCACATGCTCTATTTTCTTACTGATTTTGCGCGTGCTCCGACAAAAAAGAAGTGCTTTCATGCTATTGGGAAGTTCACATGCACATTTGACACATTGTACCACCTTTGCATGATCTTTCCACCACCTTTTCTGCTTTGCCAACTTGAGGAGGAAATAACATAGTTTTCAAACCAAGTTTGATATATATCTATTCAAGTTTCAATTTTTGTAGTATTGCAATGTTAATTGTGATTCAATTTTAAGAATTTAACATTGAAAAGGAAGCAAGTGGTGAAAAACTCAAATTGTTGAGGAGTTTGATGCAAGAAGATAAAAACACTACATAATTGGGTACTCTCTCCATTCAAATCTTTATTTTTTAGGTATGTCAAGTCTTTACATGCATGTTCTTTACATTTTCCTTATTTCGGATTTAATTACTTTATCGTGCTTTATCATACATGTTTAAAATAGACACATTCCCAATCGAGAAAGCAACCTACAATCTCACATGATGCCATGTATATTTTCTACACTTGGGCTCTTTAATAATTATGTGTAATAAACAAACCTTAGTTCATACCATTATGTCAAACTATACAAGAATAAATCCTTACAACATAAAAAAAATACAATCCCACTATTATCATGTATTCATTTCTTAGGAACTAATATTGGTCTCTTTATCATGCTACAGACAAATTCTCTGTCATGCCGAGGAAACGATCAAGAATTAAACCAACACAGGAAGAGATAGAAGCTAAGAATGCAAAGAAAGCAATGGCTATGAGAGAACTTCGTGAGAAGAGGAAATTGGACACGTTAAATGAAGACATACCAATTGAAGAGGAACCACAACCATCACAAAGAGATATGGTATTGGCGGCACAAAGAGAACGAATGCAAAAACTTTGTGGTACGAGAGATTTGAATACCATAGTTGGAGACACATCCTTTACTGCAAGACAACATGTAGGGACACCATCTACCACATCTCAAGTTGAGAGTACATCATCACTCACATGTGATGAAGGAGGTACGCCATCGTTCCCACCTCAACCTCAAGGTATGTCATCTATTCCATCTTCGATCGAAGGTATGCCATCTAACCCATCTCATTTAAATATTGATGAAATTCCTAATGTTGAGATGAATTTACCTAACTTGACACCACCTAGAATTTTGCATAGAAAGCCAAAGTATTTGATTGATATTGATGAGAATATTTTGCAGCCAATGCAAGGTAAGATTCCAAAACGCACTTGTAGAAGATATGTTAATAAGATTTGGAGATTGTTCTTTGAAAAGTTAAATGAGACTGCAAGATGTCAACTATTCGTTGAAATGATGCGAAGTATAAAGTATAGGTCTATCATGAAGATTCTTGGGTTGAGAACATCAGAGGCTTCAAGTGAAAAATCTATTGTCAACAATCTAATGAGTGCGTATGAGAGTGTGGGTAACACCTCACGCACAAAAGATAGTAATGCAACACGGCGTGTGATTACATCGACTATAGTAAGTAGTCAAACGAGGAAAGCTCGTCTCATTAGAAAGACAAGTCAAGAATTGAGAATTAATAGGAAAACTTTATCAAGAGCCGTTGGAAGACGCCAAAGAATTGAGGACACTGATGCCAATGAATTATGGGCGTTCTCAGGGAGACTACCACGAAAAGATAAACCAATTGTTGAAGCATTGAGATCACTAATTGAAGACTTTTGGAAGAATTACACAAGGGTATCTCCGAATCAAAGGGATGTGGTAAGAAGGAGAATTGGTAGTCAGAACCGCGAGCCACATCCAAAGCATTTTTTGGATGAGACTCAAACATAGTTTTATGGTAAATTTCTAGAGAAGTATCCTCAAATTAAAATTTGTCAAAGATATTTTGAAATGCTAAAACCTTTCTATGTTAAGATAAATCACACACGCACTACTTGTTGTTGTAGATTACATATTGAATTTTCTAACCATTTTGATGCTTATAGGTCTATATGTTTAGATATGCATACTAACAATGATTTGCAGGGTTGTGCCATATGTGCCCCACCAACATCTTCAAGAGACTTCATATCAAGAATTTTATGTGAAAGAGAGGAAGGTCAAATATTCTACAAGAAATTATGCTTGGATGGCACATGTCATCGTTGCGGTGGCTTGCAACATTTGCCAATATGTGAATATATGGAAATAACACATGCGGTTGGAAATGAACTAGTAGAGTTTGGCAAGTATAAAATAGTGGCATACAATACAAAAGATGGTAAAGAAGCAAAGAGGTGTGAATTAGTTATTGAAAAGATTCCAGTGTATCAGTTTATGCCTATATTTCCTGACAGCATAGTGTATGAGTATGCAAGACATGCCCATAGAGCTCGATGGTTGGACTTGCAATTCAAGTTATGCAAGGACACATTTCCGGTTTGTAGCATTGTTTCAGTCATCGACTTTGCAGAGAACTACAGTCTACAGCCACAGCGTGAGGTGCAATCACAATATTACAACTCCACACAGGTTTCTATATTTGTGCACATCGCATTCATTCATGCGAATGATAGTACAGAGGATGACAGAAAGATCATAAGGGAGTATCATTTCTATATTAGTGATGATCGCACGCATTCTACAGAGTTCGTGCAAGGTTGCTTTCAGGTGTTCTACAATGATTTGGCTAGAAGGGGCATATCGTTCAGTCAGCATATCATATGGTCGGATAATTGTGCATCACAATTCAAGAACTCGCGGAATTTCTATTGGCTGAGTAGGAGGCATAATTTTATAGGTATTCAACATATGTGGAACTTTTGTGAGGCCGGGCATGGAAAGGGGGAGCATGATGGTGCAGGATCATGTATCAAAAGAGCCATAGCACGAGAAGAGTTAAAGTATAAAGACAATGCAAAGTTGACAGATGCAAAATCGATTGTCGAGTGGTGTAATGCTTCCATGGGTCTAGGTAATGAAGGTAAGTCTTTAGTTCGTAGATTTTTTTGGTTGATAGATGATACTAACATTGCACCACATGAGGATTGTTGTACATTGACAGGATCAAATGAGATGCACTCTTTCAGAAGCTCAATTGCAGGTTCATGGAGTATCCATACACGAAAGATGTCATGCTTTTGTTCTTCCTGTACAATTCAAGTCTGGGATGAGTGCGAGTCAAAGGAGTGGGTTGACGAATGGCAGTTAAGTTATCTTAGCCCACTTGACACGTATCGACCCCCGACGGCACTGGAACTAACACAGATGGAATCATCAGTTGACTTTGACCACATATCAGATTTAGTTCAACTAGGTAATATAGGGCACATATATGCATCTAATTTCATCTAGTTCAACCAGGTAATGTCATCTTACTTTGTAGTGTTTTTGTAATGTTGACTAATTTCATCTAATTTGCTACACATATCAATGTAGGACACGTATATGCAGTTATTGCAGATGAATATAATGAAGAGGGAACAGATTATTACTTATGTCGTTGTGTTGAGGCCAAAAAGAAATTGGAGGCCCCTGTTACAGATGGAGAAAACATCGAATACCCTACAGGATCAGTGGTTATTACTGGAACATGGGTTAGAAGGTACCCACATAAGAGTTAATATTTGGCTATTTCAGGACTTTGACATGCATTGAAAGATTCTTCATTACTCGAACCTTGTCGTGGCATCCAATGTTCATTTGATAAAGTATCGGGGTAGACCTTTGAACACAATATTGTGGAAGGTGCGTGAGTCTGACCATGAAGCAATACTTGACACAATAAAGAGTAGAGCAGATCCAGATGGTTCATTGGATTAATTTGTAAGTATCCACATTGATTTTGTAAAGTTATGTTACATTGAGTTGTAAGTATGCACATTAATTTGTAAGTATTCACATTGATTTTGTAAAGTTATGTTATATTGAGTTGTAAGTATGCACATTAATTTGTAAGGTTTGTCTTTTTTTATTTCCTCCTACATTTTTACACATATGTACACATTTTTACATCATCATGTTATGCATTTTTGGTGTCCTGCTCCTGATGCGACCAAACTCATAACTCACCCTACTAGACACCATTTGATGATCTCTCCAACACTCTGGATCCAGGGCGCCCAATCATGATGATGACCTATATACCATTCTCCCAAGGCCCTCATAATGAATGAATGATAAGGAGTGCCTCGACTTCTATAATCAAGGTGATTTTAAGTCGCTTTGAGTCATTTGGGGTCAGTTTGAGTCTTTGAGTCATGTTGCAAAAAAGTGTCAATGTTGTCAAGTTGCACAAAGCAACTTTTGCATTTTTGGTGTCCTGCTTGTGATGCGACCAAACTGACTGTTCCAACTCATCCGAATGGGTACATTTATGCTAGGCATGGTCCTATTTTTCACCCAAACATGTCGAAACAGTCGGAGCTACATTGTACCGACGATATCCCTGAAGAGTCCAAAGTGCAAAAAGGCAGCAATCTTTGACGAGATGTTACTCGAAAATCGTGTCACTTAGAAACATTCCGTCTGAGGCAACGGGATCACGTAGAGTGCCTCTACAATAACCTCTCTTGGTTTTTTATAGCTCTAAGGCATTTGCCCGTGGTGAAAGGTTTTCTGTTTCACCAAAAATCGTTAGAAGGAGGCAGTGTAAAGTTGCAAAGGGGTGTAACTTTCGTCCTGCTCGTGATGCGACCAAACTGACTGTTCCAACGCATCCGAATGGGTACATTTATGCTAGGCATGGTCCTATTTTTCACCCAAACATGTCGAAACAGTCGGAGCTACATTGTACCGACGATATCCCTGAAGAGTCCAAAGTGCAAAAAGGCAGCAATCTTTGACGAGATGTTACTCGAAAACTGTGTCACTTAGAAACATTCCGTCTGAGGCAATGGGATCACGTAGAGTGCCTCTACAATAACCTCTCTTGGTTTTTTATAGCTCTGAGGCATTTGCCCATGGTGAAAGGTTTTCTGTTTCCCCAAAAATCGTCAGAAGGAGGCAGTGTAAAGTTCCAAAGGGGTGTAACTTTCGTTCTGCTCATGATGCGACCAAACTGACTGTTCCAACACATCTGAATGGGTACATTTATGCTAGGCATGGTCTATTTTTCACCCAAACATGTCGAAACAGTCGGAGCTACATTGTACCGACGATATCCCTAAAGAGTCCAAAGTGCAAAACGGCAGCAATCTTTGACAAGATGTTACTTGAAAACCATGTCACTTAGAAACATTCCGTCTGAGGTAACAGGATCACGTAGAGTGCCTCTACAATAACCTCTCTTGGTTTTTTATACCTCTGAGGCATTTGCCCGTGGTGAAAGCTTTTCTGTTTCCCCAAAAATCGTTAGAAGGAGGTAGTGTAAAGTTGCAAAGGGGTGTAACTTTCATCCTGCTCGTGATGCGACCAAACTGACTGTTCCAACGCGTCTGAATGGGTACATTTATGCTAGGCATGGTCCTATTTTTCACCCAAACATGTCGAAACAGTCGGAGCTACATTGTACCGACGATATCCCTGAAGAGTCCAAAGTGCAAAAAGGCAGAAATCTTTGACGAGATGTTACTCGAAAACCGTGTCACTTAGAAACATTCCGTCTGAGGCAACGGGATCACGTAGAGTGCCTCTACAATAACCTATCTTGGTTTTTTATAGCTCTGAGGCATTTGCCCGTGGTGAAAGGTTTTCTGTTTCCCCAAAAATCATCAGAAGGAGGCAGTGTAAAGTTGCAAAGGGGTGTAACTTTCGTCCTGCTCCTGATGAGACCAAACTGACTGTTCCACGCGTTCGAATGGGTACATTTATGCTAGGCATGGTCCTATTTTTCACCCAAACATGTCGAAACAGTCGGAGCTACATTGTACTGACGATATCCCTGAAGAGTCCAAAGTGCAAAAAGGCAGCAATCTTTGACGAGATGTTACTCGAAAACTGTGTCACTTAGAAACATTCCGTCTGAGCAACGGGATCACGTAGAGTGCCTCTACAATAACCTCTCTCAATTTTTTATAGCTCTAAGGCATTTGCCCGTGGTGAAAGGTTTTCTGTTTCCCCAAAAATCGTCAGAAGGAGGCAGTGTAAAGTTGCAAAGGGGTGTAACTTTCGTCCTGCTCGTGATGCGACCAAACTGACTGTTCCAACGCGTCTGAATGGGTACATTTATGCTAGGCATGGTCCTATTTTTCACCCAAACATGTCGAAACAGTCGGAGCTACATTGTACCGACGATATCCCTGAAGAGTCCAAAGTGCAAAAAGGTAGTAATCTTTGACGAGATGTTACTCAAAAATCGTGTCACTTAGAAACATTCCGTCTAAGGCAACGGGATCATGTAGAGTGCCTCTACAATAACCTCTCTTATTTTTTTATAGCTTTGAGGCATTTGCCCGTGGTGAAAGGTTTTCTGTTTCCCCAAAAATCGTCAGAAGGAGGCAGTGTAAAGTTGCAAAGGTGTGTAACTTTCGTCCTGCTCCTGATGTGACCAAACTGACTGTTCCAACGCGTCTGAATGGGTACATTTATGCTAGGTATGGTCCTATTTTTCACCCAAACATATCGAAACAGTCGGAGCTACATTGTACCGACGATATCCCTGAAGAGTCCAAAGTGCAAAAAGGCAGCAATCTTTGACGAGATGTTACTCGAAAACCGTGTCACTTAGAAACATTCTGTCTGAGGAAACCGGATCACGTAGAGTGCCTCTACAATAACCTCTCTTGGTTTTTTATAGCTCTGAGGCATTTGCCCGTGGTGAAAGGTTTTCTGTTTCCCCAAAAATCGTCAGAAGGAGGCAGTGTAAAGTTGCAAAGGGGTGTAACTTTCATCCTGCTCCTGATGCGACCAAACTGACTATTCCAATGCATCCGAATGGGTACATTTATGCTAGGCATGGTCCTATTTTTCACCCAAACATGTCGAAACAGTCGGAGCTACATTGTACCAACGATATCCCTGAAGAGTCTAAAGTGCAAAAAGGCAGCAATCATTGACGAGATGTTACTCAAAAACTGTGTCACTTAGAAACATTCTGTCTGAGGCAACGAGATCACGTAGAGTGCCTCTACAATAACCTCTCTCGATTTTTTATAGCTCTGAGGCATTTGCCCGTGGTGAAAGGTTTTTTGTTTCCCCAAAAATCGTCAGAAGGAGGCAGTGTAAAGTTGCAAAGGGGTGTAACTTTCGTCCTGCTCCTGATGCGACCAAAGTAACTATTCCAACGCGTTCGAATGGGTACATTTATGCTAGGCATGGTCCTATTTCTCACCCAAACATGTCGAAACAGTCGGAGCTACACTGTACCGACGATATCCCTGAAGAGTCCAAAGTGCAAAAAGGTAGCAATCTTTGACGAGATGTTACTCAAAAATCGTGTCACTTAGAAACATTTCGTCTAAGGCAACGGAATCACATAGAGTGCCTCTACAATAACCTCTCTCGGTTTTTTATAGCTCTGAGGCATTTGCCTGTGATGAAAGGTTTTCTGTTGCCCCAAAAATCGTCAGAAGGAGGCAGTGTAAAGTTGCAAAGGGGTGTAACTTTCATCCTGCTCGTGATGCGACCAAACTGACTGTTCCAACGCGTCCGAATGGGTACATTTATGCTAGGCATGGTCCTATTTTTCACCCAAACATGTCGAAACAGTCGGAGCTACATTGTACCGACGATATCCCTGAAGAGTCCAAAGTGCAAAAAGGCAGCAATCTTTGACGAGATGTTACTCGAAAATCGTGTCACTTAGAAACATTCTGTTTGAGGCAACAGGATCACGTAGAGTGCCTCTACAATAACCTCTCTCAGTTTTTTATAGCTCTGAGGCATTTGCCCATGGTGAAAGGTTTTCTGTTTCCCCAAAAATCGTCAGAAGGAGGCAGTGTAAAGTTGCAAAGGGGTGTAACTTTCGTTCTGCTCCTGATGCGACCAAACTGACTATTCCAACACGTCTTAATGGGTACATTTATGCTAGGCATGGTCCTATTTCTCACCCAAACATGTCGAAACAGTCGGAGCTACACTGTACTGACGATATCCCTGAAGAGTCCAAAGTGCAAAAAGGCAGCAATCTTTGACGAGATGTTACTCAAAAATTGTGTCACTTAGAAACATTCTGTCTAAGGCAACAGGATCACGTAGACTGCCTCTACAATAACCTCTCTTAGTTTTTTATAGCTCTGAGGCATTTGCCCGTGGTGAAAGGTTTTCTGTTTCCCCAAAAATCGTCAGAAGGAGGCAGTGTAAAGTTGCAAAGGGGTGTAACTTTCGTCCTGCTCGTGATGCAACCAAACTGACTGTTCCAACGCGTCCGAATGGGTACATTTATGCTATGCATTGTCCTATTTTTCACCCAAACATGTCGAAACAGTCGGAGCTACATTGTACCGACGATATCCCTGAAGAGTCCAAAGTGCAAAAAGGCAGCAATCTTTGACGAGATGTTACTCAAAAACCGTGTCACTTAGAAACATTCCGTCTGAGGCAACGGGATCACGTAGAGTGCCTCTACAATAACCTCTCTCAATTTTTTATAGCTCTGAGACATTTGCCCGTGGTGAAAGGTTTTCTGCTGCCCAAAAATCGTTAGAAGGAGGCAGTGTATTAAGTCAGGATGAAAGCCTATTCACTCTAGGCGCCTGTTTTTGACCAAATCACACATGCGCCTTGAACAACTCTGTCTTCAAGGCGCTTTTCTCTAATCTCTGTAACTCTCCAAATCCACTAAGGCGCAAATTTTACCTCTTGGGCTCAAGATATAGGTTCTTCATCCAAGGCGCCAGAATGGTCCAAAGGCGCATTTCACCTCTAACCTCACCTCTGACCTTACTTGGAGGTGCTAAACCTTTTGACATTTCAAGTAACTTCAAGAGAACTATTTTTCCTTAAGGTGGTTCACTCCTTGCAATTGGATGTATGGTACTTGTAACTCATTTGATTGACTTTGTAATGTTTCTTCTTCTTGCAAAGACTCAAGGCGCATTTTATGATCAAACAAGGTATCTCCTGAACAAGGCGCTCATAGTCTCATCAGGGCGTTAATCATCATCATGAGCGCTCATATTGTTCTAGTCGTACAGTTATCTCTGGAATGCTCAAGGTGCTCAAGGCGCACATACCCTTCTCTAGGCTAGTTTACACTTATTCAAGGCGCTCATTCCAAACTTACATGAACTCCTCATTACAAGACGCACAAACTAGATGATCCTAGGGCATAAGTGCGCTCATAGGAGTTGTTATGTGTCATTTTGGCCAAGGTTTTCCGGAGCAGTGAAGACATTAGGAAGGGGATGATCGTTTGGATAGTTTTGAATGCTTTATTTCTCCTTGTTTAAACTAGGCGCTCACTGAGGATTGGAGTAGCCTTTGCACCCTCACATCACGTTAATCGGCGTTTCAGAGGCAATCATAGTATAGGAAGATTTGCGCCTTGAAGAAGAGAGTTATCTGGTGAGTGCTTAGGAGTTCTGGCACCTAGGGGAAAGGTCTAGGTAGAGTGCCTTCAAACTTTGACAGTGAAGTGCCTTAAGGAGTTGGATGATGTTTTTGCCTAGAGTGGAGATGATGTTTTTAGCGCCTTAAGGATGATGATGGAGCGCCTTGGAGTCAGGTTAGTCTGGAGCACCTTAAGAAGGTAAAGCACTTCAAATGTAAACACAAGTGTTTTGAGCGCCCTAATGAGAAGTTGTCTTGGCACCATAAGTTGTTCAAACGAAGATATGTGCCTTGGATAGTTGCAAAGACCTAATTTAGCACCCAAGGTTGGAAGACTCTTTGTGAGTGCCCAGTGTTTGAAAGCTCTTTGTGTTTGGTGCATTAAAATGAATTTGGCACCTAAGTAGTATTGAAACACTCAACTGAGCGCCTAAAGCCCATGAGAGAAATGATATGCGCCTTGATAGGAATATCATGGAAGATGAGTTTACTGAATGGTGCCTTGAATGACTTGGTTGATTAAGTGTTTTAGCGCCTAGATATGGGATGAATCATTGAGCGCCTTTGGTTGAGATGATGTCAGTACCTTTGAGATTATAACACCTTGGAGTCAAGTTCGAAGGAGCACCTTGAGAAGGTAAAATACTTCAAATGTTTTCAAGGAATTAGAGAAGTCACGTAGTGCCTAGAAGGAATTCCAGAGCAAGAGGGTTGGAGCGCCTTGAGCTTCAAGTCAGATATGTGCCTAGACCTCTACCCTTTAGCAAGTTGAAGCCCTCTGAGCCTTGACAAAGTGAGAATGCCTTATAGTGAATATGCGCCTTGGGCAAGGTTGAATACAAAGTTGAGGAGTATATCATAATGAGTAAGTGCACTGTAGGGTTAGATGATAAAGACTAGTGCCTTGAGTGTCTTGGTCAAAATTTTGACGTGAGAAGTCTTGCAAGATCAAACCCTGGAGTGCGCCTTAGAGAGAACCTATTGATCCTTTGCTTTGACAAGATTTGGGCGCCAGAATGATCCTTAATAAATGGAATGTATCTACACCAATTTTGTGCCTTTAGGGAAGTGATGGTGGCCAGAATGATCCTTAATCTCATGTTTGTGTGCCTAGGTCTAGAAACAAGATTTGAGCGCCTTAGGATAGGGTTTTTTGCACCTTGTCTTGGAGAGTGAATTTGCGCCTTGGATGATGTTGAAGCGCCTTGGGATGAAATGCGCCCAAACTTACAGAGGGCCTTCAGTGAGGGAGTTGAAGAGAGTGTTTAGAGGAAGGATAGCCTTAAGATCAAACTAAGTACTTAGAAACCTAAGATTAGCGCCTTATTTGAAGTTATACACCTATTATGGCGCCAGAGAGTGAGTTTGAGTGTGAAGAAGTGAATGTCTGCGCCTTGAAGGGGATACAAAGGGAAGATGATGCACCTTGATGGGTTGATGATGGAAATTTGCATTTTGGAGCTAAATGTGCGCCTTGAATCTAAATGATATTTGAGTGCTTAGAGGTAAATAGGGGTGCCTTTGAGAATTCTTTGTGCTTTAAGGAATGGATTGTGGCGCTTTGGACTAAGGTAAGTCCTGAGCACTTCCAATGTTTTTAAGGAGCGCCTTGAAGGAGATAGTGCATAGAGGTACAATGAATCTTCCGGAGAACATGGATAGACAACTAAGTCTCCAACTTGAGTCTTCTAAGTGAATTGGATGATGAAGAGAGTCTAGTCATTTTGGGCGCTAGTATCAGGATGAATCATCCAAAATGGGTGCCTAGAACTAGAAGGCGCCAATGCATGAGTTCAAGGATCCTCCATTGGAGCGCCTAGCCCAGATGGCTATAGATTGAAAGTTTTAAAGCTAAGTGATGTCTCTTAGGTGAACTCCTAGCCCAGGTGCAAATAGAATAGGACTCTCTCACATAGCTGAAATTGACTTGATAGAAGGAGATAAGTCTTAAGGACTAGTTTGGCGCCTCACTTGCCTATCTCACCTTTGAAATGCGCTTTGGTTGATGATCATCATTGATGGCGCCTAGTGAAATGTAAAGCTATTTGCATCTCCAGAGGATAAAAATTGGATTAGGAGATCATCCTTGCAGTTGAGATTAACAGAGAAGTGTTAAAGGAATCACTTCAAATGGGTGCCTAAGCTAGTTGAGGCGCATATCAATTCCACTGTAACTCCAGACTGACGCTTAGGATCCAGTCATCTCCTAAGGCGCAGTTCCATTCACCCATGACCTCGCTTGGCGTCTAAAACTTGGAAACTCCTTTGGAAAGCTCCTGTTGGGCCTAGAAGATGAGTTTGGGATATCAACTTGCAAAAGGCTTAGAAACTCTTCAAAGATGTTAGGCACAATCCCATGGCACTGGAGCTCAGTTTTGGCACCTTCAAGGAATAGCACATGAAGGAACTTGGGAGGTTAGGTGCTTGTAAAAGGGAACACCTTGGAACATCTTCCAGGGGTTGAAGTAGTAAGAAAACATCAAGTGAGTCTAGGCGCACTCCCTTGTGTGAACAGTTTAGCTCTGGCGCCTAGCCACAGAGTGAGCCAGAAGAAGTAGTTTGGACATTAGAAGATAGGCACTCATTCTACAATGAAGCATTCCACCTTCCTAATCAACAAAGACTTGCAAGAATTGACAAAGGAAGCTAAGGTGCACCTTCTACTTGTTTCCACCTCCAGAATGCGCCTAACCTTGAAAGGGGGTTCAAAGATGTTTGTTAGACCTTTTCACTCAAGGCGCTCACCTTAGGCGCACTTTCTAAGTCCTTGTCACCTCAAGGAAACACCTAGTTTGGAAGGCGCTTGCCCTGTTCTCCACTCCTTTCAATTGACGCCTAGAACACAGAATGCATGAAAGGAGCGCCTAGACTCCAGAGGGCTCATTTGGGGGCCTAGCATTTAAAACACTTTCATAATGATGATGTTTTGGTGCCTACTCTTGGAAACAATCCAAAGCATCCATAACTCTAATTGGCGCCTAATGTTGACAAGGCGCAACTTCAAGAAGAGGTCACCTCAACTTGGCGCCCAAGTCAGAAAAACCTGTAAATCCTTCAAATATGCGCCTACCTTGTGAGGTGATGAGTTGAACATTCCAAATCTTCAAATGTTGCTCAAGTAAGGAAGACATTGTAACATCAAGGCTTCAAGGCCTGTCCTTGTATTTCCATTGAATGAGTTGTACTTCATGCTATTGAAAGCATTTTCCATGTAATAAGACATTGCAAGTTGATTGAATCAAGTAACAAGACAAGTACCCAACTCTAATGTTGTTTCATTCAAATAGTTATCTTGATGTATATCTTTATGTTATTGAAGTAGTTGATGAATTGTTAGCAAGTAAAAGTGTTTAAGTAAGGAAAATTTTTCGTAGAACTAGTTGGGTATCTTACACTTACACCATGCCTATCCATCAAACATCACAATGCAATCAAAATCCTAACAACATGCCCATGATCCAAGATCAAGTGCAATCATGCAAAGATATTATCAATCACAAGCCTATTAAGAATGAACTAGAGTCTTCTAGTACCATACTTTTCCATCAAACACCATCATGTAATCCATGGCCTATCAAGCCTATCAAAGAAAATGCAAACATCCTATGTAATACAATCAGACTTTAAATATTTGAAGTAGCCATCTACAAATATCCATTCAAAAGTGGATTTATAATGCAAGTATGGACGCCATCAATAAAAAAGATTTGTATTAACCAAATATCCATATACGCATACATCAATATCTGTCGATATAAGTATAACATATATACAAAATAGCCATATAGGCTTACAAGAATGCCATATAGGCATACAATGTCAACTATGTACAATACAAAATATATGTCCACAAATGCCATATAGGCATACAACAGAGGAACACAATAAAAAGTCATTCCTCTCTAGCTGGTGAAGAGAATAAATCACGAGCAGCCTTTGATCTTCTAGGGGATGGAGACATGCATGTGGGTGGTCTACTACGAACCTGAGGGCTACTCCTCCTATTTAGTTCTTCCTGCACCTTTACCTATTACAAAAAAAAGTATAGATATTAATATATAGAAATTACATGTTATAAAAAAATGAAACATTTAACAAAATAATCACTTACCGCTAACATATAATCTGTCTGCTCGCTTGCCTCAGTAGCAGGAAAAGGCCCTGGTGATGTCATGTCCTATAGAAACCATCCAGATAGAAATTAAACTTCAAATCAATAATCTTTTGATTTTTCAAAAATAGACAACTATAACAATGAATGTAAATTGAAATTTACTAATCTGCCTCATACCCCTGTCAATGCCATAGAGCTATGAATCGCAGAGGCCACACCCTGCTCCATTGCCCTATGAACATGGGGAGGTGTATCTGCAGCCTGCATCATCTGGAAATAAAACAACATTATTCAATTACAAAAACTATAATAGTGATGCAAATCATGGCTCCTAACATACACACATGCTCATCTAAACATGGAAGTACACACAATAAAACACACAAATCACATACAAAAATTTAGTAAGTACAATTCATTCATTAAACTATTTATTTTATTACCTCCGTAAAGCTTTGAAGTCCACCATCGCTGGCAGGTGTTGCCATGAAATCTACAGTGTTAAACTATTCAACATCCAAAATCAGAAATTAGAATACCATTCATATAACGATGCTATTCACATGTAATATTTATAATTGTTTACTAGTTACATACCTTGACAGTAGATGATCTAGTGAAAAATGTAGGTGGAGAACCACTGAGAACTGCATCGACGCTATGACCCTGAAATTTCATTAAAATCATCAATTTAAATTAGTTAATCTTGTATTTCAAAAATAAAATTTAATAAATTAAATTCAATAAACTTGATAATATTTACCTGAGTATCAAGGCCGAAAGTCTCACTCAGGAGGGTATCTGTCATCACCATCTGCTCAGCTGCAGATGTAGCCTGTGCACCTGCGTCCTGACTGTCCATGGGGTCATAACCACAGGCTGACCCGCAAGCCTAGCAAGTATGCGGTGGGACCCTACTCCTCGCACTATCTCCCAACCCACTCTGTGTTGCAGGATCGGCATGCTCTATGATGCTCTGGGTCAAGGCACTAATCGACCTCAGTGTATCGACCTCAACACTCTCCTTCACAATGGAAGGGATAGAAACATGCTCGTGGGCTGGTCTGCTGATTACTCGTCTCACTACCCACTGTGGGTCAAGACGTGCCCCTGGTCTATCCTGTGCTGAGCCCCCACCTCTACCCTGGAAGTCTCGCATATCAAAATAGTTTGGCACTTTATTGAGGACAAACTCGGAGTAGAGTTTCCTCAAAAAGTATTGCGGGACCTCATTGTTATTGCATGGAGGATGGTCAAAAACCATCCACCCCCTCTGCCCGAAATTGTCCCTTATCGCTTGGTTGTTGCACCAATGGATAGGGAACCTCTTGCATGTAATGGGTGGAGGTTGATTTGTTTGTGGGTTTGTGAAAATTGAACACAAGTCTACTTTTGTAATTTGTAATTTTTTGACATCTTGGTATGATAATTTATCTGCATAGTAATCTCTAAACTCTCTCTTTTTATCGGTCCAACTAGTTATTTGCTTGCTAATTGAATTTACATTTGTTAACATAGACTCAAGAGATTCGGCAAGTGTGGACCTATGCAAGGTTGAAGTGGAAGGATCTTTCAACCTTGCAATTATATCTTCAATTTGTTTTTTGTTGTTTTCAATTTGCCCTATTATATTATCTTGTGTTCCAGGGGCATGTCGAGGAATGAATGGAGGAGGTTGTTGTTCTGCAGGTATTTCCTCCTCAGGATTTTATGGATTTTGAGGAGGAGGAGGAGGAGGAGGAGGTGCATTAACATTTCCTGACAATTAATGAAATATACATTAAAAATCAACAAAAACCTACCTATATAGAAAGAAATTCAAACAGAAAAACAAAGATAACTCACCTCTTTGGCGTGCTCGACGTCGCGGCGGCATTTTGGCGATGAATTGACAAGATTTTTGCGTTGATTGGCGTTTTGCAGAACGCGAGCGCGTTTTTGAGGGTTTGGAGGCCGCGGGCAGAGGAGAAAATGGGAGGCTCGCGTTATGCCTTAATTTTTTTTCAAATTATTTTGGCCACTTTTTGGGCCCCCATCTTTTTGCACTTACCCGGATAAGGGATTAGGGTTTAAGGTATAGTATCAAGCCTGTTGAGGGTCCAGGAATAGGGATAGTGTTTAGGGTTTAGGGATGAGGGATTAGAGTTGAGGGATGACAAATTAGGGTTTATGGATAAGGTTTAGGGTTGAGGGTTGAGGGATTAGGGTTTAAGGTATAGTGTTGAGGGTTTAGTGATAGGGTTTAGGGTTGACGGATTAGAGTGAAGGGTTGAGGGATTAGGATTTGACATTGAGGGTTGAGGTTGTAGGGTTTAGGGTTTAGGGATAGGGTTAAGGGTCGAGGGATCAGAGTTAAGGGTTGAGTGATTAGGGTTTGACGTTGAGGGTTGAGGTTCGAGGGTCAAGGGTTTAGGGATAGGGTTGAGGGTTGAGGGTTAAAGTAGAGTGTGGAGGGTATAAGGATTAGGGATAGGGTTGGAGGGTTTAGGGATAAGGGATTAGGGTTTAAGGTATAGTATCGAGTCTGTTGAGGGTTTAGGAATAGGGATAGTATTTAGGGTTTAGGGATGATGGATTAGAGTTGAGGGATGACGGATTAGGGTTGAGGGTTGAGGGATTAGGGTTTAGGGATAATGTTTAGGGTTGAGAGTTGAGGGATTAGGGTTTAAGGTATAGTATTGAGGGTTTAGGGATAGGGTTTAGGGTTGAGGGATTAGAGTGAAGGGTCAAGGGATTAGGATTTGACGTTGAGGGTTGAGGGTTGAGACTTTAGGGTTTAGGGTTGAGGGATAGGGTTGAGGGTTGAGGGATCATAGTTAAGGGTTGAGGGATTAGGGTTTGACGTTGAGGGTTGAGGGTTGAGGTTCGAGGGTCAAGGGTTTAGGGATAGGGTTGAGGGTCGAGGGATTAGGGTTAAAGTAGAGTGTGGAGGGTATAAGGATTAGGGATAGGGTTGGAGGGTTTAGGGATAAGGGATTAGGGTTTAAGGTATAGTATCGAGTCTATTGATGGTTTAGGAATAGGGATAGCATTTAGGGTTTAGGGATGAGGGATTAGAGTTGAGGGATGACGGATTAGGGTTGAGGGTTGACAGATTAGGGTTTAGGGATAAGGTTTAGGGCTAAGGGTTGAGGGATTAGGGTTTAAGGTATAGTGTTGAGGGTTTAGGGATAGGGTTTAGGGTTGAGGGATTAGAGTGAAGGGTCGAGGGATTGGTATTTAATGTTGAGGGTTGAGGCTTGAGGGTTTAGGGTTTAGGGTTTAGGGATAGGGGTGAGGGTTGAGGGATCAGAGTTGAGTGTCGAGGGATTAGGGTTTGATGTTGAGGGTTGAGGGTTGAGGTTCGAGGGTCAAGGGTTTAGGGATAGCGTTGAGTGTCGAGGGATTAGGCTTAAAGTAGAGTGTGGAGGGTATAAGGATTAGGGATAGGGTTGGAGGGTTTAGGGATAAGGGATTAGGGTTTAAGGTATAGTATCGAGTCTATTGAGGGTTTAGGAATAGGGATAGCATTTAGGGTTTAGGGATGAGGGATTAGAGTTGAGGGATGACGGATTAGGGTTGAGGGTTTAGGGATAAGGTTTAGGGTTGAGGGTTGAAGGATTAGGGTTTAAGGTATAGTGTTGAGGGTTTAGGGATAGTGTTTAGGGTTGAGGGATTAGAGTGAAGGGTTGAGGGATTAGGATTTGACATTAAGGGTTGAGGGTTGAGGCTTTAGGGTTTAGGGTTTAGGGATAGGGTTGAGGGTCGAGGGATCATAGTTAAGGGTTGAGGGATTAGGGTTTGATGTTAAGGGTTGAGGGTTGAGGTTCGAGGGTCAAGGGTTTAGGGATAGGGTTGAGGTACGAGGGTTTAGGTTTAAAGTAGAGTGTGGAGGGTATAAGGATTAGGGATAGGGTTAGAGGGTTTAGGGATAAGGGATTAGGGTTTAAGGTATAGTATCGAATCTGTTGAGGGTTTAGGAATAGGGATAGCATTTAGGGTTCAGGGATGATGGATTAGAGTTGAGGGATGACAGATTAGGGTTGAGGGTTGAGGGATTAGGGTTTAGGGATAAGGTTTAGGGTTGAGGGTTGAGGGATTAGGGTTTAAGGTATAGTGTTGAGGGTTTAGGGATAGGGTTTAGGGTTAAGGGATTAGATTGAAGGATCGAGGGATTAGGATTTGACGTTGAGGGTTTAGGGTTTAGGGTTTAGGGATAGGGTTGAGGGTTGAGGGATCAGAGTTAAGAGATTAGGGATTAGGGTTTGACGTTGAGGGTTGAGGGTTGAGGTTCGAGGGTCAAGGGTTTAGGGATAGGGTTGAGGGTCGAGGGATTAGGGTTAAAGTAGAGTGTGGAGGGTATAAGGATTAGGGATAGGGTTGGAGGGTTTAGGGATAAGGGATTAGGGTTTAAGGTATAATATCAAGTCTGTTGAAGGTTTAGGAATAGGGATAGCATTTAGGGTTTAGGGATGAGGGATTAGAGTTGAGGGATGACGGATTAGGGTTGAGGGTTGAGGGATTAGGGTTTATGGACAAGGTTTAGGGTTGAGGGTTGAGGGATTAGGGTTTAAGGTATAGTGTTGAGGGTTTAGGGTTGACGGATTAGAGTGAAGGGTCGAGGGATTAGGATTTGATGTTGAGGGTTGAGGGTTGAGGGTTGAGGCTTTAGGGTTTATGGTTTACGGATAGGGTTGAGGGTCAAGGGATCATAGTTAAGGATTGAGGGATTAGGGTTTGACGTTGAGGGTTGAGGGTTGAGGTTCGAGGGTCAAGGGTTTAGGGATAGGGTTGAGGGTCGAGGGATTAGGGTTAAAGTAGAGTGTGGAGGGTATAAGGATTAGGGATAAGGTTGGAGGGTTTAGGGATAAGGGATTAGGGTTTAAGGTATAGTATCAAGTATGTTGAGGGTTTAGGAATAGGGATAGCATTTAGGGTTTAGGGATAAGGGATTAGAGTTGAGGGATGATGGATTAGGGTTGAGGGTTGAGGGATTAGGGTTTAGGGATAAGGTTTAGGGTTGAGGGTGATTGATTAGGGTTTAAGGTATAGTGTTGAGGGTTTATGGATAGGGTTTAGGGTTGAGAAGGGTCGAGGGATTAGGATTTGACATTGAGGGTTGAGGTTTGAGGCTTTAGGGTTTAGGGTTTAGGGATAGGGTTGAGGGTCAAGGGCAATTGCTTGACAGAACCTCTGCATTTATGCTTGTATAAGGATTTGTCACAAACTAGAACTTCTGCTTCCAAAGAAGATCTATCTTTCTTCCTCGATGGGCATTTTCTATCAAGAACTTGATTATGAGGCTTGCCCCTTCATTGTTATGCCTATCATATGGCAGAGCATCTGGCAAGCTCTTGCATGAAATAGAAAAAGTTCTCCCTCAAAAACCTTGTGGTCATTCAAGTCTGAAGGGGAAGGTTTGGAAAGAGAAATGGATCACCAAAGAGATGAAGAATTTCTTATTTCTCAGACACCATCAGTGCTTTTTCTCTGATGCAGAGGACCTACTAAGATGGAAAGCATTTAAAGATTATATGATCTCCAAAGGAAAATCTCCTAATTCTCCCAGAATGTCATCCTTCAGCAAGGCGGGACGAAGTGGCTTGGCTCTTCCAGTCATGGATCCTCCCATATTTAAGAGGAATTGTAAGGCTTGGAAGTGTCAGTTGATGAAGCACAGGATGTGGTCATCCCTGCTTGTGTTAAGGAAGATAATGCACAGGATGTGATCAATCTATAGCAGGACAAAACGCAAGCGTGTTATAACACACTCGTGTTTTGTCTTGCTATAGAAATGGTAAAAAAGTGTCGACCCCCATGATCCAGGCCCACATGCTCTATTTTTATACCGATTCTGCGCATTCTCTGATAAAAAAGAAGTGCTTTCATGTTGTTGGGAAGTTCACATGCACATTTGACACATTGTACCACCTTTGCATGATCTTTCCACCACCTTTTCTGCTTTGCCAACTTGAGAAGGAGAAAATAACATAGTTTTCACACCAAGTTTGATATATATCTATTCAAGTTTCAATTTTTGTAGTGTTGCAATGTTAATTATGATTCAATTTTAGTAATTTAACATTATAGATTGGTTAATACTATTGTTGTGAGTAATTATATTTGAGTGTTATTCAATTTAACATTGAAAAGGAAGCAAGTGGTGAAAAACTCAAATTGTTGAGGAGTTTGATGCAAGAAGAAAAAAACATTACATAATTGGGTACTCTCTCCATTCAAATCTTTATTTTTTAGGTATGTCAAGTCTTTACATGCATGTTCTTTACATTTTCCTTAATTCAGATTGAATTACTTTATCATGCTTTATCATACATGTTTAAAATAGACACATTCCCAATCAAGAAAGTAGCCTACAATCTCACATGATGCCATGTATATTTTCTACACTTGGGCTCTTTAATAATTATGTTTAATAAACAAACCTTAACATACCATGATGTCAAACTATACAAGAATAAATCCTTACAACATAATAAAAATACAATCCCACTATTATCTTGTATTCATTTCTTAGGAAGTAATATTGGTCTCTTTATCATGCTACAGACAAATTCTCTGTCATGCCGAGGAAACGATCAAGAATTAAACCAACACAGGAAGAGATAGAAGCTAAGAATGCAAAGAAAGCAGTGGCTATGAGGGAACTTCATGAGAAGAGGAAATTGGACACAATAAATGAAGACATACCAATTGAAGAGGAACCACAACCATCACAAAGAGATATGGTATTGGCGGCACAAAGAGAATAAATGCAAAAACTTCGTGGTATGAGAGATTTGAATACCATAGTTGGAGACACGTCCTCTACCACAAGTCAACATGTAGGGACACCATCTACCACATCTCAAATTGAGAGTACATCATCACTCACATGTGATGAAGGAGGTATGCCATCGTTCCCACCTCAACCTCAAGGTATGTCATCTATTCCATCTTCGATCGAAGGTATGCCATCTAGCCCATCTCATTTAAATATTGATGAAATTCCTAATGTTGAGATGAATTTACCTAACTTAACACCACCTAGAATTTTGCATAGAAAGCCAAAGTATTTGATTGATATTGATGAGAATATTTTGCAGCCAATGGAAGGTAAGATTCCAAAATGCATTTGTAGAAGATATGCTCATAAGATTTGGAGATTGTTCTTTGAAAAGTTAAATGAGACTGTAAGATGTCAACTATTCATTGAAATGATGCAAAGTATAAAGTATAGGTCCATCATGAAGATTCTTGGGTTGAAAACATCAGAGGCTTCAAGTGAAAAATCTATTGTCAAGAATCTAATGAGTGCGTATGAGAGTGTGGGTAACACCTCACGCACAAAATATAGTAATGCAACATGGCGTGTGATTACATCGACTATAGTAAGTAGTCAAATGAGGAAAGCTCATCTCATTAGAAAGATGAGTCAAGAATTGAGAATTAATAGGAAAACTTTATCGAGAGCCATTGGAAGATGCCAAAGAATTGAGGACACTAATGCCAATGAATTATGGGTGTTCTCGGGGAGACTACCACGAAAAGATAAACCAATTGTTGAAGCATTGAGATCACTAATTGAAGACTTTTGGAAGAATTACACAAGGGTATCTCTGAATCAAAGGGATGTGGTAAGAAGGAGAATCGGTAGTCAGAACCGTGAGCCACATCCAAAGCATTTTTTGGAAGAGACTCAAACATAGTTTTATGGTAAATTTCTAGAGAAGTATCCTCAAATTAAAATTTGTCAAAGATATTTTGAATGCTAAAACCTTTCTATGTCAAGATAAATCACACACGTACTACTTGTTGTTGTAGATTACATATTGAATTTTCTAACCATTTTGATGCTTATAGGTCTATATGTTTAGATATGCATACTAACAATGATTTGCAGAGTTGTGCCATGTGTGCCCCACCAACATCTTCAAGAGACTTCATATCAAGAATTTTATGTGAAAGATAGGAAGGTCAAATATTCTACAAGAAATTATGCTTGGATGGCACATGTCATCATTGCGGTGGCTTGCAACATTTGCCAATATGTGAACATATGGAAAGAACACATGCAGTTGGAAATGAACTGGTAGAGTTTGGCAAGTATAAAACAATGGCATACAATACAAAAGATGGTAAAGAAGCATAAAGGTGTGAATTGGCTATTGAAAAGATTCTGGTGTATTAGTTTATGCCTATATTTCCTGACAGCATAGTGTATGAGTATGCAAGACATGCCCATAGAGCTCGATGGTTGGACTTGCAATTCAAGTTATGTAAGGACACATTTCTAGTTGGTAGCATTGTTTCAGTCGTCGACTTTGCAGAGAACTAAAGTCTACAGCCACAGCGTGAGGTGCAATCACAATATTACAACTCCACACAGGTTTCTATATTTGTGCACATCGCATTCATTCATGTGAATGATAGTACAGAGGATGACAGAAAGATCATAAGGGAGTATAATTTCTATATTAGTGATGATCGTATGCATTCTACAGAGTTCGTGCAAGGTTGCTTTCAGGTGTTCTACAATGATTTGGCTAGAAGAGGCATATCGTTCAGTCAGCATATCATATGGTCGGATAACTGTATGTCACAATTCAAGAACTCGTAGAATTTCTATTAGCTGAGTAGGAGGCATAGTTTTATAGGTATTCAATATATGTGGAACTTTTGTGAGGCCAGGCATGGAAAGGGGGAGCATGATGGTGCAGGAGCATATATCAAAAGAGCCATAGCACAAGAAGAGTTAAAGTATAAAGACAATGTAAAGTTGACAGATGCAAAATCTATTGTCAGGTGGTGTAATGCTTCCATGGGTCCAGGTAATGAAGGTAAGTCTTTAGTTCGTAAATTTTTTTGGTTGATAGATGATACTAACATTGCACCATATGAGGACTATTGTACACTGACAGGATCAAATGAGATGCACTCTTTCAGAAGCTTAATTGTAGGTTCATGGAGTATCCATATGCGAAAGATGTCATGCTTTTGTTCTTTCTGTACAATTCAAGTTTGGGATGAGTGCGAATCAAAGGAGTGGGTTGACGAATGGCAGTTAAGTTATCTTAGCCCACTTGACACGTATCGACCCCTGACAGCACTAGAACTAACACAAATGGAATCATCAATTGACTTTGACCACATATCGGATTTAGTTCAACCAAGTAATATAGGGCACGTATATGCATCTAATTTCATCTAGTTCAACCAGGTGATGTCATCTTACTTTGTAGTGTTTTTGTAATGTTGACTAATTTCATCTAATTTGCTACACATATCAATGTAGGGCACGTATATGCAGTTATTGTAGATGAAGATAATGAAGAGGGAACAGATTATTACTTATGTCATTGTGTTGAGGCCAAAAAGAAATTGGAGGCCCCTGTTACAGATGGAGAAAACATCAAATACCCTACAGGCTCAGTGGTTATTACTGGAACATGGCTTAGAAGGCACCCACATAAGAGTGTTAATATTTGGCTGTTTTAGGACTTTGACACGCATCGGAAGATTCTTCATTACTCGAACCTTGTCGTGGCATCCAATGTTCATTTGATAAAGTATCGGGGTAGACCTTTGAACAAAATCTTGTGGAAGGTGCATGAGTTTGACCATGAAGCAATACTTGACACAATAAAGAGTAGAGTAGACCCAGATGGTTCATTGGATTAATTTGTAAGTATTCACATTGATTTTGTAAAGTCATGTTACATTGAGTTGTAAGTATGCACATTAATTTGTAAGGTTTGTCTTTTTTTATTTCCTCCTGTATTTTTATACATGCACATTTTTATATCATCATGTTATGCATTTTTGGTGTCCTGCTCTTGATGCAACCAAACTCATAACTCACCCTACTTCCTCTAGACACCATTTGATGATCTCTCCAACACTCTAGATCTAGGGTGCCCAATCATGATGATGACCTATATACCATTCTCTCAAGGCGCTCATAATGAATGAAAAGAAGACCAAGGGCACCCAAGCTTAATAGACTTATTTCTTTCAATTTTGATGATCCAAACTCTTGCAAAACGACATCCACTTTCATGCCTTTAGATCTTCCTTCACATATAGGGTGCCAAATCAAGTTGAAAAATCTACATAAGGGTGCCAAAATGGATGAAAGGAGACATGAAATGCGCTTTAGGACTCCATGCTAAGGTATGAGCCATTAAAGTCTCTTGATATTAGGTGCTCATGATGATGAAACTTAGAGTTTTTTCCTTTCCTAGGTGCTCATCTAAGATGTTTGAATGATAAGGAGCGCCTATACCTCTATAATGTACATTGGGCACCCAAATCAAGGTGATTTTAAGTCACTTTGAGTCATTCGAGGTTAGTTTGAGTCTTTGAGTCATGTTGCAAAAAAGTGTCAATGTTGTCAAGTTGCACAAAGCAACTTTTGCATTTTTGGTGTCCTACTCCTGATGCAACCAAACTAACAGTTCCAACGCATTCAGATGGGTACGTTTAGGCTAGGCATGGTTCTTTTTTTCACCCAAACATGTCGAAACAATCTGAGCTACATTGTGCCAACGATATCCCTGAAGAGTCCAAAGTGCAAAAAGGCAGCAAATTTTGACGAGATGTTAATCAAAAACTGTCACTTAGAAACATTCTGTCTGAGGAAATGTGATCATGTAAAGTGCCTCTACAATAACTTCTCTCAGTTTTTTAGATCTCTGAGGCATTTACCTGTGGTGAAAGGTTTTCTACTGCCCCAAAAATCATCAGGAGGTAGTGTAAAGTTACAAAGGGGTGTAACTTTCATCCTTCTCCTGATGCGACCAAACTGACTATTCCAACGTGTCTGAATGGGTACATTTACACTAGGCATGGTCCTATTTTTCACCCAAACATGTCGAAACAGTTCGAGCTACATTATACCGACGATATCCCTAAAGATTCCAAAGTGCAAAAAGGCAGCAATCTTTGACGAGACGTTACTCGAAAAATGTGTCACTTAGAAACATTCTGTCTAAGGCAACGTGATCATGTAGAGTGCCTCTACAATAACTCTCTTAGTTTTTTATATCTCTGAGGCATTTGCCCGTGGTGAAAGGTTTTCTGCTACCCCAAAAATTGTCAGAAGAAGGCAGTGTAAAGTTGCAAAGGGGTGTAACTTTCATCCTTCTCCTGATGCAACCAAACTGATTATTCCAACACGTTTGGATGGGTACATTTATGCTAGGCATGCTCCTATTTTTCACCCAAACATGTCGAAACAGTCCGAGCTACATTGTACCGATGATATCCCTGAAGAATCGAAAGTGCAAAAAGGTAGCAATCTTTGATGAGATGTTACTTGAAAATTGTCTCACTTAAAAACATTCTATCTAAGGCAATGCAATCATGTAGCGTGCCTCTACAATAACCTCTCTCAGTTTTTTATATCTTTGAGTGATTTGCTCGTGGTGAAAGGTTTTCTGCTGCCCCAAAAATCGTCAGAAGGAGGTAGTGTAAAGTTGCAAAGGGGTGTAACTTTTGTCCTGCTCCTGATGTGACCAAACTAACTATTCCAACGCATCCAGATGGGTACATTTACGCTAGGCATGGTCCTTTTTTTCACCCAAACATGTCAAAATAGTCCGAGCTACATTGTACTGTCGATATCCCTGAAGAGTCCAAAGTGCAAAAAGGTAGCAATCTTTGACGAGATGTTACTCAAAAATTGTATCACTTAGAAACATTTTGTCTAAGGAAACGTGATCATGTAGAGTGCCTCTACAATAACCTCTCTCAATTTTTTATATCTCTGAGACATTTGCCCATGGTCAAAGGTTTTCTGCTACCCCAAAAATTGTTAGAAGGAGGCAGTGTAAAGTTGCAAAGGGGTGTAACTTTCATCCTGCTCCTGATGCTACCAAACTGACTGTTCCAACGCATCTAGATGGGTACATTTACACTAGGCATGGTCTTGTTTTTCACCCAAATATGTCAAAATAGTCCGAGCTATGTTGTACCGACAATATCCCTGAAGAGTCCAAAGTGCAAAAAGGTAGCAATCTTTGACGAGATGTTACTCAAAAACCATGTCACTTAGAAACATTCCATCTGAGGCAACACGATCATGTAGAGTGCCTCTACAATAACCTCTGTCAATTTTTTATATCTCTGAGGTGTTTGCCCGTGGTGAAAGGTTTTCTGCTACCCCAAAAATCATCAGAAGGAGGTAGTGTAAAGTTGCAAAGCATTGCTAAGAAATCCTCAATACTCAAACACTCTAATGAACTGAAGCAACTTCTTCTTAGGCACAAATGTAAGGGTACACAAGGGGAAAATGGTGCCTAGATGACTTAATGCATTTCTATGACTTCATTCACATGTTTAAATGTTTGAGAAACTCTCTTTTACTAAGCACTTGTCCTCATGTCAATGTTAAGCTTTATACCTCCTAGGCACTCAATTAGGTGATGTCATTAGATACAACTTACCCTTAGGCGCCAATGTAGCTTCTTCAATCCATCACACTTCTAGGCACTCAAATTTGAGGTCTTGGACTTGTATCTTATTCCTAGGCGCAATTGGATGATCTTCCTAGATCTAGGCACTCATGATGGTGGGAAATTACATGAAGGGTTGCCTAAGTCTAATTTGACTTTGTATTTGATATTTTATGACTCCAATTGACTAGGAATGGCTCAATTTCTAAAGTGTTGACTCAATAATGTAAGTTTAAGGTCTTTTCCTCCTAGGCGCCAATTAATGAGTTCACTAGATGCAATTTCTCCTAGACTTGAAGATTGTGAAAGAACTTGAAGCTTGGATGGATGTCTTCAAATGTTCGATGAAGAAGTGTTCCAACTTGAAAGGTCCTTTGAAGTGTAGATATTGATGATAACACTTTCCCTTATATGTGAAGTAGATGACTTCTCAAGGAGGCTTGAATGTATCAGAGGGACTTGAAATTGAATGGATGTCTTTGGAATACTTGATGATGATGAGAAGTTCCTTTAGAGCGGCTACATGCTGATCTTGAAGCGATGATTGATGAAGAATCTAGTTGATACTTGAATATGAATGGAACTTGAAGTGATAGATGGAAGTCTTCGAACATGATGCAACTAGTGATGTCATTGATGAAGAAGACTTGAAATATATCTTGTTGTGACCTCTTGGAGCAGCTACCTCTTGAAGTGGTGTTTCCTTGGCAGTGATTACTTCCATCTTAACTCTCTGCCATGAATGAATGTGAAAGGCTCCTTTGGAGCAGCTACATGATGACTCTAGGTGACTCCAAGCTCTTGCTCCTACCTTTTCCTTCAATCTTTCTACAATACAAACCAAGAAACACATCAATCCTCATGATAAACATTTTATAACACAAAGGAATCCTCTTTAAACATGGAATAATCTTACTACAAATCTAGGCGCATATATAGGTAAAAAGAAGAGCAAAGGGTGCCTAACACAAGTTGGTCCATATTTATCACTTTAAATTATTTCAAACAATTGTAATGGCTTAAAGAGGTCAATCTCCCTTAAGAGATTCATTCAAAAGGTGTCTTTCAATGCAATTTCTCCCTTAGGTGCTAGAATGGGTTTGTACTAATGGAGAGTGTGCTTAGATTTAAATGTCTTTATACTTGCAATTTTGCAATTCTAAATGATGAGACATGTCTTAGAATGAATTCTATCTTTCAAGCGCTCACTTCAAAAGGTCATCTCATGTAATTTCACCCAAGGCACTCATTGAGGTGTCCTTAGAGGCTAAAGTGCGCCTAACTCAATTACCTTTATCTTTATCATTTTTGTGCTTTCAACAATTGAAAATGACCTAGAGTGATCCTTTCTCTCAAGGCACTCACCTATTGATATGAAATCAAGTTATTTCCCTTAGGCACAATTTTAGGCTTATATGGGTGAAAAGTGCGCCTTACATCCTAAGTTGGTTCTTTCTAATTCACAATGATTTCAATCAAATGCCAAGTGTCTAAGGAAGCTTTTGTCTTGAGATGATTAAATTTTGAGGTTCAAATCCCTTCCTCAATCAAGGCACAATCTGAGGGTTGTATAGATGAAAGTTGACTTCAACTTGGGCGCTCATTTGAGTTGGGAGGAGCTAGAATTTGCGCCTAGATTGGAGATAGATATTTTGGCTTATTTGATGATGGTCTCAAGTTTCTCTACCAAGGCACATTTTGATGATGTTCTTATTTAAACTCTTATGAAGACTATCTCATCCCTAAGTGCTCATCCTCATGATTTTCATGCACTTAGACTTCAAGGCACCAAAACTAGTAGGAAAATTCACAATGAGCGCCTTTGCTTTGGAAGAATTTCTTATTGATCATTAGGCACACTTTGGAGTTGATATGTACTTCCTTTACTTCCATGTACTCAATTCATCATAATTATTGTCAAATGCTTCTCCAAGTTAATTGATAACATGCTTCTTGATGTTAAGATCCTTCATTCACTCCTTCTTAGATCTAGGCGCTCATGATGGTGGGAAATTACATGAAGGGCACCTAAGGTTCAAGATAGGTTCTTTCCACTCATCTTAAATTTCAATCATTGTAGTTAATCTCAAAAGACATCATCCAAAATGAGAAACCTCCAATACTTGTCATTGTAAGTTGATTTCCTCCAAGGCACCAATACAAGGTTCTTTTGAAGGCAAAGGGCGCTGTTGGTTTTTGCTCAACATTAGGGTTTGCCAGTTCTAATGCACAGGCAGATTTAGCCAACTGAATACAGGAGGTTGCGTGAGCTCCTCCCCTTCACTTCTGGTTCTGCCGACCAAGGGGGGTGTCCCTATTTGATAAAAGTATAACCTTGACTAGCTCAATGACAGAAGGATTTAACTTGACGGCAACAGGCAGAATACTCTCATGTATGGACCAAGATTTGTGTAACAAACCACAAGGTTGGCAACATTCTTGGACATAATGTCTGGTTAGGTATGAGAGCATGCAGAGGTTCCTAATCCTAATCCTACAACTAACAGGTGGAAGTGATGAGATGGGTTGAAATGGTGTTTGGAGTGATGGGACTTTCCTAGACCCATTGAACAAACAAATTCCCAAACCAGTGCCTTATCTGGGCAGCAGAGTCATATCTAAGACTATAAATGTCTCCCCATGACAACATAAATTCATATCCAGAGGACCTAAGAATAATGCTACTGCCTAACAGCAACATGTCCAAGAAAGAGTATCATTAATGATCATGCTTAACAGATCCTATGATGCAATCTATTTCCCTTTGTATCTGATCAAAAGCTTATTTAACCACTCCTTGAGTAGACGCAATAAATCAGACACACAGTATGCATACACTGAAAAACTTGGAAGTCCTTGACAACCTTGTTTGAAAGGAAAATAAATGACATACAGGAGACAATCAGAAACAATACACACACAGGTGTTTTTCATTTAAAATCAATCTGCATAGAAGGTCATCATAGAGAAAATCATCATTTACAATCCAAGATAGATTAGTACACCAGACTAAGGACCGAGTCTGTAGCAAAAAATGCCTTTCAAAATGTGAACACCTTATGTTCAGAGTCAGAGCTGAAAGCCCAAAAAACCTCCAACCTCTAAAAAGTAACACAGCCAAAACCATTTATATAGAACTGTGTACATTCAGTAATTAATTACACGGCCAGAAGTCAAAAATATGCCAGATACATCCATCAGAGGGAATGGCACTCAGAAGCCATCAATGCAGTAGACAAGGGAGGCCTCGAGCCTTGTGCCGCCATTAGGAAGTCTTCACTCAAAAATTGGGCAACCTGATCATGTGTACCATCGCCCATACCCCCGCTACAGTCGCCATTGATGGCTCAACCACCCGCGGCCTACCTGGAAACTGTCGCTGCGTTTAAATGGAGGTTTCCCGCCAAAACACGTTTACCACAGGTTCAAAAAAATGCAGGAAGAATAGTCCCACATGCATGCTGCCGAGACCACTTCATTAGTTTAAAAATGGGGCAGCATACATACCAAGTGTTGAGCACTTTTGCCATGCTCGACACACATGCCCTCGCCAAAAGCCCATCGCCAAGACTAACACCATCAGACCGCCCCAAAAATCTCTCACCGAGCTCAATAGTCTAGCCGATATAACTTGCTTCGCATTCCCCTTCATCAGCCAGAGATAGACTATCGGGCCGACCTTCCAAACCTTCGCCGATCTACCAAGTTACGCTGACAACACCCTCGCTTCCTATCTCCGTCGGTGAAACCAACTCTATCGGCACAACAAGAATTGCCCTCGCCGACACAGCCGATCACCCTGATAGACAATCCTTTAGCGAGACACACGCCGATGACACCCCATCGGCCACACCTCCCATTGTCAGCACAACCCAAAACAGTTCAGCTAACAATACAACTCTCGCCGATGACCACTCCAAATCCTCATCAGCCTGACACTACCCCATCGGCGGACCCTCCAACTGCTAGCCCGATATGCAATCTTACTCCGATGGCATTCCCCATCGGGCAAACTCCTTACATCGGCGGCCCAAAAATTTGCTTCGTCGATAGCCAAACACACGCCAATGGACATCCATTGGCCAGACCAAAACAATCAGAGCACTCAAGAAATCTTTCGCCGATGAAGCCAATCACTCCGATAAGACCAAAAACATAAAGCTTTGAACCATTGAACCCCGAACCAAAAGGGTTCAACACGAGGGTTCAACGCGATGGTTCAAACATCAAAAATAATACTCCATAGGCAACAAAGCTTTGAACCATTGAACCTTGAACCAAAACAAAAAGGTTCAAGCGGGAGGTTCAACGATGCAATATTTGCGCAAGGCAAATGCATAATGTGACCCGTTAGAAGAAAATTGAACCCTGAACCGCTGAACCACTGAACTTAGAGAAAAAAGGGTTCAAGTTCAAACCGAAATGTCAAAGACACAAAAACGAACCCATGCCGATGGAGAAAAGATGAAGACCCCTCCTCAAGAAATGAGATGCAGATGCTAAAAAGTACTGAAGGGGTGCCAAAACTTAGAACCTTTTGGATATTTTGGGATGGTGCCTGCATGAAAATTGCTAAATTAACTGACAGTGAATTCAGGCACCAACAGTGGCTCTGATTGGGGACGTGCAGGTGCAAGACTGCAGCGAGAACCCCAGATCTCTGGGATGCAGACCAGTGCCTTATCCATTGGGCATAGAGTCATGAAGTTACCATGATCTGCATCACCAATCAAACTTGATGGCCTAAGGCCACCAAGAAAAGGAAAACCAATATTTCCCCTTGTCAAACACCTTGTTCTCATCTGCATACACTGGGTCAAGCCTGAGAGTACTGCCATGATCTTACCACAAACAAACCTGGTCATCTGCACATTCAACCTTCTGATTTATTTTGTCACTGTCAACCTTATGCAAACAACCCTCAGCATCAGGCAAAAAATGGATGCAAAATGTATCAAGCAATGCATACTCAAATGGAATATAACACATGTTATCATTTGTATCAGCATTATGCATTGCAAAATGATCTCCTAGCTGGACTGAAAATTGAAAGCACTCGAAGTCCACCACACAACTAGGAAAAACAGAGCTCTCTTTATACGTTGGCCTCTCAAAAGAAAAGCTTTCAAATTCACAATTGTGCACATCATGCACACAACCAATAGCAGCACCAAACTGGAAAAGATTAGGCTCTGGCATCTTTTTACAATCTGGCACATCTTTACAATCACTTACCTGATGTATGTTGTTTCCTCTTTCATCAGGATGAGAAACAGAATCCAAGTCAAAAATAGTGCTCAAGCCTTCACCATACTCAAATAGATCCTCATCATCATATGTGTCAAAAATGGGTGATCCAGGTACATAAGCTTGATCATAATATGCCATTTGTTCATGGGCAGCAAAGCACGCATCTTCATCACCAATGGATTCCCTTTGTGGAGGAGTATCAACCTGTGTGTCATAAGCAAAATAGCCATCAAATGAAAAATAATCATGCTCTGAACTAGCACTTGTTTCAATCCCTGACTGCTCTTCATGATCCCCATGTGTTTGAAAGGAAGTCAACGGGTCACACATAAGACTATTTCTCTGTTTGCTTATATCTTCTCTGTCTTGAGTACAATACTCACAATTGTCTCCACAGGTCCATTCCAATAGTTGCTCATTGCTGTCCACAACCTCATTGTTGTTTTCATGGCCAGCTGCCTCATCATTGCAATGGGAGTCTTCATTAGTTCCTTCATTGGCATCCTCAATTGGTGAACAATCCAGTTGAGCTGTATTGTTAGCATTATGTTTAAATACAACAGTCTCAACCTCTATGCTTTCATTTTCATTTTTATCTGCACATGATGCTTTAATTATTTGGTCATTTGCAGCTTCACAACTATTTTTCACACCAAAGCCTGTGGACAGGGGTTTCAACAAGTGCTCATTTCTGATTTTTTCTATATTTTCTACGAACTTGTATGCCATCTGCATACTTGTCACCTTGAAATCCCTCAGTAATGCACTAGAGCCCTCCTCAAAAGCCTCAAAGAATATGCCTACACAGGCTGAAATATCAAGTCTGAAGACTTCTGGGATCTATGAAAAGGCTACTGCAAACCTATGACTGAAACAACACATGGCTCTTCATCTTGTTTTCTGATTCTCATCAATTCTACAACAAGATCAGCCGGTTCTTTTACAAATTCTTCCTTGAAACAGTCAGCAAGCTCATCCCAATAGGCAAAGGATCTTTTTGAAAAGCTCAAATACCAGTCTTTTGCTTTTGCATCAAAGGACCTAACAAAAAACCTCATCCACATATCCTCATCTCTGAATGAATGCTTTCCCATGAACTCATGAAAATTTTAGATATGTGCATTCCCATCACATACACTGTGACCACTAAATCTGGGCATCTGACAGTATATCCTAGCAGGCATAGTTTCTACTTTATAGTCAACCCATGACAAATCTAATTGGTCATACAAAGGATCAAAAGGGGTGGTAGGAGGTTTAGCTTTCTGACTGGCAGACACAACAGGGTTATTGTTTTTTAACTGGGCCTGCTTAGCCTCTAAGAATATCAACCTATTTCTTATCTCTTCTATTCTTTTATCCAACATTTCACCGCTGAGTATGGGATAATTCATACTTGGATTCATAAAAATTTTACTCTTAGACATCCTTTGTCTGGCTAAGACCTAAGGCTTCCCCTGGCATCTAACTTATGCAGTAAAACAACAAATATAAAGGGGAAGGAACAAGGTACCTTTTCTCATACAGATGCTGAAGTCTGAATAGCACATTTTTGTCACAACACACATCAACTTTTCATGTGCATTTAGATCTTTTGCAGAGTCACCACCTCTCCAGAGATGACAAAATTTACAGTAGCTGAAAGCTCAACACATATTTTTCTGAGTTCATACCACCAGCAGAGCATCATTATTCACATGAAAGACTCCCCAACAGAGTCGCCATTTTGTTGGTTTTTGCTTCTGAATCAGCATTAGGGTTTGCCAGTTCTAATGCACAGGCAGATTCAGCCAACTAAATATAGGAGGTTGTGTGAGCTCCTCCCCTTCACTTCTAGTTCTGCCGCACCAAGGGGGGTGTCCCTATTTGATAAAAGTATAACCTTGACTAGCTCAATGATAGAAGGATTTAACTTGATGGCAATAGGCAGAATACTCTCATGTATGGACCAAGATTTGTGTAACAAATCACAAGGTTGGCAACATTCTTGGACATAATGTCTGGTTAGGTATGAGAGCATGCAGAGGTTCCTAATCCTAATCCTACAACTAACAGGTGGAAGTGATGAGATTGGTTGAAATGGTGTTTGGAGTGATGGGACTTTCCTAGACCCATTGAACAGACAAATTCCCAAACTAGTGCCTTATCTAGGCAGCAGAGTCATATCTAAGACTGTAAATGTCTCCCCATGACAACATAAATTCATATCCAGAGGACCTAAGAATAATGCTACTGCCTAACAGCAACATGTCCAAGAAAGAGTATCATTAATGATCATGCTTAACAGATCCTATGATGCAATCTATTTCCCTTTGTATCTGATCAAAAGCCTATTTAACCACTCCTTGAGCAGACGCAATAAATCAGACACACAGTATGCATACACTGAAAAACTTGGAAGTCCTTGACAACCTTGTTTGAAAGGAAAACAAATGACATATAGGAGACAATCAGAGACAATACACACACAGGTGTTTTTCATTTAAAATCAATCTGCATAGAAGGTCATCACAGAGAAAATCATCATTTACAATCCAAGATAGATTAGTACACCAGACTAAGGACTGAGTCTGTAGCAAAAAATGCCTTTCAAAATGTGAACACCTTATGTTCAGAGTCAGAGCCGAAAGCCCAACAAACCTCCAACCTCTAAAAAGTAACACAGTCAAAACCATTTATACAGAACCGTGTACATTCAGTAATTAATTACATGGCCAGAAGTCAAAAATTTGCCAGATACATCCATCAGAGGGAATGGCACTCAGAAGCCATCAATGCAGCAGACAAGGGAGGCCTCGAGCCTTGCACCGCCATCAGGAAGTCTTCACTCAAAAATTGGGCAACCTGATCATGTGTACCATCGCCCATACCCCCACTACAGTCGCCATTGATGGCTCAACCACCTGCGGCCTACCTGGAAACTGTCGCTGCGTTCAAATGGAAGTTTCCTGCCAAAATGCGTTTACCACAGGTTCAAAAAAATGCAGGAAGAATAGTCCCACATGCATGCTGCCGAGACCACTTCATTAGTTTAAAAATGGCGCCGCATACATACCAAGTGTCAAGCGCTTTTGCCACGCTCGACACACATGCCCTCGCCAAAAGCCCATCGCTAAGACTAACACCATCAGACCGCCCCAAAAATCTCTCACTGAGCTCAATAGTCTGGCCGATATAACTTGCTTTGCATTCCCCTTCATCGGCCAGAGATAGACCATCGGGCTGACCTTCCAAACCTTCGCCAATCTACCAAGTTACACCGACAACACCCTCGCTTCCTATCTCCGTCGGTGAAACCAACTCTATCGGCACAACAAGAATTACCCTCGCCGACATAGCCGATCACCCCAATACACAATCCTTCGGCGAGACACACGCCGATGACACCCCATCGCCCACACCTCCCATTGTCGGCACAACCCAAAACACTTCGGCCGACAATACAACTCTCGCCAATGACCACTCCAAATCCTCATCGGCTTGACACTACCCCATCGGCAGACCCTCCAACTACTAGCCCGATATGCAATCTTACTCCGATGGCATTCCCCATCGGGCAAACTCCTTACATCGGCGGCCCAAAATTTTGCTTCACCGATAGCCAAACACACGCTGATGGACATCCATCGGCCAGACCAAAACAATCAAAGCACTCAAGAAATCTTTCGCCAATGAAGCCAATCACTCCGATAAGACCAAAAACATAAAGCTTTGAACCATTGAACCCCGAACCAAAAGGGTTCAACACGAGGGTTCAACGCGATGGTTCAAACATCAAAAATAATAATCCATAGGCAATAAAGCTTCAAACCATTGAACCTTGAACCAAAACAAAATGGTTCAAGCGGGAGGTTCAATGATGCAATATTTGTGCAAGGCAAATGCATAATGCGACCCGTTAGAAGAAAATTGAACCCTGAACCGCTGAACCACTGAACTTAGAGAAAAAAGGGTTCAAGTTCAAACCGAAATGTCGAAGGCACAAAAATGAACCCATGCCGATGGAGAAAAGACGAAGACCCCTCCTCAAGAAATGAGATGAAGATGCTGAAAAGTACTGAAGGGGTGCCAAAACTTAGAACCTTTTGGATATTTTGGGATGGTGCCTGCATGAAAATTGCTAAATTAACTGACAGTGAATTCAGGCACCAACAGGCACCTAGGCTTATGGGGCTCAATTTGATGTATTTATTGAAAGCTCAAGGTGAATTGATGCTTATTGAAAATGCCACTTAGTCCTTCATTTGCATTATAGGCACCATTTCCTATGGACTTATATACTCCTCCTCATGCTAGGGCACCATAATGAAGTGGTTTAGACAATAGGTGCACTTCACTTACTAGAGGCTTGTTCTCCTTCCACCTTAGGTGCACTTTTATGGTGGAACAGGTGTCAATGGGCGCCTTGTCTTAAATGAATGCTCTCTCCAAGTTGAGCGCCCTTTTGAGGCTTTATGAGTTGCAAATTGCGCCTTACCCCTTCATGCTTGTTGCTCAATGTTTGAATGTTTAAGAAAGTCTCCTTTAGGCGCTCATCTTAATGACTTTTTCTCAAGGTGCAATCATCCTAATGACTTGGATATTCATCCTAGTGTTTCAGGATATCATGCTACTAGACTTAGTCATTTTCAGGATCTCAAACATAAAGAATAACATGATGATTCATTTTTTTGTATTGCATATAGTTGACATTGTATGCTACTCATAAAGAATATTAATATTTTTTGTTCAACATGATGATTCATTTTTTTTTTAAATACAACTTTTATCTTTTAGTTCCAAAATGAGGTTTAGGTGATACTTGAATAATAATAGCTAGCTTATTGGATCAACAAACATCCTATGTAATACAATTGCACTTTAAATATTTGAAGTAGCCATCTACAAATATCCATTCAAATGTGGATTTATAATGCAAGTATGGATGTCATCAATAAAAAAGATTTGTATTAACCAAATATCCATATAGGCATACATCAATATCTGTCAATATAAGTATAACATATATACAAAATAGCCATATAGGCTTACAAGAATGCCATATAGGCATACAATGTCAACTATATACAATACAAAATATATGTCCACAAATGCCATATAGGCATACAACAAAGGAACACAATAAGAAGTCATTCCCCTCTGGTTGGTGAAGAGAATAGATCACAAGCAGCCTTTGATCTTCTAGGGGATGGAGACATGCATGTGGGTGGTCTACTACGAACCCAAGGGCTGCTCCTTCTATTTAGTTCTTCATGTATCTTTAGCTGTTACAATAAAAAGTATAGACATTAATATATAGAAATTACATGCTATAAAAAATGAAATATTTAACAAAATAATCACTTACCGCTACCATATAATATGTCTCCTCACTTGCCTCAGTAGCAGGAATAGGCCATGGTGATGTCATGTCTTATAGAAACCATCCAGATAGAAATTAAACTTTAAATCAATAATCTTTTGATTTTTCAAAAATAGACAACTATAACAATGAATGTAAATTAAAATTTACTAATCTGCCTCATACCCCTATCAATGCCATGGAGCTATGAATCGCAAAGGCCACACCATGCTCCATTGCCCTGTGAACATGGGAAGTTGTCTCCACAACCTGCATCATCTGGAAATAAAACAACATTATTCAATTACAAAAACTATAATAGTGATGCAAATCATAGCTCCTAACATACACACACGTTCATCTAAACGTGGAAGTACACACAATAAAGCACACAAGTCACATACAAAAATCTAGTAAGTACAATTCATTCATTAAACTATTTATTTTATTACCTCCATAAAGCTTTGAAGTCCACCACTACTGGCAAGTGTTGTCGTGAAATCTACAATATTAACCTATTCAACATCCAAAATCAGATATTAGAATACCATTCATATAATGATGCTATTCACATGTAATATTTATAATTGTTTACTAGTTACATACCCCGACAGTAGATGATCTAGTGTAAAATGCAGATGGAGAACCACTGAAAACTGCATCGATGGTATGACCCTGAAATTTCATTAAAATCATCAATTTAAATTAGTTAATCTTGCATTTCAAAAATAAAATTTAATAAATTAAATTCAATAAACTTGCTAATATTTACATGAGTATCAAGGCTGAAAGTCTCACTCAAGAGGGTATCTGTCATCACCATCTGCTCAGCTACAAATGTAGCATGTGCACCTGCATCCTGACTATCCATGGGGTCATAACTACAGGCTGACCCGCAAGCCTGACAAGCATGGGGTGGGACCCTACTCCTCACACTATCTCCCAACCCACTCTGTGCTGTAGGACTGGCATGCTCTATGATGCTCTGGGTCAAGGCACTAATGGACTGAAGTGTATCGAGCTCAACACTCTCCTTCACAATGGAAGGGATAGAAACATGCTCATGGGCTGGTCTACTGATTACTCATCTCACTACCTGTTGTGGGTCAAGACATGTCCCTGGTCTATCTTGTGTTGACCCCCCACCTCTACCCTGGAAGTCCCGCATATCAAAATAGTTTGGCACTTTATTGAGAACAAACTCGCAGTAGAGTTTCCTCAAAAAGTATTGCGGGACCTCATTATTATTGCATGGAGGATGGTCAAAAACCATCCACACCTCTTCCCAAAATTGTCCCTTATCGCTTAGTTGTTGCACCAATAGATAGGGAACCTCTTGCATGTAATGGGTGGAGGTTGATTTGTTTGTGGGTTTGTGAAAATCGAACACAAGTCTAATTTTGTGATTTGTAATTTTTTCACATCTTGGTATGACAACTTATCTGCATAATAATCTCTAAACTCTCTCCTCTTATCCATCCAACTACTTATTTGCTTGCTAATTGAATCTACATTTGATAACATAGATTCAAGAGATTCAGCAAGCGTGGACCTATGCAAGGTTGAAGTGGAAGGATCTTTCAACCTTGCAATTATATCTTCAATTTTTTTTTTGTTGTTTTCAATTTGCCCCATTATATTTTCTTGTGTTCTAGGGGCATGTCGAGTAATGGATAGAGGAGGTTGTTGTTTTGCAAGATTTTGAGGAGGAGGAGGAGGAGGAGGTGCATTAACATTTCCTAAAAATTAACGAAATATACATCAAAAAACAACTCAAACCTACCTATTTAGAAGCAAATTCAAACAAAAAAACAAATAAAACTCACTCCTTTGGCGTGCTCGACGTCATGGCAACATTTTGGCAATAAATCAACAAGATTTTGGTGTTGAATTGTCTTTTCTAAAACGCCAGCGCGCTTCCTAAGGTTTGCAAGCCACGGGGATAGAGGAGAAAAATAGAAATGAAATGAAATGACAAGCCTTTTTTAATTTATTTATATTAGTTCATAACGGGAGCATGTTATGGTTTGATTTTGACGAGCCTTAGGCTCGTCATTACCAACTCATAATGCGAGCGCGTTATAACGTGCTCGCGTTATGTTTTAAAAAAAAAAAACCATTTGGCCACTTTTTGGCCCCCCATCTTTTTGCACTTACCATCACTCTCTATCTCCCTATCTCTCCCTCTGTCTCCTCTATCTCTCCTAATCTCTCTCTCTCTCTCTCTCTCTCTCTCTCTCTCTCTCTCTCTCTCTCTCTCTCTCTCTCTTCATGCACATACCCATTAGGTAGGCTATTTTGCATATGGTGGTCATATCCTTTAGGACCAATCACCTCCAAACTTCACAAATAGATATAGAGCATAATTCTAAGCATCTTTCATAAAGCCCACTTCTCTACATAGGTGCAACTAATACCATGTTTTCATTGTATCCACATTTAATACTTATTCTTTTCTATTTTCCAAGTCCTACATGTGTCCAAGTTGTATTGTTTGTCAAGTTTTTAGTCTAATTGTTAGTCCTAGCTCTCATGGATATTAAAATGTTAGTATAGTTAGATTTATCCTTAGGTAACATTAATTTACACATTGTTGCACAAACAACCACACTCAAAAATAACCTTACCTAATTAAGGTTAAACTTTAGGGTTCTTTCATTTGGTGAGCCTAACAGATCCAACTAGTTCAATCTTCTTATAGTCCATGCTTAGCCTTCCAAGAGAGTTCATGCCATTTTATCTTTGCATTATGTCTGCACTTTCCTCTTGCTAGTTGTAGTACTCTTTTTTTCTAATCCTATCCCTATATCATACTATTGTTGTTGACTTTTCTTTCCATCTTCATCATCATAGTCCTAGTTATCCTATTTTGAGCCTACCATTTATCCTTAGCCATGTCTTGTACTTCTTCTATTCATGTCAATTTTAATGACCTCCAAATTTTTCATAAATTCTTCTCCACCAAACCCTAGACCCTCACCCAATTCCTTACTTTCCTAAGAAAAGCCCTTCCCCAAACATCATTTGATCATGTGACTGCTTCCATCACTAGACAGGTGCCCCTACTTTCTATTATTCATCCAATACAATCCCAATGTCATAGCTCACATTCCCACACCTACATTCATAGACTCCATTCCCCCTATTGACACCATCATTAATAATCATTTTAAGGAGTCTCCCTTGAATAATCATTAAACCATGGATTATCCCATATCCCCATCTTACACTTTCCTCACCTTTGAACCCTTAGAAGATGACATTTAGCTATCCCCACCATTACCAATCACACTTTCTAGCAATCCCACATAAGACACCTTACCCATCACTTCACCTAGGTTATCACTAATTAAATCACCTCATTACTCCATTCAACCATACCCATACCACCCCTTTCTCACTCCACAACTTGTATTAATGCATGATTCACCCCATGACATGCTACAGTTACCACAATGCCAATTCACTCTACCATCATTCTTCATATTATCTTATGAATCACCATCCTTTCTTCCCATTCCTTGAGACATCATACCATGACACATGCCAATGAAAACAATTAAACAACCAATGAAAAGAATTAAAAAAAACTATTTTTAGAGTTTCAAGAAATGGATATCTGTTTTGGGAATATTCCAAAAATGAATATCCATTTTGGGAATATTCCAGAAATGGTTATCCGTTTTGGGAATATTCTAGAAATGGATATCTGTTTCCTAAAACTATAAAAATGGTTTTTTAAACCACAAAACGGATATCCATTTTAAAACATATATCCATTCTAAACGGATATTTTTAACATGCCTATGAAATTCAAAGTTAGCCAATTCGTGAATTTGGCTAAGTAAAGACACGATTTTTTTTCCATTGCCACTGTTTGGCCCGTGATGATCCTGCACATACCCTCCTAAATCCAACAGTGAGGTCCATTTTTGCACAGGAGGTCATCTGTAAAAAATCCCTCCTTAAAACCCTCATGAAGCACATTAAAGAAACCTCTTTTTCCAACTCAAATTTATAAACCCAGATCTACAAAAAATTACCACAAATCTGCAATCCCAAAGCCCTTAGATCTGCAAACCAAAATCTGCACAAAACCTTCATATCCTATATTTGTCCAAAATCTTTCCTGCATTGTCATGGATTTAGCTTTTCACCAAATCTACACAAACAAGGGTTATACAAAAACATGGATTTGTGAAACCCTACAATCTCAAAACATGGTTCTGATAATATGGCTACTAATCTCATAGATCTGCAAAATAGTGTTAACACACAGAAGATCTACTGCAACCCACAATTCCTTCAAAAGATTCTCAAGATGGAGGAAAACACCTAGAACCATAATTGTATAGATACATCACATGCAAGCACATACAAACAACATGCAAGTACATGCAAGTACATGCAAGTACATGCAAGCCATGAAAATCCTTAAAGCTCTGATACCACTTGATAAGAATTTATAGGTAGATCAAACCAATTCCACATAGCCCAAAGGAGATAATGATGCATACAATATTATAGATTTACCATAAAGCAAATATCAATAGACAATCAACAAGATAACACAAGATATACCCTTGGAAAACCCTCATTGAGGGAAAAACCCAGCCTCCAAAATAATCCATACTTAATGTATTATTCAACAATAAGATATTACAATACACTTACAGAGTATCCAGGAACGCCTCTGAAACATCAAGCTCCTCTAATGCATTCTCCATGTATCCAAGCATGAATCCACACATCCCATGCCATGCTTTACAATATGCACTCACACAAGAAAACTCAATACAATGATAGCCTCTCACACAACCTACAAAATAAGAGCCAACCCAAACCACTAACCATGTGCTTGCTTTTATAGACTCAAGCTCACACAAATATAACTTGTGGTATTGGATAAAACCAATGTGACTCAAAACCATGAGCACAAAGCCATTGACCCCAAAATTAATTATTTTACACAAATAATAAATATTTGTCTTATGTCTCCCAATGTTAAATACAACTTTTACACGTAGCACCAAATAAATATTTAATGTGGCTAAACACATCAATTAAGATGTACCACAAAAGAATATTTATTTTACATAATTAAATTAATTAATGTTATGCAAGGTGAACAACATCTTTTCCCAACAGGGATTCATAACATTGCCTCATCCTTTGAAAAGCTTTGTCCTCAAAGCTTGAGATGAGGAAACTTGGAAAAAATGTTGATAGGTTCCCATGTGGCATATTCAAGTTGCAAGCCCTTCCTGTAACATCCACATCTGAATGTAATAAATAACATTTGAAAAGTAATTGCAAATAATTGACAAATCACTATATTCTTTTTATTTTTTGATCACATGAAGTAAAGCAAGTACATTTATGATTACATAATAATTGTTCAATACAATTTCTGAAGGTCATATTACTTGCAACTTACAACTTTATACAATTATATGAATAACTACAAGAGGGAGAGCATCACTCGGACGCTTTTCCTCCAACAACAAACTAGCACTCCCCCGCTCACCTTAATACTAGAAGTGGCCCTACCCTTCACAAGGGTATAGATAGTGAGAATCAAACTGATTCAACATGTCATCTGAGAAATAGTGTTGTGTCCTAGCAACAACAATCGGTATAAATACAACTTCTTGTCTACCTCTAGCTTTGTACAACCAACCTAACTGCTCATGAAAACAAGGACATGGTGAACCAACAATGCAAGTAGTAATTTTGAATTATTTTGGCCAAAGTTTCACACTAATGAGTTGATTGTTCACACACCTCTTTCTTGACTTGGAGACAACATTCTTCTATTCTCTTTTTAGTTTAAAGATAAATAAGACACTTAGTAAGTGTTACCTTATACCTATCTAATTAGCATTACTAGTATACCTTGAACTAAAGGACAACTTGACAGCTACAAGATAAGAGTCTGGATAAATTAAAAATCACACATTGATCCCTTCTTTGTGTCCTCACAATCTCGGGTCTTTAACACCCATCAACTACTCAATGTCTGGTCAACCATAGTCTCATGCTCAAAGAATAAACAAAATGCATTGATTTAAATCATTCTTTACATCACAATGTATTGGAATTAATCTCCCTTGAGTATTCATAACTTCTTTTCCCTGCCATTCTAGCATAAGAACAACATTTTGGTGTTAGCTTATTTGCTAATCTGCGAAAACTCACAATGAGCTCCTAGGTCCAAGAGTCAAGAACCTGGTAGCTCTGATACCATATCTAACATCCATATCTGAATGTAATAAATAACATTTGAAAATTAATTGCAAATAATTGACAAATCACTATATTCTTTTTTATCACAAGAAGTAAAGCAAGTACATTTATGATTACATAATAATTGTTCAATACAATATCTAAAGGTTGCATTACTTGTGACTTACAACTTTATACAATTACATGAATAAATTAAGTATTGTATTCTATATTGCAAGTCTTTGGCAAATCAATTGTAGGAAGTAGAGCATCACTTGGGCACTTTTCTTCCATTCTCTTTTTAGTTCAAAGGTAAACAAGACACTTAGTGAGTGTTACCCTATACTTGTCTAATATGCATTACTAGTATACTTTCAACTAAAGGTCAACTAGACAGCTACAAGATAAGAGCTTAGATGACTTAAAAAGCATACATTGAGCCCCTCTTTGCGTCCTTGCAATCTCGGGTCTTTGACACCCATCAACTACTCAATGTCTAGTCAACCATAGTCTCATGCTCAAGGAATAAAATAAATGCATTGATTTAAATCATTCTTTATGTCATAATGTATTGGAATGAATCTCTCTCGAGTATTCATAACTTCTTCCTAAAGTTAGATTACTCAACCACATAGAATGTATTCAATATGTTTATCTCGAGAATTATAGAGGTCTAAAATGCAAGTTTTAATCACTTAGTCTTGTGTGGATTCACATAACATAATCCCCTTGAATAGAAAGCTTATATATCTCTTGTAATTTTTGACGTCATGTTGTTTTTATACAATGTTCCTATCGCTATGTTTCAGCTAGACAAGTATTTGTTTGCTTCTGCCTTTATAAAGATGAGTGTTCATAGATAATGGCTTTATCACTGCCATTGTAAGGATACTTACTCATATCAAATGGTCATATCACTGCCAAATAAGATAATACAAGGAAACTATTGGCCATTCTCAACCAAGATTAAAGATAATACAAGATAAACTATTGGCCACTCTTAGCCAGGATATATGTATTACAAGATAATCTCTAATCTATTCTTAGCCATCATAAGGATAAATAATAATCTACCTCAACAGGCATAAGAAAACAAGTTTCTTTTACATTCCTATCTACATATGAATGGATACAGAGCCCTTGGCCTTAAACAGAGCTTTCAACTTATATAGGGTTATCGGCCTTATACAAAACTATCAGTCTCCTACAAAGCTATCAGCCTTTTATAGGCAACTTGGACAAAAAGAAAACATATCCATTATAGGCCTTTTACAGGCTATTTCAATGAATAGAAATATATTGGTCTCATGCAATGAGTTCAAATAAATTTATATCGGCCTTTACAAGGCACAAGAATGAGTTCATGCTAAATGGCTTGCTATAAGCACATAAAAGATTCATATATTATAGTTTTATGCAAACATAAGTTATTTTACCTCCTTTTGGCCTTAAAAAAGGGACTGAGTTATACAAGGCTCTCAGCCTTTTATTACTATGAATGCAATGTTCATAACAATACAAATATTGAAAGCAAAGATACAAGGCTCTCGATCTTTTATTGCTATGAAAACAATGTTCTAAACATAATAGATATAATTTAAGCATGATATTAGGCTATCAACCTTCTATTGCTACAAAAGCAATACTCTTAATATTAAAAAAAATGTAGCAAGGATACTTGGCTCTCGGCCTCATACATGCATAGAAAAGAATACAATGAAAACACTGCATATTACCATTTGACGATGGTGTCATTTCATATTCAAAGATGTATATATAAATATGCAATTCAACAATATTTTCAACACAAAACTATGTGAACAGTTAGAACTTAGCCAAGAACTCATACCTCAGCTGCCAAGTCTTTGTCTTTGGAGTAGATGAAATGTTAACCCCGCTATCTTATGAGGGTGTCTTCCTCACAGCTCACTCCTCTAAACACTACTTAAGCTTATGAAATAAAGATGAAAACTACAGTTTGTGGTCCTCTCCACTTACAAGAATGAGTTTTTTTAAGCTGTTTACTTCAACATGCAATTCTTATCTCTTCTCAACTGCCCGTAGCCTCCTTCTTACATGTCTCAAAATGGGCAATATGGAGTTGCCACTTCTCCTCCAGTCCTCCTAGATTCTAGGATGGATCAATGGAGGTTTAAAAAAACTATATTAAGCTTTTTAAAAATTAATCCTTTGCTAATGACCAAGACATCGTAAATAATCCATGTCATTGTTTTAAAACAATCAGTCACAAAATTATAAACATCCATAATGCATTTCAAATGTTTAAATATGTATTCGATGGGCAAAGTATCAATGATGATGCCCCAAAAAGATGACTTACGCAGCTTACATTCATGACCAGAAATAGACCTGATAGGTTGACTACTCACGTCGACTAGGCAAATAGAGGCAAAAATAACCTCATAGAATTCTGACATGAAAGATATAGTTGTTGACACGATGGGTGACAACCTCACGAAAGCTAAAGATGATCACAACATTTAAAACATCATTAATACGACTAGGTAACATAAAGACCAAAAAGCACACCACAATCGACATAACCTCTAAGTGAGTGTGTGAGTTCCCTGATGGTACGTCGATTGCTTATCTCTTGTGATCTATTTCCCTCTCCCCAATGATGCTCTCCCTCCTTGTCTAGAAGGGGGAACTATGTCCCTTCACCTCATGCACATAACAAGTAGTTAGTCCATTTCATAAATCAATTAAATTCTATAATATTTCTCATAGCATTTCATTGTATATTCAATAATATAAAATAAATTCATTTTCTAGGCTAGCATAAATTCTCTTCATCATAGTTATTTCTCTTTCTAACTAGCAGTTTTTGAAAAAAAATAATTAAATAAGTTTGCTTAAAAAAAAGGTGTAACATATCTCCCCCTTGAAGATCATCATCCTCGTTGATTGAGTTCTTGTCAAAATAAAATTTTAACAGATAAGTTCTTTCAAACATCAAGTTTTCATAAACAAGTGTGGAAATTTCTGATAGAAATCATTAAAATCTTCCCAAGTAGAATTATCTTCAAAGTATTGGTCCTACTGGCCCTTACACTGAGTAACCTCTCTATTACGCAAGTGGAGCTTATGAACTTCAAGCGCTCTGAGAGGCTCGATCATGACCACCCCTGGATCCTGTACTTGAAGAGCTTTCTAATCAAGTATATGATTAAAACCAGATACTTCTTTCTTTAAATAAGATACATGAAAAAAGTCATGCATTTGAGAAAGAGTGGAGGTAGAGCTATTCTATAGGCAACCAGATTGATTACTAGGTCCCACAAATTTGGGTGCTAGTTTGGAAGAGTTTCCAAACTTAATGGAGCTTTTATATGGTCTGACTCTCAAGAGAACCTTATCTCCTACTAAAAATAGTCACGGAGTACACTTGGAATCAACATAACTCTTTTGTCTATCATTCGCTTCTGCTAATCTTTTCCTAATTAGCCTAATTTGCTCTTCTATTTTCGACAGCATTTCTAGTCCAAGGCAAATCCTATCTTCTAGCTTATCCCAGCTTATAGGATTTCATCACTTTCTACCATATAATGCTTCAAAAAGAGTCATTTTTATTGTTGAGTGATATGAATTATTATAAGCAAATTCAACTAGTGGAAGGTACTCTTCCCATTTATATTGCCAATCCATGTAGTACATCCTCAACAAGTCTTCCAATACTTGATTTACGCTCTCTGTCTAACCATCTGTTTCTAGGTGATAGGCTGAGATTATGTTTAATTGAGTCCTAAGCATTGAGAAGAAGGTTTACAAAAACTTTGATGTCATCCGCACATCTCTGTCTGAGATAATTTTTTTTGGTACTCCATGCAATCTTAAGATCTCTTGCATGAATTTCTTGGCAATTATAGATGCCCCATCTGTAAGGTTTCCAACAATAAAATGAGCTACCTTAGTTAATTTATCTACCACCATGAGGATTGTATCATGTCTATTTCGTGACATAGGCAAACCTTGAACAAAATCCATGTTGATCACTTGCCACTTCCATTCAAGGATTTCATGAGGATACAAAAGTCATGCCGAATGTTGATGTTCAGCTTTATCTCACTGGCATTCAAGACATCTTGCCATGAATCTTGCAGCATCATTTTTCATTCCTTTCCAGAAATACAGTGGCTTCACATCTACCAAGAGTTTTGTCACTCCTGGGTGACCCGAGTAAGGTTCAAAATGTGCTTCTTTCCACATAATATTTCTCAAATCTTTCTGATTTGGAACATACATTCTATTTTTATACCTCAAAGGTCCATCAGACTCAAAACAAAACCCTTCATATTTTGCATCCTGAGGATTTTTAGATAGAGCTTTTAGAACTTGCTCATAATAGTTATCTCCTACAGAATTTTTCAACACTTGATCTTGAAAATTGAAGTGTACTGACACCATTGCAGCAATATGCCTTCTACGGCTTAAGGTATCTGTAACTCAATTTTCCTTGCCTTTTATATAACTGATTTCAAAATCATAGTCAAATATAAGTTCTAACCATCTTCTTTGTCGTGCATTGAGGTTTGGTTCGGTGAACATAATTTTTCAGACCTTGATTATTGGATTTAAGTTCAAACTGCTTACCTAGAAAATAATGCCTCCATACCTGGAGAGCATGAACAATTGTAGCCAGTTCTAAATCATGTAGAGCATAATTCTACTCATATGACCTCAACTTTTTGGATTCATAAGCCACAACCTGACCTTCCTGCATAAGTACACCACCTAACCCTTCTCCTAAAGCCTCAGTTACAACAACAAAAAGACCTTTCAGGTCTGTAACTCTAAGGATTGGTGTCAAAGTCAACTTCTCTTTAAGGATATTGAAGGCCTCTTCACATTTTTCTAACCATTCAAAATGTTTTCCTTTCTTTTGCAGAGAAGTGATGGGGTGGACAATTTTTAAAAAGTTTAACATGAACTTTCTATAATATCCTGCTAGACCCATAAAACTATGTACTTCATGTACGTTTTTAGGTGCGGGCCATTCTAAAATAGCCTTTATCTTAGAGGGATCTACTGCAATTCCTTCTATAGAGATAATATTGTCTAGGTATTGTACTTCTTTCTAAAATAAGGTGCATTTGGATAGTTTACCATATAATTTGTGCTCTCTAAGGCATTATAGAACTATCTGCAAATGTTGGAAGTGTTCTTCCTCATTTCTAGAGTATATCATGATATCATTGAGGAAAACCAACACAAACTTATCTAGATAGTCCCTGAAGACACTATTCATCATATTCATGAAATCTGTTGGGGCATTGGTTAACCCAAAAGGTAAAACTGTAAATTCATAATGCCCATACCTTGTTCTGAAGGAAATTTTTTGGATCTCCTCATCCTTCAATCTCAATTGATGGTATCCTGACCTTAAGTCAAATTTTGAGAACACAGTCGCACCACACATTTGATCAAAGAGATCATCTATAAAAGGTAGAGGGTATTTATTCTTTATCGTTGCCTTATTAAGTATAGGATAATTGATACATAAATGTAGAGTGTCATCTTTGTTCTCAACAAAAATCACCGGTGCTCCCCACAGGGAAACATTGGGTCTAATCAACCCTTTTGCTAACAACTCATGAAACTAAACTTGTTAGTGTGAATAGGGTATATTTGCTAACTAGTTCATTTCCTAGGTAGTTCTCCACTTAGCTCTTTTCACACTAGGTTAAGTTTACTTAGGGGCTTTTTACATTTATCCCATATAGGTAGTGTTTTTAGTCTCTTGGGTGGTATTAAAACATATATAAACTCACCCATCACTCTCATATGAGCATCTCTTTTCATTGTATTCTTTGCATTCTATTGAGTTGAATACAATTTATTTGGCTCATATTTGATTTTTGTATTTGCTTTCCTTCATTCATTTGCATTCTTAGGTGGCTTTTCAACCAAATCTTACATGGTATCACAACCTTTGTAAGTTGTGGGTTAGCAATATTTTAGATCTGGGAGTGTAGAGCTATTTTTTCTTCAAAGCACATGAGTATGCTCTTCTATTGCATCCTTGGATGATCTGGAGAATCAAAAAAGTGTGGAGCAAACACCAGTTTCTAGGGGGTTCTTTTCTTGACTTGTCAGTTGCAAGTTTATTCAAAGTTTCCTGGAGACATTCTAGGCTCACCATTGCATCCAAAGCTATTGAGATAGTTAGATCTGCCTGTCGTTTTGTTTGATTTGGACACCAGGAGTTAGATCTACAAGGGTTTGAAATTTGAAGGCAAATGCCAAATCCGATGGGTGCCTAATCTTTTGGAGCATTTTGAGGCCAAGTGGACCCTGTCATTGCATTCAAAAGGCCCAAAAACCTTAGGATCAACTGTCAAATCATTGATTTTGGAGTAGTTGTCCAAAAAGGCAAAAAAATGCAACAGGGCGTTATACGGCCCCCTGCATGCAAATCAAGACACATGTACCTTTTTTTCAAAAAAAATTCTGCGAAATTTATTTTTGTCAAAAAAAATTTTAAAAAATATATTCATAGTTTTTATAGTTTAAATTGTAAAAATTTAAAAAAAAGAAGCAAAAAAATATATATATATATTTTTTTTGGTACCTGTACCAGGCCGCAAGTACCCTACATGGCGTATCGCCCATACAAGGGGACCTACGCCTAAGTACAAGGCACATGCCCTTAAAAAGGCCTCGCTCCCATCACTTGGGCTGTGAACCCTTGGGTTGGGTGTGGCTTTTTAAAGCCCCCACCCACTTCTTTAAAATTTAGCCTTTAAAGGCTTTTTTAATTAGTTTGACCCTTGTGCTTTTTTTTAAGCACTGCAAATATTTTTTCAAACCTACAAAAAAAATTCCATTAAAAAATTAACCCTCCTTGGCCTGTGTGCCCTAGATCTGCCAAGTTTGGCATGTAATTTATCTGTTCTATTATATTTGTCAAATATGCTAAAATAGCAGTAACTATATTTATCTGGAGATTGATTTTTTTGGCAAATCTCTACATCTAGATAGCAGGTTCCACAGTTGGAGATTCTGTTAAGTTTAGCGGCAGTTCCACCAAAAATAGCAGTAAAAGATTTATTTTGCTTTCTACCCCCTCTCTGTTGGTAGGTTGCATTTTGAAGGCCAACTTTGCAGGCTCGTAACTTGGGCTCAAGACTTCATTTCTTAGCGAAATGTTTTTTGATTTGGATTTTTTTTGTGCTCTCCGCACTAGTGTAGATGATTTTTATTTTGATGCCTAGATTTTTTAGAATTTGCATATTCTCATAGGTGGCCCTACGCAGTTCTCATTTTGAGAACTTCTAAGCCGCATAACTTTTACATATGATATCGGATCGAGGCAATTAATTTTTTGAAAATGGATATTTTTTTATGTAATTTGCAGTGGTGCTAGCAAATTTATCTGATATTATACCAAAATTTTAGTTTCATCATATACTCATTAGTTGAGAATTTGTAAAAGGCATTGAAGTCAAGTCCACTCAGTTTTTCTTACTAGTGGCAATTGTACCTACACTACATATAAAGTGCCATATCATTTTTCTTAGGGGGGCTCTTTTCTTGATTAATTTGTGGGGGGGCATCTCCTAGTATCTTTGTGCTTGTACATCTCTTTCTTGTGCTCTCCCTTCCTTTCACAAATGGGTAATGTTAAGTTTCCATTGCTAATACCATACAACTATAGCACATGGAAACAAAATGCATGGAACTTCTTAATGCAACAAGGTTATACACCCTATATTGAAGAAAATATAACTGAACCTACATATACTAAGGATAAAATATTCTGGATGATTAAACAAACAAAATCTCTAGGTTGTCTTAGGAGTTTAGTTTCTCTTGATATTATGTTTCAACTTGATGGATGCAAAAATTCACATGATGGATGGGACAAACTTAAAACTCTGTATGGGACAACTCATGAAGTAAGGGGATATCAAATTGATAATCAATTAATGGCACTTGATCCTAAGTCTTTTGACAACATCCAGGACTTTGTAACAAAAATAAATGACTTGAGAGCACAATGTAAAACATGTGGCATAGACAAAAAGGACATTCAACTTGTCTTGAGTACTCGTAGAAAACTTGGACCTGAATATACAACTTTTTTTTCTAGTTTTCATACTCATAGATTGACTATGGGATCTGCTTATACAATGCCTTCCTTTGCTTCATTTTCTGAATTATTGATGCAAGAACAAGGCAAGCTTCTTTCCATGGGTCTCTTGAAGCCATCTTAGTCTCGGGCTTTGTTGGCTAGTCAGTCGAAGGGTCGGAAAGAGTCCAGGAAACCTGACAAAAAACAAAAAAAGTTTAAGAAGTCATAGAAAGATCAGGCACAGTCATCGTCTACTCCAAAAGCAGACTCCAATTCCTCTTCTTCAAAGGAGAACTCTTAGAAGAAGGAAAGACCAACTTGTTGTTACTGTAAGAAAGCTAGTCATGAGTAACACTCTTGTCACAAGAAGTAGATCAATGAACTGAAGCATCTTCTATAAAAGAACAACATTAATCTGCCTTCTTCACAACAATCCTCTACTCCTTTCAAATCAGGCAAAGGGAAAGCAACTGCACTAGTTGCTTTAGCAGATTCTTCTCAACAGTAGATTCTTGACTCGAGGGTGCATCGTATCACATAGGTTCTATCAAAGAACAGTTTTCTTTGTTGGAGCCTTTTTCAGTGCTCCACATTCTCATTGGAGATGACTCTCCTATCGATATCATCAGGAAAGGTTCTATTGATACTAACACTGGTACATTTGAGGATGTCCTATGTGTGCCTAATTTGTTGGCTAACCTTCTCTCTATCTATCAGATTACCCAGAATGGTAGAAAAGTTGAGTTCACTTCTGATTTTGTCACCATCAGGAGTCTTGAAGATAATGCACTTCTTGTAATCAGTAAAGTTGATCATGCATCTCAATTGTATGCTTTCTCTCATTTTGTACCCGGTTCACATTCTATGGCCTTGCTCACTCATTTTGATTCTATGAGCAAGCTATGGCATGAGCAATTTGGCCATCTCAACTTTCGCTATCTCCAGTAGCTCAGCAAGTAGGATATGATCACAAGTCTTCCTAAGATCAATTTCTCAAATGGAGATTGTTCAGGTTGTGCCTTGGGAAAACGTCCTGAGGACAAGTTTGACAAAGGGCTAGCTTGGAAGGCTTCTGAAGTCCTTGAGCTGGTTCACAGTGATATGATGGGTCCATTTCCATCCTTGTCTTTCAGCAAGGCTCGCTACTTGCTCACCTTCATTGATGACTATTCCAGATACACCTGGGTCTACTTTCTTCGGAAAAAGGGAGAACTTTTTGATAGATTTCAAGAGTTCAAGGCTCACGCCGAGAAAGAGTCTGGGAAGGTCGTCAAGATTCTCCACACTAACAATGGCAGAGAAGATGTGAACCATCGCTTTGAACAATTTTGCACTCTTGAAGGGATAGATCTTTAGCATACTGTCGCCTATAGACCCCAGCAGAATGGTGTGGCCGAGAGAAAAAATAGGTCCCTGAAAGAGATGGCTACCTGTATGATCCACGCTCACTCCCTTGCACCTCAGTATTGGGCAAAAGCTATCAGCTGTGCTGCTCACATCCAAAATAGGGTTCCTCATAAGGCATTGAAGGGTATCACTCCCTTTGAAGCTTGGTGCATGGTAGGAAACCTATTGCGTGGCACTTTAGAGTTTTTGGCTCCTTAGCATGGGCTCACATTCCTTCAAAGAAGCGCAAGGCCCTAGAACCTTAGAGTAACCCCTGCATCTTTTTTGGTTACCCTAATGGTGTAAAAGGATATTAGCTTTTGGATCCTAATACACATGAGCTCTTCATTGAGCATAGTGTGCAATTTGAGGAAAGCTCTCCTAGCTCATCCTCTCATCTTCCTTCTTCCATAGTAGATATAAATGCTAGTGACTTAGAGGATTTTCCTCTAGCTGCCTCTACTCACAGAGTTGATCATGAGGATTCTCCACCACCATCCCCACACATGCCTCATTGGGCTCGTTAGACACTTGAGTCTGCAAGCACTCTTGTTGGGGATCCTTCAGATGCTCGGAGGACTCAATCATAGCACTAGGATATTCCGCATTTATTCATTGCCATATTGTCAAATCCACAATTTTTTTAAGAAGCATATCATATTGTTGAGTGGGATTCAGTAATGGAGGAAGAGTAGAGCTCTTTGATTTAGAATAACACTTAGGATCTTGTTCCACTTCCTAAGGGAAGAAAATTATTTTGGTATAAGTAGATCTATTGAACCAAATTTGCAATGGATTGCTTAGTTGATAAGTTCAAAGCACGGATTGTCGCTAAAGGTTTCTCTTAGGTTCCTAGTGTTGACTACACTAAGACCTTTGCCCCCGTCAACAAAATGACCTCCATTTGCTTGCTACTTTCTATTGTTGCAGCTCAAGTTTGGGTTGTCCATCAAATGGATGTGAAGAGCACATTTCTTCACGGGGATCTACAGGAGGAGATTTACATGGAGCATCCACAGGGATTTGTTTAGGATTCTTCACTGGTTTGCAAATTACGGAAGTATCTCTATGGCCTCAAACAGGCCCCTCAAGCTCGGTATGCCAAGATGGACTCCTTTCGTCTCTCAGTTGGGTTTTCTAGATGCCATTCAGATCCAAATATCTACATCTTAATATAGGAGGATGTTCTTCTTTTTCTAGCTCTATATGTTGATGACTTGATTGTCACTGGGAGTACTTCATCCATCATTGTTGGTGTCCAATCTACCTTACATGACAAGTTTTCCATGATTGACTTGGGTCTCTTGTACTATTTTCTTGAGATTGAGATCACTCAGAACTCTTTTGGGATCTCTCTTGCACAACCCAAGTATGCTCTTGATCTTTTGGCCCGTTTTCATATGACTAATTGTAAGCATGCACTGACTCCTTTTCTGTCTGGAATCAAGCTTGAGGTCAACTGTTCCACACCATTGGTTGATGCCAATTTGTATCATCAGCTTGTAGGTAGCCTCATCTACCCAACTCATACTAGCCCTAACATTTCCTTTGTATTTGGCATTTGTTTGTGCTTCATGACAGAGCCACATAAGCTTCATTGGAAAGATGCCAAACACATTTAACACTACATACAGGGCACTCACAGATACAAGATTCACTATGCAGCAGGAACAAGTTTAGATTTGATTGGATATACAAATGCTAATTGGGCTGGTGATCTTGATGATCGCAAGTCCACATATGTCTATAGTTTTCACCTTGGTTCTGGTCCCATTAGTTGGCAAAGCAAGAAGCAGCATTCCATTACTCTTTCTTCGATCGAGGCTAAGTATCAAGGGACTATTAATGCCACCACTGAAGCTATTTGGCTTTAGAATATCCTCACTGAACTTGGCATTACTTTTCAAAAGCCATCAGTCATCTACAATGACAACCAAAGTACCATCTAGATCTTGAAGAACCTGGTTCATCATCAGCAAACCAAGTACATCAAGATCCACATGTATTTTCTTACGGAGTCGATTTAGGAGCAGGTCATCGATTTGCAGTATTGTCCTATAGCAATGCAGGTTGCAAATATTTCACCAAACCCTTCATTGAGAGAAAGTATAGTCATTTTCAGTGTCTCTTGGGGGTGTGGGACATCTCTTCTAGGGGGTCAGTTAGCCCTTCTTTCTTAATTCTCTCTTTTGGGCAGGAGTTTTTTCCCACTGGGTTTTCTCCTTTTCTCCGTTTATTAGATATTTTTGTACATGGGTACCTCATCAGGCCTAGTTGTCAAGACCTATCTTTGAGCCTTTGTTTACATTCCCACCTAAGTTGCACTTATGGGGGATGTTAGTGTGAATAAGGTATATTTGCTAACTAGTTCATTTCCTAGCTAGTTATCCACTTAGCTCTTTTCACACTAGGTTAAGTTTACTTAGAGGCTTTTACATTTATCCCATATTGGTAGTGTTTTTAGTCTCTTGGGTGGTAAATAATATATAAACTCACCCATCGCTCTCATATGAGCATCTCTTTTCATTGTATACTTTGCATTCTGTTGAGTTGAATATAGTTTATTTGGCTCATATTTGATTTTTGTAGTTGCTTTCCTTTATTCATTTGCATTCTTAGGTGGATTTTCAGCCAAATCTTACAGAACTTTCAGTTCCATCAATTTTGTTGTGGTCATCTAGTATGGTGCTTTAGACATCGGTTTGGAACCAGGAATGATATCAATAGAAAAGTCAAAAGCCCTTTTTGGGGGCAGACCTGGGAGGTCTTTAGGAAATACGTCATGATAATAATGAAGGAAAGGATATTCTTCCATTGAAGGTTCCTTTGATTTCCCCAGCGGCTCACCATTCTCATTCAACTCTTCCATCTTGACCCCAAACATTTGACAACCCTTCCGTTTGGCTCTTTTCAGTTGCACGGTAGAAATTTGTCTAATTTTCATTTCATGTTGCATTCCTTGGATCAAGACTACATTTCCAAAATCATCTAGACATTCTATTGTCTTGGAAAAATAATCCACTTTTGCTCTATGCTACCACAACCAGTTCATCCATAGGATAATGTTCACCGTAAGATCCTAGAGGGGCTACATACAAATTAACTTCTATTGAAAAGTTTGATAGGTTCAATCTGGCTTCAAGCAGGCATTTCTCTACCTGATCTCTTTTTTGGTTTGTAAATTCTACTGACCATGGATTAGCCATGAAACTAACTTGTCTAGGAATTATACTGAGTATCCTAGGAGTTATGAAATTTTTAGTTGTGCCTATGTCTATAAGAATAGAAACTAGAATTCCAAATAAAGTACCTGTAGGCTCGATGGGGGTGATCTAATAATTTGCCTAGCGATTATCTAGGGTGGCATGAATCCTCTATTGGAAGGCATTTTGCTGAGATGGCAAAGGGTTGCCACGATACGGGTTCCCTTGGTTCTTATTAGGACACTGGTTGGCTTAGTGGTCTCCTCCACATGCGAAACATCCTTTGGGGGGTCCTTTCTTTCCTATGGAATGGTTGGAACTATCGCCATTCTTTTTAGAATTATTATCCTTTTTCTCATCCTTAGGTTTATTTTTGTTATTTCTAAAACCTCTTCCCTAGTTCTTTCCTTTAAAATTCTCCCGATTTCCATTTTTCTTCTTGAAGGATGTAGATAAACTGTTCCAATTGAACTTATTACAAGAATTCTCCTGATATGCCGAAATGGATTTGAGTTTTCACTCTTGCATTATAGATTTCTCAAAAACATGGTCCATGGACATCCACTTCTCCCCCAATTTGAGCATTCAAGCCCATAATGAATTTCCTTATTCTAAATCTTTCATCTTTCTAGTATTGAGGTACATATTTTAGCAACCTAGTAAATTTCTCCCAATAGTCTTTGATTGTCATGTCCCCTTAATGAAGATTCTAGAAATTAGTTAGTTTCTAATCAAAGTATAGTTGGGGTAACTAGTCATCTATTTCTAAAAATACCCACAAATTGATCCCACGTCAAACTTAGGGAAATTAACCCCAATTCCATCTTCTTGTTCATCCACCATGTGGATGCTTCCCCTACCAGCTGGTAGGCTTCACAAACTGCCTTGGTGATCTCAGAGTAGTTTCATATCTCAAAGTACTTTTCCATTTCAGTTAGTCATGTTTCAGCTGCATCACCACTCATGGTTCTATCGAACTTAGGAGGCATGATCTTTTTCATGTCTCTAGCCAACTCGTGGGTGAGACGAGACCTCATCTCACTTTGGATTCGAGAGTCTCAATTACTTTCCTTAGTTTCATTGCAAAAACTATCCTCTTGAGTGTTATTTTCTCCTTTTTTAGGATTGGGTTCTTTGTTATTTCCTTGGTCTCCTACCCCTCTCATTTCCTATTCTAGGATTCCCAACCTTTCCTTAATTTCATTTAAAACAGACAAGATCTAATCTAGTTTGGCCATTGGATTCTCCACAAGACTTGAACCATCTTGGCTCCCTCTTGGATTGATTCTTGTGCATACCATGATGGAACTTATCCACACCTATCAATTATATAGAGATCCATTAAGAATGAACATTAAATGCTAAGTTAAAACTTCAAACTCAAGCTATAGAAACTCATAAATGTTTCACAAATATAGTTGTTACATAGAAACCCAAATTTTATTTATTTACATAGGTGGATTTTACATCCTTATTTAGGTACAAAATTCCTTTTATATACGTGACTAGATGTCGCTATCAGACAAAGGAATTTCTTTGAGTTCCTCTTCCCCATCAGAGTCCACTAAAACAAATTTAGAGGGTGGATGCTCACAGGTACTCTACCATCACCTCTTTTCCTATACCAGGTGCATCGCTACCACACCCGAAGGGCATCTCACGGTGAGCAAATAGTTTACTGATTTTAACAAAAGTGAGGTCTATTGACTTCTCTGCTACCTCTATCCCCTTCTTCCTTTCTAGATGAATATGCTTAAGTGCATCGACAAGTGTCTTAAAGTCAGTAAGCCAAGCTCCTCCTATATAGCTCATTGGTTCCTTGATTTTTATTTCAAGAGAAGGTTCTTTCTTTATATTGGTTTTAGGCAAGCTCTTTCTCTTTGTTTTTGTTTCTCACTTTCGTGTTCTTTTCCCTCCCATTCTGGCATAAGAACAACATTTTGGTGTTAGCTTATTTTCTAATCTATGAAAACTCACAATGAACTCCTAGGTCCAAGAGTTGAACCTAGTAACTTTGATACCATATGTAACATCCACATCTAAATGTAATAATTAACATTTGAAAAGTAATTGCAAATAATTGACAAATCACTATTTTTTTTTATCACAAGAAGTAAAGCAAGTACATTTATGATTACATAATAATTGTTCAATACAATATCTGAAGGCCGCATTACTTGTGACTTACAACTTTATACAATTACATGAATAAATGAGGTAAGGTAGCATTTATTATTTTTTTGTGCACTCAAAAGGGGCTTTGGGAGGCTTTGCAACACTTTGGCGTCCCTCCTCTGTATGTCTTGAATTGGTTGGTAGCTTGAAACATTGGCTAGTATGCAAAGTAACATGTCACTCCATCAATATATATAGCCCTATTGTATGTTCTATGAAAAAGCAAGTTTGGAATGAATTAGAACATATTATCACTTCATCCCCTGAATTCTTTTTCATTATTGGGGGAGATTTTAATGCAATTTTGAATGATAAATATAAGCTTGGGGGTTAAGAAAAGGAGTCAGTCACAAATAGATTTTATGGATTTTGTCTCAAGGACTAATATGTATGACATTCCACTCTTCAATGGGAAGTATACTTGGACAAATTACAGACTAGGTTTTAGTAACATCTCTGAAAGGTTGCACAAATTCCTTTGTTGTGGGGATTGGGGTTCCTTCCCTAGAACTTGTGAATGTAGTATTGTGCCCTCTTTAGGGTCAGATCATTTCCCCATTCAGCTCAATATATTGGATGACCAAAAACCAGATAGATGTCCATTTAAGTTTGAAAATATGTGGATGAGAGATCCAAACTTTTGTTTCAACATAGAGAAGTGGTGGGCGATTGCTCACCAAAAAGGCACGAAAATGTTTTCATTATTCTCGAAGTTGAAATATATAAAGGAGCAATTAAAGAAATGGAACAAAGAACATTTTAAGGATATTTTTGCAGAGAAGGAACTATAGGAAAACAAAATAGAAAAATTGAATCAAGATGTTTTTAAACTCGAAATGGACCGGGTAAGTTCTTGGCTAAAAAAGAATTGATGAACAAATATTCATAGATTTTTTCTAGGGAGAAGATATTCTGGCAACATAAATCAAGGGAAGTTTGGTTGAAATATGGTGATAGGAATTCAAAACTCTTTCACAATTCCACTAAGCTTAGGTGGGTTCAGAACTGAATATCCAAGATCAAAAATGAAGAGGGCATTTTGTTGGAGGATGACAAAAGTATTAAAGTTGAAGCAATTGTTTATTTCCAAAAGTTGCTCAACAACTGGAAGGGTTCAGACTTGGATAACCAGAAGTTGATCCTCCAATCAGTTTTGAAACTTGTTAATGATGCACATAACTCTCTTCTATCTAGGGCATTTACAGAACAAGAACTCAAATTAGTTATGCAACTTCATCTGGACAAAGCTCCTGGGTTGGATGGTTTTCCAGCTAGCTTCTTTCATAAATGTTGGCACATTGTTGGGAAAGATGTTTTTGCAGTTGCTAAAGAATCTCAAAAGAAGGGCACTCTTTTGAAGGATCTAAATAACACCTTCATTGCACTCATCCCCAAAAAAGACTTGGCTCTAATTTTTTATGACTACAAGATAATTTCACTTTGTAACATAGTTTATAACATCATCTTGAAGGACATAGAAAATAGGTTGAAACTCATTCTTCCTAACATCATTATAGAAGAACAAAGTGGCTTTGTCCCTAGAAGATCCATTCTTGATGGGGCAATTGTGGCTCAAGAAGCTATTCACTCTATTCAATCAACTAGAAAGAGTTGTTTACTTTTGAAATTGGATATTAAAAAGGCCTATGATCACGTGGATTTGGAGATTTTTATTCAAAGTTTTGGAGGTGTTTGGGTTTAACAAGCATTGGTTGGATTGGATCTTTAATCTTATTGCTCCAGAATCTTGACAATTCTTAATCCCTCAAAGGGATTGGGATTGTGTAATTTTCTTTTCTTTTGTATATCTATTATCACTAATCACCTCACATGGGAATTAATGGATGGTAGGATGACCCTATTCTAGGAAGATTCTTGGAATGGATTGCCTATCCTAGAAAAGTGTGATTATTTTATCCTTTCCAAAAGGATTATTTCTGGATTATGGAGTCAATATGTGGCAGATTACGTGGTTTAAAAAGAGTATTTGGGCATTTTTAGTTGGGACTGGAAAGATTTTGGGGATTCAGGTATTATGATTGATGAAGCTAAGCAACTTAAGGAGCTTCTTAATGAAAGAAGAATTAGCCTTTTAGTTGGGAATAATTTTATTAGATGGAATTGCTCTAAGTCAGGGGAGTATAGGTTTTCATTTCATAAACAAGGTGAGCTTAGATCAAAAAGAGCTACCAAGTAATCATAAATGCAAAAATGTGATGCATGCACAAGTTGTGAGCATTGTTGGACTGAAGGAATTAAGAAATTTTTGAGCAAGTCAGGGCCCATGCAATTAATATAGAAAAAATATCTTTATTGAAGAAAATGTTTCCAAAAAAAAAAACATTAAACAAATCTATAGTTGGTCCAAATAGAAGCAAGATTTTGACCCAAAGGACTGCTACACCAACACACTTGCATCAAGAAAATGCACAAACTGGATTTGTAAGGAGACTTTCAAGTGATGCAATTGGTAGAAGTATGTCAAATTCCATGACCATAACCAGCATCCTCCTGTTGTTATATGGAGCCTAATCAGACTCAGAGGTTAAATTTTCCCCACTTTTATTGGCGCGGTTTCCCCCCAAATTATTTAATGGGGGTTTGTGGCAGCGCTCCCTGTCGCGATATAGGGTAGGGTCGAGGGGTAGTGCCCCCGAAACCTTAAATGAATTTTATTATTTTATAAAGGCGCCGGGAGTTATTTTTTCTATTGGCTGACATAAAAAACCCTATTTTGTAATTGACATAAGTCTTGATAAAATAACTGAGGGTTAGGGTTTTCCGTGTATATCGTATTATAGCATTTGCAGTGGTATTGAGTTGCAAGGATTGCTAGTTGTAATCAGTTTGATTTACTGGATAATAATATTAGACTCTCTGTTGGTGGATGTAGCCCGAGTTTAGGTGAACCACATTAAAACTTGTCTCTCGTTGTTATTATTTCTATGTATTTTCATTCCTCTGTTTAATCTTTATTTGCATTTAATTGATATATTCTGCATGCAATTCCTAACACCTCCCTATCTATGTCATAATGGCTTCTTCAAGAAAATGCACAAAATGTGGAAGTATAGGCAAAGCATGTGGACTGGTTGAGAGAATGTTTCACAAAGATGCCATCTCATGGAATATGATTAATGTAGCATATAGAAGACATGGGTATTCTCATAAGGCAACCACACTGTTTAGCCGGCTATTCTTAAATATCATCCACTTCAATAGTCAAAGGTCAATTTTAGCCAAAAAAAATAGGACAAATATTTGACACTTTTTATTATGAATGAGGTGTAAAATTACTATTGATTGGTTGACCATTGAAGTGGATGACATTTAAGTAGAGTGATGTTTAACCTAATGCAACAATAGGTCTCTGACCAAACATTTCACATTTGCCAAGTGCTCCCAACTAGTGACAAAATGGGAGTTTTAGAACAGGACATAGACATCCATCAAAGAATAAAAGATAGATAAATTTTGACAAATATTGTAGCAGTAATGGTTCTAGCAGCCATGTATGCAAAATGTGGAATCATAGAGAAGGCACATGAATAGTTTGACAAAATACCTCAAAGAATTGCAGTCTTACGAAATGTAGTGGTTGCAAGATACACATAAAAATGGATTTGTTGAATAGGCTTAAGAAACTTTTATGAAAATACAACATGATCCAAATTTATTAGATTACATTTCTACCCATAGAAAATCATAGGATACTTCACCACCATAATGGTTTCATTAGCTTTTTTTGTGTGCTATAAGCACAAATGAATGCCATACTCATCCATCATACAATCGTAGATCAAGAACTTAAATGATCCACCCAGCAAACAAGAGACAAAGGCTACTCAATAAAACATGGATACTATTACAAGCAACGAGTGCCTTGATCTAGTAGTAGCTCAACATGTTTAATATATGCTATCTATAGAAAAACATATTATCATAGATTAGCAAGCATAGCTATCAAATTACATGCACACAAATCTACTTGCTTAAGCCCAAGCATGTAGGATCAAACTTTAAACCTATTTAATTCAAATCAAAGATAAGGTTGAGAAACCATTTTAACTAGAAAATAAGGTTGAAAAAAATATTTTTAGATATAAGATTTACCTCAAGAAAGTTAACAAGGATCTAGGCTCCTAATTATTGAATGTGTATTTACCTATGCAAGCCAATCTTATCATCTATTCTCTAACTTCATCAAAAACTTTTAGTAAATTATATCCAAATCCTCTGTCAATTCATAAAACTTCTCTGTGATCCCTTTACAAACCCCATAGAGCTTCATTGTCCACCAATAATCATCATGTTGAAGAACCCTTTGAAGGTTCAAATAAGATGGAAGCTAAAATTCCATTTGTCTTCTCAAAAGAAGGCGACTCTTCCTCTTCCCAAATAGAAGATGACTCTTCACCTATCAATCTTGTCACCTTCTTTCTTATGAACTAAGAAAGGGTTAAAACAACTCTAAAACATAATTTTTATGAATAAACAAGTACCCAACCCATAGGTGATTGACCTAGGGACTTAATTTTATAAAAATAATGATAAAAAGAACCCTTAATCCCTACTAAAACAACAATTAAATTCAACTCACAAAATGATTAGTTTAAATCAATTAATCTACCCATATCAAGACCTTAATACTAAAGTTTAATTACTTTGGGAACTTCATTATAATCACAATATAACTCATAATATAAGTTCATGAATTAATAATGTAAGAATCAAGTCTATTAAATGCATAAAAAATTGTTAGTAAAGATTAAGCCTTACAATAGTTCTAGTAAGTTAGTAATTGTTGTTACTATGTATCCCTCAGAATGGATTTGATACCTCTTATAAGAAACTTGCAAATAAGATAACAACAATACATAGATATACATATAAAACAATTGAGTAACAAATTACTTGTATATTATGCTCATTGTGACACTTCGAGGGGGTAGTCCTCCTATTAGAGCATAAACTGAAATTATAATATTCAAGATACTTTACACTTAATAAGTCAATACAATGTAAATAATATTGCTAAAGACAATAACTACTATCCCGTGCATGTGGGATAAATACTTTTATTCTTATTTACCATATTGGTTACAACTTACAAAGCACACATGCACCCAATCTAATACTAACTAATATGCATATATCAGAATGGGGCTTCATATTATAATAGAAATAATAATATTCAGTTTGAAGATCACTAAAATGATATACATATAAGTGTTCAACAATTTATTTTTCTCACACTTGGAAATAGTCTAATATTCACAAATGTTCATGCTCTCTTGAAGGATTTGAACTCCCATATACTTGTATATAGAAAATTAATCAATGTGTCAAAAATTATAATATCCTTAATCATTTAAAATAATACATCCTACAAACAAAAAGCATACCTTCCAAGCATCATGAGAGTGGCTTGTGGATTGGTCCCAGGGCTATCCTTGAAAATTGAAAAGTCCACGACCCTTAGACTATCAACACCTTTCACAGGAAGCCTTTTGTCAGTCACAAAATCAACTTCACACCCTCCATGGTAATGCCAAATTGTTGCTACTGTACTTTTACAAAAATCTTCCATAGCTCTAATGTCTGATGTATTTTGGGGTAATGGTTCCCCTATGAAACGAAGGTGACCATTAAATGCAAATTCTTGAATAGTGATTGTCTTGGTAATATCTGAAAGTTTCTTAGTAGCGAGAATACACTTTTGTACATCAAAAGGATTAGAAAAGTAGTTGTATCTTACAGAGGGGGTATCTCGAGGGTTATTACTTTTAAGTTGAAGCTCACCCCTTGATAAGGGAGAATCCATCTTGCTAACAATAAGTCCTATTTATATTTTTTCTGTGCCATTTCCTTCTTTGAAATAGCTAATAGACTCAATGTAGACTTGTGAACTATCTACCATACCCACTACTTGTATTTGAGCAAAGTCAAGTGGTTCAGAGGACTCAATGGTGATTGTTGTACGTGGTGGATCCTAGATCCTTTTCCCTACTGAGTTTAAATCTAAAAGCACAGTAATATTCAATTCCTTAAGTTGTTCTGAGGGGCCAATTCCACTTAATAGGAGAAGTTGGGGACTACCTATGCTTCCTGCCGACAACATCACTTCACTACAAAGTGACAAATAATTAGTAAATACTTGATAAAGGAAATCATCATCACCACTCATGAACTGGATGCCGATAGCCCTTAATTTCCCTACAACATGGTTGTATAACCAATGTTAGAACTCTATTTTAAGTGAAAATATTACACAAATTAACCTATAATGTTATCATAATAACATAACCTTTATTCATATTCTTAAAAAGAATAAGGAAAAAAAATTATAATTAAAATAATTGAGAAAAAATACAAACAAAATAACCTTATCAAAAAGACTACGAAAAAAGAGCTACTATTCTAATTAATATATATTTTTAACAAAATAAAATAGAATAAATATAATAATTAAACAAAATTTACCATAACAAAATATTGTAATAGTATATATTTATCTTATATTTTTAGATAAAAGTTAAATAGATTAAAAGCCTAAGAAATATAGCACGATGAACAAGATTAGAAAGGATCAAATTTAAAGAGCCTACATGACATATTATAAAAAAGTGTCTCCTACCACTTGTTTAAGGGCTATTTTTAATATCATCCATTTCAATAGTCAAAGGTCAATTTTGGCAAATAAAAATAGGATAAATATTTACCACTTTTTTTTATATGAATGAGGTGTAAATTTGCTATTGACTGTTTGACCATTGAAGTGGTTGATATTTAAGTAGAGTGTTTTTTAAATGGGAGCAGAAAAATTCTTATATTGACTACAATGCATCAGTTAATTACTCGATAAGAGTGAACCCATTATAGAAGGACGACACAATGAACACAAAATAATATGTATAAGAAATTTCTTTTGGAAACAAGCAAAACATGGAAACGAAAATGTAGAGAACCTGATGAGGAATCAAAGAGAATTCTGCTGGCTGTAGCATTGAGAAGAACTACAATGTTATCTGGATTTGCATATTGCAGAAGATCTGCAGCTGTGTGTCTCAATCTGTGTTACGAGAAACGCGACAGAAGTGCCGCGTCTCCGTTTCCAACAGGCGAAACGCCGTTGCCCTAAGAAACGGCCGTTTCTGCGTTGCTTCTTCCGTTTTTTTAATTTGCATTCAAACTTTCAGCCGAAAAAAATGTTTTTTATTCAAAGCTTCTGATTTTTTATAATATCCTTTATTTATTAAGGAATAAAATTGATTTTTATTAAAAGTTTGTGAGTTTTATGATATTGTTTTTTATTATGATATTGTTTATTTATTAGAGAAAGCAGTTTTTTTTTCAAAACAAATTTTATTAAAAAATAAATGCATGATTTTTATAATGTTTAATTATTACCTAAAAATAAATGTAAAACTAAGTTTTTTTTTATAAAAGGAATTTCATAGATTTAGTTTTTGTTTTTTTCAAAACAAATTTCATTAAAAAAACCTTTTAATTATTATGGAAAGTAGTTTTATGTTTTTTAAAAAGATAAATGTGTAAAGTTTTTTTAATAAAACAAGTTTCATAAATATATATATTTATAAACATGCAGTTTTTGTTTTTTCTTAGTTTTATTCTCAATGTTTTATTTTATAATAAATCTTAAATTTAGAAAAATTATATGTATATAAAATCCGTTTCTTTTACGCAACATCTAAATATCCCGTTTCTCGTCACGTTGCCGTTGCCGTTGTAATTTCCGTTTCTCGTTTCTGGTAACATAGGTCTCAATCCATTGTTGTCAATAATTGAAGCACTAACCTTGGTGCCCTCCAAATGATCCAAAGTATATCCATTGTAAGGAAGCACTCCAACTTCCAAAAGTTCAGCTATGAAAGCAGAATTCCAACGAAAAAGGTTGTCTGGTTTGAAGGCAACCAACTCCTCCACCCATTCATATGACTTAATTACAAGTGGCTCATCCCACTCCATCTTCCAAATGAATTCCGAGCTTGCCCTGCTGTAGAAGGCACCATTAATGGCTGTTCCGCCTCCCAGAACTCTTCCCCTTGCTAACTGCAATCCATCATCAGAGACAAATCCTTGAGCTACATAAGGGAATTCACTGGGATCCCCAAGAACCTTAACCAGGCCTTTCAAGCCTACAGTGTCAGGATTTCCATAGGGGGAGTCTCCCCTTTCCAATACCAAAACAGAATAATTCTGTGACAGTGTTGCTGCTAGAGGACACCCCGCTGTACCTCCTCCAACCACAATGTAATCATATGTTCTTTCAGCTGCCTTTCTGGCATCTACCATCATAAACGGATAAGGATAGTCTGCATACATCATGCACAAAACACTTTCTATTTAAATATTATCCATTTTAATGGTCAAACATTTAATAGCAATTTTATATCTCATTCATAATAAAAAGTGGTAAATATTTGTCCTATTTTTATTGGCCAAAATTGACCTTTGACAATTGAAATAGATGATATTTAAGAATAGCTGCACAAAATGATTAAATTTTTAAACTGCATCTCTCTAATGAAAAATATTGATTTCAAACAGAAGATTGAAAGATTGTAGTCACCCGTTGCTACAGCTGACCAGTAGAGCTGCCGATGATTTGCAAACACGAGCAGGCATGAAATCACAAAGAATAGAATCTCCATACTCACTAGTCGATCTTACTCGTATAGATTTGAAATTGAAATCAATCTAACTACTTTTATAGCTTCAGTTCTGCTAATCGCGATTTGATTGATCACTAACTTTGAATAACAATTATGGCAATAATTTTTTTTTTGTTGCAGGCGTTTTTTAATATTAAACTCCAGAATCATTTAATTATCTGATATAGAAGCGTGAGTTTAGGTTAAAAAATTTTTTGTTGAGAAGACTAAAGAGTATCTACTTGAGAAAAATTGATTGATCTTTAATAGACTCGTTCCAAACCATTCAACTTCACTAAAAGTTCAACTTCACTAAAAGTTAAACTTCACTAAAAGACCACCTACCCAATTAAAGCGGACTGCATTATTACTTTGCTTCTCATTAATTTCTCTCTCTGCTCTCCCACGGACTGCATTATTACTTTACTTCTCATTAATTTCTCTGTGCAATTATTTTCACATTAATAAAATACTAGGTTATTTCTCACATTTTTATGTCCTCGTAAAATAACATCCCTTTCACCGGAAATTTTTCGGTGGATGCACATGGATGGAGTCGAGTTAATAGGAAAGAAATAAATAAATACATATCATAAAGTAACATTCGTTTCACAATGCATAAAACGTTTTCAAAATAACAGCCCTTACATTGTAGGTAAGAAACTATTAACCATTCCATTCATTTGTATTTAATTTATTTAATGGTTTTATGGTGAAAGAAAAGTTATATGAGGAGGATATGGATAGGTGACAAATAATTATGTATTTTATTTTCACATGGACTAAATAAATTATATTTTATATATTTATTTATTAAGTTTTGATCTAATTTTTCTTATTTTTTAGAACAATATTGATTTTAAAACTTTTTTTTTTTAAAATGCCTCTGGTAAACTTTTTAACGTGACCGATGACGCCGGTGCGATACACCATCCGGCTCCACGCCATCCACACTAATGCTTTTGCCTGCGATACACCATCCGGCTCCACGCCATCCACACTAATGCTTTTGCCTGGAGCGATGAACTGGTGAGGCCACAACACGAGGGACCTCATCCCCAAGAAGGAACACTTCACCTAGTGAAGGCGTAAAGCCTGCGAGCTCATTAGCCCAGCGGGGGTTTGAACTCTGGTGGCCGCCACTACAAGCAAGCGACTTAACCACCGAACCACGCCCTTAACGGCGATTTTAAAAACTTTTGACAACCATTTACATTTATGAATTTATCGAGTTCTCCTTCTAACTATTTTTCGTAAATATTTCTAATGATTATTGAATACTTAATGTTATTAGCTAGCAAATCTTTGAAATCGAAAAGGCCTAATCTACAAAATGATCCATAGAGGAGAGAGAACATTCATGATAAAGCTTTCTACAACCTTTTCGACTATGTTTAACTATAGCCTTGACTACAGCCTCAGCTCTGTGTACTCGTGGATTCCACGCCATTGGTGTTTATTGTGTTCATAACAAAACTACATCTTTACGATAAAGCCCCCAAAGAAATCATTTTCAAAACAAAAGATGTATCTTCTTGAGGTCAATATTAACATACTAAATCGAATTCCCTCTCTATGTGGCACAATAGTCCCCTAAAGCTCAACCATTGATTAATATGCAATAAACAATTGAAAATGGTATTTCTTAAAATACTATCCACATGGATGAAACTAAATCGATAAGGATGCTTTGACAGGATTCAAAGATAGTAACACTAGGTTTTGTGTGAATATGTACCTCACAATCCACTACACTTTGTCCCCTGCCTTTCCCTTCACTTCATCTACAGATTGCTTCATCAACATCATAGCAACCAACGCTACCTAGCCCATTGTTGTTGGTGCATATTTTTGTTTTTGCGTTTAGTTTATTTACTTTATTGCATATTTGCACCTAAGATAGGACAAGCTTCCTTAGGTAGGTATCTACTTTGGTAGGTTTCACATGTGACTTGTACTTCCTCATTTGATGGAGATGTTGTGCACATATGTGACTATGTCTTCTTTATCCCACATTGGTTCTACATTCACATATCTTAGTGATGTACACTATATATACCCACTTGTAGCTCATTATTGATCAATCTCTTGTGCATCTTATACATACATTGACTTTGCATGTTGTAATCTAATGATCTCCATATCTATTTATGCTTTCCTTTAGTCTTTTATCTTGGGTGGCTTTCATAGTCTCTACTCTTTCCTCTCTCTACATTTTTAGCATATCTTAGATGGGTATGGAAAGAAAGATGAATGAGTCCAAAAAAATGTGTAACCATATTAGGTTCCCATGTACAAAATGATCTCCTCAAAGAAGTAGAGAAGGAGATAAACCATAGGAAAAAATTACCCAAAAGAAAGGATGCACAAAGAAGTTCTAGGTGATTCCCCTCAAAAAAAATTGAGAAGAATAAAACTCCATGCACAAGAAGATTCCCTCCCAAAATAAATAGAAGATGAGAGACCATAGAGCCCCCCTTCAAGTAACCTACCATGCCAATGGTAGATGCTCAAAATTGGATGCTAGAGATGGTTGATAGTCGCTAAACAGCATTCCTCCCCTTGGGAAGAAACAAGGCCAAATGTATATGTGGTATATCTTCCCATTCCTAAAAGAAATATGAGAGAAGAGGGATCACATTGCAAGTCTCTACAAAATTGCTCAAGTGTCACCATGTTAGTGTTGAAAGGTGCCACAATTAAATCAAAAGTTTTAGGCCTAACTAAAGAAGGTGACAATCCAAAACCTTGAGGAAATAGATGTAGAACAAGATCTAAATACAAGAACTGCAATTGAGATGTCATCAAAGAGGAGATGAATGTCCTCAATAGTGTCCTCCAAATATGTAAGATGGAACTCACAAAACAAATTTGATATATATATCTATGTGTGTGTGTGTCAAGTACTTATGTTAATGAATTGTATTTGGAAGACTAATCTTAAGTTGATCTTGCGACAAAGAATCACTAGAAGCTAATGATGTAACAACTCTAAACTCTTATGAGGCATGAGACATAGGAGATGGAATCTAAATAAATGTCATTTAGCTATACTGGACATTCCATGATGATTTGTCCACACTTGAGATGTTTGAATATGAACACCTATGAATGAATCTACCAATGTTGGAATGCAAGAGTCCTCAACCTCAACATACTAACTAATAGATAAAGAAGATAAAACCTCTAAATCTAGATTAGGAGTGATAGAAGTTGAAGAATCACTAGATGTCCATGTAGGAGAAGGAGGATAATCGAAAGAAGCCTCAATGTCATTACAATGTTCAAGACCTTCAAAATAAGCAAGCTCCATTGTTGGTAGGGGATACCTAATCAACAAGTTCTTCGACTAGATCAACTCAGTCAAGAACTATGGTTTCATAGACAACTGCATCTCCTAAATCAACCAAAGCAACTATAGCTTCATTGACAGAATCCACAACTTAATAAGAAAAGTCAAGAGCAGCTACTGCCTATATAAGGTTTTGCTCCATCTACCCTTGCTTCTCTCGCTACTGGTGTTAGATCCTCTAGTTCTGGCGTTGTAACTACTTAAGATGGATCTAGACTTGTACAAAGAGACATCTTTGCAACTACTCAAAGGGATATTTTCTCTGCTTGATCAACTGAAACTATTGGGGTTGTTCTCACTGGTCAATTGTAATAGATACTTATGTGATTGATTCTACTTTTAGTTAGAGGGAGAATATGTACTACTTGACCGAAATGATACCTACAAGTAGGAGATACAATTGAGATCTACACATTAAGAGTAGGAGCTCAAATTTGACTCACACTATATATGCACCTATGTGTGTACCTACAGGGGTTTAGTGGTGGATCCTGCACACTAGGGCTACACATTGTACCCACATATTGGGAATAAGCCGGAGCCCCTGGTGAAACTGAAACCTTTGTCTTTATAGTTTCAATAATAGTCCAACACTCCCCACCCTGGGCTATAATGGTTTCTGGGGGCGAGTGGGAGCCCCCTGGAAGGTAGATTAGTTGTTCTGGCCCAATAATATGCAACTTATATTTGAAGGGGGCCCCACAATAATATATTTTACCTATTGTTGGGGCCCAACCCTATATTTCCTGGGTGAGAGCGAACTATAGCGCTGAGTGAGTGGTTAAGTTGATGAACAAGATTGGTTGGGGTTGGTTTGTTTGTTCTAGTTGGGCTGGGTCAAATCCTTCCCAACTCCAAAGGTAAGAAATAGAGCTTAATGGGTACATTGGCTAGATCGATTTGAAGGAAAGAGAGAAGGATTGGGTTGTGTTGGTTGTTGACTAGTAGGCCAAGGAAACTATAGGTCCTTGTGGCTAGATTGATTCTCAAGATTAGAATCGCGAGGTTGAAACTAGCCGAGGAAGCCAAGATTGATTGGATTGGGTGGTTGGATAGCTAGATTCGATGGAAAGAGAGATAGCTTGGTACATTAGATAGATTGATTGGTACATTTGAGAGATTGGAAAAGAAGTAGGGTCGGCTTTAACCCCTGACAATAATATATATTCCCGTAGGGGCTTACACACGAGATGGATTCGATGGATGCCAAGATCGAATCATACATTGGAGAGATCGATTGCTACATTGGTAGGTGAAGAACTAAAAGTGGTGGATCCCACAGAAGCAGAGGCAGAGACAACTCACATAAATGTGGTAGGAGCATAGGCCATAGAGACAAGGATGGTACAGTAACAATTGAAGTGGTTGTTAAGGGGGAGGGACCGATGGTGGGTAGGGTGATGTTGAGCGAGGGGTGCACGTCAGTATCGTCCAAGTCAGATTCTTTTTTTTTGCCACCTCACTTGATAGTCAAGATGACACCTCCCCATCTTTTTCCTGGCATTTTTTAAGCACATTTATCAATGTTTACGGTGCATTTTTCAAAAACTACCAAAAAATCACTAAAATCTATCATCGACCGATATTGGACATGTGTAGGGTCCCTTCGTGGGTTATTGCCATGCCAGTACTAGCTCAACATACTACCAGTTAATGTACATTAACTGCCCAACATCCTATCACCGACAGTCTTAATGCCTACCACCTCGTCATGCACACCATTCACTTAGTCTTTCTTTAGCTTCTCGAATACTTCATTCATGAGAACAATTTGCATTTGGAGTGGTTGCATTCAGGACTAGTCCTGGTTCAGATGGACACCGACAGTGGTGAGGCCATGGGCGAATACTAGTGATACATTTCTTGAACTTTATGTGTTTACGGTTACGCAGGTGAGGTTGTGTTCCAACCTCACACAGGTAGTAACTACGCATTGCAAGATTTTTTTCATATTTTCATGCAATCTCTTTTTGTGTAAATAGCTTCACTGTACAAGTAATGATATGCTCATTTTATGAAGCTTTATTGCAGCTTTATCATGGCCTCTTTTGTGTGTGTATATATATATACACACATAGTAACGGTGAACAAATGTTATTTTGTAGCAATATTGCACCTATATTTCGGCCGACTATGTGTATATGTGTGTGTATATATATATATGTATATATATGCATATATGTGTGTGTGTATACACACATATACACATAGTCAGCCATAATATAGCCCTTTCTTTTCATTTATGTATATGTATTGTGGCAGTATTCAAAGTTATTAAACACTTTTTCCATACTGCACTATCTGTTAAGGGTTTCATGTACCTATCCTTTGGCTGATTGTGTCTATACATATACATACCATTGAAGGGTTTGAACAGATCGATTGTTAAGGGTTTCATGCATCTATAGTTTTGCTGATTGTTTCCACCGCTACTGTGAACCCCTCACTCAACAATTCCTGCCCCCATCGTCCTCTCAGCCCTGTCCATAGAAAAATCGCCTCAGCCAGAATGGTCGAATTCTTGTGAATAGTTCATATGTATATATAGGTTTTTTATGGTCAATCATGTAATCATTTTAGTTCTTTAATTGACATAACATTTTAATATTATTAATAACATATTAATATAATATTTAACAAATTAATATATTAATAAACATTATAATAATATGTATGTATCCTATACACACACATACACACATACATACATAATTTAATATGTATGCATGCATGCTTGTCTACTATACATACATATACATACATTTGTATGAACTGACATATGTATGTATAGTAAAGTATACACACATACATACATATTATGGATACATACATACATATGAACCATAATATGTATGTATGTGTGTATACTATACATACATACATATGGCAGTTCATATGTATGTATGTAGGTCATGCAGGTACCCATACATATGGCATTCATATGTAACTGATGCAGAGCAGGGTGGATATTATCAACCCAATCAAAATCAACCAACCTTTGTTATCTTGAAACCCTAACTTGATGGTCTATTCACAAACTCTTCTATTCCCCTAGTAGTACTTGAAACAGAGTTTTTCCACTATAACTTTCCAAGAAGATCTTGAAACAAAAACAAAAGGGTAGTTTCAGATACCCTTTATGCCCTTTGGAAACATATCCAATTTTTAGGTGGGGTTGTTTTGGAACACAGAGGTCAAATCTTGACTATCCTACTCTTGACTAGGCTTAAGGTAGTGCAACAAATAGGGTTTTTCAGCCATAATTTTTAAACCAGAACTAATCTCCAAGAAAGAAAGCTTGATTTAAATACTCATTTGGCCCTTATTTAACATATCTCAAAATCATGGTAGGTTATTTTGTACACAAACCCTCAAATTTGGACTATTTTCCCTCAAATTAGGCCTACTAGGGTTTCAAACCTATTTTAGTAAAATGGACATAACTTGCTCAAAACACAATTAAATTGAGTGCAACAAAAATTAGTAGAAAATAGATTCAATTATATTTCCAACCATATCACATACAAGTTGTACAAATGTCGTACCGATCCGTACCAAGCTCTGAAACAACAATTTAAAGTTCAGAAAATGCAGAAAATAAAGTTTCTTTATTGATTTTTGTGTAAAACTTCAACCTCCAACCTTGGCTTGACTTCCCAAGGCTTATTCAAAATGTTTATAACCCAAGACAAGCATTTCTAACTGCCTTTTCAGTTTTCCAACCATTCAACTTCTCATTTTCAACCTATGACTCTTCACATTCCATGTTTTTGAAACTTTTGACAACTTTCACAATATTTACAAAATGAACTCCAAAATGACTTAAGACATCTTACAAACATAAGAAATGGTCTTCAAGGCCTTATTATATGCAAAATTACTCAAGTCTACCAAAATGCTAATACTTAGCAACTTTTTTTCACATTAAGACCTATGGTACCCTATACCATACTCCCTAGGCAAAAGAAGTTTGAGTTCCACCTCAAATATGGATCTTCTTTCATGTCTTCCAGTTCCTTTGCATGCATGCGTTATTTTCATTTTGTTGGATCTCAAGTACATTTGTATCTACTGGTACACTTGTGCTTTTTAGTCCAACAACATGCTTCTTGAGCCAAGGCCAACCTGGTACAATGTAGCCATGTGATTTTGTTTGTTTTCTTATTCTAACTTGACCTTGGACTGCAATTGTAAATTTATTTTCTCTTTCATCCACTTTATCCTCTTTACCTGCACGGGAAACAAACATATTAAAGAAATCATATTTTCCTTCTTCATACATCACTTCTTCATCCACCTCATGTTGTTTGCCACACATTCTTTTCTCTTCATTATTCTTCAAATTCTTTGGCTGCACGTCAACCATACTCAGCCATTCATTTTCATTTTTGAATTGCTCATCCATTCTTCCATTCTCCTTGACATCAACATTCTCAACTCTCAGTTCTTTTCCTGAGAACCATGCTATTTCCTTGTCCTCCATAACTATCTTCTCTCTTTGGACTATCCTTGAGTCCTTTACGGCTTCTTTTGTTGTCTCTTCTTCTTCATGAACATCACCCACTTCAACATCAATGTCACTATTACTTTCATAAGTTTGAGCAAATTCAAAAGAAAACTCTTCCATTTCTCGTTCAACTGATTTTTCAAACATGTTTTCAAAATTTGTTACCTCAACCATTACCTCATTTGGCTTTGCTTCATATTCTTGTACTGTTGTCTTCTCACTTAACAATAAGCTTTCAATTCCTATGCACTCATCCTTCAAGGCTGTTAATGCAAATTTCGTCCCATCTTTGTCCATAATGTCATATGTGTTATTTTTTTTGTTATACTTCGTTGCCCTGCTATAATGCCACAACCTTCCAAACACAAGGTGACATACATCCAAATGCATAATATCACATACTATTTCATCCTTATAACCGCATAATGTGAAACTCAACTTTGCATTGCTCATTTGCAATTACCTGATTACCAGTTTGAAGCCAACTCACAGAATAGGGTGTGGGTGTGGTATTCTTTCCAAACTCAATTTATCTACCATGTATTCAGAAACAATATTATCCACCCAGATATCTGAAATCACAACTTTACAACATTTACCTTTGGATTTGTAGGTAGTCCTGAATAATCTTTCTTTTGCCATCTTGCTTTCTTTCTTAGCTGTCATTTCTTCCTCCACCATTTCTTCCTCCTCTATCTTCTTACCCAATTTGAACAATGTATTTAACAATGATGGTGCCCTTTTCCCATCTTTCTTCTTATTAAGAGTCATCTTTAAACATCAAATCTATTGAACCACGTTATCCAAATTAGTCTTGAATCACTTCCCAAAATCTTCTAACTCTAATACAAATTTGATGCAGATTAGGATAGATATTATCAACCCAATCACAATCAACCAACCTTTGTTATCTTGAAACCCTAAGTTGATGGTTTATTCACAAACTCTCCTATTCCCCTAGTAGTACTTGAAACAGAGTTTTTTTACCATAACTTTCCAAGAAGATCTTGAAACAAAAATAGAAGGGTAGTTTCAAATACCCTTTATGCCCTTTCAAAACATATCCAATTTTCAGGTGGGGTTGTTTTGGAACACAGAGGTCAAATCTTGACTGTCCTACTCTTGACTAAGCTTAAGGTGGTGCAACAAATAGGGTTTTTCGGCCATAATTTTCAAACCAGAACTAATCTCCAAAAAACAAATCTTGATTTAAATACTCATTTGGCTCTTATTTAACATGTCTCAAAATCATGGTAAGTTATTTTGTACAGAAACCCTCAAATTTGGACTATTTCCCCTCAAATTAGGCCTACTAGGGTTTCAAACCTGTTTTAGTAAAATGAACATAACTTGATCAAAACACAATGAAATTGAGTGAAACAAAAAGCAGTAGAAAGTAGATTCAATTATCTTTCTAACCATACCACATGCAGGTAATACAAATGTCGTACTTATCTGTAACAAGCTTTGAAACAACTATTTAATATTCAAAAAATGTAGAAAACAAAGCTTCTTTATTGATTTTTGTGAAAAACTTCAACCCCCAACCTTGGCTTGACTTCCCAAGGCTTATTCAAACTATTTATAACCTAAAACAAGTGTTTCTAACTGCCTTTTCAGTTTTCCAACCATTCAACTTCTCATTTTCAACCTATGACTCTTCACATTCCATGTTTTTGCAACTTTTGACAACTTTCACAATATTTACAAAATGGACTCCAAAATGACTTAAGACACCTTACAAACATAAGAAATTATCTTCAAGACCTTATTATTTGCAAAATTACTCAACTAGATCAAAATACTAATACTTAGCAACTTTTTTCACATTAAGACCTATGGTGCAGTAACATACATACATTATTTTACTATAATGTATGTATGTATGCATGGAAACCAATCGTGTACATATATACATACATTCAGCCAAAAGATAGGTGCATGGCACCCTCAACTATGGAGTGTATGATAATGTTCCAATATTGTCAATATAAATATGTAACTTGCAGAATCATAATGTTGTTTTAAGTTATATATGAGTATCATAATGCTGGTTGAAGTTATATATGAGTATCATAATGTTGTATCAGTTGGTTGTTTTGAGTTATTCTTAAAAATCATGATGTTGTATCAGAAAATGGATCTAAATATTACTATCTAATTACTCTCAATCTTAGATTTTTGTATTAGTTGTTTTAGTTTGTATCATTCTTTGATTTGTAAGAGTTAGAATTGGGGATGTGATAGAATTACATGCATTTTCTACTTCATTGCACACACACCCTTGATCTTTTGCAATCAACTCAATTAAATGCATGGTTAGTATGTTCTTCAATTACACTCACTCTTACATGTATGAATTAGTTGTTTCAATTTGTATCATTCTTTGATTTATAAGAGTTGGAATTGGGGATGTCATAGAATAACATGCATTTTCTATTTCATTGCACACACACCCTTGATCTTTTGCAATCAACTCAATTAAATGCATGGTTAGTATGTTCTTCAATTACACTCACTCTTACATGTATGAATTTGTTGTTTCAGTTTGTATCATTCTTTGCTTTGTAAGAGTTAGAATTAGGGATGTGATAGTATAACATGCATTTTTTGTTTCATTGCACACATACCCTTGATCATTTGCAAACAACTCAATAAGATGCATGGTTAGTTTGTTGTTCAATTACAATCACTCTTACATGTATGAATTTTCTGTTTCAGTTTGTATCATTCTTTTAATTGTACGAGTTAGAATTGGGGATGTGATGCATGGTTACTTTGCTCTTCAATTACTCTCACTCTTATTACAAAAGAAGGGCTCATTCCTATTAACTTAAGACTCCTTTCAATGTATATCACTAGTTTTCGTGCAAATATATATATTTGCAGCATATGCATATGCATATTGCATTATAGAATTTGAATTGGTAGCAAGTGGAGAATTTTGAATATACATAATTTTGAATTATGTATATATATACATATCTATATGTATATGCATATGCATTATATATATATGCATAAATGCATATGCATAATCGATCCTGCATAAAATATGCATAATACATTATGTATATACATATGCATATGCAATATGCATATGCATATTGCATATATGTATATATAATGCATATGCATATATACAATATGCATATGTATAGACTCCTTTCAAAATTATGTATATTCAAAATTCTTCACTTGCTACCTATTCAAATTCTATCAACCTATTTATGTATACAACCAATGCTCAATTGTACGATGCAAGTTATTTATTCACAAATTCAAATTTCTCACTTTGTGCTCGTTACAACTGATCGACAATGAGCTCCTCCAAAGCAATGCAGTCTCCTCCTTCAGCTTTTATGGTAAGACTCAAAACTGCCTTCAGTTTTTCTTATGCATTCATGTATGATTTCATTACTTTCAAATGCCTTGTCCATTTACATTTAAATGAATCCAATTTGTTGTTTCATAGCCCATGTTTATGTTGTCACATTCTATACCTCTGAGACAACCCCAACCAAATATCGACCACTCTCCCTTAAAGCTAATTGTGTTATGTTTATACCTTCAAATTGCATTATGGTACAAATATTTCCAACCCTTTCCATTACAGCATTACGATATATATATATATATATATATTGCAGAGATACATACATACGTATGTTTCCTATAGCCTTGTTCATTTCCATTAAACTTACACATTTATCTATCTTTGCAATGTATATCTATCCCTTGACATTTGAGTTTTTGAGTAGTAAAATGTGTCATTGACCGATATTGGACATGTGTATTATCCTTCATGGGTTGGCGTCATGCCAGTACTGGCTCTGTTTACTACTACCAGTTAATGTGCATTAACTTCCCAACATTCTACCACCATGGGTCTTAGTGCCTACCACCTCGGCATGCACACCATTCGCTTAGTCTTGTTTTAGCTTCACAAAAACTCCAATCATGAGAACAATTATATATGAGTATCATAATGTTGTATCAATTGGTTCTTCAATTACTCTCACTCTTACATGTATGAATTTGTTGTTTCAGTTTGTATCATTCTTTTTTTGTAAGAGTTGGAATTAGGGATATGATAGTATAACATGCATTTTGTGTTTCATTGCACACACACCCTTGATCATTTGCAAACAACTCAATAAGATGCATGGTTATTTTGTTCTTCAATTACTCTCACTCTTATTACAAAAGAAGGGCTCATTTCTATTAACTTAAGACTCCTTTCAATCTATATATATTGCAAAGATAGATAGATACATAAGTTTACTATACCCTTCTTCATTTACAGTCAACTTAATTAGATGTATGCTTTGTTTGTTCTTCAATTACTGTAACATGTATGGTAACCATTTCTGAAATAGCATTATGAAACATTTATATAACTTGAAACAACAGTATGATAGTACTATTTCAAACCCTTTCTTGTAACAGTATGAATGTAAAAGCTCAGAAAATATAGATAGATATAGCTAAGTCAGATATATAGATAGATAGATAATTTGATATATAGATATAGTCAAATATATATAGATAGATACATAGATATAGCTGAGTCATCTAATATATAGATAGATATAGCTGAGAGGTTTTCATATAGCTGAGTCAGATATATATATATATATATATATATATATATATATATATATATATGGGGGGTGCCAGCTCGACTGTCAAGGGACGTCGCAAAAAAAAATTCTGACTTGGCCACTGCTGATGTGGACCCCTCACTGAACATCGCCCTACCCACCACTACTCCCTCTCCCTTACATAAGTTTCCTATACATAAGTTTCCTATCTAGATATATTTTCCTATACCAAGCTGTCACACTATACCCACCATATGTCATATGTCACATACTAAAGAGGCCCAGACCTGGTATAGTATTTACATTGAACTTAATTAGATGTATGCTTTGTTTGTTCTTCAATTAAAGTGACTGTAAATATCGTTCCCTCTCCCTTACAGCCAACTATGATAATGGTTGGCTCCTACTTATGTTATAACCATTTTTTAACAGCATATATATAACTTGAAACAGCAGTATTATATTACTATTGTTTCAAGTTATATATGCTGTTAAAAAATGGTTATAACATAAGTAGGAGCCAGCCACTATCACAGTTGGTTTATATATATATATATATATATATATATATATATATATATATATATATATATATATATATATATTGCATAGATAGATAGATACATTCAACTTAATTAGATGTATGCTTTGTTCTTCAATTACTATAAAATGTATGGTGACCGATATTTCTTAAACAACATTATGAAACATTTACATAACTTGAAACAACAGTATGATGGAAATATTTCAAACCCTTTCATGTATCATACTGCTCTTTCAAGTTATTTCATATTGTTGTTTAAAGATTTATCTGTATCATACTGCTCTTTCAAGATATTTCATATTGTTGTTTTAAGATTTATCTGTATCATACTGCTCTTTCAAGCTATTTCATATTGTTGTTTTAAGCTTTATCTGTATCATACTGATGTTTGAAGTTTATATATATATATGTATCATTGTGCTGTTTGAGGAAGGGTTTAACATGATCACCCAAGTGTTTATAAAAGGTAGAATTGGGGATATGATAGTATTGTTGAATTAGGTCAGGACAATTGAGAGGGGGGGTGAATTAGTTGTCACACAATTTAACAATTTCTTTCTCTTAATCTTCCTTTACAACTTATAATTAAATCAATGATGTAAACATTTCAGCATTAATCAATAACACATGAGCAGAAACATAAATAATACACTTGACACCAAGATTTTTTATGTGGAAACCTGGTTAAGGGAAAAACCATGGTGGGGGTTAACCCACAAAGATTATACTCTGTTAAAAGTATTACAATGGGGAATGCACATGCATTCAGGCTCACTGCTCAAAAGAAGGTCCACTGCCTATAAGAAAGAAGAGTTACAATAAATTTGAACTGATATTTGGCATCTAGCAATGCTAGAGTTCAGTTCCAGTTAAGCATAGAAAACTGACTTGATACACTTCATCCTTACTCTCCTCCTCTTACTGCTCTACTAGCATCTGAACTTTGATCTCTGCTTCTTTTCACAATTACTCCATAGTTGCACCACACACACACCAAAATCATCCAATTCCATTGGATATATATATCCGCAACATGATCTACAATCATTTTACTAGTCAGCTTCAAGAACATTTAGAACTTTGTAGAGTACTTTGCTCTGTCGGCTAGATCCAGACATAATATGAGATGCGGATTAAAACTTGCACTTTTAAATCATCAATCATGTTGGCTATCATTACTTATCATCACCAATTGCCTAATAAACAACTTCTATACATTCAGAATTAAGATCATTCACAAGGTCGGCCTATTCTTCTTCTGTTTGTTCTGTCAAACTGAAACCCGATACTCAGAAGCTAATATATTTTGAGTCCATCTCTGGAGGACAAAACTCTAGATTTAGTGTGTCTTGACAATGCTTACAACTACCTTAGATCTACAGTAAACCATGCCTTTCCACCGGATAGATCCGGACCAGGATACCGGACCCTGTCACCTGCTTTGTTCCTGTGCCCAGACTTAGACAAATTATGATTCTGACTTTCGGTGTGAACAAATTGTGTTATGTGGATGATTGGGATGATCTTAGTTGCCATCAATGACAACACCTATCATGCCTAGCAGTGTCTCTTGCCAACAATATCCTCTTTTGGCATTGATGGCAACACTTAGTGAAAAATGACTAAGTGTCAAAAGTAGCTCCCCCTTTGCTTGTGCTTCATACTGTTGTTCACACTACTTTCCAGTGCTCCCCCTTAGTTTGATTCCTCATTTTTCACTGATCTTCACTCCCCCTTTAACATCAATGGCAAAGGGTGGGGTCCGCAAGCCAAAATTCTCCAAAAATTTGTATATAGGACCGCATATGTACAACTAATCATTAAGTTCTATTCACATGAACTTGAGAATATCTGCAAAACTATTTTTCAATTTCACAAGTTCAGAGGCCCAAGTTCCCTTTATTCCATCCAAAATTGAGATGTGTCCACTTAGCAAAAATGCATATGTTTCTGCCTTTGTTAGATCTGAAGGATTACTTGTCTGAAGTGCAGTCTGAGCTTCTGATAAGGCATTAAACATAGTTTCTAACTTGGGGGCAATCAATTCCTGGAGCTCACACATTCTCTTCATAATGTTACTTTTTTCTTTACTGAGCCTCTTTATCTCATTTGTCAAGTTACTTGACATTCCTAACTTATAGGTGAAACTGCTAGAGGATCAAAAATTTGAGAAAGATTTGATAATTTATGTTCTTGCTCCTTTATCTTCTTCTCAATATCCTCACTAGTTAAATGGTCCATGATAGAGAGAATTTGTACATATCTCTTCCATCATTTAAAGCATTATGAATACTCTTTATGTTAATGCCAAGTATCATCCTATCATTTCCTATTAAAATCTGTACTTCACTAAATTTCTTATCCAAAAACTCTTTTCGGACCTTTGCCTTTGTAGATTTTTCAAAGGATTCAAAATGAGTATTTACAGAACTTACAAGATTTTTCAGATGTCTGGAGGGGGAATCAGATGGACTCTTCAGGTAGGAAGGCATTAACTTCTCCAAAGTCCTGGTTGCAAGCCTCAATAGCTCATTATCATCCATGTGGGACTTTAACAACTTTTCTCTAGCCTTTACTTGGGTGAATGATGCTATTTTCATCAATTGAATGGGAGAGAGAGCATTTGAATTGGTTAGAATTTGGAGTAGTTCAGGCTCATCAAGCACAATCATCTCTTTTCAAGAAGACTTTTCACTGAATTTGCAGTGTCTCTTGCAACATTTTCTGAATCATCCATTTGTTCATCAATTTTTTTAGCATATGTTTTAGGTGCTTCAACATTTCCATCATCTTCTTTTGCTTTGTCTTCTTGGTTTTCTTCCTTCTCTTCCTTTGCTTTATTATTTCTTGTATCACTTGCAGGTGAAATCTTTTCTTTGTCTTCACCACTCACTACCTGATCTGGAGGGGTCTGTATAGTAGCAATATCCTCTTCTTTTCTGGAAAGATTAGGTGGAAGAGTTTCTTCTGCATCAATTATTTTCTCTGTCATTTCTATGTCCTCCTGACTGACTTGTTCCTCTTCCGGAACAAAGGCTTCACCAAACTCAGATTGCTGCTTAATGATGTTCTTTTCCTAAACTTCTCCAACATTTAGATTTGATGAATCAAATCCAACATTAAGCTCTTCATAGATTAACTCCGGAGGATCTAAATTAACACCTTGGTCATTAATTCCCTTGTTAATCTCTTCTTCTGGAGCTTCCAGTTCCAGAACTAGAGAATTGTCTTCTTCGACTTGTTTCTCTGAAATAATATAATATTTATCCTTGTCTAGGGCCTTTCTCTAAATTTCCTCTGTTTCTTTTGCAATTTCCTCAGTTTTACCAAGCATTAGCTTGTTCATCCGAACCTTGCTTCTGAATTTTTCTTTAACTTCTCTGAGTATTTTATCTGCTTCTCTTCTAGTCATTATAGGACACAAAGTAGAAAGGACATACTCTCTGAGTTCTAGATCTTTAGCCTTAGCTATTTCTTTCCTCATTTCCAGTACTTTCCTTAAACCTTTAGGAAGTTCTTGTAAAATTTCCAATAGGGCTCCATTGAATTTGTTCAAATATATGATAATGGCATCTTCCAAAATTTTCTTATTTGCTTGATCAAAATTATCATAGTAAAATCTGATAGGCTTTAAGTTTCCATGAACAATGATTGTTTTTACAATTTCATCAATAGTCATAGCGACCTTACCAGTTATTTTCTTTTTACTGGTCTTATTGCTTCTGGAAGGCTGGTCTTCAGAAGTCTTCGAAGTTCTGGCTTTCTTGAATTTTATTTCTTTGACTTCTTCATTTGTCTCTATCTCCTCATCATCTTTTGTGCCCACACTCATTCTTATGGCTTTTGTTTTCTTTCTCTTACTTGCTTCATTGGATGGTCTGACTTTTGGTTTTGCATTTTTAGGAGGAATAGAAGCAGCAGTAGAGCTTCTAGTAGTCCTTGAAGTGAAGGATGGTTCCACTGGAGCATCTTCTTGTTTCTTGTCCTATTTTTCTTTTTCAGCCTTCTCAATTCTTTCTCTGTTATGTTTTACTGCTTCCTTGGTTAGGCCAATGCTCTCAGCATACTTTTTAACTTGCCTCTGCACTTTCATCTTGGTCTCCGACTGTCTAAGTTCCACATGCAATTTTAGACTCAGTTCCTTGTAAGTTCCAAACCTTTCTACAGAGGTATCTTTAGGTGTGCTCAGAAGATGCTGAGCATACATATCCAAAACTCTTTCATCCACCTCATAACCCATAGGCATTATCTAAACTGTCCTTGGTTCTACAGCTTCCATCAAGCACTGATCTGTGTCAACCATGAAACATATGTCATTTTCATACTTCTCCACAATTGTTTTAGGGATTCTCTCCCTTGCTTGCATTAAACTTTGGAAGTTTTTGAAGTAGCCCCAAATGGCAGTCTTTTAGGCTTGGGATTCACCAAGACTGAGAAGGTGATCTCTTATTTGCCATGCTACTGGCCTGTCAGTTGTTCAATGCACACCTTGAATTTTAGGTACTTCATTCCTAAAATAGAAGAACAAACATATAATCAAGGAACCATATTTCAAGGTATTTTTCCTATCTTTCTTTATTTTGCTTAGATTCTTAATCAACTAATTCTATAGTAGTTCGCAAAAATCATAATCAACATTCTCCTTTACTATTTGATAGGATGCATATATTGCAGTTTTGGAGACAGAATTTTCCCTGCTGGAATGGTAAATCTTGTGCCCAAGATCACCATGGAGGCAAATTTAACATCAGGTTCTATTGTATCATTGATGGTCATTACCCTTTTTTCAAACTTGGCATTGGTAGCCTCAGTCACTATCTAGTTTTTCGTGGCTTTCAGCATGGGTAATCCACCGAAGGAATTTAACCTAGTTATAGTCTTGATAGCATCATTTGTAATGTTAAATGGTTTCAATAGCCACATGAACTCATTATGTATTTGGCTCAAGACATATCGAATCCATTCATTTTCATCAAATATCGAAAACCTAATGACTTGCAGAAAGTGTTTGTTTTCTAGGGCTTTGTATTTCAGTTTCAATTTATGGCTATCATCAATTAAGTAGTTGTTGAGCGAATCCAAGAGTTTTAGGTTTCCAAATTCATCCATGTTACAGTGAATGTGTTCCCTAATATATTCAACATGTAAAACCCCATATGGAACACCTGAAAAAGCACCTAGCAGTTCGACTTCAACAAATTTGTAAGGATGCTTCTTAAATTCAGGATGAGGCCTTTCAGTGACATCAACAACTAAAGGTGTAGCCATTTCCAGAGATTGAGAATTCAAGAGGTTTCGCAGAAAATAGAAATACCTTGTTCCGCAGGTTAGGGTTTTGCTTGAGGATCCTCTTCGTGCTTCAAGTCTTGAGAATTCTTAGCTTAGATCTCGTTCACTCCTTCACTTCTTGCTTTCTTCTGATGCAAAGTGATCTATCTAGGGAATGAATGACCCTTTTATGCTCTACAGCACTTAATTTGTCTTTGTAATAAATGCTCTATCCTAGTACATCCGGTTACTCTGTTTGTTGAACAGTTTCTCATGAATTATTCTGTAATTTTCCATATCCACCTTTTTTCTTCAGGAAATCCTTCCAAATGATCTGAAACAATCCAAGATCTCTTTTCTAACTGTCCCAGATTCAGGCACTTACTTACTGGCTGGGGGATTTTATTTTTTATTGCAGCTTCCCTTGAGCCAGAGCTCCTAATTTAATTCCCTAGGGAATTATCTGCACTAGATTCCAGTTCGGACCCATAACTATTGTTCACAATTGTTTTTTTGACCCATGTCTCACTTGTTTCATTCTAGATCTCATTCTCTTCAATTTTTCTTTTGCCTTTGTCTTTTCTCTGCTCATCCAGTTTTTTGTTTACCAGACCTCTTCTTTCATTAGTCCTACTTCTACAGAATCTTGCAAAATGACCAGATTGGTTACAATGGAAGCACACAACATTTCTTTACCCATTTGATTGATTTCCTCTTGATCTGCACTAATTGGCCATATGTCCAAATCTATTGCATGCAAAGCATTTGCCATTGAAGGAATTCCTATTTCCTCTATTTGATGAGTTATTCATTATCATACTTCTACATTCATTGAATATATGACCATACCTCTTACAATTGAAGCATTAACTTTTGACTATTGAAGTGGATGATGTTTAAAAACAGCCCCACCTACCCAAATATGTGCAATTATTTTCATATTAATAAAATACTAGGTTATTTCTCACATTTTTATGTCCTCGTAAAATAACATCCCTTTCACCAGAAATTTTTCGATGGATTAGATGCATTGGATGGAGTCGAGTTAATAGGAAAGAAAGAAATAAATACGTATCATAAAGTAACATTTGTTTCACAATGCATAAAACGTCCTCATAAAATAACAGCCCTTACATTGTAGGTAAGAAACTATTACCCATTCCATCTATTTGTAGTTAACCCATTAAATGGTTTTCGGTGAAAGGAAAGGCATTCATTTGTATTTAATTTATCTAATGGTTTTTATGGTGAAATAAAAGTTGAGGATATGGATAGGTGTCAAATAATTATGTATTTTATTTTCACATGGATGAAGTGACCAAATAAATTCTATTTTATATATTTATTTATTAAGTTTTATCTAAATTTTCTTATATTTTTAGAACAATATTGATTTTAAAACTTTTGACAACCATTTACATTTATGAATTTATTGAGTTCTCTTTTTAACTATTTTTCGTAAATATTTCTAATGATTATTGAACACTTAATGTTATTAGCTAGTAAATCTTTGAAATGGAAAAAGCCTAATGTACAAAATGATCCATAGAGGAGAGAGAACATTCATGATAAAGCTTTCTACAACCTTTTCGACTATGTTTAACTATAGCCTTAAAAACAGCCTCAGCGTTGTGTACTCATGGATTCCACACCGTTGGTGTTTATTGTGTTCATAACAAAACTACATCTTTACCATAAAGCCCCAAAAAAATCATTTTCAAAACAAAAGATGTATCTTTTTGAGGTCAATATTAACATACTAAATCAAATTCCCTCTCTATGTGGTGCAATAGTCCCCTAAAGCTCAACCATTGAATAATATGCAATAAACAATAGAAAATGATATTTCTTAAAATACTATCCACATGGATGAAACTAAATCGATAACAATCCCACAATAATAGTCCATGAAATACCCTTTTAATTTAGATCAAGGACTCTAAGGATGCTTTGATAGGATTCAAAGATAGTAACACTAGGTTTTGTGTGAATATGTACCTGACAATCCACTACACTTTGTCCCCTACCTTTCCCTTCACCTCATCTACAGATTGCTTCATCAACATTGTAGCAACCAACACTACCTAGCCCATTGTTGTTGGTCAATACTTTTGTTTTTACATTTAGGTTATTTACATTATTGCATATTTGCACCTAAGATAGGACAAGCTTTCTTAGGTAGGTATCTATTTTGGTAGGTTTCACATGTGACTTGTACTTCCTCGTTTGATGGAGATGTTGTGCACATATGTGACTAGGTCTTCATTATCCCACATTGGTTGTACATTCACATATCTTAGTGATGTACACTATATATATACCCACTTGTAGCCCATTGTTGATCAATATCTTGTGCATCTTATACATACATTGACTTTGCATGTTGTAATCTAATGATCTTCTAATCTATTTATGCTTGCTTTTGGTCTTTTATCTTGGGTGGATTTCATAGTCTCTACTCTTTCCTCTCTCTACATTTTTAGCATATCTTAGATGGGTATGGAAAGAAAGATGAATGAGTCCAAAAATTGTGTAACCATATTAGGTTCCCATGTACAAAATGATTTCCTCAAAGAAGTAGAGAAGGAGAAAAAACCATAGGAAAAAATTACCCGAAAGAGAGGATGTACAAAGAAGTTCTAGGTGATCCCCCTCAAAATAATTAAGAAGAATAAAACTCCATGCACAAGAAGACTCCCTCCCAAAATAAATAGAAGAAGAGAGACCATATAGCCCCCCCTCAAGTAGCCTACCATGCCAATGGTAGATGCTCAAAATTGGATGCTAAAGATGGTTGATAGTCACTAAACAACATTCCTCCCCTTGGGAAGAAACAAGGCCAAATGTATATGTGGTATATCTTCCCATTCCTAAAAGAAATATGAGAGAAGAGGGATCACATTGCAAGTCTCTACAAAATTGCTCAAGTGTCACCATGTTAGTGTTGAAAGGTGCCACAATTAAATCAAAAGTTTTAGGCCTAACTAAAGAAGGTGACAATCTAGAACCTTGAGGAAATAGATGTAGAACAAGATCTAAATACAAGAACTACAATTGAGATGTCATCAAAGAGGAGATGAATATCCTCAATAGTGTCCTCCAAATATGTAAGATGGAACTATATATATATATATATATATATATATAACTTATGTTAATGAATTGTATTTGGAAGACTAATATTAAGATGATCTTGCGACAAAGAATCACTAGAAGCCAATGATGTAACAACTCTAAACTCTAATGAGGCATGAGATGTAGGAGATGGAATCTAAATAAATATCATTTAGCTATACTGACCATTCCATGATGATTTGTCCGCACAGGATGTTTGAATATGAACACCTATGGATGAATCTATCAATGTTGGAATGCAAGTCCTCAACCTCAACATACTAACTAATAGATAAAGAAGATAAAACCTCTAAATCTAGATTAAGAGTGATAGAAGTTGAAGAATCACTAGATGTCCATGTAGGAGAAGAAGGATAATCAAAAGAAGCCTCAATGTCATTACAATGTTCAAGACCTTAAAAATAAGCAAGCTCTTTGTTGGTAGGGGATACCCAATCAATAGGTTCTTTGACTGGATCAACTCGATCAAGAACTATGGTTTCATATATATTTGCATCTCCTAAATCAACCGAAGAAACTGTTGCTTCATTGACATAATCCACAACTTAATAAGCAAAGTCAAGAGCAGCTATTTCCTATATAAGGTTCTGCTCCATCTACCCATGCTTCTCTTGCTACTAGTGTTGGATCCTCTAGTTCTGGCACTGTAACTACTTGTAAGGGTAAAACATAGATCAATCAAATGAATAATGTATGACCCAAACATCAACAAAATAGGAGATAACAAAGAAGATTAAACGTAAATAGCAATGAATAACACAAAGCAAACCTTCCCTGAAATCGATGCTTCTGTTGTTTGCCTATTACAACCGTCCTTTTGCAGATGAAGTGAGCCCTCAGAGAGTACACTCTTTTAGCCGTTCGTAGGAAGTCGATGGTAAATGGCTATGGTGATATGTAATGAAGATGAGCTCCAAGGCAAGTATGTGATCTCAAGCTTATGGATGGTAAAAGGGTGCCAAAGGCGCGCTGGTGATATTTCTGCAGAGTAACGATGTCAAAAGCTTGGATGAATAGAATGGAGGAATGAAGCTTCATTTATAGACTTGGGAGAATGGGAATCAACGGTTGAGAGGAGATATGAAGATCAACGGCTGAGGATGGTTGAGGAATGTGCAACTAGTAGAAATGTGACAAGTGTCCCAGCTCCATCATGAAAGAGGGGATGTGACAAAATTGATTGGAGAGTTAACTCCATTGACTGAACAGTTAACAGACTTGATTGATCAGTTAGAAGAGTGGATTATGGAACTGACTGAATTGATTGAGGAATTGACTCAATTGATAGGTTAGTTAACACTTTTGATTGATTAGTTAACTAACCTCTGATTTGAGAAGAAATAGGCCATGTGGCTGAGGGAAAATAAGATAATTAAATATTAAATATATTTAATTACATGTGCAACCTGATGAGGTGGACAAGGTGAGGTGGATTTTTGAATTTAGAACTTAGGATAGAGGAATTTGGATTAATTAAATAATTTATGATTATTTAATTATGTAGGACATTTAGAAGAATTTTAATTAAATAAATTGAATTTATTTAATTATGGAACAGTGAATCGATTAAATAAATTTGGAATATTTATTTAATTAATAGGAGAATAGAATAAATATTTGGAATATTTATTTAGGATGATTTGTGTCATTTTTAGGCGTATACATTTTGCCCCTCTTTGATGCAATGCAGTTTACAGTGTTGCTTCAAAGAAATCGATAGTCTGAATGATAATACATGCCCCAGGTTGCCCTTGGTATAGCCTTACTGACGATAGGATGCCCCCTCGGGAGATTGGACAGGAAAAGGGCGAAAGAATTGGAGACAGACAATCTCATGAAGATGAAGGTGTTAGGATAGGCAAGAGGAAAAAAGATGCGTTTCAGGGAAACAAGAAGAAAACTGGAGGAAAAACGGGCACGGGAAGTAGTCACAGTCATCACCTAGCCAGAATTAGGGTTTGGAGGCTATAAATAGGAGCTGGGTCCACAAGAATAGTCATTTGCACACTTGTTTGATTTGGATTGGATAGAGAGAGCCTAGAGCAACTTGGAGCAGCATGGCAGCGAGAGCAGCAGACATTCCACGCGAGGAGCATCGATTCGAGCGAGTCCGTCAATTCGGGCGGCCAGCAGAGGCAGGACCCCCGGTATGTGCTTCAAAAAATTTCTCCTAGGGACGATTTTAGGTGTCATAAATGCATGTAGAAAATAGCTCAAACAGATGCACCGAAGTGTAGAATGGCGCATATGCCTCGCGAAGCGGCGCTTTTGTCGTTTCGCAGCACATATGCCGGTTTCGGCAGTGCATGCACGAAAACGGCACATCTGTGCGTTGTAGCTGCACTTCTGTGAATAGGCTGCGCATGGGTAATTAAGCAGCGCATACGTGAAATGTAGTGGCGCATACGTTAAAAGCCGTGCATATGTCAAATATTATGGCGCTTCCATGATATTGCGGTGCATATGCCGAATGTTGCGGCGCATGTGTGGAATCTGCGCATATGTGCATTGTAGCAGCGCATCTGCATTTAGGCGGTGCATATGCTTATTTTGGCAGCGCATGCATTAAGAAATGGCACTTTTATAAAGAAACGGTGCTTTTACCACCTGTAGTGGTACATTTGCTTTGGATAGCAAATTACTTAGCCAAATTGATTCGATTAGCGTCCTGTTTGACGCGATAATCAATGAGCTATCTCTGAGATTGCAGGAATCTAGTCCAGAGATGTAGTGTGTTGTTTTGATCAATTTGAAATGCTAAGTTTAGTTGATATAGTTCAGTAGGTATGTTGAGTATGGTATATGCCGTTTGAGACTGACGCGTTGTCTTGTTTGCTTGTAGGAGGATATTCGAGACACACTGCAATCGAGGGAGACGTTTCCCATGCCCCTGTTGCAAAGATATATGTTGACAGAGACTGACAGAGTGGCGCTTGGTGCCATGGGTTTAGACTATGTATGCTTCATGCCCGAGGTGCAGGCGAACCGAGGACTGCTGACGGTTGTGGTGGAGAGATTCCACAGTGAGGACGGGACCTTCCACTTTCCTACGGGAGAGATGACTGTGACGCTGGCGGACGTCTACCGGATACTGCACTTACCAGTGGTGGGTGAGTTGGTGGAGTACGACGCACAGCGGGATGCGGGACTCGCTGAGTGCCAGTGAGTGTTCGATGATCCCAAGCTGGTTGGATAGGTCATCCCATGGCAGGATATATATGATTGCTACGACTACTTCCCGGGGATTGTGGCAGGATTGATTGGGGGCGTTGTATGCCCGGACAGGAGATCGCATGGGTTCCCTATCGGATGGGGTAGGATTATGGAGCGGATGCTGACTGAGGGCACCCGATATGCATGGGGAGTCTGTGTATTGGCCCACTTGTACCATGATATGCATCAGGTGGTGTACCACCGCAGCACGAGTCTATCGGCTAGTGTACTATTGTTACAGTTTTGGCTGTGGGAGCACATAGCAGTGACTAGGCCGATAGGTGTCTTCGAGAGGCAGTGAGGAGAGCCATATAGTTATGGCTATGCAGGAGTGATTTCCCAGCACAGGTTGGGGAAGTTAGAGTATTGGAGGCACACTTTGGATGGGGTAGATGTGGTCGTCTGGCAACGATATCTGGACTGCGAGCCCTGGGACGATGAGGGAGACGAGCTACCGTACTGCTTTCAGACTAGGTGGCTGATAGGCCAAACACGGCATATCCTAGAGAGACAGATGGTGGGCAGGGTGCTGAGATAGTTTGGGAGGAGACAGGGTATGCCACAGGGGCAGGCGCTCTTTGCGCGGACACATGCAGAGAGGGTCCGATGGGGGCCGATGGCTTCATACGAGGAGGCCCTGGTAGCGTTCAAGCAGACTCCCTATGTGGCATGGGATATGAGGACCGAGATAGTGGATGCAAGGGTTACACAGGATTACGAGGATTGGATGACTGCACATCCTTTCCTGAGATATTCAGGAATTGGCATGTTGGTGCCTCGCATTGATGAGGCAAACTCAGAGGAGGAGGGACAAGTTGGCCCAGGGCGGAGGGGGGCTAGAGGAGGACGAGGATGAGGTGGTAGAGCAGGAGAGAGGCCTAGACAGTGGAGGAGGATAGGCCAAGCTGAGTAGGCAGTGCCAAGATAGGTCGAGGCACAGCAGCAGATACCCCAGTAGGTGCAGATGCCGCCACCACAGTAGATACCACAGCAGCAGGTGCCCCAGCCACAGGGGCCAGGACAGGCAGAGGTGCATGAGAGGGCTATAGCCAGCCTGAGGGGACAGGTGCGGGTGCTGCAGGCACAGCTGAGGAGGGTTGATGGCAGGCGAGAGACAGATGCAGCAGTTATTGCTGGGCTGACTCGCGAGAGAGACATGGTAGACGCACGGTTACGCATTGTCCGTGTAGAGCAGGACACCGCTGTGGCCGCCATGGGGACAGATGCAGTGAGCTCTTTTTTGGTTGGGCAGGTGCACAGGCATAGGCACAGGTAGGCCAGTTGTAGATGTAGTTGGCATAGGTACAGACAGAGCTTGCCAGAGCACAGTCACAGGCTCAGTATTACCAGGGTTTATACCATGGTGCCGTGGCATCGAGTAAGAGGGCGGGGAGCTTCAGGAGTCAGTCTGGGGCGACTCATAGAGCAGGCCATCACAGTTAGGGGCATCCGTGATGGGTCCTCAGCAGTCAGGAGCTGGCAGTGGTGGCCCACCGCCGCAGGGATAGACGCATATCAGATTTAGTACATTTTGGGACATGTATCATTGTCCATTTGGATGGAGATTGTATATGACACTTTGATTTTTGAGAGAGATGGTGATATTGTACATTTGGACCTCTTATATGATAGTATATATGATGATGCAGTTTTGTGTATATGTTATGAGATGATGATTTACTTCTATTGTATGATGTGATGTATGTGTAGACTTAGATGGTCTATCTGAGGCTATATGAGATGCATTGTTTTGATGTGATGCTATATGATATCTATATGATTCAATGCTTCGAATGTATGCTTATGATGTCTATATGATTGAATGTTTCAAATGTATGCTTATGTAACATGATTTCTTATGTGATGATGCGGCTTTTGTGTATGATGTTATGGGATGTCTATATGATCTAATGTTTCAAATGAATGCAAATGTAATATGATTGCTATGGGATGATGCAGCTTTGTATGCGATGCACTTAGCTATGTTTTTGTGATTTTCTGTGTTTTAAGATGCGATATGATGCTGATGTATGGATGACTTAATGCATTGTGTTAGGTATGCTACTGACTTAACCATGTTCATGACTAGCTCTACATGTGATATGATATGCTCCTATATGCTTTATTTTTGTGAAGTCCAAATGTACTCTATCGACACAAGAATGACATGATAGATAGAAGAATGGATATGATAGAATGACTTAGAAACTGCATTTGATATTGTTACTCTACATAGTTTGGGTAATGAGGATTGTATGGGATATGGATGTATGGATGTGTATATGGATATAGGATGGATGCTTTGCTTTTAGAGTGTTTTATTTCATCATTGGGCATTTTGTTTTTGGTACATTTTCTGAGATGTTGTAAGTGAATACAAGCATCGAGGTATAATTGAACCGAGATGACCTGAGTACCGCTTACATGGATTGTGATTTAGCAAGTTAATACAAGCATCTAGTCAAAATTGAATCTAGATGACCTGAGTACTTCTTGCATTTCACCAAACAAGGATTGCCCCCGTTTATGTTATACCTTTGATGTCCTCGATGATCTTTTGCCGATCATGTCCTTAGACAAGGCTTCACATTACTAAAGTTTAATCCACAAATAGCAAACAAAGAAAGTAATCATGCCCCCATCATAGCATCTCTAGCTTTTGGCATCCTTGAGTAGCATAGGAAGGTATGATAGCAAAGAATCAAGACTCTGTAACTTAACCCTAGTTCCAAATCCACAAAATATTCTTGCCATTAGATATGTTTATTTCTTGCTGTAGGTTGGATAAAATCATTTAGAAGACCTTGGGTATTTGCTTTGCATTGGATAGGTTAAGATGCTCATAGTTAAGATTTCTGCTTGAGGCGCGGGTTCTGCTTGCGTTTGCTTGCTTGGTGAGAAGATTGCACAATCCTTATTGGGGAGACGGACCCTAAGGGACTGACCTAGTGCCTCGGGGGCTCATTGCTAAATGGCCTTGCCTACGTGACGACGCAGAGGCAACGTAGTTCGGGGTAAACTCTAATGGACCATGGATGGACTAGAAGAAAGACGACAAGAATGAAGACAAGAAGGAGGATGAATGGGACCATAAGAGAAATGGAAGCCTCGGGGGTGCATTAGAATAATGGCCTTGCCTACGTGACGGCACAGAGGCAACGTAGTTCACGGACCTAGACCATGGACACTGACAAGAGACCGTATGCTAGGCTCACATTGAGGAGACGGTATGGGACAAAACCTTGGTTGACAAGGCCACAAGGAGAGTATCAAGCCATGATAGGTAACCGTCAGGTGTTTATTTGTGGGATAGATATGGGTCGAATGGGGCAAATGGAGAAAAAATGGACTCAAGGGGATTGGATTCTCAAAGATGGAGAAGACAGTTTATCACAAGTAATGCCTGTTTACCAGGTTTTCATCACTTGCTTTTATTTGCACGAGAAGCTAGAAAGTAAACATGACGCCTGTTTGCCAGGTTTTCATCATGATACCTATCCAAGGCACCTGTTTGCCAGGTTTTCACCAAAGGATGATTGTTTTGTACACTTTTTATTTTATTTTATTTATTTATTTTTTTTTTGGGTATTTTCTCTTTTCAACTTTTTTTTTTTTGATTTTTTGATTTTTGAGTTTATTGTGCCCCCTTGCATTGGGGTTCTCCTAGGTATAGAACTGGCGGAGGTGCATGCTGTTGATTGGATCATCAAACAACTCACCCTTTGAAGTGGCCAACTGATATGCCCCCAATCCGTAAGCAGCTACAATCACATATGGTCCAAGCCAGTTAGGCTCGAACTTACCTTTCTTTTCTCTGTCTTGTTGATTGCGAGGGTTTTCTCTAAGGACGAGGTCCCCAACCTTGAAACATCGTGGGTGAACCTTGTGGTTGTAGCTTCGTGACATCATTTGTTGATAGGCTTTAAGATGATCGAAGGCTTTCTGGCGCCTTTCTTCCAGCAGCTCTAGTTCTTGTAACCTGGAGACTCTGTATTCTTCGTCTGATATGAGACCTTTTAACGACACGCTGAGGGATGGTAGTTCAACCTCAATGGGAAGGATGGCTTCGGAACCATAGACAAGGGCATAGGGTGTAGCACCTATGGGAGTGCGTATACTGGTCCTGTAGGCCCACAAAGCGAGGTTGAATTGGACATGCCAATCACGGCCAGCATCATTGACAATCTTCTTTAGGATTTTCAGAATGGTTTTATTCGATGCCTCAGCTTGGCCGTTACCTTGGGGGTAGTATGCAGTGGAGAAACGATGTTGGATCTTGAAACGCTCACAGAGTTCCTGGACATCCTAATTTTTGAATGGTCTTCCATTATCCGTTATGATGGATGAAGGAATGCCATATCTGCAGATGATATAATTCAAAATGAAAGAGGAAATTTGTTTTCCTGTGACGGTGGTTAGGGGAATGGCTTCAATCCACTTTGTGAAATACTCAGTGGCGGTTATGATGAATTTGTGGCCGTTGGAAGAGGGTGGATGAATTTTTCCCACAAGGTCAAGTCCCCACTGACAAAAGGGCCAGGGTGTCGTTAAAGGCCTCAACTCTTGAGCAGGTGCATGGATCAGGTTCCCATGTATTTGGCACTGTTTGCACTTTTTGACGAACTGATATGAATCCATTTCCATATTTGGCCAGTAATAACCCAAACGCATGAGTTTCTTGGCTAAGGAAGGGCCGCTGGAGTGTGTTCCGCATATCCCTTCATGTACGTCTCGCAAGGCAGTTATGGATTCTGCTTGTTCCAAACAACGGAGTAGAGTACCATCCAGACCACGTCGGTAAAGGGTATCGGCTATAATGGTGTAACGAGAGACCTGTCGGATGAAAGTTCATTTTTGGTTGGAAGAGAGGTCCGGTGGGAGAATATTATCCTTGAGGTAGGTGTAAGTCTTACAGTACCAAGGTGAATCAGATCTAACTAGGAGGCAAATGGAATGGGTTTCAAGGAGATCATAAGCCGGTTGCCAGATGGTTTCCACTAAGAACTCATATCGTGACTCATATTCAGGAATTTCTAGAAGAGAGGCTATGGTAGCCATTACATCTGCTACTTTGTTCTCTATCCTGAGTATTTGCTCGAAGGAGATGGTCCCAAAGTGTTCTTTGAGGTCGTCGACCATCCGTTTGTATGGGATGAGCTTCTCATCTTTGGTCTGATACTCATCGTTGACCTGATTTATGATAAGTTGAGAATCGCCGTAGACACATAGTGCTTGGATTTTCCATTCAGTGGCCATCTTGAGACCAATTACCAAGGCTTCATACTCTACTATGTTATTAGTGCATGGAAATAACAACCTGTAGGACTTCAGAATTGTGTCACCTTGGGGAGTGATAAACAGGATACCTGCCCCCGATCCATGGTTGGTGTAAGATCCGTCAAAGTAGAGTTTCCAAGGAGATGTTGACAGAGTGATTAAAGACTCATCGAGAAACTCAAACTGCATTGGTGAAGTGTCTTGTAATGGTGCCTCGGCCAGTTGGTCAGCGATGATTTGTCCTTTAATGGCTTTTCTGTCCACATATTCTATATCATATTCACTAAGAAGCATAACCCACTTTGCTAGTCGACCTGTGAGAGCTGCTTTGCTGAGAAGATATTTCAGTGGGTCGATCTTGGCAATGAGTTTGACAGGATGTGCCAACATGTAATGTCGGAGTTTTTGTGAAGCAAAAACCACTGCAAGGCATGATCGTTCGACTTGTGAGTATTGCAACTCGTAGCCCACTAAGGTTCGACTGATGTAGTATACAGCTCTCTCCTTGTTCTCGTAATCTTGCTGTGCTAGAAGAGCTCCCAGAGCAGTGGGTGTAGCAGAGATGTAGAGAATTAAAGGTTTTCCTTGGATCGGAGGCATGAGTATGGGAGGATTCATAAGATACTCCTTTAGCTTGTTGAATGCCTCTTCGCACCGCTTGTCCCATTTAAATGGAATGTTCTTATGTAGGAGATGGCTGAAAGGTTGGCACTTGTCTGCCAGTTGTGAGATGAACCTGCGGATGGCCTGCAGCTTGCCCTGTAAGGATCTCAACTATGTTAGAGTCTTGGGCGGTGGCATGTCCATTATAGCTTTGACCTTGGCCAGGTCTACCTCTATTCCATTTGCCGACACGATGAAGCCTAGTAGCTTGCCTAATGTTACCCCAAACACACATTTCTTCGGGTTCAGTTTGACTTGGAATTGGTCCAATCTCTGAAAGACTTTTTCTAATATGTCCAGGTGTGAGTCCCTTGTGAGACATTTTGCCAAGATATCGTCAACATAGTCTTCCATAGTTACATGCATCATGTCATGGAATATAGTTGTCATGGCCCGCTGATATGTAGCACCTATGTTTTTCAGCCCAAAAGGCATGACATTCCAGCAAAAGGTACCCCATGGGCAAGTGAAAGTTGTTTTGTGTTGATCCTCAGGTGCTATTTTGATTTGGTTATACCCTAAGAATCCATCCATGAGTGATAGCATTGTATGTCCTGCAGTGAGGTCGACTATGATATCGATGTTTGGCAATGGAAAGTCATCCTTGCGGCATGCTTTGTTTAAGTCTCAGAAATCATTGCATAGTCGAACCCGGCCATCTGGTTTAGACATTGGCACAATATTAGATATCCATTCTGGGTAATCTATGGCTCTAATGAACCCCACATCTAGCAATTTCTTGAGTTCTTCTTTGACCAAAAGGGCTATATGAGGATGCATCTTTCTCAGCTTCTGCTTTACGGGTTTCACCCCTGGATCCAATGGCAAATGATGTAGAATTAGGTTTGGGTCCAAACCTGGCATGTCTGCATATGACCAAGCAAAGCTGCCTCTCTTCTTCTTAAAGAATGGTACAAACCTAGTTTTCTCTGGCGGTGTGAGAGATTTGGCAAAGTGGATAATCTTGGGCTGCTCTTCGGTTCCAATATTCACGGGCTCTGTCGACTCCACCACAATTTGTGACCTTTCCTGATACATATCACTAGGGAGAGTGTCAAGCATTCCATCGTCAGGTGCCACAGTTGGGTTTTCACCGTTAGATGCGTCCTTTCTTTTTATTGTTTTATGATCTGACACTACCGCAAGGCGGTTTTCACTGTTAGATCCATTTTTGATCTTGATGTTTTTGCAACTGGAAGGCTTGGCACCCTCCCCGAAGTAAGCCACGGTATTCAATTCGATAGCAAAACCAGCTTTATGATCTCCTCTTGGTAAGTGATCCCTAAGTCCCATATAATCAATGTAAGCATCATCGTTCTGGAACATATCTAATTGGGGGTTCCTTGCAGATCCCAGTCAATAAGCTCAGGGTGTAAGAGGGGAAGGGAGTTGGATGAGAGACCTGATTCATTGAGGGTGTGAATGGAAATGCTATGGGCATTGGCGGGGGTAGTGTTCTGGGTGGTACTTTCCTCTAAGTTGTTTATCGCAATGGAATCGAAACTTTCCTCGAAAGCCATAATCTCAGGGGTGGGCAAATCAAACTCTAGTGGTTTGTCCCGTTGCGTTTGTCCCTCATGGTAGGGGCTAAAAGTTTGGATGGCGTCAACCTCTTTGTCATCGTAGGAGTGCTCTGTTAGCTCGTCCCACTCATACTCATTTGAATCATCTGAATCTGCGTCACTATCCACTTGGAGTGTTTGGATTGTCTCCACAAGGCAGGCATTTTCCTTGGCTTTACCCTTGCCTTTGTACCCTAGGCCAGTTGTGTTTTTAGCCGAAGAGGATGAAGAAGGTTGTATAGGTTCAATGATTCCTTCTTTTCTGAGGCCTATGGGGCCTTGTCCTTCATACCCCATCCTGTGCAAAATAGTCTCACCCCGCCCATAGAGTTCTGTAGGGAGTTTAGGTGGTTCTTGGGGTGTGTTTTCTTCTTCAGCATAAAGCCACTGCAGGAGATCTCACTCCTCTGTCTCATCAGATAAGGTCCCCCATTTTACAAAGGGATTTGCGGGGGCTACAGGAGGAGCAGATGGATTTGGAAAATGTTTGGGTGGATGTTTGGGTTGGCCAAAAGAGCGAGGAGACAAAGGCATCTTGGCCAGGTTGAGGCTGTGCTCAATGGAGTATTCCCCCATGCCATTTTCTTTTATGGTAAGTTTTAGCGGTTTGGGTCTTGAGGAGGAAGCTTCAGTGGTATGGTCCTGTTGCGGGGTAGGGGAAATGTAGGCTCGGTTGTTGGGTATGACACATTCGGGTTTTGCACGGAAAGAATTGTAGTGTTGGTAGGGGTCGGGGTCACCTTGAATGGTGACCTGCTTGCCATTGTGCGGGAACTTAATGCATTGATGATAGGTTGAGGGGACAGCCTTCATGGCGTGGATCCATGGTCTCCCTAGTAGAATATTATAAGCAAGCTCCCGATCAAGGACTTGGCACACCACATCTTTAATTACCGGTCCCACTTGAATGGGTAGGACAATCATTCCTTTTGTGGTTCTTTCTTCCTCATCATATGCCTTAATGGTAATTTTCCTCCTTGGATCAACTACTTGTTCAGAGAACCCCAGTGCAAGGACTAACTTCAATGTGCAGATATTTAAACCAGCACCCCCATCAATGAGAACCCTCTTGATGCGGTGCTTGTGTATGAATGCGACAATGTGCAAAGGGGTGTTGTGGGGTTGAGATACAAAAAGATCATCTTGCTCAGTAAACGATATGGAATTGGAGGATGTCAAATTGCTTACCATGGTCTGAAACTTCTCTTGGGCCAGGTTAGTGGGGACAGTGGTTTCCACTAAGGCTTTCTCAAGAATCTCCTTATGAGAAGGAGATAGACACAAGAGCTCCAATATAGAAATGTGAGATGGGGTTTTCTGTAACTGGTCGAGGACATTGTACTGACGGGGGTTGGATGGAGATGGTGACGACCTTGGAGGAACGGTGTTGAGTGTGACTTTACCACTGCGGGTAATTATACTACAACCAGTGCGGTTAGGTCTTGGTTGTTGGTTGGGTGAGATGACATTGACCTGTGGAATATGTTCAGAAATGCAATTTATGGTGTAGTCAAATGGAACACTTGCATAGTTAGCATTGCTCGTCCCGCTGTTCTGATTTGGCAGGTTGCGATTATTGTTGTTGTCATTGTTGGTGTTGTCGTTGTTGTTGTGGCCATGGTTGTTGTTATATGGCCTGTTATGATTCAGAAGTGGATCCCTGTAGGCCACATGAGTTTCATTGGAGGTATGCTGTTGTGTCCCTCCCTGATTCTGATCCAGTATATCCTGTATGACATTTTTGAGGTGAATGCAGTTGTTAGTTGTATGCCCCCTTCCTCGGTGATATTCACAATAGTCTGTGTCCTTCCAGTAGGGAGGTTTGACTATAGGCTCGTAATCACTTGTTGGCGGTAGAGAAATTTCATTGTTAGCCAACAACTTCCATAGCGTAGATTCTTGAGACTCGCCTAACGGTGTGAATTTTCTTCTTGGGTTTGAATTGTACCAAGATCTAGGCTCTCGAGAGGGTGGTTTGTTGATTGCACCATTGTTTGCATCCCCCTTAAGAGTGAATATGGGTTGTTGTTTAGGTGCTGCCGCCTTGGCGTCAACTACCCCATCGTTGACCACATTCTTGTTCTTGGTCCAAAACTTTGATTTATCCGTAGTGTAATTGGAATTAGGTGTGTCCTTGTAGAGCTTGAGAGTTCCTTTAGTGATCATAGCTTTTTCAATGAATAGGCCCATTTCAATGACTTTGGAGAATGATGTAGGGCATTGTATCTGAATCTGATAGCTAAGATCCGTGTTTAGGTTGTGGACAAACATTTCCAATAGTTGCTTCTCAGGTATATCATAAGAACACTTACTAGCTAGCTGTCTCCATCGTTGTAAGAAGATGGCGAATGACTCACCACTCTTTTGTTTAGTATTGCGTAGATCTAGCATAGATACCTCGTGTTCTATGTTGTAAGAGAAGTGCATTATGAATTTATTGACAAGTTCATCAAAAGTTTTGATCCCTGGTGGGAGGCGCGAGAACCACTCCATAGCTTGACCACCTAAAGATCTTGGGAATAGTCTCATCAAGTAGGTCTCGTTGTGAGCTACTTCTAAACATGTGACATTGAATTCCCGGATATGATCTCTAGGGTCACCCTTCCCTTTGTATTTGTCAAACTTGGGGACTCCGAACTGAAAGGGGAAGGGTTTCATGACCAAACTTTTGTCAAAAGGATACGGAGCTATATCTTCCAAAGAGTATTGCTTGGAACTTGTACCAGTCTTAAGGTTGGATATTTCTTGTTTTAGACTTTCAATTTGTTGTCTCACGTCATCCATAGGAGCCTTTTGATCTATGGGTTTCTTGCCTCTATCATTTGCATTCGGGACTGTGTCATTCGTGCCTCTCTCATGATCATCACGTCTCTGCTCATGATCATTGTCTACATTTTCCATGATGGAGCTTATGTCAAAGTCTGCGGGGAGTTTGACTCTGAGATTAGCAAGATGGTGGAAGTATTTATCGGGGTCTTCAAGGAGTACCCTCTCTACCAGGCGTTGGAATTTGTGATCTTGGATGTGTGCTATTAATTCTTCATGATAAATTTCTTCGTCACCACCACGTGGTGGGGCGATGTGATCAGATGTGTCGGCCATTTCAATCAGCTTGTTGTACTGGGATCGAGTAAGAACCATGCAAGGTGGGGTGGGATGAAGTGGACCAGGATTAGAAATTTGGGTGAGGTGCCGACTGAGACTATTGTGAATGGGATACCTAGGACAAGATTTGGACAAAGGATTCTTTCGCTCAATGACTTCAAGTAAGACGGTTGACACAAGATGTTGGCCTCTAGTAAGGGTAGTCGATACCAGTCTTACTGTGTAGGGCTTAGTCGTTCAACAAGACTACTAGCAAAGGTACGGTGACCTACTAGGCTTACGTGAATTCACTAATGACACGAAAAAGGGACCTATGTCGAATCGGTATGGGACAAACTGACTTTGGGATAAGAGGGATTTGGACAGAAAGTGAATGTGACGAGTGATGAAAAAGAGAGACTCAGGTGAAACGGATGAAGACTGACTGCAAGGTTCAATCTGACCTCAGAAAATGAAACTAGGCTGAAATGGGTGCTCCAATCAAGTGAAAATATTTTCTAAAAAATAGGGCAAGTGCTCACTGTCACATATGCGCAGCAAAAATGAGCCAATGCACCGCAAGTCTCAGTATATGCGCAACTATGGTTAAGTATATATGTGCAGCAACAGTGTGTATATGTGTAGCAACAGTATATATGCGTAGTAGGTCGATATAAAAGTGCAGCAAGTCACAGTATATGCACAGCAGAAAAGAGTATATGCGCAGCTCTGATATTTTTACAAGATTTTTGGATTTTTCTTCTGTTTTTGGTATTTTTTGGCTGAAAAAGGTCTTCCTGATCTGATATTATGAATTAACAGCAAGAAAACATAGCAAGCACAAAGAATATTTTATAGTTTTTCATTGTTTTTGTAGTTTTTTCAACTCTATTTTGGACAAAAGCAAGCACAAAATCCTAGGCGAGAAATGGATTATAAGGGATTTGGGCCACTAAAACAAGAGGTGTTTAATGCGGGCAACCGTTCAAGTGGTTACACGTGCGGTGGTACTACTCTCCGTTATGGAGTCTCCCAGCCTCAAAGGGTTACGCCTGAGAGGGTTTTGGGGGAGGTTGGCCGTCGGTGTAACATAACAACACTTGTTGTAGGAAGTTTTCACCTCAAGCACAATTTATTTTAAGTGGCTTGGTAGGGCTTGGCGTTAGCCTATTACCACTCAGGGCCGTTCCCACTTGGACAAGCGTGCATCCAAGGGCAGGCCCCTCCTAAAGGTTAAACAAATAGAATGACAAGTCTGGCACTCTGATCACCCAGAAGAGGGGAGAGAATAAACCTATTGTCATTCGCAAGCATAGAATACACTGATTAATCCACCCTAGTTAAAAGTGAAAAAACTAAATGGGCTAATCTATTCAAACACAGAACTTTGAAGTGAGTTTAGCAATATAGCAGTGGTTCAATTTTAAACCCCAGAAAGCAGTAGTGAGTTCAATTTTAAACCGCGTAGCACGAGATTGTTAACTTTGAAATTCTGGTCTCACGATATAGCAATGGTTCATTTTAACTTCAAGATCATTGATGAGTTTAATTTTAAACCGCGTAGCACGAGATTGTTAACTTTGAAATTCTGGTCTCACAATATAGCAATGGTTCATTTTAACTTCAAGATCATTGATGAGTTCAATTTTAATCTTAGATAGCAATAACTTGGAAGGTGTTTGCAATGCAAGCAAGAAATAATCCAGTTACTTTCTCCCTGATTAGAACTAGATGAAGATTTGAATGAACATCAATTTTACTTACCCTCAGAAAATGAAATGTGAACTAATTAGATGCAACTACATGGAACTAAACCAGATCCTATCCTGCAAAACAGCTCCAGCAAACACCTGCGAAAAGGTTAGAGTTAGCAAATTCTCCTAAGAAAGTACTAAAACCTCAGTCTGTTACAAATGCGCAGCTTCAGTGATCATATGCGCAGAAATAATCAACAGAAGCGCCACAATAATGAATGTGCCGTAACAGTGCACGTATGCGCTGTGAAAATGAATAAATGCACAGCAATAACGAATGCATAGTTACAGTCTTCAAAAGCACAGCACAAATGAACAGATGTGCAATATATTCAAAAGCACCATAATAGTGCGCAAAAGCGCCACAAAAATACACAAATGCGCAGAAAGGATAAAAGTGCCGTAATAGTCTTTATATGCACCGTGGAAATGTTTAAATGCACCGAAGTAACCTGTGCGTGACTTTGTGTGACCTGTACAGAACCTGCCTTCAAAAAAGCTCAAGTTTCGATGAGATAAAGGGGCAAAGGCCCCACGGTGGGCGCCAAAAATGTAAGGGTAAAACGTAGATCAATCAAATGAATAATGTATGACCCAAACATCAACAGAATAGGAGATAACAAAGAAGATTAAACGTAAATAGCAATGAATAACACAAAGCAAACCTTCCCTGAAATCAATGCTTCTGTTGTTTGCCTATTACAACCGTCCTTTTGCAGATGAAGTGAGCCCTCACAGAGTACACTCTTTTAGCTGTTCGTAGGAAGTCGATGGTAAATGGCTATGGTGATATGCAATGAAGATGAGCTCCAAGGCAAGTATGTGATCTCAAGCTTATGGATGGTAAAAGGGTGCCAAAGGCGCGCTGGTGATATTTCTGCAGAGTAACGATGTCAAAAGCCTAGATGAATAGAATGGAGGGATGAAGCTTCATTTATAGACTTGGGAGAATGGAAATCAACGGTTGAGAGGAGATATGAAGATCAACAGCTGAGGATGGTTGAGGAATGTGCAACCAGTAGAAATGTGACAAGTGTCCCAGCTCCATCATGAAAGAGGGGATGTGACAAAATTGATTGGAGAGTTAACTCCATTGACTGAACAGTTAACAAACTTGATTGATCAGTTAGAAGAGTGGATTATGGAACTGACTGAATTGATTGAGGAATTGACTCAATTGACAGGTTAGTTAACACTTTTGATTGATTAGTTAACTAACCTCTGATTTGAGAAGAAATAGGCCATGTGGGTGAGGGAAAATAAGATAATTAAATATTAAATATATTTAATTACATGTGCAACCTGATGAGGTGGACAAGGTGAGGTGGAAAAGGCGAGGTGGAAAAGGTGAGGTGGATTTTCGAATTTAGAACTTAGGATAGAGGAATTTGGATTAATTAAATAATTTATGATTATTTAATTATGTAGGACATTTAGAAGAATTTTAATTAAATAAATTGAATTTATTTAATTATGGAACAGTGAATCGATTAAATAAATTTGGAATATTTATTTAATTAATAGGAAAATAGAATAAATATTTGGAATATTTATTTAAGATGATTCGTGTCATTTTTAGGCATATACACTACTTAACCTAGATCTAGACCTGTATGAAGAGACAGCTTTGCAACTACTCAAGGATGTTTTCTTTGCTTGACCAACTAAAACTATGGGGGTTGTTCTCACTGGTCAACTGCAATAGATACTTATGTGATTGATTCTACTATTAGTTGGAGGGAGAATATGTACTGCTTGACTGAAATGATACCTACAAGTAGGACATACAAGTGAGATCTACACATTAAGAATAGGATCTCAAATTCGACTCATGCTATATATGCACCTATGTGTGTACCTACAAGGGTTCAGGGGTGGAACCTACATATTGGGGCTACATGTTGTACCCACAGATTGGGAATAATCCAAAGCCGCTGGTGAAACTGAAACCTTTGTCTTCATCATTTCAATAATAGCCCAACACCCCCCACCCCAGGCTATAATGGTTTCTTGGGGGTGGGTGGGAACCCCATGGGAGGTAGATTAGTTGTTCTAGCCCAATAATATGCAACTTGTATTCAAGGGGAGGCCATAATAATATATATTACCTATTGTTGGGGCCCAACCCTATAATTCCTGGGTGTGAGGGAACTATAGCACTAGGTGGGTGGTAAAGTTGGTGAACAAGATTGGGTGGGGTTGGTTTGGTTGTTCTAGTTTGGTTGGGTCAAACCCTTCCCAACTCCAAAAGTAAGGAATAAAGCTTGATGGGTACATTGGCTAGATTGATTCGAAGGAAAGAGAGAAGGATTGGGTTGGGTTGGTTGTTGGCTAGTAGGCCATGGAAACTATAGGACCTTCTAGCTAGATTGATTCTCAAGATTAGAATCGCAAGGTTGAAACTAGTCGGGGAAGCCAAGATCGATTGGGTTGGGTAGTTGGATAGCTAGATTTGATGGAAAGAGAGATGGCTTGGTACATTAGATAGGTGGATTGGTACATTTGAGAGATCGACAAAGAAGCTATAGGGTCGGCTTTAACCCCCCACAATAATATATATTCCTATAGGGGCCCCCACATGAGGGCAGTGGCTATGTAGCCCCGTATTTGCACTGGGGCATGGATGTCTACCCCATCCATGCTATAGTCTGTCTATTCATGCAGCGACCCCATACTTCACTCTGTGTACGAGCCCCACAATTTCAAACTTCCAAAATTACGGAGAAAAATGACAAATATTCCATTTAAGTGCTTATATTTAATATTGTAATAATAATATAAATATAATATTATATTATAATTATAATTATAATATAATATTGTAATAATATAATAATTATAATAAATTTATAATAATATAATATTTATAGTAAATTTATAATAATATTATAATTATAATTAAATAATTTTATTTATTGTATTTATTATTATAAACATTCTTTATAATAATGTAATAATAAAAATGAAATATTGAGGTCTGCATGCAAAAAAACCTATCGGTGAACTTGTGAATTAGCTTTCCGGCGGATGTCGACTCCTCTGACCGCGATCTGCAACCGGAAGGTGGCGTCAGCAGCTCGGTGGTGAGGTGGAGGAGAGTCTCTCTCCTCCACATGGTTTGAATTTGTCCTCTCTTCTCTGCATTGCTTTTATTTCTTTCTGTTCTTTATTTTAGTTTTATGCCTGCCTTCCTTGTGCGAAACCCTGGTTTCATTTATGGATGATGTCTTGCCCGATGGCTCTCTCCCCAAAGCCCCTGATATTTACTCAGCCCCTAATCAAACTCTTAATGTTTCTCCTCCTTCCGCCTCTGCGACTGCCATTTTGTCTACTCAAACCCTCAAAAAATCTTTTGCTGAAACGATGGCTCCGGCTTCTAATGGTGTCTCCCCAGATGCTCGCTTTATTAAGACTCTTGGAAAGCAAAGAACCAGTTGAAGAAGGTAAGGCTTCCTTCTCTGCTTCGGCTGATTCTTTTATTTCGCCAAATAATGAAATGATGAAGGAAATTGCATTAGAGAAGGATAGGTTAGCAAATATTGCTATCTTTTTTGCTTGCATAGATGTTGACAAATGCCCTCCTCGAAAATTTTTAGATGACTAGTTTAACAGCCTATGGAATATCAAAATGGGTTTGAAAATTTCATTCTGCAGGAAAATTCAACGGGGTTTGTTCATTATCTTTTTTCAAAATCATGAGTCCCAATTGGAAGCCCTAAACCACCATTACTGGACGGTTGGCAAAACTTCTTTTAGGGCTCTTCCCTGGTCTCAGGAAGCTGTTGAAGATGAAATTTTAGCCCTTTCGTGCCCTAGATGGTTAATTTTGAGGAGTGTTCCTCCCTTTCTTTAGAAATTTTTGCCCCAGCTTCTTGAGGAATTTGGCAAGATCATCTGGATTGATGAAACTGCCCGTTTGGTCCCCAATCTCGACGCTGGGGTTCTAATCTCCATCAAACCTAGGATTGATATTCCATCGGACTTGAAGGTTAATATTAATGGTCAATTTTTCGTTTTCCCTATCGAAATCCTTGGGGGGTTAAATGCGTGCTCTCTATGCAAAAGGGAGGGTCATCAAAGAAAGGACTGTCCTATTATTACTAATCAGAAAAAACCTAGCATTAATACTGAGAAATCCAACCCTGACCTGATCTCTGCTGGTAATTCTATGTTGGATGCTCAAATTGTTAACCCTAAAACCCATACTGAACAACCAGCTTCTCCTAAAACCTCTATCCCCCCCTCAAGAACACTACCACGATTGCTTTAACCACTCCCAGTGTTTCTCATAAAACTGTTAACCCCTTATCTGAATCAAAAAATGGGAGCAAATCGGCACCAGCTTGCCCTCTATTTGCCTCTAATGAAGATGTTTTAAATAAGACTGCTTGCCCTGATGACTTCCAAATTGTCGCAGACCGGAAAGGAAGACGGAAAAATGCACAGCAACTGGCTTTAGAACAAATTTGACCACGCAAGGCCAGGACCAATCCTGTTGAAATTATTAACTCTAGCCCTATTTTATTACTGGATAACACTCCTTATGTTGATAATGGGAAACCTGATGATGCTATGTTAGACAGTCAAAAGTGTATCCCTCCAGACCCAGGGTTAGCTCCTTGTCCTAACCTCTATGCTCCGGATAATGATAGCACTAAGAATCTATCAATTAAAAATTTGTTTTCTGCTTTAAATGAAATAGAGGACATCTCAATGATTGAGGTTGTCTATGCCAATCCCCTATTTAATAGTAACCGCCCTCCTTCTGGCATGGATCACTCCATGGGTCTGGAATGTGAGGGAAACAGTGATGAAGAGGATGAGAATATTAAAAGTCTCTCCTCCAAAAAGAAAGGAAGACCTCTTGGATCGAAGAACAAAAAAAAGACTGGAGACCAAGCGGGTCTCTCTACTAGATCTAACAATCCTAGTTCCTCATGAAGATCTTGTCTTGGAACGTGAGAGGTCTTGAGTCTCCTGATCACAAGTTTATTGTTAAGAAGTCTATTAATATGCACAATAATCTTGATTTCCTAATGCTACAAGAAATTAAAGCAGTTGGTTTTGCTCTTGATCTTGCTCTTGATTGCATTTGGAGGGATGCTATTAAGATCTTCTCCAACCATCCCAAAGGAAATGGAGGAGTTGCTCTTATTCTGCATCCTAAATGGGCTAAACAAATTTATGACTCAGGTATTTCTCCATGCAACAGAGCGGCCTAGGTTGTCATTAAAGATTGTGACTCATGTTTTGGAATCTTCTCTTTATATGCTTCCAATGATTATAGAGAAAGATCTCAACTTTGGGATTGGATGATCTCCCTGCCTAACATCCCATGGATATTTGGGGGGGATTTTAATATGATTGAATCAGATATTGACAAATCTGGAGGTGCTCCTTTTGAATGGAAAGGTTCAGAAAAAATCTGTTGGGATAGATTTAAAAAACATTTTAATCTCTTTGACCCCTTTTATGATCATGCTTGTGATAATTCTATCCTTAATTACACTTGGTGCAATTTTCAGCAGGGTGTCAATCGTATTTATTCTAGACTAGATAGATTCTACGCCAATCTCGATTTCTTCTCCTTCTTTTCCTCTGCCTCCTCACCTGCCATTGCTATTCATCCTTCCAGTCTTTTTGATCACTACCTCATATCTGCTACCATCAATTATAGAAATGCCATCCCTCCTTCTGCCCCTCACTCTAGGAAGTTTATTCTTAATACTTCTCTTCTTGATGATCAAAATGTTCTGATTGCCATCAAAATGGTTAGACTTTTTAACCTGAATAATAAGAATATTTCGCATATAACTAGATGGAATACCAATATTGAGTCTTGGCAAAAGGTCTTTCAGACTTTCGGTCAGAAAAAAGCTAAGGATTTTAGAAGAGTGGAAAACTCTTTATCTGAGCATCTTCTTTCCCTAGAAGCCAGTATCCAAACCCAACCTACTTCTTCTATTCTGGTTGAGCAAGTTTCTCTTGCTAGAAATAAGCTTAGAAAACATCAGCAAGCTAAAATTAAAGGAGCCTCCATCAGATCTTGAAATTAATGGCTGCAATTCGGGGATAAAGGTTCAAAATTTTTCTTTAATTTCTTAAAACAAAAACATGCGAGGGAGAGAATTGACATGATTGTCGTTGAGGACAGAGAGCTTCTCTCTCTTCATGACATTATCAATGCCTTTCGGGAATTTTATTCCAATCTCTTCTCATCTAAAGATTCTTCTAACTCTGTTGATATTAGAAACCGCTGCATGAACCTTATTCCTACCAAGATTTCTGAAGAAGACTCTATTCAGCTTCAAAATATGGTTTCCCCTCAGGAGATTGCTAATGTTATTCGTAAGCTTAAGGATGATAAAGCTCTGGGTCCTGACGGGCTCCCTGCTGAATTCTATAAGACTAACATTGATTGGATCACTCAGGACCTTTATAATTTATATTCTGAAGCTTTTGAAAATGGTTCCTTGGGGTCCTCTATTAATATTGGCATCATTAAGCTCATCCCCAAGGCTGGTGACAAGGCTCTTATCAAGAATTGGCGGCCTATTACATTGCTTAATGTTTCATACAAGATTCTTGCTAAAGTCTTGGCCACCAGACTTGAAAAAGTTCTTCCTAAATTTATTTGCCCCACTCAGACTGGGTTCATTAAAGGCAGATACATTTTGGAAAATTTAATCACTAGTTGGGAAACTATGGAATGGGCTAAGACTTCTAATCAAGATACTGCTATGTTGCTTGTTGATTTTGAGAAGGCTTATGACAGAATTGAGTGGGACTTCATTGTTAAAATGCTCAGAGCTTTCGGTTTTCCTCCTAACTTCTGTAGTTATGTTAAAGTTTTGCTTGCTGATGCCTCTGCTCTTATTGAAGTTAATGGTAATCTTTCACAACCTATTATGCTTTCTCGTTCCATTAGGCAAGGATGCCCTCTTGCTCCTGCCCTTTTTGTCATTGCCTCTGATGCTCTTTTTTATCTTCTTCGGGATGATTCCCTCTCTCCTAGAGTTCATGGGATTACCCTTCCTGATAATTTTGAACTTTTAAACATTCAGTTTGCCAATGATACCTCTCTTTTTTTGGAGCTTTCTCAACATAATATTCATTGTCTTAATCAAAAACTTAAGCTTTTTGGGAAAGCCTCAGGAGTTCACGTTTCCAGCTCCAAATCTATTAAGCTTGGCTGGAAAGAGACTCCTCCTGACTGGTTGAATCAATTTGGTTATTCGTGGGGTGGGCCTCATAAGATTGTCAGATATCTTGGTATTCCCTTTTCTGTTGCTCCTTCTCTCAAGGATATGTGGGGGTGGGTCAAGGACAAGATCATTAATAAACTGAATAATTGGAATCATAAGACTCTCTCACTTGCTGGAAGGGCTCAAGTGTGTCAAAAAATCTTATCTTCTTACAGTATATATTACTCATCCACTTGGATGTTTAGTAACTACCAGATCTTTGAAATTCAAAAGGTTATTTGCAACTTCCTATGGTCGGATGGTAAAGGAAAGAGAAAGACTCACATGGTGAAATGGAACTGGTGTCATTTGGATAAAAAAGTTGGTGGCCTCGGACTTAAAGATTTTAGATTGCAAGGAATCTCCCTTGCTTCCAAATGGATCTTCCAGGCCTTTGAGGGTAACGAGCCTTGGAAGGTCCTTATCAGAAATAACATCCAGTGTGGTGTCCCAATATAGCTAAATCCTGGAAAGGTCTTCCTTTCTGTGATTTGATGGCTGGCCGTTTTGCTGTTTCTGTTCAAGGGACCTAGGTCTTTAGATCCATTTGGAAGGCTTGGGAGATGGTCCGAGGTTTCATTGACAACTCCAGTTTTGATTATCAGTATGCTATTCATGGAGAGCGCTCTATTTGGTGGAACCTTACCAACTCTGATAAGCCTCTTGCTCTTACCAAAGGATGTTCTGTTAGATCTTGGAATGCTATGGGCATCAAATGTATTATGGATATCATGGAACAGAACACTCTTATTAGCTGGAACAATCTGTCCAGAATGTATGATCTTCCTAATTCTCAAATCAAAACTTATAATTTATTTAAGAATGCTTGTGCCTCCTTAAATCTTCCTAGAAGTACTGATGTGGATTCTCATCGTTACCTATCTTTTAGATGGAGAGATGGGTCCCTGCTAACAAAAATTACAGCCAAAGACATATACAAGTTTCTCAACACTGACACTGCTGTGACTAATCATATTAACAAAATTTGGTATTGTAATCTTAGTTCCACTGAATGGCAAAAATCCTTTGGCATTTTATGGAAATCCCCTATTCCTCCTAAAGTTAAATGTTTTAAATGGCAGCTCCTACTTGATAAGCTTCCTGTTAGAAATCATCTTACTGGTTATGATACTTGTTCTATTTGCAGAGTTCCTGAAACTATGAGGCATATATTTTTTTATTGTAATTTTGCAAAAGAAATCTGGTTAATGTTTGGAATTTCTATTACTAAACATGTCTATACTATTGAGATTGTTACTGGCTTTATACAAGGATTGAGAAAAGACGCTAACCTTTTTTGGTATATTCTTTCATCTTCCATTCTTTGGTTCATATGGAAATTTAGAAATGAAGCCAAATTTCAAGGCATTGATAGAAGTCTTACTGGGTTTTACAGAAAACTCACTCGTTTTAAGATTGCCTCTCAGGTTTGCTGCATTATGAATCTGGAACATGATAAGCTTCTGAGATTTCTTAAAGATGGACACGCCTCGAGGTTTATATATGAGATGAAGCATGGATATGAATGGGCCAGTATCTTAGAAGACAAAAATACTTTTGACAAAGCCCTTGATAACTTGATTAAAGAGATTAGAGATAATGGTACCCCTCCTTATGAGAAACTGGATATGTATGCTCAGATTCTGGACAGCAAGAAGGTGGTCTGGATGGAAGGACCGCAAGGATGGACGACCTGGTTGGAAAACTGGGATGATATTCTTACTTAGCTACTCTTGGTTACTCTCTCCTTTTGTATCTCCGTACTATTTATTATGTGATTTTGATACTCTAGTTTGACCCCTTGGGCTAGCTGTTTGCCCTTGGGTCTCTGTTGTATATTTAATACTTTGAACTCTCGATGATTAATATAAAAAAAAATAATGTAATAATATAATATTATTATATTTAATAATGTTATATTATATTATTATATATTGATTTAATTAATGTCTTACATGTTATATGATATAATTATATATTAATTTAATTAACTTTTTCTAATAATATGATAATAATATAAATTTAATATTATTATATTTAATAATGTTATGCTATATAATTTTGATTTAAAATAATTAGGGTTTTTAATGGGTACTATAAAATAGTTGGGTTTATAATAATTAATATTATATTGATAATATTATTATTGATATATAATATAATATAATATATCATTATATTATATTATATTATATATAATAATATATAATATTATAATAATGTAATACTATAAATATAATATTACTATATTTGATAATTTTATATGATATATATCAAAGGATAAGTCATTTCAACATTTATCCGGATGGATTTTTCAAAGGAAATTAAATAACCATATTATTGATTTAATAGAGAACTATTCAAGTAATAGTGAAAGAAAAATTAAACTAGAAACAATCTAACATCTTTATGCAGATTAAATACAAATTCAAAATCATCTTAATACAAGGTAAAGTATTTAAAGTTAAACTATATAATAGAAGTAGCAATATCAATATTTATTATGTTGTCATTTGGGTTATGGCAACAATTAGATTTAGGGAAAGCATTAGTGTTTGCATATAATTAGGGTTAGGATTACGACAACAATTAGTTTTAGCGAAAGAATTAGGGTTAAGGTTAGGGTTAGAATTAGGGTTAATGTTAAGGTTGGAATTAGTGTAACAAATAGGGTTAGGATTAGAATTAAGCAAGAGGAGCTCATTGGATTTTATTCCTTTTATCCATTTTTAAATGATTAATTAAATGTTTTTTTATCAATAATAAAATAGATTCTCAACAAAATATTCAAAAATAAATATACAGAGTTATAGATAGTTTATATATATATATATTCAAGTCTAATATTATGGAGTCAAAAAAGGCAGAGCAGGCGAAGGAGGAATCCAGTGAGGGAGGTAAGGGCGAAGGAGATGAAGTGCTAAAGGTTCTGTTACTAGAGGCAGAAGCAAGGCAGGATTATTCTAACAAAACCTGGATCATTGTTGGTAATGTCAATCTTTTGATTTTGGATGATATTCCGATAATAGATGTTCCTACCGAGCTCCTGAACGCCAAGGTGGAAAAGCTAAAAAAGAATGTGGTAATTGCTAAATTCATAGGAATTTGGCCTCCTATGAAAGAAATCAAGGAATGGATTGATCAAAAATGGCTTGGGGTGAGAGTCGAAGTGTGTTTCCTTGCCCTAGGGTTTCTACAGATCGAGTTTCAATCAGAGTTTGAGAGGGACAACATACTGAAGGAAGGGCCGTGGTTTATGGGGAACTCGGGGCTTTTTATTAGGGCTTGGACACCACGCTTTGATCCACATAAAGAATTGATTCAAAAAGATCATGTCTGGATTAGAATGTATAAGATGCCACAGGAGCTTTGGACAGAGGAGATCTTCAGGCTTGTTGGTAACGCGTTAGGAACTTACATGTCTTGCTCAGAGGCGTTGCAGCAAGGTAAATTGGCCTCTTATCTAAGAATTTGTGTATATTTGGATTTAAGTCAACTATTCAAACATTTCATCAAGTTGTCCTCAGAAATAGGCTTGTGGCATCAAGAGTTGGACTATGAATGCCTCCCAATTAGATGCTTTAAGTGTTGGAAGATAGGGCACCTAGCAAGATCTTGTGATAAAACTAAGCTAGAGAAAGATAAAGTCTATGCAAAAGATAAAGGAGAGTCCACTCTGGGATAACTACAGAAGTCTTTTGTGACTTTTGGTACTCAAGCGAAGGATCAGATGTCTCCCTGCAATCAGATCTAGGCTCTGGGTGATCCTATGATTAAAAATGTTGCTAAGGAAATTTTGGTTCCACTGGATAAGCCCTTTGAGGAGGACAAATCCGTTAAGAACATGGTTCTTACAGAGACCAACAACGCTCAGTCACAAAGACCTAATTTCAAGCTAGAAAGAAAGCTTAATTCAGAGATCTCTTATGGGGTAGAGATCTCAGATGAAGAAGTGGACTCAAAGGATAAGGAGAATGATTGGAAAATTCAAACCAGAAATGAGAAGAGATGAAAACAAAATATACTCATGGATGCAGGTGGCCCTTCCCTTAGAGGTAGGAAGATGGACGCAAGCAAGGAAAAAAATGCTACCTTGGTCGAGATTGGGAAGGGGACGCAGGAAACAATGAATAAATTTGTGAAGAAGGGGGGTGAGAACTCCCAGACCCCCCATAAGAAATGGATATTGTAAGTTGGAATGTCTAAGGCTTGAATGGCTTGGAGAAGCATCATTTGGTCAAATGGCTGATTGAAAAAGAAGCACCTGATGTGTATTTATTGCAAGAAATGAAGCTAGGGAAGGAAGAAATGATCATTTTATTAAAAAGAATCTAGAAATCAACGGAAGGATGTGTGATTGGAGCAGTTGGTATGACAGATGGTCTTGTGACTACTTGAAATAAATCTAGGTTTGTTGGAAATGAGATCTCAAGAGATGACAACGAAATCATGGTGGAGTTAAGACATGTGCAGGTCGCAGAAAGATTTTTTATCACTACTATCCATAGGCCTAATCTTGAAGGAGATAGGATTAGGTGTGGGAACCATTTGGTTGACTAAGGGCCATGCATTCAGAGGAGAATTGGATAGTGGGTGGAGATTTCAATGCTATCTTAGCCATGGAGGATAAAAAAGGAGGTAGGGTTTTAGAAGCTTGGGTTCAATTGGCTTTAGAAATTTTTGTGAAGAAATTTCTCTGGTAGATATTCGACCCAAGGAAGGTTGGTTCACTTGGTCCAATAGAAGGCTTGGGGAAGAAAACATCTTGTGTAGATTGGATAGATTCTTAATTAATTCAAAGTGGATCTTGAAACTGGTTAATTTTTTCTCAAAGGTGTGTGATTTCAGAGGTTCTAACCACTAGCCTATAAGGCTAGTTAAAATGGCTGGTCAAAAATTGAAAGGTATTCCTTTTAAGATGGAAGCTTTTTGGTATGAGCATCCTAGTTTTTATGAAGCTTTGGAGGGGTGGTGGCAAAAGGAATTCAAAGGGAATAAGAGATTTATCATTCATAAAAAAACTCTTGGAGGTTCAAAAGCAGGCAAGGGATTGGAATAGGAATGTTATGGGTAATCTTTTTACTGCAAAAACCAAAGTGGAAGAGGGCTTGGCTAAGGCTGAACAAGAACTTGCAAGCTCAAGATTTTCCACCATCGCCACTTGGATAAGGAAAAAGATAAGCTAGATGAGCTGAATAGGATTCTACACATGGAGGAATTGTTTTGGCTTCAAAATTCTAGGGTCAAGTGGCTGAAGGAAGGAGATAATAACACAAAATTCTTTCACATGTCCACCATTGTCAGGAGAAATCACAATAAGATACTGAAAATTGAGATGCCAAGTGGTTCGACTATAGAAGATATAGAAGCAATCAGGGAAGAAGGAAGGTGCTTCTTCCAAAATATGTTAGGAGTATCAGATGAAGTCCATCTTGAAGATCAAACTAGATGTCTGGCAAACATTCCAAATTTGGTAAATGACGATATGAATGAGAAGTTGATGGCGTCATTCTCCAAGGAGGAAGTCAAATCAGCTGCCTTTTCTCTAGGAGCTATTAAAGCTCTGGGCCTGATGGGTTTCAAGCCAAGTTCTTTCATAAGTTTTAGGATCTCATGGAAGATGATGTATGGCAAGTAGCGGAAGAATGCAGATTGAGGAAATCGATGATGAATGCCTGGAAATTGACGTATATCACCCTTATCCCTAAGGTAAAGAGTCCTAAATACTCTGATGAGTATAGGCCAATTTATCTTTGCAATTTGATTTACAAAATAGTTGCTAAGGTGATGGCTATAAGGCTTAAATTTTGTTTGGAAAATATTATCACTGAAGAACAAAGTGGCTTCTTGAAGGGAAGGCAGATCCTAGACAGTGTTGTTCTGGCTCATGAAATGGTTCACTCCATAAAAACCAAAAAGAAGGAAGGCATGGTCATTAAATTAGATATGAATAAGGCATATGGCATGGTGTCTTGGGCCTTTTTGCTAGCAGTTATGAAGAAATTAGGGTTTGGAGAGGCTTGGTGCAGTTGGATTCTTAGTTGTGTGTCTTCAGTTCAATATGCAATCTTGATCAATGGTAGAGCGACTGATTTTTTTAGGCAAAGAGAGGGTTGATACAAGGGGACCCCCTCTCACCTTTCCTCTTCTTGATTGTAGTAGAAGGTTTGAGCTATGCTTTAAGGAAGGCAAAGGATGAAGCCAAAATCAAGGGGTTATAGGTTTCAAGTGGATGTCCAAATCTCACTCATCTACAATTCGTGGATGACACCCTACTCTTTGGTGAAGTTTCGGTCTGGGAAGCCTCGAGGCTGAAGGGGATCCTCTCTGACTATGAGAAGGTGGAAGGTCAGAGAAGGTCAATCAAAATAAATCTTGTATTTATTTTCTTAAAGGGAATTGTCCTAATGCCTTGAAAGTTCAAAGAATCTTAGGGTTTGACATTGGTCTTCTTCCAATAATTATTTAGGCTTACCTTTGGTCAGTAGTAGGGCTTTTGAGGAAGAATGGAGAAAGGTAGTGGACAAGGTTCAAGGCAAGCTTGCCTCTTGGAAAGGTAAATGGCTGACTTTGGAAAGCAGAATCACCCTAATCAAGGCTTCCTTAGTGGTTCTCCCCATTTATACAATGTCAGTGTTCAAGATCCCTAGCAAGATAGCTAAAACCTTGGAGAAAATGTAGAGGATTTTCCTTTGGATGGGCTTAGAAGATAAGTTCAGATATGATCTGGTTAAATGGGAAGAGGCTTGCAAGCCTAAGAAACTGGGTGGTCTAGGTTTCCATAGCCTCAAAGAGATGAATAGAGCCCTGGGAGCAAAACTGGGTTGGATAGTATATGAGGAAAGGGATAGGCTATGGAGTAGAATTATCTAAGCTAAATATTTCAAAACCAAGTGGAGAACCTTTTTGATAAGAATTCAGTTCTGCCTTGTGGGTCAAGTATCTGGAATTTTGTCAGAATCAGCTCTAAAACTCTTGTGCCTGACTTAGTTTGGCAAGTTGGGCTGGGGTCCAAGGTTAGGTTTTAGAGGGACCCATGGGTTGAAGGTAAGCCCTTGCTATCTAATCTAGAGTTCGCCAGCTTGGCTGCTATGGTTGAGCCTAATATGGGACTTATGGCCAGAGATTATAAGGAAAAGGTAGATGGAAGATGGGTTTGGAAGACTTTGGAAGAGCTGGAAGGGGATTTTCTGAGAATTTGGAAGGTAATTATTACTCTCATCAGTAAGATTCCTTTCATGGAGGAGGAGGATATAGGGAGGTGGAAGTTCAGTGGGGATGGTAAGGCTACAGTAAGGGAGGTTTTTAACAAATACTTCTGCAGAGGAACCAAAGTTGATCCCTCAGTTGTTGCTTGAATCTGTTGCAAACAAGGGTTGCCGAAAGCCATATCCTTCCTTTGGATTGCATGGAAAAATAAAGGTCTTACCTGGGACAGAATTGTGAAGTTGGGAAAATTTGGCCCTTCCGGTGACCCCTTTGTAAAGAAGCCGGTGAGGACGGTAATCACCTTTTTCTATTATGCAACTTTGCTCAGGATCTTTGGGGGAGGTTTCTTGGTCGATGGAAGCTTAGATGGGAAACTCCTAGGGATGTGAAGATGTTGCTGGTGGGTTGGGACCTCAAGATTAAAAGTAAAGGTCTTAGGCTAATATGGGATGTATAATTTCTAGCTTTTTTGGTTTGGAATCTATGGTTGGAGCGTAACAGAAGAGTCTTTAGTGATCAGGAAAGAAGTGTTGATACAGTGTGGGATAAACTAGAAAGTCTCATTGGTGAGTTAGGAGAATTATAGAAAGGAAAATAATGGCAAGTAAGTGATATGGAATCGGGTTGGGCTGGTGAGTGGCCAAGGTTTAGATGGCTAGGCTTCCAAGGTGCCCAGAGGCTGAAAGATCAAGGTGACCAAGCAATTAGATGGACTCCCCCAGCTATCAGATGGATTAAACTTAATTTTGATGGTGCGGCCTAAGGTAACCCGGGGGAGGCAGGAGGTGGAGGGATCTTCAAAGATGAGAAAGGGCATCCATTGGGGTATTTCTCTCTGTCCTTGGGTCAGGACACCAATAATATAGCTGAAGCCAGTGTACTTAGGGAAGGGCTAAGGATTCCCTTAGAGAAAGGATGTACCAACCTTTGGATTGAAGGAGACTCAAAGTTGGTAATTGATCTTTTAGACAAAAAGGGTTCAAGAAACTGGAGATTAGAGCAAGTTGTGAATGAAATCAGGATGTTGATGAAGGGGTTCTCTAGCTTCAAAAAGTCTCATATAAAGATAAAAGGCAATATGGTAGCATATTGGGCTACTAATAAGGGTATAGATGCAAAGGATAGCAATAGGGTTGGTGATGGTAAGCTCAAGGTCTCCTACCCCACTGATCTTCTTAGATTAACTCAATTTAATATTAAGGAACATCCACCTAATAAGGGGCTAGCATGTTAGATAGACAGGTGGCGACACATAAGCAGTGGATTGGGGGACTTAGCAAAGGAATGATCATCAGTGTCAATTTCATTGTAGTGCCCCTCCATTCTCATCGTGGATGTGCAGATAGTTAGCTTTGGAACTTGGAGATGAAGGTAAAATAATAGGGATATTTAAAGGTATGTGCTAATGATGTTAAGTAGTTGATGTTTGAAATTGACAACTGCAATATTGTTGTGCAACATGGACTGATGATATTTAGAGTAGACAGTTAAAATGGACTTCCAAGAGGAAGCCTAATCCTAGGGGGGAGAGTGTAAGACCCCGTCCCTTGTGGCCTTATTGATCCTGCTAGTCATCGATGGTTTATGTCCTATATTTTATGATCTTTTCTGTTGAACAATATACATTAGTGATTATTATTCCCATACATCAAGTTGCTTATACTTTGATTGTTAACTAACTAACTGGAGGTTGTTTTGATTTCGTGTGATAGCCAGATGAGTTATATTCCTTATCTACGTAAGTATGCAATGATCGAGATGTTTCGTTGTTGGTAATATTATTATGTATATCAAATAGATTGCATCATGTTAGGTGATTTTATATTATGAGTGTGAGTAAGTGGGAATATAAAGGTAATGATTGATATTAAATATTTTCTTGTAGGAGTATTTGTTACATGTTAATTAGATTATTGATAAGTGGTAATATTTTGATATTAAATAGTATGATCAATCATTGCTTGACTCTAAAAGATATTATGCAAGTAGGGAGAGTTAAATTATACTTGTGTAGATTTAATCTTCTATTTGATTATCATTCTTAGAAGGTTATTTTTCATTACCATTTGTTTCAATTACTATTAATTATGAGAAGTACTGACACTTTTGGTTGAGTATACAGGTAAAAAAAAAAGGCCAATGTTGATGAAGGGTTCACATAGCTACTTCCCTTATGTTATTCTTGTGAAGGTGTTTTAACCTTGTTTTGTAAGGGTTGTGAATGTGTGGGAGGTTGTTTTATTAGACCCTTGAGTCACCTTTTTAAATGTGATTACTTATTGTATGTTTTATGAAGTCTTTATGTGGTTTTAATTGTATAAAAAGTTTCCTAGGTGGTAGGTCTATGGGTTAGGGGTCCTTTTATTCCATAAAACCCCTTAAATAAGGTCTAAAACCCACCCTAATTACCCACTTATGAAAAGTGGCGAAAATTGGAGTTGGTTGGGTGGTTGGGAAGTTATGCAAAGTTGGTTGCCTTTTTCCTTCTATATATATTCCTTCTCTTTGAAAGGAGAGGGGGTTTCCCTCTTTTGCCTTGGCTTCTCTCACTTGCTATTAGTTGTTCTTATTTTTCCTCATTTGGGAGAAGATTTCTTGATGGAAAGAAAAGGAAAGGATGGGTGAGGAAGAATGGAGGAAAGGTCTTGGAGAAAGTGAGGGTTTCTACCATATTTGGGTTGCCAATTCTCTTGGTAAGATCTGCCCTTTCGGATTTGAGTTTTGTTGATATGAAAATGAATAATTGGAGTTATCGTTGGTCTATGTATATCTTTGTTGATCCTTGTCTAAATGGGTATTTGTGATTGAAATCTATGTAAAGAGTTAATGTTGGTTTCCTTGTGAGGATGTTGTGTGTGTTGGGGTTTGTGTGGGTAGGAGTTCCATCTTGTTGAGTTGAATATGAATAGCCACTTTTGTGTGTTAAAGTTAAGCTTGAGTTATGTGAATATTTGTGTCATGTTTGGAAATGTAAGCCATGTAAGTTTGGAAGAGCTATGTGACCCTTAGAGATTGGGGGTGGATTGAGCATCAATCCTATGGTTGGGAGGAGATCTTGTGGCCATATTGTTGTTTTTGTTGTCCTCTTCTTTTAGGAGATTACTAATGACATTAATATTACATTTTTATATTAGGTTCTTTTCTATATGCTTTGGGATAATATGTCATTTGCAAATTAAATTGATGTAGTTCAACTATAATACTTTGATGATGCAAAGAAAGGACTCAAACAAGACTAACTTGACACATTCCAAATAGGGTTTCAATACAAATGATGCAAATATGCATTCTTGTTCATTCTTAGACAACTCGCTCTTAAAGCCTAAAACATGGGTGCAGCAATTTAGATCTTTTGGTCATAACTTTCAGTAGAGACCTGTTTGGAATACCCTTTTGGCCCTTATTAAACATATGTCAAAATGGGCTAGGTTTGTTTTATATGGAATAGGGCAAACAAGGTTGTTCCAAACTAGGAACCCTAGGCAGGGTTCAGACCTGTTGTTAGTAAAAATGTTATAACTCACTCAAAACCTAATAAAATCACATGCAACCAAAAGCATTGTAAACTAGAAACAAATATGTTTCCATCCATCTATTATATTTCTTGATATGAGGCCATACTAGGCCATACCATGCATGTTTTCATACTACATTTTTAGAAAATTGAACTTTACAGACCTACCCTTAATAAAATGCCATAACTTATTCAAATCTCCATGAAATTAGATGCAACAAAAATAAATGGAAAGTAGATTCACTGTAATTTTCATCCCTAATTAGTCTCAGACCATTACTAGGTCAGACAGATCTGTACCATGCAAGATAACAGCAGAAAACATTTGGAAACTGCAGAAAACAAGGTATTTTTATTGCTTCAACTTCCAAAATCCAACCACCAACTCTCCATTCGACTTGGAGGCTCATATTTATGCTTGTACAATCAAGTTATACCCCTCCCCGCCAACCAACCTACAACTACAATTTAACAAATTTTAACAAACTTTTAAAAAATTGTTATTTGATAAGAAAAGTTGTTATGACAACTTTTGACAATGTTTTCATTTTTTCAACTAAATGACACCAAACCTTCATCAATTACTCCAAATGACTTATATTGGACTTAAATGGTCTTATTAACATTGAACAACACAAATAAGACAAAAACTCAAACTTTGCCTCCTGTAGGCATCAGGTCCTGAGGGTGCTCCTGCACCAATTGATCTACTTGTGTGTATGTTCGTAGCACAATGGATCTAAATATATATAAGTAGATTAATAATGTAGATGCTTTGCAAAATATAGTATAATGGCAAGATAGTTGGTTCATTATTTAATAGGAGTGTTATGATCAAAATGGAGATTTTGTTATGAATGGATCTATCTCACAGGTTATGAATTTGGATATGGTATAACTATGTAGAAATGTATATTATATGTCTTGTGATTTATTCTAATTTTTATCCATGTGAGATATATGTCCTTGTAGAGAGGAAACAATACTATCCATGATATGTGAAATGTATTATCTAATGGTTGTATTGTGACATCCATTTGGGGCTAAGTTTATTTGATCTGTATTTCTTCTAGATCATAGTAAATTATATTAGATGCATGTGGAAACAATACTTTAAGATGATAAAAACTCATTTAATGCATGATGATTGTTCACTTTAAGCATGTTATCCTTGTGATCATAACGCCAGTAAAGGAAACTCACTTTTATCATTGGGGCAATTGTTTGGTTTTGAAAAAATTTCTTTTCTCCGATGAAGTTTTGAAAGTCATCTAAAATGCCGATATTAAACAAATTAGAGTTCATTGGAAATGCAACCAATCTTCACAACTAATACAAATTACATTTTTCATTTTCAGAAAAAGTATTAAGTTTTAATAGTTGTTCGAAATACCAGTGAGGTTATGAAGTCGTCCTAAGGAGCTGACGATTTAAAAAAAAAAGAGGTAGTTTTTATAACTACAAGTAGTTATTATAACTACTTAAGGATCGAGAGCTACACAAAACTAATTCATGGTAAAGGCTTTAAAACTTACAATCATAAGTATTCAGCTCTTCAACCTTTGCCAGTACTGTCAGCCCATGCCAAAATGAAGGACTCGTAGTAGTATGACCATCCATCAACGCATAAAGTTACAAGATATTTGTTAGATATTGTGTTTGTGACTACCCTGGAAGAAAAGTATGCAAAATGTGGGCGCATAGACAAGGTGCACGAACTGTTTTACAGTCGGCCTCCAAGAGATGTGATCTCATGGTTTGCAATGACTATAGGGTATACATAAAATTGATTTGTTGAAAATGCTTTAAAAACTTCATAGCAAGTGCGAGGAGTGGATGTAAAAGCATTCCACAATCCCTGCTAGCATTCTCCTTGTGTAGCCAACAAATCATTTTGATAATATGTCTTAAAGAAATGGTCTTATGGAATGCAATCAATGCAAGATACACACAAATGTATTTTTCAAAATTCTCTTGGTTTGTGTTGTAAATGGAGCGCTAAAATAGATATGGGCATTCATCAAAGAATAATGAAACAATGATTTCTATCAGATATTATAATTTGAAACCCTCTAGCAGACATGCATGCAAAATGTGGAAGACAAAGTTCACAAGCTATTTGACAAAGCTTCTCAATGAAATGCAGCCTCATAACAAGTTGGATTTGTTCAAAGATTTTTAGAATACTCTGGTAGATATATACACAAATATGGGAGCATGAGATAAAGCATGTGAACCATTCGGTAAAATGCTTAAAAGAAGCACATGAATTGTTTGGCAAAATAACTCAAATAAATGGTCATCCCGTGGACTACATGATTGCAGGATATGCATAAAATTGATTTGTTGAAAAGGCTTCAAATAACTTCTTGAAACATACAATGGCAGTTGCAAACCCGCATCCCATGGCTTATGCTATATTTCTACTCGTGGCTTATCAAAGGGAAGTTTTGACATGTAAGACTTCGCATGTGGTCTTCATAACCATCGCAAATATAAGAAAGCTTTGGAGGATTCTAAGAGGATGAAAAGTAACACTATGTTTATCTTTACACCCGGTAACCATTATATCTGGATAGATTCGATAACTAAAGTGTATGGCATTGGTGGAACTGAGAAGTATTTTAGAAATCTACTCAAATTTTGAAAAGAATTGAATCACTTACCGTGCTCTACTCAATTGTTATTCCAGAGAGAGATTAGTGAAAAAGCTTAGCATTGGATGGAAATGGTATTTTATGATTGTATAGGAGCGGGAAATGTGCAGCATTATTCGATCTATGTCTATCATGATGGCATTTCCAATAAAGACTTATTATTTCCTCAATCCATATTATGAATGCAAATACAGGAGTCTAAGTTTCGATTATACAAAGGAGTCATCAACATTCATCAAAGTTTGACCACCAAATGGAACAGATGGAGATGGAAAAGGGTAACTTAGCCACATCCACAACTTGAAATTTGCAAGTCCTACTTACCTTTTTGTGAAAGTGACTTAAGTCACCCTTTGTATTGTAAAGTTAGGTTTATCCTAACTCTTTCTTACAGAGTAGTTATTTTAAGTGCCTAAGATAGGTAGTTACTCTAAGAGACTATCTTTAAAAAAGAAAGTTAGTTATTCAAAGTTAGTGCACTTATAAAGGTAGTTATACTAAGTAGTTAAAAAAAGTGGTTAAGGTAGTTACCTTAAGTAGTTAATAACCTCACCTATAAATATAACATTGTAATTCAATCAAGGGGTTCCACTTTTTCGCAAGGCATTGTGTAAAGGACTCGAATAGTATTATTTAAGCAAGAAAGCAATAAAGAAACGTTTTGGATGTGTATTCAATTTGATTTCATGTGTTGTTGTTGATATTTGTATGTTTAATCAGTGATAACCATTTGCTTTCCTTTAAATGTTGCATGTGGAAAAGATTATCATCTTAAGTTTTGGTATCTCAACTTGAATGTGTGGAACTTGAATCAATAAGATTACTTCTCATTTCTTTATTAGTTTTTGTTATTCAATTTGTTCTTAAAAACCCCAGAAAATCCCTATACCCCTATCATATGAGGGAGTTGCCCCTCTCAAACGCAGAGAGGAATCGACATAGTCCTGCGATTCTTCAACTATTGTAAGCAGGTTGTTGCTAATCCAAGGGCGAAACAGAGTTATTCACGGAGGTTATTTAAAAGAAACAAATCTGTTTAACAACAAAGCATGTGCAAGGGAATGGTATGGTTGAGTTTATGTCTAAATAAGGAATTAGTTTTCTAACTCATTCATGTATGAAAAATGAGATTATGCAATTAATGGTAAGTAGCTTTGAATATAGACAGTGCTTGCTTCATGGATAAGCATAGTTGATGGTGATATTTGGTGAGTTGCGAGTTTGAGTTAGACCTCCTAATTTTGTTATGTGAAACCTTAAGAGAACTAATGAAGATGATATAAGGTAGATAGTTCTTGTTTTCTATCTCATTCTAATATGAGTATATTGATTTGTTAAAGACTCTAGAGTGAGATGTAATCTTTTATGAGTATATTACATCTTATTTAATCATAAAGTTGCTAGTTCATGTCCCAAACTACGGAGTCTCTGGGCTATCCGTACATAGGCAAGGCCATCATGGATGAGCCCCTGAGACATCAGGTCAGCCCCTTAGGGCCTTAGGCTAGTATATAGTTCTCTTTTATGTTTATTGATAATCGTTGTGGAACTAATGTTCACTTTTAGATGCACAGATACATGTCTGTTAACTGAGTAGATTATTGGAGCAAAGAATATATTTTTCCACTATGCTAAGGATGACCTTATGGTTCTTACTATAATCATTTGTAAATGCATGAGAGTTGTCTTGTTCCTATTTGAAAAGATCTCTTATCATGTATTTGTAAATTGGGATGTATCTCCGTTTGTATCTCTTTATGTAACCTTTGTTTCTGGTAATCTTGATTTGTGAGTAATGTAGTCAAGGAACCTTAGAGGACCTAGGTTTAGATTATTATGTTATGTTATGCATCCTATTGTTATTTTCTTTAAAACAAATTCTATTAATTTGACCAAGTTTAGTCTTGTCCTCCGAGGTTTCTTGGCGGGGCGTTACATTCATGATTTCAGGCTTGTCTAGATGGTACGTGGGAAGTTAACTGCAAGTCGTGCTTGGCAAGTTTTCTTAAAGGCAGATCTCAAAGATTTTGTTAAGGTTGAAGCAAGCGTCGTGGCAGAGGAATGACAGTTCTCATCATTTCTTAGTGAGTTGTGAGTTGGAAGTTATCTAGACTCTTTGTTTCTCGCATTTATTGTTTCCTTTGGGTTGCATTTTGTGGAGCTTTTAGTGAGCAATATGTCTGGTGGTGCTTCTGGGAGTAGGGGGTCGATGGGAGCTAGTAAGGCCAAAGAGACAGCCTATCCTCCTCCTTCACAGCGAAGGCAAATGCCTAGACGGGTGGCGAATAGGTCTGTGGGTGCTATGATGAAGAGCAAGGCCAATTCTCATAAGTGGAAGGCTAAGTTTTCTAGAGAGGAAGCATTGGTTGATACATCATTTTTGCTATGGACTCTGAAATCAAACATCCCCTACTATGGAAGTGGGTTAGCACGATGGTTTCCATGGCCAAAGTGGTGGACGGGGAGGAGGGTGGAAAGCTGAGAGAAGCAGTGGCAAACTTTCTTAGCGGCTAGGTAGATGGAATGTGTTCAGAGCGGCTAGGTCCCTTACCCTAGCCATGATGACCTCCATAACAGCTTCTTCCATTTTGTATCATGAGGACTAACGGAGATATCCCAAGAGGCAGAGATAAACCATAAGGAACTGGTAGATCATATGCACGATCTCTTGCTAGGGCAAGTCCAGTTGAGGAAGATTGTGGAGCAGCTAGCTGACAAGATGGGAGTCAAAATAGAAGACAAAGAAAGGGTAGAGTATTGATGCAGCTGCGACCAGGATGCAACCTTTGTGGATCTTATAGGTCAGGAAGGGAGCTAGGAGGTTTTAGTTTGTCTGTGTTAGCTTATTAGATGTTTTTTGTTAGTTGTCTTGGGGTTGGCCCTGTAATTTGCCTCCCCTCTCGGATTGTATAATCTCTATTTGTTACAATTTCTAAGACTTACACAGACTATGTGGGCTTTGCCCAGATTTTGAAAGGGTCCCTAGTCCCTAACTAGGGTATTTACAACAACAAAAAAATAGATAGTTAATTATTAATATTTTATAAATATTATTTCAAAAAATATATGTTATGTACAAGGAAATAAATTACATATTATATTTATTTAGAATTATTAAAATATTAATAATAAATAGTTAATTTGACTTAAATGAATAGTGGATTGAAATTGGTAAATGTAAATGATAATCTAGAAAATATAGGTCTTAGATCTCTTTGTGATAGAGTGTAGTCCATTATAGATGATCACTATTAAAGAGAAAATATAATATAAATCAAACTAGAAATACTAGCATATATATTAGATTTAGGTTTAGGGTTATGTGCACAAGCAAAACATGATAATGTAAATGAACTTGGATTGTGAAGGAAATATATATACCAACATTTATATACCACTATGAGGATAGTCATGAGTTTGAATAGGTTGAGGAATAAGATTACATTAAAGTGTTAGAGAGAGGGGAACAAAGAAGTGGAGGGACAGAAGTAGGAGGGACATGGGGAAAAAGAAAGAGGGGGAATAGAGAAAGAGGGATAGAGCTAGAGATAAGAGATATAGAGGGAAAGAGATAAAAATAGAGGAAGAGAGAGACAAAGATAAAGAGAGGAAGAGAGAGACAAAGACAAAGCTCGACGAAGAGAGAGGGAGGGAGGAAGCGTGAGATATAGAGAGTGCAAAAGATAAAGATTTAGATAGGAGAGAAAGAGGCAAAGAGAGATAATTATAGCAAATATATATAACCAAAAAACATATGGTTAAGATTAGGGTTACAATTAGGGTTAGGGTCAAGGATAGAATTGGGGTTAGGGATAGAATTAGAGTTAGGGTTATAATTAGGGGAAATATTTATAACAAAAAAAATTGTTAGGGTTAGAGTTGGAATTACGGTTGGGGTTAGGGATAAAATTATGTTTAGGGTTAGAATGAGGGTTATAGATAAAAATAGGGTCAATGTTAGAATTAGGTGTAGGGTTATAATTAGAATTAGGGTAAGGATTAGAATTAGGGTTAGGTTCAATGTTACAATTAGTGTTAGGGTTACAAGTACAATTATGGTTAGAGTTAGGGTTATGGCAACAATTAGGTTTAGGGAAAGGATTAGTGTTTGCATATAATTAGGGTTAGGGTTAGGACAATAATTAGTTTTACAGAAAGAATTAGGGTTAAGGTTAGGGTTAGAATTAGGGTTAGTGTTAAGGTTGGAATTAGTGTTAGAAATAGGGTTAGCATTAGAATTAGAATGAGGATTAGAAGTAGGGTTAGGGTTATAATTAGAATTACACATATAAATTTTATAATTATGGTTAGGGTTAAGGTTAGGGTTATGATTATAATTGGGGTTATAGATAGAATTTGTGTTAAGGTTAGGGTTATAATTAGGGTAAGAATTAGGGTTACAATTAGGATTAGCATTACAACTAGGGTTAGCATTAGAAGTAGGGTTAGAATAACAATTATGAATATGGATATAAGTAGAGTTAGGATTAGGGTTAAGATTATGCTTATAAATAGGATTTTTTGTAGTATATCAAATTATATAATGTATATTGGCTATGGTCCAAATGTGAATGAATTTTGAATCAGAGGAGCAAAGGAGGCAATATCAAAGAGAGTATCAAAGAGAATATCGTAGACGACAATGAGAACAAATGACATATGTTCAAAGGGAAGAACAAAGAAGAAGACATGATGAAGCTAACAGACAAAGAAGGGCTAGAAGAAGGGCATAAGTAACAGTACAAGAATTGGAATCTCAAAATAGAGATGAAGCAAATGTGATTAGAAATAGTCGTCAACAAACATCTAAACAACTCTCTCATTCTAAAAGAAAAGAAAGAAATACACTTAATCTCCAATCAAGTGGGAGGTACAATCATCCAACTGATGCAAATATTGAGCTGAATCTTGAAAATGAAAATTCAAGATCAATTGAACATGTACGAGCGGCACATCATAATGTAACTGAAAAATATGAAAGTATTATGTGAAAGTGTTTAGGAACTATTTTGTTATGGCAGCAAATATATATGAAATATTTTTTGACAAAGATTTAGAAACTATTTTACACATTCAATCCTTAGTTAAATTCAATTTTCAAATATTTAAAATAATAAAGGTTTAAAATGATCATTAGGGTTAGGGTTTAAAATAAGTAGGATTTAATTAATTAAAGTTTACAATAATTATGATTTAAACTAATTAGGGTTTATAATATAGATATAATATTATTATATTTATTAATTTGTTATACTATATAATTATGTTTTAGAATAATTAGGGTATAAAATAATTAGGATTATGGTTTAAAATAAATAGGGTTCAATTAATTAGGTTTTTAAATAATTATGATTTAAAATAATTAGTGTTTCTAATAATTAAAAATATAATAATAAACCCTAACTATAATATAATGTAAATATAATTATATTATATTATATTTATTATTATATATAATAATAAACATAAACATAAATATAATATAATAATAAACATAAATATAATATAATAATATATAATATTATTATAATATTATAATGATGTAATAATATAAATATAATTTCATTACTATATTTAATATTGTAATAATAATATAGTATGATTATAATTAAAATATAATATTATAATAATATAATAATTATAATAAATTTATAATAATATTATAATTATAATTAAATAATTTTATTTATTGTATTTATTACTATACTTATTATTATATTTATGATTATAAACATTCTTTATAATAATGTAATAATATTATATAATATTATTATATTTAATAATGTTTTGATAAAAGTAAGTGGCAAAACAAGGGTGCCAAACCCTTTACAAAATAGTCCACGGGGCACAAGAAGACAGCAAACAAGGGGCTCGACCCCAAAACAAACAAGAGCCCGAAGAGCCCGGCAAGACAAGCTAAGGCAGGCCACACAAAGACAGAAATAGAAAAGGAATAGTAGAAGGATTATTGTCGAATAGCAGACGAACACTAGACAACCCCAAAACATGAGGGGACAAAATGGACTCCCTTAGCCCTAGGCCGCAAAGCAGCAACAAACTTGGGGAGTCCCTTCTTTCTTTACACAACTGACCAAGAAGACTCAGAGTCGAAGTCCACCGAGTGAGGTGAGAGGAGTAGATCCTCAACAACCACCACAGGAGAGGAGCCACCACGCGCCAAGGTAGTCGGCAGCGCAGAAGAGGAGTCAGGGGCAGACGAAGTACCAACATAGGCGATCAACAAGGGTTGAGCAGGCTCAGTCTAAATAGCAATCATCGAGGGTCGAGTAGGTTCAGCCTAAACATCGATAGCAGTTCTAGGCACCAATGGTTCTGTTGAAGGGACAGCCGGTAGCGGATCTAGGGAAGACCCAGATTCCTGGGAAGAACCAGTCACGAGCGACCAACCTCCCTAGGGGAATCCGAAGAGGGGGAGCCCACCATCAAATGACTAGAGAGAGCATCCTTCCACCAGGATGTCGCGCCCTTGCAATGAGCTTGAGGGTAGCCCGAGGCAATATGACCAATGGAAAAACATCTCATACACTGAAAAGGGAGCCCCTCATAATCCAGCAACTGCAACCATGGTATGTCCTCTACCATCAAGACCACATTTCCATGGAGAGGTTTGGAGATGTCCAAATCAACTAAAATACAAGCCACTGTAGTTTTCCCAAGCTCCCAGGTTGTAGAGTCCACCTTCAAAAAGTGACTGATGGCGTTGCCAATGGCTTCATAACAAGAATTCTCCCAAAACTGGAGAGGGAGATTCGGAAGTCGAACCCAAACTGGTCTGGTATTCAGCGGCTCTGTAAGAGGATTGAAGGAGCAGGTCTAACGCTTAATGGACAACGAATGATCACCCCACATCCAACCCTTGTCCAGCACTAGGTCTCTCTCCACGAAAGAAGCAAAGGTCGCAACAAAGAATCCCCTAGCACTGGGAAAGAGTTCAATCTGCCTAGGGACCAGGGGCTTCCAAGAGTCCAAAACCCAGCCATGGAGGTCAAGGGAGGGCAACAAGCCATTGAACCTACAGACCACACCCCGTCTAAAAAAAAAACCCTCATTCTCAGCAATCTCAGGACCACATACCACAATAGGGGAAGCACAGGCACAAGGCATAGGCCTAACCCCAGCCCGAGAAGGAACTGACTGAGCACGAGCAGCATCAGTAAAAGTTTTCATAGCCCCAGAATAGCATCAAAAAAAAAATTCAGGATGCAGTCTAGAGCGGCCCCAGCAGTGTCTGAGACCAGCACCAGAGGACAAACCAGCATCGTGGTTGCCACCAGAAGTTGGCACAGAGGGCGGCAGCACCTCAAGCCCAGAACCAACTAGCAAAGGTGCAGGATCCCCACAAGATACTCAATCAGCAGTCACCCCCCGCCCAACAACACCTTTAAAATCTTGCAGAGACAGAAGGAAACCAGGCAGTGAAACCTCCACTTGCTTGCCCGTGCCTGAGCATTCATGTACATCGCCATTCAAATCAAGGATTCTCCCACTCAGCAAAATTCTCTCGCTTGTCATTTTTTTACAATTGTTCTATATTTAATAATGTTATACAATAACAATAAATATAATAAAAATACATATTTATTGTTATCGTATAACATTATTAAATATAATAATATTATATTTATATTATTACATTATTATAAAGAATGTTTACAATAGTGGGTGGATGGGTGGGAGCCTTGCCACCTCAACATGAGGTGGCAAGGCCGAGCTAGGGGATTAGTCAATTATGAGTTGGAAGGGCGAGTGGTGGCACGAGCCGATTAGACTCCTGCATTCATTCCTTATAGTGCCCTCGAGAGTCAGATGCAGGCATTCATATCACAGAAGGGTTTCGAGAAGTTTCCGGCAGCATGTTTTAAGGGCTGGCAATAGTTTTTCCTAGCATTCTCTCCCCTGGTCTCAGAGTAATGCCTTCATACTTTGTCGCTATTATCTATGCGGATGTTGTTAGGTGCGGTGGAATGGACACACCAATTCGTTTAACCAGTCGTAATCGGCAAATGGCCTTTCTTGGAGCCATCACCGATCTTCGGCGACAGAGAATGATGCGCAGGTCTGACGCACTGATGGTTGGGGCGGTGAAGATGGTGTTGGGCAGGGTGTTCTTGGAGAATGGAGAACGATACCGGGTCAATACTGATATTTCTTCCTGGGTATTGGCGATGTTGCTCAAGTTGGGATCGGAAAAACAAGTGGCGAAATCCATTATGCAGGGCGTCTTCAATGCGGAGCATCTGGGGGATTTAGAGGCTTTACTGCATATGGCCAGGCCTAGGGTTGGCATCCTGCGTCCGAGGGATTGGAATTTGTTTGAAGACCCTGGCACTGTCATCAAGATTTATCCCTTCATACTGGACGTCCGAGGATTTGACCTGATACTGCTAAAAGATCAAGCGACATTGGCAGTAAGCTACTTCAAAAAGGCTCTGGGTCTGGAGGTGGTTGATGGTCTCAGATGGGTGGAAGACTTATGTAGGCTTCTTACTTCTGTAAACATCTAGTCCTGTCTACTTCTAATGCTCCATTTTGTTCCGCTGGAGCTTCGTATTGTTAGGATAGGTCATAGTAAGTTGCCTCTGTCGCTTAGTAATATGACCCTGCGTGGTCTAGTTCCTGGTTTCTCAGTTCTGATACGCAGACTGTAAGTCTCAGACCAGCCATGGGAAGGCTGATGTTTGTATTCTCCTTTGACATCTTTTAATATAATACTGTTATTACGGATCAAAAAAAATGTTTACAATAATAAATATAGTAATAAATAAAATAATTTAATTATAATTATAATATTATTATAATTATTATATTATTATAATATTATATTTATATTATTATTACAATTTTAAATATAAGTACTTAAATGGAACCTTCACCATTTTTCTCCGTATTTTTGGAAGTTTGAAATTGTGGGCCCCGTGCACAAAGTGAAATACAAGCCGCTGCCTAAATAGACAAGTCGTAGCATGGATGGGACAGACATCCATACCTTGGTGCAAATAGGGGGCTGGATAGCCACTGCCACACGAGATGAATTCAATGGATGTCGAGATCAAATCGTACATTGGAGAGATCGATTGGTACATTGGTAGGAGAAGAACCAAAAGTGTTGGATCCCACAGAAGCAGAGGCAGAGACAACTCACGTAAACATGGTAGGAGCATAGGCCATAGAGACATGGATGGCACAGCAACAATTGAAGAAGCAGTTGTTAACTCTATTGATCCGGAACCACCAGCAAGGGCAATGGAGACTAAGGCAGAGGAGTAATTGGCAGAGCTAGCAGTGTTGCAAAGTTTTGAGTTCTCACCCACCCCCATTATGACGAGAGGGCTACCTATGGACAACATGGAATAGAAAAAAAAGGGAGTGTGTGGCGCGGGTGACGGGAGGTCTTTTGTTCGCGTATCTCTCTCTCCAGAAGGTTGGATCATGTGCTTTGTCTTTAATTCTCGGTATGGAATCAGCTGCAAATGAAAGGAATCAACTGCTCTATCTGCCTTTGACTCAATAATAAGAGGGGGTCGTGGAATGGAAACTTTCCACGAGGGTCGTCCCAATGCTTCCATTTAGTCGAAGGATGCAATTGATTTTATTGATTCTATTTATGGCATCCCCGCCTTATTTATGGCGTCCCTGCCCCCTCGCAGGGTGGGAGCCTAAATAAACTACAGGCCCTATCCTTCCTATCAGGGTGGGAGGCCTAATAATATGTAACTTATATTTCGCAAGGGGAGACTATATTCAGAGGGAGGAAAGTGATGGCCCCCCCACCCGGGTGGCACTCTACTTAAATATCATTCATTTCAATGGTCAAACAATCAATAGCGATTTTACACCTCATTCACAACAAAAAGTGGTAAATATTTGTCCTACTTTTATTGGCTAAAATTAACCTTTGACTATTGAAGTGGATGATATTTAAGAATAGCCCCCAGTGGGAGGAAGGTAGAGGGGGTTGTTCTATGATAACCATTCCAGCTATCCAGAAATGGGTAACTCTACTAGTCTGGGTAGCGTTCGAGAGGCAGGAAGATTGGAAAACTATTTGAATACTCTAGCTCAAGGGGAACTATAGGCTAGAGAACTGAGCACTAAATCCTATTACTAGTATGTAACTATTGCTGGGTACTTCCTGTATCAAGTCCTGGCTCTCATCGCACGAGGAAACTATTTGAACACTCACCAAGTCAACTTGCATTCCAACTCCCTTCCAACACCACCCTAGCGGTTGAATGCTAGCTATAATCAGAGCCTGGTCGAGAACTATATATAGTTGGAAAACAGATGGTCTAGACTAATCATCAAGCCCCAACTGAAATTGTCCCACAGGCACAATATAAAGTTGATGAATGGGGTGAGATAGGATAGATAGGCTCGATGAATGGGGGAAAGTCTGCATTCAAAATGGAGTAGAAAGGGGGACCTCAGGACCTGAGGAACAAGTGTTGCACAAAAGGATGTGAGGAGAAAGTGGAGGTGCATACTGGTCAGTTGTCTCACAGAAATATTGCCCACCTGCCACCTGCAACCCCTACCTTTATAGTGGGGGCTCGAAGATATGAACAAAGGGACGTTCCCCCCTTCTCGATTGGTTGGCACCAACCAATCGAGAGGGGGAGTTGTAAATACATAGGGTCAGGTGCAAAAGTCCATTCACAAGGAACCTGACAAGTGGGGCTCGGGTGGGAGGGAATTATACGTCGGCCTACCAAATCCTTATAAGGAAAAGAAGGATAGGACCCACATTAAACTAATTAATTAAAAAAGGACGTTATACCTACATATGTTGATTTAATAAAAAGGGACATTACAAATCCACCCTTCCCCAAATTGCTTGCCCACAAGCAATGCAGTACCAAATGTCCAAGTATCTTTGGTCTTTCCCAAGTACATCATGTGGGAAGAGTGAGGGATAGAGAATATGTCTGAATCTATTTGATAATTTCCCATTGAGAGTTTTATATGATGGCATTTACCACCACAAGGGAGTTTTTTCCCGTCAACTATGATGACCTATAAATTAGATATTTCATACACAAAATAGTTGAGCTCATTAGCTAATCTTTTATCAAAAAAGTTGTGTGTACTACCTGTATAAAATTGGTTTATGGTAGTTGAGGCAGGGGATGATAAGACTAACATCCCAATCCACTTCTACTAGAACAAACTGTCTTCCAAAGGTTGGGGTCTTTACCTGGTTGGGTTTACAAAAGAAAATCCCAATGGTAGATAGATTTGTGAAACTTGGATATCATGGGCCTTCTCATTATCCTCCCTGTAAAGCTAAAGAGGAAACTTTAGATCACTTCTTGCTGGGTTGTCAATACTCCTAGGAATGTTGGCAATGGCTATGTGCTAAGTTGACTTGGAAAGGGGCTCTTCCTAATGATATTATCTACTTGTTTAAAGCTTGGCTTGTATTGTCGAAGAATGTTGTTTTCTCGTCTCTGGATTATATGTCCTTCCATTTTGATTTGGGAATTGTGGAAAGAACGTAACCAGAGGATCTTCCAAGATAGAGATATTTTGATTTCTTCTTTTCAGAATAAGGTAGAATCAATAATTGTGGAGGTGGCTAATAACCGTATTAGCACAATGGTTTCCAAAAAGAAAGTAATCATTGTTTGGGATAACCTGATGACAAGACACTGAATTGGTCTCAACCCCGCCCAAGGGAGCATAATATTTGAAGCAAGCATTGGGGGATCGAGGTAATAGAAGGTATAGAATGGCTCAAAGCCTTCATTTCGAACAGTTCTGATGAAGCAATGGTATGATAGTTTCCTACTATGAATCCATAGCTATGAAGTTGGTTTAAATAAGCTTTTATAGGTTTTTTTTTTTTTTAATGATTAAGGGCTAGTTATATCTCTTGGTTATTGAGGCTCAAATCAATTTTGACAAGCAATGTATCTAAAACTTTTATGTTATTACTGGATATACATATAAAGGAAGCAACCCCATGGTTGCAATTTACTTATAAAAAAAAATTGTTTATATAAATATATAGTTAAATTATATAATATAATAAATTTTATAGTACAAATATAATATTAATATAATTATATTATAATTAAGTTTTATATGTATGTAATTGCATTGATATGGGTACGAACACAATAATGAGTCCTACTTCTAGGTCAAAATAAAAAATATACCCAAAAATCACATTTGAAATCATAGGGTTCAATCAAAGGGGGCTATACTTTTAATCGAACTTAGTCAATGCACACATGGCACCTCATGGCAATAATGGGCTCATTCAATTTTTTAAGGGGCTTTGATTGAACATATCTTCAATTAAACCTCCTTAAGAGTGCTCTTCTAGCAACATTTTCTTCTCCTATCCACATGTTGTAATTTGAAAGGTCAAAATTGTCAACTTCATGTTATGTGTGTTGTGCATGGAAGCCAAATAAAATCACCCGAAAACAAATTTTTACATGTAACCCTCAAAATTAACTTAACAAAATTTTGCATGTATGTAGCCCTCAAAATTAACTTTACAAAAAGTATAATATATAATATATTTGTTAAATTATATTTTGATATATTTTATAAGGAAGATAAATCCATTATAAAACAAAAAAAAAAATGTTAATTTCTTATAACTCAGTTACAGATTAATTGCACAATAAATTCACATAATAGAACCTCTATCTGATTTATAACAATCAATACTCTGGGTTAATTAACAGCTAATAATAGCGGAAGCAAAAAATAACAAGAAGCCATACACAAAGAGACAATAACACAGATATAACCAGGAAACCCCAGTGGGGAAAAATCTGCAACTATTGGATCTTCTATTCAGCCTAACAACAAACTTTCTCTTCAACAATACCATATGAGTTTGCTATAGCAATCTTATATATAGAGGCCAGCTACTTTACTTAATGTGCAAGTAAAGAAACTTTCCTTGCTTTATTTAGCTTTAAATCACACATAAAATCACTCTTGATTTTATCTCAATCTCACAAATTCAGAAACATTCTATTCTTAGATAAAAAAAAACTATTGTTGTTGAAAATCCAACTTGAGTTGCTTCAAAGCAACTCCACTCCACCTTTTGAGCTAGAAAATCAACACTCCCTCTTAGCGAGGAAGGTGTTCTGCACAACACCCAACTTACCCCTGAAGAATTCAAACTTACTCTTCATCGAGGCCTTGGTCAAGATGTCTGCTATCTGCTCATCCATAGGAATGTACTGGAGCTTCACAATCCCCTTCTCCACACAATCTCTAATGAAGTGGTACTTGATCTCAATGTGCTTTGACTTGTCATGAAACACTGGATTCTCAGAGTTTGATACAACTCTGATTATCACAGTAAATGACAGTAGGATCTAGCTCCTGATCAAAGAGCTCAGCTAGAAGTTTTTGAAGCCAGATAGCCTCACATGTAGCCATACTGGCTGCCATATACTCGGCCTCCACAGAACTTAGTGCAACTGACTTTTGTTTCCTGCTATACCAAGAGACTGCTCCTGATTCCAAACTAAAACTGCACCCTGAAGTGCTCTTCCGGTCAGCTATACTGCCTGTCCAATCTGCATCGATGAACCCCTCGATATTCACTCCATCCTATTGAGTATACTTCAGCCCATAATCAACTATGCCTCGGAGATACCTCAAAACATGTTTCACATCTATCGAGTGCACACGTTTAGGTTCCACCATAAACTGACTAAGAGAGTTCACTGCAAAACAAATGTCTGGCCTAGTGTTGACCAGATACATAAGAGAGCCTATCAACTATCTGTATAAAGTCGGGTCCACTGCCTTTGATCTAAAAGTATCAATCTTCTTCTAGTTGGTCACAAGTGGCATGGACATGCGCTTACAGTCCTCCATCCTGAATCACTTCAAAATATCAATTATGTACTTCCCTTGTCTAAGGAAAATCTCTCCCTCTTTCTGCCACAACTCCAATCCCAGAAAGTAGTGCATCAACCCCAAGTCCTTCATCTCAATCTCTCCTGCAAGATCCTGCTTGCAGTGGGCTATGAGCTCCTCTGACCCTGCGAGAAATAGGTCATCAACATACAACACCAATATGAGAAGTTCATCCTTCACCTGAACATAGTACAAGTTCGGATCTGCCTCACTCTTGATGAAGCCCACGCTTTGCAAGTAACTATCAATACGTGAATACCATGCCGCTTGAGCCCATACAGTGCTCTCCTCAACCTACATACATGAGAATCCCTCCCATGTGCTTCAAATCCTTCTGGTTGTTCTATGTAAATCTCTTCCTTAATCTCTCCATTGAGGAAGGCCGTCGTTACATCCATCTGGTGAATCCTCCAACCCATCTATGCTGCTATAGAAATGATAGCTCTTATGGATGAGTACATGGCTACTAGAGCAAAAGTCTCGTCATAGTCGACTCCTTCCTTCTGAGAAAACCCTTTAGCCACAAACCGAGCTTTGAACTTTTCCACACTACCATCTGCAGCATGCTTAATCTTATACAGCCATCTTGAGCCCACCATAGACTTATCTTTTGGTCGAGGTACTACCTCCCACACGCTGTTCTTCATGATGGAAGAATACTCTTCCACCATAGCATCCCTCCATACTTGGTGCTTGGACGCTTCCTGGAAGCTGGAAGGCTCCTCTTCAATTAATTCACTCATAAGTGCCACATAATTAGAATAATGTTTGGTAGCTTTTCTCTGTCTGACTGAATTCTGTGGCTCACCAACATATTCCTGGGCCTCTCTCAGTGTCTGCTCAACTACCCTGTTTCTCTTCTTCTCAGTAATAGGAATATGAGGCTGAGGAATTATTTGTTCCTCCTTCTGATCAACTTGCTCGGCCTAGTTGCTCTACTCTCCAACTTGCGAAACTGAAGTTTGAGGGATTTGTTCTACCTCGACCGTGGGGGATTGCTTCTCCTCATTCATCAAGCTGCTAGACTTCTGAAGAGCTCTCTCTTCCTCAAACTTCACTTCTCTATGAACAACTATTTTCCTGAGGGCAGGAATGTAAACTCGATAGGCCTTAGAAGTTTCACTGTACCCAACAAGGATACCCTTCTCTACAGTTGGTTCCAACTTGGTTCTCTTCTCCATAGGAATGTGACAATACACAAGGCATCCAAAGATGCAAATGTGCCCCAAATCTGGTTTCTTACCAGTGAATGCCTCTTCTAGAGTCAATTTGCCCAAAACTTTGTGAGGTCTTCTATTCTGCAAATACACAGTTGTATTGCAAGCTTCTGCCCATAAGAACCAAGGTAGATCCTGATCATGAAGCATGGCCTTGTTGCTCCAACTATAGCCCTATTTTTCCATTTAGCAACCCCATTCTGCTGAGGGTTGTACGGAACTGTCAACTCTTTCTTGATACCTTCCTGAGTACATAAATCTTTGAAGGCATTCGAGGTATACTCACCTCCATTATCAGACCTCAGTATCTTGATCTTCTTCCCTGTTTGGTTCTCCACAAGAGCCTTAAACTCTTTGAACCTACTGAAGACCTCATCTTTGTTCTTCAAAAAATATATCCACGTCTTCCTGGAGAAGTCATTAATGAAAGTAACATAATACTCATACCCATTCAAGGATACTATTGACATGGGCCCACACACATCTGAGTGTACAAGATCCAAAATCCCTTTGGATCTAGTGTCACTGCTTAGAAAACTGGTCTTGGCATATTTCCCAAGAGCACAACCCTTGCACACCTTATGGTTTTCTATCTTCATCTCAGGCAGCCCCGTCACTATTTCCTTGAGCACATTAAGTGCTCCATGGTGAAGATGAGCCATCCTCCTATGCCACAATTCTCCTAGCCCTCTACAACTGCTTACCAACGCATGTGTTGACTCAAACTGTAACCAAAACAAGCTGCCATGTCTGACTCCAATCACTTTTGCAACCTTGGAATTCTTGGGACGAATATAGACTTTGCCCCTTTCAAAGGTTATGATGTAACCCTTGTCCTCCAAAGTAGAAACTGAGATTAAATTCTTCGTCATACCAAGGACATACAACACATCCTCCACCAACAAGGGTTTGCCAGACTCCCTATGAAACTTGACGGTACCAATACTAGTTGCATGGTACTTAGCATTGTCTCCGAGCTCAATATAGAAATTCAGCTTCTTCTCCTCCAATTTGGTGAAGCATTCTCTAACTCCTGTCATGTGGCAAGAAGCCCCACTATCAATATACCATACCTTGTTGGCAATTGAACTTGAGAGACAGGCAATGAGCGAGAACTCATTCTCAAATCATGATGCAAACTCATCCACCTATGCTGTGGCAGCAACTTGCTTCTTTTGCTTGCCCTTATTTTTCTTATTCGGACATTGACTAGCATACTGACCCATCTAATGGCAGCAAAAACATTTTATCTTGCTTAGATCTTTCTTCTTCCCACACTTGGAAGAACCTTCGGATTGCTCTTTATTGGAGTTTTGCTTGCCCTTGCTTGCAAGAGCAAGATTTTCTTCATCTTGACTCGTCTTTGTCTGATCTCCTCGATGAGCACCTTCACGGATCTCCTCCTGAATGAAATCATCCCAAAGCCTCGCCCAATCAAGTAGCCGATCTTTGCCAACAACACACTTGATAAACACTTCCCAGTGCTTCGAAAAATCGTTCAAAGCTATACGCACCAACTCATCTTCAACAATTGTCTCTCCAACAATAGCCAGCTCATCCCTGACCTGTGTCAGCTTGGACAAGAGGTCACGCTCTCGCCTTTAGACATCTTGGTGTTATGCAATTTGTCCTTCAACATCATCTTACGACTTTGATAATCGCTCTGATAAAGTTTTGTGAGTGTATCCCACATCTCCTTGGAGGTGTCTTTCCCCGACAGATGAGGAATTAGATGATCTCTTACCCCATCCAAGATAATCCTCTAAGCCTTGGCCTCCTTGACTTCATGCGAATCTAGGGCAACAGGATCATTTGTTGGTGGTGTCACCTTTGTTCTAGCATAGATCCACAACCTATTCTCCTTGAGAACAGAAGTAATCCGAACCTTCCATTGTGCACCCTCAAGTCTGTCCTCATATCGAACACTAGTTGCCATAGCCACAGAAGAAACTGGAGACGAAAATTTAATTTTTTTTTCTTGAAATCTGTGTCACAAATCTTGGCTTTGTATTCAGAGTTTAGAGCTCTTATACCATGTTAATTTCTTATAACCCAGTTACAAATTAATTGCACAATAAATTCACAAAATAGAACCTCTATCTGATTTATAACAATCAATACTCTAGGGTAATTAACAGCTAATAACAGCGGAAGCAAAAAAAAAAACAAGAAACCATACACAAAGAGTCAATAACACAGATATAACCAGGAAACCCCAGTGTGGGGAAAAACCTGCAACTGTTGGATCTTCTATTCAGCTTAACAACAAACTTTCTCTTCAACAATACCATATGAGTTTGCTACAACAATCTTATATATAGAGCCCAATTGCTTTACTTAAAATGTGCAAGTAAAGAAACTTTCCTTGCTTTATTCAACTTTAAATCACACATAAAATCACTCTTGATTTTATCTCAATCTCACGAACCCAGAAACATTCTATTCTTAGATAAAAAAAACTATTGTTGAAAATCCAACTTGAATTGCTTTAAAGCAACTCCACTCCACCTTTCGAGCTAGAAAATCAACAAAAACGTTATGATAAAATATGATATAAATTTCTATTAGTACCAATTAAAAAATAATAATAAACAAAATATTTAATAAAAAATAATCCAAAATTATAAATATTAGAGTTAATGTTCTAATTCTAAGAAATCTTGAAAAGATTTTATTTTAATAAAGGCTATGCATTATGATAAAATGTCTCTATAAAATTAAAAAAATATTGAAAACTAACCCAAAAGTAATCAATATTTAAATTAAAAATTAAAAAAATCATACATTAAATCTATAAAAAAAAAATACCACAAATGATTAATTTTAATGTAATTTCACACGTATATATTAATGAAGTGTGGTTGTCTTCTATCCATTCATTTTATTAATGGCAACAACCATTAATAAATTGTAATATTGGTAGACTTGAATTTCAGTGAAAATGATTCCATAAAACTATACGATTCACCCTAAAGTTAAGTTACAATGCAATTAATTATTTGAAAAAAAAAAGTCCCAAACAATTAGTATACATACACCCTTCATGTTTTAAGAAAGACTTGCATTCAACTTCTCAATCTTTCTCTAAATAAAATCTAGAGTTCCATTTACAACTAATAAAGTTCTATTCGTATTAGTAGCAATTAAATATATATTTTTAAAGTGTGTAAAGACAAAATTTTAAAACTGTAGGTATTTCAGTTTTGTACTACTTTGCGTTGAGATCCGCATAAAAATAATCATTCAGCTTTCCTAATGCTCAAAAATTACATCTTTTATAATCGTTAAATTTAATTTTTCAAAAAATTTGAACTAGGTACTTTAACCATTTTTAAAAATTATCTTCAAAATTTCTTCCTGCAGTCTTGTTTTAAACATTACCAATCAGTTTTAAAATAGACTTCATCTCTTACAATATCTACAGTGGCTGCCGCCTATATATTTCATGTTATACATGCCAAGATTTCAACACTGCCATCTGTCAGGTTTACATTTTTAGCCTTTCCCCATGCTGGCTAGGGTTGAAAGAATGTACTGGATTTGTTCTGCAAGTTAGAAGATCTTATTCCCTCCCTTTGCCCTGATAGCCCTTCCACAATCTAAAACAAAGCAATCATGAAATGCCCTCCCCTGCATTTTATGGGGAATTTTAAAATTTATTTTTTTTTATTTCAGTTTGTCATTTATCTAAAGCATAAATATAACCAAGGGGCACAAGGCTCTTTGATGGGCCATGGAAATACTAGTTATTGATGCTACAGAGGCCAACAGGTTATCCCAAGAAAAACAAGTTAAGAACAAATTATAAACAGCTTTAAATAATCTGAGTTAAATATCCATAAATTTTGACTCTTGAATCAGGTCCATCTCTTTGAAGGAATTTACTTGTTTCAGTTTTAAGGGTAGAATTTAGTAGTTATGAACTTTTTTCCTGTTTTGTTTTATTTTTCAATTGCATTGGACTTGATAGTCTCTCTACGATGGCTGTTTTTGTGTGTTTAAACTTTGAACCATGGGAGCTTTCCTGTCAAAATTATGGCAATCTCGGAATAGCGAATAAAATTTTAAAAGTTCAAAAAGTATCATAGTTCAAACAACATATTGGCATATCCTACCTTTTTGTATTTCATATTTATTCTAATTATCTACAAATGATGATATGCACAGGGAGGGTAGCAACAGAATGAAAAAAAGACTGGAATAAATCAAGGTATAATAAAGAAAGAGGCAACACTAAAGATAGCCCCTTCAGAATTGCCTAGAGTGGCTCAATTAACTGTTGTACGGGAGGGTGTATATGCACTCCAAGTTCTCGGGTTTATTTGAGTTCCTTTAGTTAACGCCCTTTCCTTCACTTCTCAGTTAATTGTTTTCCCTGTATTATGTACGTATCCAATATACATGTGTGAGCTATATCTATCTTTGGGCAGGGCCTGGGAATCTCATAAAACTGATACAAAATCCTAACCGTATCCCACAAAAATACATATTTAAAAAGCAACAAAATGAAAAGCAAAAGCACATAAGTATCATAAAGAGAAGTAAGCATACATACCGTGGATCATGGAGCTCATACATTGAGGGCTTTTTGTCATAATGGATGGAACTGTTCATTTTGCAGCTTTTTTCATTGTTATTAGGTAATGTTGTTTTAGAGAGACTAGTGAACCATAGGTAACAAACCTTAACGAGTCATAAAACTATCCATAAATATTATTTGTTATGAAATGCCACGTGTGCTACCTTAAGGTGAATCAAGGAGAATAAGTAGGACAAGAAATATCCCAAACTGAAAAAACCTACACCTTTGCCCATGGAAAAGGTGCTATAATTATAAAAAGCTTAGCCAAAACACCAAGGGCTGATGGAAGTAGTGCAAGACTCAAATGCTGAATGCAAAAGCTATTCTCATATTTCTTGCTGCTTCTAGCAAAGCAATATTTCCTTCTGAGGACACGTCGTCATCATCTTTGCATCCAAAATGTAACAAAGAATTAATACGGCAGTTAGCCCTTTAAACAAAGAATATTTCATTTTTCTCATCCATGCTGATTCTTCTCATGAAAGGTTCAAACCTTGGCTCTGCTACCATTTGGACATTGAAAAAATTGCAAAATGAACAACTCCATCCATTGTAACAATCAGGCTGGAGGTGTCATTAGTTTTTTCATTCAACTTGATGCAACACCAAGAAGAGACATCTCACATTTAGTATGTAAAATTACTTTTCCTAGACTTGCAGAAGAAATAATTCTCTAAAGTAAATGAAGAATAATGATTTTAAATAGTCTTAACAAGTTGGCTGCTTCATTCAATCAAGCTCAATCTCAGTATAAAGTGCTTAGAAAAAGAGGACCATCAAAACTTTCTTTATAGTATTTATATAAGTTTCCGTAGCTCTATATGATAAAAACTTATGTATTGTCTATCCCCAGTAAGATCCCTCAAAGTAGATGACAGGAACATCATTAGAAACTGATTCAAATATAACAATGTTCGTCAAAATGACTCTAAACTCAAGATTGAGGGCTTGCACAGGACTATATACTGACAGTTTATGTACAAAATTTTATGATGTAAAATAAGATTTATTTTGCATTTATAATTTTATCCTCAAGATCAAACATGATCTTTAACATGCCCAAATGATCCAGATTGTATGGAATCAGTTCAGCGAGCTTCATATTGAACAACTGCACAAAAGACACTTAAGGATGTCAATTTCATCTTTTTTAGATCATTGGATTAAGCAGATAAAACAAATCAACATAAGCAAGACAAAAAAAAACAAATATTAGCATTCAATCATGCAGACGAGATTTAACAGGCTTTGAAAACTTGCATCTATTTTATAGCTCAAACCTATACACTCTTTGAATTTTCAGGTTTTCAACTTTTTTCGATTGGCATTCATCATTTACCTTAAATTTTTGTTCTTTTAATTTTCTTTCTTTTCCAAATCTTATTGTTACATTAGACAACAAACTATTGGAAGAAACTAAATTAAAAAGTCGTGAGGATGAGTAGGATAGAAAAAAGCCATTGCTACAATAAAATGCATGCAAATTTGTTTGTTGATTAGAACTCTTACTCCTCCTTGTGCGCTTCTTGTATAGGATACGATAACCACATTCTCTGCACTGGATTACATCACCAGGCTTCAGCGTATTCTCAGCTCCACAGTCTACATTATCATGCAAGAATGAGGAGACAAAATGGTTAGAAAAACAGTAAACATATCATATGTCATGACTCGTGAATGTAGGCAAAGAAAGAACAATGCAAATAAGTAGCAATTTTACTGATCCATCTAAGAGGGCAAGGAAAATCAATATACATACCTCCACAAATGTAACCAACAGGTTCAGGCATTGCAGGTCCATCCATGGTACCCAAAACCTGTTAGTCCATAAAATCAAAAAACATTAAGTCAGGAAAATATTTCCATGAAGTGAATTTGTTGAAATTATGAATTTTAAAAAAAAAAATCAATATAGAATCTAAATAATCACTAGGGTGCAAAAGACAGTCGTACAAATCACATGACAAGAATATCAATCAAATGAGATTTTTATGTACAGATTCTTCAGATGAAGCAACTAAATATGTATCAAAAAGCTAAAGGACAAAGCAAGTCAAAAGAAAGAAATTTAATCTATTGCATATATTAGTCTTCAGCACTGTCAACATCTAGAAGTTTTTCATTAAGGAAGTAGAACAGCTGCACCTCTGACCAGCAGTTAAACCTTTTTGTATGGATTTTTTTCTTTTAGCGATTGCAGATTATAAGTAATTGGCATCATTGTCTGTAAAGCATGAAACTGAACATTTCATAATTTCAACCATTCAACTATTTAATATAAATATGTTTGCGTCATAAATATAGCATGAAGCCAAAGGGGCTTCTATGTAAAGTTTTATTTTGTGGCTATGATATTCTATTAGATAGCTTTTCCTTTGTTTTACAACTTTTCTGCAATTGAATTCTAACTCACTAAAAAGATATTTGCCGCTAGTTTTTACAATATAATCAGCACTAGAATGTTCCTGTGCCTGTAGAGCTGAGACGAGAAATGGAGTTCTTAAGTTACAATGACCATGATTGAGATATTCAATACAACCATCTTGATGTCTCCCAAGAAAAGGACAATAAAATGAGCTCCTTTAATAAAGCTTGGGTAACAACAGTGGCTAAAACAGAGGATCAATGCTTGGCCTGCTAGAATAATCATAAAGAAAACAGGTCATAGTGGGTACATATGTGATATATCCCTGTGGTATTGTGACAACCGAATACACAGTGAAATGCATGAGGGAAATGCTGCCAAAAGCTGATGATTCTTCATTAGTGGTGTGCAAATGGTTTCACACTCGTGAGATTAAGTGGATGCAAACTGCCCTTGAACAGAGCACATACAGATGCCCAAGTTAGTCAAGCTTATCTATAGATAGCAAACTGTACATTTGCAAGGACACCTCATTCAGTCTAACTGGTATCCAGTGACTGAACTGTATATGTGCAAGGAGACCTTATTCAGTCTAACAGAGTTTGTGCACACAAACGGATGCAGTTTACGATTAATTTCTTCAGTAATTGATATTTTATATAGGTGGTGTTTTCACAGTGTATCAAACTATGTGATAATTTATTGTCTAAGTTGCCGAATCCGGTACGGGTACGGGTACGTGTGTACGGTATGCCGGTACGGCAATTTTTTGGGGGGGTTTGGGTACGTTTGGATACAAAAAAAAGAAAAGAATCATAAATATATATTAATATATGTATTTGCAGCCTAAAAAATATATATCTGATTATGATATGTATGATTAAAATTATTAAATACTTAAAAATTTAAAACAATATGAAAATATTAACTAATAAATTGATAATATAATAAATTACAAAATTATAAATTATAATAATAACAAATAACTTAATAATAAATTATAAATATTAATATTTTAAATACATTCTAGATTCTGTAATCTATAATTAATATTTTATATTTAATAATAGTAATAATAACATATATATTTTAAAATAGTTTAAAAGTTAAACTAGAAATTATACTTATATAATTTTTAAATTTTAATATTTTATAATATTAATATTAAATAATAATAAATAATAAATAAAACTAAAAACTAAGATTGATTGTATATATAATATTACCATATACTATATAAATATTAAATAAACTAGTATATTTATATTTAAAAAATATATCTACAGTACGCCGAGAGATATCTTCCAATTTGTTGGCATTTATAAATTACTTGCATTTAGAATATTTGATATGCTCACTTGAGTTAATTTAAAGAGACTATGTTGCGAGACTTTTCATATTCTTCAAATGTAATAAAGATTTCACTCCATAGCTGCCCAACTTTTTCTATTTTTCTATCCATTTGGCTTCCATGAATTTATTTATTTCTTGTTTAACGTGATAAAGATTTCACTCCATAACTGCCCAAGTTTTTCTATTTTCTATCCAAATTGGCTTCCACGAATTTATTTATTTACACATTTTATGAATTTTGTTTACTTGAGAATCTGAATCTTAATTGTTTACGGGAATCTGAATCTTTTAGCCCTTGCTGTGAGTGTAGAACGCCTCTCGGCGTAATTATAATAAAAAAAATACATGTTTAAACTTTAAAATATTTAAATATCTCTATAGTCTATATTAATGTATTACTAGCACTTGCACGCATCGGAGGTTCAAGGAATAAGCCGATAGGAACAACCGACGAGTTTAGAAAACTTTCCGGCATGATTTTTTTTGCAGGCAGCGGCGGCACATCTGAAAGTGAAATCCTCTCTCAGCAGCGGCGCGTCTAGTTTTAGGTTTTACTTTTAAGTTTTTAACCATTAGGTTAAAAAAATCCCGAGCGGATTGTAAAAACCCTACAATTAGAAATGGTTCATGTCAAAGATTGCAAAACCCTGCACGATTCCACGGGGATTCTGGGAGGTACCCGATTCAGGGACGTACCGTACCCGAAATCGCCAGAGCATATAGCCGATTCGGCAACTTAGTTTATTGTTATTCAACTGCATAGTTTCGAGTAAAATTTCATCTACCCATAAAATCTTCATCGACCAAAAATTCATGGTTCACAAGATCTGATCTCTCATGACCATGAATGGTACACTTAGCATTCATTGCATCTAGGTGATGCTCACAAGGGTGAAGCAACATAATTTTCTACAAAGTGCTACTCTGCTCAAGAGCGTTTAACCATGAAGTTTCCCCCACAATCAAGCCCACTGAGCTCACTACCCCATTTGCCAAACCTTCAGCATGTCTAGTGCCTTATGTGCCATGCAATGAGTGCTAAGTGTGATTCAACTGCATAGTTTCGAATAAATTTTCATCTACCCATATAATCTTCATCGACCCATAATTCAGGGTTCACAAGATCCAATCTCTCATGACCATGAATGGTCCACTTAGCGCTCATTGCATTCAGGTGATGCTTACAAGGGTGAAGCAACAGAATTTTCTACGAAGTGCTACTCTGCTCAAGCATGCTTAACCATGAAGTTTCCCCCACAATCAAGCCCGCTGAGCTCACTACCCCATTTGCAAAACCTTCAGCTTGTCTAGTGCCTTATGTGCCATGAAATGAGTGCTAAGTGTACTACTCATATAGTCATGAAAGATTGATTCTTGTGAACTACCACTTAGAATAAATGGATCAATGAAGATTGACTCAAAACAATACAATTGAACCCCAACAAATCATCACATAAGTTGATATTTTAGATCAGTTTTCCACTTTTCTATTAAGTTATAGCAGGTTACAGTAACATCCTTAAAAGAAGAAATCGGCTGATCAAGTAACACTATTAGAACTTCACAAGGAGAAAAGAATCATTAATGATGTGTCAACTGTCATGTCCCCTTTTCAAGTGCAAGTCTAACAAAGACCCTTAGCCTATTTTCTTAATTTTTCCCGTAGGCTAATGGGTTGGACAAAAAATGTTTTAATAATTTAACTTATGTTGCCAAAAAGTAACTTTATGTTATATTTTTAAAAGGCAACTTATGTTTTATTCTTAAAAAGGTTGTTTTTAAAAAATGGGTCTAAAAAGTGTCGCTTGGAATGGGGTCCAGAAGGTGGTGTGACTTTATACACTTGAGGGAAAGGAAAAAGAATTAAAAATTATATTATATTACCTCAAAAGAGTCTATTTAAGGAGAGTTTGTGCACATGAGAACATTTTCTTGCTTACTACTCTTTTTCTACTCTGGAGAATGAACATGAATTCTTGCTTTGCCTGAGGATGAAAACCCTTTGGCAATATGGTTTCGAAAATGAAAACCCTCCCAGCCATCTGAGTACTTCCACTCTAGGATTACCTAGGTGCTAAGTGATCATGAAGATTTTACAATTTGGTTTTGGTTGATTGAAGTTTCAATATTTGTGGAGAATTTGGGCATGTTTAGTTGTTGTTTGAGATTAATCTTTGTTTCTTACTGATGCCTATCCAGTCACAGCATTTTGTGGAGATTGTTGGGGCTGTACAACTCCTAAATCCTGCCATACTATTCTGGAAACTCCTAGCCATACATCTTGCAGCAGGCCGTACTGATATTTATTGCCCTTATTATAGTTTTTTAACTATTAAACCAACCAAAAAAAAAAAGGAAATCGAATGAAGGGTGGCACCAATATCTCATAGGCGATAGAGAAATATATAAGGGAAAGTGACGCTAACAATTATAATAAAAGATTAATTACATTTGCATCATCAAAGGGCAGTGGATAGTTAGAAGAGGTGTGTCTCTTTTGGAGCAGCGGCTGCATGTAGAGAGTCATGTCTCTTCCAACAATAAGATATATATAAAGAAACCATTCTTGGAAAAGAGAATGAAGGAGAAAAAAAAGAAAATAATATATATAACAAAGATCTACAGCAAAAAACAAAAATATATACAGCAGAGAATAATTTATTGCAGCCATTTGAGAATAAACTTGTCAATCCATCAAGAGGTACTCATCAGCAATCATCTAGCAAATTTCCTAAGCAACCAGTTTTGAATTTAAAGAAGTGATTTGCAAATAGGAAGGATGGCCCCCCTTCCAAGTTCACGAGAGATGAAAAGATGCCAACCCCCCCCCCCTCATGCTCTTATCAAGTTTTGGACAGGAGTTGGAAGGACGCACAGCCTTTCATGCTCTGGGTCTGACATGAGTTGGAAGGATGGCCAGCCTTCCACGCTCTTGGGCTTGATCAAGGAGGACGGCCAGCCTCCAAGGTGGACTGAGAATTGGTAGGATGACCCACCTTCCATGCTCTTGAGTCTTGGCAAGTCAAGGACGACCAACCTTGATATTGCCATTTGCAAGAATTTCCAAGGAATTCATGATGTGATTGGCTGTGAGAATTATGCTATGATGTATTGATCTGAATATTAATGATGTTATGATGTATTGCTCTGAATATTAATGATGCTATGGTCAGAATATTATCATAATTTCTTGATCTTTAATAATTCTAATACAATTTCTAGTGATTATTATTGTTTGCAGGCAAAGAAATCAGGAATATCCCCGAAAGGGATATTACACATGTGAAGGGAAAGGTGATTTGGTGCCCTTTTTGGTATCAAAACTGCATTTTAGAGGGGCCTTACTATCATATCATGTTGTTGTACCTATCATGTATTACGTACCTCTTTGATGTTGTTGTGGCAGTTTGGTGGTCTTTGGGGAGGGCCGTACAGTCCTCATTGAAGCCGTACAGTTCAGTTTTTGAGTTTACAATAGAGTGTAGTGACTGTACAGTTCTAGGACAGCATCATTTTCTTCAGTTGCAGCCTTACATCAGCAGTCTATATTGTGTATCATATTGTTTCAGCTTGCTTGGTGCTGATCGTTAGAGACTAGTCCTTTGCTGCAGCAGATGTTATTTTGTTGATGTATAATTAAATTTCAGTCTGTGCTGTTCAAGGTTTCAGTAGTTTCAACTTTCATGTTTATTGTATAAACTGGATGGTTTACTGCCAATAGCTCAAACTCATTGTAAGAAGGTCTTGAGCAGTTCACCACTAGACCCATTGCATTTGCATTTTGTTCCAACTCGTTTGGCATTGATCAAGTCTACAATGTAATCAGTCAATTTGGCTTGCTCAGACCTGCTTGTAATTTGTCAGTGGCTTGTGCATACATACATACTTACTGCCGGTAGCTTGAACTCATTGTAAGGTGGTCTTGGTTGGTTCACCGCTAAACCCATTACATTTGCATTTTGTTTCAGCCCATTTGGCATTGATTAGGTCTGCAATGTAATCAACCAATTTGGCTTGATCAGACGTGCTTGTAATTTGCCAGTGGCTTGTGCATACACGCATACTTATTCGCCAAAGAGGTGTAGATTTGATTGGCTATGCCGCCTGTATGCTCTGGTCGGCTATGCCGCCTGTATGCTTTCTGAGCATTACATTCTTCTAGATAGTGTTTCTGAACATCATATCCTCTCACCTTGCCCACACTAGGATTTGGGTGATCATAGAGTGCGAGGACTCGCATTGCATCTTTCTATATTGTAAAAATTTTTAAAAAAAAAAAATAGTCGGGTTATTACATGATGAGAAGGAAGATCATATTGCTACACAATCTGGAGTGGGTATGTTTTACAAAACTGATGAAAATACAGCAGGATAAGGAGACCGTTAAGGCAGAATTGGCAACAAGACAGACACAAAATATTATGCAGGACAGTTCACGCAAAGGACACTAGTAGGGTAGAACAGGAAAGTTGGAACAGCAAAGGAACCAGCAGTAAACCAAGATGAATCAGATTTCATATTAAAGGCATGAGATGAGACACCAAAAAAAACAGTACGATTCTAGAATGTTTTTAAAATTAAACAAATAATATTGTAAAGGGATGTTAATACATTGGATGGACTCTAACAAGTGTGGTCATGGAATAAGTGTGGAATTGATACACTGGTTTAAATCATTACAGTATTATAACGCTGCCTTCCTCTACAGTGGAAAAGGAATTCATGTGATCCTTACAGATTTTTAGTATAAGGAAAACTTGTATGTCATTAGATCCGTGTGACAGTTTAAACGTTAACGGTCACCATCGACTCTTAGCATAATTAGAAATTAGAATGCTTGTTTTTTAATGACATCATTTTTTATTGGTGAAGGTGTTTTGACTCCTATATTGCACGCCAGGGTTCCATTATTCATGTTGAATATTTTAAGGCCAAAACATATGATGATGGCAATGCCTTTCAATTTGACAGATTGATCGGTAGAACCTATCAATATAGATGCAATTTGTCTAAACCCTCACTGTAAAGTACGATCTTCCTGTTGTTTTTGTTGTTGCCAAAACTTAGTTATCCGCTCTATGGATGACCTGAGTCGCGGGAAACCCATAAAAATCGGATCCACCTTTGGGTTCGAATCCGAGAAACCCCATTAATCTCAGACCCAAATACCGCGAGTACTTCTATACTGATTCTGGATACAATCAAAAATCGTGTTCTCTATTTCTATTCACAAATTAAAAAGCGAACATCGCACTATTCAGATATTTCTGACTCATAAATATAATTAATCTTTGAAAGAAAAAAACAGCATTGCTCTCGTTTTTCGGCCGCATAGCCGAAGCATATATGTCCGGCTTGAGGGGTTGCTTACGAAAATAAAAATAGTGAGACATGGAGATAGATACATAGAAAAAACATACAGCTACAACTGTAAGGCGATAAATGCCTGTTATGAAATGGTTAACAGACCTGTTAAATATCTTCTACAGTTCCAAAAGTCGGGATTGCTCAATTGCTTTCCTCCCCTGCCCTTGCACCTCTGCGTAGAAACCCTACTATTTCGTCTTTGTATTCAAGCAATATAATGCATTTTTTACAAGGAAATTTATAGCCCATTATGAGACGATTGGACTTTTCACAAAATTATTTTGTCTTGGTTTAAGAATAGGTAAACCCAAACGGTTTTTACACATATACATATATCTATATATATATATATATATAGTTTTCTCATGGATTAGGATTTATAATGGTGATTCCCCATTAATGGGATAGGGGGAGTGCAATCCAAAAGAAAAGAATGGAGGTTAATGGACACACTGGAAAAAGGGTGGGTAAAGTTGAACTTTGATGGCGCGTCCAAGGGCAACCTTGGAGAGTCTAGGGTTGGTTGTCTAGTCCGAAATTGGAAGGGGGAGGTCATTGGGAAAGTGGTGAAGAAGTTGACTCCAGGATTGAATAATGAAGTGGAGCTTCAAGCCCTTGTTTTGGGGTTTTAATTATATCGATATCTCAAGGTGTCAAAAGTGGAGATAGAGGGAGATTCACAATTCATTGTAAATGCGGTTAGACAATGGGTTATGCAAAATTGGAAACTAAAGGTTTTATTAATTGAAGCTTTGAAATTAATAGAAAATTTTGAACGTATTATGGTTAACCACATATACCGGGAGGTTAATGGGGAGGCAGACACATTGGCTAATTCAGCCATCGATAAGTTAACCAAGCACTGCTTTGGGAGACGTCGGATAATGATTTCATTTCCTCATGACTCTGACAATGTGTCTAATCTCTTTGGCTGTGTGAAGTTGGTGAAGCATGCAGAGGAGTAATTATAGGGAGATGGCATTGTAAAATTACCAAATAAGATGGTGTTTTCATTGATGGCTTTCCCTTTCATTTGGAGTAGATTATCAAAGAGCATGGAGATGCCCATTAGATTGGTCAGTGGGAAGAGGCAAATGTCTTTTTTGGGTAAAATCTTAGACAGTAGAATTCAAAAGGTATTTAAACCAAAAAGCAGTATCATCCTTTTTGCGATCGAGTGGTTTTGGGGGGATGATTTCATGGAGAATGCAAACAGATACAAAGTTAACTCTGATCTATCATCAATGTTCTTGGCGATACTACTTGATTTAGACGAAGATAAGGATGTAATCAAGAAGCTAATGAAAGCTTATGTGGAGAAGGATTTTAGGGGTGGCTTTGAAGAGGTCCTAGGTATAGCAAGAAGTGGTTTGGGGATTCCTCTGTTGGAGGATTTTCATAGAATCAATGCAGTAGGGGATTTGGTGGAGTGGAAACCTTTCGTCACCTAAGCTCGGGTGGAAAGGATTGTTGCGAGAAGAAAGAAGGCAGCGCGGGGAGTTGGTTTCCTCAAGAAGCTTCTTAGGATGGACGTGGAGGATGCTTGGATGCAAGGTTTCCTGGACCATTATTATACGGAAGACAACAACGCATGATCTCCAATATGTTAGTGTTTCTTTATTGTTAGTAGTAGGTAGAACCAAGGATTTTGTATATACCCTATGTTAATATTATATAGATTGTATAAATAGAGATTTGTTAGAATCCTGTATAGGATCTGTATAGGTGGTAAAGCCAGGTTTTTGTCTATACCCTGCATAGATGGATAGGTGTAGGTGGATGAAACTTTTAGTTCAAACTTTGTTAATATTTTTACAATTAAATTTTAATACAAACGGGAGCAAACCCCATGTCTACAGTTTATTTATCTAAAAAAGAATTATAATGGTGGAAATTGGATGCCCTCTTTTATTTTTATTTTATTTTTTGATTCATGATTTCTAATGTAATGACTAGTTTATAAGTAGTATATTTTTGTGTGAAAGTTGGTAATGAATTTGAATTTATTCTAATCTTATGAACTCATACAGCTTAAGAGTTTAGACTTTATCATTAAATTCCTTATTTTTCTATTTCTAGTATAATCTATAAGTTGGGAAATGTTCATGAGTCATATTTGGATGCACAAATTCAACTCAAAATCTCAAAAATTTAAATTTTCAGTCCAAGTCGACCCTTTCTTACTAGCTACATTACTAATTGACTTGAGGGGAAAATGTGGTAATTTGTATAATGCAGTGTTGTATAAAATGACAAATCCTAATTCATTATTGATAATCTAGACTCTAAGACCTAGACATTATCCCATTTAGAAATCTCTATTACATATTGCATTATCTTTGAGCATTATATTAGCATGACATAATCAACATTTAGATGTGACTAGGCATATTATATGATTGCTTAGTGTGTCTTCAGTTTGATTAAAAATAGTTAAATTAGATCCAAGGGTTTGACATAAGGAGAAGATCCTCACTTAGCAAGCTCCCAAATGTGTTTATCAACAAGGCTAGTCACTTAGTATACATCCAGCTATTAAAATAAATAATAATCTAAAGTTTGGGATACAGTTTGATCAATCCTACACAAAGTTCAAATCTTTGGATGCAGACATCATTCTGCACATAAAAGTGACCTAGGTTGAGGTATAAAGATTTTAGTAATCTAGTACTTGTCATCTAATAGATTCTAGGGCTCTGATGTGGAGGCAATCCAATTTATGTTATCTATCATTGTCAAATCAATATCAAACCCTAAAACTAAGTACCTTATTTCTACTTATTAATTTTAGCGCATAATTATGATTATGTTTCTATAGCACTTATCAATCTCAACTTTTTATCCTAGGATCATTTATTTACTAATGCAATTTAATTAATTTATCCTAGGATATTTGTGTGGTTGTGATTTATTCCCTTACATTTTTGGTGAGTCTCGCATTGCTTACACCCCCTAGGTTTTATCTTTAGGGTTTATCCTTTTACATTAAGGTTTCAAGTATGATATTCATAATTGTTCATCTTTCATTTCATAGTTTGAGTCTTGATTGATTATTATTTCTTTAATCTCTACCCACCCCCTATTTACTTCAACTCTTTTAGGGTTTCATTTTTTATTTACTTTTCAAATTTGATCACTTCTATTTTTTTATTTTATATAAGATATGAATTATTTTTTATATTGATAAAAGTAGGTTTTTGAAAGGAACTAGACCTTTTATAGAGAAACAACCAAAAGGCAAGAGCTATGGGTTCCATGAGAAATGGAACCAACACAATTACCAAGACCTTCAAAGTCAGAACCAAAACATAAATAGAGAAACATCTACTAAAAGAACTTCAAACCATAAAAAGGTTGCAGTCTCAGTAGGGAACAACTAGAGGTCAGCGAACTACACACCACCTGACCTTGACATAGCAAACTGCACATCCAAAACTCAAGGCCAAGAATTTGAAATTGATTTAGGAAGACCTTTCTTCCTTATATACATGATTGTCCATGACATAGACAACTCCATGTGTGTTGGTATCAAGGTGACAATGGCAAAGCTTCTTTTGGACCCAAACTAGTTGATAGGAAGGCATAACGTTTTTGATGTGGCACAGTCATTAAGATGTCCGTCTTTACTCTCCATGCCTGCAAGAACATATTTGTTTCATGATGATATTGAGGGACTAGAAAACTAGGCAGAGGCTTTCTTCAACTGTCATTTGGGCCACTTCCACAACTTGATAGAAAATATATGTAGACTTCATCAAGTGATTACAAAGCTCACTGGTGGTCTAAAGGTAAAACATTTTGTTGAAGCTAATTTCAATACACCTATTTGCCATTGTGATGAGGAGTTTGAGGATGATCTTGTAGATATCTTGACTTTGGCTAAAATTAAACAATGCAAGAAATGTAATTGTGTTATGGGGGCTATACGAGGGCTGTGTAATTTGCCCCCTCAACATATTAGATATTGTTACAAATACTTTGAATATTAGACCATTAGAGGGAGGACCAAGGTAGTTTGCCCTCCCTCCTAGTAAGTTAATATTGAATGAGTGGAGTTATGAAGAGGTTTTTTGTTTTTTTAGGATATTTGTATGGACACTTATAGCAGATCGATGTATATGAATAGTATAGACATAGTAGACAAGCATATGCTTATATAGCGAACAATTATATGCAAGAATTTTTTTTGGGAATGGGTCTTCAGGTTTAGTAGCTCCCCTCAAATTTGAGTGAAGAGATAGTGTGAGATGGAAACAAAATATTTTTTTCTTTGTTGGGTCTTATTGAAATTTGAACTTTACATGGTACTTTTTTGTGGCTCCTAGGTGCCTTACCTAGATTAATTTGACAAAAAAATATTTTATTTATAAAATTTTTACTTTAATAAATAAAAACATTAATATAATAATGATGCAAAACAATAATTTGATAAATCTTTTAAGTAAAATTATATAATGATATTATTGTGATACCATTTCAAAATTCCATAAAAATTTAAGGAGATACAATAACGACGTACAAACAACTAGTCCATTGAATAAAATGTACGTGTGGATCCATACTAACAATATTGATCTCTCCCCAAACACCATGTCTGCTATCACAGGCATCATATTGAACCAGTCTAAGCTATACGAGTAACACTATCTATTTTTTAATTTAATAATTTATAAAGCGGTAAAGGCCAAGCCATGTTTAACACAATAATCTTTTCAGCTTAGAGAGCTTCTTCAATGATCTTTTCAGTTTAGAGTGTTTCTTTCGGAGGGCGAAGAAGTGGGCAGAATTTGTTGGTGTTGAATACGCATATATTTGTAAAGAATAGAACCTAGCAATGCTCCAGCGGTGGGAGCCACGAAATACACCCAGATGTCTTCATAGTCGTTTGACACCACAGCAGGCCCAAAAGACCGCGCTGGGTTCATCGATCCTCCTGATACAGGCCTGCGTGCATACATTACAGCAAGAAAAAAAGAGTATGAAATATACCCACATAATGCCCATGTAGAAAATATTTTATATGAAGAAAAAAATCTGAGGGTATTCGATGTTTGTACGCTGTAATCAACACGCCCATTCCAATGGATGCTCCAACTGCTATGCCGGCCAGTTGTCCAATCTGCACTACACCATTAAGTTTTAATGGTCACTGGTGCAAAGTATTCAATTAATTAATATTAGAGATTGATTATTATGCTCAACAGAAAGAAAGAAGACACATTATTATGCCGTAATCAATCTACTTAAATATAGTCCAATTTAATGGTCAAACAATTAATAGCAATTTTACACCTCATTCACAATAAAAAGTGGTAAATGTTTGTCCTATTTTTATTGGCCAAAATTAACCTTTGACTGTTGAAGTGGATGATGTTTAAGAATAGCTGTGACCTACTATAACGCCCACAGTAAACAGCAAACAGCCGACACCCAAGGTGCCCACTGTTTTGGGTGTTTTCGACCTGCAATTGTGTCTACTTGTTTTACAGACCTGCAATGTTTTCGACCTATCTGTTTGTCGACAGGATTTTGACAAATATGTTTGTCAACAAGATTTCGACTGCCGGTATGTTCTTCCTAATATAACAGCTAAGAAGCAATAGAAGAAGAAAATATTGTAATGGAAGCTTGGTTGGCCTTTATCATTTATATGTTGCGTCTCTTCACAAATTGGTTAGAAAAGTTTCTTTGAACATCAAATGATTCAACAGTCTCAGATGCAAATTAGGGTTTTGTTTTTTTTTTTTAGATTTATATTAATAGAGGCAGAGGCATTTTTTTTGGGGAAATCGGAGTTATTGAGTTTCTTTTGAAATTTAAAAAAAATTGATTCAACAGTGAAAGGCACCAATAAAAAAGTAGGACTTACAGCTGAAGCATCAATTGACAATGCAGATGCCAAGAACATTATGAAGAATGAAGCAATGAACTCCACCCAAAACGCTTTTGCACAGCCTGCGGAAGGTTTAGTTGTGGCCAGCTCTCCTTCTACACCGTAAACCATTTTTGCAACATAGGTCGCCAAAATAGCACTTGTAAACTGTGCAACCACATAACCAGGCACCTGCTACACAGCATTTCTTCAATTTAATCTGCAATATCACTCTATTTAAACATCATTCATTTTAATGGTCAAACAAGCAAAGTAGTATTTAAACATCATTCATTTTAATGGTCAAACAAGCAAAGTAATTTTACATCTTATTCACAACAAAAAGTGATATATATTCGTCTTATTTCTATTGACCGAAATGAATGATGATCAGGAATAGGCCAAGTTAAGTTAAGTTACAGAAAAAGTTGATTCTCTTACCTCCGACCAAGGGAATTGGCCAGCTGCTGCAAAAGCTATAGTTACTGCAGGATTGACATGAGCACCTGAAATATGGCCAATAGAAAACACAACCACCATGATTGCACAGGCTCCTGTGGCTGCATACTCCATCAGCCCAATTCCTCCGGGCAATAGTTTCCCAACGGCTATTACAGCGCATATAGAAAAAGTCATAACAAATGTGCCCACTATCTCTGCAGATATCTGCAATCAAATTGTAAATTGTATAAGAAATAAGCAAGGCCAGGCTCTGTAAAATTCAGCACAAATAAAACTCCATATATTTCTCATTGTAATTATGCATATTACTGGTTGGAAGCGCAGACTACTAAGAAATCTTGTTGTTGGAGTGCAGGGCCTAGACATTTTCTCTTCCTCATTATCATTTTGAATCATTGCTTCTTTGATCATGGCCATGGCAACTCTAATTTCTCTCAACAAACATTTCCAATTCAGGTTTCAAGTTTTGCAGTGAGAGTAAACAGATTGACTTCCGTTTAAAAACTGAAAAAAAGGACTTTCAGTTAGAGAATACGTAATAATAGGGCGTGGGCCTGTCATGCTCATTGAGTGCAGATCATAACATTCTTATGCTGCCACTTGTAAATAAATATCGATTCTCTCTCTCTCTTTATCACGAAATATTGAAGGCCTATATTCACACAAGTAGTATGTGAAACAAAATGATGAGTAAAAGTATATATGTGAAGCCAAAGAGGCTCACAAGCTTTGCCATCGATTCTTGGAATACGAGGTCTGCAGCTTTTTTAATCCGAAGTGTTGCCGTCACAGTCGGTCATGCAAAAAACTCACGATCACTTTGTTGCAGGGATTTCGTATGATAACTCTAGACTTCATCTCTTCTGCTATGTTCTGTTTTGTTGGTTTTGATGACCGCCTTGGAAGAAGATTTTGCTGGGTATTTTAATGTGTAATTTATGGACGTAAAAAGGCTTTATTAGTCTCTGTACAGTAGGAATTATAGCATTCTATTTAAACATCATCCATCAATGGTTAAACAATTAATAGTGAATTTACACTTCATCCATATCAAAAAGTGGTAATTATTTGTCCTGTTTTTATTGGTCAAAATTGACATTTGACTGTTGAAGTGGATGATGTTTAAGAATAGCCAAATTATATTAAACAAGTACCGCTTTCTATTTTTGTAATATGCTAAGAATTACTTGATTTCATTAAGTTTTGTGATAGTAATTGTTTCAATATATTTAAAAATTAGTTGATTTGATTAACTGATGTGTTATTAGTATGTTGAAAATAATTGGTTAGTTTAAATTAGTTTGGTTATAATAACAAAGGCAATGAGCCATATAGTATTTGATATTGATTTTGTAATAAAGAAATTATAAGATAAGCATAAATATGGAAAACTTATTTGGAAATTAGTTTATTTGATTATGTTTTAATAGTTTGATTATACTATACATTTAGAATACCAAAATGTCATGTGTTGTGATTAGATCATTCTTAGTACATAGTAACAAGACAATAATAACAAAAACTATCCAATAACATTCATAGAATAGGTATATTTAATAGTAAAACATGTTTGTTGTAACAAATTTAGGCTCAACTCCCTACTAACTAAATAACACATTGGAGTGTGGTACGCAATAATGTCAAAGACCATGAGATAGAAATAATTTGGTTGATAGGCTATTATATGTGAACACATCTTGTAACTGCCAAAAATTTGGTAGTCTTTTATCTTACAAAAATCTTTTATAGTTTTTTAGTTATCAAAAAAATAGAAATGTGGACACATCTTTTTTGTCCTCTAAATTTTATTTTTTTTGTTCAAATATTATTTTTTTATATTTACATGCAACGAACAACCTATTTTTAGCATATGTAATTGAAAGGTAAGCGCAAAGACAAAGGAGAATGTAGAGAAAAATGTGGGCCAACAACTTCAAAAATAGCGAAACATTATTTGGCCAGGCTCAACACCTTTGGTATCTTGCAGAATGATTTTCTATTACTAGTAATTTTCATGATGGCTTAGTGTTGAGACGTTGATAATTTTGATAAACATTTTTTTTTAGCATTTCTTTATGTCTTTTTCAATAGCGAGAAGGAAACGAATGGAGATTTGCATGCAAAGAGTGAGCTTCTAGGAGAGGCCACACATTCCCATATCACAAAAACATCTTTGTTTGTTACATGATTTCAACATGAATTTTACAAGCCCAATACACATTATAATGTTGATTATGCTCCTCGACTGTGCATTGCTTAAGCTAGAGACTAAATGTATAAGCAAGTATTCTTCACCACTAGAAGGTTGTTCTAAAGGAATGTAGAATTATGTATACAATATGCTCAAGCTTATATGTTTAGCATAGATTATGAAAGAGATTTCTTAGCTATCATTGAGTATGATGTAATGTATGCTAAGGAATTTAGGTCTATAGATGATGATGGAAGGGATGCCAAGGTGTTGGAAATCAATGATATGACTTTGTCTAAATCTTGAATACTATATGCCCAACAAATTTGGGTAATCATGGCTCATCCATTTTTTTCTTTATCTTTAATAATTACAATTTACTTGGTGCTTCTTCTATATGTTTACATATATTTTATCAACTTTTGTGAAATTCCAAGGGAAAATTGTTTAATCAGGATGCATTTAACATATGTATGTTAAACCAAAAATGTCCTACTTTAACTACAACTTTAGAACTTTATGAACAATTCAAAATTTGGGATACATGGTATTCATTATTATTGAGAGGGATGATGTAGTGCAACAAATAGTAAATTGATGTTGACAATGTAGTGATTTGATGTTTTGCATGTTGTAGCTTCAAGGATTAGAGACTAATATTGTGATCTTATATATCCCTCATAAGATCTAGCAATGATGGAAACATTGGGTATTTGGATAAATGAAATAGGTTGTGCATTTTTGTTCGCCACCAAGAGAGCACTAGATCCCACATATTTTACAAAAACATTTCTACATTGGTGAACCCTCATTGAATATTTCAAAGAGTGGCAAAATGTACAACAAATATGCACCTTGTTTCAAGCCTTTGTCCTTCACAAGGCTTTACAGAGTTGTTCTTGAATGTGAGGGAAAGGTTATTTATCTTAGAGCTTGATTCTAAGAGTGAGACAACCACAAAATATTTATAGGTATGATTTCTTTTTTCACATTATATTGTGTTCCACCACTCTTCTAACTCTTATTTTAATTAGGAATGCGGATTAGAGACTGAACCAAAGAATTAATCCAACCCAAACATGGAATTCTTCCCATCATGATCAAGATTAAAAAGGTTTCTATCCTACATTTACCAATGAAGTTTTTAGAGTCTCATAAGGACCTCATTATTGGCACTTCTCCCACCCAACTTTTATTCCACAGAATAAAAGACCAAGCTATTCAATGGATTATAAAGGTGGACTTTGAGCTTTATCCCTCTTATAAGTTAAATATGTTTGGACTATAAGATGTCATTCACTCAACCTAGTAAATTTACTTTTGTCAATTATCATGTCTTAAGATGTAGGTTGGGGAAGTGGGGGTGAATAATCATCAAGAATGGAAGACAATGGATGATTGCAACTGGAAGATGTAGGTGAGGCAAGGGATGAATAAAGAGAGGATGTGATCTTGTGCTAGACCATTCATTAATTCTTGGATTGTGGTAGGGTGGTGTTATGACTACAAGGTGAGGGTAGTGTTATAATGGGGGTTTTGGTTGAGGTGAAGATTGGAAAATTGATTGATTATTGTTTATTGTTTGGGGGTCTAGGAGAAGGTGAATAATGATGAGTGATGGAAGGTAGTAAAAGTTTGGAGGGTGGTGGAGGAGGTCCTAATTGAGAATGATAAAATGTTGAATGTGTCAAGGGATGGTTATATGTGATAGGTACAAATTATGTCAAGATGGTTATGATGATGCTTTGGTTTTGTGGCAAGGGTGGTGACTTGAGTGGTAATGGTGGGACTCATAAATGAAGAGTGTGGGGACTACTTTGATTAAATTGGTGTTTGTGATTGACATGATTGACATAATTATGATACATGGGGTCTATGCATTGTAAAGATGCCAACTTTGGTTTGAAAATGAAATGGTCCATTCTAAAGTTTGAATTTGGGCATATTGACCTAAACATAGATAATGGTATTGTTATGATAGAGTCTTTATGGTCAAATTTTATACATTGGTGTAGAATGGAAGGTATGGCATGAAATATGTCTATCTATGGTCATCATAGGAGTAGGTAAAATCATTTAGAGATGGGCACCACATGTGCTAATATTTGGGCACATTTAGGCCAATTTCAATAGGGAGAACAATATTGCCTAAAGTTTCTATGAACATCCTATTGTAGCATTTTAAGGAAACTCCAACAAATGAATATTTGTCATGATGAGTGCCTATGTCATAAAGGTATTCTTTTGCTACTATGTTGAATGGTGAATTGGGGTCTATGAGGATACCTTCACAATAGTTTTCACTAATAAGCCCATTGATGTATAATGAGACGTAATAATTATTTTCGAGAGCTTATTGTAGTTTAAATGTGACGATGTCTCTACAAAAAAAAATCATAGTTTCAAAGTGTTGATTTTAGGTCCCTAATGAAGAGATTCTAGAAGGTCTATTGGTTTAGCATTGTTTGAGTGGTGAGGGAACGAATTTGTGTAGATTTGAAGGTTTTGAATAGGTGGGGCTATAGAGGGGTTTTCCTTGTCATTGACATTAGTCATTTGGATGAGATTGTTGTATATTAGATCTTGGACTTTATGTTTTAGGGCCATGCATTTTTGTATCATGACCAGGGACTCTATAGAATTAGAAAAAGGAATTTGGGTCATTATTTATTGGAAGGGGAAGTACAATATCTAGGGGATGGATTGGGGGTAATTGGAATAAGTTGGCATAAAGAGATTTATTAATGATATTTTGGTAAGAATCTACCAATCTGTTGAATTATCAAAAAGGTCTTGGTTTAAGGGATAGTGTGTTTGTGGAAGTGGATATGATGAGGGGTTGAAGTTGGGATATTGTGCTAAATGTGTTGACTACATCCATGGTGTTCTAGTAGCTAGTATTAGGGTTGTTACTATTATTGTTGTTGTAGGGATTCTTGTAGTTTTTCATAAATTTATTTGTTTGATGTGTTGGTTTGTGATGTGCTAGTAGGGAGTTACATTTTATCCATTTTTGTTTCAAAGTCCCTAAGGGTAGCACATAGATCTATAAATGAATTATACTTTTGGAACATGATATATCTAAGATGATGGGAATAATATTATCAATGAATTTCTTATGGATTTCAATATCAAACAAGCGATAATGCATTTTAGCCATGGTAGATTGAAAACATAGGACAAAATTACTCACTTTTTCTAGTGGCCCTTATTTGCAATGTATGAGATTGTTAAATCCTATTTCACAAGAGATTTAGATTTGGAAGAAGTTTACAAAGGATTCTAAGATAATGTCAAATATGGTAGTGAACTCATGTGGTAATGAATAGAAACCATTCTACTGCATGCTCTTTGAGTGACTGTCGGAACAACTTGCATAGAATGCAATCATCATACACGTAATCTAGACAAAAGGAGTAAAATGTTCATATGTAGATTGTAGATCTCCTTTTACATCTTACAAGGGAAGATGAGGTGCCTTGAAGTTGGGTGGAAATGGATGTGCAAGGATGTCATAGGACAAGGGGTTATGGTGTAGACCTAGAGTGAATTCCCTTGAATTGGTTAGTATGTTGTCTAGTTTTTGTTACACCTGTTGGAGTTGATGTAAGACATGTGACATGGAAAGATTGGGGGTGGATGATAATGGTGGAGGAGTGGAATATGATGGAGTGTGATGGGATGAATAATATGGTAGAATAGGTTGATTAGCAAAATATTGTAGGTATTAGTAGGGAGTGGTAAAGGGTGGGGAAATGGTGGGGATGTGGTGGATAGTGGATGAGAGTGAGGTGGGATGTAAGAGTATATAAGGGGATGTGTTAGTGGTTGGAGAAGAGGTGATGATAGTTGTAATGGGGAGGGATTTAGTGGTAGTCATGAACATTTTGATAAATGAAGGAATGTGAGTGGGATTTGGAGTTGGAGGAAAGGGTGAAGTCAAAAATGGCTTGATAAAGAATGGATTGGAAGGGAATGTGAATAGTGGGGTATTAGGTTGAGGTTTGATGGTTGTGGAGGGGTACTAGAGGCAATGGTGTTGGCAACTGATGTGGTATTGGTAGGAGAAACGAAAGCTATAATAGCCTCAAATGATCAAAAAATGTTTACAAAAGGTGTATTTGCATGCATGATGTTTCCTATGTTTTGCAACATTTGTAGGCTTGTTGGGTTGGTTAAGATGAGGTTTTCTTGGGAATATATCAAACTGGTGGGAATCAAGGAATTATTAGATTTAAAATTACATTCTTAACCTCTTTAAGTTATGCTGTAGTTTTGACTTAGTTCTATAGATCTAGTTGTGCTTCTTGATCAAAGTTCTCTACAATAGGTAAAAAGGAAGTAGTATCATCAACAAAGGTGAATGGGGAAAATGTCACAAGCATTATGGGATTTAAATGTGGACTATGACAGGGAATGGCTATAGTAGGATAATGTTTCACTATACAGAAAGAACATATGGGGGTGTGAACTAGAGCTTGAACATAAAAGTGCATATGCAAACATATAAAAAGATATCACACACCTACAAGAAGGATAAACTAGTTGGCTTCATTAGTGATGGGTTGAATTATTGACTTCTTTTTATGTTGTTTTTATATGTTTTTAAGACCTTTTCATATGATTTTGCAGATACTTTACAAACATCATCATTACTATATGTTGTTTCTCATATACTTTTCAAAGACTTTAAACCTATGTTGATAATATGGAATATGGTGGTTATATTATCAAGTGAATGATTTAAATTATAAGTATGCATGTAATATAAATAGAATCCTATGGTTTAAATATGAGAGTTATTTTGTGTGCATATGTTTGGAGGATTAACCTTGTGCAGCAAGGACGTGGCATCAAGGACAGAGCAATTGTAGCGAGTTACAGGATAGGGGAATTAAGTGAAGTGTAGTTTGAATGCCAAAAGTGAAGACAAATGGAGGAATATGTACCATCATGGATTGGAATAAATGAAGAAAAGAAGACTTGTTCTAAACGTAGTCTATGAGTGGGTTTTCATATAAACCATTTCATGAGAGTTCTTGTTTGAACAAGACTTTTCTTCTTTTGATCAGTTAGATTAATAAATCAATCGTGCAACTTGTATCCTAATATCTAGGGTTGAATTGATTGAGGATTAGTTAGTGGTTGCCGATTTTGTATAAGTTAGAGGGATGAGTTCGTTGCTAAGTTAGTTGCTTTCACTTTCCAGTTACTTAGTCGTTACTCTATTTTTCAAATATCAATTATCCAGACATGTTTTGATTTGAATAAAATCTGAGAAGATTATGTTTCTAATATGAATTGAATACAATTCGATGTTATGAGAATGAATGAGAATCTAAAGTAGATTTGGTTTCCAGATTAAGTGAGATAGTTCCCTGAGCTAGCCACTCAAGGTACTAACACTCACTTCGTATATTTCCTTATTTATTTATGCATTCCTAGTTAAAATTGTTTTTCTGTTATTTCATCAATTGCACTGTGAGACAAGTAAAATATCTTGATTTCTATTACCAGTAGTTGTGATTCATGAACAAGTGCATATTTTAAGTCCTCGGGAGGTTAGTGTTAGTTCTTTTATCATTCTAAATATTTTGAATTAATTATGTAATTTCCTATTGAATATAGTTATCTTCAACTTATGCTGAAGGTACCTGTAGCAATTGGATTTTAAATTGTTTTTGTTGTTCTTACATTTCTATGAACTTTAGTAAATTAGTTTAATTAGAATAAGTCTGTATGAGTTAGTTTAGAATAGAAATGAGTCTTGAAGGCATATATAGTGCAGGCATCATCATAAGCTTACGCTCCTTGGTCGATAATTCAATGTAGGAATGCAATGATAGAGTGGAGTGTTTAGATAGGTTTACCCTTGAATTTTGTTTAAGTCTACAACGCATTAGTTTTCCTCTACATTTTTGGTGTTGTTGCCAGGGATGGTGCTACCTTCATAGTCTCATTAGTTTTATATGCTTTCATAGTTTAAATTTTGATTCTAGCATTAGAATTAATAAATTCATTTTTCAGGAAACACCAGACATTATACTAACATTGTGCAGGACCATTGAAACATCAAGCTAAAACCACTGTATGCGGAGGTAGAGAGATCACCAAGGTAGATTCCTCCCTTCAACTTCTCAAGATAACGAGGACACGGCTGACTTTATCAATTGTACAGTAGAAAGTGCTGAAGAAGAGTTTCCTCTTACATCTTCATCAACACCTTCTACATCTCCATTAGCTTCCTCCACAGCTACTGAAGGGACTTTTAGAACCATGGCAGATGCTGCAGTAGAGGATCCTCTAGGACAAGCAACATTTGAATTCCCTATCCCAGACCAAGCACGGGCTACTACTCTGAAAAATATACCACCTTCTGCATTGCCTGTTTTCTACGGCTTAGTGACTGAAGATCCTGACACTTTCATGTTTGAGTTTGATGTCTTGTGTAGGAGTTATGACTACACCACTGATCCTTATAGACTCAAGTTGTTCCCTGCCACACTAAAAGATGTTGTTTTAAGATGGTTTATGGGGTTGGGGAAAGATGTCATTCCAGACTGGGATACCATGAAGACAAAGTTCTTGGTGAAATATAAAGACTACTGCAGAGGACATGATACGAGGAGAGATGACATCTTTAGGATGTCACAGAAAGAGGATGAGCCACTGGAAGACTATGTTGAAAGATTCAAGTTTGCCTTGAAGAAAAACCCTCAAAATAGATTGTCTGAAGAATCACTGAAGTTGATCTTTTTGAGGGGAGTTAATGATGACTGCATGGATGCCCTCAATCTCATTGGAAAAGGGGATATATCTTAACTTCCCTTTGAGGATGTCTGCAAAGTTTACAGAAATTATTCTAGAACCTTTTTCAAAAAACCAAGGGGAGAAAGAATAGCCATCATAGGCAAGGCAACCAATGGGGTTTCAAGAGTGGAAATTAGTAATCTGCTGACCAACATGAAAGAGGACATTATTAGCCATATGGCTACACAGCTGGACACTCTTCACATCAAGAAGAAATAGGAAGAGGTAGATGCAATGCTTACTTAATACTGCCCCAATTGTAGACAAAGGAAGGCCAATTGTAAATGCAAGAGGGTGGCCAATATCCAGCAAGAGAAGATTGAAAGGCCAGAATTACAACCATTTGAAGGAGAAGATGGGTAACTATTCTTCATAGCTCAAAGGAGACCTTGACAACAAAGACAAGGTATGCTCTCTGATCCACTTAATTTTAATTCCCCCTTTCCTACTATAACCCAAAATTTCTCTGCTTGGAATACTCAACAGTGGCCTAGTAATCCAAATGCATGGCAAAACCCACAATGGCCTACTACACAAGCTGGTTGGAACCAACAACAACCAAACCCATGGCCTCAACAAAATTTCCAAGGTCCCAACTATAACCCCCAGTGGCTTACATAGCAGCAACAATGGCAACCTCAATGGAATAAGGGCCAACAATGGTAGCAAAATGCACCTTTTCAGCAACCAATGATTCCATCTCAGCCACAACAGCCAGCCATCATGCCACCCTCAACACCTCAAAATCTACCTCCTAGATCTACCCAAATTCCTGCTCAACCTGCACCTAACCCTAACAACAAGCCTATCTAGCAGGCTTATACTAATGAGGTGATGCAATATCCCACCTATGGGGTGGAAGTGAGTAATGTTCATCTTAGATCAAGGAAGCAACTTGCAGGGCCTTCATCTCCCCAAATAATAGAACTTGAAGATGAAGAACCCATCGAAGAAGCCTCAGATAAACCACCTTTCAAATCTGAATCAACCCAAGATGCCCAAACTACCTTACATCAGAAACCTCCTCCTTTCCCTGAGCGCTTGGCCATGCAAAAACAAATAACCCAAACTGATACTATCCTTCTCAGCTAGCTAAAAGATATAAGCATCAAGATTCCCTTAATCCAAGCCATCAAGGATATTCCTATCTACACTAAGACTATTAGGGATCTGTGCATAAAGAAGCCAGGAAGGAAGAGAATAGATCCTCAAACAGTACATGTTTTAGGCAATCTTGCTGATATCATGTTGGGTAATATAACTGTTCCCAAATATACAGATCTAGGTAGTCCAGTAGTGGATGTCAAGATCAATGGGACTTTGATTAAGAATACTTTGATAGATTTAGGTGCTACAATTAATGTCATGACCAAGGAGACAATGCAGACACTCCAATTCAACAACCTTAGACCTAGTTAGACATTCTTGTAATTAGCTGATAGGTCTACAGTCAAACCTGAAGGAGTCAGAAGATTTGGTCATTGCATTAGATTCTTGGGAATACCCTACTGAATTTATAGTGTTGCAGCCAAAGGTTAATCTTGATGGTTATCCTCTTATACTAGGTAGACCATGGCTTTCCATTGCTGATGCATTTATAGGTTGCATGTCTGGTAACATGATCATATCCAATGGGACTGTGACCAAGAAATTGGTTTTATATCCACCAGCCCATCCATACCATGAGCTTGAGCAGACCATTTGGCCTAGCCTGGAAGATGAGGACACCTATTCCCTGCAAACCCTAATGACTATTGAACGCAACCCCTTATTGGATATTCCAGATGAAGATGAATTAATTGCTCATGTTATACAAAATGACTGTGGGAGGCACCCATAGTAGCAAAACTACTTATTGTGCTTACAAGATCCTTTGAAAAGCATAATACCCCGCAGTTCCTTGGAGGAGGTATCCCAAATATTTCATGCTTTATTACCCCAGCAATGCTTATCCATATTACCTAGCCTTGATTTGTCTTATGTGCAAGAACTGTCTAAACAATTAGAAATCAAGTCAAGTAAGATGTTGAATATTAACAATACATTGACTGATGAACAACAACAATCCCTGCATGAAATATTGCATACACACTTAGCAACATTTGCCTGGGATTACAGTGACATGAAAGGCATTGATCCTACCTTATGCATGCACAAAATATATCTTGATGATGGCTATAGACCCATCAAGCAGCATCAGAGGTGCATGAACCCTGCCCTCAGAGAGATTGTGAAAGCTGAGCTTTAGAAGCTTCTAGATGCAGGCTTTATATACCCCATTTCAGATAGTGAATGAGTTTCACCATTGGTCATAGTGCCCAAGAAAGGTGGCAAATGGAGAGTTTGTGTTGATTACAGAAAACTCAATACTGCTACCAAGAAGGATCACTTTCCATTGCCATTTATTGACCAAGTTCTTGACTCTTTGGCAGGCAAGAAATATTTTTCCTTTCTTGATGGCTTTAGTGGCTATAACCAGATTAAGATTACTCCAGAGGATCAGGATAAGACAACGTTTACTTGCCCTTGGGGGACATGCATATTCTGTCTTACCCTTTGGTTTATGCAATGCTCCAGCTACATTTCAAATAGCAGTCCTCAGTATTTTCTCTGATTTTGCCCATGATAGCATGGAGATTTATATGGATGACTTCACCACATATGGTGACACATATGATGAAGCCTTACACAATTTGGAGAAAGTGTTGAAAAGATGCACAAAGCACAACCTCTCTTTGAGTAATGAAAAGTGTTTTCTAATGATGACACAGGGAATAGTCTTGGGACATTTCATCTCAAATGCAGGAATCCAAGTTGACCCAAACAAGATTGAGATCATATCTACCCTACCTATTCCACAAAGATAGAAGGATGTAAGGAGCTTCCTAGGACATGCAGGATATTACAGGAGGTTCATTCAGGATTTTAACAAGATTGTTGCACCTCTGTTTACTCTACTGACCAAGGACAGTGAATTTGAATGGACACCAGATTGTCAAACTTCTTTTGAAAAGCTAAAAACATCATTGACACAAGCCCCTATTCTCAGAGGTCCAAATTGGACACTACCTTTTCACATTCATACAGATGCACCAGATTTTGCCATTGGGGCAGTTCTAGGCCAACAAGAAGGAAACAAAGAGTATGCCATATACTATGTAGGTAAAAATCTGCAAGGAGCTGAGTTAAACTACACTGTGATAGAGAAAGAGATGTTGGCAATTGTTTATGCAATTAATAAATTTAGGCACTACATAACTGGTTACAAGGTATTCATACATACAGATCATGCAACCATCAAATATTTAATGAATAAGCCAATAATGGGTGGAAGACTTGTAAGATGGTTATTGTTGTTATAGGAATTTGATATTACAATTGTTGATAAACCAGGCAAGGCTAATGTAGTTGTTGATTTTCTGTCTAGACTACCTACATAATCCTCAGAAGGAGTAGTTGATGATTATTTTCTTGATGAGCATCTATTTGCTCTAACTATACACACTCCATGGTATGCAGATAATGCCAATTATTTGGTTATAGGGTAGATTCCGGGATACTTCTCTCTAAGGGAGAAGAGGTAGCTAGTTCACAAATGTTTCTCTTACTCTTGGATTTCTGGATTCCTATTTTACACTGGCCCAGACAATATTATGAGATGTATTAGAGAGGATGAAGTGTTTGATATAATGAAGGCCTGCCATGATGAACCTTGTGGGGGACATTTTGCAGCCAAGAGGACAGCCTTCAAAATACTGACAATAGGATATTACTGGCCAACACTTCATAAAGATGTTGTCAAGTACACTAGGAGTTGTGATAGATGTCAGAGAATGGGGAGGCCTACAAGAAGTGATGTGATGCCTTTGCATCCACAAATCTCATTTGCCCCTTTTGATAAGTGGGGACTGGATTTTGTGGGACCTATATCTCCTACATCCAACAACAAAGAATATATCCCGATATGTACTAATTACTTAACTAAATGGGTTGAAGTTAAAGCCTTACAGTTTGCTAGAGATGGCAATGTGGCTAAATTCTTGTATGAGGACATCTTCACTAGATATGGTGTGCCAAGGGAGATAGTAACTAATCAAGGACCACAATTTACATCTGATTTAATTACCAAACTGGTAGAAGAATATTAGATCAGACATAAGAAATCCACTCCCTACCATCCTCAGGCTAATGGTCAGCTGGAAGTCACAAACAGAGAACTTGAGAACATCTTGACAAAGATAGTGCAGCTTCATAGAAGAGATTGAGTTTCTAGGCTCCCAGAAGCTGTTTGGGCATACAGGACTACTTGGAAGATAACTACAAGGTTTACACGTTATGAACTGGTCTATGGCAAGACATCAGACCTGCCTATAGAATTTGAACACAAAACCCTGAGGATAACAGTGGAACTAGGGATAGACCTGACAACATCTCAATGGGACAGGCTACAACATTTGAATGCCCTGGATGAAATCCGGTTGGAAGCCATCCATCACATAGAGGTCATACAAAAACAAAGAGCCAAATGGCATGATAAGTACATCAAGACTAAAGAATTCACTACTAGTGGCTGAGCACTCCTCTATGATTCAAGATACAAGGACTTCAAAGGCAAGCTTCAGTCCTGTTGGTTAGGCCCATATGAGATTAAACAAGTCTTTCCTAATGGTGCAGTTCAATTGCAGACCATTGATGAAGTTCAGTTTTCACTGTTAGTAAATGGGCACAGGCTAAAACTGTATAAAAAGCCACTTCAGAAGGATGACTTTCTTGTTTCTTTAGCTGCTCAATATGGTACTCCTAACACTCCTAATGAAGAGGTTGTGACACTATCTAATACACCTTCCGATGTTGATCCATCAACACTGTCCAGTGATGTGGAGGTTGAGTTGCAATACTCAACCCCTATCGCTGAAACATAATTTTCTTTGCTTTAAAATCACATGCACACACGACACAATATTCATGGTTATTGCAATTACTTCAATCGGGACCTGTTTACCACTCATACAGTAGGGACCTAACTCATCTAGGACCTAATATATTGCATCTGTAATTACATAGTTGGGACCTATGCTGGTAGCACTTGTAGCCACTTCTGTATGCATCCTTCTTCCACAGTTTGGTGAACAGTACCCAATTTTTCCCGCCCATTCCACATGCCGCATTCATTTCAAAATCACTCTGCTCTATTGCCACAAGTGTCAACTCACATTTATGAGTTGTTCATTTTTCTCTGCCTTTATGCGTCATCGCATCATAATTCTACTGACGTACCAGCCACCTTACCGTTTGCCACATGCATATCAACTTGACTCATCAGTATATGTTCACAAATTCTAAGGTGTGTTAATTATTTCTTTCCATTCCATATGTGCATTACGTAAATTTCAATCATTAAAACTAGCTTTCTTTTTATATTCATGATTACTTGTAGTTTATTTTCTGCATGCAAGAATATTATCCACCATTCCATTTAATCAATACTCCTCATTCTGTATTAATTGACATGTGAAGTGAGGTCACTTCAAAATTAAGTTGGGAGGAGGGGTTTATTTTTCAATTTTCACCATTCACCATCTTTTGCCTTACAAGAAAAACCAAATAAAACCTCCTACGCCATGAACTTACCCTGTTTTGCCAATAAGTGAACCTAGTACCTAAAGAAAGTTGCAGTGGAGAAGAAAGGAGAGGTAGAAATTGTAAGTTGGTTCTTTTGGGGTAGTGAATTGAAGCAACAGAAATTGTCTTTTTGGGGTGGTGAGTTGAAGCAGCAAATATTGACATTGTTTAGCAGAAATTGACATTGTAGAGATTGCAATTGCAATTTACAGAAATAATGGGAGGGGATGCAATCAGAAGAGAACCCTCTGTGCATAAAGAAATATTGGAAGATGTAATGGTTCTTCCACTCTTTACAAGAGTGGGTTGGTTAGATTACTTTCTGAAACTGACAGAATATGATGATGAGATGGTAAAGGAATTTGCATTTACATTATAGTATGATGAGGCAATGGTGAAAGGATTGACTATAGATGAGCTTTTGAAACAGCTATTGCTTAGGTCACAGGGTTGCCACGAACAAGGTCTGAATACCCAGCTAGAGCTGATGCAGTCGCGGCGAGGGAGGAATTCTGTGAGAGGGGTGAACACCTGGACTTCACCACACAAGGTACAAAGTGATTATCTCTTCCCTTCTTTTGGGGAAATGTACTTCATACATTATCAGATATATTACCTGTGATGGTCGATATAACATGTTATATACTGTACATTTCAAATTGATCAATCATCTACGACATGAAAAATTGGTCAATGTCCCAAATTTTATGTATAGCATGTTGAAAAGAATGTCTTCAAAATACCAGAAACAACAATCAGATAACACTCTATCCCATCATTGTTTAATAGCCATGTTAATAAAGACAAGTTTGAGAATTCAGTACCCATAGGTTGAGTGGGAAGCTTTTAAGCAATGTGTGGATATTTCAACACTATTAGAGGCACCTGAACCAGAAGATGAGCCTCCATATGAGCCTGAGCCTCCATATGAAACTGAGCATGAAGAGCCACAAGATGAAAATCCTCCAGAATTTAGGCCTGTAGTAGCAGAAGAACCCTCATCATCCACCCCTAAAGCTAGAAAAACACTCCTTCAACATCTGGTAAAGAAAAGAAGAGTAGGAAGGGTGTGAAAAAACACAAGAGCACAATGAAAGAAGAAAATATAGAGGAAAGAAGGAAGAAGAGGGGCAAGAAGAGGATGAAAAAGGAAGATAAGCAGGAGACTATCACTCCTAGATGCTCAAGTAGGCTAAAGAGGCAAAGTGTCACGGAAAACGTTGTTGAGGAACAGAAATCAGAGGAAAAAGATAAAGGCCAGCAGAACAGTAATCTAATTCCACCAAATATAGATTCAGATAGTGGAGAAATTCCTCCAGAGGATGTCTCTGTTGATGCTTGTGATAATGTCAACATGTCTGCTAGGAAAAGAAGGTATGTTTCTTCTTCTGATTCTGAGTCAGAGGATTTGTTTACTGCAAAGAAAATGGGGAAGTGTGTACCTGATAATTCTGCTCAAGAAGTTTTTGATATTCCTGGAAAAGGTGATGATGAAAATCTAAATTTTGAAAAAGAAAAAGAATTACTGGAGGATAGAAATATTAGAAAAGAACTTCAAGAGGCTTTGGATAGAATAAGACATCTAGAAGAGTAGGTAAAGGGGTATGAGGAGAAGGATAAAGAAAAAGAGAAAAGGATTCAAGAGTTGGAAGAGAAAATTCAGACTTATGGCCATGGTTCCAATTTGGATTTATTAGCACAACTGACTGAAAGTAAAACAAAAATTGAAGAGGATGAAGTACTCACTCTCCAACCTCTTGTGACAAAACCCCCAGGGTACCATACCACTCTGTCTCTAGGATTTGAATTAATGAAGTTGACTCATAAAACCAAGGAGGAAAAGGAGAACTGGGAAAAAGAGAAATAGAGTCTTAATGCATCAGTTGAAGAAAAGGATTTGGTAATCAAAAGGTTGGAAGGGAATCTGGCAGAGGTAATTAATAGAGCAATTCAAATCATTGAATGCAGACCTCCACCAAGAGTTTATGCATTATTTCTCAAGCAAAAGTTTCTTAGTTTTCAATTTAATAGATTCATCAATGATCAGCCTATTTCTATTTATTCAAGGCATGATTTTTTCCAGTTATTTCAAGAAGTCAGTTTGGAAGAACAAGATCAGTTGTGTGAATACTGTTTGCACAATTATTTGATGGAAGATATAGAGTGGAACCCCTTGGTCTATGCTGGTGATTTTCAAGTTAGAGCACTGATTTCTTACCTCATAAATGAGCAACTTAGAGGGGAGCTAATGGATAAGTATGAGGAGCAAGAAAAGAAGGTGCCACTGCAGATTAGGCAAGAAGCCTTAAATCCTGATGTGATTCTGACCCAATGGTTAACACTCCTCTCATAAGGGTCCAGGTAAGGTAATTATGGATTTAAGACTCGGGGATTATAGAAGGATATAGCGGTTAGCAGTGTCTATCATTTAGAATTGCAAAAGGTATGTGCAGAATAGGTGGGATAGTCTGACTCTGGAATTGTAGAGGAAAGAGCCCCACTCCTTCCACAATTTCATGAACATGTTTGAGAGGCTAAACAGGTATATCAGGATTTCAGAGAGAACAGAAGTAGCATGGCTACCTCTCACATTTCACCCTCCTATTCTCCTTTACCCAGTACCATACTGGACAGGAGAAAAGAGTGATAAATGTAAGAATCCATAATTGGTTAGGATGAATAGGCTTGCCTGCTACAATGGTTTCTATCTCAAACAGGGACAAGGAGTCAGAGAAGTCATGGACCTCAGATGAATCACTCTACATTATAATCTTCTCCCCTAGATGTTTAGTTCCTTGATTTTGCTTGAGGGCAAGCAAAAGAGTAGTTGGGGGGAGATGATGGGTTGAATTATTGACTTCTTTTTATGTTGTTTTTATATGCTTTTAAGACCTTTTCATATGATCCTACAGATACTTTACAAACATCACCATTACTATATGTTGTTTCTCATATACTTTTCAAAGACTTTAAACCTATGTTGATAATATGGAATATGGTGGTTATATTATCAAGTGAATGATTTAAATTATAAGTATGCATGTAATATAAATAGAATCCTATGGTTTAAATATGAGAGTTATTTTGTGTGCATATGTTTGGAGGATTAACCATGTGCAGCAAGAACGTGGCATCAAGGACAAAGCAATTGCAGCGAGTTGCAGAACAGGGGAATTAAGTGAAGTGCAATTTGAACGCCAAAAGTGAAGACAGATGGAGGAATCTCTACCAACATGGATTGGAATAAGCGCAGAAAGGAAGACTTGTTCTAAACTCAGTCTATGAGTGGTTTTTCATATAAATTATTTCATGAGAGTTCTTGTTTGAACAAGACTTTTCTTCTTTTGATCAATTAGATTAATAAATCAATCATGCAACTTGTATCCTAATATCTAGGGTTGAATTGATTGAGGATTAGTTAGTGGTTGCATAAAACTCTCCCAAATTTGTATAAGTTAGAGGAATGAGTTAGTTGCTTTCACTTTCTAGTTACTTAGTCGTTACTCTGTTTTTCAAATATCAATTATCCAGACATGTTTTGATTTGAATAAAATCTGAGAAGAATCTATTTCTGACATGAATTGAATACAATTTGATGTTATGAGAATGCATGAGAATCTGAAATAGATTTGGTTTCTAGATTAAGTGAGATAGTTCCCTGAGCTGGCCACTCAAGGTACTAACACTCACTTCGTATATTTCCTTATTTATTTATGCATTCCTAGTTAAAATTGTTTTTCTATTATTTCATCAATTGCACTATGAGACAAGTAAAATATCTTGATTGCTATTACCAGTAATTTTGATTCATGAACAAGTGCATATTTTGAGTCCTCCAGAGGTTAGTATTAGTTCTTTTATCATCCTAAATATTTTGAGTTAATTCTATAATTCCCTGTTGAATACAGTTATCTTTAGCTTATGCTGAAAGTACCCGTAGCAACTGGATTTTAAACTATTTTTGTTGTTCTTACATTTCTGTGAACTTCAGTAAATTAGGTTAATTAGAATAAGTCTGTATGAGTTAATTTAGGATAGAAATAAGTCTTAAAAGCATATATAGTGCAGGCTTCATCATAATCTTATGCTCCTTGGTCGATAATTCAATGTAGGAATGCAATGATAGAGTGGATTGTTCAGATAGGTTTACAACTGAATTTTGTTTAAGTCTACAACACATTAGTTTTCCTCTACAATTAGGTTTAGCTAATGAAGGTGAACATAGAATGGACTTTCTAGGAAGGCTAAAATAGTTAAATTGGTTAAGTTCATCAAATGAAAGAAACTTTAAAGATGGCCTTTAAAGGAAAAGGTCAATTCGTTTGGAAGTGTGGTTCTGTGTACATACAATGTACAAATTAAAGTTACCTAAGGCTATCACCAAATAGCTTAATAATAATTCACAACCGCTAGAGCTAGAATTACAAATTGGACTAGAAACTAAACAATTTATGTTAATTAGGAACATGTGGGACTTGGAATCAACAATTCACAAATTGACTAAGTGTTGGAAATAGAGATCAATGAATAAGTGGATCAAGATGCACCTGTTCAAGATTAAGTGGTTTGAATGGAAGTTGCTCAAAATATTCTCCTAATGCTGCCTATGAAATTTGGACCTACTAGATCTAAAGAACAAGGCTTCCCTATGCAAAACAACCTTCTTGACAACATTGATTAGTTCTGACAACCATCATGACAACATTATCTAAGTGGGCATCCCTGACTAGGGAGAAGGCGAAGACCAAATTTGTTTTAGGGAGGTTCCTAACAATGTCCTAGTCTCAAAAATGTTCATCTATCAGTGACTAACAAAGGCATGTAATTTGCAATAAAACTCAAGGGCTCTTAATAAACATGATTGACAACAAGAGTGCAAGTTGAAGAGATGGAATAATTTCACCTTGTAAATGGAATGACAAAGGTCTAAAACTGATAGGGATCATTAGTAACATTGTGAGAAAGCATCCAAAGAGATTTGAAGTCCTAATCTACAATTGAAACATGAAATGAATAGCTAACCTAGTGTTCTTGATTTATAGGAAAAAGTGAGATAACATGAATATAAGGAATGTTTTCACCTAATATATCTTTGGTTTCTAAGAATGGATAGGTACCTATGACTAATATAGACCTCTAACAACAATTTGGACTAGAAAATCATCAATTTAAGGCATGAAAATAATAAATGGCTACCTATTGGGCAACCTTAACCCTATTTGATAGCCAATAGGGCAGCCTTGACCTTGTTAGATTGTCATTTAGAACTTCTATGAAGGGTTCTTCAACTAATTCAAGGGGTACTTTGCTTCTATAACTTTTTAAAACTCTATAGAAAATTTTGAAACTGACTTGCAAGTGAACTTTTGTGAGAGGGAACCCTATAAAAATTAAGGTTAAGGAGTAGTCTATAATGCCCCAAGTTTTTTCTCAAGACATTAATGGACAAAAAATGACTAAACAATTTTTTTGTGAGACACAAGTGGTAATAAACAACCACATAACAAACTAACATGCTCAAGGTGTCATATGTAATCCATGATGACACTCTTGGCACACACCAATATATAAAGCAAAGTGACACAAGCAGAAGACTTAACAATACTATGGGACCATACACCATGGTTGACACTAAAAAAAAGGCATGGAGGAAAGACAAGATCTCGAAGATCATAGGAAAACCCATACAACATCTTTTTTAAACCACCCCTCAAATTTCAAGGGGTTACAAAAAGAAGAAAGACCAAAACTACCAAATTTAGGTTTCTGAAGTAGCTTGCAGACAAGTCAAACTTCAAACTTGGGTTGCAACTTGCAACTCTACACCCCAATTTAGGTTCAAGTTTCAAGTTATAGTTGCAAATTTTACCCTCATGGACTTCAAGTTCTATCATCATAGTGCAATGTGCAAATGACATGCCAATCCTAGACTCCAATTGACAAACCTCTTTAGACTCTAAAAAACACTTGTAGTTTGCATGTTGCAATGTACAAATGGACTCTAGTCCCCAAGCTAAGACAAAACTTGGACTTTAGGGATCTCTTGCAGTTTGAACATCTCCAAAGTGCAATTTGACTCCAAACTTCAGACTAGCACCACATCAGGCTTTGGAATTCTTTGGCCTTCTACATGTCTACAAAGTGCAAGTGAACACGAAACTTTGTACTACATGCAACTTTAGACTTTGGAAGTTGATTGCAACCTGCATTATGCAAAGTGCATTGGGTTTTCAAACTTTGAACCTCTTGCAATTCCAAGTTTTGGGGACTGACTGCAACATGCAGTTCAGATTGGCAAACCTGTCTTGCATGCATTTTGAACTATATCTCTAATTTGCAAAAATAGAGTCTAGAAAAAACTATAAAGGCCTAGAAAATAGCAAGGTTGTTTTCCTCACTCTACGAGGCATAAATTTCTCATTTTTAGAGTTGTTTATGAATGATCTAGGCCAAATGATAGGGATTGTGGGTTCCAACTTGGCCACATGAGAACCTTCTAGATGGCATGGATACTGCTTACAAGGTGGAAAGTGAATTCCACTTTCAAGACCTTAAGAAAATAATTTTCAAAGCTAAAGGAAATAAAGTAAATACATATATCACTAAATACTTACCATGTCATCAAGATGGGAAGGTTCTCAGTACACTCTCCAAGTGGCTCTAAGATCCATGTGGTCCCCAATGGTGGTACATTGCCACCCAACCATGTGGAGCCCTCAGGCCCACCTCACTAAACTGAGAGACAGTCACATGGGTACAAGGTAGTATGGTAACACACACACCAAGAGACAAGTATATATGTACTACATCCACATGAATACACTAAATGCAATAATCATAAGGCAACAATATAAATACTCAAAGACACGTCAAATATAGAATTTGACTGCATGAAGAATGAGAATCCTAGAACTTAGATGAGGAGTGTTATCACAATAGCACAATGACCATATAGGGCTTAGGAGTAGAACTTCCCCAATGAAGTCACTTGATAAAATTCACCAACTACCATGAGTTGTGACATATCCTTCACGACTAGACCGAATCCATCTAAGGAATTCAATATGGCACGGGTATCTTAGTTAAACATGTTTTAATTACCCAATGTTCATTTAAGTTATCACTTGATTAGGGCTCTCCCCCTCTCCATCATCACATATATCTTTAGATTGTGGTGAGTGGTGTGAGCCACTCCTCTCATCTAGATCTCAGTCTAATGGCCCATCACTCCAATTATACCAATTGGGTGTAGCATGGAAAATAATGCACTATTTTCTCACACATTTATAAAAGATGCAAAATACCATTTAAAATGGAGACAAGTCATTTCATAAAATAATTCATTCAATTAACCTCTAATTTGTAAATTTATATTTTTCTCATAGGACTTGCAAAACCATAAGTTTCTCCATACCTCCATTAATGCAGTGTATGCAACCTTCAAAAATTACATACTTTTAATTTAAAGCAAATATTCAAAAACTAGAATTACCCTCTTACTCTTACATACTTTTGATTTAAAGCAAATCTTCAAAAACTAGAATTACCCTCTTACTCTAAATACACATGTTGCCATATTTTGCCCAGGTCAAAATAATCTAAAAAACCCCTCCTTCCATCAAAGAAATTTGATCTGAGAATATCCCAGAAAAATCCCCAAAAAATTCTAAGTTTTTTGCCTTTTATTGTGCCTTAGTCAGCAAAACCTTTGGTTCGGCGGTTCGACAGTTCAACAGTTCAACAGTTCGGCGGTTCGCCGATTTGCCAGTTTGCTAATTGAAGGGGCAAGGCGGTAGAAAAATGGCCAAGGAAAGAATGTAGGAAGCACTAAAACAAAGGTTTGCCTTAGTTGGCAAAATGTTGGTTCCGTGAACCTTAAGTTCGTTGATTAGCAAGTTCGCCGATCGGCTGGTTCAACAACAATGGAACGAAGCAAGCATGAGGGGAAAAGTGGGTAGAAGTCTAAGGCAAAAGCAAAAGAAAGACAAAGTTTTCCTTTCTCAGCAAACTTAAGGTTTAGCAAACCTTAAGTTCACTGATTGACAAGTTCACCAATGGGTGACTTTGCCGACAAAGGAAGGGCACGAAGCAAGACATGGTCCTCAGCCAAGGATAAAGGAAAAGATAGAAAAATGGTGAAGGGGAAAGTTAGTGAACCTCTTGGTTCGCCGATCGGCAAGTTTGTCAATCGACGAATTCACCGACAAAGGAAGAAAATAAAAAGACAAGCGGTGAAGGCATTGGTTAGTGAAAATGAAGATTTGCTGACAAGGTGATTGGAAAGCCCAAGAAGCTGAAGGAAAAGTAAAGACAAAGGGGCCAAGTTTGCAAAAGAGAACATTTGCCGATAAGGTGAAAAAGGTGATAAGGCTCGGCTAGTCTGGAAATCGGCAAGAGGATGAACTTGCCAACAAGTTCATGATTGTTAGAAATCGTCGATAAGGCAAAGGAAACCCAAAGAGGAAGAAGGAAGCTGAGTTTAGAAAACAAAGATTTTTCTGATAAGGCAAAAATATAGAAGCAAAGAAAGTTCTGAAAATAAAGAAGTTGCCGATGAGAAGAGAGAAGATAGAAAAAGTACACAAAAATGGGATTTTGTCGATAAGACAGAATAAAAGGCTAGAATGATGAAATTAATGGAATATGATATAATGCTTTAAAATGTTTAAAGAAATTTAAATATTTTAAAGTCTTGTAAAAGCTTGAAGAACACATTTTCTGTTGTTACAGAGAGAATTTAATACCTGAAGTACATATATTGCATAAAAGTCAGCATCAGGTAGTTGAAACAGTTAAATCCTTCAATGTGATTGTATAAGAAGGGACAAAATGGATTCTGCTGGTACATAGAAGGATTTCAAACCTTCCTTCTTCAATGTGTCTAACATCCCATGCGTGCAGGAGATCCTCTACAGGTTGCAAACCTAGCAGAGCATGGTTGTCGTCCCTTTCTATAGGTCTTTTGATAGGGCTTTTGAGTCAGATTTTAATGCAGCGTGGGTGCCTGGGCAGTGCCAGTTGACCAAATTTCAGTGCCCAATGCTGCAGATGGATTAAAAATGCTATATATACATGAAGAAAAGATGTAAAAAAGGTTGTTGTTAGCTATTGTTCTGGGCTGTTATGCTGGATAATTTGTTGTCACAGATCTTGTAATGTGATTGTAAGAACCAGTAGAGTTTGATGTATTGGCCTGCAGCTAGGCCTTTAATGTCTTCTAGTCTGGTTCACCAATGACTGTAATCGATTATTTTGTATTTATTCCTCTTGTAAAAAATTGTGCTTCTTTGTAATGACTTTCTATCCTTCATGACTAATAGAGACTGTTATTTTGCCTCTCTTCTAAGTTTTATTCTGTGTTTATTTGAGAATTAGATGCTGGTATTGTGGGCAAAATGACCCCTTTCTTAGCTTTAGTTTTCTGTCGAACCTCTATGTAGCTTATATGAGTCTGTGTGATCCTTTTACAGTCTTGAAATCATTGTTGTGTTAATTCAGACATAGTTAAAACACATTATAAATCTGGTGCATCACCCTCATTTTCAATTTTAGTATTTTCTTCCCCTTTTCCCTGTGAGCAACATTAGATTTAATTTAATTCTCTAAGCCTTAAGCTTAGAAGGAGGAACCAACCTTCTCTGGAGGTCTGATCTCATCAACAAGGTCCCACACCTTGAGATTAGTCCCATTGTGTCATTGGAATGCTTGAACAGATTTCAAGTAGGGTATAATTCCACGTGATAACAACACCCAACATCATTATTCCTTAATTTGGGAAAAAGGTTCTAGGAATTTTTTTCCATAGTTTAATGGCTTTATTTTAACATTTTCCAAGTTTGAAAACATAAAATGCAACTCACTGCAATTCATATAAACATAACTTTCAATCCAATTGTTTCCTACAACTAGGCTATATGCACCACCTATTGTGGGCATGGCAATGGAGGAATTCCATTCAAAATTCAAACTTTAAATTAAACATGAAAAGCGGGGGAAATACCTCCAATCAAGAGCACAAACAATGGAGAGAAATCCTTCTTTGAGGCAACCACACCAACCAACACTCCTTGCCACAAGCACACCAATTCCAATCCAAGCAATTTTCACACTGAAACAATTCTCCCACTTTTTCCTTTCAATCTTTTTCCATTTTCTTTCCAAAATAGCAAGAAGAGGGTTTTTGAGAGAGAGTTTTTGGAAGAAAAAGAATAATGAATTACAAGCCTATCTTTCCTTTTATATTTTCCAAAGCCCTTTTTCCTTTTTATTTTCTTTTTCACATTTTCTAATAAACTTTTGAAAGGAAATAAGAACAAGGGAAATCTTTATAACTTAACAATTATTCAAATAGCATGAACTTATAATTACCTAATAATTCTATTTAGCATAGGCACATTTTTAAATCCTTAAACTAAGTAAATTCACCATATCTTCCTTTTCACATTTAAAATAATAAAATGCCCTAGGCTTTTTCCACGAAAGCATAATTAAATATCTTTTTCACAAATATGGTAGACATGCATTTCAAGATATTTTGAAATGAAACATGCAAGATAAAATAAACACATGCAAAGGTCTTCCACACACTTGATGGGGTTTCACAACACGTGGAATCTAGAGTCACCACTAATTTGGACCTAGATTTACATAGGGATAGACAAGATCCATCTCATTCTCGAATCAAGTGAGATAAAGGCTAACACACAATTTACCCAATGCAAACATCTCCTTTATAACCACCGTTGGGGAATAACCATGTACCTGCACACTTAGGTTAAAAGTCAAGTGTACTTGTCCCATATATAATAGCTAAAGCAAAGCATAAACACCCGACATGGCATCACATCATATGAATCAACTAAACATCACATCTAACATGAATCATCAACCATAATCATAAAGATGCAATAATATGTAGAAATCTAAAATATTATCTCAAGAATAATAAACACATCTATACAATCACATATATATCAAGGACATTGGAACAATAACATTGCAATATCTAATATACAAGGTTGTAATGTATGCATCCACAGTCAAGAGTCTAGAGGTAAATACAAAACCATATCAAAACACCTCGATGACACAATAACATAATATCGCTAACAACATTAGTGGATCAAAACAAAAAAAATAGCAAATGACAAGGCACAAGCGCCAAAGGCATTACAAAGTCTACCTAGTCAATCCTCTTGTGAGCATTTAAGCATGAATCCATATTAAAATATGATAAATAATAAGCATTAAAACTGATCAAGGCTAAGAAATTAATCCATATCAAAGCATAACTATGAAAATCTATAAGATGATGACAAATGGCATATGGAAACTCAATAAAGCAACTAGGGTGAGAGAACAATTTTGGGAACAAAGTGATAATTCAATCAAAAGGGGTTTGAGGGATAAAAAAGAGAAACTATATAATAGAAGGAAACCAAAAGTTTAAATCACTAAGTGAGGGTTTGATATGGTAATGGCTCACAACTCCTAAAGGTGTCAAACAAAGGCTTACATCCACAAAGAGGTGATAGAAAACACAATGAAATGACAAAATGACTCCATGAAGGCTTAATGGTAATGAAATGGGATGGGACAAACTCTACAAATATGAGGTACAAAAAGGTGGGTTGATGGTGGACTTGAGAAAAACTAAGAGGAAAATGACAACACAGTAAGGCAAATTATTCAATAATGAAAATGGGGAGATGGAAAAATGGATAAAAAAGGTGATGGAATTGGATAGTGATGGATTGGAGGTGTGTGGGGGAGAGGAATGAATGGGATCCTATAGAAAAATTAGAGAAATAAACTCATTCCAAATAAAAATTAAAAAAGGAAATGACTCACCCTATTGAAATCCTTAGAAATTAGCCACCTACTATCATAGATCTTGTTGTAGCAATGTCCAGTGGAAAAATAAAAATTAAATCTAAGAATTTGGGGATAAAGAAAATTAATTCTTAGAATTTTGAAGCAATGTTTGGGGCTCATCTATGAGCAAAGATATCTAAAACCATGCGAGCAACTCAAAATTTCACTTTTTCTATGAAAAAATGAGACAAAGTTGGTCTCTTTTAAAGAGCTTGCTTAGGAAATTCAAAAATGGAAACTTCATAGTTGGGAATTCCCAACAATTAATTAGCTTGCATTCAAATATTTTGGTAGGAGGATAAAAATTCAAGGCCACCCTATTAGGTGGCAAATTGTGGGCATTTCTGCAAATAAAAATTAAGGTCAATTTCATAGGGGACCCTAAACTTGATGGTGGCCATCTTGTGGTGGGTGGTTACATTAATTTTAAGCTCATTAAGGTAGGATTTAGGAAGGATAGGTTTCACATAGGATGGGGCACCTAACCCCATCTAATATTTTGACAAGGGGGTAAAGGCGGGTAAATCAACAGAAAATTAAAGGTGGGCTTAAGAAATGGGATGAGGATACAAATTAAATGAAAGGAAGCACATAGAAACTCTAAACAAGACCATAGAAACAACATAGAAAAAGGATATGTATGGCTAGGGGTGACATAAGCTGGGCAAAAGGGTCCAAAACAACACAAGATGCACACAAATGGGCTAGGGGATAAAATGGACACAAAATGTAATAAGGAAGTTGCAAATTATGCAAATTCAATTATTACAAACCCTTGCCATCATACAATTTAAAACATGCTACCACAAATAACATATGAAATGGACTTAAATTATATATACATATGATAAAGGATTATGTGTCAACTCATGTTAAATCCTCTATTGAGCTAGAAGGGAGATTGTTTAGATTATTTCAACTTTACTTAGTTAGCTCATGATGTTATGTGAGGGTTGGTAAATAATTGAGAATGAATTAGGGATTTGAAGAGTGATGGGTTGAGTGTAGTTGGTTTTGGATGGAATTGATGAGGAAGCTATGAGTGACTAGTCTTGTGGATTAGGATTTGAAGGGTTGATAGGGGTGTAGTGGATATGAGGTGTAGATGTAATAATGAAAGGGAAAATGAGAGGAGTGTGTGATAAATGAGGTTGGTTAAGGGGTGCAAACGTTATAGGAGAAGTAATGGAAGAAGTAGTAGGGCTAAAGGGAAAGGTGGGGGATTGAGGGAAGAATAGTAGAATACATGAGAATGGGAAAGAAGGGTAGCATCATGAGGAGCACTAGTTTTACAAACAATTTGACTAATTCCTTTGAGCATATCTCATCCATATGAATTGGTTAAAGATAATTGTTGAATCTCACATATCAACTAGTATGAGATCTTTAGTACTAGTATGATATCTTTTGTACACATTATGAATGAAGTGCATAGAGTACTATGTGATTTTCATGGATTTAAAAGCTTTCTTGAATGATTTATAGTTGTATTAAAGCATTCCCCAAATTGATGTCTAGATTTGTAATTGAATTTGTAGGACATCAAGTACTCAACATTGAATTGGAGAGACCACTAATTTGCAATTTGCAATGTATGCATGAAAAATAGACATGATTGTTATGAAGGTGGTTGAATTAAAGCAAGAAAGAGTTATGGACACTCCATGGATAGAGCCCATGAGAGTTCATTTTTTTTGACATTGTCAATAAGATCAAAATCATAGAATACCAACAACTTAAAAGTAGGCATTAAAATTATTAACTTGAAGGTGAAGATAATAACATGTGTTATCACCTGAAGTTTAAGTGGTTGTTGAATAGGAAATAAGTTAATGTATTCGAAGACTGATCATGTGGCTAGATGAACCTATTGGTTCCCAAAACCACAAGTGTAAAACCCTAGAGCATGTTCTCAGCTTCAAGGCTAGGGGGTGTCATCACGAAGGCAAATTAGGGACTCATCAACATATTGAGGATGGTTAAAGGACAAGTGATGAGAGTGGATAATCTATCCTACACTTTGAGCTCAACTAGATTCAGGAGGGTATTCCTAGAGGTATCCCTTAACATAGTTTGATCACAAGGAAAGGTGAGCAAAATGAAATGTTGCAATAGTATCCAATGTGTGTTAGATCCCAAAAGTTAGCATTAGGTTGCAAACTAACCTACTACACATATAACCTCTAATTAAGTTAATTATTATACCTTGCAGATGCACCCATAGCTAATAACAACATGATATCCCACAAGATGAATCCACTTAACTTCACATACATAATTTGCAAGGTGCAGACATGCAAGAACATGATTCTTTATTTATTTGAACATTGAAGGTTACTTATGATAACTCCCTGGTTATAATATTGAATCATGAACAACATGTGAAACCTAACCTAACCCTAATCTACTCCTACAACTAACAAGACAGAGGATTGATTAAAAAAAATGTTGGCACTTCACCAATATGGATATGTGCCTACTCCATTGGGAAACAAAGTCATGAAATGCAGGGAAGAAGGAAACACATCTAGTAAAACATCCATAGAACTAGATATGCATTTACATACAAATCAAAGATTACATCTCATACAATGGACATACTTAATAATCTCAAGTAAAACTACAATAACCCATATGCAACTAAAGAAATAACAATACAAAGGATTGGTATTGCATTAGATGCTATCATACATACATCAAACCTTTGTTACAATCACACCAACAAATGTGATGAGAGAAAATACATTGATGTGACTATACATTCTCCTAAATCATCACAAACAACCATGGAGATATACCATTACACAAAGATGTGCATTGAAAATCCTCCTTATGAGTTAGAAGATGGATTCCATCCCCTTACAAACCAAAAAAGATTTGTTTGATGCCCTAGAATCGCCATGAAGCACTTACAAAACCAAAAATTGGCTTAGTGACCAACAACTTGAAATGAATAACAAGACAATATTTATATCTGATTCTTCCCTAATTTACATTGAATGAGATTTGAATTTGGAATGCTTCCTGCTCAGAATGAATGGCATGTATTGTGCACAAGTATAACAGGTAGTTGGGAACTCACCTAATGCATTCATGGCATTCCTGGAAGTTGTTGAGGTGGTTAGAGCATTTGAATGCATGTCTGCACTATTTGTTACTTACTATTTCATTCTGTTAGGCTTTATTCTTTTAGTTTTGGCAGTCTTTGTTAATTTTAAAATCTTTTTCTTTATCATGCCAACCTTTTTTAAACTTCTTTTTAAAGCTTTTTCGATATTTCGGTGAGTTCACGAATTCACAAACTTGTCGAAATGTCTTATATTTTGTGCTCTTTCTCTTTCATTCTTAGTGATTTGGCAAGTTCAAGAACCAACAAACTTGTCAAAACATTTCCTCTTCTTTACTCTTTATTCTTTCCTTTTCTTCCTTTTTCGTCTTGTCTTTCGGCATTTTGGTGACCTTGGGAACCTTTTTTCATGTTTCGATGAGTTTGTGAACTTACGGACTTGCTAAAACATTTTTCTTCTTTTCTCTCTTTATTCTTTCAGTGTTTCAAGAATTTTGCGAACTAGAAAACACTTTCAAGTTATTTTGACAAGTTCGTAAACCTACGAACTTACGGAAACATATAACTTTTCTTCTTCTTTATCTTGTTTAGCGATTCAATGAGTTCGCAAACCTACAAACTTGTCAAAACACTTGGACTCCTTTTTATTCTTTGCTTTCCTTCCCTTAAATTGTCATCCTTTCAAGCAAACTGAGAACTTACAAACCTTTTCGGTAGGTTCGCTAGTTTGCAAACCTACCAAAAAGCTAAAACTTTTCACTTCCTTGGCCAATTCTCTCCTTCATGCCAAGTCTTCTTTCTTCTTCTTTTTTGACATTTTGGCAAGTTTGTGAACTTATGAACTTGCCGAAACATTTCACTTTTCTCTTCTTTTCTTCTCTTCCAGCCTTTCGAGCCTTTTACGAACCAAATAACCTTTTTGGTAGGTTTGGGAGTTTGTGAACCTGCTGAAAAGCTAAAACACAATGCCTTTCGGGCTTTCGGTGGGTTCACAAACTCATGAACCTGTCGAAAGGATTCTTTACTTAGAGGATTTTTTGAAGGACTCCTAAGGGTTTTTCAACATGGGAAAATACATGAAGGATGAAAATAAAAAAAGCACAACATTGAACAAATACCTTGACCAAAGGGGCCAATAGAAAATCTCTCTAATTGGATATAATTGATGGGCACAACATAGGAAGGTAATAAAGGGGGCATGGGACTTAGGATTTTGGTAAAATTTGAATTGATTCCCAACATTGGCTCTAGTTGGAGACATGTGCCTCTTGTAGGCACAATGAGGATCCAACTATCTCCAAAAGCAGACCAAAAAAGGCAAAATGAAATAGGGGAAACAAACCAATGTATGTACAAGGCAACACACAACATGGTATATACAACACACACAACCAATAATATGAAAGCACAAAAAACTAAAATGATGGTTGTGAATCAAAATTTTAACACAACAATGCAAATCAACCTTGCAAAATATGAATGGAGCTACTTTCCTTTGTCGAAGACAAGCTGAATGAAGGAGCTGATCTCCCTCAAACTAGAACTAATTTTATCACCTAGCTACCTATAATGATGACTGCTACCTACATGCACTATTCTGTAACCATTGCCATAAAGTAGAGACCAACCCCGCCACCAACATCACTATAGGGAAACTATAAGTAATATGTGTAGTAACTACCCCACACAACATCATGCATGTTCTCAGCAACAAAGAGTGAAGAGATAACAATTAGGTCAACATTAAAACACATGGATGAAGACAAATATCCATCACACAAACATGCAACATCACCATACCTGCTAACCTCTTCATGTGAAACAATTGGAAAAGAGAACATCTCTAGTTCACATGGCAAAGAAATGCATGCTTGACCACATTGCTAATCTACAAAAAGAGAGGCTTCTTCTTGCAAATCAAATTAAAAAATTCTATCTCTAGCATATCTTCAAGTTGAGTTGCAACATGTGGATTTTCCATTTTAGTAGAGGGTTACAACTCAACTTCGCCATCATTTGTATGTTGGGCCCACCCGAATGGTTCAAATTCAGACACAACACTATCATCCACAACAATAGAAACTTGGCCTTCACAAAGGAAAGATTCGTAGTCCATGGTGCTCTCATCAAACTCTTGAATGATAGGTGCCCAACATACACCACTTTCACTTGTGCTGGTACAATCTTCAATCCTAAATCACAAGCATAATCCGAATCACAATTCAAACCATCAACATAATGATCAACACCATGAGACACTTCAAGTGAACAACCAAGTTATTCCAATTGTTTCTCTAATTCTTATTCACTTAGGCAACTCATTGTGTCATACTTGTTGCTACAAACTGACTGATGACACACTTCTTCTTCCTTATTCACTCTTGTATCATCTCTTTGTGGCCTTCTTGAAGCACAATCTACATGGGGAAGACAACAAACTTTGCACCAAAAAATATGTTCTCATATGTGTTCACATGATCAACATCTTCACATTCATCAAGGGCAAATTCTTCAAATTGAAAATCATTTCTTGCACCAACAATTATCTCAAATTAGTTATCATCAAGTGCAGGCACATGCATATCATCCTTATGCAAATAAACACTAACTGGTTCATTATCATCTAATAGAACAAAGAAGGGTAGCATATCAAACAAGACACTACTTTCTTGCTCACTCTAAATATCACTTGCATGTGCACACATAACATAATTAGCTTCACAAGCTAATCCACTTGACTACTCACTTGTGCGTACGCCTTCCTCATTGTCCTCCCAGCCATACCTCATTCTCAAACTAAACGTCATCATGTATTTCATCATTTTCATCTTCAACTAATGATCTGTCCAACTGAAGGTAGGTGCACACACTATCTACATCATCTATATTGCTATCACACGATGCACCGCCTTCATCTTTTACCCTTCTAACTACACAATCATACTGATTTAATGTTGTATCCATTTGATTAGTTGTATCCACGTCATTATTGTTCACATTATCTTATTCATTACTAATAGCACTTGCATTTGCAAATAAAAACCTTACTATGTAATCATTCTTCACCTTTTCAACATAGTCCAAGCATGAATAGGCCTATTGCATGCTTGTAAGTCTCATATCTTCCCACACTAAACTCAAACCAACCTCATAGGTTTCTAAGAACATATCAATGCAGGAAGGAGTGTTAGGTTTGGAAGCATTTGGAATCCTGGAAAGAGCAATTGAAAACTTTTAACTGAAGTCCATGCTAGACTCTCCCTCTTGTCTTCTAATGGTTGCTAATTCATGACCAAGATTAGCAGGGTCAACATCTTTTTCAAATTCTTATTCAAATGTAGCCACAAGTTTATTCCAAGAGGCAAAAGACTGCCCTAGAAAACTTTCAATCTAATTCCTTATCTTTCCATGTGAGGATCTAACAAAATATCTCATCCACACGTCTTCATCGTCAAGCTGAAATTCTTTCATAAAATCTAAAAAATCATCAGCATATGTGTCCCCTTCCCAAATATTATACATATTGAAGATAGGCATCTGATTGTAGATCTTGGTTGGTATGGTTTACATTTTATAGTCAACCCAAGAGAGGTCCAACTGTTTATAAATTGTGTCCACAAGAATGATAGGGGACTGAGCAACTTGATTTTTCATAGCAATATGGTAAGCATGGGATTACACCCTAGACTCAAGAAACTTAATTTGATTATAATACTCTTTTAGTTGCTCAACAAGTTCCTTTTGCTTTTGTATGGATGCCTGTAGGTTAATGCATGGGTTCGCGTAGGATGCAATGCTATTGGAATAACAAAAAAAAGAATCACTAGAATAGTAATAGGCATCAATTTCAATATAGTTTCTAGAGTCTAAAACATAAGAAGATGCATATAAAGGGGCATCCCTAGAGTAATCATATCCATACCTAAAAGCCATGACTAAAACATTTTACCATGCATGGTAGAAAACTAAGGTATTACAAATTATGTTTTAGAGGTAGGAAAAAAACTACATGCACCTTTGACACCAGCTGCTACACACTTGAAATGGGTTCTTGAATCACCAAAGAAAAATACATCATAGCAACAAATTTTTTTTTTTTTTTTTTTTTTTTTTTTTCTGATAGTAGAGTTGCTACCTTTTCCAAAACAGGAATACCTTGAATCACACTAGATCTCCAAGGCAACAAATTAATTTTGGGTTCAACTCACTAGTAGAGTCCTCATTTCAATTTAGAACCCATAATTTCTTCCTTGCTAATGGAACCATAATGTTAGTGTAAGTTGTTGGCTAGGAAAACTTACCCAAACACAATGCATAATTACAAACTATTGTTACCAAAGTTTTGAAAATATCTCCAGGTACATATAACCTGATAATGGCTAAATAAACTTTGTCCCCGACAACGATGCCAAGATGTTGGCATAAGTTGATGGGCTACCAACTCCTAACACCAACAAAATGCACTCAACAACAACTGTAAACTTTCTTCAATAATTATGTTGCAAAGGTCTTCAATATAATTTCTAGATTAACATATCCTTGGCAACGATGCCAAGATGTTGGTGTAAGTTGACGGGATGCCAATAACACACAATAGAATGCAAACTATCCTTAGACTAACTATCACCAAGGCCTTCAAACTCTTCAACCTTTTAATTTGTCCTCGGCAATGGCATCAAGATGTTGGTTCCCAAAACCGCAAGTCCAAAACCTTAGAGAATGTTCTTACCTTCAAGGCTGGGGGGTGTCATCAAGAAGGCAAAATAGGGGTTAATCAATGGATTGAGGATGGTTAAAGGTCAATTGATGAGAATGGATAATCTCTCCTACACTTTGAGCTCAATTGGACTCGGGAGAGTATTCCCAGAGGTATCCCTTAAAAGGGTTCGATCACAAGGAAAGGTGAGCAATATGAGACGTTGCAGTAGTATCCAATGTATGTTGGACCCAAAAGTTGTCACTAGGTTGCAGACTAACCTACCACACATATAACCTTTAATTAAGCTGATTACTACACCCTCAACTAATAACATGGTATCCCACAAGATAAGTCCACTTAACTTCACATACACAATTTGCAAGGTGTAGGTATAATCTACGAGTTAAGGTTTTGCTAACTTTTATATCACATTAAATATGAGTTGAATTGGAAAATGCTAACTTATAGAAAACTAGAAAATAATTTATAGAAATAAGTTGCATAGACAAAAAGAGGATGAAGAGAGGAACTTGAAGCTAGAAGGAGGGTGTCATTGTCTAGAATGCTAGCGCGTCACGTGGACATCCACACTAAGCACTATTGTCAGTACAGGCTAGAAAATTGAAAAGTTTCTAGAAACACAACAGTCCACCCAGAAACTTGTCCAATCTACAAAATCAAAAAATGAAACACAATAGCAAGTTGCCAAATACTAACAGAAATGAAAATAACAAAGATAAGCTAAATAAATCAAATGAAATATTGAAATAATAAGAGGAAAGAAGAAACCAACAAATCTTTGTGCAGTTGAATGCTTTTCCAAGTAGCTGTAGCTAAAGACAAGAAAAAATGTTGGGGGAAGGCAAACCCCTACTTTGGTATTTCTACTTCTATAGCAGCCAAGACATATAAATAGAAAATAGTGTGTGTGTTCTTAATCTAAGTGCATCTAGAAATAAGAACAATAACTAAAATGAGAGATTGAAAGGATGTGAAAATCCCAAGGTGTTCAAGGGCACAACCAAATAAATGCTTGTAATAACAAAGAACAAGAATTATATCACCTTGAAAGGGCTTGACAAAGTCAAAGAGAGCAAGAGAGTTGAAGGAGAATGTTGTAGAAAGTTGCAGAGAGTTGTAGAGTGCAAGAAAATTGCAAGAGAGAGTCAAGAGAGGTGTAACAATGAAAAGATAGGTTCAAAAAGATAGGAGCGAAGAGGAAGGGGTTGATGAGTTGTTTCAATTCGTCCCAAGCCATTATCACTGATCCATGAAAGTGACAAGGCGAAATGCTTAGAAATGACCACCAAACACAAAACTGTCACGGGACGCTAGCGCATCGCGTGGACATTCGAGTGAAGTGCTAGTATTCAAATAGTTTGGGCTCATAAATGACTAGACACTACAACATCACAAGGATAACACAAAGGTGACAACAAAACTTGACAAAAAGACAACATTGGAAGCAAAGCCTAAGCACCATGGGAGGGAAACACGGTAATGCAAGAGCTAAAATGAGCTTACAAACAAACTAAAGGAATGAACACTAAAGCAAGGCTAAAATATACTGTGAAATTGCAAGGGTATGCAATTTTTGATGTTACAGCAGGCATGCAAGAACATGATTCTCTGATGATTTGAACACTAAAGGTTACTTATGATTACTCCCTGGTCATAATACTGAATCATGAACAACATGTTAAACCTAATCTAACCCTAATCTACTCCTACAACTAACAAGATAGAGGAATAATTAAAAAGAATGTTGACACTTTACTAATATGGACCGATGCCTACTCCATTGGGCAACAAAGTCATGAAATGCAGGGAGGAAGGAAACACATCCAATAAAACATCCATAGAACTAGATATGCATTTACATACAAATCAAAGATTACATCTCATACAATGGACATATTTAATAATCCTGAGCAGAACTGCAATAACCTATATGCAACCAAAGAAAGACAATACAAAGGTCTTGTATTGCATTAGATGTTGTCACACATACATCAAACCTTGGTTATAATCACACCAGTAAATGTGGTGAGATAAAATATATAGCCATGACTATACATTCTCTTGAATCATCACAAATGGCCATGGAGATAATATACCATTACACAAAGATGTGCATTGAAAATCCTCCCTACAAGCTACAAGTTGGATTCCATCCCCTTACAAACTAGACAAGCTTTGTTTGATGCCCTAGAATTAACACGAAGCACTTGCAGAACCAAAATTAGCTCAGCAATCAACAACTTGAAATGAATAACAAGCCAATATTTATATCGTTTGATTTTGCCCTAATCTGCATTAAATGAGATCTGCATTTGGAATGCTTCCCGCTCAAAATGAATGGCCTGGATCGCATACATATACAATAGGTAGTTGAGAACTCACCTACCGCATTCATGGCATTCCTAAAAGTTGTTGAGGTGGTTGGGGCGTTTGAATGCACACTACATTGTTTCTTACTGTTTCATTCCATTGGGCTTCCTTCTTTTAGTTTTGGCAACTTTTTAAAATTTTTAAAATCTTTTTCTTTACCATGCCAACCTTTTTTAAACTTCTTTCAACATTTCAGCAAGTTCGTGAACTTGAACGAACTTGTTGAAATGTCTTATCTTTTCTTTGCTCTTTTTCTTTCATTCTCGGTGATTCGGCAAGTTCGCAAACCAATGAATTTGTCGAAACATTTCCTCTTCTTACTCTTTATTCTTTCATTTTCTTCCTTCCTTCTCTTGTCTTTTGGCGATCTTGAGAACTTAAGGACCTTTTTCTGCGTTTTGGCGAGTTTGCAAACTTATGAACTTGTCGAAACATTTAGCTTTTTTCTCTTTTTGTTCTTTCGGTGATTTAGGAATTTTACGAACTGATGAACACTTTTGATGTTTTGGCAAGTTCGTGAACCTATGAACTTGCTAAAACATATAGCTTTTTTTTTTCTTTCTTCTCTTTTTCGGCAATTCAGTGAGTTCGCCATCCTACGAACTTGCCAAAACATTTGGACTCCTTTTTCTTCTTCGTTTGCCTTCCCCTTTGTTGGCCTTTCAAGCAAATTGAGAACTTAGAAACCTTTTTTGATAGATTCGTCAGTTTGTGAACCTACCGAAAAGCCAAAAAATTTTACTTCCTTGACCAATTCTCTCCCTCATCCCTTCTTCTTTCTTATTTTTTTTCTACATTTTATCAAGTTTGCAAACTTATGAACTTGCCGAAACATTTCACTTTTCTCCTCTTATTTCCTTCTCTTTCGACCTTTCATGAACCAAACTTTTCGATAGACTCACGAGTTTGTAAACTTGCCGAAAATTCGAAACACAATGCCTTTGGACTCGTGAACTCACCGAAAGGCTTCTTTACTTAAATGATTTTTTGAAAAACCCTTTAAGGTTTTTCAACATGGGCAAACACATTAAGGATGATGAAGGAAAAAGCACAACATTGAACAAAAACCTTGACTCGAAGGGGCCATAGAAAATCTATCTAATTAGCTGATAGGCTTTATATGTGAGCATTATAGTGCTCAGAATTGTCTCACGTCGTAAAAAATTTCATGCCAGGAAATTTTCTCGTCATTTGTTGTTCCTATCAATGTATTCCTTGAACCTCTCCTATGGGTACAAGTGCTAGTCAGATATAATTGATGGACATAGCATGAACATATAATAAAAGGGGCACATGACTTAAGATTTTAGCAAAATTTGAATTGAGTCCCAACAAAACCCATTACTACCAAGATTATATAAGAAAATATACATATACTCAAGTTTAAATCATTCCCCTCCACAACCACGTAAGTCAAGAACTTGCATTTATGAGTAAAATGAATCAATTCAATCCCCTTCAATCTTTTTGAAGAATGTGAACATATATTTCAAAGTTACTAGTTAATCCATGATAAGACTTAAGTGCTTAAGTTAAATTTGGGAAAGCTAGTTTTTAGTTTTAAAATTATAATTTTATTTACTTATGTCGATAAGTGGGATAATGTGATTTAAACTTCCTATTTTGTAATAATTGTTTTCTATTTCTTTTTATTTCTAAAATTCTCAAGGATCTAATTTCAATGTTTAAAATTATTTAATATGTCAATGCTTAATTTTGCCTAATTTTCACATGTCACAATACTTCAAACGTTCATTCGAAGACTTTTAGTTAACATTTACCTAGTCATAAGACACAATTGTTGGGAAACATCTTGTACTAGGGTTTAACTTATGTTATGTTTGTATAGCATATAATCTTTCAAGGCTTTACATTGTACAACTAGGATATTTGCCTCCATTCAAAGAATAGTGTAGGGTGTCATGCTTTTAGTTTTGTATTCTTTCTAAGATATATTATTTTTTTATGTTCTCAATGTTATTCCATTTTCCTCAAAATATGTTTCTACCTCAGTCTGCAATCATAGAGGGCAATAAATGCTAAGCTCAACATTCTTATAGTTGACTTTCAAACCATAGTAGTTCTTCTAGTTTTTACAGGTTACTTTTTAAGATTGATATTTTAATTTAAATTACAATTGTGGTTAGGTCTTGAGAATAATAAAAATGAATTAGTTCTAAAACATAACTATTAAAAGAAATTACAAAGCAAGTTGTTACTAAATTGATGCAGAACATGGAGGATTCACCCAAAACAAACACACTTCAAACAAGACTTTTCTCACAAACTTCCACTATGCTTTGATGAGAGCAGCAAATAAGGTAAATTCAACATAATTTTCAGAATACAACTCAAACCCATGATCTAAAAACTGATTTGGATACCCTCTTCACTCTTACACAATATATCTCACATGCAACCTAGGTTGTTTTTGGACATATGCCTCAAAAGGTGATTGTTCTACTCTTCCCTAGGTTTTGAAATGGAGCGCCAAATAGAGTTTTCTTGGCCATAACTTTCGACCCAGAACTGATCTCCAAAAACTCAAACCTGATTCAAATACCTATTTGGCCCTTATTTAACATATCTTAAAATGGGTAGGAGTTACTTTTGAAAGTATGCTTCAAAAATGGACTGTTACAAAGATGGAAACCCTAGTAGATCGCAGACCTGCCCTCACCAAAAATGGCATAACTCACTCAATTTTTAATTCAAATTTTCCAAACCAAAAGAATATGAAACTAGACTCATATCTCCATCTTTTTCCATTCGTTTCATACATATACTTGGTCCGTACAATCCGTACCATTCCAAACAAGATGACTATTACAATGAAAAAATTAGAAGTGTCAATCACTAAATTCATTATAACTTTCACAAAACATAATAAAAATTGATGCAACCAACGCCAAAAGAAAGAAGAATCATAGCCCTTTCCAAAAAATCTAATTTCATGCCATTTGGAGTCTGTACAGGGTAGTACCAGCCTCGGGAACAGAGAAAAAATAGTTAAAAATGCAAAAAACTAAACTTTTATTTCATTTCTCTTCTCTAAACTTCATCTCTCCATCTTTGCCTCTTGCACGAAATGTCAAGGCATAAATAATGTCTTTACATCCATCTTCATTGTTCCATCACTCCACTCTCTTTTACATGCAAAAAGAAGAGGCTAAAAATAGCCAAACCACTAACACTACTCAACATAGAAAGACTAAACTTAACCAAATCTTAAAATTCCACTACAAGTGACCTCTAAAACATGAAGAGTGGTCTTTAATAGACCTTATTACATAAAAAAATACTCAAAACACAACATAAATCAAATATTTACAAAATGACCTCATGGAGGCATAAAGTCCATTAGGTGCTCTTGCACCATACTCTCAGAGGAAAGAAAATTCAAGTCCCATTGAATGCAAGTCACGTCTTTCTTCCTAGTCCTCCAATTCTTCCGTAACATGTCCTTCATCTTTGTAACTCCTCCTGGGTCCTTTTTCTTCTTCTTAAACCATCTCTTATCCATCATCTTCTCAACTTCAAAGCTCCAAAACTCTATTTCTTGTGCATATACCTCAATAACTTTATCTTTGTCTTCATCTTCATCATTGGAACACCATATGACAGCATATTCACCATTAGTGTAACCTACATCATACTCTTGCAAACCTTCATATACATCATTAGCAAACAAATCTGAAACATCCTTATTAGCAATTTCATTATCAACAATTTTATTATCAACAATAACTTGATTCTCAATATCAACCTTATCATTAACCCCTACATTATCATCCCTTCCTACTGGTTCATCAGCAACAATTTCATCAACCACTTGATTACCAACAACAATCATATCATTAATCTCAACATCAATATGCCCTTCTATTGGTTCATCATCAAACAAAGTGGTTTGTTCATCTTCAAACACAACTGGAATATCATGCATCTCAACTTGTAACTTACCTTGCTCAACTTGAACAATAGATTCAAACTTTACCTCTACCTCATTTGTTGATGTTCGTACTTGTCTTCTTCTTCTTTGCATAATCTTCTTAATAGGCCATGATACCCTCTTGCTCACTGATAAGTGCCAACTTTGCTCTTGTTTAAACAAATCCTTCCATTTCTCTTCCATTCTTTCTCTCATCTCTTTGAGTTCTTCCATAGTATGCCTCAACTTTTTTATCTCTTTCTCGACCTCTATTTGCCTCATCTTTTCCTCTTTCATCTTCCTCTCTTTTTCTTCTTTCTTCTTCTTTTGTGAATCTCCAGCCTGCAAGTACCTTCTAAACAAATCCATCTTTCCTCAAGCAAATCTCTTTCACCTTGCTTCTTCTTTGTCTTTGCCTTACCTAGGTCTCTTCTCTTTTCCTCTACCTAGTCTTTTGGCAACCAGGTTCTCTTTTCAACATGCACAAACAAAAGCCCACAAACACCAAACTCTCTTTTGCCCAGACCTTCTGAGCTTTGAGAAAGTGTCCATGCTGCACCAGAGGTGGGTGAATCATTGATGGTGAGAAGACAACTCTTGAAGACATCCTGGGAGAAAGAGCTAACTCAAAGAAGAGCCTTGTTTAGGACAGCCTGCAGATGCAAAAATAAGGTATGCAAAGTAGTAGTTGATTCTGGATGCACTGATAATATGGTATCTAGTGATATGGTGGACAAATTGAAATTGCAAAGAGTGCCTATAGAAAAACCTTATCAAGTGTCTTGGGTTAGTGAAAATCAAACCATTTTGGTGAGTGAACAAGCTACTGTTGAATTTCAAATTGGTCAGTACAGAGATAAAGTCGTTTGTGATATTCTACCTATGAGTTGTTGCCATGTTTTACTTGGAAGGCCTTGGCAATTTGATAGGTCAGCAATGTATAATGGGAGACAAAATACATATAACATTGAAAAGGATGGGAGATCATTCATTCTAACTCCATTGGTTGAAGAGGTAAGGAAGCAAGGTGAGATCATCGTGATAGGGAGAAAAGAATATGTGAGCAATGAGGAAGGTGAGAGTGAAATTTGTAGCCAAGTCACAGTTTGATGCTGTTGGGACAGCAAATAAGAAGGAAAAACACAATGTGCAGACAGAGATGAAGAATGTTTTTGTATGGAAAGAGGAGAGCAAGTTTGAAGTACAAAAAGGCATATTGATAGGGATAGTCATGTGTCCTATGGTAAGGCATCCTAGTGATGTTGAAACTTGTAGGGCAGTGAAAGAGAGGACAGTGAATCATGGGGATAGAAGGACAATGGATTGGGACGCTGGTTGGATAGTGGAAAAGGTAGGTACAGATCTGACAAAGACCACCAAATACATTGCTACAGATGTTAAGACTGGCATGGAAGAAAGGACAGTTGATAGTGAAAAATATGCAAATAGCATGAGCATTGGACAATGGTCTAAACAAGAAGAGAAGAGGGAAGTGATGGCAGTAGGAGAAAGCTTGTATACAGAGGTAAGGGGAGATTTGACATCAGAGTTTGGTGATAAGGTGGAACAGCACCCCACAAAATAGTACGCACAGTTAGAGCATGTTTCAAGGGAAGCTAAATGGAAGAATGTCAAGGACAGTCATAGTCAAGTACACAGTGAACCTGTTATAGGCAAGAGTGAAGGTTAGAGCCATGAAGAACACAAAGGAGCACAAGATGCAGTATTTTTTCCAAGAGACTTGGAAAACTTCAAAATTGGAGTGTATGGTGCAAGAGCACCATATGTCAAAAATGGACAATTATTAAAATCTAGGCTTTAGTGTTGAATTTTGCATAAAATAAGGTCTTAAAAGATCATTTATTATTGTAATAAAGCCTATTTGAGGCATTTTTGTAGTGGAGGTAATTATAGGACTAGGGTCTTTAAGTTTTTGCTTAAGTTTAGTATTTTCTATTTTGGTAGCCTTCGTGGAGAGGCTATTTTTAGCCTTTCTTTTTGAGTTTTCTAGATGGAGGAGGAGTGGAGTCAAGTTATATATTGTAAAACATGCTCTTTTATATGATATACAGGTCATAGAAGAAGGACATGAAGCTTTTGGAATGAAAGAAATAAGATAAAATATTTTTTTTTGTTGTTCTAACTCTATTTTTCACAGTTTTTCTACATTTTTTGTTGTTCTTTACACTTGTACGGCCTGGTACGGCCCTGTAGCACCCTAAAATGTACATGGTTGGATGGGGTATTGGATTACCTTTCTTTTGCATATAAGTTTATGGTTTGGTATCATGTTTTGTGGATTTTATGCTCATTTTTCTAAAAAAATCTAATCACCTAGGTTTTGACAGTCCTAGAGAGAAATCTTATGTTTTTGAGTGCCACGACCATGGGAAAATGACACAAAATAGTGGAATGATAGGTTTTGAAGTCCTTCAAATGATTTCTTCACTTGTGGAGCAAACAAATGAGTTTTCTTGGTGTTTTGAAACGTTCTTATCACTGTAATTTCCTGTTTTTTAGAAAGAATGAGGGTTTCTAGTTTGCATGTTTGAATTTAATGAGATAAGTGAGTGTCCTGATCAAACAAATGGTGGATTCTTCTGTTTTAATACATAACTAAAGACTTTCCATTGAGTTTGAGTAAAAATTGGGTGATTTTGAGGCACCTCCTTTGTAAAAGTGGCCTAATTAGGCTTATTACCAGAATTACCAGTCATTTTTAAGGCCTTATGTTACAAAACAATCATACATGTATGAAAGATATGTTATGTAAAGGAATAATGGGTACTCAAAACAGGTTTCAGTTCATGGGTTTGAGTCTTTTTATGAAAGTTATGCCAAAAATACTTCATTTGCTGTCCTAATTAGGCCTAGGAACAGCAGGTACAGTCTATTTTTGAGGATTTTGGTCCAAAACAACCTACCCTGCATGTTAGATATGTTGTGGAGGGGCTTAATGGGTATTCAAAAAGGTAATTTGTTCATGGTTTTGTCTTAGATTCTGCAAGTTATGCCCCAAAAACCCTATTCCAAGGGCTACAAGCAAAGTTGACCTAGTTGTGAAGGGACAGTAGGAACAGCAAGTTACTAAGTTGTTTTGTGAGTTTGGTGAGTATCCCCTGGTCATTTTAGTGTGTTCTAAAGTGGTTGGGAGGTTTGGTGGGTAGCTTATGCATTCAAACCATGAAATGACATCTTTTCCTAGTCTTAAAACAATGCATTCTAAGAGAACAGTCAAGACAATGTGTGAACAGTCAAATGGTAAATGAAACCTGGCATTTGTGAGCTGCCCCTGCCTCTGCATCATAAATTTAAATATCTTAATATCTTTTATCAACATCTATCCACATGCCAATTGTATGATAATTAAATTTTTTTATTCTAATTTATTTAATTAGAAAAATAAAATAGTCCCTAATTATGATTGATTTTTATACAGCCTCCTATTTCATATATATATATGAAATACGATTGATTTTTATACAGCCTATTTGACATATATATATATATATGGTGTGTTTTGGTTTGAACTTCAGCAATGATACATCCCTATAGCATGTATACTATGACTCTTAGATGGAGAGAATTCTTTATTTCTATCATTACCTTTAATCTAATTAAACCAAAAAGATTTCCATATAAGGAAGTATTTTATACTATTAAAATTTATATATTTATATTTATTACTTTTAATAAGATTTTTATGTAATGTATATAAATTTACAAATCATATAAAATAATAAAAGACACATGCAATCATAGTAAAGATAAAATAAATAATGATGATGATAATTACAATGATGATGATTGAAACAATAAGAGGTGATGGTGAAGATGATGATGATCATGATGATGGCAATGATGACAATAATGACACTCAAGATGATAAGGAGGGCAACAAAAATGGCAGTAGAAACAAAACGACGATTATGACATCAGGATACAGATGGCGATGATGATGACAACTACAAGGATGGGAATGATGATGATAACAATGACAATAATGATGATCATGATGACAATTACAACAACATTGATGATCATAATGAAAACAATGACGATAATGATGGCGATAATGGTAAAGATAATGGTGGCAATGAAGATGACAATGGAGATGAGGATGATGATGACAACAATGACAATGATATATTTGTCAGGACAGATTTGTTGTTGGTGGGAGTATTGTAGAAATCAAAGCACAAAACAAATGCAAGTTCAATAAATATGGTCATCAATAAATAGTCATAACATTTCTCAATATGCATTTTAGACAAACAATTTATTTTAAGAATGTTATGAATCTAATTGTTCCAGATAAGCAACAAGTTCAACTAGTCATTTAACAGTTAACCATGGGGGTTGGAAGTAGTAACTCCGTGGCTTTTGGACTGGTAAATTTTATTACCAAAACTACAAAGGGTAATACATACCAAATGCTTGACAATTAAAAGCTACAGTTTTTAATCTCCAACAAGTCAATACTTACATAAAGGCTAAAAGTAGAGAACATAATCCGACCTAATAATTTCTCTAGAAGGGAATGAAAACAGTTCTTGGTAAATGCCTATTCCTCAATGTGGGAATATAGATAAAGGACACCTTAGAAAATCTATCTTACATACACATGCCAAAATTATTCTGTGGTACCAGTAATCTTCTTCTTTATTTCTTCAATATCTGTGGCCAACTCTTTTCTGCTTGACTGTAAAAACAAATGGTGAGCCATTCATAGAATAAGTAACGTGCCAGCAAAGAAAGTTTCCTAGTAAAACATATGACAATAAGATCCTGTAATAACTAAAAAGACCAATCATCAGCTTTTAATTTCCAGAACCTTATATTTTGACCTAATTGTTACTACTTCAACCAAAGAAATTTGAGCCTATATTTTACCTTAAACAAGAGGTATCGATATACAAACCATCCTGTGTATCCAAGCCCAATCAGCTCCATAATCTTAGGAAGCTGATAAACATTCATCCAAAGAGAAGTGCCGAAGCAGTTTAGATGCTATATCAATTCACTGTTCAGTTTGACTTTATCAAAAAACAAGCTAGATTTTATACCAGAGGAACCGAGTTGATTGCCCCAACAATTATGGATGAAACCCATACAGCCACAATTGCACCTCCACCATAAAGAAGAACTGTAGATTTGTTTTCAACTGCATCCCACTGTAACAATGATCAAGATCAAAGGTCTTCAAATCAAAGAGGTTAGGGGAAAACTCGTAAACTTCATTTCAAAAAGTGAAATTGGTTTGCTTGGTTAATAATACTGGGTGCCCTTTCCCTTTTCCTTTACATGACCAGTTTACTTGATAAACAATACTTGGGTGGAGCTACCTTTTCCTTCAAGTCAGCAAACAATTCTTCTGTTTGAACAGAACTAGGAGATGCGTCTTCTGATGATGTGGCTCTGATTGGAAGCGGTGAAAACTTTAATGATCCTGCAAACAGTAGTATTTTTTCATTGCTGTCATTTATAAGTATGTACTACAGCATAAAACAAATGATATACAAATACATAGATAGACATAGAAATATACTCTGTACATCCACTTGTGCATAGAGGGGTGAGAATGAGTGATACGTAGAATGTTAAGTTAACTGGTGCTGCCCATATACACATTTCTTGTTTGCTAGCTCACTTGAATGTAGAAATGCTTTAATGGGTTGCATACTCCATAATTGTATAGTAGAAATAAGGTTAATCTATGTCATTAGTGTTACACGCTCGTAGTGTGCAAATATTAGCTATGACCATGTACTAGGTTTTGATATGTGGGTAGACCATGAGAGAATAGCACATACACACCAAATGGGACTCTCACTAGTAATGCAGAGTGAAAAGGTACCATGTGACCCGCTTTCCAAATTCGAGGGAAAAAAAGTAAAGGTAAATGTTTTAGGTCCAAACCTAGCCAGCATGTCAACTTTCTGTATGAGACACTCCTCGTGGCAACAACTACATGTAGGGTGTTTCTAATAATCAAGCTCCAACTAATAAAAAAAATGGGGGAAAAGATGCATAGGTAAGAGATACAGCCTTCTCTTCTATAATGTAGTCTGATCCCTAAGTAGGACATGGCTTATGAAGAGATTATGTATTTGCTTACTAGCCATGTGTGAACTGTTTAATTCACAGTAATTAGTTTTGATCCTTGTCACTCTTGTTATGTTCACCAGAAAGAATGAACAGTAGTAATTGATCTGCAGCTGAATGGAGAACGACTGCTTTGAGAAAAACATAGTGGTTGTCACACAACCCAAAATTAGATAATTCATTTTTAAATTTTATTTTTTGAAATGTAGATCAAGGGAAAAGCACCTTAAGATCTCAATAGGCTTGGAAAATATATGAAATCATGTATACAGTTAGGTAATTGCATCAACAAGAAGAATTTCAAGCATTGTATAATTTCGTACAACATTATTGATATGAGGATGAAATGAAAGGTCAACCTGAAGGTGATGTTTTGAGTTGATGCACCAACTGCTGCACGCAAAGAGGTCTACTGACTACTCATCAAGTGAAAGAAGATCTTCTGCCTTAAGAACTCAGACAGAAGCAGTTTTTTTCTCTTGATCCAAGCTTTAGACTAATTTCCTTCTTCCTCTTGAAACATTGTGGAAACAAAAAAATGGATAATTTTGGTTTCAATCATGTTGACAGTATTTCTTATCAGATCACAGGTATTTACTTTTTTCTTTCTTAACACTTTGATTCCTCATAGATTAAGTTTTGAATATTCTGTAAACTTATATTTAAGAATGTTTTGTCCACAGTGAGTTAAATTGCATAGTTTAGTTAGGTTCTGATGTTTCAGGCCACACTACTGGACCTATCATAAGGGAAAGGATCAAAGCCAATGCTTCATCTATTCATGGTGAAGAAAAGGCCCCTGGTGTGATACAATTGACCTGTTCTAGCTCCTATTTTGTTTAACTGAATCATGAGGGCAAAATAAATCCCCTGAATTTTTGCATGTACTCTAGAAGAGAGGATGAATTGTGCTAGCTATTCATTAATTTGTGGCAGAGATTGAGGCTGATTTTGAAACCCATTTCCTGACCCTCTTCTACTTCTGAATCCGATTGAAGCTGACCTCAATGACAAATCTCTAGAACCAAAGCAACTCATCTGATATTTTAACAGTGACAACATAGTCTTTTCCCCTGGTATTTCTGTTCAAAATTTTAACTTCTTTAGGTGATTATCCAAGAAAATCCTCTCTTTTTAATACTGGTTGTCTTGAATTTCTTTTTGTCATCTACCCCTAAAAATGACATAATGCCACTTTCTCACAAGATCCAATGAAGCTATCAACTACATGTTTCCATTTTGACCCTAAGAGACTATTTGATGGCTGATTTCCACATATAATTTTGCACAGCAGTGAATGGCCTCCCAAAGAGGTTTGAATACCAGAAAACTTCCCATATGATTTTTATTGTCCTCAAAATCCATTTTTTTACATAAATGAATAGGTAAATTTGGGAAATAGACCCAAATGAGACAGTCATTCTTCAGTTACAGGCTTAAATCCTGGAAACAAGTTTCATTCAGAGGAATGTGAAGTGTCAGAGACAGGATCCATCCTCCAAAGTCCAAAGCAATGCATTTGGCATTCTTTTTTTCTTGTGGAACACAGCAAAAAAAATACCTTGTGCAGAAGGTCCATGTAAAAACCCAGATCTAACTTTTCGTAAATATTTCCTTTTCAACTATTGATGTTTATAATTCTTAGCCGAAAACCTATACACTTGTATTATGTATGTTAGATCTTTATTGACTAGATTTCATTCAAGAACATGGCTTCATCATTTGGCCCTTTAGAGGAGGTAGAACATCAGATTTATCAATGTTTATATTGAATATTATAGTTTTTAGAAAGAACACCAAAGAGAGAAGACACCTTCTTAGCATAACACTATGAACGACTCTTTAAAGAGTTGACCACAAGAATGTTCCCTTAATTCCAGTTCAAAATCTGAGCTCAAGAGACCTCTCTTCTTAGGATCCCTTATTTTTTAGTGAATATAATCTGTACATGTCCTTTAATAGTCAGATCTCTAAACACATACTTTGCCTTTAAGCAAAGAGTGGGCAACGAAAGCTCTTTTTTGCTCAACTCCATTAAAGAAGTACCCACAACTCCATTTTTTCTCAACACTCTTCCAACAGCCACAGTTCTTTTTGAGCCTAGTCATGTAAAGGTCTTCCTTTTGTCTGTTATGCCAGTGATGCACATATTGCATTAAAATTTCAAATATGCTTTCAATATAAGTTCACAAATCCATAAGAAGTCTTCTTCACCTTCTTTATGTTTTAATCAGTAGGCCAATCGAGTATAGCCTTTTATTTCATATAATTCCATGCTCAATCTATCTTCTCAAATTACATTGTCAGGGATGACAAGTGCATTTCTGTAAGCTCTCCTCAAGATTTATGGATAAGCCTTTCAGCTCAAAATGTTCCAAAAATTACTTTCAAGTTTTTTGTAATAAAAGAGAAATATATATTATAAAGGGAGACAATACAAAAAGATCCAAAACATTGTACAAGCCTTATAGGACATTAGGCAATCGTGTAAAATTACAAAAAGCTGCTACGGCATATCTACCACGAAATTCAGTAAGATGAAATAAAAAACAGTACTTCTTAGTTCAATAATGTCTTCTTATCTCCTCATTCTCCCAAGGAGTCAATTTGTAAGCAACTTGGTTGTAAGTCTAGCATTTGGAATAACATAATTCCAATGTGTGATACCTTGTGAGAAAGGTAAACCTACTGGATTTTTTTTTCTGAAGTTAGATTTGCACACTCGATCAACAACATGAACCTTTATCATCCCTGCCATTATAGGCAGTGATATTCTGTTCACTCCACTTTTGTTTTAGCTATTTTGCAGATAAATAACTGAAGACGACTCATTGTTTAACTGTTAGCACTAGTTTTTAAATAGTTTGATCTTTTAAATGTTTATTTAAGTTGTATTTGTATGCATGTGATGCATGTATAAAATACACTATAAGTTTTATATTGTAACTGAAACAAAATTCTTCCATAGCTTTTGGATCTTTTGGAGCATTAAATTCAAGTTTGTTATGATGTGATCCATATTCTCAAAAGTATGTTCATTCTTGGGAAGAAGGCCTTGCCTTATAGTATGGAATAGAGATAATCTTGTTATCACTAAAGATATACAATATCTTATACAAAACAGTTTTGATTATTTCCTCCCTGCTTACAGTAGATAGTGACATAATTTCTGAAATTGCATGGATGCCTGATAGCAAGTGAGAGTTAAGGGCCCTGCTTTTTAGAAGTTTTTTAGTTATTTTCTCAATTTATAGAGCCCTATGCAAGACATCAGAATGAATTATATTATCATATGATTTTCTATGGCATTTGTAGTTTTCTAACTGTGCATGGAGTGCTCAGTTGCAAGAGATATATTCCAGATTTCCATTAATTAAATGTGGTTGTCATCAGTCCATTGGGGATCTTGTAATGTCCCTTTTTGGATTATTGCTGATTTCTATGTCTGCAACAAGACTAGTTACTCAAATTGAACGTTAGAGACATTAAAGATTACTAAATTATGATAATATTCAATACAATTCATCATATCACACTTAGTATTCATATCAATATATTCAACAATGTAGATTAATACATCATAGCATAAATAATATTCAATTCAATACATCGTAACATAATCCTTCAAGCTAATCACATAGTGAATTCTTTAGGAACTCTTGCAAGTAGCAATATTGAAAGGGGTCAGTCCACCTAACAGCTCCTAATGCACCTCTTGGCCTAACTTGATAAGAGCATGAGAAGGGTCAGTCCATCGCTCATCTCTCGTGAACTTGGAAGGGTTATCCTTCCTACTTGCAAGGTATCTTTCTAAATTCAAACTGATTGCTTTGGGATTCATTAGATGATTTATTATTAATACCTTTTGATGGATTGACAAGTTCAGTCCAATTAACTGCAATATATACTTTGCTGTTATATATATTATACTTTTGTTGTCATCAACTATTGCATATATATAGATCACTGCTGATATATTCCTTGCAGATTTATCTCTGCCAAAGATATATTTCTTTCTGATCACTTTATCCTTCAAATGTCTTTGGATTCTTGATTTATATACTTCTTAGTGAGAAGTCACACCTTTTTACACACAACCAATGCCTTTTTACAACCACCGCTGCCCTTTGGTTAACATTAGTTAATGCTTTTTTTTTCTTCTAGTGCCTTTTGTCTCCTAGTGCTGGCCTTTGTCTTATTATGGCTAGCGGTGGGTTTTAATCTCCATCTTAAATAAAATCTGTCTCTTTTGTCGGGGGCATCACAGATCTTAAGAAATATGAACATAAATTGTTTAGTCCCTTAAACAGATTCATGATCCAGAAGCAATATCGTACCTTTACAGACATATGCTGCTGCACTTGATGAGCTCCTTATGGGTTCACTTGGATTTAGTGTAGACCTGATGGTGGAATTTTATATTTGTCAAATTTACTATTGATACTAATAGTTGTTAGAAGTGAAGGTGCAAACCACACAACAGAGATCTGATTCAAACCTTATTTATGTCCTCTAAACAATGCAGAATCAATGGAGATTGCAACAAAAATAAAACCCACTACATAGAAATAACATGCATTAAGAACTGAACACATAACACAGTATGTAACGTGGAGAAAGCCCTTTCGGGTAAAAAATTCCACCAAGAAAAGAGGCTCCAAGTATTATCTTCAAATATGAGATTACAATACATGCACTTCCTCTTCTTCTTCAGTCTTCAATCCAGTGCCGCCTGTTACTCTCAACTCTACTAAAACACGTAGTACAAATATCCTTATAAAAGGGGGTTGCCTTCTAGGGCAAGAAAACCGACATAATATCGATCGTCAGATCTGTGAACTAATGACGAACGGTCTAGATTTACAATGATAAAATATAAATAAAATATGGTTTTGGGGGCGCTACCCCCAAACCCCCGCTGGGGCGTGCGGCCCCCAGTCCTCCCATCGGGGGGATGTGTAATGTCCCGTTTTAGGTTTGAAGCAATAATTCTAAACTTTGCTATTTCAAAATGAAAACCCTAGGATGGAATTCTGATTTTATTTATGCACCTTCAAATATGAGTTCTTCGAGCATCAAACATAGGCTATGATATGCAGAAATTGATGGCAAAAGTAAACATATAACTGCAGTCTCCTCTACTGTGAATCACACCCTGGATTACACACTATAATGAAGACAAAATGATATTCAACTCAATCAGACATTTCTGTTATGAAATCAGATCCTTCTATTGCTCCCTTACATCAATTGCGTGGCTCTAGGACAACCAAAATACAAACAAAAATTGAGATGAGGAGCGGGTATCAATGAAAGCAAAAACCACACTTAGTGATGATGAACTGCCTGATATGTCTTAGATCTGCCATGATTTCTAGCAACAAACCAACCACGACTCCCACAAGAAGGGCACTCAAGAGCCTCAATGCTAGCGACACCTTTGAATGCCAATGTTTGATGATGAGAGGTCTATAATTGTCTTCAGCAAGGTCTGCAACAGCTGATAGGGGTTCGTCCGTTCCTTAATCGATGATGAGATTTGAATGCTGCTTTGACTCTTATCTTCGATCTGTATTGGATGCTGAGAGTGAGATGTTCGATACTCAGATTCTACCATGAGATTTTATTGATATTCCTTTTATACCTTGGATCGGTTATCACCCAATGGTCGCCACTTTCAGATTGCATAACTTGTATCAAGCATTTCCTAATTCCTTAATCGACGGCTCCAACTTCATTAAGTTTATTATCATCAGCTATTAATTGTTTCGTTTGTATTAGTTTTGGTCTCCATATTTTACGGTGCCTATTATAACCTGCATCTCTAATTTAGTATGGGGACATGACAGGATGATCCCCTTGGACCCCTCACAGGGGGGGAAACCCCCTTGTGACTCCCCATCGCGGACGAATTAGCGTTGAGGACTGGATATAAACATGCAGTTGAAACAAGATCACTGCCGGTGAAACCTTTCCTCCCTTATGGGTGATTTACAAATTATATTAGGAGTAATTAATTACATAGGATTTACAAGGTTGATGGCACCTTAATCCTAACAATAGTGATCAAATTGAGTTGGATAATATGTACAGTGCATTTTAGAATATACAAAGTAAACAAGGTCTTAGTTTCTTTTCCTTTTAGAGCTAGGATCAACAAGCAGAAGCTAAGCAAATAGAAGTTTTGCAGCTATGGATAATTTAAATTTAGTCACAACCATTTGACTCAATGCAAGAGCTCACTGGCCTGAGTGTTGCAACATCCATAGCATAGGTAGGATATTTTGACTAGGGAATACTCCCATTGGAAAGAGGATTTGGATTCGGGGCCAAACCAAAATACATGCACAATGGACTCAGACCTACTACAAAATACACAGGTTGGAGCTGCAATGCATTAAGGCCCATGCCTGTGCTCTATGAACAGGTCAAGTAGAGCTTAGCCTAGGTGAAGTAATTCTTCTTTGGTTCAACAAACGTGCTTCATACATAAGAGAGGAAGCTAGAGGGAACTTCCAAATTTAAGCTTCCAACACTTGTTTAATTTCTATTTGACAGTCAAGGTATGACAGAGTCACTGGTAGGTGTTCCTAGGAGTATACCTCAAAAAATGGTTTGTTAGTGTTCAACCACCAGTCAAATAGTACCAACAAAATAGCGGCCTAGCATTGATCTTAATTAAAAAAAATAGGGATAAGCTTCTATACTCTTTTCAATATAACTCTTGGTGATTTCAAAACCCCTCTTCCAGTTTCTAGAGTGCTTCTTACTAGTAAATACTAAATCTCAAGAAGACAAAAGCCTAGTAAAGTTAAATTGGTTTTTAAGCAGTATGGGCATCTTCCAATCTTGTAGCTTAGTATTTTCAAGATCTTAATTATGATATGTTTTAGTCCCTAGGTGATGAATCTTTTTAACATATCAAAAATGAGGACGAAGTTGACTTGCTTCATTAGATATAATAATGTCTCTTTAGAGCCTTGATATCATTGATAAGAAAACTTGGACTGATATATGAGCCATAAATAATAATGTGAACTGAACTAGTTGAAAAATTGCCAGTAAAAATGCATAATTATTAGTAAAACTGCCTCCAACCAGAAGATGGGTGCATCTTTACTCCTAAATATATTAAATATTATGGGTTGAAGTTTTCCAACAGTCAATTTCATGTATGTTGTCACCAGATTTGCATAAAGTCTAACCACCATATTAGTAGATACATGTAGAGCATGCAGTAACTAACCACAACAAGAGGAGTACTTCATCTTTTGATGCCCAGTATATCAAGAGACCCAAAGCAGATATTATTTCCTGTATATGGAATCACGAGGCTCATCATTGTCTCTCATCCAATATGAAGATTAGTAATGTCTGTCTCATTTCATTAGAGGGATGACTCAACACAATAGAGACCTCCTTAGAAGAACTCTCGAGGGTGGGCCTCACTTCTAGTAAACCACCTCATTCTTTAAATAAGTTTTAGTGCAACAGGGTCATAAAGAAGGCCTTAATTCTTCCTAACAGTCTCACTTTGTCAGGCACCGGACCATACGAGTTCAACACCATAGTAAAGCTTATCTATTACCCAATTCTTTGGCTTCATATGCTAGGAGAGGAATTGGAAGCTTTTGTTCTCGCTCAGCTCTTGTTCTAAAGTTCTCTTTCTGCACATGATTTGTGCTTGATTTCTTACTTATATAGTCTTGAGGTCCATCTTTAGACTATTGGCTCTAATTAGAATTGAATATCTTTCTAATTATGGTTTGTAGTGTACATTAAAATATAAATTATGCACATGGACTCATGGTGCAATGGTATGCGTATTGGCCTATTACCCAACTCAACACCATAGTACAGAATATCTATTACCCAGTTTTTTGATCTTGTATGCTAGGAGAGGAATTGGGAGCTTTTGTTCTTGCTCAGCTCTTGTTCTAAAGTTCTCTTTCTGTGCATGATTTGTGCTTGCTTTCTTAGTTATATATTCTTGAGGTCCATTGTTAGACTATTGGCTCTAATTGGAATTGAATATCTTTTAATTATGGTTTGTAGTGTAAATTAAAAAATAAATTACGCACATGGGCACATGGTGCAATGGTATGTCTATTGGCCTATTACCCAGCTCAACACCAGAGAACAAATTATCTATTACCCAGTTCTTTGGCCTTATTTGCCAGGAGAGGAATTGGAAGCTTTTGTTCTTGCTGAGCTCTTGTTCTAAAGTTCTCTTTCTGCAAATGATTTGTGCTTGCTTTCTTTCTTATATATTCTTGAGGTCCATTTTTACACTATTGGCTCTAATTAGAATTGAATATCTTTCTAATTATGGTTTGTAGTGTACATAAAAATATAATTATGCACATCGGCACATGGTGCAATGGTATGTCTATTGGCCCATTACCCAGCTCAATACCATAGTATGGATTATTTATTACCCAGTTCTTTGGCTTATATGCTAGGAGAGGAATTAGGAGCTTTTGTTCTCATTCAGCTCTTCGTTCTAAAGTTCTCTTTCTGCAAACGATTTGTGCTTGCTTTCTTACTTATATATTCTTGAGGTCCATTTTTAGACTATTGGCTCTAATTGGGATTGAATATCTTCCTAATTATGGTTTGTACTGTACATTAAAATATAAATTATGCACATGGACGCATGGTGTAATGGTATATGATATATCTATTGGCTGTTTGGCAATAGGTACTATGTGCGAGTCCTGTAGTAGATATTGTTTTGCTTAAGTGTGTTTCATGTGGGTACTTGGTGGAAAATGCATTTCAAAATACGGGGATGAGGCCCCAATTTGTGGCCTCACTGGCTGGGGCTGGTTAAACCCAGAATTCATGAATCACAAATATTTTATAAAAGATCAGCAAATGATAGTTCAAGTCCGAAAGTTGTTTTTAGATTCTAAAAAGAAAATGAATTCACAGTTTGGTATTCCAAGTAACATTGCCAGAAAATGTGAAAGCTTCCTTTGAAAAATAAAAATATGCAAAGAAGTAAACTGAAACTGCAGATATGGCCTGTAATGAAAATTATTGTTTAATGGCAATCTTAGAAAATGAGTCTAAGGCACTGAGGTGTAACAGTAATGGTAATGGGCATTGGGGGTACTTGTAAAAGCATGGCTTGTGCCCAGTTATTCATCAGGTAATCAGAAGCTCGTTCGAGATAACCCCTGTTTAATTGGATATATTCAAACATGACCCAGGTTTACCAATCTTAAGATGTGGTCCATAATTATTAATCTTACCCAAAATGTAACAGACAAAAAAAATTGTTTGCCAGTCCAACCTTATATGAACCATCAAGAATAAAAGTGCCTGTGTGTGTGAGAGAGAAAACGTCTGTACTTACAAAACTGTTCAAAAACAGTACTAAATATAACAGTACATAATTTTAAAGAAAAGTTCTGCATTAATATGATGTCAATATTCAGGAACAAATTAACTGCAAAAATAATAAATCAAGAGAGATTTATAACACAATATTGTAATTAAGTGAGAAGAACCCAGCCAAGTATTTTGGTCTGAGTCGTGGAAAAGAAAGAATGCAAGTGAGAGGAATGTATTTGAATTTGAAGACTGACCAGTTTTTAGAGCAGGTAGAATGTGAGCGTGAGTGGCAGCGGGAGTGGGGCCTGCATTTCTACCAACCTTGCTTACAAACAATCCCAGGCGAGCTTGAGGCTGAATTTGGACACCACCCAATGTGGGAATGGCCCTCCCCGCCATTGCCATTGCCATTGCTCTCTGTTTACTCCTCTTTTGCTCTGCTCACCGCTGTAATGAAATAGAAATGTAAAACAAACAATAAAATTGAGTATGAAATTATCCGTTTAACGGGCAACCCCAGCCACATGCCTTCGAGTGGGAATGATCCAGCAATGTGGAAGGGGTCTCTCAACTTTGACACGTGTATTCAAATATGCCTATGATTGGCTCCCTGCTCTATCTCCAAATCCGAAAACTTATGAAGAGGATCATTTGTGCCTCCCAACTTAGTAATTAACATCTTTATTGCAGTGCCAAATAAAAAAAATTACTTGGATATTAGGGGAGAGGGACTCATAGTTGCCCATCCTATTGTTAGTATAGTAGTTGTGGTTATGGAATTTAGTCTTGTAATAATTATTTTATATATACATCAATAAATGATCGAATGTTTTTCAAGGTGGACCTTTACATGAACACATGAGAACTTATCATGTAAAACAATCATAAATACATTCATTAACAAATGTAATAAATATTGTTTTGCTTTATATAAAATATCATAACTATCCAATATAAGTATGTCATTTTTAAAATAATGTGCTCATGTAGACAAGTATCGCTCTTATGTGTACAAGTACTACTCTTATGTGTACAACTATTGATGTGGTAATACACATGTATTGGAGTACTCCATCTTATATATTTGTCTTATGATAGATGTAAAAGGTAAATACATGTATACACATATATGAACATAATTAGATATAACCACATAAATATGTAAATGCCAACATTCCACTCCAACTTCTAATTCCAACATTACACATAATTAGTAAATTTATTTAATTTATTTGAACCCTCATCCACCATTATACTTAAAAGATGTAAGGCTCATCATAAAACAAGCAAAGCAATTAATTAATTCACTTTTTATACAACATGAGTTGTTGAATTGGTTTAATCTTAAGCAAATTTGATAGAAAGTTGCAATGCAATTGAAATTCAATCTCAAGCAAACTTGATAGAAGGTTTCTAGGCATGATCCTAAGTAGGTAAAATCATCTAGAAGTAGAAACCTATGAAAAATACCACAAACATCCTTTGAAGCATTTAAAAGCATGCTTACATCTAACATTCCCAAAGAATGAAAAAATAAAATGGTCTATTCACACCACTAGGTCCATGCAAACTGCCCACAAAACCATGAATAACCAAATATGATTGCCCTTAATGGAAAGGATGGCAAGCATTACCATGGAATGACTAATTAAATTAATACAATTGTGGCAATTTTTGTATCCCAAAAGATCTACTTTAAATTAATTAGAGAATTTGTTCTAACTAATCTAAATTTTTAGGAACAATATTAATTAGAAACTGCCACTAATTTATGTATAAGCAAAGTTTATTGCTATTATATGTGTTTACCATTAAATGAACTAGCTTTTGATTGAATTGTTGATCCTTGAATCACTATTGATAGTACAATTATGATAGTTTGATGAGTGATCCATTACTTTGGATCTATCCCTTATGCTTTGTTTGACTTGGCTACTATCTAGACTAAACAGATAATGTAGTATTGATTTAGAAGAAGGTATGCAAGCAAGCTCCGAATATTCACATTGCACAATATGGTTTTGATTTAGAAGAAGTGATTTATGATAGAAAGCTAATGGTACTTTCTCGTACTAAAAAGGAAAACCATGAGAAAGCATTAGAAAATCTATTTCTAGCTAGAGAAACACTTGGGCCAACATAAAGGATGTTGAAGTTGCAAACATAGATGCTAGCATTGGAGACACTTATCTTGCTTTGGGTCTCTATGATGAAGTAGAAGTTTCCTACTAGAAAGCTCTTCCAAGTTTTGAGTGGGTACATGGTAAAGACAATGCAATTGTAGCTATATTTTTTAAGCCTTGCAAAGGTTTGTATGAAAAGTGGAAAAGTAAAGGAATCAAAGAGTTATAGTGAAAATGCTTCTTCAGAGTTTTGAAGGTGTCAGCCAAAATACCCAAAAAATTCCTTCTTCTATCAAAAATATCCGATCTAAGACACCTAAAATGGAAGAAGTTTTCCCCTTAGAAAGGCCCAGAAGAAATCTCCAGAAAATTCTAGTTTTTTCCCTTTCTTTTGCCTTAGTCAGAAAATTTATGATTTAATGAACCTCGATTTGGTGGTTCAGCGGATCGGCGGTTCGCTAACTAAGTGGATGAAAGGCTAAAATATATAAGGTGGGCAGTCTAAGGCAAGCGAAAGAAGTGATTGAAGGGCGTTTTGTCGACAAACCTTAAGGTTTGTGAACCTCTTGGTTTGCTGATCGACAAGTATGTCGATTGGTGAATTCGCTGACTAAGGAAGAAAGGCCCAAGCGCCAAAGGGAGATGATTCACTAGGTGGAAGGTTCACCGACAAGGTGAAAAGTGGCTAAGGCACGAGCAGTTCGTAAAATGGCAAATTTGTTGACTAAAGAAAAAGGGGGCTAGCTTAGTGTTTCTGAAAAGGAGAAGTTCACCAATAAGGCGAAAAAATGATAAAAGGCCGGCTAGCTGGTGAATCGACGAAGTAAAGAACAAGAAAAGTGGTTCGTGTTTTCAAGGTTTTGCGGATAATGCGATTTGTGAGAGGGAAAAGGAAGAAAAGATAAAGGCCGCTAGTTCACGAAAAGTGGTTTTCGCTGACTGAAGGGAAAACCAAGAAACAAAGAGGTTCGCGAGAGTTAGTTTTGGCTGACTAGAGAGAGAAAACAAAGGGCAAAGGAAAGCGTGGTTCGCAAAATGGAGATTTTGCCTATAAGGCAAAATAAGGACCAAAAAAGTAAAAAATTAATGTAATATTAAAGCATGTACTATAATGTATTGCTTTAAAATATTTTAAAGTCAGTTTAAAATATTTTGAAGTATTGTAAAAGGCTTTTAAAAGGCATGACTTTTCTGGGTGCCTTAAGATGTGTTTCTAGGTGATGCCATAACTGTAGGTCGAAGTTGCAAGTAGCTAAAACAGTGCAGGAAATTTAAAGCATAGGTACCAGAAATGAATGAGGAGGACAAGGTCCCTTTGCAACCCATGCTTCTGTAGGTCCTCCCAAGGATGAATCGATGCATAGGATATGGGCGGCCTTCCAAGCCGTGGATTCTTAAACACGCCAAGCATGATTCTGCATATTTTCTGACGAATTTCCTAGGCCCAAATTAAAGGTAGCATGGGTGACTGGGCTAAACGGATGGACTAATTTTTTAATGCCCAAAGTTACGCCTGTAGCTACACATTAAACTAAAAATACTATATATACATGAAAGTAAGATGTAAAAAAGGTTGTTGGTTGGCTGTGCTGGGTCATTTCCAAAGGTAGAAAGTTCCTTGCAGGTTCAACCTTGTGGTTTTCTCTACAACTGGATGGACTTGATGGACTGTGCTCTTTTGCTAAGCCTCTCATGTCTCTACATACTGGTTCACCAATGAAGGAGAGTCTATCATTTTGTGTCCATTTCATGTCTGTAATGAATTTTTCTTCCTTTGTAATGCCTATAAACTAAATTTTGCCTCTCTCATTGTTCTTGCACTATGTTTATTTGATAGATGTAAGCTATGTATTATGGATAAAATGATCCCTTTCATAATTTCATTTCTCTGCCTTAACCTCTGTTTGAACCTGCATTAGTCTGTGTGAATCCCCTTCAGCTTTGAGATCATTACTGTGTTATGTCAGTTGCATCTGAACACCCTAAATCTTGGTGTATCACCGTTTTCCTTTCTACATTCTGTCTGTCCCTTTTTCCTGGTGATCATTAGCATTGGTTTAGCTTAATTCTCTGAGCCTTAAACTCAGAAAGAGGAACCAACCTTCTCTGGAGGTTTAATCTCAACCTGCAAGGATCCACACATTGAGATCAGTCACATTGTGTCATTGGAATGCCTGAACAGGCTTCAAGTAGGGTGCCATTTCACGTGACAACAATTTCTGGCATGCTTGGTGGAACCAGTTCGATGAGCTCTATCATCCATTAAAGAATTTTGTGTATTCTTCAGTGCATTTTTCCATTCAGGGCAGTCTTCTTCAACACCATGGTGACTCTGCTGAACAAATCAATTGGTGCAACCAGTTCAAGTGCGTAAAGAGTCATCAAAGATCAAAGTTCGGTGATACTTTTGGTCTTTTCTAGCTTTCAGGAGCATCACGAATCACCTAGGGACTCTTCTAGGTATGTATTTAGTTTTCTGCTGATATCAGACTGTTCTGCTCTAATTTAGACATTTTCTATGATTATCTAGCATTTTTAAGCTTTAAAATGTCAAACTATTATGGGAGTTATGGCTACTCCCCTCCTCCTGGCCAGCATGCAAATTATATGCCTCCTTACCAGCAGTATCAGGCCCAAAATGCCTCTAATTTTATGCCATACGCCCCTGCTACAACAGAATATCAGCATCCTCATGATGCTTACCTCCCTCCCACCCCTGCTTAGTCTTCTTGGTAGCCTAATAATGCTTATTATCAACCACAAGAAAACCACTTCGTCCCTAATCAATATGACTACCCTCCTATCCCGCCTCAAGATGTCAGCAATATGAGTCTCATGGACATAGTGGGGGACCTTGAAAGGAGGTTGGATTGGGTTTAGGGAGTAATGGAGTATAACCAGTAGCAAGATGAGCTTGCTTATCAGACTCATCTTCAACAACAGTAGATGGAGGCGGAGGGAAGAGCCTATCAAGAAAACCTGGCTTTAGAGATTGCAACTAAAGAAGGACAGATGAGGTAGCTGCTTGCCAAAGTCCAGAGGTTAGAGGCCCAATCAATTCTCCCCATTTCCAATTTTAGACAGCCCCTCCCTTCTACCCAGGTTCATCTTGTAGCAAAAATAATTCCCAAATTTAAGATCCCAAGCTTTAGGTAGGAGAAATCCTCTGAGCCTCTGAAACCACCATCAAATTTCAAAATCCTAAGTTTCAAAGGCCGTCAGCCTTCACAAGAGCATGTCCCTGTACCAATCTAGCCTATTATTCCTCAGGAACAACCCTCTCAAGAGACCCTTCCAGCTCGCATTCCCTGCTATTCCTCTTGCCCTCACACTATTTCTCTTTTCAAAGGTGGACCTATTGTCTATCAGGCTAATTAGAGGGATGAGCTGAGGAAGAAACACTCACAACGAGGGAGGAGCAACTTGCAAATAGTGAATCCTCATGCACTATTACAACCAAAAATTTAGACTTGCTGCAAGAGGCCACTAAGATAAATCATTCAGACTAGCAACAATACGTTGAGCACAATAGGGATAGTATTGATACTGATTTGAGTCCCCTAGACTTTGGCTCATTTATGGAGTTTTCCCATGCTTTTAATAAGATGAATGAAACTGAAATACAAAGAAAGCATGGTGAAGAGTTCTAGTTGCAAAGGTAGCTCAAGAAAAATGCAGTGGAGTTGCAGTCAAAGGATAGGGGCATGGTGGAGGAGATTGCTCCAATCACTCCAAAAGTGGAGGATGCCACTATATTTCATGAACTGCCCAACTATATTGAAGATGAAGAAGGCATGCAGATGCCAATATTAACAGCAATTCTAGAGCAACATAGGGACATGGAAAATGATAGCAGGTTGCTGAAATATGAGGTCAAGCATGACAGTGAGATTCTATCTCATGAAGAGGGGCATGAAGGCTGCCCTATATTGGGAAATGCAGAGGTTGAAGATGTAGGCCTGTTTGAGGAGCTCCCATATTTTATTAAAGATAACAATATAGAGATTAAGCATGGGCAAGAACAAATTAAAGATTTGTTCTTGATTATCCAACAGGGATATCAACTTCTTGGTGGGGAAAATTGCACCATTGAGCATGTGCAAGGCTCATTTTCTAAGCCTAATTTAGAAAACCATGAACCCAGGGTGGATCTTCTCATTCCTATGTGCTTTGAAGAGCTGGAAGACCTCTTTAGGGATGAGATAGATCTTTTTTGCTCAAAATGTAGCAAAAAACCAACATTCACTGAGGATGATTTCTTCTTTGAGCAGGTTTAGGGCTCATTTTCTGAGCCTATTTCTGATAGCCATCATGAGCAATATGTATCTGAGGAGATGGCCATATTTCTAGTCAAGCCACAGGAGCTAGAGCATTCAGACCACTGGCAAGAAGAGAAAGAATCACGGCAGAGGCATGAGACCAACTCTATTTGACTTGCATGCCATTTCAAGGGTATGTCCTATCAAACATCTAGCACAACTGGAGACAAGCCATGAAGAGTCACCTCTTGTCATGCTCACCTTTGAGCATGAAGTTGAGCACCAAAATAAAAGGGATCGGCCCATTTATCCACTTCTTGGTAGCTGTATCAACAATGAGTTCAAGTGGGTAAGTGAGTTTGTTCTAATCTTGGGGGAAGTGTTTTTCTAGTTTGTTGTATGCCCACCCCTCCCCCACCTCCTTTTAGTTCCCCACAGGCATGAAAATCATTGTAAATTGTTGAGAAAGGGCAATTATTTCGAAGAACCAGTTAATGGCTTTGTTTAAGGTCATTTCTAGTTGGTTAGTTTAGGTTTAGAGTAGGTTTGTTTTGTATAGTTTCCCTTCCTCTAAGTGCTTTTGCACATGCAACATTCTCATTAGGAGATTGTTTGCTTTGTTGTGTGTTTTGTTTTATGGAGGCAGTTTCTATTTTGTTTGGTCATGTTGCTACAGTTTCTCTTTTAACCTTGTGCCCAATGGATTGTATAAGGCAACTGGATCCCTGTGTTTAGTAGGCAAACACCCTTGTATAGTCACCAAAATGTTGTCATATTTTGCCCAGGCCAAAATACCCAAAAAATTCCTTCTTCTATCAAAAATATTTGTTCTAAGACACCTAAAATGGAAGAAGTTTTCCCCTTAGAAAGGGCCAAAAAAAATCTCTAGAAAATTCTAGTTTTTTCCCTTTCTTTTGCCTTAGTCGGTAAATTTATGATTTAACAAACCTCGGTTCGGTGGTTTGATGGATCGGCGGTTCGCGGACTAAGTGAATGAGAGGCCAAAAAATATAAGGTCGGCAGTCTAAGGCAAGCAAAAGAAGTGACCAAAGGGTGCTTAGTCGGCAAACCTTAAGGTTTGCGAACCTCTTGGTTCACCAATCAGCAAGTTCGCTAATCGGCAAATTCACCAACTAAGGCAGAAAGGCCCAAGCACCAAAGGGAGATGGTTCACCAAGTGGAAGGTTCGCCGACAAGGTGAAAAGTGGCTAAGGCATGGGCAGTTCGTAAAATGGAAAATTTGCTGACTAAAGAAAAAGGGGGTTGACTCAGTGTTTCTGAAAAGGAGTTCACCGATAAGGCAAAAAAATGATAAAAGGTCGACTAGTCGACGAATCGACAAAGTAAAGAACAAGAAAAGTGGTTCGTGTTTTCAAGGTTTTTTTGATAATGTGATTTGTGAGAGGGAAAAAGGAAGAAAAGATAAAGGCCGCTAGTTTGCGAAAAGTGGTTTTCACTGACTGAAGGGAAAAGCAAGAAACAAAGAGGTTCGTGAAAGTTAATTTTGGCTGACTAGAGAGAGAAAACAAAGGGCAGAGGAAAGCATGGTTCACAAAATGGAGAGTTTGCCGATAAGGCAAAATAAGGACCAGAAAAGTAAAAAATCAATGTAATATTAAAGCATGTACTATAATGTATTGCTTTAAAATATTTTAAAGTCATTTAAAAATATTTTGAAGTATTGTAAAAGGCTTTTAAAAGGCACAATTTTTTTGGGTGCCTTAAGATGCACTTCCAGGTGACGCCATAGCTGCAGGTCGATGTTGCAGGTAGCTAAAACAATGTAGGAAATTTAAAGCGCATGTACTAGAAATGAATGAGGAGGACAAGGTCCCTTTGCGGCCCATGCTTCTACGGGTCCTCCCAAGGATGAATCGGTGGACAGGATATAGGCGGCCTTCTAGGCCACGAATTCTTAAACACACCAAGCATGATTCTTGATGTAGAGTGGCATAAGGGACGCAACAACATAATGGTTTACTACCCACTCACCTAGCCTTCAACCAAGCAAAGCCACTCACCAAATGCAAATTATGGATTTGTGGTCTAGGCTATTGTCTAACCCCTGAGACTATTTCTACACCCTATGGCAGGTCTGAAAACACCTTACCAACACTTGGTTTGATCACCAACTTCATTCAACTCTCTAACCTTGACTAGGCCTAGTGAGGCTACTAGCCCTCCAAAACTAGTTTTCTTCACAACAAATGACAAAACCCCAAAGGACTAGGCAACCAAATGGTGATTTTGGATATCCTCTATGGGACTCTAACAAACCTCTAAATCTCCAATCCCAACTCTACTCCAGCAGTTCAAAACCCCCACTAGGTCTCTAGGCCTAATTGATCACTTTAGGCCTGGGTTACAAAGCAAAGGGTTCAAATTGGGTTCATAGGTCAGGGGCAGGAATTTAGAATGTCTCTACTAGGTCCCTACAACACAAAACCGCCATTCTTTCATTCACCTTGTCTGGATTCTATCACCTACAACATCATACAGCATAAAACAAGCCAAATACATGGTAATACTTGACCTAGGGCATCAAATTAAAAATAGAAGACTACATTTCCCGACAAAAAGCTTCTAGAATCTTATAGGACATATCCCTAGCCTACGTTTCACCAGTTTTTGTGAATTTTCACTGGTGGGAATGCATTCTAGGGCCGGATTTCTATGGCTGCCCTAGAAAACAGGGTTTCTATACCTGTTTTGAAAGAAAAATCAATAACTTTTGATCCCGACCACTTTAGGACCTCAAACTAGTTACATTAGAACCCTAACTCCAAGTTCTTTCAGGACAAGTACATTATACCAAGAGTTAAGTCCGTACAATCTGTACAGCAACACATTTTCTTTAGAAAAACAGTCAAATTCTTTGATTTTTGTGCCCAAAATTGCATACAAAATCTCTTCCTCCGTACTGGAGTCAGATATCCACCATATTAACCCATCTAAGTTGGTTTACAACTTCTACAACAACATTCAACCGCCCAAAGTGGTTTTTTTGAACCGACCCAACACATAACACCTTTGACAACTATGGTGTTTTGCATTAACACAAGGAGGTTGATTTGTTTGGCTTGTCCAATGGAGTCCAAATGATCAACACACTCCTTCCAACATACTAAAACAGTAAAACAACCCAAAAAAAACTCAAAACCAATCCTTAGACCTTCTAGGCCTAATTGGCACAACAAGGGTCCAAATGGACTAAGAAGGATTTGAGGTTTATATAGTCACCCCAAACCTCTTGACCATACAAAATGGACCAAACAACAATGGCTAAAAGCCTTATTACAAAACACATTGAACAAAAGAAACATAACTTCTCAAAATGCATCAAAATGCCTTTAGGAACCAAGGTGCTCCTAGGTGTCCTGCACCAATTCTGCATATTTTTTGACAGATTTTCTGGGCCTAAATTAAAGGTAGCATGGGTGACTGGGCTGAATGGATTAACCAATTTTTCAATGCCCAGAGTTGCGCCTGTAGCTACACATTGGACTAAAAATGCTATATATACATGAAAGTAAGATGTAAAAAAGGTTGTTGATTGGCTACGCTTGGTCATTTCCAGAGGCAGAAAGTTCCTTGCAGGTTCGACCTTGTGGTTTTCTCTAGAATTTGATGGATTTGATGGACTGTGCTCTTTTGCTGAGCCTCTCATGTCTATGTACCAATTCACCAATGAAGGAGAGTCTATTATTTTGTGTCCATTTCATGTTTGTAATGAATTTTTCTTCCTTTGTAATGGCTATTTAGCCTTTATGATCAATATAAACTAAATTTTGCCTCTTTCATTGGTCTTGCACTGTGTTTATTTAATAGATGTAAGATGTGTATTGTGGATAAAATGATCCTTTTCATACTTTCATCTCTCTACCTTAACCTCTGTTTGAACTTGCATGAGTCTGTGTGAATCCCCTTCATCTTTGAGATCATTACTATGTTATGTCAGTTGCATCCGAACACCCTAAATCTTGGTGTATCACCGTTTTCCTTTCTGCAATCTGTCTATCCCTTTTACCTAGTGATCATTAGCATAGGTTTAGCTTGATTCTCTGAGCCTTAATCTCAGAAAGAGGAATCGACCTTCCCTGGGGATCTGATCTCAACTGCAAGGTCCCACACATTGAGATCAATCCCATTGTGTCATTAGAATGCTTGAACAAGCTTCAAGCAGGGTGCAATTTCATGTTTATGAACACTACACCATTTGGTAGTCTTTTGTTGCTTTTGCTTATTAGGTGTTGTCTTCAGTATTGTGTAAAGCATGTAAGCATTTACCCTTATGCTCACCACCAATCTTGTTGTTAGTTTATCATTCTTATTTAGGGCTGATCATATTTAGAATTATTGGTCTTAACTTTAAGTTTGAACTTTGATTCAATTTTCACAATATAATCGTAGGTGCTTCCCTTTGTTGGAATTTGTAAGAAGTCCATCTCATTTTGAATGTAGGAACACAAGCCAACTCTATGCTTCAAGATCTGGATCTTCTCGATGTCATGCATGCCCTTTTTTTTATCATGTATGTTGGTGTATTTTGGATTGATTGGTCACATCCTTGGCACAACTATGCCAACTTGAAAGATGAACATCATAATTACACATAAATATTAGTACACTTCTTTCAAGGCTACAACAAAACTTATCCAAATCTTTATTGGTCATCATCATGGTTATGATTTACACATTATGTCTCTTACCAATGCTTGCTGGTAAGGCTTCTTTCAAAAGAGTGAACATAATATTTTCCATGATTGAAAAGGTGTTACAAACCATTTAGATTCTCTTGGAATCAACCAAATATTAGTAGTATCCATGTCCATTTTGTCTTCAAAATTTGGATGAAAATTTAAAAAATTATACCTCATATGTCATCCAACCTCCAAATATTTTTTTGTATCTAAATGAATGACCTTTGAAGAAGGTACCATCCTTTGAAGAAGCTAGGAGAGATGATGTATCATCTCTACCTTCTCTCTTTGTAAATGATATGTCATATCCTCTCTTTGCTTGTAGAGTGTTCCTCAATCATATTTTGATACTAGATTGGCATTTTGTATGTTTGAGACCTAGCTTTTTATAGCTCAACCTCATGTAATAGATTCATTATTCATACTTCTAATACGTAACTCATTTTTCTAGTTTTATGAATTTGTTTATATACATTAGAATGTGCTTGTGACTCTTATTTCATGAACTTATACTTTAAATTTTCAATGATAAATATAATCTGTACTTTCTTCAGCATGTCATGTAGTGTACTAAATTTTATTATGTTCTTTTTTTTAATTTTATTTTGTTCTTTATGAATTTAAAATTTAATATAAATAGTTTTTTGAAGTTTTCAAAAAATTTAATATATAAAAATATTAAATTTTATTTTTTTGGCGTCTCCAACTATCACTGTATGCATTGCTTAAAAATTGGTTTCCTTGTCCCCATATGCTAGTGACTATGATAAAGAAATAAATCGATATGCCCTCAGCCCTATTTCTTGCAATACATGTTACACATTTATGCTTCTCCTATCTCTCCCTATTTATACTTATGATATTGAATGTCAATATCTTTTCCCTCTAAAATGAACTTAATTTTTTGATATTTCCATGCACTGTATTGTGCAAGCCAAAGCGATCTATTGGGAGGTAACAAAAGCAACCACAATATTGGAATCTAATGTCGCAATGGTGCATAGAATACACATTTTTTGTGTGAACATGTATACCTTGATGATTTCTTTCATAAGGAGGAATGAGAATACAACCACCTTTGCATAGGCCATTTTGGTCAGACACAAGTTTATACTTGAAAGATCCCTTTAACCCTAAAAATCTAGGCTTGCCTTACAATCTCTATAAAGATTTCACCTAGATTCTTAGAATCTCATATTCATGTGTGTAGACATGCTCATTTCCACACAAATGCTTTGAATTTGTATCCATATCATGGAAATGGTATTTAAAATTGCATGTCCAATGCCTCAAGGAACTTCTCAAAAAAAGAATGTCACTTCTCATCATTGTTGTCATTCTTGGGTAAAACCATCCCTAATTTTGACCCGGTTTGAGATAAAACATCTCTTATAGTAATAGGAGATGACAATTCTATATTTAATGAAAGATACAATCTAGTATCTAATGTTACATGAAAAGTCATGTAAAACAATAAGAAAATCTTAAACTTCTTCCAATATGTCAAAATTATCATTCTTGTGTATAGTGGATTGTGTGGTTGGAAAAATGGAATAACCATCATAACAATATTTAAGGTTAGGTATAACAAGTTTTTGGGTCACCAAAACATCTAGTGGTTACATATGTTGGATATAAGGGTCATATATAACAAGATTAGGGTTATCAAAAGGTTTTATGATCATTTATGTGGAATATAAGTTATATTCTAAATAAGAATATGGTGTTTTTTTAAACAATAAATAGTATTTTGTGTTCAACTATTGGGTCATTTATGTTGGATATAAGGGTTAGATATAACAAGATTTATGGTTACCAAAAGGTATTGAAATCATTTACATTTCATATTTGAGTTCTATTTTAAATAAGAATATGATGAACTCTAACAACAAATGATATTTTTTTGTTCAACTATTAGTGATTCCAAGATAAAGTTTTATTCAAATATTTAAAAACTCATTTTAAGGACACCTCTCACTAGACATGTTTATGTGGTGAGTTGCATGATGAGTCATACCTCCAAACCTTAGTTGTAGATAGATAACAATCCATATCACATTTCTAAAGAAAATGGAGGTCCTATGCAATTTCATGTAACCATGCTACACAGTCACAAAGTTAACCCACACAACTACTAGCCCCTCTCCTCTATAAGGAAGGAGAGAAATAATAGATTTTCCATGACAAGAAATCCTTGATGAGTAGGGTGGCTAATAGAATTTGTTTGTCCATCAAGGAGAACATTCTTATTGTTGTTAAAGAGAAAGTCTCATCTACTTCTAAGATTGGGGTTTATAAACTTGACTTGGAGATTATTGTTGCTTGGAAGTTGGATTTTTATATATTGACCCCCTTTAACGAGTCTAAATCCCAAAGGAAGAACATTGTTTGGATCTGTAAGCACCAAAAAGATGCATGGGCCTACATGGTAATCCTACGATGATCTGTGATCCTAAACATGTACATGTAAGCATGTATATATGACCTCTCAACAAGCGTTCCTCTTGATGACATGTGGATTAGACTTCCCTTTTGCTTTCTTCCTTTGTTATACCCTTGTTAACCTGTGAATCTTTTGTTCATTATTGATTCTTTCTTTGTCAACCCTTTGTTTTCTTCATTTTCTGGCCTTCTCACAAAACCTACAAGTATTGTATCCTAGGGAACCTACATCCTGTTGACCTATTTCATCTTTTTATGACCTCTAGAGACCTCGAATCAACTTGCTAATTTCATCCCCAACCCTAGTTTCTACTCACATTTCATCCTAACCTGGTCGGCCCCTATTATTTTTGGGTTGCCCCTAGGGGACCACCCTGGTAATATGGGCAACCACCCCTTCTAGCATCAGTTTTGCAAAACAAAGTTGTCAGGTGTCTTCTTCAGCCTCCCAGGATCTTTCTCCAACCTTCATTTTTCACCCAAACCCATGTCTAGTCCTAGTCACCCCCTTTTAACCATGGTTTCCCCTAGGTGACCACCCTAGTAAAAGTGACAACCTTGTCATGTTTTCTTCCATGGATTTACTTCAAGTTTGAGCTCAAAATCAACTCTGTTTTGACCCAAATTTGCTCCAAGCTGATCCCTAATTGTGTGAGTCCACCTTTCCTAATTGATCATCAACTTTTCTTGACTAATTCAAGAATCACAATCACCCATTTCTAACTCACAAATCAATTCTTCTTATCTCTCAATCATTCGCATGCTAACTCCATTTCTTTTGTGAAAGGATATCAAGGTCTGTTCACTCCTCAATCAAGCCTGTTAACTCTTCAATCAATTGAGTTAACTTATCAATCAATTTCCCCCTCTTATGTGCCTCTCCAAGCTATAAATACCCCTCGCTCTTCATTATTTCTCAATTTGGAGAATGCTCTTCTCATCTTCTCAAGCTTTTTCAAGCTTCTTCACAGGCCTTTAAGACTCTTTCTTTAGGGTGTGTGCATGAAGATGGGGGTCCAAAAAGTGGCCACCCCATTTTTTAGTGCTAGGAAACTATAATGCGATCACGTTTTTGACTGCTAAGTAAAGTGAAAAAACACAGTCCCACGGCCTCACTTTTTCACTCTAATTTTCCTATTGCATCCAAAACGTGACTAGGGCTTTAAAGCAAATGTGTGTTGAAAGATTTGAAGGAGAAGACCATCGAACACAATGATGCGTTGCCAATCCCACCATGGATGAGGGTAACAAAGTCAGGAAACTAAAGAAGGTAGCGTTTTATCAATTTTCTTCATTTCAAAACAAAATAAAGTTATTTTTCATTGTTTTAATTGAATTTTTCTTTTCAATTTTTCGGTTAATGAATCATTGCAAAACACCAATCTAGATGTTGAAATTCCTGTTGAAGAGCAACCTCAAAACCCTCAAACTCTACCTTCACATCCTCAACCTCCACGTGACACCTAGCAAAATTATTTAAGCTAAATCAAAGAAAACAAAAAATAATTTCAATCCTTAGTTGAAACATTGAAAAATTTGAATACAAGCAACAATCACAGGAGAACCCTTGCCACTTCACTAGAGTCAATTATTTCTCATATTGACTCAGTTACAAAGAAAATCACCGATTGGAAGGACTATAGGGAGGAGTGTTGACAATCCTATGCCGATAAATTATCATACAAACAAGTCAAAGATAAGAAAATTTTGAAAGGTGATCTATGTGCGCTTTTCCTCAATCCTAATACAAAACAACCATTACATGGGAATTGTAGACAATTCCCAATTCATTGGTGTGTGCATGAAGAAATATCCTAAAATTTTTGGGATAGATGGTACATGGTTTTTGATGAGCTCCCTTGTAATAATAATGAGGTCCCCCAATATTTTTTGAGGAAAATCTATTGTGATTTTGTCCTCAACGACATCCCAAACTACTTTGACATCCGGGAGTTCCAGGGTAAAGGTGGTGGCTCTGCACAGGATAGAGAGGGTGCACATCGTGCCCAAGACCATGCACTGAGACCCATTATGAGGCCATAATATGTCTCACTCCCTTTGAATTTGAAGGAGAGCATTGAGGTGGGGGCACTGCATTCCCTAAGTTCCCTCACCTAGACTTTAGCACAACATGGTGGTGATCTTTTGTAGGCTGGAGAGGGTGAGAGCAGTACGTGTCATCGGTCCCCCATTTTTGCGAGTCATGTGGGGCATTGTGTGATGTTGGGACCTAGGACGCTACGTAGGATGCATACATTCCAGAGCGTCAGGATGATGCGACGCAAGGGCAACAACAAGTGATGGACACATCCATATTGGATGATATTGCTCTCACAGATGACCTATTACATCATGTTGGCAAGAGACACTATATGGATTCATGGTTGTTGTCATTGATGGCAACAAATGTCATCCAACATATCCGCAAGTCATGGTGTGTCTCTACCGGAAGTCTAAATGAAGATTGTTATGGTCCGGTGAACAAGAACAGAGCATGTGGCAAGGTTCGATAGATTGATCCGGATCTCTCAGAGGAAGTGTCTTGGTGCAGTGCAGATTTGGGGAAGTCAAGAGGACTACCTTGAGTAGTATATTCCAAGGATTTAGCCTTCGGTGATGGACAAGGAAAAAGATATGAATAGTTGAGTACCGGATTCCTGAGTGACAGTGAGAACAGAGGAAGAACTGACTGACAGAGCATCAGACTATTTTTCGGATGTGTTACTATTGATGGTAAAGGTTGTGAAGGCATGAATCATGTTTGGCCGACATGATTAATGACATATACAAGTATATGCTTGATCCGCATTACTTGATATGCAAGGATTGAGCCTATAGAACAGAGTTTGTGAGAAGATAGACTATTCCGGGTGCCGACTAGAATAATAATGAAATCACTAGTGCGGATATAAATAGAGGATGGATTTTGTTGTGAGAAGAGTAGTTGTGTTATGTGGTATGCGAATAAGTGCAGAGCAGAGCAGAAGTAATAAGAAAGATCTGATATGTGAAAGGAAAGCAGAATAAAGAGCAGAGGAAAGATGAAGTGCAGCAGATCAGTATACTGAGCCTAACCGGAACTGAACTCCAGCATATGTAGATGCTTCCAATCAGTTCAAGTATTGTATAACATTCTTTTGTAGACAGTGTGTCTCCTTGTAGGCAGTGTGCCTCTTTGTGAGCAGTGTGCTCGGGCAGTGAGCCCTAATTGGCAAGTGCCATTTTGTAATTCCTTATTCTTCTAACAGAGAATAATCTTTGGGTTAATCACCCCATGGGTTTCTCCCTTAACCGGGTTTCCACGTCAAAAATACTGTGTCATGTGTTTCTCATTTCATGGTAATGTTTGTTTGTTTGATTTAATGCTACTTTGATTAATAAGAAAGTTCAAAAGAAGAAATAATTAGGATAACTGATTCACCCCCCCTCTCAGTTATCAACACATCATACATTTGGTATTGACTCCCAAGTAATTTTTTACAAGGTTATGCAATTTAATATATTTGTATTTGAAATCTCTAATTAATTATGAGTAGATAATATAAGTCAAAATTAATGTATGTAATTGTCTACACTATGAAATTCCAGGGTCAAAGTATTCATCCTGCGTCTGTTAGTCATCCAATGCAGGGTTATGAGAGGAGGTCCAGTCAACAAGTATGTAATTAATCACAAGATCGTTAATATAGTACATGTAAACTTTTTGTCATATATTAATGGTAATCTTATTTAGTTACAATTTGATGATGAACAAGTGGATGTTGGAGCATCACCATCGAGATGATTTCCTTGGTCCCCAAGCAGAACCAATTTCACTAAGGTAAATTTTACCATTTCTAATCATTATGCATTTAAATAATGTTATGTATCTATTTTGCTCAAATAAACTTGAACTCTATTTTCAAATGTTGAATATGTAGACTCCTCATCTTTGTTAGTCGGCAGAGGTGGGCATTGCTACAGTTGTTTTGTTGGCAAATCCTTTGACCGAGGTATGAGCCAGTAACATATAAATGTCATTGTGCATTTCTTGTTTTATCTCATGTCATTTAATGTACATAAATGATATTCATGTTTACTCAGTTTTGTTTCTTCATGCTTCTCACAGGAGGTCACAACTCCAACCCGTCTAGTGATAGATGAAGAGAGATTAAAAATTATCAAGAGGGATCACGAAATAGCAGTAAGTGATTGATTACATATGTCATGTTATGTATTTTGAATATTTTCTATATTATTGTGGATATTGTTTGATTGTATTAATAGGTGGAACTTCAAAATCTCTATCGAGGAGGTCTAGTCGATGGGCGATAGAGGATGAGTCATTGACTAGTTCACCATCTTCACGACCTAGCAAGGGCCATCGATTATTTGATGGCAATTCATAGGAGATTTAATTTTGGGAATTTTTTGTTACATATGCCTATTTGGATTTTTAAACATACTTTTGTATGTTACCAATGTATATCATTGTAAATGCCTGTATGGCTTTATTTGTACATGCCTATATGGCTTGATATATACACTATATGTTATTTTCATGACATTATGTACATATGAGATTACGTATATTTTCATGACATATATATTTTCATGACATTATATATATGTTGACAACATCCTTGCAAAATACATTTTGTGCATATCTTGTAATCACTGCATTCCATGAGTCTGTATTTCTTTGAGGCATCATGTCAAACAGTTCATGCGCCTTGTCTGTGCTTTGACACTTTGTATACATGTCTAGAAGGGCAACTGCAAATAGAGCATGTGACAAAATTCCTATATCCTTTATGCTTTGATGGTTGTTCACACCCTGTTATGAAGATCCCATTTTCTCATAGGCAAGGAGGATGTTTGATAAGGTTGTCAAATTTGGCTTGACAACCACCAATTGCATTTTCTTGAAAGTTTCTTTAAAGCCTTATCAAAAAATCCATTTTGTACTTATATTGCAATCATTGCATTCCATGATGTTAGGATTAAGGTGCCATCAACCTTGTAAATCCTATGTAATTTATTATTCTTATTATTGTTTGTAAATCACCCATAAGGGATGAAAGGTTTCACCAGTAACAATCTTGTTTCAACCACATGTTTATATCCGATACCTGACGCTAATTCATCCACGACAAGGGGATCGCATGGGGGTTTCCCCGTGTGAAGGGTCTAAGGGCATCATCCCCCTAGTGGGGGGTTCGAGGGCAGCGCCCTTGAAACCACATTTATTTAAATTTTATCATTATAAATCTAGACATTAGGTCACAGATATGACGGTCGATATTATGTCAGTTTTCTTGCCCTAGAAGGCAACCCCCTTTTATAAGGATATTTGTACTACATTTTTAGAAGAGTTGAGAGTAACATGTGCCACTAGATTGAAGACTAAAGAAGAAGAGGAAGTGCATATATTGTAATCTCATATTTGAAGATAATACAACTTGGAGCCTCTTTTCTTGGTGGAGTTTTTTACCTGAAAGGGTTTTCTCCACATTGCATACTATGTTATATGTTCAATTTTTAATGCATGTTATTTCTGTGTAGTGGGTTTTATTTCTATTGCAATCTCCATTAATTCTACATTGTTTAGAGGACATAAATAAGGTTTGAATTAGATTTATGTTGTGTGGTTTGCACCTTCATTTCTAACACATGAGACAATATTTATTTGAGGCATCATGTCAAACAATTCACGTGCATTGTCTATGCTTCCACACAAGTTGCATACATGTCTACAAGGGCAGTTGCAAATACAACATCTAACAAAATTCCTATATCCTTTATTCTTTGATGGTTGTCCATACCTTGTTCCAAAGATCCTAATTTAGCACAAACATGGAGGTTGCTTGCAAAGGTTATGGAATTTGGTTTTACACGTGCCAATTACATTTGCTTGAAAGTTTATAAAGCCTTTTCAAAAAATCTATTTTGTGCATATCTTGCAATCATTGCATTCCATGAGATGGCATCTCTTTGAGATGTCATGCCAAACTGTTCACATGCCTTGTCTATGCTTCCACACTTTGCATACATGTCTACAAGGACAACTGGAAATACAACATCTGATAAAATTCCTATATCCTTTATGCTTTGATGGATGTCCATACCATGTTCTGAAGATCCCATTTTGGCATAGGCAAGGAGGATACTGGATAAGGTTGTGGAATTTAGATTTACACTCACCAATTGCATTTGCTTGAATTTTCTTTGAAGCCTTATCAAAAAATCCATTTTGTGCATATCTTGCAATTATTGCATTCCATGAGACAACATTTCCCCCATTTCCCCCATGTTTATGTCAGCTTGTGTTGGAGTTACAATATTCCTTCATTTGTGATGTGCATAACATACTATAATTGTACATGCTTACAACACATGATTCATGCTACAATGAACCACAACATGATGAAATAAGAAGATGCATATTTACAACAGTTAAGAATATTTAGTAGTGTTGCTCATGACATCAATACATGTTATATCCCTTACTTTCTCATGCAAATGGATAAACTATGTTTTCATCTTCACATTCATGGCTTACACCATGTGACAATAAACCACTACAAGTTGTATATGTGCTTAACAACAAGTAAACATGTGACACAACACCCCAAAACATGCATTGACTTAGGTGAGTGGTTCTTTTATTAGTGGTGGTGTTCATTTTGGACATAAAATAATAATGGTTATTTTTATACAAATTATTCATGGAACTTGTAATTTGCAATCTTGTTCTTTATGCCTATTCCTAATATAATTTGAAACAAAATATGGAATTCTTACCCACATTCTATGCACCTACATTAGTGACTAATGTACTTTAACACATAGGGAGAGAGACATAGGGAGAACACCGTTGATGAAAACCAAGGTCTTTGCTTATGAATAAGACATCTTCTTGTTGCTACTACAATCTAAGGACTGTCACAATTTTGCATGCTTTTGACAATGATAATGAGGGTTTTGGATGCTCAACAAGGTTACCCTCCACTCATGACACCCTCATAGTATCCTCATAATGCTTTCCTTGATGATCTAGAAAGACTAACTCAATAGGATAACTTCATGGATTCATTAGAAAAAGGCAAGCCCATGATGTAATACTAAAGACAAGAACCCTAGCAACCATAAGTAATATCCCTACACACAAACATTAATCAAATATGCATGGAAGACCATGAAACCACAATGTAAGTTTTAAAAGATGAAATTTAATCTATTTTAAAACTTCTACCATAGCTGCAACAATCAAAATAGTAGCAGATCCTTCCATTTTTATCAAAAATCATCATAAACCCTAGTTTGATAACCATTTCATGTGATTTTTGTAGCACATTATTTAAGATGTGTTTTGCCATTATGTTTTGTCTACTTAATTACTAGATACATGTGCTTACAAGATTATATTTTTTTATTTTAGATGATGTTATCTATCCCATTATTACATTTTTCTTGTGCTAACATGGATTGGAATAGGTTTATCATCTTCAAGACTATTTGAAGCTTTGATTAATGCCCTACAACACATTGGATCAAGTGGAACACCATATCAACCTAAGGAGAGTAGAGGAAACACCTAAAAATGGAGATTACAACATAGCTTTTAGTTTAGTTTCATCTACTAGAAAGATGTTAGGATTGAATTTTTGCATTCCAAATCTCCTGGGGCCAAACAGATGGTGCCAACACATTTGAGTGGCCAGGTAAATGCTAAGGGAGGTGTCTTTTTGGTGGTGAAACCTCCTAGTCGTTCTCGGCTACATTGGACGGAGACAGTCTATTAAGAGCCCTAAGATAAAAAAAGGTGTCAAACTTTGGACCAGCTATTCTGTCAACCCGTGACACCTAGGAACTGTTGGCAGTGAGTTGCCCCCTTGTCAGTGAGGCATTCAATGTTGACCTTAGGATTCGTGACATGGAAGTGAGTCTCCCGTGGATCTAGGTTAAGTCTGGTGTTTGTAGCAGGCATTGATAGCTCGAGCTTTTGGCGCAACGACAAACGATTCCAACAATTGGTATTAGAGCCATGGGTCACGGGTTCGAATCCCTCAGGTTGCGTTGAGGGGGGATTGTTAGTAGTGAGCTGCCCCTTGTCAGTGAGGCATTCAATGATGACCTTAGGATTTGTGACATGGCAGTGAGCCTCTCGTGGATCTGGGTTAAGTCTGGCGTTTGTAGCAGGCGTTGATAGCTCGAGCTTTTGGCGCAAAGGTAAATGATTCCAATAGGAACATCTTATTTGCATGTATAGGTGGATGTTATATCCACCTACAAATACCTACATTGGTTCTTTTAAATCAATTTTGTTTGTCTGTGGTGGCAATGAACACATTGTTCCAAAATGCTTTAGTTTCATGCAGTGGAAAGGTGCTAGGAATGAAATTTTGCATTCCACACCTCGTGGGGCCCAACGTACTGTACCAACATATCAAGATGGATGGGAAAATTCTAGGGGAGGTCTCTTTTCATGCGCCAAGTGCCCCAGATGTTCTGGGCTATAGGCTACTGGCAAAGTCACTTGAGATCCCTGAGAGCAAAAAATTGCTAAACTTTGACGGAGTGGTTCTCAAAATTTGTGGCACCAGAGAATGTTCCATTTGGACCAACAAGTGCACATGGGGTCCATACATAATAACCTCTCTCAGTTTTTGTCAACTCCAAGCTATTTGATCATGCCAAAATTAAATGCATTCTTGCAAAATGCTTCAATGTCATTCAGCACAACCTTGCCAGGAGCCATATTTTTTGTTCTGCTCATTGTGGGGCCCAATGGATTGTGCGAACACTTCAAGGTCTATGGGTAAATGCTAGGGAAGGTCCCTTTTCTTACACCAAGTACCCTAGATGTTCTGAGCTGCAGGCTACTGGTAAAGTCCATAAGTGTGACTTTGTCAGTAGCCTGCAGCTTGAAACGTCAAGGGAACTTGGTGCATGAAAAGAGACCTCCCCTAGCATTTAACTGCCCACCCTAACATGTTGGTGTAGTTCATTGGGCCCCACAATGAGAAGAACAAAAAATATGGCTCCTGACAAGGTTGTGTTGAATGCCACTTGTTGCCCTAATTTTGATCTTTGTCCATGTACAACTCAAACTCATATTTTGATCTCCTTTCTTTGTCCTTATGATGTGTCTTTAAGTTTAAGTCTTTCTCCCCCTTTATCGGCAAAATCCTCATTTCTTGAACTTAAAGTTTTTGGAGTGTTCCTTTCTAACTCTCTTTTGTAATTGACCTTTTTGTGTTTTCCCGAACTTGGTCATCTTTCTGTCTTATCAGAGAAATCTTCAGTCGGTGAACTTTGTCAGAAAACCCTAAAGTTTGTAAACTTTATCAAGAAAAATTCAAGTTTGCAAACCTTCTATTTTTTGAAAACCTTTCCTCAAGTATTGTCTTGTCATTCTTTGTCAATTCTCCTTTATCAGCTTTCTTCGTCTCTCATGAACTTAACCCATGTTGTCTTTATCCATCGCTAGTTCTTGAGTTCTCGTTTTTGCTAATAACCTGATAGCTAGTATTTGGTTCATGTTAAGTCCTTTTTGCCAAGAAAAGGGAGGTCTTGTTTGTTAGAGCCTTTTCTTAAAGGTTCATGAAAGGAAGATTTCACTGACAATTATAAACTTTTGAACTCTTGCAAGTTTGTCGAAGTATCACTTGGTTTGCAAACTCTTGAAATTGTCGATAAAGCAATAAACACATATAATCAGAAGGAGATAAAGTTCGTGCAAAGTTAAATTTTTGTTGATTATGTAAAAATAAAGGCTGGAATTTTAGTTCACAGAAAGGAAGGTTTGCCGATGGTTAAGTTTGACAATCGTCAATTTTGCTGACAAAACACCTCAGTTAAAAGGAATGGTTCATGGAAAGTTAAGTGGAAAGTTAAAGTGATTTTGGCTTAATGAGCTATAAAGGTATTTATTATGGGAAGGTATTTAATGTAACCCCACTCATTTTGCTACCTTATAAACTAAATATTTCTTACGGTGTAATTCACATTTGCTGTTGAGAACACAATTTGAAGCCTGGTCACAGTCAATTTAGCCTCTTCCTTCTTGTAAGCGTCACATTCAGGGTGAGTGCATTGCCTCTTCCTCTTTTCAGTTGAAATTTATCACTAGCATTGGTGGGGGGTGTACATTGCAAATTTTCATAACTTTCATGACTTGTGAAACCCCATTTCTTTCAACCGTTAACCATACCCTTCTCTTGTCATACCTAAAACCCCTAGTCTTCATCATTGTCAATGGCCTCGCAGACTGGTTACTTAGGTTTGTCAAAATGAAATATAAATACCAAGGGTTGGATATCTCTTTTATAAGTGTGAACAAATTGTCGAGGGTTAAGGATATTGATTTGGGTCACATTAATCTTAAATAGTTCTAGGTAAGAATGAATGCTAATCCAATAACACCCATTGCCCAGAAAAATGTAGACAGCAAGCTAGCACATGCGGGTGGTCTTCCTCTAGCAGTTCAATGCATGGATTTAATCATGGAGTGTATCCATAACTACCATGCCGAATCTCATGAGATTAGGACAACCAGTGGTAAAACAATCCTACGTATGGATGCATATAACATATATGATAGATTGGGATTGCTAGTGAAACCTGAATATGTTAGTATTGTTGGATTTAGGGCACACAATTGAGAGGTGGGGGAAGGGGGTGAATCAGTTGTATAAAACTTTCTCCCTTTTATGTAATTAACTCCATATTGTTAATTAGCAGCATAATAGAAGGTCAATCATGAAAGTACAATGTAACAAATAAATAGTAGAAACACATCAACACATGAAACACCAAGATTTTGACGTGGAAAACCCGGTTAAGGGAAAAACCACGGGGTGATTAACCCAAGATAATATTCTTCGTTAGAAGAATAGAAAGAACAAATGGCACATGCCAATTAGGGCTCACTACTTGAGCACACTGCTCACAAGAGGCTCACTGCCTACAGGAGACACATTGTCTACAAAGGAATAAGTATCACATACTTGAACTGGTAAATAGCATCTTCACTATGCTTGAGTCAGTTCCATTTAAGCTCAAACCTTCTGCTCTGCCTTTCGCTCTTCTCTTCGCTACCACATGCTCATCTTCATGAATACAATGTTGAAATGACTTTGCAAACCTTTATTTATACACGACATCAACTTAGGAACAAACATCTAAGTCGGCAAACAACCACAAGAACATTTGCAACGTGTATAATTCATCCGGTCAACCAGTCACAGAAAGAACACCTTCATCCGGAAGTATTTATTCAATTCTGGGATCTAACTCTAATGCGGACCATCAACACGAATTGAACATAATCCAAGGACCTTCACAAGCTTTCCTGAATCATCAGGAACATCCGCACTTCCTCTTCTTACTAAAATCCTTCTCTCCTTCATCCAGAACCTCAAGAACACAGTCTGTCATCACTGTCATAAAGGAATAGGTTCTTCCGGACCTTTAAACCACAAACTGATCTACTTTACACTTCACAAGGATGTCCTCAACACTTCTTCAAATCCGCAGAGTGGGATAATGCATTACCGGACCTTACCGGACCTATCTGTCTCACTCTGTCACCACTGAGCACCTGTCGGAACCGGTTCTACTTGAACGACCATAACTTCTCCAAATCTTCATGTAGATCCTTGAAAACTTGACTAGAGCATCTCAAGACTTATATCTACAAACCCTTTAAACCGCATCCTCTGATCCTCAACCTATCTTGGACTTTTACCTTGTTATCATCACTGTTCTTCACTGTTCCTGATTGAGACTGATTTTCTCAATATCCTCAGCACACAGCTCATCCAATCCTTCTCATTAATGCAACCTTTGTGTGTTGACATCAATGACAACACCGGTTAGGCCCATACTTGCAACAATCTCCCCCTTTGTCATTGATGGCAACATATGATGTGAAAAACCATCAAGACAAGAACTTCTCCTTTCTGTCACAGCTCCCCCTAACAGCAACAACCCTTCACATGTCTTCTCTTCCTTTACTACTCCCCCTTTGATCATCAACTACTTGTTTTTCACATGTCTTCTGTCCTCTTTTGACATCAATGGCAAAGGGCTCATACTTGCAATTCTAACACATCAGAATCATACCAGTTGCTCCCCCTGAGTAGCAGCTTCCCATCACCAATCCGGATCACAAGATATGACTGTGATATCCACCGGACTGATGCACACCAGTGCATCCTAGTTCATCACCGAAGGGGCAATAACCCCTAGCTTCTCTCTGAGATACTCAAAAGATTCCTTGGGAAGAGGTTTAGTAAAGATATCTGCAATCTGGTCCTTTGAGGGCACAAACTCCAATCTGACCTCATCCTTGTTCACTTGTTCTCTTAGAAAGTGAAATTTGATAGATATATGCTTAGTCTTAGAGTGCAACACCGGGTTCTTAGAAATATTTATTGCACTTGAATTATCACAGAAAATTGTGATAGGCTCCTCATATTCTATTTTTATATCTCTTAGCATCTGCTTCATCCACAAAACTTGAATGCAACTACCTGCTGCTGCAATGTATTATGCTTCAGTTGTAGATAGAGATATTGCCTCTTGTTTCTTGCTTAGCTAAGAAACCAATCTCTTTCCCAAAAAGAATGCTCCACCACTGGTACTCTTCCGGTCATCCACATCTCCTACCCAATCTGCATCTGTATATGCATGAAGAGAGAAATCATGATCTCTAGGATACCACAAACCATACTCAACTGTCCCTTTTAGATATCTAAAAATTCTCTTGATTGCCATGACATGAGATTCTCTGGGGTCAGCCTGGAATCTAGCAACAAGACCAACAGCCTGCATTATATCTGGTCTAGTTTGAGTGAGATACAACAATCCTCCAATCATTGATCTGTACTTTATCTGGTTGACCTTAGGAGAGTCATCATCTTTGCTCAACTTGCATCTGGTTGCCATGGGAGTATTCATTGGCTTTGAATCTTCCATCCCAAATTTCCTCAACAATTCTTTCACATATTTGGTCTGAGAAATGAAGATTCCCTTCTTTGTTTGAGTAATTTGTAGACCCAAAAAGAAATTCATTTCACCAAGCATAGACATCTCAAACTCACTTTTCATTTGATTTGAAAAAGTTTTACACATACTATCTTTTCCTCCAAAGATGATATCATCAACAAATACTTCAACAATCAAGATGTTCTCATGATCAATTTTGAAATATAAGTTACTGTCAGTAGTACCTTTGTTGAAACCAATCTTCAAAAGATGCTTATCAAATCTTTCATACCAAGCTCTTGGGGCTTGCTTCAATCCATACAGTGCTTTCTTCAACTTGCAGACCATATCATCCTGATCAGACAATTGAAATCCATCCGGTTGCTCAATGTATACTTCTTCCAAATCACCATTTAGGAAGGTAGACTTGACATCCATCTGATATCCTTTGAAATCCTTGAAGGCAACATAGGCAAGAAATAATCTGACTGCTTCAATTCTTGCCACTGGAGCAAAGGTTTCTTCAAAATCAACTCCTTCTATTTGAGAGTAGCCCTTGTAGACTAATCTAGCTTTATTTCTAATTACATCACCAACTTCATTCAGTTTGTTTCGGAAGACCCACTTGGTTCCAATCACATTCTTGTCTCTAGGTCTGGGAACAAGATCCCAAGTGTGATTTTTCTCAATTTGCATCAGCTCTTCTTCCTTAGCTTTAGTCCAATTTTCATCATTGCAAGCTTCATTTACAGTCTTAGGTTCTATCCTTGAAATCAGACAATACTCATCTGAGTCTTGAGCAATTCTTCTTCTTGTTTGCACACCTTGGCTTTTATCACCTATGATCTGATTTTCAGAGTGGTTCAGTCTTACATACTTGGGAACTTTGGGAGTTTCTTACACTTCTAATTCTTCATCAGGTTCATTGTGACTCATCTCTTCTCCTTGAGTTACCGGACCTGTTTGATTCTGAGTACCGGAAGGAGTTTGGGCTCCTTGAATTAGAACATCATTCTGATCATCTTCATCATATTCATGAAACCTTGAAGGTCTCTCAATTCCTTCATCAACCTTTACATTTGTACTTTCTATCATCTTTCTAAGTCTCTTATTGTAACACCGGTAAGCTTTGCTTTGAGTGGAGTAACCCAAGAATATTCCTTCATCACTTCTAGCATCAAACTTGCCTAGATCTTCATCTCTTTTAATGTAACATTTGCTACCAAATGCTCTGAAATACCTCACAGTAGGAGTGATGCCAAACCAAAGTTCATAAGGAGTCTTACCGGTATTGCTTCTGATTTGAACTCGATTGAGAGTATAGACTGCAGTGCTAACAACTTCTCTCCAAAACATCTGAGGAACATTTTCTTCCATCATCATTGTCTTGGATGCTTCCTGGATGGTTCGGTTCTTTCTCTCTACTACTCCATTCTGCTGTGGAGTCCTAGGAGCAGACAACTATCTCTTTATACCATGCTTCTCACAAAAATCTATGAACTCATCGGATGTGAATTCACCACCTCTATCAGACCTCAGACATTTCATTTTTAATCTGGTTTGATTGTCAACCATAGCCTTGAAGATTTTGAACTTCTCAAAAGCTTCTAATTTTTCTTTCAGAAAGGTACCCACATCATCCGGGAATGGTCATCAATCAGTAACATGAAATATCTATCACCTTGCATACTCTTGATTCTTGTCGGACCACATAGATCAGTATGAACTAGTTCCAATAATCCGGTAGAGGACTGATCCTTGCTTTTGAATGAGACTCTGCTATGTTTACCTAGCTGACATTCTTTGCACAAACTATTTATAGGTTTTACCAATTTTGGAAGATCTCTTATAGCCTGAGTATTGCTTATCTTGATGATGTTATCAAAATTTACATGACACATCCTTCTATGCCATAACCAACTCTGATCAATTTGAACAAACAGACAACTTTTATCAGTACCAACCAGATGAAAGATATTACCTTTTGTTTGAGTACCGGATGCAATCTTAGTTCTGGAGCTTTCAAAGATCCTGCATTTTCCATTCTTGAATCGGAGATCATAACCTTTGCCCACCAACTATCCAACACTGAGAAGATTGTGCTTCAATCCTTCAACATACAATACATTACCAATTTTGTTCTTTCCATCAAAAGAAATAGTTCCCCTACCTTTGATTCTACCAGCAGAATTATCACCAAACTTTACCATTCCTCCTTCATACCTTTCCAAATCTAAGAACTTGTTCTTGCCACCTGTCATATGATGAGAGCATCCACTGTCAATGACCCAATCATCTTTTTCTTCAACTTGGGCAGCCAGAGCTCTTTCTACAACCTTATGATTGACAGATTCAGAGGGCATTGGATCTTCTTCCTTGATGGCAATAAACACCCATTCATTTCCGGATTTGTTTCCTATCTCTGATTCATCATCTGTTACTCCTTCATTATCATCTTCTTCATGAACATAATAACAATTCTTTTGGAACCTTTGTTTGTTAGAATTTAACCTTGAAAATCTTTCCGGACATTTTGAGGCAAAGTGACCAATCTTATTGCAGTTAAAACACTTAAAGGGTAATTTTCCTTCATACTTACCGAATCCTCTTGGCAGTCTCTTTGCAATAAGGGCTTCAAGTTGAGCTGTTTCTGCTTCTTCTTCTTCCATGTCTTTTCTTGCTTGATCATACCATGACAGTTTCCTTGATGAGCTCTCTCCTGGATCAAATCTGTGTTTACCTTTCACAGAGGCACTGGCTTTGAATGCAGATTCAGTCTTGGGGGGATCATCTCCAAACTCGACCATTTCAAAAGCAGCCAACTTACCAACCAATTGATCTCTTGTGACTGTTGTGTGAGCTCTGAATTCTTCGATTGCAAAAGCCTTGATTTTATAAGAAGCAGGAAGGGATCTGAGAACTTTGCCAGCAATCTCTTCTTCACTTAGGATTCCACCTGCATTTCTAATTCCACGAACCAGCTCATTCACTCTTGGCATAAAAGAGGTAATATTTTCATCATCTCTCATCTTTAGTTTTTCAAATTTTCCTTTTAGACTTTGTACTTTGCACATTTAACAAACTGATCTCCTTCATGCAAAAGTTCCAGTTTCCCCCAAATCTCAAAGGCAGTTGGTAGATCAATAACATTTGAGAGCTCTGAGTCAGATAATGCACTTAGAAGAGCCTCTTTGGTCTACAGATTCTTTTCAGCATCTGTGATTTCATTTAGGGTTGTCGGACCACCCTGTGGAGGTATATAAGCTTTTGTAACCATGGACCAGTATGCAAAACCCATACACTGTAAGTGACATTTCATGCGACCTTTCTAAAGAGTAAAGTTGGTTCCATCAAACTTCAGACTATCCTTCTTGTATGATGACATCCTGGATCTCCTCAAGCGGTTAAGCTCCTTTTAGAGGAACTTAGCTCTGATACCAATTGTTGGATTTAGGGCACACAACTGAGAGGGGGGGTGAATCAGTTGTATAAAACTTTCTCCCTTTTATGTACTTAACTCCACATTGTTAATTAGCAACATAATAGAAGATCAATCATGAAAGCACAATGTAACAAATAAATAGTAGAAACACATCAACACATGAAACACCAAGATTTTGACGTGGAAAACTTGGTTAAGGGAAAAACCATGAGGTGATTAACCCAAGATAATATTCTCTGTTAGAAGAATAGAAAGAACAAATGGCACATGCCAATTAGGGCTCACTACCCGAGCACACTGCTCACAAGAGGCTCACTGCCTACAGGAGACACATTGTCTACAAAGGAATAAGTATCACATACTTGAACTGGTAAATAGCATCTTCACTATGCTTGAGTTAGTTCCATTTAAGCTCAAACCTTCTGCTCTGCCTTTCGCTCTTCTCTTCACTACCACACGCTCATTTTCACAAATACAATCTTGAAATGACTTTGCAAACCTTTATTTATACACGACATCAACTTAGGAACAAACATCTAAGTCGGCAAATAACCACAAGAACATTCGCAAGGTGTATAATTCATCCGGTCGGCCAGTCACATAAAGAACACCTTCATCCGGAAGTATTTATTCAATTCCGGGCTCCAACTCTAATGTAGACCATCAACATGAACTGAACATAATCCAAGGACCTTCACAAGCTTTCCTGAATCATCAGGAACATCTGCACTTCCTCTTCTTACTGAAATCCTTCTCTCCTTCATCCGGAGCCTCAAGAACATAGTCTGTCATCACTGTCATAAAGGAATAGGTTCTTCCGGACCTTCAAACCACAAACTGATCTACTTGACACTTCACAAGGACATCCTCAACACTTCCTCAAATCCGCAGAGTGGGATAATGCATTACCGGACCTTACCGGACCTATCTATCTCACTCTGTCACCACTGAGCACCTGTTGGAACCGGTTCTACTTGAGTGACCATAACTTCTCCAGATCTTCATGCGGATCCCTGAAAACTTGACTGGAGCATCTCAAGACTTATGTCTACAAACCCTTTAAACCGCATCCTCTGATCCTCAACCTATCTTGGACTTTTACCTTGTTATCATCACTATTCTTCACTGTTCCTGATTGAGACTGATTTTCTCAATATCCTCAGCACACAGCTCATCCAATCCTTCTCATTAATGCAACCTTCGTATGTTGACATCAATGACAACACCGGTTAGGCCCATACTTGCAACAAGTATTTCATTGCAAAATGGTTGGAGTTATCTCATTGATGGAAAGAAGATGTGCCAAGATGTCATTACTACTACATGACTTAAGAAGGAGAAGAAGGGTGGATCACAATTACCCAAAAACTTAGTCAAAGCCTTGTTTAAGGTTGATATTTCAGATATCATCATATTGTTACACAAAGTGGTGGGAAGTGAGGATTGCAATGAATTTGTTCAGTGGATGTGCCAGTTTATTCTTGCCATCTGTACTAGGAAGTAGTATATAGAATGGTCCCAAATAATCAATGAACATTTACATGACCAATTGGTCAATTTCTAAAAGAGAGGCAACAAACTCAACATGTGTTCTTATTTGATTTATTTACTAACCACAACTCAATAGGTTTGGATAGGGTTAACACATAGTCGACCACATGACTCAAGAAACCTAGGCGTACGATTATTTTCCTCAATTACAAGAAGGGAAGGGTAATAAAGATTATAGGAGAGTCAACGATGCTTTCCTTATGTTGATGGCGAGAAGAATTTATGAAAACCCTAAGGTCAGAATCTCCACAGAGGCAACAAACTAGGTGATGCAGTTTGGGAGTTATTTTATTTAGTTTGATAAATTCACTTACCTCAGAATAGGTGGCTTTGAATTTCCTCCACTGAAGCTACCCATATATGATTCTAACTACCTTGTATTCTTGGAGGTATGCAGACAAGTATCTCTTGCAAGCAAGAGATACTATGATTCCAAGAAGAAGGGATACCCCTTCCCTTTGAGGCTGACTCATTATACATGCATCAAACCAGAAAATGCTAAGAATGTGGATAAACTCCTTGCCAAGTTTCACTTATCATCATTTAGCTCCAGGAGCTTCTTTGATAGCAAGGATTTTGTGAAGAAAAATCTTTATTTCCCCATGTTAAGAGAACATCGGCCTCACTTGGAAGATTTTTGGGCTGACTGTGTAGATGAGTACGAAGTGAGGAGAAGAGACTGGTCAAGGTTGACCCTAGACCAAATGAGGATCTATAATCTTGATTGAGATCTTCCAAACCTTATGGATGATTATGCTGACTTGATTTTGTAAGATTTCTACCCAAGAATGCAAGTGATTGAGAGAAAGCAAAATAGAAATCACATATGAGCTAAATAAATAGTATTCAACTCAAGAGAATGCAAAGCAATACAATAGAATGGGGTTGCTCATATGAGAGCAAGAGGTGGGTATATATTGGATATTCCACCCAAGAGACTCAATACACAACCAATGTGGGATAAAGTGAAAAAGTCCCTAAGTAAACTTAACCTAGTGTGAATTATGTGAGGGAATATTATTTAACTAATAAATAGTTAAATAATATGAATTATCCTCACACAAGGGAAACTAAATAGGAAATATCCCTATTCACATTAACACCCCCCCTTAAGTGCAACTTAGGAGAGAAGATTATTATGCAAATATGCAAAAAAGTGCAAAGATGGGTCCTGGATGCTAGGCCATGTTAGGTACCCATGTACAAATGCAAATGAAATCTCTCACAAATGGAGAAAGAGAGAAAACCTAGTGGGACAAAACTCCTCCCTAAAAGAGAGATGAAATACAATAATGATATCCATCACAAATCCAATCAATCTTTATCCACACAAAGGATGATAAGAGAGATCATACAACGCCCCATAATGAGATAACCTGCTGCAACAAAAAGCACTACAAGCACACTTGTGGAGTAACACTGGAATCCTCAATCTGGCAAGCAAGGAAAGATACTTCTGTTTACTAGAAACCATATTAGAGTCACTCTAGGACTCAGGTCAAAATCATGAAAAAGCAACAGCAGACCCGATGCCAAGGAACACTGGAAAACTTGCAAATTGGTACAACTCTAGAATCTATGAAGCAACAGTTGATTGAGAAATGATCTGGAACTGAAGTGCAGAGAAAATGCAAACCTAATGCATGCAAAAATGTAAACAGTGCATACACTAATGAATGTTCACATCAGCCTCCATGAATAAAAATGGCCTTAGATCTGTGTGTTTACAATGCTGGAGTAGAGTTTTCCAGAGTTTTACAATGTCTAAAATGGACCTAAATACTAAAAGTACAAAAATATCTAAGAATCAGAACCTCAAAATAACACCCTTGTGTAGTACTCGAAAAAATACCAACTTTCAAAAAAAGAATGACCTCGATCCGAGATCATATGTGAAAGTTATAGCCGTTTGAAGTTCTAAAAATTGAAACTGCCTGTCATATCTGATAAGAAAACATAATTTCTAGAAATTTCATGCATCAAAATTAGAAATCGTCTAAACCAACATGTAGAGCACAAAACATTAGCCAAAATCAAAAAATAATCTCGCAAATTGGAGGTCGGGAGCTCGAGTTATGGCCTTTAGAAGTTGAACTGCAATTTCCAAAATGCCAACGGAGAGGGGGTCTACTGTAGCTTTCTGATGTCATTTTTGCAAAATATATAAGTTATATACAAAAGCTAATAGATACCCAGATGGTTTTTCGATGCTCTGAACAAAACCCAGAAGGTTTTTTTCTTTGTGATGTATAAAAGATGTGACTCTAATGTAAAAAAATGCTTTTAGCACCAAAAAATGACTCTAGCAATCAAAAAATGACATGCAAAGACTAAATAAACTACCTAAGACAAGAAAAGGCATGCTGCAACCTTTAAGATTGATTAGAATACATAAAATGCAAGTTGAATGTCAAATATTAGCTTCAAATCCTCATAAAAATGGCTTCCGGTGTTCAATCTGAATGAAAAAAAGGGTTATTCTGACTTTTCCGGCAGCTCTAAACTCAATGGTGAGCTTAGAAATACTCCAAGAATCTTCCGAAGCTACCGGCAACACAAAGCCACATACAAAACCCTCCCCAGAAACTGGTGTTTCTATCAAGTTTTTCTAATTCTCCAGGTCATCATTGGATGCAAGAGAAGAGCATACTCAACTTTCAAGAGCAACCATACACTCTCAAATTTCTAAGAAAAATGCTAACCCACAACTCACAACTGCTCTGATACCATGTTGGATTTTTACCCAAGAATGCAAGTGATTGAGAGAAAGCAAAATAGAAATCACATATGAGCTAAATAAACTGTATTCAACTCAAGAGAATGCAAAGCAATACAATAGAATGGGGTTGCTCATATGAGAGCAAGAGGTGGGTATATATTGGATATTCCACCCAAGAGACTCAATACACAACCAATGTGGGATAAAGTGAAAAAGTCCCTAAGTAAACTTAACCTAGTGTGAATTATGTGAGGGAATATTATTTAACTAATAAATAGTTAAATAATATGAATTATCCTCACATAAGGGAAACTAGATAGAAAATATCCCTATTCACACTAACAGATTGACCCTACCTTCTCTATTGAAAATACTAAACCCCTTCTTGAGATAGATTGGACTATAAGCGAAATGACAGATATTAAAGATAGATCTTATTTTGTGATGAATATAAGTCAACACTGGTTAAGATCTAAAGTGAGTGGTCATGGTGTAGATTCTCCTTCTTATAAGGAGTAGATCATGGGGGAACAACAGGTTTCTATAGGCACTTCTAGCCAAATACACCTGTCACTACCCACAACACAAGCTCACTATCTCCAGTCAGGGATGTGAATGATGGTGGGGAGGATCCTAAAAAGCATGCAAAGTTGAAACCACAATGCGAGTGAGATAGTGAAGCCCCTAGGAGAAAATTGAAGACTAAAAGATGTTTGAATCCTCATGCCAATAGGTTGTTAGAGCAAGAGCAGTTGTTACATGATGAAGAAGACAAGGAGACAACACCCTCTCCAACTCAGGATACAACTCCTCCACCATTTTCACAGACCCCTCCTCATGTCTTTCAAGATGGAATATCTCAAATTCCCCCACCCTCTCAATAGTAACAAGGAGTAGATGGTACTCCCAAAATAGATAGTATACCGCATGTTGCTACAGGTGACTGTTCAGTGTTGTCAACTCTTGCCTGGATGAAAACTGAAGTTGGTAACAAGAGGAGGTATTCTCAAATCATAGACACAGAGTTTGATGTTGTTGCAAGGCTCCTAAAGTTGGAATCAACCCCCAAGAAGGCTAGAAGAATGTCAAGGCTCATGGTTGACCCAGTCACCAAGAACCAATATGTAGAGATTGAAGAACTAATGGTGGACAAAGAGGAGAGGGAGGTGTATGTTGATGATTTGCATGTTAGTAAAGTGAATTTGGGACCTCCTTCTATTCAAGGGGTTATTCATAATGCGAAGCTCTTTGTTGAAATTCTAGTTACCAAGTTGGAGGAAAAAGAAAGGGAAAATGAGGTCTTGGAAGACTAAGTGAATATTTTGACCACCTATATCAAGTCTAGATTGTTGATACTACATCCCAACCTTTGGATGCTACAAAAGACACTCCTAAGGGTGTGAGTACTGAGGTAGTAGATCAGATTAACAAGTACAAATTTCTAGGTAAAGCAGTAGAAGAATAGGTAGAGAATCTTACTATGGATGGACTTCTTTTCATTCATGATACTATTCTTTTATATACTAAGATATCCAAAAAGCAAACTAAGATTTTGAATGATTTTAAGATAATTAAGAAGGAAGAAACTATGTTGAATGTGACAAGGAATGGACTAATGGGAATGGTGAAAATTGATTCTAGTGTCCTGGTCATAGAATAGATCATAAACAAACAAGAGGAGAATGAATCAGTCAAATGGATTAATTCAGTGGAGTGGAAACTAACCATGGTGAAACAATGTTTGAATGATTTAAATAATGTAGCTAAAAGTAATAGGTCTTACTTACTGGATCTCAGGAGCTCCTGTGTTTCTTTACGGGTAGACATTTGTGATGAAACTGAAACCAACTTGTTAGATGTTGTTGTTGTCAAATAGGATTTCAAAGATATGCTGGCTGAAGAATTAAAGGTTAAAGTTATTCAACTGGTAATCCCATGGAGAAACTAAACAATGTGGCTACCTATCTCCTGAATTTCAAGAAGGATGTGGTGGAAATGCATAAGAATTATGAAGAATCCAACAACATGCTATAGATATGGAGGACTAGATTAATGATTACCAGTATTCCTAATGCCAAGGGTATCATTTCCATTCTAAACAAATTCAAGATTCTTCAAGCCAAATTGGATGCTTCACAAAGGTTAATAAATCAAGCAGACAAAGATGATACTGATGGACAGGTACTCCAGGAGGAACGTGCAGGTTCTGATGCAAGGGATGATGAGGACAAAGAAGTGTCTCCCTAAAAGTGTCTTTAAGCTCTTTCATGATTTCTTAAACTTATGTTAAGACTTATATTGTTATTTGAGATTATGTCCCATTATGTTTCAAGAAACTTTATTGTATTTCAATTGTTAGTTATGTGAAACAATTATATGGGAAAAGTTAGTTCCCACTCTTTTACTATAAAATGTATGAGTAAAAGAGAGTTGGGATCTTTTTGGAGAAATTGTTTTGTGACTAGATCACTTGAGAAGAGTTATTTACATGTTTTGAAATATTGTGTTTTAAAAAAATAGGGTTTTTGATATACATGCATTGGCTATGTAATATTTTTGGTGAAACAAAGTATTGTGTTGTGTTTCTATTCATTAATACACAAGAAACTTGGCATTGAGTCAAATCATCTTGCTATTATGTTATTAATCCTTCTTATGTTGAGTTGGTAGCAAATTGGATAAAAGGAAAGTCTTGCATGGTGTATATGTAATTGCAGTGTTGAAATCCCATTTATTTCATGCTTATGCTATCAAAATGCTTGCATTCTTGTGTCTGTGAAATGTTTTGATAGTATTGTTGCAGTTAAGTGGTTTAATATCTAGGTTTCATTCCCTTTCTTGTGTCTGGGTGAAACTGCGATCATCATTTTTATTTTGAAACATTTTCTGTAGGTGTGTAGGGCATTTGCACTCATCATTTTTTTTCTTTTTATCATTAGCAAACCTCCTTTTCCGCTTTCAGGTTAAAAGCGTACCCAAAAAGTTAGTTTTATCTTACGTAGGGAGCTACCACTTTTCAAAACGCAGAGAGCGATTGTAAAACTCATTTACAATTTGTTCAACTATTAGTGCAGTTGTCATCATTGTGTTGGGTAAAATATATATAAGATTTTGGTGACAAACTATGTTCACTGATAGATTTTTGGTGACTCTACTGGGGAGAACAAGTAGTAAGATTGTGTGCCATTGAATGTAATCATTTTCCACCGTATATGTATTATTTGAGTCTAATATTAAAAATTATGGTTACAACCATTTTCAAAGAGACTCAGGAATAAATGCAGTGAGAATTTAAAAAAGGGAAATTTAAAGAATACCAGGAGTTCTCATTTTGCAGTGAGTATGGAAGGCTAATCTTTCTTACATTCTGAGGTATTGTCTTAAAAAGAGAAAATAAAATACCTATGGTTTTACAGAGGAGATTTGGCCCAATTCTTCAACCTAACATTAACTGGCTTGACATAGAACAAGAGGATATTATCACCAATTTACATAATCTAGTCTAGACAAATAGGATAAATAATCAACAATACCACTAGGTTAATCAGGTTCTAGAAGAAGAATATATTGGTCAAGACCTAAAGAGACAAGCTAGGAATTCGGGGTAGTTCATGACAACCTTATTGTTGTCAGAATTGTTCCAGTACCAAGAAGGAATCACCCCTTTCAAATTCATGTTGTCCCTGATAACAAATAGAATAACCAATGAAATAACACACAGAATAATCAAAGGTGACTGTCACACTGGCAAATAAAAGATACACAAGGAGTGATCGAAGGAGAGGAATCATTGATTCAGACTTTGAGGAATTACAAAAGGTTAGTTTTTCTTTTGAGTTTCCTTCTACCAGAAAATTATCAAGAACAAATAGTAGGCCACCTTCCCCTACCAAAGTTACAAATAATTCACCTGTGTGGCAAGCCTTAGTCTTGCATGGTAAAGTCCTTCCCTTAATGGCAAATCTCCAAAACATTATGGGACACAGACAGCTAGCACAACCAATAGTACCTTGGGGTGTCACTATAGGCCCATTGTCCTTGGGAAATCAATTACATCATCTCCCTCATGGGTCAAGGAAAATCATTCCCAAATTTAAAGGAGATGGTAAAGTGTCTACGAACGAACACTTCAATGCCTTCTTCATAGCATGCTCTTTCCTAGGGATCCAACATGAAGATGTTTCAGTTAGATTATTTGTTGAGTTTCTAATAGATGTTGCTGCTGATTTGTTTTATCACCTTCCTCTAGCATCTATTGATTTGTGGGCCTCCATGGTCCAAAAATTTGAAGATAGGTTCAAAATCCCAGAGGATGAGTATTCCCTGATTGTAGAATTAACTCATATGAAAAAGGACATTAAAGAACCAATGAGGGAGTTTGTTGCTAGATTTAATAAGTTGGTTAACTGAATTCCAATAGCCAAGATGCCTTTTGATGAATTGAATAAAGGATTCTTTATTAATTCACAACCTCCTGATATTAGCTACTAGCTAAAAAGGGATGGGGGAACTACTTTGGTAGATGCTCAAGCCTCTGCTATAGGGATCGAAGATGATCTATTGTCCGCAGGAAAGTGAAAAAGAGAGTTGCAGAATCAAAGATGCCTTGCCACCACCTCCACTGATCATCTGATCCAAAAGCTCACAAATGAAATAGTTGCCCTCAAAAGGCAATTACCTAAAGTTCATCAACCACAACAACCCTTCTACTAGGACATACCAAGGAAAGGATATAACCCCCCAAATAACCATAAGGGTAAAACATTGGAATTGCCTCTAGAAGTACAATGTTTGGCCATTGAAGGGCCTTCTGTGAACAGTAAAGGGAATGTGATATGTAGTTTTCACTTGACTTCTAAACATGATAGTGCCTCATGTCCTGAAATGAACAGATTTATGGAGATGGCTATAATGCGAGAAGTCACCATGGAGGAGACTTCTGAAGATGAGGAACCTGTACCCTCTGGTGACTCTACACTATTTTATTTGGAATATGAATCAGATTCAGAGAGGGATGAAGATGTACTCATAGAGTTGGATGGACAAGCTTTCTTAGTTCATACAAGGAGCCAGATTAATCAGTCTCCAAGGGAGAGGCAGTAGAATAGAACACAAAAAGGAGATGAAGGTAATTCTATGCCCAAATATATTTTATCGCTAAATGTAACTGCTGGGCAATCTTCTGCAACATCTACAAAAATTACTGCTGCAAATCTGGTAGCATCTTCCCATGATAAGGCTTTCAATTCTTTTGATATTGTAGAATTATGTAAAAATACAAAAATTCAAATATCTCAAGCAGAATATTTAAAATTAAATGCATCAAAATTGGAACGCCTTGTAGATTTTATAAAATCTAAAAATGTTTCAGCTCATGTAAATACTTAGTCCTCTGAACCTTGTGTTGAAAATTCATCTTTCAATGCCTCTTCAACAAAAACTAAAGAGCCCAACACTTTAGCATCTCCTAAGAAGCCTAAGCCCTTCTTGTTGATATGCGCTAGACAACTGAGAGGGGGGGAGGGGTGAATTAGTTGTCACAAAAACTTAAACACTTTCTGCAATTAAACATTCATCACTTATCCACAATTATTATGATTTAACAATGAGTGCATGAAATTAGAAACTTAACCATAGATACAACATCAAACACAAGAGACACCAGATTTACGTGGAAAACCCCAAGGTGGGGAAAAACCATGAGAGGATTAACTCTCAATAAATATTGCAATCTTGAAATAGTGATGTTCAGGCTTGGTCACTCCACGAGCCTAAACATACTGGGTTATTGCCATGAAGAACAACTAGGTCTAGCAGGCTCACTGCCTCAACCCTAAACCTAGCAAGATTACAATAAGGGTTGTTAAACCCTGAGGGCTATTAAACCCTACTGGTGGCTTACTGCCAGACTTACTACTACGATCAACACCTTTCTATATTGTGAATAACAATTCCTCTGCTCTGCTCTTCCTTTGCTCTTCCTCTTCTTTCCTTTGCCCCCTTCTCTGCTCTACCTTTGGACCTTTCTTAATATATTCTCATTTCCGCTCAAGGACACCTATTCCATGATTCAACTACAAGTATTTATACACTACATCAACCTTGGAATGATCGTCAAGGTTGGCAACACAATCATCAACCATTGGAACAATCTCCAAGGTTGGTATTACAAACATTTACAAAATAGGTCCTGACCTATTGCAATATGATGCAAAGGAAATGAAATATGGATCACACCATGCCTTATCTGGGACTCAAACATGATCTTCCACGCCACAACATGCTTCCACAATCTTCTAGAGATCTCCGCAATCACTGGAATCAACCAGGTCGGGCAAGACTGGTTACATGCTACATTAACTGGGAACAATCTTCACACACCATCACAATTTCTTAACACGGACCAAAGTCCAGATAGGAACATGATTAGGAGACATCCACAAGCACATTATAATCATTAAGAGCAACCACATGAACCTTAACCACTTTATCCATAGGAATCTTCTCACTGGAACACATGAACTTCACTGTCTTCAAATGTCATAAAAGAAAGATAGCTTGCGGACCACCAAACCACAAACCATTACAACTGTAGGTACTTATCATCATCCCAGACTTCCCTCTAGAACCTCAAAGAAAAATACTTTATTGTAGAGGAATGCGGAGCCAAATATTGTCTTCCTGTCTCAACTGAACTTACAGAAAAAGCAGGCTTCACTCTGGTGAACACAACTCACTCAGATCTTCATGTGGATGGCTTAGACCTGAAATGTAGCATCCTCAGACATACCTTTAACTTACTTCCAATCTGCAGACCACTATCTTCAAGCAGAGATAAATGCGGAGCAATTTACTGGACTGTTCTTCAGCATACAACTCACTGTTTGTATTGCACTTCTCTGTAACTCACTTGTTTCTTTCGGAGAGGCTAATTTTCTCAATATCCTCAACATAAAAATCTTCTAAATAAGTAATAGAATAAGATACAATTGACACCAATGACAACAAGAATATGTTGACATCAATGATAACACCGATTAGGCACATACTTGCAACAATTCTATGTGTCTCTGTATATACCTGGATGTAAGCTCAACAATTGTATTATTGATTCTGGTGCCTCTGATAATGTTATGCCCACAAAAGTAGCTAGAGCATTAAGTCTTACCATGAACAAGACCCATGGGAAATCTTTTTCTATGGAGTCTAAACAAGTCCCTTTGATAGGTCAAATCAAAGATGCATAGGTAGCCCTAGCTGCCTACTCAAACAAGAGGATGAAGTTGACTATACAAATTGTTGATGTACTTGCTAGTTATGGGATGCTTTTAAGTCACAGCTTTTGTAGAGATTTGGGAGGTGAGATACAATTAGATTGGTCCCATGCTTTGATCCTAGTTGGGGGGAAAAAAGTTAGATTAGAACCTGAAACTAAGGAAAAATTCACAGTCTTAAAATTAGATGACCCCAAGGCCCAAATTTTATATGAAGAGACTATCTTTGAGACTTATATGTTGTTCTCTATACTTGGAAGTGAGACACCCAATCTAGTAGAAGATAAGGTTTCAGAAGGATTGTGGATTTTAGAATTTGATGGTAGCTATTCAAATTTAGGATCTGGGGTTGGCATTGGCTTGATCTCACCTACTGGAGAGAAGTTCCATTTTTTTACAAGCTAGAATTTGAGAACACTAACAATATTGCAGAATATGAAGCTTTGTTGTTAAGACTAAAAGAAGCTAAAGAAAAAGGAATCAAAAGGTTAAAGGGGATAGGAGATGCTGAGTTGATTGTAAAATAGGTGAGAAAGATTTTCACTGTAAAATATGAGAGGTTAAGACACTACAGTAATCGGGTTGGGACAATCTAGAGTACTTTGATGCCTTCAATATTGGAGTTGTTCCTAGGAAACAAAATTCTAGAGCTGACTCTTAGGGCGTGTCAGCCTCTCTACTGTTGCCTCACCCAGATTTCAAGGACAAAACTTACCAAATAGAGCTAATCTACCGTCCTAGTGTACCAGATAATGCTTGCCATAGGCAAGTATTTGAAGATGATAGGTAGATAATCAATTTCCTTGAAATAACTAGAAAATTTGCTAATCTCTATTTTGAGGATAGTTCTTAAATTTGTAGGGAGAAGTGCCCAACCTCCACAGAGAAGGAAGATGGAGTTATACAACTTAAGGGTAATGTAATTCCCAAGGGATTAGTTTATCTTGACAATATATTTATAGGAATGATAGGTGTATTAAGCATAAAGTCCAGAGCAATAGAATTTGTTCTTCTAAATATGATAAGGTGAACATAGGGACTGAAGAAAACCCAAAGCTGGTTTGCATAGGAAAGTACTGTACCAGAAGAAAGAAGGAAATTGACTCAACTCTTGACCAGGTATAAAAATATATTTTCCTGGAGTTATGAAGATTTAAAGAATTCTAGGGAGGGTAAAATGCAACACTAGATTCCCTTAAAACCTGGCATGTCACTTGTTAGGTAGAAGTAAAGACCTTACAACTTGAAGGTGGTAGAAGCTATTTTCTAGGAAATTGATAAGATGTTAAAGGCCAAGATTATATATCCAATACATCACTCTACTTGGGTTGTGAATATAGTACCGGTTTGCAAGAAGAATGGAGAGATTAGAATTTGTGTGGACTTCAGGAATCTTAACCAATCATCTCTTAAAGACAATTATCCTCTTCCAGTAATGGACCATATACTACATGTGGTATTAGGGTAAAAAATGATGTCTATGTTGGACGAATTCTCAAGATACGATCAAATCAATGTGAAGCAAGAAGATCAACACAAAATAGCATTTACTACTCCTATTGGAACCTTTGCTTATAACCGTATGCCTTTCGGTTTGATCAATGTTGGGGCCACCTTTCAAAGAGCAATGGATTTGTCTTTCAGTGACTGGAGGAAGAAAATTATTTTCCTATAGTTAGATGACCTTACAGTCTTCTCAAAGAAGAGGAAGAATCATTATAGAGACCTGGAGACAATGCTAGAGCATTGTAAACAACATGGTATTTCTCTGAATCAAAAGAAATCTATTTTTGTAGTTACTAAAGGAAAACTTTTAGGGCATATAGTTTTCAAAGATGGAATTACAATTGATCTAAAAAGAGTAGAAGCTATCTTGAAACTCACTCCTCCATTGAACATGAAAGGTGTAAGGTCTTTCTTTGGGCAAGTCAATTTCTTGAGGAGATTCATGCTTGAATGTTTTGAGCTCACAAGGCACATTTCTGATATGTTAAAAGGAAATCAAACTTTCATATGTACTGAATTAGGTAAACGAGCCTTTTCTGATATTAAGATTGTGATTGCCAATGCCCCTACTATGGTACACCCTAAATTTGATAAGGATTTCATCATTTATAATTGTCTCAAAACATACTTTGTCTGCTATATTAGTTTAAAAGGATAAAAAATAGATGGAATCACCTATTGCTTTTGAGTGTCCCACTTAAGAAGTATGAACTGAATTATTCACAATTTGAGAAACATCCTTACGTAGTGGTCAAAGCAGTGAAAAAATTTAGGTTCTATATATTGCACTCTCATACAATTGTGTTTGTTCCTGACTCATCTGTCAAAAGCATTTTAACTCAATAGAATCTGAGATGCAATAGGAGAGGGGCATGGGTAGCTAGAGTACAAGAGTATGATATTGAGATTAAACCAACAAAACTTGTCCAAGGTAGAGGTTTATGCCAAATTATTGCTGAAAATAAAACTAATTCAGAAGATTTACCCTTTGTTTTATTTTCCAGAGTTAGGGATGGCTTGTTTTCTCAAATTAACTATTACCTAACCCATGGAGTTTGCCCTCCTCATTTGTCTACAAGAGAGAAGAGAAATGCAAAATTGAAGGTAGCTAAACATGTGTTGTGAAATAATTTTTTGTACAAGAAATGTATTGATGATTCTTTTCTCAAATGTGTTGATATAGAACAAGTGAAACTCCTTCAAATTTTTCATTATGAAGCATGTTGATGCAGAGTACGCAATGAAGCGGTGAAAACAATTCAAAAAAATACTGAACTATTGCTGTGGTTGAACCTTTGAACCACTTGAACCCAATACACTCGTTGAACCTTCAACTATTTGGTTCAACATACTCCCATCGCATAGACTTAATGTTGTCAGCAACTATCGATTGAACCGTTTGAACCTCCGAGTTCATTAAACTGTTGAACCATTTGCTCCTTGTTGAACCAGTGAATCAAATGAATTGTTGAACCATATTATATTGAGCCATTGAACCATTTTCTCTTGTTGAACCTTTGAACCGGTTCAACCACCAGCAAACAAATACTATCGGCAACACCTTCAACTAGTTGAACCAATTGAACCTATTGAACCTTTGAACCGGTTCAATCACCCGCAAGCATATACCATCGGCAACACCTTCAATTTTGCATGTGCAATACTTAACCTTCTATTGCCGGTCATTCTCACCATTGTTGTCGGTCACTCCTTGTATTCGCGGAAAGGCAAACTTCCAACATGCATTCCAATATACATTTAGAACATGCTTTTTGCAACCCGACACATAGATGCAGGATATACACAAGATGATATTCGCATACAAATGAGATATACTCACAAACTGTTCCTGGCATGCAATTGACATATATACATAAAATGTATATTCGAATCTCACACCAATGACATCCTCTATAACCAAACTCGCAGTCTCTATTCTATTGAACCCTAGCACATAGAGATGCTAGGCTCTCTACTGCAACAACTCTTCCAGAGATTGGATCCTCTGTCCCATTCCACCATAAACATGAACAAAAAGAAAACAAAATAGAAAACTATGTACAGGGTCCAATCCACTGATTTCAAAGAAATCCACCAGTGGAATGGTCTTAATCTTGCATATCTACAACACAAAACTAGATTATCTACAAAACAATTTGATACAGAGAATATACACAGGACAATTTCGATACACAGAGAATTTACACAAAAAAAAAGAAATTGTAAACACAAACTGACAAAATTTCTATTTCTTCAATCAAAACTTCATCCCCCATCTCCTCTTCCAGAAATGTGTTTAAAGTCTCTTCACATCTAGTACCAACCGGAATACCAAAGGTTGGTGTCGTTACAACTTACATATTCCAAGACACATGTTAGCATAAGACAACTAAACACCTAACAACATGACACACTATATTTGATTCAATCATCCACATACCCCAAATTTGTGACCCTGGTTCACATGGTGGGGTCTTTATTACAAACATGAAATCACAACACAAGTACTACATGACAACATGAACAAACATAGAAATGCATAAAACATAACAACCTATTAAAACCTCAGTCTTCTCCCTCAGATGTATATTTGGCTTGTTGAAGGGTGCTCCTGCACCATAATCCCTGGGAGAAGAGGTCTCAAGCCCACTTGAGATCAGAGCATGAAGGTCTGCACCATGGTTTGTGATTTGATCTTTATTCATCCAAACTTCCTCTGAATCAGGTTTCCCGTGCCGAGCGACCAAGTACTCCATCTACTCTTTGTTCCTTGTCTTCTTTGCCACTCTTGAGTCTAAAATCTTCTTCAATTTTGGTGGATCATGCTTAGGAATATCATCATCTGCTGCATCTTGTAATGGTTCCTGTGCTACATCTGCATTATGCTGTATGGAGTTAAATCACATACATTGAATATGGGTGACAATCCAAGATCAGGAGGAAGTTGGATCTCATAAGCATTCTACCCATACTTTTTCAAAATCTGACATGGTCCAATCTTCCTCTACATTAGCTTGGTATGTTTACCTTTTGGGAGCCTCTCCTTCTTCAGATGAACCCACACCAAATCTCCAACATCAAATTGTACCTCCCTCTTTTTCTTGTCAGCATATGCTTTGTACTTCAATGTAGTCTGTTGGAGTTGTGTTTTGACTTGATCATGCACCTCCTTGATGGCTGATGCAAAGGCTTCTCCATCTGCACTAATAGACTCTCCTATAGGCAGATCTCTCAGCTCCAAAATACCCCTTGGATGAATACCATATACCACTTGGAAAGGTGACTTCCCTGTACTCCTATTAATGGTGTCATTATAGGAAAATTCTACTTGTGGTAGGATGTTATCCCATTTCTCTCTATGCTGCCTTATCAAACACCTTAGCAAATTTCCCAATGAACGGTTAACCACTTTAGTCTAACCATCTGTTTGAGGATGGTAGGCTGATGAGAAGGATAAATTGGTTCCAAGCTTCTTCCAAAGAGTCCTCCAAAAGTGGCCAACAAATTTCACATCTCTATCTGACACTATGCTCAATGACAATCCATGTATCCTCACTATCTCTTTGAAAAACAGATCTGCAACATATGAAGCATCACAAGTGGTTTTGCATGGCAAGAAGTGTGCCATTTTACTAAATTTGTCTACTACAACAAAAACACTATCATATCCCTTCCTTGTTCTAGGCAAACCCAATATGAAGTCCATGCTTATGCTCTCCCACGGCCTAGAAGGAATGCGTAGTGGCTGATACAAACCTGCATTAGTGGATCTCCTTTTTGCTTTCTGACATATCACACATGCCTCCACAAATCTCCTCACATCTAACTGCAACTTGGGCCAATAGTAATGCCTCTTCACAAGATCAAGAGTCTTATCTAGACCAAAATGTCCTGCCATGGCCCCACAATGTTTCTCCCTAATGATATTCAGTCTCACAAAACACCGTGGAATACACAACTGTCCACCCTTGAAAAGTAATCCATCTTGGATCAGAAATTCAGAGAACTCAACATGATATTTGTCACCAAAGGAAATACATACCTTATAGATTTCTCCAAAATCTTCATCAGCATCATACATGGCCTTCAAGGAGTCAATGCCAACACTCTCCAATTGGATATGATTTATGGTTAGAGCCCTCCTACTCAAAGCATCTGCCACCTTGTTCTTAACCCCTTTCTTGTGCTTGAGTGTCAAGGTGAAAGCTTGCAAAGTCTCCACCCACTTCATGTGCCTATGGTTTAGTTTCTCTTGACTGTTTATGAAACTAAGGGCCTGATTGTCTACAAACACTATGAATTCTCTTGGTATCAAGTAATGCCTCCACTTTTTGAGTGACTGTACTAGAGCATACATCTCCAAATCATATGATGAGTATCTCTTCTTTGCATCATTTAGTTTCTCACTGAAAATGCAATAGGCCTACCTTATTCACTGAGTACTGCTCCAATTGCCATGTGGCTTGCATCACATTCTACATGGAAAATCTTGTTGAAATCAGGAAGTGCAAGGACTAGCTGCTCTACCACCTTCTTCTTCAATGTTTCAAATGAATCATCTACCTCTTTTGTCCAAGTGAATCTGCACTTCTGTCCTCCTTTTATGGTGTCAAGTATGGGTGCAGACATGACTAAACCCCTTTATAAACTTCCTATAGAAGGTTGCTAACCCATGGAAACTTCTAACATCATTCAATGTTTTAGGAGTTGGCCAAGACAATATGGCACTTACCTTCTCTTGATCCATTTTCAGTTTGCCATGTGAGATGACAAAACCCAAGTAGATGATCTCTTCCTGCAGAACAAACACTTCTCCAAGTTGATCATTAGTTGTTCTTCATGTAACCTTTTGAGGACCAAGTCTATATGTTTGAGGTGCTCTTCCCTTGTATTACTGAAAATCAGGATGTCATCTAGATATACTATGACAAATTTGCCTATGAATTCCCTCAAGACCTCATTCATCAACCTCATAAAGGTACTAGGGGCGTTGGACAAACCAAAAGGCATGACCTTCCACTCATATAACCCCTCATTGGTTTTAAATGCAGTTTTCCACTCATCTCCTGGCCTAATCCTAATCTGATGATAGCCACTCTTTAGATCTATTTTTGTGAAATATTTAGCACCCCCCAAGCAATCAAGCAAATCTTCTATCCTAGGGATTGGGAACCTATACCTGATTGTTATCTTGTTGATAGCCCTTGAATCAGTACACAGTCTCCAAGTGCCTTCCTTCTTTGGTGCTAGTACAGCCGGTATTGCACATGGGCTTAAACTCTTGCCAATTAGGCCTGTCTCCAACAACTCCTCAATCTGCATTGCTACCTCTGCATTCTGCTCTGGGGTAAGCTTGTATGCTGCCTTGTTTGGAAGTGTAGATCCTGGGATCAGATCTATGCAATGGTTGATGTCCCTTATAGGTGGTAGGGACCTTGGTATCCCCTCAGAGATGATGCCTTTGTACTTGTCCAATAGCTCTTGGACAGTCAGATCTATGAACCTTTACCTCTTCTCTCCCTTGACTTCCTGCTGCTGCTCCTTGTTCACCTTCAGGCATGGAATTAAAGCATATGCAACTGCACCTTCTTCTACTATCTCTTTCATGAATTGTTTGCCTTCTACCATCATCACCTTGACTTCTTTCCCTTTTGATTCCACCTCATTCTCCATCAATGGTAGCAACTCTATCACCTTACCATCCTTGGTGATTGAATATGTGTTTCTAACTCCATCATGGTGTGCTTTCAAGTCATACTTCCATGGTCTTCCAAATAGGAGATGGCAAGCATCCATCTTGGCAATGTCAAACAACAATCTGTCCTTGTATGATCCAAATTGAAACTCCACCCAAGCCTGCTCTTCCACAACTGTTTGTTGAACTTGGGTGAGCCATGAGACTTTGTATGGGCAAGGATGTGGCAGTCTTCTAACCTTAATGTTTTCTACCATTTCAAATGACACAAATTTTTCAGTGGATCTGAAATCAATCAGAATTTTACATACCTTTCCTCCTGCCTTGCAAGTAGTTCTGAAGAGAGACTTCCTTTGTGGGGGTTCTTTGTCAAGCACCTTCATGGTGGTCATTGCTCTCCTAATCATCAAAGATTCTCCTTTCTCAGGATATCCATAACTGTTAGGAGCATTCACACTTTGAAAAGTGTTTGAGCTTGTCACACTTTGACAATCAAATTCTTGGATCAGATTTATCCTCTTTTCTCCCATTGAAGTTGTTGCCTTTTCTGGACATCTTCTAGCTATGTGGCCTTCTTGATTGCAATTGTAACATCTGAGAGGTCCTCTTCCCTAAGATCTCCCTCTAAATGGTGGTCTTCTGCCCCTAAAGTTTCCTCTTTGATTGTAACTTCCCCCTTGATTTTGACTGTTGTCTCCTTTGTTGCTCTCTTGATTTGATTCACCTTGGTGTCCAAATCCATTTCCTCTGCCTCTGAAAGGACTTCTTCCCCCTCTTTGCTATCTCCCTCTTCCTCTACTGTTCTTCTCTTGTCTTCTCCTTAATTTCTCTTCCACTTTGAATGCCAATTGGTAGCACTTTTGGACTGTCTCTAGGTTATGCAGATTTATGTCTTCTTGGATGGCAAACCTCAATCCATTGAGGTACCTTGCCACCTTCTCTTCCTCATTCTCCTTTACCTTTGTCTTGACACATAGTTTCATGAACTCTTCTATGTATGAGCTGACATCTAACTCCTTCTGCTTCAAGTTTTGTTTCCTCTTATGTAATTGGATGTTGTAATCCAATGGAACATAGGCCTCCTTCACTAAAGCCTTCATCTTCTTCCAAGTAGCAACTCTGTTCTTTCCTTCCTTCACCCTATCATCTTGAATGAAATTCCACCAGTTTAGTGTAGCCCCTTTCATTTTGGATTGGGCCATTCTCACCCTTTGGTGGTCTGGTATTTCCTCAGTCTCAAAGAAGTTATTCAAGGAGTGTATCCACTCCATCACTGAATCAGGTTCCATTTTTCCTGTAAACACTGGCAGGTCTATTTTCATATCCATGGTCCTTCTCTCCATGGATTTGAGGACAATGAGTAAGGGTCTCTGGTCTACAGGAACCTCTATCTCTTCTTGCCTAGGGATCTCCTCTTCATCCCCATCTTCTCGCTCACCAGAATCTTCATTTCCCTTCTCTACTTTGTCCTTCAACTTATCTAACTCATCTCTCAAGGCCTGATTCTGAGCTCTAACTACTTTGCTCTCTACCATTTGCTTCTTCACTAGGACAGCCAACTCAGCATTGGTCATCTTTGCTAGGTACTCTTGTGACCTCTCTCCATTTGACGTCTTGTCTTATTCTTCTACCCAAAGGATACTCCTTTGCTCTGATACCACTTGATTCAGAGTATGCAACGAAGCGGTGAAAATAGTTCAAAAATATATTGAACTATTGTTGTGGTTGAACCTTCGAACCACTTGAACCCAATACACTCGTTGAACCTTCAACTCTTCGGTTCAACATACACTATTGGTTCAACATACTCCCATCGCATAGACTTAATATTGTCAGCAACTATCGGTTGAACCGTTTGAACCTCCGAGTTCATTGAACTGTTGAACCATTTGCTCCTTGTTGAACTGGCGAATCAAATGAACCGTTGAACCTTATTATATTGAACCGTTGAACCATTTTCTCCTGTTGAACCTTTGAACCGGTTCAACCACCCACAAACAAATACTGTCGGCAACACATTCAACTAGTTAAACCAATTGAACCTATTGAACCTTTGAACTAGTTCAATCACCCACAAGCATATACCATCGGCAACACCTTCAATTTTGCATGTGCAATACTTAACCTTCTATTACCGGTCATTCTCACCATTGTTGTCGGTCACTCCTTGTATTCGCAGAAAGGCAAACTTCCAACATGCATTCCAATATACATTTAGAACATGCTTTTTGCAACATGACACACAGATGCAGGATATACACAAGATGATATTTGCATACAAATGCGATATACTCACAAACTGTTCCTAGCATGTAATTGACATATATACATAAAATGTATATTCGAATCTCACGCTAATGACGTCCTCTGTAACCAAACTCGCAGTCTCTATTCTGTTGAACCCTAGCACATAGAGATGCTAGGCTCTCTACTGCGACAACTCTTCCAGAGATTGGATCCTCTGTCCCATTCCGCCATAAACACGAACAAAAAGAAAACAAAATAGAAAACTATGTACAGGGTCCATTCCACTAATTTCAAAGAAATCCACTAGTGGAATGGTTTTAATCTTGCATATCTACAACAGAAAACTAGATTATCTATAGAACAATTTGATACAGAGAATATACACAGGACAATTTCGATACACAGAGAATTTACACAAAAAACATAGAACTTGTAAACACAAACTGATAGAATTTCTATTTCTTCAATCAAAACTTCATCCCCCATCTCCTCTTCCAGAAATGTGTTTAAAGTCTCTTCACATCCAGTACCAACCGGAATACCAAAGGTTGGAGTCGTTACAACTTCCATATTCCAAGACACATGTTAGCATAAGACAACTAAACACCTAACAACATAACACGCTATATTTGATTTAATCATCCACACACCCCAAATTTGTGACCCTGGTTCACATGGTGGGGTCTTTATTACAAACATGAAATCACCACACAAGTAATACATGACAACATGAACAAACATAGAAATGCATAAAACATAACAACATATTAAAACCTTAGTCTTCTCCCTCAGATGTATATTTGGCTTGTTGAAGGGGTGCTCCTGCACCACATGTGGGGGTCATTTCTCTTCTTCTGTAACAACTCATAAGAATCTGAGACATGGATATTATTGGCCAAGTATGTTCAAGGATGCCAATAAATGGGTTTCAAAATGTGAAAAATGTATTCAATTTATTGGTAAACCTCAACTGGTAGCCTTACCCTTAAGACCAGTCATCATTGATGAGCCTTTCCAACAATGGGGGTTAGATTTTATTGGGCCCATCAACCCCATTTCAAGTGTTGGTCACACCCACATTTTAACCACTACCAATTATTTTACTAAGTGCATAGAGGCAGCTCCAGTCAAACATACGACATATGAGGTAGTGTGTGATTTCATCAAACAAAACATACTGGTCAGGTTTGGAGTTCCTACAAAAACTATTACTGATATTGCTTCTAGTTTTTCTTCATATGAGGTATCTTCTTTCTGCAATGATTATAGTATTTCTTTGGCTCATTCCTTTGATTATTATCCACAAGGTAATGATCAAGCAGAATTAAGCAACAAGAACCTGATAGCTATTGTATGTAAACTGGTAGATGCCAATCAAAAGAATTGGCATAAGAAGCTATACAATGCTCTGTGGGCTGATAGGATCACTCCTAAGAGAGCCCTAGGTATGTCTCCATTTGAACTAGTTTATGGCATGAACAGTGCATTACCTATACTATTAGAACTATCAGCTATCAACTTGCAGAAAGCCATTGATGATGAGCAGTTTTTGGATGCCCTAGGTAAAAGAATAATGTTCCTAGAAATAAAGTTGAAGAACAAAGAGAAGTGGTTGAAAATTTTTTACAACATTAGTTACAAGTAAAGGGGATCTTTGAAAAGAGGGCCAGGAGGAGATTTCTCAGTAGGTGATTTAGTGTTACTTTGGGATAAAAGGAAAGAACCTAAGGGAGCTCATGGAAAATTTGACTCTCTATGGAAAGGACCTTTCATTATAACACAGGTGTGTGGTAATAATGTTTTTATGCTATCATATCCAGATGGTACTCATATACCTCTTCCACATAATGGCCAGAATTTGAAACAATGCAACATGTGAAACGAGTTTTCCCCCGTTTGTATCCTGTCTTTTTATGTTTGTTTGTTTGTTTGTTTTTCCCATTTTTGGTGTGACTCTAGCCCAATGAATAAGACTCTAGCCAGCCAGAGACTTTGTGTTCTCTTCATCCCATTTAGTCCTTGTCCCCAGTTAGAGCTAGTTGTTGCCCCAATTTTGATCTTTGTCCTTGTACAACTCAAAATTGGTCTATTTTGATCTCCTTTCTTTGTCCTTATGTTGTGTCTTTAAGTTTATGTATTTCTCCCCCTTTATCGACAAAATCCTCATTTCTCAAACTTAAAGTTTTTGGAGTGTTCCTTTCTAACTCTCTTTTGTTATTAACCTTTTTATGTTTTCACGAACTTGGTCTTCTTTCTATCTTATCAGAGAAATCTTCAGTCGACGAACCTTGTCGGCAAACCCTGAAGTCCGCAAACTTTATCAGGAAAAATTCAAGTTCACAAACCTTCTATTTTTCCAATAACCTCTCCTTAGGTATTGTCTTGTTATTCTTTGTCAAGTCTCCTTTATCGACTTTCTTCACCTCTCACGAACTTAACCCATGTTATTTTTATCCATCTCTAGTTCTTGAGTTCTTGTTTTTGCTGATAACTCGATAGCTAGTATTTGGTTCATGTTAAGTCCTTTTTGCTGAGAAAGGGGAAGTCTTGTTTGTTAGAGCCTTTGCTTGAAGGTTCATGAAAGGAATATTTCATTGACAATTATAAACTTTTGAACTCTTGCAAGTTTGTCAGAGTATCACTTGGTTCACCAACTCTTGAAATTACTGATAAAGCGATAAACACATATAACCGAAAGGAGATAAAGTTCATGAAGTTAACTTTTCACTGATTAAGTAAACATGAAGGCTGGAATTTTATTTCATGGAAAGGAAGGTTCGTCGATTGTTAAGTTCGGTGATCATCATTTTTGCCGACAAAACACCCCGATTAAAAGGAACGGTTCGTGGAAAGTTAAGTGTCCTGATAAAATGATTTTGGCTTAATGAGATGTAAAGTTATTTATTATGGGAAGGTATTTAATGTAGCCCCACTCATTTTTTACCTTATAAAGTAAACATTTCTTATGGTGTAATTCACATTTGCTGTTGAGAATGCGATTTGGAGCCCAGTCACAATCAATTTAGCCTCTTCCTTCCTGTAGGCATCGCATGTAAGGTGAGTGCACTGCCTCTTCCTCCTTTTAGTTTAAATTTACTACTAGCATTGGTGGGGGTTATATATTGCAAATTTTTGTACCTTTCATGACTTGCGAAACCCCATTTCTTCCAACCGTTAATCATAACCTTCTCTTGTCAAACCTAAAACCCTTGGTCTTCATCATTATCAACAGCCTCATGGACTAGTTACTTGGGTTCGTCAAAATGAAATATAAATACCAAGGGTTAGATATCTCTTTTATAATTGAGAACAAGTTGTCGGGGGTTAATGATATCGATTTGGGTCACACTGACCTTAGAGTTCTGGGTAAGAATGAATGCTAATCCAAGAACACCCATTTCCCAAAAAACTTTAGATAGTGGGCTAGCACATGCAGTTGGTTTTCCTCTAGTAGTTCAATGCATAGACTGAATCATGGCGTGTATGCATAACTACCATGTTGAATCTCATGAGATCAAGGCAACCAGTGGTAAAACAATCCTACGTATAGATTTAGATAACATCAATGATAGATTGGGATTGCCAGTGAAACCTGAATATGCTAGTATTTCACAACAAACTAGTTGGAGTTATTTCATTGATGACAAGAAGATGTGCCAAGATTCCATTGCTACTACATGGCTCAAGAAGGAGAAGAAGGGTGGATCATAGTTACCCAAAAACATAGTTCGAGCCTTGTTCAAGGATGATATTTTAGATATCATCACATTGTTACACAAAGTGGTGGGAAGTGAGGATTACAATGAATTTGTTCATTGGATGTGCTAGTTTATTCTTGTCATATGTACTAGAAAGTAGTATATAGACTAGTCCCTAATAATTAATGAACATTTACATGACCAATTGGTCAATTTCCAAAAGAGAGGCAACAAATTCAGTGTGTTCTTATTTGATTTATTTACTAGCCACAACTCAACAAGTTTGGACATGGTTAAACATAGCCAGCCCCATGACTCAAGACACCCAGGTATACGATTATTTTCCTCAATTACAAGAAGAGCAAGGTAATAAAGATTATAGGAGAGTCAATGATGCTTTCCTTATGCTGATGGTGAGAAGAATTTATGAAAACCCTGAGGTCAGAATCTCCATAGAGGCAACAAACTGGGTGATGCAGTTTGGGAGTTATTTTATTCAAATTGATAAATTCACTTACCTTAGAATAGGTGTCTTTGAATTTCCTCCACTAAATCTACCTAGATATGCTTCTGACTACCTTGTATTCCTGGAGGTATGCAGATAGGCATCTCTTGCAAGCAAGAGATATCATGATTCCAAGAAGAATGGATACCCCTTCCCTTTGAGGCTGACTCATTATACATGCACCAGACTGACAAATTCTAAGAAGGTGGATAGACTCCATGCCAAGTTTCACTTATCATCATTTAGCTCCAGGATCTTCTTGTTGCAAGTATGTGCCTAATCGGTGTTGTCATTGATGTCAACATATCTGTGTTGTCATTGGTGTCAATTGTATCCTTATCTTGTTACTTGCTTGTAATAAGTTAGATGCTTTGTATTCAACCATGTAATTGATTATGATGTTGAGGATATTGAGAAAATTAGCTCCTTCGGTAGAAATAGTGAGTTGTAGTGAAAATAGTGTATTGCATACTGAAGAACAGTCTAGAAGATTGCTCCGCATTTCATGTAGGATGAATATCTTTGTCTGTGGATTGGAAGTTATTTAGAAGTCTATTTGAGGATGTTATATTCCAAGTTTGAGCCTCCAATATGAGGAATTGGGTGAGTTATGTTCACCAGAGTGAAAACAACTTTTTCTGTATGTTTGGCAAAGACAGGGAGAAAGTGTTATGCTTCGCATTTCTCCGCATTGAAGTATTTTGGTCTGTGGTTCTAGAGTTAAGTCTAGAATGATGTTAAGTGCCTTCAAGTACAATGGTTCATGATTTGGTGGTCCATAAGCTATCCTTTACTTATGATAGTGGTTGACAGTGTTGTTCTTGTGCTCCAGTTTGAAGAATCTTCTTGACAGAGTGGTTAGAAATCATACGGTTGTTCCTGGTGATTACAATGTGCTTGTGGATGTCTCTTGATCATGTACCTACATTTGGATTGGTCTGCAAAGAGAAAAGTGGATTGTGAATGAAGAATGTTCTTAGCAGACCTAGTGCTCTCATTAGTCTTAGCTGACCTAGTTGATTTCACTAATTGTGGAGATGCCTTGAAGTTTGTGGAAGGGTATCATGGCATGAAGAATTGTGTTTGATTCCCTGCTAAGGCATGGCGTGATCCACATACATCTTTGCATCCTTAGCAAATTTGTATTAGGTCCAGACCTATTCTATGTATGTTTGTAATGCCGACCTTAGAGATTGTTCCAACGATTGATGAATGTATTGCCGACCTTGATGTACATTCCAAGGTTGATGACTTGTATAAAGACTTGTAATGGATTGTGAAAAGTGGTGGGAAAAGTGCGAATAAGAGGAGATAGGTGTGAAGGTGTGAAAGAGCAGAGCAAAGAAGTTTTAATGTGCTTCAAAGGAACTAAACCCAGGCATGGAGTAGATGCCACTTAATTAGTTCACCATTTTGGTAGTGAGCCAACCCTTGGTAGTGAGCCATTCTTTGCAGTGAGCAATTTGGGCAGTGAGCCTCTATTTTTTGGTATTGTTATAACTCATATATATTTTTGTGGGCTAACACCCACCATGGTTTTTCCCTTTTAGGGTTTTCCACGTAAAAATTTGGTGTCTCTTGTGTTGATTATGTTAATGTGTTGAGCTTCTTATTCATGCTTATATTCTTACATTAGAATATAAGTGTTTGATAAGTTAATAGTAATAATTGGTTAAAAGTTTTAGGACAATTGATTCACCCCCCTCTCAGTTGTCTGGTGCATTCCAACACTTCTTTGACAAGGATTTTATGAAGAAAAATATTTAATTCCCCATGTTAAGAGAACATTGGCCTCACTTGGAAGATTTTTGGGTTGACTGTGTGTTGGTAATCATTTATGTTTAGGGTTTTAAGCTTGAACGTTTGCAGGTTTTCTCATTCAAACCCTGAATTTTCTGAGTCATGGGATCTTGCATTGTTTTGTCTATTCTGATGTTGGCCTTCTGTGGTGGGTTCCTAGTTATTAAGCCTCATCCTCACGCTTTAGTGTTTGAAGGTTGACCAGCCCCCACGCAATGTTTCACTGCTTTTTCCTGTCGCACTTGAGAAAAATGCTAAATTCTATATATGTAAAGGTGAATTGTATGTTGGCAGGCTTGTGAAATCTCAGTCGGCCTCCAAAAAATATAAGGAATTGAGTTATATACACTTTAGATGCATATCAGGTTGCATATGCAAAGGGGGAATCTATCACATATTCCTGGGTATATTTTGCAGTTGTATACATTTCCAAATGCATATCGGGCTTACAAGGAAAAATATACAAGGATGGAATATACATTGTAGATCCTCGGAATATTCGCTGCTTGTATATTGGCTCTACAAATATATTTGGTTTGTATGTTTAGACATACAATGGTTAGATACAATGGCAACATGCAAGGAAAAGATACATTGCAGGCATATTCCAAGAAAGATTCCTTGTTTGTATGTGAAAGGGTGAATGTATGTTCGGACATACAAAGGTCATATGCAAGGAACAATGTACAAAGCAGAAGGATATACAATTGGTGGGGCCCGTGGACATACAAAGGCGAATGCATGTGAAATATACATTTGTAGGATGGAAAGAGGAGCATGCATTCCAAATATGCAGGGGCCGGAACCGAAAGGATTTGCAGTTTAGTAAATTCAAAGTTTGAAGTCTGCAGCATGTATATTGGGCACTTGTATATGCTGATATACATTGCTATATGCAAGGAAGGTGATATACAACCCAGACACGATGGAGTTTTCAAGCTACTTCATAAATATTTGAGGTTTGTGGGTTGTATAAAGCGCTTGTATATGCCGATATACAAACTGATGTGTAGTGAAAGGATACAAGCCGAACTTCAAAAGGAGGTACATTCTGATGCATAATGATTTGAAGTCCGTGGCTTGTATGTATGTGTTTGTTGTATATCGCGGATATAAAAAGGAATGAGGTGCAAGCCAGACCTGAGTAGTTTTTTTGTTTTCATTCTAAATTGGCATGGAGTTCGCTTTGTATATTAAGCTGTTGCATGTATATGCATTTTGCATATACAAGGGATTTTGAAAGGGGAACATGGCGATTGTATATGCATCTGTTCTTGCATATACAAGGGTGAACTAGCAAAATGAAGAGGGCAAGAAGTCAGCGATAGGAACATCAAGTGCCTACGTGGCATGTAATCACTGGTTACTGACTTTTCAGTGGTTTTTGGTGCCGATGATCTCAGCGATGGAATCAAAATCAATGGCCAGGTTTTAAAGTTGTAGAGTTGGTCTTCCTTGCTTCCTCAGACTTGTTTTGAGCAGGAAAACTTCAGATGTGTTCACTGCTGCATCCCGCGGGTTGGTGAGCCATTATTGGCTACTTGCAGAGGCGTGATGGATTAAGTGACAGGCCAACTACCAGTTTTATGAGGAACATCCCCAAACGGCGGCATGGGGCTCGATTCCAACTCCTCCTCACCATTCCTTCTACCTGCTGCATTAATATTTTGAGCGCCATTTTTGTGGTGCACGGTATCTTGCAGATTTTTGATTTTTGCCTTGTAATTAATGCTGAGTTCACTCTCTTGCTGTATAAGCAGACTGTGTTACTCATTTGTTGTGGTTGAAAACTGGACAAATTTTGGTGCTATGATAAGATACAACTTCGTTGGTGGCCCTGTTTCGGATGTCTTGTGAGTTTATGAGTCTCATGTTGTATGTTTCATGCGTAAATTTACTGGTCTCATTTTGATTTAAATGAATAATGCTATATTACATGTGTTCTGTTATCTATCTCCAAATTGAGTGTGTTCTTCTTCTGAATCTAAGCATCTAAGGGGTGTTCATGATTCTGGAATATATGTTCATTATATTGAATGCTTGATTTCTTACTTCTACTTAAGGAGTAGATTAAATGTTTCAGATCAAGTGTTGGGAGGAATGTACTGCAGTAAGGATGTTTGTAAGCATAGTTAACTGAATACTCAGTCTTGGAAAGTATCTGTGAGGCAGGTGTTAAACAAACCCCCTTGAAATCTAGTCTTTGGTGTATGTTTATGCTGATCATTCACATGTGTATGTCTATTGACTCCGAGCCCTGGATAGGCACCAATCTAGTTTTGTGTTGAGGTTACAACCAAGGTCCTAGTTTTGCTTCCAAACATAAAATCAAACTCAAACTTTTAATACAAACCTTTTAGGACATTAGAAGTAGTTTTATGACCAAAATCCTCTGTCTACAACTGAATATAGGCCCAAAGCTAGCCCCTTTGCACTTATCTCATAGTTTTGGCTTGCATATGAGAGGATTTATCTGCTTTATGTCAACATCCCAGCTAATATATAGATGCACTTCATAAGATGTTGAATAGGGAATACCCGCCTTGGTTCTACAGAGCCTAAAGAAGAAGAGGAGATATCTATAGAGTCTATCTCCTGTACTGTTGGCCCCTGGCCCAGGAATCCTGTTGATCAATGATGGCTACCTTATAGGGATAACTGGGAATAAGCATCCAGTCTGGGAAAATAACCAACAGATTTGGCAACTCTGCTGGGGACTTTGTGTAAGAAGCCTGGTCTAAAAGAAATTAATTCCTAATTATAGGTGGTGACTCCAACCCAATCTCCCAATCGGTAAGGTAAAAATTTATATGCTAGGGAGAAGATCCCTGCATAATTCTCTGTATGAAGAATTACCCAGAAAAATGATGTTCAAGCTAGTCAAGAGGGTTCTCCCAGAAGTAATGATAATATTCAAGACAATCTATGATCTTTAGAGTGGACAATACCCTATTTTTCAAACACTGAGGCTGAAATCTAGAACGTATATGAAAGACAACAGGGTGGTGGATTGAGAATGAGGTCAGAGGTGTTTCAAGAATGCCCTTTTGTAGATTCCCCTGACAAATTTGAAGAAGTTGAATCCCCAAGGGATGATAATGATGATCAGAATATAATGAAACCATCCTCTTCTATGCCTAGAGAGGAGGAACTAGCCGAAGAAATTAAGAGCTTAAGGGTAGAATTAGAATATCTGTAGGCAGTGAAAATCAGAGATGACATGAGACAGAAAGTGCAAGCTCTAAGGATTGCTCAGAATGATTCAATTCCTACCCTTGAAAATGCAAATATGCAGAGAAATAAACAAAGAAATGAAATCCAAGATCAACATAATGATCAAAGACAGAATGCAAATAATGCTAGAATACCATTAAATAATGTAAGAAATCAGAATGTAAACAGAAATGCCCATGTTAATCAGTTTGGTAGACAGCTGATGCAACTGGACAGATTCAGACAGTTGGTTTTTGATGGCATTCATGGTTACCCCAATCCTATTGACAAACATGTGAGGCCGCAAGTGCCTAAATTTTCAAGAAATAATACTGTGTCAGGAGAAGACCATTTAAAAGTTTTTCAGAATATCATGGACAACTTTGAGGTTGAGCATGAGGATGTTTTTATGAAATTATTTATGCAATCCTTAGTTGATGAGGGTAGAGAATGGTACAAGGGTCTGCCTGATAGGAGTATTTCATCATGGGATGACTTCAGAAGAATTTTCAAAGAACAATATGGTGACAAAACTGACCCAGGTTTCTTCATTAATGAATTCACTGGCATTACCAAAGGATCAAATGAACAGGTTGCTGATTTCAATGCTAGATTCACTAAGATGTTGAACAAACTGCCACATCACCTGAGGCCTAATGAACCTATGTGCATAGTGTTGTACATAAATGCTTTTGATGCCAAAACAGCTTATGGGTTAAGGGATAAAGATCCTGCTAGCCTCAGAGATGCTTTCAAAATTGCAACAAATATTGAAAATAATAGAAAAGCGTCTGATAAGACAAACAGAAGAGATGATGTCAAAATTCTGCAAAATCCAAATACTAAATCTCAAAGTGTTCAAGGCAATGCATCCACTTCTGAGGATAAATTAGATAAATTGACAACTATTGTCAAGGACCTGAGCTATAGAATGGCAAAAAATGAAAAGGGGGTTGGTCCTGACAGACAGGTTTACCAAAGGCAAGAAAGAAGACCGTCATTACATGACATGCCATATAATACTAATTGGCATAATGGTAAACCTATTCTCCCAAACAACAGCCCAAATCCAAGAAATCAAAATGTTAAGGAAACACTTGACCCTTTGAAGAAAGCTGTTAATATTGTTAATGACACCCCATGGTGTATAATATGCCAGATGCCTCACTCACAGTCACAATGTATGATTGCTCAATCTCTATAGAATAATGTTGTTGCCTATGATGAATGCAATGAACCACATTGCATGGAGGATGACAATGTCAATATGCTGTCTACAAACAGGGAGTATCCTTCTCATGATGTTGATGCAAGCACAAATAATGAGATTCGGGTCTGCCAGTAGTTTCCCTGTGATGAAGATGACGAAGATAATTATGCTTATGCTCAGGACTCACACAATTTTTTGAATAATTTGAGGAGACCATCTAATGAAGAGATTAGATCCTTCACAGCTGCCGCAGTTGCTCAAGTCAAAAGCAATTACAATCTCAGGGGTAAAGCTTAGGTAAGTAACTCACACCAACCAGAGAATACTTTTGTGAACCAACCAGTGCACAGTCATAAAGGGACTGAAACACAAAAGAAGCAATGGAGCAATAATAAGCAAAATTTTAAGCAAAAAATAGGTCATGATTCTCAAGAGTCAGAAACTAGAATCCCCCAAGTTGAGGATCAAAACAAAAATTTTCAGATCAAAGATGACAGTCAGGGAGCCACAAAATTTAAAGCTAGATCATACCAAGATAAAAATAAAACTGTAGATCAGGCTACAACTGTTATACAAAATTATGCTCCATTTGACATAACTCAAGTCTTGTCCCAACTAAAGTTCTTTGTTCCATTGATGGAGCTGATGAAAGTTGAGGAGTTCAGAAATAAAACATTGTCCTTGATTTCAAGAGTACCCTATCAAGCTAATCAGAATATTGAGACTCAGGGTAGGAAACAAGCTATGTGTATTGATGAGGATGAGACTCCTGAAGTATATCTGGGGGTAACCATGACAAATGCCCTTCACAGGTTGAACCATTTTATGTCTCTCTTGTCATAAATGGAAAAGTGATTAAGAATTGTATGCTTGACTCAGAAGCATCAACGAATTTCATGCCTTTGGCCATTATGCAACAAGCTGGGTTAAAGATAGATAAGGCATGTGGGAAATGCTATGCCATGGATGCTAGAGAAGTGCCTGTCATTAGAATTATGAAGGATGTGGACTTCAGACTGGTAGCATATCCAGAAAAAACTTACAAAATGAACATAATAATTGTTGATATCAAGCCACAATATGACATGTTGTTGTCAAGAAGATGGGCAGCGTTGATTGGTGGAAGTATACAACTGGACCTATCATATGCTATGATCCCTATGAATGGCAAGGATGTCAAATTGATTAGAGAAGAAAGGTCACTAGACACAGTTGAGGATCACGAATCAGAGGATCATATATGTTTTGTGGATACTAACTGTTATAATTTTAGAGTTGTCTCAGATGATCAGGGGGGTAAAGGGAGAGATGTTTGTATTCAAGAGCTTGACCAACAGGGTCTCTGGACCATGTATTTTGATGGAGCTTGTTCGAAGGAAGGCTCTGGTGTTGGAATTATATTTCTGTCTCCAGCTGGTAAGCTTATAAAATTCTCTTTCTTGCTGAAGTTTTCTTGTACAAATAATATTGCAGAGTATGAAGCTCTGTTATTAGGATTGAATGTTGCTTTGAAGCATGGGATCAAGATGCTCAAAGTATTTGGGGATTCAGAGTTAGTTGTTTCCCAGGTTAGAGATAAGTATGCATCAAAGAATAAGAGGTTAAAACAGTATAAGCATGCTGTTTGGGATACAATTGAATTGTTTGATGCTTTTTCAATAAACTAGATTGAGAGATCAAAAAATGTCAGGGCATATTTTCTAGCTAATGTAGCCATAAGGCCAGATGACATTACTCTGTCAGATGTCACAAGTGTTGAAGTCAAACTTAGACCTGCAGTACCAGATAATGTATGCAGTTGGCAAGTGTTTGATGATGATAAGGATTTGTTGAGATTTCTACATTGCATTGATGAATATGAGAACCAGGAAATGGATTTTTAGAACTTTGTAGAAGTTGTAGATGGGAAAGAAACTCTTTTAGGGAAGGAGGTAATTCAACTCAAGACAAATAAAATCCCTAGAGGGCTGGTTGCTTTAGAGAGAGCTTTTGACAATAGGGACCAATTTGTTACAAAGGCATCTCCAACAACCAAGAATGATTTAGAAGAGATAAACTTGGGGACATCTCATGCCCCCAAAAAGGTATACATTGGCAAACGACTCAAGCCACATATTAGAACTATGCTGATTGCATTACTGAGAAAGTATAAGCATGTTTTTGCATGGTCATATGAAGACTTGAAAGCTTATAGAGAGGATTTATTCCAGCATGAAATCCCTTTGAAGCCTAGAACTAAACCATTTAGACAAAAACAAAGGCCTATCAACCCAATCTTGGCTCCAAAAATGCAAGAAGAACTCATGAAGCTTAGGGAGGCTGGAATAATTATGCCCATCAAATACTCGACTTGGGTGTCCAATCTTGTTCCGGTTAGAAAGAAGAATGGTGACATAAGACTTTGTGTGGACTTTAGAAATCTCAATGTATCTTCTTTGAAGGACAATTATCCATTGCCAAACATGGAAGCCATGTTGCAGAAGGTGACTGGTTGTGAACTTTTATCCATGATGGATGGATTTTTGGGATACAATCAAGTGAAAGTAAAAGAATCTAAACAGTTGAAAACTACCTTCACTACCCCATGGGAAACCTATGTGTATGTGAGGATGCCATTTGGACTGACAAATGCAGGTGCCACAATTCAGAGGGCTATGGATGTTGCTTTTTTAGGATTAATTAACTCAATCTTGGCTGTGTATCAGGATGATTTGATAGCTTATTCAGAAAAGGAAGAGCAACATTGCATGCACTTAGAAATTTTTTTTATTAGAGCATTGGAATATGGCATCTCACTCAACCCAAAGAAATGTACTTTTGGAGTGGTTGAAGGAAAATTGCTTGGACACATTGTTTCCAAAGATGGAGTCAGGATTGATCCTGAAAGGGTGGCTGCAATTGACAAAATCCAGATCCCTAAAACAGTGAAAGGTATTCAGTCCTTCTTTGGACAAATTAATTTTGTTAGAAGATTTGTTCCTAACTTTGTAGAGACCACAAAAGATATCTCTAAAATGTTGAAGAAAGGTGCAGCTGTCAAGTGGGAAGATGAAGCAACTAAATCATTTCAGAACATAAAAGAGGCCATAAAGATGGCTCTTGTGTTAAAATCTCCTAATTTTTCTAAGCCCTTTCAGCTGTTCTCATTTGCTTCTTTCCATACTATTGCTGCATGCTTATTACAGAAAAATGCAGAAGGTTTTGAACAACCTATAGCTTTCTTTAGCAGGTCATTGCAAGCTGCTGAGTTGAAGTATGACATCATGGAAAAGTAGGTTTATGCACTGGTTAGAGCAGTCAAGAGCTTCAGACCATATTTGGTAGGCTCTCAGATAATTGCATATGTGCCTCATGCAGCAGTTAAAGATATCTTTACTCAGCAGAAGGTAACTGGAAGGAGATGCAGATGGATAAATAAATTGCAAGAGTTTAATATTGAAATACAAATCAAAATTGGTAAGAGGACAAGGTTTGGCAAAACTGATGACACAGTCAAACCTAGAGGCATGCCAGGTGAATGTAGTGCATAATAAAATTATAAATATGTCAGAATCTGAATGGTATAAGGACATAGTACATTATTTGCAGAATCTGAATTGTCCTTCTCATCTTAGTGATGATCAGAAGAGGACCTTGAAGCTACATGCTATTAAATACATCATTGTTCAAGGAGAGCTGTATTGGAAAAATCTTGATGGTGTATTACTCAGATGTGTGAATAAAGATCAGGCTAAGGATATTCTAAGTGACATGCACAATGGAGTGTGTGGTGGACACTATGCTACCCATACAATAGCCCACAAAATTCTCAGAGTGGGCTATTGGTGGCCAACTCTCTTCTCAGCACACAGAATGGTAAGAAAATGTGAGTCTTGCCAAAGGTTCTCAGGAAAGCTAAAATATGAAGGTACATTGCCCCTTAAGACTGTAACTGTAGAAGCTCCATTTCAGCAATGGGGGATTGATTTTATAGGGGAAATCTCAGAAAAATCTAGTGGAGGACATAGTTGGATTCTTGTTGCCACTGATTACTTCACTAAATGGATTGAGGCCATTCCAACTAAAAAAGCTACAAGCAAAGTGGTGATGAATTTTATTCTAGAAAATATTATTATCAGATTTGGAGTACCAGCCAAATTGGTCACAGACAATGCTATGTGCTTCAGGTCTGGCGAATTTATTGATTTTTGCAACAACTATGGAATTGATTTGTCTCATACATCACCATACCATCCACAAGGAAATGGTCAAGCAGAGTCAAGCAACAAAAGTCTCATGAAAATCATCAAAAGGCTGATAGATAAAAACAAGAGGACTTGGGATTCCAAGCTGAAGTTGGCATTATGGGCTGACAGGGTGGTCCAGTGAAAAAAGCAATTGGAAGGTCACCTTTTGAATTAGTATATGGTGCAACAACTAAGTTGCCGGTGAACAATCTCTTGCCAGTGTACAAATTCATACAAGAAAATGATGAAGAGGTTGAGGACCCAATGACCGAAAGAATAAATTAGCTGGTTGCATTAGATGAAATCAGAAGAGATGCACACAAAACAAACATCAATAAATAACAAAAAGTGAAATATCTGTTTGATAGAAGGGCTACAGAGAGAAGGTTTCAGATAGGTGACTTGGTCCTTATGTGGAATGCAAGGAGCCAAGATAGGGGTAAGCATGGTAAATTTGAGCCCCTATGGATTGGCCCATATCAAATTGGCAATATCCATGAAAATGATTCTTATTTTCTCCAGGCCCTCAATGGTGAACTGCTGGAATTGCCTGTGCACGGTAAATTCCTTAAAGCTTTTTTCTCATAAATGAGTACCTTATGTGCACACTGTAAATTAGGTGTATGTATTTTGTACATGCCTTATATAGTTGGTCGTGTTTTGAGTTTTGCATTTTGTCTGGTCTGCCCCAGAGTAGTCTGGTCCTCGTTGCAGTCTTGCACCTACACGTCCCCAATCAGAGCCTGCGTTGGTAATCATTTATGTTTAGAGTTTTAAGCTTGAATGTTTGTAGGTTTTCTCATTCAAACCCTAAATTTTCTGAGTCATGGGATCTTGCATTGTTTTGTCTATTCTGATGTTGGCCTTCTGTGGTGGGTTCTTGGTTATTAAGCCTCATCCTCACGCTTTAGTGTTTGAAGGTTGACCAACCCCCATGCAATGTTTCACTGCTTTTTCCTATCACACTTGAGAAAAATGCTGAATTATGTATATGCAAAGGTGAATTGTATGTTGGCAGGCTTGTGAAATCTCAGTCAGCCTCCAAAAAATATAAGGAATTGAGTTATATACACTTTAGATGCATATCGGGTTGCATATGCAAAGGGGGAATCTATCGCAGATTCCTAGGTATATTCTGCAGTTGTATACATTTCCAAATGCATATCAGGCTTACAAGGAAAAATATACAAGGATGGAATATACATTGCAGATCCCCAGAATATTTGCTGCTTATATATCGGGTCTGCAAGTATATTTGGTTTGTATGTTCAGACATACAATGGTTAGATACAATGGTAACATGCAAGGAAAAAATACATTGCGGGCATATTCCAGGAAAGATTCCTTGTTTGTATGTGAAAGGGTGAATGTATGTTCGGACATACAAAGGTCATATGCAAGGAACAATGTACAAGGTAGCAGGATATACAATTGGTGGGGCCTGTGGACATACAAAGGCGAATGCATGTGAAATATACATTCGTAGGATGCAAAGAGAAGCATGCATTCCAAATATGCAGGGGCCGAACCCGAAAGGCTTTGCAGTTTAGTAAATTCAAAGTTTGAAGTCTGCAGCATGTATATTGGGCACTTGTATATGCTGATATACATTGCTATATGCAAGCAAGGTGATATACAACCTAGACGCGATGGAGTTTTCAAGCTACTTCATAAATATTTGAGGTTCATGGGTTGTATAAAGCGCTTGTATATGCCGATATACAAGCCAATGTGTAGTGAAAGGATACAAGCCAGACTTCAAAAGGAGGTACATTTTGATGCATAATGATTTGAAGTCCGCAGCTTGTATGTATGTGTGTGTTGTATATCGTGGATATACAAAGGAATGAGGTGCAAGCCGGACCCGAGTAGGTTTTTTTATTCATTCTAAATTGGCATGGAGTTTGCTTTATATATTAAGATGTTGCATGTATATGCATTTTGCATATATAGGGGATTTTGAAAGGGAAACAGTGGTGATTGTATATACATCTATTCTTGCATATACAAGGGCGAACTGGCAAAATGAAGAGGGCGAGAAGTCAGCAATAGGAACATCGAGTGCGTACATGGCACATAATCACTGGTTACTAATTTTTCAATGGTTTTTGGCACTGATGATCTCAGCGATGGAATCAAAATCAACGGCCAGGTTTTAAAGTTGCAGAGTTGGTCTTCCTTGCTTCCTTAGACTTGTTTTGAGCAGGAAAACTTCAGATGTGTTCACTGCTGCATCCCGCGGGTTGGTGAGCCATTATTGGCTACTTGCAGAGGCGCGATGGATTAAGTGATGGGCCAACTACCAGTTTTATGAGGAACGTCCCCAAACGGCAGCACGGGGCTTGATTCCAACTCCTCCTTGCCATTCCTTCTGGCTGCTGCATTAATGTTTTGAGCACCATTGTTGTGGTGCATGGTATCTTGCATATTTTTTATTTCTACCTTGTAATTAATGCTGAGTACACTCTCTTATTGTATAAGCAGACTGTGTTACTCATTTGTTGTGGTTGAAAACTGGACAAATTTTGGTGCTGTGATAAGATACAACTTTGTTGGTGGCCCTGTTCTGGATGTCTTGTGAGTTTATGAGTCTCATGTTGTATGTTTCATGCATAAATTTACTGGTCTCATGTTGATTTAAATGAATAATGCTATATTACATGTGTTCTGTTATCTATCTCCAAATTGAGTGTGTTCTTCTTCTGAATCTAAGCATCTAAGGGGTGTTCATGATTCTGGAATATATGTTCATTATATTGAATGCTTGATTTCTTACTTCTGCTCAAAGAGTAGATGAAATGTTTCAGATCAAGTGTTGGGAGGAATGCACTGCATTAAGGATGTTTGTAAGCATAGATAACTGAATACTCAGTCTTGGGAAGTATCTGTGAGGCAGGTGTTAAACAAACCCCCTTGAAATCTAGTCTTTGGTGTATGTTTATGCTGATCATTCACATGTGTATGTCTATTGACTCCGAGCCCTGGATAGGCACCAATCTGGTTTTGTGTTGAGGTTACTACCAAGGTCCTAGTTTTGCTCCCAAACATAAAATCAAACTCAAACTTTTAATACAAACCTTTTAGGACATTAGAAGTAGTTTTAGGACCAAAATCCTCTGTCTACAACTAAATATAGGCCTAAAGCTAGCCCCTTTGCACTTATCTCACAATTTTGGCCTGCATATGAGAGGATTTATCTGCTTTGTATCAACATCTCAGCTAATATATAGATGCACTTCATAAGATGTTGAATAGGGAATACCCCCCTTGGTTCTGCAGAGCCTAAAGAAGAAGAGGAGATATCTATAGAGTCTATCTCCTGTACTATTGGCCCCTAGCTTGGGAATCATGTTGATCAATGATGGCTACCTTGTAGGGATAACTGGGAATAAGCATCCAGTCTCGGAAAATAACCAACATTGTGTAGATGAGTATGAAGTGAGGAGAAGAGACTAGTCAAGGTTGACCCTAGACCAATTAAGGATCTACAAGCTTGGTTGGGATCTTCCAAACCTGATGGATGATTATGCTGACTTGATTGACCATGCCTTCTCTATTAAAAATACTAAACCCCTTCCCGAGATAGATTGGACTATAAGTGAAATGACAAATATTAAAGATAGATCTTATTTTATGATGAATAGAAGTAAAAAATGGTTAAGATCTAAAGTGAGCGGTCATGGTGTAGGTTCTCCTTCTCACAAGGAGCAGATAATGGGGGGACAACAGGTTTCTACAGGCACTTCCAGCCAAAATACACCTGTCACTACCCACAAGACAAGCTCACTATCTCCAGTCAGGGATGGGAATGATGGTGGGGAGGATCCTAAAAAGAATCTAGAGTTGAAAGCACAATGTGAGGGAGACAGTGAAGCCCCTAGGAGAAAATTGAAGACTAGAATATGTTTGAATCCTCATGCCAACAGGCTATCCGAGAAGGAGCAGTTGTTATAGGATGAAGAAGATAAGGAGACAACACCCTCTCCAACTCAAGATATAACTCCTACACCATTTGCACAGACCCCTCCTCATGTCTTTCAAGATAGAATATCTCAGATTCCCCCACTCTCTCAATAGCAACAAGGAGTAGATGGTACTCCCAAAATAGATAGTATATTGCATGTTGCTACAGGTGACTGTTCAGTGTTGTCAACTCCTGCCTGGCTGAAAACTGAAGTTGGAAACAAGAGGAGGTATTCTCAAATCATAGACATAAAGTTTGATGTTGTTGCAAGGCTCCTTTAGTTGGAATCAATCCCCAAGAAGGCTAGAAGAATGTCAAGGCTCATGGTTGACCTAGTCACCAAGGACCAATATGTAGAGATCACAAAACCAATGGTGGACAAAGAGGAGAGGGAGGTGTCTGTTGATGATTTTCATGTTAGTAAAGTGGATTTGGGACCTCCTTTTATTCAGGGGAATATTCATAATGTTAAGTTCTCTGTGGAAATTCTGGCTACTAGGTTGGAGGAAAAAGAAAGGGAAAATGAGCTCTTGGAAGACCAAGTGAATATTTTGACCAGTTATATCAAGTCTATCATTGATACTACATCCCAACCTTTGGATAATATTGCAGACACTCCTAAGGGTATGAGTACTGAGGTAGTAGATCAGATTAACAGGTACAAATTTCTAAGTAAAGCAGTAGAAGAATGGGTAGAGAAGCTTATTATGGATGGACTTGTTGTCATATTTTGCCTAGGTCAAAATATCCCAAAAATCCCTCCTTCCATCAAAGAAATCCAATCTAAGAAAGCATAAATGGAAGGATGAAAATCCCAAAAAATCCCCAAAAGTTCTAAGTTTTTTGCCCTTTCTTTTGTCTTAGTTGGCAAAATTTTAGTTTGGCGAACCTTTAGTTTGCCGGTTCACCAGTTCACCAATTCGCCAGTTTGCTAACTAAGGAGCGAGGCAATAGGAAAATGACTAAGGTGAAAGGAAAGAAAGGCAAAGGAATGCTTTGTCAGCAAATCTTAAGGTTTGCGAACCTCTTGGTTCATCGATCGGCAAGTTCACCAACTAAGCAAGACAAGGTGGTGGGAAGAGGCTAAGGCAGAGATAAAGGTGAACCTTATGTTTGCCAATCGAAAACTTTGTTGACAAAGGAAAGAAAAAGGCAAGCCAAAAGTGGTTTGTGGAAATGAAGATTTGCCGACACGGCAAAAAGTAAAACAAAAGGCTAAGGAAAGAGGGCGTCATCGATGAATCGGTAAAAGGGAGAACTCACCAGTAGGTTCGTGATTTCTAAAGTTCATCGATAAGGTGATTGACCGATAAAGAGAACCAAAAATAGAAGAAGGCCAAAGGCATGGTTAGTTCACGAAAGGTGAATTTTACCGATAAGGCAAAAGTAAAGACAACCAAGTTCGTAAAAGTGAAAATTTGCCAATAAGGTGAAAATGAAGAAAGAAAAGGACAAATCCTCAGCCAAGGAAGTGGTTCACAAAAAGAGATTTTCGCTGATTGAAGAAAAAAGCAAAAGGCAAAGGAAAGCTCAGTTCGTGAAAGAGAGATTTTGTCGATAAGGCAAAATAAAAAGGCCAAAAAAGGGAAAATCAAAGAAATGTAATGCTTTAGAATATTTAAAGAAATTCAAATATTTTAAAGTGTTGTAAAAGTTTGAAGGACACAATTCTCTACTGTTGCAGAAGGGATTTAAGACCTAAAGTACAAATATTGCAGAAAAGTCAGAATCAAGTAGTTAAAATAGTTAAATCCCTCAATTTGATCATACAAGAAGGGACAAAATGGACTTTGTCGGTACATGGAAGGATTTTAGACCTTCCCCTTTTAATGTGCTTGACACCCCTGCATGTGGGCAATCTTCCTCTACAAAGTTTCAGACCTAACAGGGCATGGCCACCATTCCAAATTTATAGGTTTTGACAGTTCTTTTGGGCTATATTCAATGCAGCGTGGGTGCCTAGGCAATGTAGTTGACTGATTTTTAGTGCCTATTGCTAATTCAAATGCTATATATACATGTAAGAAAGATGAAACTAATGTTAGCTATTCTTCTGGGTTATCACATGAGTGGAGGAGTTTATTGCAGATCACAGGCCTTATAATGTAATTGTAAGAATCAGTAGAATTTGATGTATTGTGCCTACATCTAGGCCTTTAATCTCTTATAGTATGGTTCACCAACGAGTGCAATTGATTATTTTGTGTCTTCTTCTCCTACAACAAATTGTTCTACTTTTGTAATGGCTTTCTAGCCTTCATGATTAATACAGATTGCTATTTCGCCTCTCTCTTAAGTTTTATACTATGTTTATTTGTGAATTATATGCTCTAGTATTGTGGGCAAAACAGTCCCTTTCTTAGCTCTAGTTCTCTACCCAAACCTCTATATGACTTATATGAGTCTATGTGAGCTTTCTTCAGTCTTGAGGTTATTGTTGTGTTAATTTAGACACAGTTAAACACATTTACAAATCTGGTGCATCACCCTTTTTTCAATTCCAATATTTTCTTCTCCTTTTCCTTGTGAGAAACATTAGATTTAGCTTCATTCTCTAAGCCTTAAGCTCAGAAAGAGGAACCGGCCTTTTTTGGAGGTTTGGTCTCAACTGCAAGGTCCCACACCTTGATACTAATCCAATGTTACTCTAAAATTGTTGAGACTGTCAAAGCTTCAACAAAAGGGTGCAATTTCAGGTGATAATAGTTTCTGGCATGCCTGGTGGGACTCCCTGCTCTGAGCAAGATTTGAACTTAGAAATCTTGGTGTTGTTCTTAGTTTATTCACTGTTGTGGAAGCATTCAACAAGCATTTGGTGACTCTGCTGGTCCAGTATTCAGATCAATCCAACATTTCATGCCTGGAGTGTAGACAAGATCTTCTTCCAGAGGTAATTTTTAATTCATTGAGCTATCCTTCACTGATTCAAGAAGAAGTAAACTATCTAGGTCCCTGTGAGGGAAAATAGGAGTGTTGTTCCATCTCCTTTAAGAGCCTACTCTACGCCCCCTCCATTTAGATTCCAATATTCAAGAAGGAGCTTGCATATACCCAAAATTAACTTAAATATCCATAATATGGCAAGGAACCTTCCTTTAGTTTATTTCAATGGAGGAAGCCCCCTTGAACTACCCCAATATGACGATATCTGCACCTCAACTCTAAAAGCAATTCCATTCTTCACTGGTGAAAACTCCACCACCCCTGCTGAGCATATCCAAGACATTGCTAGTGTTTGGTCTGTCCATAATGTCACTGCAGACAATGTTGTTGTGAGACTTTTGGCTTCTTCCTTTAAGGGAAAAGCCCTCCAGTGGTATTGAGGCCTACCTGCTAATTCTATTCATAATTGGGATGACTTGGGAACAAGATTGTGCCAACACTTTGAAGATAAGAGTGACCATTTATCTTTGATGGAGTAGCTAGCTACAATCAAAAGAGCCTCCCATGAATATATGGTGTATTTCAACTATAGATTCTAGAAGACATGAGATATGATCCCATTATTGGTGAAACACTCCCTAAATACTACATTTATTTATTATTTGAAATCTTTGAATCCTGACATTACTGTCATGATTCAGTCTATGGGAGGGACTGTGTTACTAGATGTATATGATATAGCCATCAGGGCAGAGAACTGTCTGATTTAGGCTGGGAAGATTGCCCCAAGGCCACCAATGCCCTTATTTCCAGAGGCTCCTGTCATTTAGCTTGATGTGGCTCTAATTCCTACAACAACCAACCCTACTACTCCTCTAATTACACCTTCATTTGAGTAATCAGAAGATAAGGATACTACAAGAAGAAGATTGAGAAATGAATTGATACTAGTAAAGAGACAATAGGCACAACCTAGCAGACCATATCAACCATTCAATCAGAATTATCATCAAAATAGGCCACCATATCAGGGTAATGTGCAGAGACAAAATTAGCCTAGTTATATCAGGCCACTGAATGTTGTCCATCCCAGTGCAGCAAGCACATTTGGACCTCTGGTGCCCATACAGAACAATTTGGCTCAAGACAATGATTGGTGTTATCCATGCAACCAGCCACATGATCAGAATTTGTTTTAGGGCGGCCATTTTAGTTAGGCTTTGACAATGCAAAGCTAGTCAGTTCCTCCAGAGTAGCAAGCCAGTTCTAGTCAAGAGATGGTAGGAGGGCAGGAACAAATACAAAACAATTCTAATTTGATGAATTGGACACAAGATGATTATTTTGGTATTAATCAGGGCGCATGCCCAATAGATTTCAACACAAGAGCCAAAAGGAGGGCGACTGAGGATGCATCGATTCCTATGACTGCTCATGCTTCCACTTCACACACATCTACACCTCACGCATCCTCAGCAAATGCAATGAAGGAAAAAATAGTAGAAACACCTTCATCATAGGCAGATCATTATGCTAGGAAGGTGAATTCAATGCCATGACAGTAGCCCCAAGTTAGTCAACGATCCAATGTCGACTTTGCTGGTGCCAAAAATTCTCAAAAGGTTAGTTAAATTCCCTTCAACATCATCAATCAAATGAAGAAGACCAACCTAAGTGTCACTGTGTGGGATGCTTTGTTGATCCCATCACAGAGGGATTTGTTGCAGGAAACTTTGACAAGCTTCAATTAATTAGCTTGCCGTAGAGGCAACAAAAGGAAAAATGACCACCCCAATGAACTTGTGCCAACCCAAGGAGAAGGCAAGCACAAGAAAGATTAGTAATCCCTCTCCCTTTTATGTCTTCCTAATCATTGGTGAAAACTTGATGCATAATTGCATGATAGATTTTGGGTACTTCTGTTTTGCCTAAAAATATAGCCGATAAGTTAGGCATTGGATATGAGCCTATGAATAAAGGGGTTGTGCAATTAGATGGCACTGCTGTTAAGATAGTAGGTGTGATTAAGGATTTGAAGCTCACCCTATATGCATGGCCTGGCTGCTCTGTTTCACAAGACATCTCAATTATTGACCTCCCTGCATACTTTGGCATATACCTATCTAGGGCTTTCATCACCAAAATAGGTGGGTACTTATCTTCTGATTAGTCCCATACGTTATTCAGAACTAGATATGGCACTAAAGTGACCATCAAGGTTGAGCCTATTGCTAATGATCATGTAGAGCCTTGTTGGTCTCCTACAATGATTTAACAACTAAGCCCATAAAGCTGTGACTCAGAGATTGAACATCTAACCTGAATAACTATCTTAATCACTATGAAGATGCATTTAACTTGTCAACCCAGGGACATGAACTTGAAATGGCTCAGCACGGTATGTACACGAGGAACTTCTAAAGTAGCCACATTCATTCTACAGCTAAGAAAGTCATAATGCTGAAAATAAACTGCTTGGAAAGAAATAACATAAATGATGAACATCAACCAACAACTATGCTAAGTTGAAGTGCATGATAGAAAATGAAATTCTGGGCAAACAAACAGGAAATTACTCTGTCTTCTTTGGCTGCAGGAATAGACACAGAATGGAATTCTAGTGGCTGCAAGAACATTCAATGCCAGATTCTAACTAACTGCTTAACAAAAAATACAACTAAACTAAAGTATGGAATGCTCACCAAGTGGGCCTCCTTGGATGAGTATTCCTTAAGACAAATGTAAACTCAGAGATGCGAACTTATAACTTCATTTTATTCATTGGAAAACATGAGTACAAATGAATAACGTGACTGTATTACTAAAAATTGGATAATGCAAGTACAACCTCATATTAATCAACCCCTCAGAAGGAGCATCTGAGTCTTATTTATAGAAAGAAAACTACAAAACCAACTACCTAGCAAGGTGCTCAACTCCAATAGAATAGGAGGATGCCACTTTAGGGAAAGCATAGAAAGTGGAGAGGAGGTTATGCATGTGTGGAATCTGGTCAAGCAGGTTGCTTCAACATAGATCTAGCACAACAGTAACTCCTAAATTTGCTCAACAAGTAATTAAGACCAGTTACAAGGCGGTTATCTTCCCTCCATTTGACATTTGAACGACCACCTTGCTTGACTTTGATGGCGAGTAACCAGCTGGCAGAATCTTCCTTGACTTTATGGCTGCTAATTATATTTGCATAACAATATTAGTACGCACAATAATTGCATATCTATAACTATCTAAGAGTAACATTCATTAACCACATGTAAAATTAACATAGATAGTTCATATAACATGTCAATGTCATTAAAGATTATAGGAAATAACCTATGCCCAACATCTTATGATTTTGAGGAAATGTCATGAAAAGATCAAGATCTAAGTACCAAAGTCCATGATAACTATAGCAAATGGATAATAAAGTCTAACAAAATTAAGTCATAAACTAGACTCATCACTCTCCCCAACCTAAGACTTTGCTGGTCCTCTAGCAGAGGAAGGGTTGTTCTTTTGTTTGGTCAATCCCCTAAAATTAGCAACTGCCAGCTGTTCTATATCAGTTTCTACAGTGCGTGAGTTAGGATCCCAATAGAACCCTTGCTATCTAGCCAATTTGTTCCATCTCTGCCTCTCTTCAGCAATATTATACTGGTAAAACCTGTAATTTGGCACAGGCTACAATAAGATAGGTGGTTGGAAAATTAAGGGAAACTAGAATTGTCCCTTCATCCTCCCAATCTGTATATATCTATCCACTCTTTTACATGTTGTAGCATAGTTCTACAGAGAGTGAGGCTCTACTTGCTTTAGTTCATCAGACAAACTGTTCCACCTTTATGCCAAATGTCCCTTTACAGGTTCTTCGATAGTGTTTGCAACCTTCTCATATTCTCTGTAACCTGTTTCTCTCTCAGGCAGAATTCTGTTGCCATAGCTTGGTCTATAAAGCATTCTGTGCTAATAATTGAAAATGCTTCTTGGATTTCTAGATTCAGCTCTGATGGGCAGGGGAGTGTTGAATTCTGTTTGCTTATAAGCCCTGAATTATTGTCCCCAACTAATCTCATTTTGTATCCAGGACATAAATGCCCTCAATTGAACATCCCAACATACAACAAGGGATTCCACTCATGATCTTGGGACATAGCATAACTATGTAAATAGAATTGACACAACAAATTTTTCATTTCAGGAGGAGCAATTCGATAAGCAGTGAAAAAATCAAGAGGAGACTCAATGGAAGGATTCAAACCTAAAACAATCCTTGCTATTTTAAAAGAAAGATATTTCTCCTTTAAATACAGAGTATAGACCCTTGGAGGAGTTCTACACTCTAATACCTGAGGCACTAAGGCTGCCATATTATCCATTCCCTCCTTTAAAGTCACAATTTCTACATTCTTATCTTCAAGTTCTTCATCTTTCTTTTGAATTTCATTCTTCAACCCACGCTTCTCCTTTTATCAGTGTTCTTTTCTCCTTTGCATCTCATTCCACAAATTCATCGCTAGCATATGCATCAAAAAATTAGGGGGTTTGTGTATTCCTACCAAAGGATTTCCTGGTACAGATTTTTGATCTTCATATAGCACTAATTGCATGGTTCCTAAATGTTCAGCCAATTCGGGCTGCAGGGTGTCTTGGTGTAGGAACTCTTGTTTGTCTTCATGTCCCTGACTCTCAATATGTTCAGTAGCGGCAGCAAGGTCTGCCAATGTTACATTTGTTGCTTCCTCAATTATACCTTTTTCTACAACATTCACATGCCCCATTGGGGCCTCTGTATCCTCAGCTGTCATTCCTTCAACCCTAGGGCTTTTCTGTGGAGGTACACCAAAGGCCAGCTCAGCAGGTCTCAATTTACTAGAAGGGCTCTCATGTTTCTCTTTGGCTGCAAGAAGAATAGTGTCAGCCTTCCCTTTCTTAGAGCTCGGCACCTTCTTTCCTGCGGTTTGCTTTTTAGCTTTACCCTCTGCAATGTTTTTCTTTCTGCAATTTTTTTTTGAAAAACTAAACTTCACCTTCTTGCAACCCTGTTAAATTTTCAATCACTAATGTCGTCTAAATTATCCTTATTTGGGAACACAAGATTATGACAAGAGTAGAACATGCAGTAAGGAGTAATCAATGAAGGCTATCGCCTCACACTTGCGAGCTGTCATCTCACTCAAAGTTCAAATCATTCAATTTTAAACTTTGCTGACATGCTGGCGTAAAGCACATGGACTGACACGTGGACATGGTATTCACACTCCCTCCCCAACCTAAAATTGAGCATGTGTCCTCGCATGCGGAATGGTGATGCATGACTGGACGGGGTAGGGAATAATTACATGTTATGGAGAACATCGATTTACAATAATTAAATGAATGTACTAAAAGATAATTAAGATAAAACAAATTAAAGCACGCATACCTCAATGTGTGGAAGATCAGTTGTAAAAATCATGGAGAAAGTACTGGTCACCTTTTAAGAATTTGATTGAGTAATGAATGAAAGTGGAGTGAAAGTAAGTGAGGTGGGATGAAGTGAGATCATGGCAACATAATGGAAGAGAGAATGATGGATATGGATGGCGGATGGGTGAATGAATGAAGAAGTGGTTCCCCACAAAAGTGGAAGTCTTTATTATGACAAGTGTCAAACCTTAGTTAGCCAGGAGGGACACTAGGTCCACTACCTTTGGCTGTAGGAAGTTCAGGAGCTGCATGCTGATTGAATTGTTGCAGGAACTCTTCCTTCGAAGTTGGCTTGTGATACAACCTAAGGCGATGACCATTGACTAACAACTTAAATCTGACAGGGTCAATGGTGGTAAGTTGAACAACACCATTGGAGAAAACTTTAGCAACCTCATATGGTCCTAGCCACCTTGTCTGCAATTTTCCTGCATTATCTTGATACCTTGAGTCATAGAGCAATGCCCAGTCACCTAGCTGTAATTTCTTATCTTTGATGAATTTGTCATGCCACTTTATTCTCTGATTCTGCACGACCTCTGTGTGATGTAAGGATGCTTTCCTCATCTCATCCAAAGCATTGAGCTGCATGATTCTTTCCTTTTGTGCCTCAGAGATATCCATCCCCAAGTCTATTACAGTCTGAAGAGTCTTATGTTCAAATTAAATAGGCATCATGGCTATTTTTCCATACAGTAACTCAAAAGGGGTGAAGCTTGTGGTTGTTTTCCAGGTTGTCCTATAGGCCCAGACAGCTTCTGGCAACTTGTTTGCCCAATCCTTCCTATGGACAGCCACAATTTTGGTCAGAATGGCTTCAATTTCCCTGGCAACGGTGCCAAAAATGTTGGTCTCCTACAATGATTTAACAACTAAGCCCATAAAGTTGTGACTCAGAGATTGGACATCTAACCTGAATAGTTGTCTTAATCACTATGAAGATGCATTTAACTTGTCAACCTAGGGACATGAACTTGAAATGGGTCAGCACGGTATGTGCACTAGAACTTCTAAAGTAGCCACATTCATTCTATAGCTAAGAAAGTCATAATGCTGAAAATAAACTGCTTGGAAAGAAATAACATAAATGCTGAACATCAACCAACAACTATGCTAAGCTGAAGTGCATGATAGAAAATGAAATTCTGGGAAAACAAATAGGAAACTACTCTGTTTGCTTTGGCTGCAGGAACAAACACATAATGGAATTGTAGTGGCTGCAAGAACATTCAATGCCAGATTCTAACTAACTGCTTAACAGAAAATACAACTAAACTAAAGGATTGAATGCTCACCAAGTGGGCCCCCTTGGATGAGTATTCCTTAAGACAAATGTAAACTCAGATATGCAAACTTATAACTTCATTTTATTCATTGGAAAACATAAGTACAAATGAACAATGTGACTGTATTACTAAAAACTAGATAATGCAAGTACAACCTCAGATTAATCAACCCCTCAGAGGAGCATCTGAGTCTTATTTATATAAAGAAAACTATAAAACCAACTACCTAGCAAGGCGGTCAACTCCAACAGAATAGGAGGACGCCACTTTAGGGAAGGCATAGAAAGTGGAGAGGAGGTTATGCATACGTGGAATTTGGTCAAGCAAGTTGCTTCAACGCAGATCTAGCACAATAGTAACTCCTAAATTTTCTCAACAAGTAATTAAGACTAGTTACAAGGCAGTTATCTTCCCTCCATTTGAGATTTGAACGATCACCTTTCTTGACTTTGATGGCGAGTAACCAACTGGCAGAATCTTCCTTGACTTTATGGCTGCTAATTATATCTGCATAACAATATTAGTACACACAATAATTGCATATTTGTAACTATCTTAGAGTAACATTCATTAACCACATGTAAAATTAACATAGATAGTTCATATAGCATGCCAATGTCATTAAAGATTATAGGAAATAACCTATGCCCAACATCTTATGATTTTGAGGAAATGTCATGAAAAGATCAAGATCTAAGTACCAAAGTCCATGATAACTATAGCAAATGGATAATAAAGTCTAACAAAATTGAGTCATAAACTAGACTTATCAAGTCTTATTCCCCTAACCCTACCAACATGAATTGCACAATCCATGATCTAGAGGAGGATGACAACAATATGCATGAGGCTACAATGCCTGTAGAAGAAATCCCTGAATATTGCTTGACGAGTGGACAAACTATTTTTAGTTTGATACTGAAGACACAGGGCTAGGTACTTATTGTATCCACAAAGAGGATGCCATTATCCCTAATCTTGAGAAGCTAACATCAGATCTGAGTGGAGTATGACAATTATATTTTGATAGCTCCAAAAGCAAAAATAGAGCAAGTGTGGGGGTTGTGTTAATTTCACCCCAAAATGAAAGTTATTTCTTTACTTTTAGACTATAATTTAGTTGTACTAATAATGTGGCTGAATATAAGGCCTTAATTCAGGGTATACAACTGGCACAAAAGAGAGGAATACAAATTTTACATGCATTTGGTGACAGTGAGCTTATTGTCCACCAAATCAGATCATAAAGTGTTTCAAGGAATTACTTGCTCATGTCATATAAACACAGGGTCTGGGACCTTATTGAAGACTTCAATGCCTTCAATATCAAGGCAGTGCCCAGATAGAAAAACAAGGATGCTGATAGGCTAGATACGATTCATGCTCAGCTTGACATTCCCCAAAATGTCAAACAAAACTCAGACCAACATGTGAAGATGGTTGTCAGTCCTGCTGTGCCTAACAATGTGATGAGATGACAAGTATTTGAAAATGACCAACAAATTGTGAATTTATTGCAAGATGAGGCAGAGTTTGCTACCAAGAACTAGTCTAAATTGCAAGAGCAATATGGTGACCAAGTGATCCAATTGAAGACCAACAAACTACCCAAAGGATTGGTCACATTGAAGAACATATTTGGTGCTGACGATCAACCAAAAAGAGAGAAAATGAACATGACAGTCAAGAAAGAAGACTATGAAGAGGTGGAGATTGCACATGGCCGATTTCTAAAACATGGCGAGGTATGTGATCAAGCTAAAAGGAAAGGTTTTGTTGAACTTTGCAATGAATTTGATGATTTAGTTGCTTGGGATTATAGGGATTTGAAATGCTTTGAACCTGTTTGAATCCAAAATAACATTGATTTAGATCCCAATGCAAAATCTGTCTGCCAAAAACAAAGGCCAGTCAACCCCAAAATAAACCATTAATGAGAAAAGAGCTATTCAAACTCATAGAGGCCAAAATCATTTATCCAATTAAACATTCCTCTTAGGTGGCTAACCTTGTTCTAGTTAGGAAGAAGAATGGGGAAATTAGATTGTGTGTGGACTTTAGAGACCTAAACAAGGCCTCCCTTAAAGACCACTATCCACTCCCTTCCATGGAGAAAATCCTCCAAACAATGGCAGGAGCTGAAATATTTTTGCTCCTAGAAGGCTACTCAAGCTACAACCAGATTCTTGTAAAAGAATCATACCAGTATAAAACATACTTTACCACCAAGTGGGGTACTTTGGCTTATCAGAAAATGCCAATTGGGTTGACCAATGCTGGGGCAACTTTTCAAAGAGCAATGGATTTGGCCTACAAAGGCTTGATCAATGATGTTATTTTAGTGTATCTTGATGATTTGACTATGTATTCTAAGCATGCAGCTGACCACCTGGGTCATTTGAGAAAAGTCTTTGAAAGATGCAGGAAATATGGCATATCATTGAATCCAAAGAAATGTGTGTTTGTTGTCATAGAAGGCAAATTGTTGGGACATGTGGTTTCAAAGGAAGGACTAGCCATTGACCTAGAAAGAACTAGTGCCATTCTGGTTCTTCCTCTTCCCAGTCACAAGAAGGGCCTGCAAAGTTTTATGGGAAAGATTAATTTTGTGAAGAGGTTTATACCAAATTTTGCTTCAATAGCCAAACCTCTCACCGCCATGCTTAAGAAGAACACTACCTTCACATGGTCAAAGGAAGGCAGTGACATTTTTGAAGCTGTCAAGCAAGCTATTGCATAGGCTCCCACAATTATAAACCCTAACTAGAGAAGGATTTTATCCTTTATGCCTTTGGCGACAAAGAGGACATATTAGCAGTTTTAACACAATAGAATGAAGAGAAATTGGAATAGCCAATTGCTTTCTTCGGCCAGCCGCTCAAAGAATATGAGCTGAATTATGATTTTGTTGAAAAACAAGTATTTTTTTGTGGTGAAAGCACTCAAAAAGTTTAGGCATATGCTTTCAAATAGTAAGATACAATTGATGGTGAACCACCCTGGCGTTAAAGAGTTTCTTTTGAGCAGAGATATCAATGAAAAAAGGGTTGTGTGGACTATAAAAGTAATGGAATATGATGTGAACATCAACATCACCAAGCTGGTACACGGCAAGGGCCTATGTGAGTAGATGGTTGCGGACCTTGAAGATAGAGGTAACCCCATGTGTGTCCTTGGGCAGACATAACTAGCTGGTTCCCACACTCCAACTAACTGGTACCATTATATGGTCACATTTCTACAGTCATGTAGATGCCCAGATGGACTGGATCAAGCCAAAAGGAGGTATTTTTGGCTCTAGTCTATTCCTTATGTTCTTGTTGATGGTGTCTTGTTTAGAAAAGACATCAATGGAGTTCTTCTTAGATGCATTGCACAAGATCAGACCTCTAAGGTACTAGAAGAATTTCATAATGGCCCTACTGATGGCCATTATTCTCCAAGAACAACTGCTATCAAAATTATGAGCGATGGTTATTACTATCCCAATTTGTTCAGAGACACCCATAGATGGGTAAGAAGCTGCAAAGAATATGCATTATTTGTGGGAAAACAAAGGTTGGCTGCTCTTCCCCTGCACCCAATTTAGACTAATCAACCATTTACCCAATGGGGTTTGGACTTCATTAGAATGATCAATCCACCTTCCAGTGCTAGTCACAAGTGGATTTCAATAGCCACTGATTATTTCACAAGGTGGACAGAGGTAGTTGCATTGAAGGATGCCACAGAGGCCTCCATTTTGGACTTCCTTGAGGGGATAATTACTAGGTTTGGTGTTCCATTCACCATTATCTCTGACAATGCCAAGGCCTTTGTAGGCACAAAAATTAGTGAGTGGGCACTTAAATATGAGATTTACTTGAAGACATCATCCAATTACTACCCTCAAGGGAATGACCTGCCTGATTCTACCAACAAGAACTTGATTAAGATCATCAAGAGAATAGTGGATGATAATCAAAGAGCCTGACATTCCAAGTTGAAGACAACTCTCTGCGCTAATAGAATTACCCCTAAGAGGGCCATTGGCAACTCACCTTTCATGTTGGTATACGGAAAGGAAGCAAGGCTTCCATTATCACTTGAATTGCCTTCCTTTGAGCTGGCCTAGCAATTGGAATTGCTAGAAAATGATGCCATGATAGTCATGTGTGCTGAGCTGATGGAACTTGAAGAAAAAAGGGATGCTTCTATGAAGACCCTTGAAGCCCACCAAGATCAAGTCAAGAGGAACTTTGATAGAAAAGTAGTTGACAGAGTCTTCCAAGAGGAAGACTTAGTGCTAAAGTGGGATGAAGACAAAGCTAAGACTGGGAGGCATTCTGAATTTGACGCCTTATGGAGCGGCCCTTACATCATCACCAGTTGCAAGCAAGTGAATGCTTTTCAATTCTCCAAGCTGACTGGTGAATCGATCCCAATCCCAATGAATGGTATTCATCTCAAGTCATACTTTTGAGTCTGTTCTTGGGATCCTTGTAAATATTTAGAGTAGGTCTATTTCTATTTTAGGTTTCCCTTCCTCTAAGTGCTTTTGCATAGGCAACATTCTCATTAGGAATTGTCTTGTGTGTTTTTTTGTGTTCTCTAGAGGCAGTTTCAGTTTTGTATTGGTCTTGTTGTTGTAGTTTCTTTTTTTTGACCCCTACGCCTAATGGATTGTATAAGGCAGTTGGATCTCTGTGTTTAGTAGGAAAACACCCTTGCATAGTCGCCAAAATGTTGTCATATTTTTCCCAGGTTAAAATGCCCCAAAAATCCCTCCTTCCATCAGTGAAATCTGATCTAAGAAAGCTTAAATGGAAGGATGAAAATCCCAAAAAATTCCAAAAAGTTCTAAGCTTTTTGCCCTTTCTTTTGCCTTAGTTGGCAACATTAAAGGTTCGTCGGTTCGCCAGTTTGCCGACTAAGGAGTGAGGCAATAGGAAAATAGCTAAGGCAAAAGGAAAGCAAGGCAAAGGAATGCTTTGTCGACAAATCTTAAGGTTTGCGAACCCCTTGGTTTGCCGATTAGCGAATTTGCCAACTAAGAAAGACAAGGCGATGAGAAGCGACTAAGGTAGAGATAAAGGTGAAGAGTTTGCCTTCATCGACAAGCTTAAGGTTTTGGCGAACCTTAAGTTCACCGGTCAGCATGTTTTCCGATTGACAACTTTTCCATCAAAGGAAAGAAAAAGGCAAGCCAAAAGTGGTTTGTGGAAATGAAGATTCACCGATAGGGTGAAAGGTAATACAAAAGGCTTAGGAAAGGGGACATCATCGGCAAATCGGTAAAAGGGAGAACTCACCAACAGGTTCGTGATTTCTAAAGTTCATTGATAAGGTGATTGACCGATAAAGAGAACCAAAGACAGAAGAAGGTTATAGGCATGGTTAGTTCGCTAATGGTGAATTTTTCCAATAAGGGAAAAGTAAAGATAACCAAGTTCGTAAAAGTGAAAATTTGTTGATAACGTGAAAAGGAAGAAAGAAAAGGACAAATCCTCGACCAAGGAAGTGGTTCACAAAAATAGATTTTCGCCAACTGAAGAAAAAAGCAAAAGGAAGAGGAAAGATCAATTCATGAAAGAGAGATTTTGCCGATAAGGCAAAATAAAAAGGCCAGAAAAGGGAAAATCAATGAAATGTAATGCTTTAGAATATTTAAATAAATTCAAATATTTTAAAGTGTTGTAAAAGTTTGAAGTGTTGGGATAGGTTGCCATTAACTTGCAATCCTAACCAATTCATATGTCTCCAAAGTTCTTGGAATGTGTTCCCCAACACATAAGGACTTTGAGAGATTAATTATTATTTAATTATATCACTTGGCTTATTGTAATCAACTCATAATTGATAGGGTCAAACTTGGGCGTCCACTTTTGGAGTGGGGTCCATGAAGACTTGTTGACAACTCCTTGAAGTCTATTTTGAGAGTTTGACAACTCCTAGTGAGTGGGAGTTAACTTGGGCACCCACTTTTGGAGGTGTCTTATATTTAGACTTGGAGTTTGTTTTTTATGTACATGAGGGGATATTGTTGATACACTTTACATGGATAGAATGTTGGGGTTAACAGAGGAGTTAGAGATGCATGATATTTGCACGAACATGATATAGAAGTTAACATTGGATTCAGAGAGGCATGATATTTGCATGAATATGATGTGGCATTTAACATTGAAGTTAGAGATGCATGATATTTGCATGTGCTTACATGTTGTTGCATGTTGCTTATATGGACTTGCATGTTGTTGCATGTCACTTATATGAACTTGCATGTGCTTGCATGTTGTTGCATGTTACTTGCATGGACTTGCATGTTGTTGCATGTCACTTGCATGTGTTTTCATGTTGTTGCATGTCACTAGCATGTGCTTGTATGTTGTTGCATGTTACTCCTATGGACTTGCATGTTGTTGCATGTTGCTCCTATGGACTTGCATGTTGTTGCATGTTAATTATATGATCTTGCATGTTGTTGCATGTTAGTTTTGAGAGGTTGCTTGCAGAACTCTCCAACTCTAGAAACTTGCAGGATGGTACATCTCAGTGTTTCAAATAATAGGTATTAGTTGCATGTTGAATCATGTGTTTTCATGTCACTTGGATGTACAGAAAAAGGTAATTCAAAATAACATTGGGGACATCAATCTTGCATGTTGGTTGCATGAGATTGGTGTGTGTTGATCACTTCAGTTGACTGAAAGAGATTGGGCAAACTTAGACGCCCAATCTTGGGAGTTTCAGTTGTTGCTTTTATTTGGAAATGTATTTGATGTTGTCTAAGTTTACTTGGATAAACTTGGGTGCCCACATCGAGGATAGGCAATTAACAGGAAGCTTGACTTAGTTTGACTTTTGTCTTATCTATTTGGAGTGCTTGGGTTTTGCATGAGGATTTGTTCTTATGTTATCAATTACAATTGATTGTAATTTTAGTTTCAAGCTTTCCAATTAAGAAGCTTTTGTATTAATTAAAAAAGCCCCATACATTTTCCAGAGAGTTGATTGTAAAAGACTTAGAAGAAAAAGTAAGAAGCTTTTTTGAAGTTTTTTATAGGTTTGAAGATTGAAGAAGTTTTTGAAGTGAATCAAGGAATCAAAGGATTTCAGTATTGAATGTAATATTTCACAAGAGATTTAAAACAAGCATAAACACCTTTGGTGTGGAGTTTTTTCCCTTAGGGGTTTCTCCATGTAAATACTTGTCTTCTTCTTGTAAGCTATTTTCTTCTACTACATTGATTAAATTGGAGAAATACTCTAACATCTAAATTCAAAGTAATTTTTAGATTTACGCATGCTATTAATTTCAAATTTGAAAACATTTTAAAGCTATATAGCTGCAAATTTAGTTTGTTCTCTCTCCCTTTTTTGAACATTTGGTATCACAGCCATTGGTTGTAGTGAGAGAGGGATGCTTTTTTTGAAGTATTGAAGGAATTTTGGTTGCAGGGGAAGTTCTATGTGTTAACATTGTTTTATAGATCTGTGAGTTTGGAAGCCACAGTATTTACCTCTCAGATGGATATTGTCAAAAGAATCTTTGTTGGGCTCTTGAGGCTCAAGGTTATGGATCTGTATGGAGTTGATCCTATGATAGTGATTTGGAGCTCCATTTTGACAATATGTGAATGTTCTCTTGTTTGGTGGTTTTATTCCTTTACCTTGTTGTCATGTGCAGTGAAAGGGTGTTCATGTTGGATAGTTACTTTGGGTACCTTGATGACATGGAAAAACACTAATTTTTTGGACTACATTTTGGAGTACTTATGTTGGGTTCATGGTTTCAGTCCATGGATACATGAAATCACTGGTTGTATGGAGGTTGTGGAGTTTTTATGATATGGACACTCCTGAACAACTTGGTTTCTCCTTTCTCATATTCATGCTATTTTGAATATGTAGGTTTTCACAGTTTTCCTGTTTCAAAAGATTGTGAGTTTGTAGATCTGTGATATTCCATTATTTTAGATGACATATTTGATGGTGTTCATTGGTGTGAATGTTTGGATTTTTAAGTGGTTTTAGATTTACAGAGATATGGTTTTGCAGGTTTTACATATTAACCAAAATCTGTGGTTTGTAGATTTGTGGAAAATTGTGTTCAGACACTTTCTAGATGCAAACAATTTTATATTTGCAAGGCTACTTGTTGGGTTCTTATGATCTATGGTTTCTCCTATGTGGATTTATTTGGAAAATTAGATCTAGAGTTGATTCTGGTGTTTAAGTCTTGGAAATCTACATGTTATACCTGGTTACATTTGTTCTACATGTTACTAATATGGGGTTGAATCTATTTTTTGAGTTATTAAAGGTTGAAGCACTGATCATGTTTTTCTCCTATGAGATGTTGCATGTGTGCAGATCTTGTGAAAAAGATGACGTGGGTTCTATTTGGTAGGCCTCTTCTTGGTCACCTTAATTACATTGGTATTTTTTGTATTGAGACAAAAGGGTAGTTTGGAGTACCTAATTTAGTTATTCATTATAGCAGTAAAGTTATGACTACATGAGAAGTTTTTTTCACTTTCAGTGGAGTATTGGTAATGATGTTGATCACACCATGCATAACTTGGTATCACTTTCAGTTGGAGTTTTTTTGCAGTTTCATTATGTATCCTATCTTCTTTTCTTCAAGATATTTGGTTCTAAACTATTATTGTTGCAGTGTTGTGAGCCATGCAAAAATCTTTTTAGAAGATGATCTTTTGCAATGGTTGTTGGTGTCATAAGAAGCTCTTGGATTATGCCTTTAGTTTGCAGTAAGGGTTCACTGACATTTTTGGTTCTATTGATAGAGGATGTTAGATCTTCATGTTTTTGAAGAGATGTTGACATCTGGGTTTTCCATGGAGGAATCTTGGAGTTTTTAGTGAGGTGTTGAGTTTATAACTTATCAATTTTTGATATATGATCCTTGGCTTAGAGGATGTATAGTATTATGTCATGATGCACTCTTGATCATGAGTTAGAGTTTTTGGCATGTACAGGTGCTCTATGGAGTAGAATATGTTCATTGGAGCATATGATCTTCTTTTGAGAAGATGTTAGATCATGATGTCATGATATATTCCTGATTCTAGAGTTGGAATTTTGACAATGGTTTGGTTAGTTCTCTTTGGTTTTGAAGTATTAATCATTTGCTTGGAACTTCATGATTGTGCAGATTGTATTTGAAGGCATGGATTGATTGCTAAAAATTCATGGATACTAGAGAGACTTGGGTGATTCTTGATATCTCTTGAACTTAGAGATATGTGTTGGAAAGATTTCTCATTATGCGATGTCACCAAAAAGGACCGAGAAGCCTACACTTGGAAATGGATGTGAGTCCATTATAGAGTTTATGAGAAGCTTGTCTTTTATTATAAGTTTTTATTGCTTGGTGTTATATGCAAGGACAATCTTGTAGCCCACTCTTGGTCTACTCGACAGGTGAATGATCTAATAGGTGTTGCTCATCTGATTATTAGATGCATTCTTCATATGTATCTTGTCTTCTCTTGTGCATTAGTCTTGAAAAGGATTGTTGAGAAGTAGATGCATGGGTTTATGGATTTCTGTTGTTCTCATTATTTTGATCTTGAGCTATGGAATTAGTTTTGAGGACTTGTTTTTGGAGAGCTACATAAATGGTTTGTGGTTTTGGGCATATTCCCTTTGTTGTGGGAATGTTTGGCTAGTTTGATCTACTTTTAGTGAGAGGTTAACATCTATTGCTGCCATGTTTTCATCATAATTTGGATGTTAGATGTTGATACCCTTTCAGTTTGGGAGTGTTGAAAGAGTTCTTACTTTACACAGTTTGGCACAGGGTAGTGTGGTATAAAGACATGCTATGATTTTGTAGTTTCTCTCTTTCCTAGTATATTATCTTCTTCTTAAAAGTTCTCATGTTTATGGAGCTGAGGTTTGTATTGGAGTCAAGTGTTATTGTTGTTAACAATAATTTGGTAGGTCCTTGATCTTTTTGTTCATTGGTTAAGAGGACTTGGGAGAGTTATTAGAGATTGGTAATGAGATATGTTTTATGCATATCATTATATGTTTTGTCACTATATGGAAGATGAGTTATCCACGTCCTCTAAGAGAAGTGCTATAGGAGGATTTGTTAATGCCTTGATTTTATTTTCAGATTTGACATTACCCATGTAGTGGGAATTCCTATATAAGTATGCTCTTTATTGACACGATATCTTCTTGGTTGTCTCAGTTTGTAGGTTATTTATGTGAAGATGAATTTGCATGTTTCACTATTGGGATCTACAAGTTGTGCATATTTAGTGGGTTGTCTTTACCCATTGGTTGCATTGAAGACTTGGATGTGGACTGTTAATATCCACAGATCCGTTCAGTGTTATTGTAGATTTTGTTTGTTGGCCTTGTCTTTGGTCATTTGTACATTGGTATGTTGCTTTGAGATGGGAGGATGGATGATTAGTAGGTTTGTTTTATAAGGACTTGATTGCAGTTTTGGGTTGGTATGTTGATGGCATGGAGTTCTACCTATGATGGTTTGTTTACCCTGGTTTTGAGGTATGATATTTTGGATGAGCTAGCAACTTGCTGTGGTTTCTTTTCCATTTGGTATGAGTGTGGCAGACACTTAGAGTCTTATGTTATCATATGATTTGATGCTTGTGTTCATGTCGAGATTGGTGCAGGTTTCAATGACAATTGATATGTTTCACCTTGGCTTGTTTCTTATTTATCATGGGTGACATAATGTGAGGAGTTCTTGTTTGAGATGATGTTAATCATGGTTGCTTTTGCAGTTATCTTGTTGGAGCAAAAAAGCATGTTGAAGAATCAATGGTACATTGATGGCCAAGGATGTTTTTCCCTGTGATTTAAAGTTTGATTATATCAAGTAATTGCAATGTATAATGTCAAGTGGGAGAATGTTGGGATAAGTTGCCATTAACTTGCAATCCTAACCAATTCATGTGTCTTCAAAGTTCTTGGAATGTGTTCCCCAACACATAAGGACTTTGAGAGATTAATTATTATTTAATTATATCACTTGGCTTATTGTAATCAACTCCTAATTGATAGGGTCAAACTCGGGCATCCACTTTTGGAGTGGGGTCCATGAAGACTTGTTGATAACTCCTTGAAGTCTATTTTGAGAGTTTGACAACTCCTAGTGAGTGGGAGTTAACTTGGGTGCCCACTTTTGGAGGTGTCTTGTTTATTTTTTTATGTACATGAGCCGATATTGTTGATACACTTTGCATGGATATAATGTTAGATTTAATAGATGAGTTAGAGATGCATGATGTTTGCATGAACATGATATAGCAGTTAACAGTGGATTCAAAGATGCATGATATTTGCATGAATATGATGTGGTAGTTAATAGTGAAGTTAGAGATGTATGATATTTGCATGTGCTTGCATGTTGTTGCATGTTTCTTATATGGACTTGCATGTTGTTGCATGTCACTTATATGAACTTGCATGTGCTTGCGTGTTGTTGCATGTTATTTGCATAGACTTGCATGTTGTTGCATGTCACATGTGCTTGCATGTTGTTGCATGTTGCTCCTATAAACTTTCATGTTGTTGCATATTGCTCCTATGAACTTGCATGTACTTGCATGTTGTTGCATGCCACTTGCATGTTGTTGCATGTTAGTTATATGATCTTGCATGTTGTTACATGTCAATTTTGAGAGGTTGCTTGTAGAACATCCCAACTCCAGAAACTTGCAGGATGGTGCATCTCAGTGTTTCAAATAATGGGTATTAGTTGCATGTTGAATCAAGTGTTTGCATGTCACTTGCATGTAGAAAACAAGGTAATTTAGAATAACATTGGGGACATCAACCTTGAATGTTTTTTGCATGAGATTGGTGTGTGTTGATCACTTAAGTTGACTGAAAGAGATTGGGCAAACTTGGACGCCCAATCTTGGGACTTTCAGTTGTTGCTTTTATTTGGAAATGTATTTGATGTTGGCTAAGTTGACTTGGGTAAACTTGGGTGCCCACATCTAGGACATGTAATCTTCTCTAAATTGGCTAAGTTGACTAAGTTCTCTAATTTGATGTTGGCTAAGTTGACTTCTGTCTTCTCTATTTGGAGCACTTGGGTTTTGAATGAGGATTTGTTCTCATGTTATCAATTACAATTGATTGTAATTTGAGTTTCAAGCTTTCCAATTAAGAAGATTTGAATTAAGAAGCTTTTGTATTAATTAAAAAATCCCCATACATTTTCCAGAGAGTTGATTGTAAAAGACTTAGAAGAAAAATAAAGAAACTTTTTTGAAGTATTTTACATGTTTGAAGATTGAAAAAGTTTTTGAAGTGCATCAAGGAATCAAAGGATTTTAGTATTGAATGTAATCTTTCATAAGAGATTTAAAACAAGCATAAACACCTTTGGTGTGGAGTTTTTTCCCTTAGGGGTTTCTCCATGTAAATACTTGTCTTCTTCTTGCAAGCTATTTTCTTCTACTACATTGATTAAATTGGAGAAATACTCTAACATCTAAATTGAAAGTAATTTTCAAATTTATACATGCTATTAATTTTAGATTTGAAAACATTTTAAAGCTATATAGCTGCAAGTTTACCTTGTTCTCTCTCCCTTTTTCCAACACGAAGGACACAATTATTTGCTGTTGTAGAAGGGATTTAATACTTGAAGTACAAATATTGCAGAAAAGTTAGAATTAGGTACTTGAAACAGTTAAATCCTTCAATGTGATCGTACAAAAAGGGATAAAATGGACTTTGCTAGTACATGGAAGGATTTCAGACCTTCCCCTTTAAATGTGCCTGACACCCTTGCGTGTGAGCTATCTTCCTTTGCAAAGTTTCAGACATGACAAGGCATGGCCACCATTCCAAATTCATAGGTTTTGATAGTTCTTCTGGGCTAAATTCATTACAGCGTGGGTGCCTGGGCAAGGTAGTTGACTAATTTTTAGCGTGCCTATTGCTACATAGTGACTCAAATGCTATATATACATGTAAGAAAGATGAAACTAATGTTAGCCATTCTTTTGGTTCATCATGTGAGTGGAGGCGTTTATTACAGATCACATGCCTTGTAATGTAATTGCAAGAATCAGTAGAATTTGATGTATTGTGCCTGCATCTAGGCCGTTAATGTCTTCTAGTATGGTTCACCAATGAGTGCAATTGATTATTTTGTGTCTTCTTCTCCTATAGCAAATTGTTCTGCTTTTGTAATGGATTTATAGCCTTCATGATTAATATAGACTACTATTTTGCCTCTCTCTTAAATTTTATATTATGTTCATTTGTGAATTATACACTAGTATTATGGGCAAAATGGTCCCTTTCTTATCTCTAATTCTCTACCCAAACCTCTATATGACTTCTATGAGTCTGTGTGATCTTTCTTTAGTATTGAGGTCATTGTTATGTTAATTCAAACATAGTTAAACACATTTACAAATCTGGTGCATTATCCCTTTTTCAATTCTAGTATTTTCTTCCCCTTTTCCTTGTGAGTAGCATTAGATTTAGCTTCATTCTCTGAGCCTTAAGCTCAGAAAGAGGAACCAACCTTCTCTGGAGGTTTGGTCTCAACTACAAGGTCCCACACCTTGAGACCAATCCCATGTTACTCTGAAATTGTTGAGACTGTCAAAGCTTCAACAAAAGGGTGCAATTTTAGGTGATAATAGGACTTATTTTCATTCATGATACTATTCTTTTATATACTAAGATATCCTAAAAGCAAACTAAGATTTTGAATGATTTGAAGATAATTAAGGAGGAAACTATGTTGAATGTGGCAAGGAATGGACTGATGTGAATGGTGAAAATTGATTCCAGTATCCTAGTCACATAACATATCATAAATAAAGCAGAGGAGAATGAATCAGTCAAATGGCTTAATTCAGTGGAGTGGAAACTAACCATGGTGAAATAACATTTGAATGATTTAAATAATGTAGCTAAAAGTAATAGGTCTTACTTACTGGATCTCAGAAGCTCATGTGTTTCTTTAGGGGTGGACATTTATGATGAAACTAAAACCAACCTGTTGGATGTTATTTTTTTCAAGCAGGTTTTCAAAGACCCGTTGGTTGAAGAATTAAAGGTTAAAGAAGATTCAACTGGTAATCCCATAGATAAACTAAACAATGTGGCTACCTATCTCTTGAATTTCAAGAAGGATGTGGTGGAAATGAACAATAAATATGAAGAATCTAGCAACATGTTACAGATGTGGAGGACTAGATTAATGATTACCAGTATTCCTAATGCTAAGGTTATCATTTCCATTCTAAACAAATTCAAGGTTCTTCAAGCCAAATTGGATGCTTCACAAAGGTCAGGAAATCAAGTGGAGAAAGATGGTATTGATGGATAGGTACTCCAGGAAGAACGTGCAGGGTTTGATGTAGGGGATGACGAGGACAAAGAATTGTCTCCCTAAAAGTTTCTTTAAGCTCTTTCATGCTTTCTTAAACTTATGTTAAGACTTATATTGTTATTCAAGATTATGTCCCATTATGTTTCAAGAAACTTTATTGTATTTCAATTGTTAGTTGTGTGAAACAGTTATACGGGAAAAGTTAGTTCCAACTCTTTTACTATAAAATGTATGAGTAAAAGAGAGTTGGGATCTTTTTGGAAAAATTGCTTCGTGACTAGATCACTTGAGAAGAGTTGGTTACATGTTTTGAAATATTGTGTTTTAAAACATTGGGGTTTTTGATATACGTGCATTGGCTATGTAATTTTTTTGGACAAAAAAAGTATTGTGTTGTGTTTCTATTCATTAATACACAAGAAACTTGGCATTGAGTCAAATCATCTTGTTGTTATGTTATTAATCCTTCTTATGTTGAGTTGGTAGAAAATTGGATAAAAGGAAAGTCTTGCATGGTGTATATGTTGGAAACAAGGTGAATAACTGAGAGGGGGGGGTGAATCAGTTATCTTAAATATTTAACTTTCTTTCCTTGTTAACAATTAGTGCAGCATCAAAACATGTAGGCATACATAACCATAAGAACATAAATAAGATCAACACACATAACACAATGATTTTGACATAGAAAACCCTGTTAAGGGAAAAAACCACGGGGTGAATAACCCAAGAAAGTATTCTCTGTTAAAAGAATAAGAGGTACAAAATGACACTTGCCAATTAGGGCTCACTGCCTGAGCACACTGCTCACAAGAGGCACACTGCCTATAAGAGACACACTGTCTACAATGTTTATGGAAGGTAACCAAGTATTTGAACTGAGAAGAAGCATCCACATATGTTGAGGTTCAGTTCCGGTTAGGCTCAATAAACTGATCTACTGCACTTCATTCTTCCTCTACTTTAGTGTTGTTGTTCTGTCACATACTGGACTTGTATTCCTACTTCCACTCTGCTCTCTACCTTTCTTCGCACACTATACACACACACACACCCTTTTCATCGAAATCCTTCTGGTATATATATCCGCACCAAGGATTTCAACATCATTCTAATCGGCATCCAGAATACTCAAGATTTTTCCAAACTCTGGTCTGTCAGCTAAATCCATGCTTACTAAGTGATGCGTATCAAAGAGATAGTTATAGAAGTCATCAATCATGTTGGCCAACCATGAATGATCCCTCATGAAGCTTCATCACCATCAATTTCTCATCCGGATTAAGGTCTGATGCTCTGCCAGTCAGTTCTTTCTCAGTCTATTCTGCCTGTCAGGAACCCAACACTTCGGTGCTCATATCTTTTCACTCTTTCATCATCAGAGGCTCAATCTTTGGAATGTTGCAGTCATGGTATTCCTCTTGACTTCCCCAAGTCTACACTTTGCTAAGATACATCCTCTGAGAGATCTAGACCTAATTGTCAGACCTTGCTGCATGCTCTGTTCTTGTTCACCGAACCAAAACACTCTTCAATTTGACTTCTGGTATAGACATACTATGTGCTGCGGATGAGTGGGATGGACTTTGTTGCCATCAATGACAACACTCACGAAGCCACATAGTGTCTCTTGCCAACAATCTCCCCCTTTGGCATTGATGGCAACACTTAGTGAAAAATGACGAAGTGTTATAACAAACTCCCCCTTTGCTGATGCTCTATCTTATGTACACTTTTACCGAAGCTCCCTCTTAGCTGGATTCTACATTTTTCACTACTCCTCACTCCCCCTTTGATATCAATGGAAAAGGGTATAATCCGCACACCAAAATTTTCAAAAATTAGCCTATACATAACCGCATAAGTATATATACAAGTTATACTTACATATGCTTAAGTATATCCGCAAAAGTGGTTTTCAACTGAACAAATTTTGTTGCCCAACTCTGCTTCATTCTGTCCAAAATTGAAATCTGGCGACTCAACAAAAATGCAAAAGCTTCTGCCCTTTTTAAGTCTACTGGATCACTGGTCCGGGTTGTAGTCTGAGCATCAGTTAGAGCCTCATGCATTGCCTCTAACTTAGGGATAATTATCCCTCTTAGTTCATTCATTCTGCTTATTCTATTATTCTTCTCCTTCTCAAGCCTCTTTATCTCATTCATAGTGGCAATAGCCTGACATTCTTGATTCATTATGGATGAGGTGAGAGGATCAAAATTTTGAGATAAACTTAACAGTTTACCTCTTATTCTTCCACCTTCTTGGCAATGTCTGCTGTCACTGTGGACCAAGATAGACAAAATTTGTATATTTCTCCGCCATCTTTAAGAGCATTTTCTAGGCTCTTTATCCCAATATCCAGATTTCTCCTATCATTTGCTATGAGTCCCTGTACTTCAGAGAATCTCCTACCCAAAAACTCTTTCTGGACTTTCTCTTCTGCTAATTTCTCCAAAGAATCAAAATGTGTGCTAACAGAATTGACAAGAGATTTTAGATTACCAGATGAAGAGGCTGTAAGATCCTTCTGAAAGGATGGCATGATCTTTTCTAGTACACCAGATGCAATCTTTATCAGCTCATAGTCTTCCATGTGAGACTTAAGAAGTTTTTCTTTTGCTTTAGCTTGAGCAAAAGATGCTATCTTCATTGTCTGTACCGGAGAGAGAGAATAAAAATTGAGTGGTACTTGGAATAATTTCGGTTCATCTATCTCTAACATTTCTTTGTTCAAGAAGCTCTTTACTGCCTTAGCAGTGTCTCTTTCTGGAGGCTGAATCTTCTTTCCTTTTGCCACCTCAGAACTATCATCTGGAATCTTCTCTATTTGATCTTCTTTTCTTCCCTTTACCTCTTCTTCTTGACCAAATTTCTCCTCATTTCTTCCTTTTCCTTCAATTTCAGAGTCTGCAAGGGGATCCAGAAGAGATGTTAACTTCTTCATGGGCTTCCTCTTTTGGAACAGAGGAATCCAAGTCCTTAGTCTTTTCTTCATCCATCTCTTTTTGTCTTTCTACATTTTTCTCAGAAGTTTCTTCTTTTGAAGTACTTAATCCTTCAACGTCCATGGTAGAGGGTTCTTCATTTATATCCTCTATAACAGGAAGATTGAATCTCATGAAGGCATTTTGGAGGTTGTCTTTAGTTTCTTTTGCCACCCTATCAGTCTCTCCAAGCATAAGCTAGTTTATTCTTGCTTTGCTCCAGAACTCATCCTTATAGTCCTTAAAGATCATGTTCATTTGTTGAGAGGTAATGGAAGGATAGAGTTGAATAGCAATCTATTCCTGGATCTCTAGGTCCTTTGCCTTAGCATTGTTCTTTCTCATTTCAAGTTCCTTCTCTAGGCTTTTGGGAATTAGAGATATGATTTCTATGAATGCTTTATTATAGATGATTAGATACCTGACTATAACATCTTGCAAGATATTCTCGTCAGCTTCACTATATTCATCATAGAATTCTGTCATTGGTTGCAGATTTCCATCCACAGTGACTGCCTTGATGACATCATCAATGGAGAGAGTAGGCCTTTCAACAAATTCTTTTGCCTTTTCTTCTATATCTTTACCGACAGAGGATTCCATGGATGTTTTCTATTTCTTCTTCATTTTCTTGACCTCCTCATCAGTCTATGTCTCTTCATCATCCTTTTGACTTATGCATGACCTTGTGACCTTTATCTTTGTTCTCTTTTCTCCTTTTCTGGATGTCTTTGCTTTTGGTTTTGAGGCTTTTGGGCTCTTAGAAGTGGTAGGTGTAGAGCTCTTGGAGGATCTGGTTTGAGAGGGGGCTTGCACCAGATCACTTTCTTTTTCTGCTTCTTGTCTCTTTTTCTCTGCTCTTTCTATTTTCTCTTTGTTGGCATCAACTACCTCCTTTGATATCCCATATCTCTTGGCAACTTCTACTTCCCTTCTCACCTTTCTCTTGATCTCAGGCTGTCTCAGTTCAACATAAATTTTTACACTCAGCTCTTGAAAGGTTCCAAACCTTTCTGCCTCAGGGTCCTTGGGCTAGCTTAGCAAGTGTTGGACATGCAGCTCCAGGATTTTCTCATCTACTTCATAGCCTATTGGCATAATCCAGACTATTCTGGGCTCTATTGCCTCCATTAGGCATTGATCAGTGTCTACCATAAAACACATTGTATCTTTATATTTTTCAACTAATGTTTGAGGAATTCTTTCTCTAGCCTACATCATACCTTGGAAATTCTTGAAGTAACCCCAAAGTGTTGTACTTTGTGCCTTGGCATCACCAAGCCCATACATATAATCTCTGATTTGTATGGCAACTAGTCTTTTATTTTTCCATACCCAACCACTAGATCTGGGTAGCTCATTCATATAGTAAAAGAATAGACATAGTATCAAGCCACCGTACTTAAATGAATTCTTCTTATCCTTCTTTATTTTCTACAAATTCTCTAACAGTTGATTCAAGAGAAGCTCACAAAGATCATAATCAACATTTTCCCTTAGCATTTGATAAGCAGTGCATATTGCTGTTCTGGATACAGAATTCTCCCTGTTGGAGTGATATATTTTATAACCGATTATCATAGAAGCAAATTTGATATCCAGATTTGTGATATCCTTTATTGTCATTGCTCTTTTGTCAAATTTTGATCCAGTAGCCTCACTTACAGTTTGGTTTTTGACTGATTTGAGAGCAGGCAACCCACCGGATGAGTGCAATCTAGTTACCACCCTAATGGCATCTTTTGTAATCTTAAATGGCCTCATCAACCACATGAAGTTGTCATGCATTCTGCTCAGAACATGCCAGACCCATTCATCTTCTGCAAAACAGGGGAAATGGATGTAATGTCCAAAATGCTTATCCCGGATGGCCTTGTATTGGGGTTTAATTTCAAATGTTTCATCTATTAATTTCTTGTGATAGATATCCATTAGCTTGGATTCCCCAAATTCCTCAATGTTGGCGTGAATGTATACCCTAACATCTTCTACATGCAAAACCCCATGCAGAATGCTAGAGAATGTGCCTAGGGGATCAACTTCTAGGGATTTGTAAGGATGTTTCTTGAACTTAGGGCACGGCCTATCAGTGATCTTAACAACATTTGGAGTAGCCATCTTTCAAAAGATTTAGAGAGAGATATTTAAGAGCGGAAATACCTTTTTACGCTTCTAGGGTTCATGATATGAGCCAAAAAGATCGTTGGTTGAGTCAAATTTTGTGGTTGATCTTTGAGAGGGTTGAAGCAATCTTGTTGCAAAGATCTTTATTTCTTCTTCTTGAGTGCAAATGTGCAAATGATGAACAAAAGAACCCTTATATTTCTGCGCAAACCCTATATTGCAATAAATGCACAACTTAAGTCATTCTGATTGCCTTGTTCTGAGAGAGATCTTTCTAGATCACTGAGATGCACTTAGAGTTATTCTTAGTGATAATTGATAATGTATCTCCTTTCCTCAAATCATTCCACTTATCCGCAGATCAAGATATTTCAATTTTGAATCATATCAGATCTAACTGTGAAAATCCTGCTTTTTCCAGATGACTGTCAAACCAGATCAATTTTGGATGATTAGCCTCTTCAAACTTCTTGCGGATCTTTTATATTTTTACCAAGGGTTATTTAGATATCTCTTTGAGAACTCTCCAATTTGCTACACTCCATGTGCCAATTTAGGCACCAATTGACTGGCTGGGGGAAATTGTTTTCTTTTGTGATTCCCCCTGAGCCAGAGCTCATCTATTTAGTTTTCGGAAGGAATATCAGCACCAGATTCTGGTGCGGATCCATTCCCAACATTTTTTGTATTTCTCTTTACCCAAATCTTGTTCATCTCCCTTTGAACTTCATCCGCATTCACTTTTTCTTTTCCTTTGTCTTGATTTTGGTTATGATGCACAGGACCCTTTTTACCCTGATTCTTACTTCTGTAGAATTTGGCAATATGACCGAATCTATTGCAATTGTAGCAAACAACATTTCTTTGCATATTTGACTGATATCCTCTTGATCTACAATGATTAGCCATATGTCCCATTCTATTGCATGCAAAACATCTACCATCGAATGAATTGTTTATTTACATATTTCTACATTCATGAGATTTGTGACCATACCTTTTGCAGTTAAAACACTGTCTAGAGAAGGATGAATTAGTCTGATTCAATCTTCTTTTTCATTGATTTTCTTTATGACTAAAGTTATTGCAGTTGTGGCAGTATCCATTGAAGGATGGATATCTTTGAGCATTTGGTTGCCTTACCGGAGGTCTTCTAGGTCTGTTCCTTGGAATTCCTGATCCAGAGTTGTTCTGACCAAATCCAAAGCTTTCACCTTTCTCATATCCCAAGCCATGCTTGTCATCTACCCTCTTTTGGCTTTCAAGAAGAACTTCAAGTTGAGCAGAGCTTATCTTGAATTTCCCTTTGTATTCATTTGTTGTTTGAAGATATGTTTTAAGAGTGTCTATCTAATTCTCAAGTTGTTCTTCATTATCTCTGGTTTCTTCAAGATCAGATTCTGGATGCCTGATTATTCTATCCATTTTGTGGCAGTCTTCTGACTTCTCCTTGAGAGATTGTTTTAGATTGTCCTCAATTTTCCTTTTCTCTTCAATATCTTGGGTGAATTTCATAACCCCTGATTCCATTTCATGTCTTATCATAATGACCTCTTTTGATAGCTTCTCACATAACTTGTTTTTCTCATTCAAATCTTCATTAGTATCATTGGCTTCACTTTGACTTGCTAATTGTTGAAGTAGTTCCTTTCTCTTTTTCACAGAGATACTTAGTTTTTCTTTGAGTTCATTTATGAAATCATCAGCTTGTTTGAGTCTTTCCCTCAGGTTATTGACTTTGGAGTGAGATTGCTCAAGATCATCTAGGGCAGACTGAAGTTGTTCCCTCATACCATACATATCCATTGAGATTCCCAGATCTTCCTCAAGCTGTTAGGCTCTGTTTGGAGGAACTTAGCTTTGATACCAATTGTTGGAAACAAGGTGAATAACTGAGAGGGGGGGTGAACCAGTTATCTTAAATATTTAACTTTCTTTCCTTGTTAACAATTAGTGCAACATCAAAACATGTAGGCATACATAACCATAAGAACATAAATAAGATCAACACACATAACACAATGATTTTGACATGGAAAACCCTGTTAAGGGAAAAAACCACGCGGTGACTAACCCAAGAAAGTATTCTCTGTTAAAAGAATAAGAGGTACAAAATGGCACTTGCCAATTAGGGCTCACTGCCCGAGCATACTGCTCACAAGAGGCACACTGCCTACAAGAGACACACTGTCTACAATGTTTATGGAAGGTAACTAAGTCTTTGAACTGAGAAGAAGCATCCACATATGCTAAGGTTCAGTTCGGGTTAGGCTCAATAGACTGATCTACTGCACTTCATTCTTCCTCTGCTTTAGTGCTGCTGTTCTGTCACATACCGGACTTGTATTCCTACTTCCACTCTGCTCTCTACCTTTCTTCACACACTACACACACACACACCCTTTTCATCAAAATCCTTTTGGTATATATATCCGCACCAAGGATTTCAACATGATTCTAGTCGGCATCCAGAATACTCAAGATTTTCCCAAACTCTAGTCTGTCGGCTGAATCCATGCTTACTAAGTGATGCGTATCAAAGAGATAGTTATAGAAGTCATAAATCATGTTGGCCAACCATGAATGATCCCTCAAGAAGCTTGATCACCATCAATTTCTCATCTGGATTAAGGTCTGATGCTCTGCCGGTCAGTTCTTTCTCAGTCTATTCTGCCTGTCAGGAACCCAACACTTAGGTGCTCATATCTTTTCACTCTTTCATCACCGGAGGCTCAATCTTTGGAATGTGGCAGTCATGGTATTCCTCTTGACTTCCCCAAGTCCACACTTTGCTAAGATACATCCTCTGAGAGATCCAGACCTGATTGTCGGACCTTGTTGCATGCTCTGTTCTTGTTCACCGGACCAAAACACTCTTCAATCTAACTTCCGGTATAGACATACTATGTGCTGCGGATGAGTGGGATGGACTTTGTTGCCATCAATGACAACACTCATGAAGCCACATAGTGTCTCTTTCCAATAGTATATGTATTTGTAGTGTTGACAGATGATTTATTTCATGCTTATGCTATCAAAATGCTTGCATTGTTGTGTCTATGAAGTGTTGTGTTAGGATTGTTGCAGTTAAGTGGTTTAATATCTAGGTTTGATTCCCTTTTTGTGTCTGGGTGAAATTGTGATCATCATTTTTATTTTGAAACATTTTTTGTAGGTGTGCAGGGCATTTACAGTCATCATTTATTTTATTTTTATCATTAGAAAACCTCTTTTTCTGCTTTCAAGTTCAAAGCATACCCAAAACGTTAGTTTTATCTTACAGAGGGAGCTACCCATTATCAAAATGTAGAGAGTGATTGCAAAACTCATTTATAATTTGTTCAACTATTATTGCACTTATCATCATTGTGCTGGGGAAAATATATGAGTATGGTGACAAAATCTATTCACTAACACTGAAACATTTTGCAAGAATGCATTTAATTTTGGCATGGTCAAATGGATTTGAGTTGACAAAAACTGAGAGAGGTTATTGTGGACGGACCCCTCATGCACTTGTAGGTTTGATCGAAACATTCCCAGGTGCCACAAATTCTGAGAACTACTCTGTCAAAGTTTGGTAGTTTTTTGCTCTCAGGGATCTCAAGTGACTTTGTTGGTAGCTTGCAACCTAGAACGTTTGGGGCACTTGGCACACAAAAAAGACCTCCCCTAGCATTTACCCACCCACCTTGATGTATTGGCATAGTCTGTTGGGGCCCACAAGGTGTGGAATACAAAATTTTACTCCTAGCACCTTTCCACTACATGAAACTAAAGCATTTTAGAACAATACATTCCTTGCCACCACAGGAAAGAAAATTGATTTAAAAAAAACTAAGGTAGGTATTTGTAAGTGGACCTGACATTCACCTATACATGTAAGAAAGATGTTCCTAGGTGTCATTGTTTGAAGGAACAACTGGTCCAAAGTTTGACACCTTTGTTGTCTTAGGGCTCTTAAGAGAATGTCTCTATCCAATGTAGCTGAGAACGACCAGGAGGCTTCACCACCGAAAAGACATCTCCCCTAACATTTACCTACCTAACAAGATGTGTTGGTGTTGGGAATTAAGGTGTCTCAACCTTGGTGATTCCTTGCATTATTTATGTTTGTATTTATTAATTCATTGCCTGTGTTGTAAATTATTTGTAAATTCCATACTGTCATATTGTGGGATGTGGCACGGTGATGTGTCATCCTACATGGAAGATGACAACTTGTAATTTTGTCCTCACATGAGGAAATAGGCATCCCACTTTGTGGTAGGAGCATTTTTCCATGTGTCGGCATCTTGGATGTTGTGTAAGGGAATATTGACCGAAATGGTTATGACGGATTCCTATGACATAATCTATGACATGTAAAAGTCAGAAATAGAAGCTTGTAAGACAGGTGAAGACATGTGTCATGAAGCATCTTTGAAAAAGGCATATTTGGGTGCCCCAAGGTGGACTATGACATGTTGTAAGAGAGTATGCTATTTATAGCCTATGTATGATAGATTCTCTTACAGCTGTAAGTTGTAACCACTATGACAGATTCTATGATGACCGTAAGTGTCGTAAGAGCATCTGTCATAGCCCATTTTGGAAATAGGTGACCTCTTTGGGATGGGAGCTATGGACAAGTGTCAGGCACATTCTACAATGTTGACCAAGTGTCCTTAGATGTGGGTTTTGGGCCATGAGGCCAAGTTGGACGCCCATTCCAAGATATGACCAATATTGCCTTGTATATTCTATATAAATAGGTGCTTGGAGGAGGAGATGTATTACAGAATTGACAGGTACTATTATGCTGCCGGATTGACTCCATATATGAGTGTCAAAGACCATTGAAGCTTGCATTGCAAGTGTATTGTAAACAACATTTAGTTTTGATAATACATTATGCAGGTTTTTGAGTGGGGTTTTTCACCTGATAAGGGTTTTCCCCACGTTATATCTTTGTCTCTCTTCTTCTATCTTCTTTCTAGTTCATGTGCATTGCTGCAATATCTCTATTAGATGTTCTATGTTGTTGTAATAGTAAGGATTAATTTGAATTTGCATAGCCCTCTCCTCATTAGATTAGTGTAGGAAGCGATTTCCGCACACTGAGCTTCCTTTCAGTTGGTATCAGAGCCTGGGCAATTTTGGTCTTAGCTATTGGGTAGGGGTTTTTTGAGCTGATCTTAAGTTGAGTGGGAGTCTATGTAGAGTGTTCTAAATCTTGTTGTAGCAAGGAGATGTCAAGCACATCTGGAAGGATAGAAGTGGAGAAATTCAATGGCACTAATTTTGAGCTGTGGAAGCTCAAGATGAAAGACATGCTTGTTGATCGAGACCTTTGGGAAAGTGTTAATGGAACTAAACTAGCTGCAATGCAACAAGATGATTGGGATCTCAAGGATCAGAAGGCTAAGGGTCTTATAAGACTTAGTCTTGCTGATTCTATCTTGTTAAATGTCCATGAGGAGAAAACTGCAAACTTGCTTTGGAAGAAGTTGGGAGATGTGTATCAAGCCAAATCCCTGGTTAACAAACTTTTTCTGAGAAAGAAGTTGTATTCCCTTCGAATGGAGGATGGAGGATCTGTTGCTAAACATGTGAATGATTTTAACATGCTGGTTGCACAATTGACATCTATTGGTGTGAAGATGGAGGAGGAGGATCGGTGTGTGACCTTGCTTTGTTCTCTACCGGACTCATGGGATCACCTTGTCATGGCTATTGGAAGCACCACATCCACATTTAAAATGGATGAAGTGGTTTCTTCGCTATTGTCTAAAGAGATGCGGAGAAAGTCTTCTGAGGCAGCCAAAGAGGCTCGTGCAGTTTGTGGAAGACCCAAGGGGAAAGGGACAAAGAAGGACAAGAAAGTTGAGAAGGGTAGATCCAAATCCCGTTGGAGATCCAAATCTCCTAGAAAGTCCAAGGCTATCTGTTGGAACTATGGTAAATCTGGGCATTTCTGAAAGGAATGCAAAGAAGAAAAGAAAAAGAAGAAGAAGACCCCAGATTCAGATTCTGACAAGTCACAAGATGATGGTGATGCTTTCATCACAGCCCTAGCAACCCATGCATCTGATGATGTATGGCGGATTGACTCTGGTGCATCATTCCACATGACCTCTCATTGAGACTGGTTCACTAAGTATGAGGAGTTCGATGGTGGAAAGGTGTACTTGGGTGACGACTCTCATCTGAAGATTGTTGGTCGTGGAAGAGTCTCTATCTGATTCCCTGATGGATGAGTGAAGGGGATCTCTAGGGTTATGCATATCCCAGGCTTAGCACAGAACTTGCTTTCTATAAGTATGTTGAATGATGCAGGTGTGCAAGTTGTCTTTTCAAAAGAAGGATGCAAGATGACTAGAGGAGCTATGGTGCTTGCTAAGGGTACTAGGAGAGGTACTATGTTTCAGCTGGAGGCATGCATTTCACAATGCAATAGTTCTTCTGATTCAAGGATGAGGGCAGCAGTCACTTCATCCCCACCATCTGAATGAGCAGTTAAGAAATCTATTGTTTCTAGTTCTGATGTTTGTAATCATGCCTTGGAAGTTAAGCTTCCTGCTGAAAAGACAATGTTATGGCATAAGAGATTTGGCCACATTAGTGAGAAGGGTTTGTGTACCCTAAAAAATAAAAACCTCATTGAGGGGTTAGATGATTGCAATCTTGAGTTTGACTTTTGCGAACATTGCATATATGGCAAACAAAACTATGTTCAGTTTTATTCAAGTTCTCATAAGTCTTCTGGTGTGTTGGACCTTGTTCATTCTGATGTATTTGGTCATGTTAATGTTCCTTCGTTATCAAAATCTATATATTTTGTATCTTTCATAGATGACTACAGTAGAAGGACATTGATTTATTTTCTCAGAAGCAAATCTGAAGTCTATAGTAAGTTTAAGGAGTTTAAGGTCTTTGCTGAAAATTAGACTGGTAAAAAGATTAAGTGTTTGAGAACTGACAATGGTGGTGAGTTCTGTTCTACAAAATTTGACAAATATTGCAAGGAACTTGGGATTGAAAGACATAAGACAACTCCATACACCCCGCAACAAAATGGAGTTGTAGAAAGGATGAACATGACACTGATGGAGAAGGCTAGGAGTATGCTTAGTGGAGCTGGCCTAGAACAAAAGTTTTGGGCTGAAGCTGTTGCCATTGCTTGCTATATTGTAAATAGATCTCCTACATCAAATCTTGTTGGAAAGACACCCATGGAGGTGTGGTCTGATAGAAAGCCTTCAATAAGGCATCTTCATGTTTTTGGTTGTGAGGCATATGCACATGTGCCTAGGGAGAAGCGGTCAAAATTAGAGAACAAGGCTGTTAAGTGTATCTTCATTGGCTATGGTGTCGGTGTGAAAGGATACAAGCTTTGGGATCCTGTGGCTGAAAAAGTGTTGTATATCAGAAGTGTCATCTTCATAGAGCTAACACCTTCTACCACTATTTTACAGCCAGAATAAAAAGAAAAGAAAGAGGATGTTGTTCAATTTCCTTCTACCCCTGAGAAGATTGAACAGAAAGATAATGTTGGACCTAATGATGAGGAGAGCTCTTGTAGCTCTAAAAGCTCAGATGAAGAAGCTGAACCTCAACCTCAGCTCTTGAGGAGGTCTACATGGATAAGAAAGCAACCTAAAAGGTTTGGTTTTACATTGCTTGATTCTAGTTGTGCTTTTGCTTTGCTTACTAATAGTGATGAACCTAGAACTATATCAGATGCTATGGACATGAAAGATGCAGGTTCCTGGAAGGAGGCCATCGAGGATGAAATGGCTTCTTTGGAAAAGAATCAAACTTGGGACTTGGTGCCTTTGCCTCCTGGATGGAAACCCGTTGGATGCAAATGGGTGTTCAAGAAGAAATTTGGTGTAGATGGCAGTGTTGAGAAGTATAAGGCCAAATTGGTTGCAAACGGCTATTCACAAGTGGAGGGTATAGATTATGGTGAGATCTTCTCTCTCATTGCAAAGCTGACATCCATTAGATTCCTATTGTCTCTTGCAGCAACTTATGACTTAGAGGTAGAATAGATGGATGTGATGACAACTTTCCTTCATGGTGATTTGGAGGAAGAAATCTACATGTGACAGCCAGAGCATTACATGATGAAAGGTAAAGAAAATTTGGTTTGCAAGCTTAAGAAGTCTTTGTATGGTTTAAAGCAGTCCCCTAGGAGATGCTACTTGAAGTTTGATGCCTTTGTGTTGTCAATTAGATTTGTGAGATCAAAATCGGATCAGTGTGTGTATTATTAGTTTGATGGTGATCGTATTCTCATTGTTGCACTGTATGTTGATGATATGTTGCTCATTGGGAAGGGTAAGAATATGATTTCTAATTTTAAATCTCAGTTGTCAGCACAATTTGAAATGAAAGATTTAGGGGCAGCCAGGTACATTCTAGGAATGGAAATCAAAAGAGACAGAACCAACATAAAACTTTGGTTAAGCCAGAGTAAGTATGTGAAGACCATGTTGGATAGGTTCAACATGGTAGATTGTAGACCATTGTGTGTTCCTATTTCTTTGGGGAAAAAGTTATCTATTGAGGATTGTCCAAAATCTCTTAGTGAGGTGGAGGACATGAGCAAAGTACCTTATGCTAGTGTTGTTGGCAGTTTGATGTATGCTATGGTCTGCACAAGACCAGACATTGCCCAAGTAGTGGGAGTCCTTAGTCGATTTATGGCTAATCCTGGACGGGTTCATTGGGATGAAGTTAAGTGAGTGTTCAGATATTTGAAGGGTACTTCCAAGTATTCCATATGCTATCATGATAATGCTACAGGACCTCCGCATTCTATTGATATTCATGGATTTGTGGGTTTAGATTGGGTAGGTGACATTGACAGCAGGAGATCCCCCAGTGCTTATGTGTTTACACTATTCGGTGGTGGTATTAGTTGGATGAGTAAGCAGCAACTTGTGGTTGCTTTGTCCATGATAGAAGCTAAGTATATGGTAGCAACTCATGCTTGTAAGCAAGCCATTTGGCTTAATAGATTATGTTCAGATATTGGTGTTGATGCAGGTCAGATCACGATCAGTTGTGATAGTCAGAGTGCAATTTGCCTTGCGAAGAATCTAACTTTCCATGCCAGAACAAAACATATTGATGTTCAGTTTCACTTTATGTGAGACATGGTAGAGGATGGGAAGGTAAATTTGGAGAATGTTGCAGATGCATTGATGAAACTAGTGGGCACAGAGAAGTTTAGATGGTGTTCAGAGTCTATGGGCCTCTCAACCTATAGTAGTTAAATCTTGTTATTCTATTGGCTCTTACAAGGTGTTCGACAAGTGGGAGAATGTTGGGAATTAAGGTGTCTCAACCTTGGTAATTCCTTGCATTATTTATGTTTGTATTTATTAATTCATTGCCTATGTTGTAAATTATTTGTAAATTCCATAATGTCATATTGTGGGATGTGGCACGGTGATGTGTCATCCTCCATGGAAGATGATAACTTGTAATTTTGTCCTCACATGAGGAGATAGGCATCCCACTTTGTGGTAGGATCATTTTGCCATGTGTCTGCATCTTGGATGTTCTGTAAGAGAACATTGACCGAAACGGTTATGACGGATTCCTATGACATAATCTATGACATGTAAGAGTCAGAAATAGAAGCTTGTAAGATAGGTGAAGACATGTGTCATGAAGCATCTTTGAAAAAGGCATATCTGGGCGCCCCAAGGTGGATTGACATGTTGTAAGAGAATATGCTATTTATAGCCTATGCATGATAGATTCTCTTACAGCTGTAAGTTGTAGCCGCTATGACAAATTCTATGACGGTCGTAAGTGTCATAAGAGCATCTGACATAGCCCATTTTGGAAATAGGTGACCTCTTTGGGATGGGAGCTATGGACAAGTGTAAGGCACATTCTACAATGTTGACCAAGTGTCCTTAGGCATGGGTTTTGGGCCATGAGGCCAAGTTGGATGCCCATTCCAAGATAGGACCAATATTGCCTTGTATATTCTATATAAACAGATGCTTGGAGGAGAAGATGTATTACAGGATTGACAGGTATTGTTATTCTACCAGATTGACTCCAGATATGAGTGTCGAATACCATTAAAGCTTGCATTGCAAGTGTATTGTAAAAAACATTCAGTTTTGATAATACATTGAGTAGGTTTCCGAGTGTGGGGTTTTTCACCTGATAAGGGTTTTCCCCATGTTATATCTTTGTCTCTCTTCTTCTATCTTCTTTCTGGTTCATGTGTATTGCTGCAATATCTCTATTAGGTGTTCTATGTTGCTGTAATAGTAAGGATTAATTTTAATTTGCATAGCCCTCTCCTCATTAGATTAGTGTAGGAAGCGATTTTCACACATCGAGCTTCCTTTTAGTTGGCATCGTCCATTTGGCCTCAGGAGATGCCGAATGCAAAAATTTAGTCCTAGCACCTTTCTAGTAGATGAAACTAAACTAAGTGTTGTACTTGGCTATTGATGAAAATGTTTGATAGTTGGTTCTTCGACATGAACCTACTATAAATGTGTTCTCACTTTATACAATATGTTTTAGGGCATCAATTAAGGCCGCCCTTACCACTATTATCAATTATTTGCACCAAATGTGAAGAAACACATGAGGGTTTGTAAGATGTAATTCTTGTCATTAAAATTCATAGTAATATCATGATATTATGGTCTTAATCTCCTCATAGGATATGACAAAGCCAGTTTGAAAAGATCCTTGTACAATTTCATGATGCAAAGATAAGTTTGATGTACAATTTGCAAGTTTGGTTTCCATGAATGAAACCATAATGTAATATGATACAACAATCTTTGAAGGAATCCCTATCAATATGATGCATGAAGAAACCTTCAAAATATCAGGGCCTGTAAGACAAATGAGAATAATCATCAAGTTGACTCCAAAGGACATAATGGCATGACCCTTCAAGCAAACATAATGGCATGACCCTTCAAGTGAATGAACAATCATCAAATTGATTCCAAGGGACATATCATCATGAAATAATCATGAAAACCTACCTTACTTTCCTTCCAAAACCAATTTCATAAGGATTATGCCTACCTCCATCATACTTAAATCCTACATGCAAATGCAATTGCACTATTTAGCTAAAATGAGTACACCAACATGATGAAATGAGACAATACCATCAAAATACCTCCCCATAGTACAATCTTTGGCCTACCTTACCCATCCTCTCTTTTGAGGATGATCTTTATTTTTATCTTTGGATCTATATGAACTCTAAACATAAATCTATGTTTCTTTTTGTCCACCTATTCAAAGATGCAAATGTCTCCTTCCTTGATCTTATTATGATGTGAAAAATATGCCCACCCCGCACTTAGGCTAGGTCTATGGTCATTAAAAATGCAACTAACCTCCTGTTTGTTACATGAATTCACTTGGTAATTGAAGAGAAAATTCACTTATTTTTGGGAATTCCTGCATTCCCAAACCATTACAAAAACTAAATTTTTGTAATACCAATCCTCCTGGTAAAGGTACAAATCAAATTCTTGCTTTGAAAGTTGAAATAAATTGAATTAAAGACTTACAATTTTGATTTTCTTCCATTGCTTGAATAGCATCACTATTTTCCTCATCAGAAACCAATTCAATCAACAACTTGATGCCCATTGGTTGACTTAAATTGCATACTTTGTTATCTTTATCAATGTTGGTATTCATAAGTTGAAAAGTAATGATATTTTTCACACTCTGTTCTTTGAATATCTTAACCTTAAAATATGATTGCGATCAAACCACTTGACTTAGTTTGATCAAACCAACTCACCAATCACGACACTAGGGAATATCCAAATGCATCAAAAACCATGTCATTCAGTCATGAGCTCTATAATGAAACAAAGATAATCAACCAGGACCAAGGAGCACATATAAGAAGGTAAGAAAAATGTCAAAATATACAAGGTGAAATGATGATAGAAAAGAAAAATAACATACCTTTTAGTCATTCCACTAATTCAATCTAATGAACCATGTGGATCTGCTTTACCCTTTATGGTGTCAAGTATTGCTTCTGGTCAAACTCACGAACTTTCCACAAGTTTCTTTTCAATGGTCTACCCCCAGATTTTATCAAATGAATGTTTGATGCCACAATGTAAGGTTAGAATAATAAAGAATATTCATATGTGTGTCAAAGTCCTCAAACAACCACACACCAGACTTCTTCATTGGATACCTTCTAAGCCATGTTCTAGTAACAACCATCGATCCTATAGGATACTCAATGTTTTCTCCATCTATGACAGGGGCTGTCAATTTATTTTTTGCCTCAACACAATGACATAAATAATAATTTGTTCCCTCAATATTATCTTCATCTGCAATAACTGCATATACATGCCCTACAATAAATTGCACAAAAATTAAAATTCAATAAATGATAAAAATAATACTACATCATAATCTAAAATAAATAATATTTTCATTAACATATTACCTGATTCAACTAGATCTAAAATATGGTCAATGTCAATTGATGATTCCATCTGCATGAGTTGTAGTACTCCTAGAAGTTGATACGTCATAAGTGGGCTTAAAGATTTAGCATGCCATCCATCTACCCATTCTTTTGACTCACAATTATTCCAAGAAAAATCCATACACGATGAACAAAAACACACCATCTGCCTCAAATAAATAGTTCATGAAGTTGTATTTGAGCTTCTAAAAGAGTGGAACTCACTCGAGCCTATCACTATACAACAATCTTCATATTATGCAATGTTAGCTTCTTCTATCAACCAAAAGAATCTATGAACTATAGACTTACCTTCATTACCTGGACCCATTATAGAGTTGCACCATTTGACGATGGATGTTGCATCTATCAACTTTGCATTGTCTTTGTACTTTAACTCTTCTCATGCTAAGGCTCTTTTAATACATGCTCCAACACCATAATGCTCCCCTTTTCCATGCCCAACCTTAGAGAAATTCCATATATGTTGAACACCACTGAATATATGCATCCTACTCAACTAATAGAACATTCATGAATTCTTAAATTGTGATGTACAATTATCTGACCATATGATATGCTGATCAAACATGATGTTCCTTCTACTCAAATGACCATAGAACATCTGAAATAAACCTTGCACAAACTCTGTAGAATGTGTGCGATCATCACTAATATAAAAATGATACTCTCTCAATATATTTCTATCTTCCTCTGTACTATCAAGTGCATGAATGAATGCTATATGAACAAATATAGTAAGCTGAGTGGAGTTGTAGTACTGTGATTGAACCTCATTCTACGGTTGTAGTATATAATTCGCTACAAAGTCAACAATTGACATAATCATACGAAGAGAAAATGTGTCCTTGCATAACTTGAATTGCAAGTCCAACCATCGAGATCTATGTGTATGCCTCAAGCATGCTCATAAACTATCTTTTCTTGAAAAATAGGCATAAATGCAGATACTGGTATTTCTTAACTAACCAATTCACACCTTTTTGCTTCTTTACCATCTTTTAAACTATATGCCACTGTTTTATATTTTCCAAAAGGTACTAATTCATTTCCAATTGCATGTGCACTCTCCATGTGTACACAAGCTCTCAAACATTGCAAACCACCACAACTATCACATGTTCCATCCAAACATGATGTCTTATTAAACATTTGTCCATCTACCATTTCATAAAAATGCTTGAAATGAAATATCTTGCCGATTTAGGCAGAGCCTCTATCATAGACTCCTGCAAAACATCATTAGTATGCAAAGATACACATATTTGTTGATAAACATCACGCACAGCAACAAGTTGTGCGTGTGTGATTTATCTTGACATAAAAAGGTTTTTACATTTCAAAATACCTTTGACTAATTTGAATTTGAGTATAAGTACCTACAAATTTGGAGAAAAATTGTGTTTGAGTCATATCTAATTTTTTTTGATGTGGCTCATAGTTTTGACAACCAATTCTCCTTCTTACAACATCCCATTGATTGAGAGATACTCTTGTTTTATTGGACCAAAACTCCTCAATTAGGGATTTTAAGGCTTCAACTATGGCTTTATCTTTCCGTGGGAGTCTACCAAAAAATGCCCATAGTTTATTTCTATTCAGGTCCTCAATTATTTCATGCCTGCCAATGACTTTCATCGAAGTGTTTCTATTTACCTTTAGTGTGTGACTTATTTTTCTTATCAAGCAAGATTTCTTTGTTTGATTGCTCACAATAGTTGATGTAATGACATGTCATGTAGTATTACTATGTTTGATGTGTGAGGTGGAACCAATGTTTTGATAAGCATTGATTAGATTTCTTACAATAGATTTTTCACTATTAGCACTTGATGTTCTTAGGCCAAGAATCTTCACGATTGGCCTAAACTTTAGATTTTTCATCATCTCAACAAATAATTGAAATCTTCTAGTTTCACTTATGTTTTGAAAAAACATGTTCCATATCTTATTCACATTTCTTCTACAAGTACATTCGAGAATCTTATCTACCATTGGTTTTAGAATATTCTCATCAATTTCAATAAAAAACTATTATGCGTGAAAAAGATGAATGATGACAACTAGCATGCACACTAGATCAAACCCTCTTTCACAATAATATTCAAGGAAAAGACTGAGCCAAATCACTACCAAATGGAGGTGGACTTAGCTATAGATCTTGTACTCAGGAGTGCTATGGAAATATAAGATTTGATTAAGTCCTTTTACCAAACCCTAGGTCAATAATGCATTAAACCCAAGTTCTATGATGATCTGATTATAATAGAAGATGCACAACAAATCCACATAAACCAAATGTACAAGGAGGATTAGGAAGATGATAGAACCTATGTCCCGGAAGTAGAGATGTCGGAGGACTATTTCGGGAGTCCCTAAGTCCTGAAAGGTTGAATCTTCAGAAACTGTAAATTAGAGAAATGTTGTAGAGACTGCCCTAATGCCAGATCTAAAGTCTACTGGGGCAGAAAGACTAGGGCGGCAGCACCCAAGTCTTACACAGAGAAATATTCCTGAACTTCTATCAGATCTTGAAACCCTAATCCTTGCTCAGTCTTCCTACATCTTCATATTTTACAGATCTCACACCTGTGACCTGCACACAAGAAGAAGAGAAGGGGTTTGGGGGCTATAGTGTTTAGGAACTTGCCTTAGTCAAATCCTGGGATAGCATTCAAGCTTCCCAACACTGTTGATAGATAAAGAGAGCATGCCCTTGCAAGGCATAGGCTAAACACAAAATCAATATGATGAAATCAAATGATGATGAACAACAAAAGTGGGGAAATAATGGATTTTGGGGCAAAAATATGCATGTTTTGGGAGCTAATTTTTTGGGTCCCAGCAAGTTGGACCGTTGATGATTTAATAAAGCATGCTCTAGTGACATAATTGAAAACTTTGGAAAGGTTAATATTGTCCACATATTTTGGGAAGTTAATAGATTAGCTATTTTTTGCTAACCGGGGAGTCATGCTTATGAGGGTCACCAATTAGATGAGAAATGTCACATTCATAGTGGAGGCCATTAGTCTTATTAATGATGACATTAAAAATCATTAGAAGTTGCCCCTTTTGAAGGATTTGTCTTATTGCCCACATGATGGAAGATCACCTCAATCATAATGATAAGGCATACTTGAGAACTCCTAACAACTTATTTTCATCTCCATCCTTAGTTATCTTGGGCAAGAGAACTACTTATATTTTGTGGAATAGCAAAGATAGTGACAAGGATTTTCAAACTATGGGTGTTGATAGAAATCATGCTAAGCCCCTAAGTTGTAATGGAATTAGGCATAATCAAAGAATTTGGAAAATTCTATTCAAGTGATGATTGACCCCTTATTTGGGAAGACTGAATGGGCACGATACTTTTTTGGCTATGGAGTTTACTAAGGGGTGGGACAATAAGAATGTTGTAGTATAGGGACTTGAATTTTAAATCACAAAGGATTTAATAACACAAGTTATGGGGCTTTCAATGGTGGGGGATAAAATATTCAAAAATAGATGCTTAGAAGAAGATGCTATGTCTATTTTTCTAAAACCTAGAGAAGAGCTAGTTAAAATCAACTTGGGCCATGAAAGGAGCTCCATGAAGCCCTTGTGGGATGAAGTTGTCCACTACATAATGAGGTATGTTACATTGGAAGGAAGGTTCAAATCTATTTATGGTTATCACTTTGTTATGTTGAACCATTTTAGACATAAAAAATTGCTCCTTTCCATTCTTCCTACTATCAGCAGGTTGGAAAAATACATTAAGGAGCATAAGTGTGCCCCTAGTATGATCCCCCTCAAATAGGTGCCTATACGAGCCTCATTGTGAACTATATGAGAGCTAAGAACCCTAAGATTCTTACTTAGGGATAAAAACTAAAGATGAAAATTTTAAAAAATAATTATGGAATACTTTAACTCTTCCTCCAAGAATTCTGATGATTCTATGGATAATACCTAGGAGAATGTGGAAAAGGAGACTACTATAGAGTCTGAGATTGAGGATTCCCTATCTAGAGAGACTATTCTTGAGGTTCAAGAGGACACTATGAAGGAATGACTTGGTAGAGATGATAGTCCTTAAGACGGCAAGATGCAGAAGATAGGCAATCCCAGTTAAAGGCAAGTCGATATCCCTAGGGTTAGGTTTGAAAATCTAAGGAAGGGAAAAAGAAAGAAGGATGACCCTATCAAAGGGCAGACCCATGTCTTTATGGTTCCTCTTGATTAGGGAATAAGAAGGCTGACTATGTGTAGAGTATCCCTAAGTAGGTGGAGGGCTTGGGGGTAAAAGATTAAGGGAACTTGGATAAAATCTTCCTAGAACCTACTGTTTGAGAGCCCTTTCTAAGCATTTTGGATCATTTTCCAGCTTTACCCAAGAAATTTTCTCTCTTGATGTCTAACCCTTCTTCTTTATAGGAGATATCTGACATTCTTAGGACTGTGCAAGAAGCAATTGATTCCCAACATCCCCTCACTAAGTGGTCTTTTATGGAGATTAATAGACTAAATATGAATTTCTCTTTGATGGAGAAGAAATTGGGAGGGAAAATCAATTACAAAGGGAGGAGGATGCTAGGATATTTTAGAATTGGGACGCTTTACCTCAAGTAAATAGAATGGATAATGACCTTAGCGAGAGAAAAAAATTATTTTACCTTGGATACAAAACTTAAGTAGTGTAAGAATGATCATAATAATAGGCCAATTGTGTTGGAAAAAGAGTTGACTAATATTAAGGATAATCTAAATAAGGTTATCCAAGTTAGCAAATGTATTATCAAGAATAATGATATGTGAATCAAGACCCTTACTAAAAATTTGAAAGAAAGTGTTGAAGGCCTAGAAGCTCCTAATGTGGAAGGAAAAGCTATGAAAGCAAGACCCAGTGCTAGAACAAGAATCAATAGGAAAAAACTATGAAGGAGAGAAGAAAGAGTTTGAGGATTTTGTGCATCTGTACAAAAGATTCTATTAATAGGAACTTGAAGTTGCTGAAATTCTAAAAAAGATGTAGATTCTGGTGGTGTTTTGTTTTTGTGTTGTATGGTTTACTTTGTAGTTTGGATATTGTTTTTCTATTGTTTAACTAGTTGTAAAGGGGTTTTAAGGCCCCTTGAAAACCTATTTTACCCCTTTTTAATAAAAAACAAGGCACTAGAAAAGGAAAGACAAAGATGTCATGTAGAAACTATAGGGGCCAAAATATAGTCTCTAATCAGATATACACAAGGGTACTATAGGAAACTAGACCAAACTAAAAATCATTAAAGAATAGTGAGTCCTCATGCTAAGAATGATATACAAGGTAAACACCAAGAGGATAAACATCAAAATAGGTGATCCCTAATTTCATAAGGAATTAAGGACATTATTGCAAGGCACCAACAATACCTACATGGTATCCAAGTACTCATAGCCTCATCCAAAACTATTAGGTGAAGTGAAGCAGGGAACACACTTCCACTTATGTTTATAGATGCAACACCTTAAATATAATAGGTATACTCATAAATAGAGATAATACATGATCAACAATTGTTGGATTTACATGTAATTACGTTGAACAATTATCTTAACCTTCCCACACAAGAAACACTTGGAAAACACTAATTACTATTTTCTGTGTTCTCCCACTACTAGAAAATTGAATGACAAACATCCAAGAACAAAAAATAACTCTTAGATCATGATACATAATAAAAACAAGTCTCTCTAGAATAATTAATTCATGTTCAATGCTCTCAATAAAGTAAGATTCTATCCATCTATACCAATCTTGATTACATTTAGACTATGATAATTCCACCATAATCTTATCAAAGAATCATCAATGCAAGTTGATATTAGATGGTTATTCTAATTAATCGTATATTCAATGTATAGTAAACATATTAGTTTAATAGGTTTTCTTAACTTTTATTTTTACTCTTATTCACCAAATTAATTTAATCCAAACTCTCTAAGGTATATAAAATCGCTTAAGGAAAACTACTACTATCACATTAAAGATGCCATTATGATAAATAATGCATATAATATCTATTTAATTAAAGACTACAATAGAAACTACATATATAGAATTCGAGTGTTGAACATCAAAGAGGAACGTGACTACACTAATCACAACTTGCACAAGGAAAAATTATTGCCCTTATAAAAAGTATAATTAACTCATTAGGAGCTTTGGGTTTCCCTATTATATGCAAATAAATTAGGTTCCTTCATATATATTAATTTATATGAATGGTAAATATTACAACCCCTAACAATGACTAACTCATTCTTCCAAACATAGAAAATTAGTTTGTATCTAAGATCTTACTATAATCACTTCACTAATTTCATCATAAGCAGGTATAATAGAAATTGGAGACTAATAGAATCATATAGAAATAAAAATGCTTAATAAAAAAGATCATTAGAGCCTATAGAAATAATTGCATATCAATCTCTCAATGAAATCTTAATTCCATCCTTTCTACTTCTTACTTATAATATTGTTTGTTCAAGATTTGATATTCAACTAGGGTATTTCAATCCATGAATATTATTATCATGGATTATTAGAAGGTAGTAATATAGTCCACATGACATGTTCTAGATCATTTTAAGGAAACATGTGTGATTGATCATAAGGAACTTATAACTTAAGGATATTATGGCTGTAGATTGGGAAATACATATATAGAGTACAAAGAAGACAATGAAAAAGACATCAAGTCTCATAAGAAAGTAGGAATCAAAATGAACAAGTAATGCCACAATATCTTTTGTACATAATAGGTCTCAATTTTATGTATTAAAGTAATAATAACAAATCCTATAACTTAGGTTACAATCATATTCCCTCATTACTTTACCTTTTTGGATCTTAGATTTTAGTCATGCCTTTGTTACCACTTGTTGACAATAAAATGCAAGCTTGAGGTTTGGATTATCTATGTCAGAGAAGTTAACCAAATGGTGATGCAATAAGAAGAAAATTAGAATAGTATGATAGATAACATGGATAACATAAAGATTCAAAAAATTATACATATTCATGGACACAATAAGGTAGGTCTTCTCATGTATTTATATCATATGGTCGTCATACAATATACATTCTTTAACACAAGAATAGATATACACATCACATATTCTTGGGTAGAATCTATTACATATGCTTTATATCTAGATTCTTCTTCCTTTATTCTATTATTGTTCTCTCCTTGGTGTCTTCTCTTATGGTGAGGATGAGTGCTTATGTAGCCTTCTCCTAATGTGGGGAGATTTCCTTCAGTGTGTCCTTGTGTCTTTCCATCCTTCAAAAGGTACCACAATACTATTTCCTACCATAGTGGTCTTCTGATGACTATTGGTTCATTCTATATGTGGTTCTTGAACTACCAACATCCTCCTAGAGCCTAGTCCATTGTCTTTTCCTCAAGACATCTTTCACTATCAAAATGGAGGTGTCATATCAAAATTTTCTTGTTTGTCTTTCTAAGGTAGTAGGTGGTTGTAGTTAAGATTTATTTGTTTGTATGCATTATCCCATTTCTACACCATAACTATTACTGAAGGTCCATGTACCCTCTATTCATAGCTATTAAAGTAGCTAGTTTTACAAGTGTAGTAATGACTTTCTACATTTCTTGGAGAAGCTTGGATAGAATTGATAAGTGTGTGTTTACCTCCAACCCCAACTCCTTCATCTATGTTATTGATTTTATTATTTGTTTGCTAAGTTGGTTATGATGTGTTTGGATATTTTGTAGTTGTTGTTATTGTGATCCATCTAAGTTATCCATGATAGAGTGCATGCCCAAGGAGGGCAGAGGCCAAATCCAATGATGAAATGAAATGATTGAAGCACAAATTTATGTCACCTCAGAGGTGAAACACTCATGGAGATGAAGATCCTTCAACTCATGAGGAGATGGATTGATGAAGCTAAATCTGCAATAAACAAACACAATAACAACACAATTCTGCTCTGCAACACAATGAATGCCTTGAAATCCCTTAGCTCAATATCACAAGTTCGCATTATCCATCTAGGTGTAAAATGAAGACATAAACTCATTATATATGCTTTCCCACTAACTTTCATAATTTAAATTGAAAAGGTCGACAAAGGGAAACCTTTTGAAAGGGCCCAAGCTGACACATTTAAATATTGATCCCGACAAATTGAGCTAGACTTGGGCATGGGCACCCAAGTGCCAAGGCCCTAATTTGGTCTTGATTAATGTTTAGATTGGGCCCCTAAGTCCCATTTGACATGGGTCTCGGTGGAAATTGCTCCAGGATAAGTATTAAGCTTGCCAAGTGTAAACATGGGGACCTAGGAGCTAAATTAGGAGGTAAAAAGGCATAGGGATACTTTTTACTCCATAACATTTAGCCCCCACTTTAATGTATGTATGATCTTACGATTCCATACATGCATTAAAGTATGGTTGAAGCATATCAAACACATCAGACATGCCAAGTACATAGAGCTAAGGCATACCCAAAGGTTTGAGGACTATTTCTAGCCCCCAATCTCAAGTAAGCACTAGAAAACACATGGAAGACACGCAAGACACAAGGAAGACAATAAGAAGCACATAAAACATGGAGAATATAGTGAAGCACACAATACATGAAGAAGACATGAGAGCAGTCACGCAATACATGAAGAATACATTGATTTAACAACTAAAATAAAATCCTAAACTAGGGGGTAGAGGGAGCTCATCGCTAAGCGCCTTTAGACCACCAAAAACATGCAAAAACAAAACCCAAAATGTGGAGGGAGCTCATCACTATGCATCTTTAAACCACACTAGGGGGAAGACACGCCAAACAAAAACCCAAGTGTGGAGGGAGATCATCGCTATGCGCCTTTAGACCACACTCGGGGGAAGACACAACAAACACATAAGGAAAACACATGGAATACATGAGCATTGCATAGTACACCATAGACACACTATATATCTTATACACGTCAAACATGAGTGATGAGAATGAGCTTATTACTAAGTCCCACCATCTAAAACATGCCAAACACACCTGATAGTTGAGCTACGCTACCACAATTGCCAAAGACACGCATAAGGGTGGATGACTCAAGATCTAGCCCCGCCTTCATAGAGGACTTTGTATAAAAGGATGTGCACTAGCTCAAGAGATACACCATCCCACCTCGTGATGAGGGCTTTCAAACACACTTTGTTCTAGTGTAAAAGTAATCAGACATATACCATTATATATGTCCCCATCTTAAGGTGGTTGATCCCGCTTACCAGTATCAAGCACATTAAGGTAGAGTGAAAACACGCAAGGAAACAAGAGCTTTCACAAAGCCCATGTCCCCAAAGGTTACATGTGTCATGATTGCCAAATGTTCCCAAACACACATTGATATGAATTGCTAAGATAATCAACAAGAGATAAGGTTATAACATCTTACTCTAAGATAATAACCAAATCAAATCATGAAATCTATGCATGAATCATATATTAGATCACATCACAGACCAAGACTACACTTGCGGGTTTGGAACTGAGTATAGCCATTGGGATGTACTATAGGTATCTCAGAACCGAGTGTAACAAGGTGAGATACAAAACCATCCAAAGTGTGTAGAAGCAAATTAAGAGTATTTCCAAGGTTTGTTACAAGAGATATGACAACACGATAGCTCACACAAAGTGATTCTACTAGTCAAGTGTCGGATATATATATCAACCCCATCTTCATATATGGATTGGGTCCTTTTTGCTTTTCTTGCTGAAGGGACACACGGTCCTTATCAATATTTGTTTGTTTTCATCATCCACTAACTAGGTAGAATCACTAAAGAATGTAAACAATAAAAATGAGAGAGAGAACCAAGTGCCTTAGGAACACCACGTAGGAGGATGTCCCCAAGACATCTTCTGCAATGCTATGCCCCCAAGGCAAAACACACAACAATAAAAAGAGGAGAGGAAAGATAGAAGAATGTAGAAACAAATAGAAGAATGGTCACAACAGAGGTGGTCTCTCGGTATCCTTGACCTTACAAGAGTATCAAGGGTCATCCTAGGAGATCTAAACAACACTTATCACAATGCAGGGGAACACAACACATAAGAGGTGACCACGTGAGAGAGCAAAGGTATGCTATGACAAAGGTGGCTAAAAAGGGTTAGAAATACTTACCTGTTATCTCTGATCTTGATCTTTACATTTATTGTTAAGGTTTTGTCCCTTGTTCTTCCTTCTCCTTGAATTATGTTATCCACATTGTCCTAAATTTGTGAAGAGGACACCATAGGAGTTGGCAACGGAAAGCCCCTCTTTTGAAGGTTTTCTTGTGCAATATGCAAGGATGGTAGAGAAAAAGCCTCACAGATTCCTATTTTAGTTGAGTGAGGTGATGAAGGAGCTGGGAAAATGCCCATTTCAACTAGTTTAGGTGGTGTTGGAGTACCTTGGTCCTTTGTAACATTATGAAATTGTTTAGGTAATAGTAGGTAATCTAGTTTTTTTATTTAAGATGTAGTTAAGAAGAGTTCTAAGATTAGTATATGAATTTCCAGTATCAATAAGTTGAAGGAGTTGTTAACAAATAGAGTCTTCATGATCCAATGCTTCATTTTGGCCAGGGAGAGCATTTGTATGAAGAGATGGCAGAGTAGTGTTAAGGAATGTCTCAATGATTTCTTCTTCTTGCGCCAACATATCCCCACAAGGTGAGTTTATGTTAGGAGAAGACTCCAAATCATTAGATGAGGCACACAAGGCTATGTTAGCCTCATACGTCTTAGAGATGATGTCCATTATATCATCATGAAATGTAGGAAGAGAAGGAGGAATGCCTTCATCATTACCTTCCTCATGATCTTTCATGGAGATGAAGTTAGTGAGATTTTCCAAGATCAAAGGGTAGATACCCATGAGAGTTGTGAAGCTTTCAAAATCAGATATGTAACATAGAATTTCATATGTGGAACTCATGGCAATGCCAATATCATAGATGTGTGCTATTTGTTGTAGGACTTGAGGATGCTTATTAGTGAGTTTGTAGAAATTGTCAACATCTATGATATATGCAAACAAAGCTTCCAACTTGATGAATAACAAGAGGCATCCATGATGAAAATATAACTTCTTGGTGTACAATAGTTTAAGGAAATTAGGTTTTCAAGTAATGAAAACACACGGATTTCATAACAAACAAAGTAAGTAAGATGGAAATAGTGCTACACAACAAGGCAAGATGAATAATCTAAAAGTTTTCTTGAATAAGTTTGAAGAAAGGAGTAAATGCAAAGAGATGGGGGACCAAAAAGTCGCAACCATCTCCAAAATTAAAGAAAAATGTGAGCATGTTATAACGCGCTTGCATTTTTCTATGCATAAAAGAAAAAAAAACCCATTTCTCCTCACTCACAGTCACGACCATTGCAAGCTTAGCAACAAAGAAAACAGGTAAAAGGGTGATCATGTTGAAGAAAAGGCTATCCAATCAAGTGTAATAGAGAAAACAACAAATTCACAATGCCACCTCACCACCAAAGAAGTCCTCATGCAAATTTGGAGGCTCTAACATAGGAAGAAGGTAGGGTTTGACTGATTTTGTTAGTTTGAGAATAATTTTTGAGTTTTGCAATATTTGATTTATTTTTATATTGCATTTACAGTTATTGGAGAAAGAGAAAACCTAAATCCAATGAAGGAGGGTGAAAATAAGCCCCAAAACCCTCCAAACCCTCAAAACCCACCTTCACCTCCTTTTAATGTAAGGGATAATCAAGAACACTACCTAGGGATAATAGAAGAAAATAAGAAACATCTTCAAACTATTATTCAAACCCTAAACAATCCAAGTGGAACCACTGATCGTAGGAGGGCACTTGCAAAATCACTAGAGGAGATTGTTTCCCACACATATTTGGTGACAAAACAAATCACCAAATTCCAAGACTATAGGAAGAGGAGTCAGCAATATTATGCCGACAAGTTGTCATATGAACAAGTCAAGAATGAAAAAATTACAAAATCTCAATTATGTACACACTTTATTAATCCCAAAACCGGCCAAAGATTAGAAGAAAGTTGCAAATAGTTTCCTATACATTGGTGTAGGAATGAAGAAATATCCTGAAACTTTTGGGATAGATGGTACATGGTCTTCGATGAGCGCACTGCAACAATGATGAGGTACCATAATATTTCTTGAGGAAACTCTATTGCGAGTTTGTCCTCAACAAGATTCTGAATTATTTTGACATTCGTGAGTTCTAGGGTAGAGGTGGTGGCTCTGCCCAAGATAGGCCCGGGGCTCAACGAGATGAAGACCATGTACCTGTACCTCGAGTGAGGCTAGAACGTAGGTCACTCCCTTTGGCTTTGAAGGAGAGTGTTGAGCTGGAGACTTTACATTCATTGACTACTCTCACCCAAACTCTATCATAACATGCCGATGATCTTACCCAGGCCGATGAGCGTGAGAGTAGTAGGCATCATGTGTCCCCACATTTGTGAAGTACATGTGGGAACCTATGTGATTATGGGACGTAGGAGGCATGACAGGACTCTCGGTAGGATGTTGCGATGCAGGGGCAGGATGCTGTGACACAGGGGCAAGACATATTGGATGATCTTGTTCTCAGTGATGATCTCTTACAACATACATTTGGTATTGACTCTTAGGTAATTTGTTACAAGTTTCATCTTGATTTAGTATTTTTTTTTTGAAATTTGTAATTAATTTTATATGATTATCTATATTATAAGTCAAAAATAATGTATGTAATTGTCTACGCAATGAAATTCCAGGGTCAGAGTCTTCATCCTGCCTCCGTTAGCCATCCATTGGTGGGTTATGAGAGGAGGTCAAGTCAACAGGTATGTAATTTATCACATAATCATAATTATTGTAGATATGTCAATGGTAATATTATTTTGTGACAATTTGATGATTTCAACAGTCACCGGCACCTCCATGGTTTCCTTGGTCCCTTGGACGCCAAACCACCACTTTATGGAGGTAAATTTAACCATTTCTAATCGTTATGCATTTTTAAAATAATGTTATGTATTTATTTTGTTTGAATAATCTTGAACTTGATTTTCAGATGCTGAATATAGTGGAGACTCCTCCCGATCTTCATGAGTCAATGCAGATAGGCATTGTTGCAACTATGATGTCTGCAAATCCTTTGACTGAGGTATGAGCCAATAACATGAAAATATCATAATTTTGTATTTCTTGTTTTATCTCATGTCATTTGATGTACATAAATGATATTTATGTTTAGTCAATTTTGCTTCTTGATGCTTCTCACAGGAGGTCACAATTCCTGTCCATCCAAGTACGGACGTAGAGAGAGACAAGATGATGGAGAGTGATCATCAGGTGGTAGTAAGTGATCGATTACATATGTGATGTTATATATTTCATGTTATATATGTGATGTTATATACTAATGTGTATATATTGTTTGATTGTATTAACAGGTGGAGCCAGATCGACTTCTGTCGAAGAGGTCTACTCGACAACAGAGAGAGGGTGAGTTAGTGATTGGCTCTACATCTTCACAGTCAAGCAAGGGCCGCCGATTATTTCATAAAAGTCCATAGGAAACTAGTTTTTGGGATATTTTTTGTATGCCTAGATGGCTTTGTATATAAACTAGATGTTATGTATCATGACATTATGTATATGACAGTGTATATTAAATATTTAATATGATAATCAATTATCGTTACAGGAATTTGGTTTTACACATGCCAATTGCATTTGTTTGAAAGTTTATAAATCATTTTCAAATAATCCATTTTGTGCATATCTTGCAATCATTGCATTCTATGGGACTGTGCATTTCTTTGAGGCATCATTTCAAACAGTTCATACGCCTTGGACCTATGCCTCCACACTTTCCATACAGTTCATGTGCCTTCATGACGTGACATTTCTTTTGGGCATCATGCCAAACAGTTCACGTGCCTTGTGTATGCTTCCACACTTTTCATACATGTCTACAAGGGCAGCTACAATTATAGCATGTGACAAATTTCCTATATCCTTTATGCTTTGATGGCCATCCATACGCTGTTCCAAACATTCTATTTTGGTGTACAAATAGGGAGGATGTTGGCAAAGGTTGTGGAATTTGTCTTTACACGTGCCAATTGCTTTTACTTGTTCAAAATTTTCTAAAGTCTTTTCAACAAATCCATTTCGTGTATATCTTACAATCATTGCATTCCATGAGACAATAAAGTTGGAAGTGTGTCTATTCATCTAAATGTGCATTGAGATGTGCTTTCTAGGTCTTTTGAATTTTTGGACCAAGGAGATGGTATTTGTTGAAGAATAGTATGATTTTTCTTTATGTGGTCACATTCAATGCTCATTCACTAGCATGTTGGCAATTAGATTTTAGTGCTTTCTTTGGTGTATGATTTGAATGTTCTTGTAGTCTTATAGCAATTGGGATGCGTAGGAAAGAGTTAATATCCAAGGTGTCTAGATTGGATTGTTCTCACCTTGAATGAAACCTATTAAGCCACACTCACTCACCATCCCTCATGGCTTGTGGATCAAAGGGTGACAAATTCCCCTATATTAACATGACAAAGATCCTACATTAGGGTAATCCTTTACGACTGTACCTTGCATTAAAGACAGTCCATTAGCAATTCATATCAGCATAATAGTTCCCACAAGTATTGAGCCACTTTACAAACTTTTCACCTCTTGCTTACAATGAAAATGCCTGAAGTAACCTTTTAGAGCCTCATGACTATTCTTCTTCTTGTAATTTGTTTATAGGATGGCTTTGTGAACTTCTTAGGTCTTGATACCCTCAGTGATTACTAGATGAAAGTCTAAGGAGTACTCAAAACCTTTCTTGCAATAATACTCTAGTCTAAATGATTTAAGATAGTCATTAATGCTACTCACAAGTAGGTTGGGGTCAACTAGATAGTATTGTGATGAAGTTTAGTGAGCTAGACACATGGGGACAGTCCTTTAGAGACCTTGATTACATATCTATACTCCCTAAAACTCATAGGATAGTCTTTTGGAAAGTTTATTAGAATAATTCTATGCATGGTTTTAATGGTAAATCAAAGCACAAAAGTTTTTTACAATGTTGCCCCTATTTAGCATTCCTATATTGGTAAGGTGTCGGAAGTCCTTTAATGAAATTATATGTTTATTCCACCACAATATCTCATGATTCTCCATAACCTATGAACCTAGATAAAATATATGATGATATCTTTGATCCCCTCTCAAAATACTATGATATTAATGATCTTGAATCATCCTCCTGGATCCAAGTCATTGTACTCAATCTCATGACAACCATGGCCACCCATAACATCCATCTTATGTGATTGCACTTGAAGTAGGAATGATATAAAAGGTAACCATCCTCAAGTATGACAGACCTCTGCTAGCTTTTAAAACCATTCATAATCATGTTTGAACATCGATCTCCCTTTGCTTGACTCTATGGCAACATCAAAGCATGATTGTTTTACCTTGTGACTATTTTATTACCATTCTTCTTCATGGTATTTTGATAACTACCTCATCATACTGTCTAAGCATCATAATTAAGAGAATATGCCCACTCTCTCACATTGATTGAGGACCACATTAACTAAATAATAAACATGACTGCACCCTGCCTTTGCGACTGTCCCTGAGATCTACCCTGCACAATATCAATCAGAAGGTTGGGAAGAACTGTCTCAAGGGTAGCATATTCCAAAGTATAGGTGTGATAACCTTTTTGCACCATAAAAGACTCAATGACTTCCCTTAGAGACTTATCCTAAAACCACTTAATGAAATTAGGGTCCAGAAAGCTCTCCATCAAACATAAGCCTCAGAGAATGTAGTCATGAATTTACATAGTCATGATTCTCATATAAAGGAAGAACAACACAGATTCCCCTCAAGTTTATTAATATTTTCTCCTCCAATCCTGAGACTAGCCCTCCTAGACAACCTGTAGCAATAAAATCAGAAAGGTAATAAGTTTATCATGAGAAATAAATAGGGAAAAATCAGAAAATCATGTGCCAAAAGGAAAAGCCAACCCTAAAATAAGAAATCCTCGCCCATTTTAGAAAAATAAATAAAGGAATAGGATTCCAAATGCCCAAAACAAATGCAATTAGCTTTATATCCATAGTAGCCACGTGTATGAGGTCATTATATGAATATCCATACAAGATTTCACCAAGTCACCATGATTAGTAAGAATTAATAAGAAAGAAGCATAATGGCAATAATTAGCATTCTAGGGTTTGGGTGCCAATGGCAACTCACCAAACCCTCAGATCAATCTTTATTTGAAGAGATTTTATGATTTAGACTAATACAGATGCTTGAGTATATTATGATCATATTGAGATCTAATCATTGCTTTGTTTCTTGTAAGGTTTTTTCCATGCTTCTAATCATAATAATCAAGGTTATGGGACAACAAGGATATAGAATAGCTCTTGTCATGTCATATGAGGAGATCGTGGCCACAATACCATCAAGATGTTGTGAATTTCAACAAGAAATTTCCATCTGTCGAAACCCTACCATCGTACACACTCAAGAAGGCTTCAGTTTCATGCAGTAGAAAGGTGCTAGGAGTGACATTTTGCATTCCATAGCTTGTGGGGCTGAACGGACTACACCAACACGTCGAGGTGGGTGGGTAAATGCCAAGGGAGGTCTCGTTTTGTGTGCCAAGTGCCCCAATCATTTGGGGCAACAGGCTATTGACAAAGTCCCTTAAGATTCCTAAGATGAAAAAACTGCTAAACTTTGACGGAGCAGTTCTTGAAATTCATGGCAGTTGGGAATGTTTCATTTAGACCTACAGGTGCATGTGGGGTTTGTCTAAAATAACCTCTCTCAGTTTTGTTCAACTCTTGTCTATTTGACCATGCCAGAATCAAACACATTCTTGCAAAATGCTTTAGTTCCATGCAGTAGAAAGGTGCTAGGAGTGACATTCTGCATTCCATAGCTCGTGGGGCCAAACGAACTGTGCCAACACATCAAGGTGGGCAGGTAAATAACAGGGGAGGTCTCATTTCATGTGCCAAGTGCCCCAATTGTTCGGGGCAGTAGGCTACCAGCAAAGTCCCTTAAGATCCCTAAGATGCAAAAACTGCCAAACTTTGACGGAGTAGTTGTCAAAATTTATGGCAGCTGGGAACATTTTGTTTGGACCTACAGGTGCACGTGGGGTCCGTCCACAATAACCTTTCTTGGTTTTGGTCAAATCCAGTCCGTTTGACCGTGCCGAAATCAAATGCATTCTTGCAAAATGCTTCAGTTTCATGCAGTAGAAAGATGCTAGGAGTGACATTTTGCATTCCATAGCTCGTGGGGCCGAACGGACTGCGCTAACATGTCAGGGTGGGCGGGTAAATGCCAAGGGAGGTCTCATTTCATGTGCCAAGTGCCCCAATCGTTTGGGGCAGCAGGCTACCGACTAAGTCCCTTAAGATCCCTAAGATGAAAAAATTACCAAACTTTGACAGAGCAGTTCTCAGAACTCGTGGAAGTTAGGAACATTTCATTTTAACCTACAGCTACATGTGGGATTGATCTAAAATAACCTCTCTCGGTTTCGTTCAAGTCCTGTTCATTTGACTGTGCCGAAATCAAACACATTCTTGCAAAATGCTTCAGTTCCATGCAGTGGAAAGGTTGCTATGTGCCATATTTTTTGTTCTGCTCATGGTGGGACTGAACCAACTGTGCCAACATGTCTGGGTGGGGAAGTAAATGCTAGGGGAGGTCTCGTTTCATGTGCCAAGTGTCTCAGTCGTTCCGGGCTGCAAGCTACCAACAAACACGAAATGTGCTAGATGTCGGTAGCTTGCAGGCCAAAACGTTTGGGATGCTTGGAACACAAAACAAGACCTTCCCTACCATTTACCCACCCATCTAGATATGTTGATATAGTCGTTTCACCCCTAAGACCTATGGAATGCAAACTTTCAGTGTTAGCAACTTTCTACTTTGTCGATAACTTATAGCCCAGAATGAATGGGACACTTGACACATGAAATGAGACCTTCCCTACCATTTACTCGCCCACCCTAACAAGTTGGTCCATTCGGTTCAACCCCACGATGAGCAAAACAAAAAATATGGCACATGACAACCTTTCCACTGCATGGAATTGAAGCATTTTGCAAGAATGTTTTTGATTTCAGCATGGTCAAATGGATAGGACTTGAACGAAACCGAGAGAGGTTATTGTAGATGGATCCCACATGCAATTGTAGGTTAAAATGAAACGTTCCCAGCTGCCACAAATTTTGAGAACTGCTTCGTTAAAGTTTGGTAGTTTTTTCATCTTAGGGATCTGTTGTGATGTTCACAACACGCCCCATTATGCTCCTTAGCAAAATGGGGACCCCTGCTGATGTCTTGTTTTTTGCTTCTGCTTGTGTTTTTTCTGCTTCTTGGCGGTCTGGTAAAAATGAAGGTCAGGTGCATCATCATCATGATATATGATGGGGTAGGTCATCATCATGAGGTCTGTTTGTCAAAGTTCATATTTTGTTTCTGTGACCTCATATTTTGAAAGAGCTTGAAATTTCATGCAAGTTTGCCTTTTACTTCACTTGAAAATTCGTCCATATGTGCAAGTTATGCACGGTCAAAGTCTTGGTCAAACTTGATATTCGCAGGAGGATCATCATTTTATTTTTTATTCTAAGTCATGTTGACAGGATCATCATGATCTTCGCATTATGCAGCATCATGATATCTTTTAGGAAGGTCATATTATAAACTCGGTTTTGCTGAAGAGCATCATCATCATCATATTTGAACCCCCCCCCCCCCCCCCCCCGATAATATCCTGAGGTTCAAATATCATGATGACATTAACTTTAAGTCAGGGTAAGTTCCCCGTCGAAGTGGTCTATTGTATCGCGAGCATCATCATGATATTTCAACATTACCTGATCTTTTCATATCATGTTGATCACCCTTAGAAAAATCCACCTTCGGCATATTTGCATGCGCTTGTTATAATCCTATCGCAGGGTCATCATCATGATATTTGCTGAACTTCGAAATATGATGATGACGGCTTCTTGATCATCATCCTGAGCTGTCACAAGGTCATATTCGCTGAATTCGCTAAGTGTTGAAGACTTCATCATCATAAATCGACGAAGAGGATCATCATCTTCACATCCTCCCGATCTTCTTTGGCAAAGTATCCTGATGATCACCCTATCTATTCAGAAGAGGTGGTCGATATTGCATTTCTTAAACAGCATCATCATATTTTGCAATATCATCCTAGCGCATTTATCATGATGACCTTAACTCATCCTTGTGCTTCGAAGACAAAATATCATGATGACGTCATCATGATAAATCGATGACGAGGGTCATCATCATCATTTTTTATCCTGTCCTGATTGTCAAGATCATCATGATCTTGTTTGTTCGCCCGATATTTCGCCAAGTCCTCCTGCCGAAAATGCAACCTTTTGAGAACATCCTGATGATCATCATCATCATATTTTTATCCTGATCATGATCATCATCATAACATTTTCCCTTCGGCAGGATATTTTCCAAGACATGCTCCGGTTGGCGAAATATCATGATGACGTCATGTTCAAGTTTAACAAAGGACCCGAATATCATGATGACGTCATCCCGATCTGATGAACGAAGAAGTAAATATCCTGATGATCATCATCATCATCATTTTTTCCCTTCAACAGGATATTTTCCAAAACCTGATCCGGTTCCCAAATATGATGATGACGTCCTATTCCAAGTTCGACACAAAAGCAAATATGATGATGATCATCATCATCCTGATCTTTCAAGAGGGTTACCTTGGCCGCGAAAGGGTCATATTCACTATCATGCTCCTTAGGTGACCCGATATCACAAATATCCCCCTGATCTTAACCGAATATGACGATGACGTCATCCTTAGCATTTCAATGGGGTTCGAATATCATGATGATGTCACCATCATCTTCCTTTCCTCAGCAGCAGGATTATATTCGCATCCTCCTATTCTCCTTCATGATGATGATGATGTTGTTGTTCTTTTCTCCAATATGCAGAAGTCAAATATCATGATGACATTCATCTGAACCTTCAGGAGGGAGAGCATCATATTTTCTGAATATTATCATGATGATGAGGTATATCGACTAACCTGTTATTTGACGCACCGACAGCGAATATCATGCCGATGGGCGGGAAATGAGGCGGTGGACATTTTAAAGTGTTTTTTTTTTGGCGCCTCTGGCATTTTTTCGGTCAGCGATGGTTGACCCGTGTAGTTTAAGCAGTCTGAACGCGTTTTGACGCGTTTTTGAGCGATTTTCTGATCCGATTTTCTCCATTCTTGCGCTGTCACCATGATTTGAACGCCTATTTTAATTTCATGCTATTTTTTTATGATAAATGTGAAACTTATTGCTTGTCTTGTCTTGCAGGCTTGCAGTTGAGGAAGCAGCTGGAAAGTCAACACAGTGACCTCATGGAGGCAGAAGATCTGATCTCAGGAGCAAGAAGATAGAGATGAAGTGCAAAGGTCAAGGTCGTTCAAGTGAAGAGGAAGGTCGCAGCTGGAGGTATTTCTGCAAAAGACAAACAGAAGTTATTACCCAGCTGCTGGAACTTCTCAGAAGGGGCAATATTTCGCCCAGATTTGACCACTGCTCTGAGATATTTTTGAGAACTGGTTCACCTGCATTTATTGCTGTAACTAGGGGTTTGAACCAGGGGTTCAGTTAGGTTTTTGCTGTAGTGAGGACAATCAAAATGTCTTTATATTGTGCCTCTCTACACTGTAATACTTTACAACAGGGGCTACAATAGGGATTTTCTAGGAAAATACAGCAGTTAGCTTTGCATAGTTTAGAAGTAGAGGAAGGAGGTCGCCTGTTTGTCTGCAGTAAGGTGCGCGTGGAATGTCTGGCTGCCTTACTGTATCTGTAAAGCTTGTAAGTTCTCTGTAGTATGATCAATGAAACTAAGAGTCATTCTTACATTGTAAATCATGTATGGCTATTCGTTTCTAATACAATAGAATCTAGAGTTCTGCATCTATCTTCTGAGTGTTCTCCTGCTCTTCTTTGTGTTTTGAAATATCTTCTTTGAGAGCTTGCAATTTTAAATGTATGTTTGTGAAAATGCTCAGGACTTACATTTAGGGTTTTTACTGTGGATTTGATCAAATTACTGTGGTATTTACATAGTGGATAACAGAAATAATTAGATCCTTCTGTAGATTAGATGAAGTGTAGATTAGATCTCTCTAACTTTTCCCAACCCATCTGAAATATTTAGCTGAAAACGTAGAAATCTAAAGGAAATTGTCTCAAATCTGAAGAAGCATGCATAACAGAGTCTAAGTAGACAGTTTTCATAAGTACATGAAGAAGGAAGCTGCATAAATAAAAAAAACCATCTGAAACTTGCAGCACAGTAGCACCTTTATGCAAAGGAATGAAGAGTATTGACATATCTCATGACCTCTTTGCATATTCTTAGGCCAGTAAACCACAGAACAAACCTAAACTACGTAAGGCCCCTTGAACATTACAGCTTCACATTGACCAACTGAACTTGACCAACCGAACCATTGTAGACTTGGGATTAGTTGAATCACCAAATGATTCCTTCTTGTCTTTCAAGTATAGTTACAGTTCATTATATGTGAATTTTAACTTATTGTTATGATTGCATCAAAACAATCATCAACAGGATCTTAAGGGACTTAGCCGGTAGCCTGCTGTCCCAAACGATTGGGGCACTTGGCACATGAAATGAGACCTCCCCTGGCATTTACCCACCCACCTGACATGTTGGCCTAGTTCGTTTGGCCCCATGAGATATGGAATGCAAAATGTCACTCCTAGCATCTTTCTACTGCATGAAACTAGAGCATTTTGCAAGAATGCATTTGATTTTGGCACGGTCAAATGAACTGGATTTGAGCAAAATCGAGAGATGTTATTGTGGACGGACCCCACATCCACCTATAGGTCCAAACGAAACATTCCCAGCTGCCATAAATTTCAAGAACTGCTCTGTCAAAGTTTGGCAGTTTTTGTATCTTAGGGATCTTAAGGGACTTTGCTGGTAGCCTACTGCCCCGAATGATTGGGGCACTTGGCACATGAAATGAGATATCCCTTGGCATTTGCCCACCCACCCCGACGTGTTGGCGCAGTCCGTTCGGCCCCACGAGCTATGGAATGCAAAATGTCACTCCTAGCACCTTTCTACTACATGGAACTGAAGCATTTTGCAAGAATGCGTTTGATTCTAGCATGGTCAAACATACAAGAGTTGAACGAAACCAAGAGAGGTTATTGTAGATAGACCTCACATGCACCTGTAGGTTGAAACAAAATGTTCCCAGCTACCAGGAATTTCAAGAACTACTCCGTGAAAGTTTGGCAGTTTTTTCATCTTAGGGATCTTAAGGGACTTTGCCGGTAGCCTACTGCCCCGAACGATTGGGGCACTTGGCACATGAAACAAGACCTCCCCCGGCATCATGTTATCATGTTATTATGTTACAATAAAGAATTACCAACAACCATAGGATAGTCCCTAGATGACTGTCATTAACCCTCATGATTGTCATGAGACATTTACCTAGGGTGAGCAAATTATCAAATTGTCAAAGGTGAGTGTGGATTCTTGTCGGGAACTCACATTGGAGTGAATCTATGTTAAATTGAATCCTTTAAGGGATTGTAAAATTTGTAAAAAGTTGCTCTATGTTTTGAAACCCTAGGTTTTAGGGTTTTGAGTATAGAAAATGAAGTTTTGAGCCATTCCACCAATGAAATGGCCTGAGAACCAGTGGAATGGATGTAGATGGGTAGTGTTTTGTGTTGTTGATGTTGCAGGAGTAGGGGGAGGGTGTTAAGTGCTTGTTTGTTGATGCCCTAGGCTATAAAACCACATGTTTTGGGCATAGACGATGTATAAGAGCTAGGGTTTGTAGAATAAGCTTTGGTAGATTGTGTTAATGGTTGAAATTTGTGTGTATAGACCCCATATGTCATGTTAGAAGCCCTAGAATAAAGAGTTGAAGCTTGGGGATTGAAACTCATATTATTGCCTTGTTGTTTAGTTAGTTTGTGATCATCCACCCTACTTTGCATCAAAATCTCTCCACACCTCAAGATTATTCTAGAGTGAAGTATGGATCAAGTGACTCATGAGATCCAATCCATGAATCATCCTCTCTCTGTCGTCGAGTAGACCTCTTTGATAGTTCAAGCTCATGCAACTCCACCTATTAATACAATCAAACAATATGCACATTACTATAACAAAATGTACATGAAATATATAACATCACATATGTAATTGATCACTTACCGCCATTTGATGATCACTCTCCATCATCTTTTATCTAGCTTCTTTGTCAGTAGTTGGACGGATTGGAGTTGTGACCTCCTGTGAGAAGCATCAAAAAGCAAAATTGACTAAACATAAATATACTGAAGGGAAGCAATTCATACTACTATCTATATACAAAACTAAGTACAAGTAACCATCTAGGAAAATTTTATGCATACTTACAAATTAATCCAACGAACCATCTAGGTCTTCTCTACTCTTTATTGTGTCAAGTATTGCCTCATGGTCAGACTCACGCACCTTCCATAAGGTCTTGTTCAAAGGTCTACCTCGATATTGTATCAAATGAACATTGGTTGCCACAACAAAGTTGGAGTAATGAAGACTCTTTCGATGCATGTCAAAGTCCTCAAACAACCAAACATTAACACTCTTATGTGGGTATCTTCTAAGCCATGTTTGAGTAACAACCACTGAGCCTATAGAGTATTCAATGTTTTCTCCATCTGTAACTGGGGCCTCCAATTTCTTTTTGGCCTCAACACAACAACACAAGTAATAATATGTTCCCTCTTCGTTATCTTCATCTGTAATAACTGCATAAACATGCCCTATAATGATATGTGTAGAAAATTATATGAAATTAGTCAACATTACAAAAATACTACAAAGTTTAAGATAACATTAGGAATTTCAAAAACTATGCAAGTAGATATATTACCTAGTTGAACTAGATCTAATATGTGGTCAAAGTCAACTGATGATTCCATCTCTGTCATTTCTAGTATCGTCAAGGGTCGATACGTGTCAAGTGGGCTAAGATAACTTAACTACCATTCATCAACTGACTCCTTTGACTCGCACTCATTCCAAGCTTGAATTGTACATGAAGAACAAAAACATGCCATCTTCCATGTATGGATACTCCATGAACCTGCAATTGAGCTTCTGAAAGAGTGTAGCTCACTTGATCCTATCAGTGTACAATAGTCCTCATATGGTGCAATGTTAGTATCATCTATCAACCAAAAAAATCTACAAACTAAAGACTTACCTTCATTACTTGGACCCATCGAAGCATTACACCACTCGATAATTGATTTTGCATCTGTCAACTTTGCATTGTCTTTATAGTTTAACTCTTCTCATGCTATGGCTCTTTTGATACATGCTCTTGCACCATCATGCTCCCCCTTTCCATGCCTGGCCTCACAAAAGTTCCACATATGCTGAACACCTATAATATTATGTCTCTTTCTCAGCCAATAGAAATTTTGTGAGTTCTTGAACTGTGATGCACAATTATCCGACCATATGATATGCTGACTGAACGATATGCCCCTTCTAGCCAAATCATTGTAGAACACTTGAAAGCAACCTTGCACGAACTCTGCAGAATGCATGCGATCATTGCTTGTATAAAAATAATACTCCCTTATGATCTTTCTGTCATCCTCTTTACTATCATTCGCATGAATGAATGGGATGTGCACAAATATAGAAACCTGTGTCAAGTTATAATATTGGGATTGTACCTCACACTGTGGCTGTAGACTATAGTTCTCTGCAAAGTCAATGACTGAAACAATGCTACCAACTAGAAATGTGTCCTTGCAGAACTTGAATTGCAAGTCCAACCATCAAGCTCTATGGGCATGTCTTACATACTCATACACTATATTGTCACAAAATATAGACGTAAACTGATACACTGGAATCTTTTGAATAACATATTCACACCTCTTTGCTTCTTTACCATCTTTTGTATTGTATGCCACTGTTTTATACTTTCTAAACTCTTCTAATTTGTTTCCAACTACATGTGTTCTTTCCATATGTTCACATATTGGCATACACTGTAAGCCACCGTAATGCTGACATGTGCCATCCAAGCATAATTTTTTGTAGAATATTTGACCTTCCTCTCTATCACATAAAATTATTGATATGAAGTCTCTTGAAGTAGTTGGTGGGGCACGTATGGCACAATCCTACAAAACATTGTTAGTATGCAAATCTAAACATATAGACCGATAAACATCAAAATGGTTAGAAAATTCAATATGTAATCTACAACAAGTAGTGCGTGTGTGATTTATTTTGACAAAGAAAGATTTTAGCATTTCAAAATATCTTTGAGAAATTTTAATTTGAGGATACATCTCTAGAAATTTACCAAAAAAATATGTTTGAGTCATATCCAAAAAATGCTTTGGATGTGGCTCACGGTTTTGACTACTGATTCTCCTTCTTACAACATCCCTTTGATTCAGAGATACCCTTGTGTAATTCTTGCAAAAGTCTTCAATTAGTGATCTCAAAGCTTCAACAACAACTTTGTCTTTCCATGGCAGTCTCCTAGAGAATGCCCACAATTCATTAGTGTTTGGATCCTCAACTCTTTAACGTCTTCCAATGGCTCTCATTAGAGTTTTTCTATTTATTTTCAATGCTTGACTTGTCTTTCTAATGAGGCAAGCTTTTTTTATTTGTTGGCTTACAATTGTCAATGTAATGACACGTCATGTGACATTACTATCCTTGGTGCATGAGGTGGAACCCACACTCTCATACGCACTCATTAGATTCTTGACAATTGATTTTTCACTTGAGGCATTCGATGTTCTTAGGCCAAGAATCTTCATAGTGGGCCTAAATTTCAGATTTCTCATCAATTCAACAAAGAGTTGACATCTTCCAGTTTTATTTAAATTCTCAAAGAATAATTTCCATATCGTATTCACATATATTTGGCAAGTGCGCATGGGAATCTTATCCTGCATGGGCTCCAATACATTCTCATCAATATCAATTAGAAACTTAGGCTTCCTATGCAAAATTCTAGGAGGCCTTTTAATTGGTAAAGTAGACTCAACATTAGGAATTTCTTCAATATTTACTTGAGATGGGATAGATGACGTACCTTCAATTGGAGGTGAAAAAGATGAAAATGGTGTACCTTCAACTTGAGGTGTGAATGATGGCGTGCCACCAACTTAAGAAGAAAATGTAGATGTACGTTCTACTTCACCTGTGAAAGATGGAGTGTCTCCAATTCGAGAAGATAATGATGGTGTTCCTTCAACTTGACCTATGGACGACGGAGTGCCTCTAACTTGGAGATTCCCTTTCCTCATTGCATGAAGGTTTTGCATTTGTTCCCTTTGTGCTGCCAATTCCATCTCTCTCTTAGATTCATTAGACGTGTCATGTTCCTCTTCAATTGGCAATGGTGGAATGTCTTCTTGTATGGTTGACAATTTCCTACTTTCTCGAATTCACCTTATTCTTTCTCTTTTCCTCTCATTATCAGCTTCATGCTCTTTTGGTGTTAGAGTCTTTTCTCATTTCCTTGGCATGATGATGAATTATACAAGCATGATGAATAAGACAATGATAATTAGAAATTTTATAATGACAATAAATAGCACAGTCAGAATGAATAACAAGGTTATACAAACTTCTGAATAAGACACCTCGTATCAAGATAACTTGAACATACATCAGTCATGGAGTATGCATTTGAACACACATATAAGTCATGTAGTATACATTTGAACATACAAAGTCATGGAGTATACACTCAAATACACAAAGTCATAAATGATGCAGAGGAAGGGTGGAGTTCATGAAAACAGACCCAAAAGACAAATTGTTCTTGCATGTTCTCCATTGCTGCTCCTATGTACACCTTCATATATGACTTCAATGAACTAAGGCAAATCCACTTGGAATGCTTTCAAAAACCTCAATATAGAATTGGGAGCCTCTTTCAAACATTCTAAAGGTGATTACAATAGGTATTAAACACCTAGACTCAAAAGCAAACCCTAACTTGCTTGGGTGCCAACACTTACTCAATGATTGTAAAACTAGTCCTCTTAGGATAGTCATAATAAAACTTGTCTAACCCTTGAAGAATGCTCTAAAATCCTTTGTTCAGGTCTGTAGGACCTTCTAAGACCCCTTCCCAACAAGGAATATGCACAAACAACACTTTTAGACTTATATTTGTTGAACTTCCAATTGCTGCCCCAACACTGTCATACACAATCATTTAGGACAGTCATCACACTTTGTCAAATAATGACCAAGAAATATTCAAAACTCCTTGAGCAGGTCTAAAAGACCATAGATTCTTCACACCTTTGGACTCCTATATGAGTATCAAATCATTATTTTAGGTTTGGAAATCATGAATTGTATGGTTAATTTTTTACATATAGGAGTTGTATGGAGGTGATTTTGAAGGATGACAAAATGAATGCCATAAGAAGGGGACTATTAATCAACATAAATTGACTATCCTAATAGTCTTAAACCAGTCCAAAAACTTTGTGATAGTTAAAAGAGCATTAACCCTTGAAGATAACCTTTTTGATACTCGTGACAAAAGATCAAAGACATCTTAAGTAATGCATAAATTAAAAACAACTTCATGATGGTCATGACTATGGTAGTGGATTGTTATATAGAATTGTGACTCTCCTACACTCATGAAAACCTCCTTTTTAGTGTTTTATCTCCTTATAACACCCTTTGTATCATCTTGTGTATACCCTAAGACAACCCTTAAACCTCTTTTTCATGGAGATTTCTTAGATAATGGGTAGGATACAAATTTTTTGAAAGCAATTAGGCCTAGGGATTTGAGCATTTTATAACAATTTTCCTAAAACTGGTTTGAAACCCTTGTTTAACTGCCTTGAAGGCAAGAAAAATATAAAACCCACCATTCCTCTGGTGAAATCTCATGAAACTTGGTGGAATGGATGGGGTTAGGGTGTTTTTGGTTTCTACAACGTTGCAGGAGCGGGGAAAGGCGTTGTGAGCAAGTTTGTTGATGCCCTAGGCTGAAAATTTCATGTTTTTGGGTATAGAATGTGTAAATGAGTTAGGGTTTGTAGAAAATCTCTTGGGAAAAGGTTTGTAATGGTTGGAATTGTTTGGGTAGACCATTTTTGACATGTCTGAGGTGTTGGTGTGAAGATTTGAAGTCTGGGTTTTGAAAGTCTCATTGTGACCCATTCAAACAGGCTAAATTAGCCCTCATCCAAAGCATAGCAGCAAATTTTTTATCATTGTGTTACAAAACAACCACACTTGATTTCTTAATATGTTGAGTAGGGTCAAAAAGGGTACTCAAATCTATGTTCATATTCTGGGTATGAGTTCTGGTTAGGAAATTATGTTGGAAAAGGTTAGTTTGCTGCCCTACAAGACCTAGTGGTAGTTTGTGAAGGAAACCACTTTGTTTGAGGTGTTAAGACTTTGACAAAGTGTTGTTTGCGTTAGTTTGAAGACAACCACCCTGCTCTACATCACATCTATGAGGGCAGTCATAACAGTCCTAACTTTATTCGTAAGGTTCTAAGAGGATTATTTTAGAGATTTTTTAATACAGACAAAAGGTGAAAGTTTGAAGAAGATCAAGACCAAGTGCTCATAAAGGATTGTCATGCCATAACTGATTTATTCAAAAGGATAACTTCATATTCATAAAATTTGGATTGAGTTTGATTTCATTTGAGGTGGTGTGATGGAGTTTAATTATGTTCAATAAGTTTCACATACGACTGTCCTAACACTGCAAACCATTAAAACACACATGAAGGAAATCTAAATTGCTGAAATACATAGTGTGCAATTGATAGAGTAGTCCTAGGGATAGCCATCTAGGGTTATTGTGATTAGATAATTATCGAATGATGAAGCCACTATGACATGATGAATTATACGAATCATGAAGACAATGATGGAGATCCATGGAGAAAACCAAGGAGGACAAGATAAGACACGAAATTTGTGAAGTTGCCAATGGCAACAAATTTACCACCTAGCCGTCCTTAACTAATCCATGATTGCAAATGGATGTATTTTGGATTCTATTGACTAAAAGTGACTTATTTATGAATTGGTGCATAAGGAATGTCCTAGCCCAAGACACTAAAGAGGTCTCCACATCCTCCAACCTTCTCCAAGAGAATTCATACTATGAAACATGCATGGAGAAGTTATCAAAAGGACACCTAACAATTATGTCTAAATGATCAATAGAGACAAGTAGGATTGTCATAATAGGGGGCATAGGATAGTCTAAGATTCAAGCCATTGCATGGTTCTATTAAATGAATTGAATTATGCATGTATTAAGGAATAAATCCTTCTATATCATCCTAGGGCAAAAATTAAGAGTCTTCCAAAATAAATTTTGGCTCCATTGATCATGAATATGAGTATGACAAACAATTGTTCACTAAAATTATATTATGAAGTATTTGATAATGTTTTTCTCTTGTATAGATAAAAATAGGTGAAATGAAGGCATGAAGGGCTGAAACAAGGTGGAAACATGAGGAATTTGGAGTCTCTTTGACTGAACTAACTGATATACCTAGACACATATATATCTTAGAACATAAAGACATAAAGACATAAAGACATAAAGAACATAAGAACATATATATGTGAATTAAAATGGACATAAGTTGAACATACCTTAGAATTTGATATTGTAGTTGACCAATTCTCCAAAATATGGCTTCAAAATCCTCAAATTCTTCTTTTTCGCAAGTTTGATTATGAATTCTATATAATTCTAGAATATGATTAGTGAAATTTATGGAAAAAACAAACATATATCATCAAATTCAATCTATATATATATTGACCTATTTTCCTCTGCCCAGAGTTAAACAGTTCACCTTGTATTTTCCTTGAAAATCTTTAGAAGATGCCCATACAAAGCTTAAATCTTCCAAATACTCACGTTGTGTTTTGCCAAATTTCCCAAAAGTCTCACCTTGGGAATCTTTGCAACAAACCCAAAAAAAACCCAGAAATCTTTTAGCTTCAAGCATTTTCTATCGCACAAGTTTCTCATTTTCATAACTTGTATTTTGTATGCATTCTTGAATGTACATTTGCATATACATTCACCTTTGTACATACAAGGGAATATGCAAAGGGTTATACAAGGTTTTGCTTGTATATCGCCAATGTATGTTCGATATACAATGAAACATACAAAGCTGGAAACATGCATTTGCTGTACAGTGGAAGGTTCATCGGCCAGATCAGCTTCATCGGCGGCCAAGTTTAAAGTCTCCCTGATGGCCGATGTATATGCAAAGATCCTTGTATGTTTTCACATACAAGGCCGATATACAAAGATAACATACATCAGCTATAGTTGATTGTACATTGGCGGTGAATATACAAAGGGTCAGGTACAAGGCTTGACATACAAAGCCTTTTGCATATTGGCAATATACATTTGAATATACAAAGGCCGAATGTGCAAATGGTGGGGTCCACGATATACAAAGGCGTTTGTATATTGATGACATACAAAGCAAAGATACAAGTCAGATATGCAAAGCAATATATGCAAGGGAAAGTGATTCAAAGCTAGGGCCCACCACTTGTATATTTGTGATTGTATGTTTGCACATACAATCAAATATGCATTCCTAATATACAAGCCAGATCTGAAAGGAACGTGCATTCGAGTTGATAAGGGCAGAATTCCACAGTTTGTATGTATATTTTGCTTGTATGTTCGCATTGTAAATGCGACATACATTGGTTATATACAAAAGGAACATGCATGGCTTGGACCTGATGGTGATTGCAATACAGTTAATGATGGTTTCAGGTCCACAACTTGTATACATACAGCATTGTATTTTGTGATATACATTGGAAATATACAAAGGCAACATGCAAGGCGAACCCGAATTAAAAATTAAATTCGGCAGAATACAGGCATTGAGTCCACGGCTTGTATGTCAAGTGCATTGTATGTATGCCAATATACAAAGAGAGTTAGATACAAGCCAAATTTCAAAAATGTTTCCAATCTGCTTTATAAAAGCGTTGAGTCCGTGACTTGTATGTATAAGGGCATTGTATGTTACGACATACAAATGAAAAGATACAACAGAAAAGATGCGAGGCGGACCTGACCTAGAGATCAAGTTTGGCATATTCAGTGTTTGAGTCCATAGTTGCATGTATGTTTGCGATTGTATGTTCTCATATACAATCAGATATACAAAGGTCATTGGCCAGACAGAATGCATTGGCAGCTTAGTTCATAGTCATTCCGATCGCCGATATGCATATATAGTTTTCAGCGATGCTTCTCAAGACCAGCTCAACAACGAATCAGGTGATGACACGTGGTAGGGGAAATGCATGCAAAAGGTGATAGAGAAGTAAAAGGGCCCGCCCTTGTATTATATTGTATATACAATGTGACATACATTTGAAGATACAAGCATATATACAAAGGTCTTTTCAAAAGACAAAGCCCGTGCTTGCATGTTGGTATATACAAAGCGCTTTGCACATACATAGACATTTCAGAGGCCAATTTAGATAGCAATATATATGCAGATGCAAGGCGATATACACAAGTAGTTGACCAAAACTTTGACCGCCTGTATCTCCTCCATTTTAGCAAATTTTGACATGCTGCAAGAGGCAAAGATGTATGTTTTTGTCCCCTCTTTCATTTGGCAGGGTTTTCAGGGGTTTTTGTCACTTTTCATTTTCAGATCTGGATTTGCATGTTTTGGGCGAGTAGACATCTCAGCGACCATTTTGAGTAGATGCAGATATTTCTTGCATTCATTGCTGCACAAAGATGAAGCTGCTCGCATTAATGATAAAAATATCTCTCCACCGCCTTGTTTCAGATTGATGATGCAGCAGCTGCATTAAAGACTCATAAATATCTTTTATCTGCCCAGTGCCAGATATTTGACGCCATAACTTCTGCAGGTGGACAGTCATTCAGAGAAGATATTTTCCCTGTTGCAGCTCATAGAGCGATTTTTGTAACCGACCTAGGTTAGTTTTGGAATGCTATATATATGCATTCGAAAGATGCAAATAGGGTTGGAATTTTTTTTGAGCATTGAAGCTTTTTCTGTTTCCAAACAGAGCTTTCTGCTACTGTAATTTGGCCTTCCCATTAAATATATGCAAGTTATTTTACCTCTTTCACTGATTTTCTAAGTTTTAGTGTGAATCTTCATGTGATTGTCTGTGAATATTTCATTTCTCTCAATCATTATGTTCCTCACCTCTGCTAGGATCATTTGAACCTGTGTATGCCTACTTGCTGTATCTAGTTACGTTGTGCACTTTCTCAGTTCCATGAAGGTTTCTTTTAATTAGTCTAGTGCATCACCTTTAGTTTCAGTTTCCTTGTTTTCCATTTTTATTTAAAAGTATTCCTTCTCCCTTTCCCTTTGAGGATTTAGTAGTTTTAGGTGATAACCAGTTACGGAAGCTGACCTTCTCCAGAGGTCTAATCTCATTTAGCAAAGTCCCACACTTAGAGATCATTCCCATGTTATTCCAGATTGCTGAAGTTTCACAGCTGCAGCTAGGGTTCAAATCTGGGTGATAACAATATCAATGGTAATTAGCTTTGAAACAATATCACACATGAAACATGAAACTTTTAGTTTAAATAATAAATTTTCTCCAAAAACATGCAAAATCAGTTCTTCTATGTTGAAAAAAGAAAAAAAAGGTGGTGGATTGATATAAAAATGATTCTCAATAAGTCAAACAACATGAAAAGCATTTTCTTGTTTGATATACTCGTGAAAAGCAGGAATAATAGTCATGTGGGGTCTGAAACATGGATCCCACATGCTTTTTTACCATTTTTCATGCTTCCTAAAATAAACTCGCGTTATAACGTGAGCGCGTTCTGGGAAGCATGAAAACATAAAGGTTCATGCATGCAAAAATCCTAAATAATACTAGGAGGGACAAATGTGGTTCATGAAATAGAACTTTTTAGTACTAGGAGGGACAAATGTAACCTTATATCTACATGGGAGAGTCTCTCTCTCTCTCTTCATTTCTCTATCCTATATATAGAGAGGGATCGAGAGACATGGAGAGATAGAGAGGGACATGGACATGGATTGGGAGAGAGCTCGTGGACATCCAAAACGAGATGGAGAGATAGAGATAGAGTTAGAGAAAGGAAAAAATATATAAAGAGGGGCAAATAGAGAGATAGAGGGATAGGTGGAGATAGAGACGGGGAGAGGGAGAGATGGGGATTGAGATAGACAAAGGGGCTTATAGAGGGAGAAAGATAGAGATACATATATAGAGAGAGGGGAGATATAGGGAGATAAATCTAGGAAGGGAGAGATAGATAGGGAAACACAGAGAGAGGTATAGAGGGATATATTAAGAGATAGGGTTATGCGAATAGATAGAGATAGGGAAAGAGATTGAGAGATGTCTAGAGACATAGGGAGAGAGATTTCAAGAGGTAGAGGGATGGGGAGAGTGATGGGGAGCCTCTATTGGTAAAACTTACACCGTCGGCGAACTCTGACCAAGGTCTGCCAATACGCTGATTCCTTTCGATGAATCTTTGTCGACGTACATTGCCTCTTGTCACTCTGATACTCTCGGTCGATAAGACCAGCATCGTCAGCACAACGCCAAGTCATCCACCCGACGCACCTTGTCACCTCGATATGAATCTTGGGCCATGGCTTTCTTTCAATGGCTCAAACCTCTCTTCAGCCAGACTATCCTTGTCGCTCTGAGTAAGGAATGCTTCATCGATGGCCTCTGTCTCACCGATAACAACTCTCTAACTCCTCTGATCCAAACCCTAGCACATGGAGATGCTAGGCTGCCTACTGTGCACAACCCTCGATCTGGAACATCTGCACCGCCGAACCATGAAACATAACAGGAAACAAACGAATATGGTACAATGAAGCCATTCCACTGATTTCGACAGAAATCTCACTAGTGGAATGCTTCACATCGACATTTTGCAACAACGAAAATACAGAAAGGAAAAGAAATCTACAGCTATGCAATTTGTATTTACAGAGAACGGAAAACAAATTGACGACATAGAATAGTTTGATTTCTCCTTCACAATGCTCGATTACATTCGCATAATTGCATTCAATTACAATATCATATGACTGATTACAATCTCTAATCTATATGCCTTTGATTCATTTCTTTGGGGTTTATAAGCTTGCCAGAGGAACACCAACCGTATTCCAAGTGGCTGGGAGACTGATTCCAAGTGGCTGGGAGAAAAACTAACTGATTCCAAGTGTCTAAAACTAACAACTTGACAAAAGTGACCTAAGTCACTAGGGACTTACAAACATAAAAGAACAATGCATTGGTCGAATAGACCTTATTACAACATAAAACATGTTTTAAAATAGAACATGAACTTAAATGCCTCATGGAGGCCACCTTGTGTTAGGTGCTCCTGCACCATACACCCCACCTAGAAAAGAACTCATGTCCCATGAGTTGATTCTTTGTCTTGCACCATCATTATCCTTTGCTGCATCATGCCTTCCCCATGATCTCTGGACTGCAACTTGCTTCCATGGAAGCAAAAATTCATGTATAGCATTGTAGGCTCTACTCAGACCTTGCCATGAATGAGTGCTTGCAACCAAACTTGGATGTTGCATGCCATGATTGCTTACTGTCATATCTGCTTGAACACCTGCATTCAAAACCTTGTTTGATGCTTCTTGTACTACTGCTATGGTAGAATATGTTTGCCTTTCAACTCTTGTTGGCTCTAGAGGACAAACAATGGTCCCTACTATGATAGCATATTCTGCTTTCCAATCAACTTGTGGCTACTTGCAAACCTGCTCTTTGACCTTCATCTGATCCATTTTAGACATTACCATCTGATCTCCATCATTCAAAACTGAAATCACCTTCAAACTTTGACCTTTGGTAACCTCACTCCTTGAGACATCCTCAATTGTCCTTGTTTCTTCTTCATTGATCTTCACAAACTCTTTCTTACCCACCAAAATAATCTTGGCTGCCTTCTTTGCTTCAGTATCCTCCTGCAATGGTGTCATCACAAAAGTCTTTCCATCCTTCTTGATGGTGTATGTGTTAGCATATCCATCATACAATGCTTGCCTATCAAATTGCCATGGCCTACCTAAAAGTAGGTGACAACACTCCATGGGCAAAATGTCACATAAAATTCTCTCCTTATATTCTCCAATCTGGAAATCAACATATGCCTGTTCATCTACCAAAAGTGATTGACTATCACTTACCCAAGATGCTCTGTAAGGAGTTTGATGAGGAATCCTTTCTATGTTCAATTTATCCACCATTTCCCTAGACACCATATTATCTGTTGAACCAGAAACTATGACTACCTTGCATATTTTACCTTTGCTTTTGCAATTGATCCTGAAAAGTGCTCTCCTTTGTGATGGTTTAGTCTGCACTGGTTCTTTGAGTAGTGTCCTCTTGATCATCAAATTTTCTCCCACTTCTGATGTCAAATTCACTTAAGGAGATGTCACACTCCCTGCATCCTCTTGAGTCAATGTGGTTCTTCTCTCATTACCATGAGAAGTTGAGGCCTTCTCTGGACACTTATAGGCCAGATGCCCTATCTGATTACAATTATAGCATCTCATGTTGGAGAACTTGGATCCTCTGTCTGATCCATTTGTCCCACCTCTTTCATTAGGACTTCTTCCTCGGTAGCCTCCTCTGTTACTTGAGTCTCCAATTTGCTCTTCTTGGCTAGACTCACCACTAGGCCTCTGGTTAGGACTTCTGCCTCCAAAACGGCCTCTAAAATTTCTGTCACCTCTTCCTCTACTCTGCTACTCACCTTTCCTCTTTAGCTTCTCTTCAGCTCTTAATGCTACTTGAAAGCATTTTTCCACAGTTTCAGGCGTAAATAAACTTATCTCATCTTGAATATGGATCCTCAGACCATTAGATACCTTGCTACCTTGGCTTTTTCATCCTCCATGTACCCACAATGAAGAGTGTATTTGTGAAACTCCTCGGGGTAAGTAGCCACATCCATATCTTTTTGTTTAAGGTTCTGCATTTTCCTGTAAATCTACACCTCGTAGTCAGATGGAAGGAACTGGGACTTGATCTTCTCTAGCATTTTGCTCCACGAAGATATCATACTCTTCCCATTCTTTACCCTTTCTCCTTGGGTGTAATTGCACCATGTAAGGGCAGCACCTTTGAGTTTAGTTTTTGCTACTTAACCCTCTTACTTTCAGGAACTTCTTTGTACTCAAAGTAGTTGTTGAGAGCCTCAATCCACTCCATGACTTCATCAGCATTCATCTTCCCACTGAACATGGGGACATCTATCCGAGCCTCTGAAGAGTCCTTGCCAATTGCCTTGATGCCTTCCATAAATTACTTTTGTTCAGCTGGTATCTTTGCCTCTTCTTGTTCCTCTTTCTCTTCTTCTTCATCTGAATCTTCCTCTATCCTTTTGCCTATCTTCATTGCCTTCAATTTTGCCTGGAGTGCTTCCCTGACTCCAGTTTTGATCATCTCTTCCATCTCTTGAAATGTCTTGACCACTTCGGTGGTCATCCCCTTTGGAGGCATATCGCTAGCCTCTCCTTCGCTTTCTCTGTCTAACATAAATATTCACAAACAATGCCAACACTTCTGCAAATCCTTAATTCGACTACAACACAATGCTCAATCAGTTGTCTATCCTACACGCTGCTTCACAGACCCATTCCTCTCATCCAACAATAGATCCTGGAGATGCACTACCACTCTCTCTTGCAGTGGCCTCACTCTGCACCCTCTTCCAGCCAAATCTCTATTGGTGAATGGTCACAACAGACCTCATCATCATCTGCCCACACACTATAGGAATAGGATTCATCTGCCTTTAGAAAATCAAATACACAACTGCCTAGACCTTTCGCTAGCTCTGATACCAATATGATGGGGAGCCTCTATTGGTAAAACTTACACCATCAATGAACTCTGACCAAGGTCTGCCGATACACCGATTCCTTCTAATGAATCTCTGTCGGCGTACATTGCCTCTTGTCACTTCGATACTCTCATTCGATAATACCAGCACCATCGGCACAATGCCAAGTCGTCCACCCGACGCATCTTGTCACCTCGATATGAATCTTGGGCTGCGGCTTTCTTTCAATGGCTTGAACCTCTCTTCGGCCAGACTATCCTCATTGCTCTGAGCAAGGAATGCTTCGTCGATGGCCTCTATCTCACCGATAACAGCTCCCCAACTCCTCCAATCCAAACCCTAGCACATGGAGATGCTAGGCCGCTTATCGTGCACAACCCTCGATCTGGAACATCTACACCGCCGAACCATGAAACATAATAGGAAACAAATGAATATGGTACAATGAAGCCATTCCACTGATTTCGACAGAAATCTCACCAGTGGAATGCTTCACATCGACATTTTGCAACAACGAAAATATAGAAAGGAAAAGAAATCTATAGCTATGCAATTTGTATTTACAGAGAATAGAAAATAGATTGACGACATAGAATAGTTTGATTTCTCCTTCACAATGCTTGATTACATTCGCACAATTGCATTTGATTACAATATCATATGACTGATTACAATCTCTAATCTATATGCCTTTGATTCATTTCTCTGGGGTTTATAAGCTTGCCAGAGGAACACCAACCCTATTCCAAGCAGCTGGGAGACTGATTCCAAGCGACTGGGAGAAAAACTAACTGATTCCAAGCGGCTGGGAGAAAAACTAACTAATTCCAAGCGTCTAAAACTAACAACTTGACAAAAGTGACCTAAGTCACTAGGGACTTACAAATAGAAAAGAAAAATGCATTGGTCGAATAGACCTTATTACAACATAAAACCTATTTTAAAATAGAACATGAACTTAAATGCCTCATGGAGTCCACCTTGTGTTAGATGCTCCTGCACCAGAGAGAGATAGAGAGGTAGCGAGGGATAGATTAAGAGATAGGGATCCATATGTCCAGAGAGATAGAGATAGGGATCCCTATTCTCCTCTCTACCTAAACCATAAACCTAACATCTAAACCTTAACCCCTAACCCCTAAACCATAAACCCTAAACCCTAAATAATGCCCCTAAACCCTAACCCCTAACCCCTAAACCCTAAAAATGAGTAACCCTAAACCCCTAAACCCCTAACCCCTAAACCATAAAACCTGGAAGCAACCCTAAACCTCTATCTCCCTATCTCTCCCAATCTCTGTTGGTCCCCTTGTTCTATCTCTCTCTAAACTTTAAACCCTAACCCCTAAACTCAAGTAACTCTAAACCCCTAACCCCTAAACCCTAAATCCTAAATTTGAGCATCCCTAAACCCCTAAAGCCTAAATAATTCCCCTAAACCCTAACCCTAAAGGTGTTCCCTAAACCCTATTTACTTGAGCAACCCTAAACTCATGTAAACCTCAAATAGTGAGGGAGGGAGAGATAGAAAGGTAGAGTTAGAGAGAGGGGATTGAAAAAGAGAGCAAGATAGAGAGACAAGGAGAGAGAGATAGAGAGGTAGGTATAGTTAGAGAGAGGGATAGAGGAGATAGAGATATCTCTCCCAGGTTCGGTCTCCTCTATATCTCCCTATTCTCTTCTCTACCTAAACCATAAACCTAAACCTCTAAACCTTAACCCCTAAACCCTAAACCCTAAATAATGCTCCTAAACCCTAACCCATAACCCCTAAACCCTAAAAATGAGCAACCCTAAACCCCTAAACCCATAACCCATAAACCATAAAACCCAGAAGCAACCCTAAACCTCTATCTCCCTATCTCTCCCAATCTCTATTAGTCCCCTCGCTCTATCTCTCTCTAAACCCTAAACCCTAAACTTGAGCATCCCTAAACTCCTAAAGCCTAAATAATTCCCCTAAACCCTAACCCTAAACCCTCCTATTTACTTGAGCAACCCTAAACTCATGTGAACCTCAAATAATGCCCCTAACCCCTAAACCCTAAACTCGAGCAACCAGGCTAAACACCTAAACATATAGTTCGACCTGGGATGATGGAGGATCAATGGGAAATGGATGTAGAATTCTTGGATCTTGATTAAATCATTATACTCATTGGGATGTGATTCAAGATCTAGGATCCAAGATATTTGTTTGATTGTCTATGTTTTCTTGGGGACCAAGTGTCTCATCATGGGATATTGATGGATAATGAATAGGACTAGCATGGGATAATGGATAGGGCTAATGGGATGATGGATATGAGTGATGTGGGAACTTACTTGCTCATGGATAAGATCTTGATCATAGATAATATCTTGATCACAAGGAGGATAAGCATGGATAGCACAATATTAGATATGGATAGGGTAAGTGGGGATGCATTGATATTCATCGGATTGGGGAGTAAGAGGTGGTGATGGGGGTTCACTAGGAGATGTTGGAGGATTAATGATGGGATCGATGTACATAGAGGTTGACCATGAGATGGTAAAGGAACTGAGATGGGATTAGATGGGATGTTTGGTTTTAGATTAGGATGGGTGGTTAGTGTTTCCACATTCTTTGGACTAGGCTCTTAATGTATAGCTATTGGGCTTCTTAGATGGATGTGATGGGTTCTTGGATCCAGGATCAATAATCTTTGGATGTTTGACAACATGGCTACATGATGGGGTTTGACTTGGACTTATGGTAGGAGACTCTTCAATGAAATGAATAGACATAGGAGTGGATGATGGTATTGGAGTGGTATACATGTTATTAGGAGGTTCTTTGTTAGGCTCAAGGATAGGAATTTGAGTACATGATGTTCTTAGATTCCTTGCTAATAGTCCTTGGGTCACATCCTTCATGGCTTCATGGGTTGATGGACTAGGATATGCATATAGTTGATGGATAATGATGGAAGATGTTGCGGGGTTAGGATTAGGATCGAGTGAATGGATATAGGAGGCCTAGATGGATTAGGATTGGGAGTGTTAGAGGGGAATGAAATTGGATCAGTGGATTTGGATGGCTCCATATCTTTGCTTTTATTTTTGGATTTTTTAAAGACTCTTTGGAGAAATTTTTTCAAGTGTTCATGGGTTGATGGATTAGAGCTTAGAATGTTTGATGGCATATTAGATAATGAGTTATATGGTGTATGGATGATAGGGATTGATGGATTGGGCGATGGGTGGACTAATGCATTAGTATTACGAGGATTGGAGAGAAATTATAAAATAATTCCTCTTTAACCCTAACCCCTAAACCCTAAACTTGAGCAACCCTAGAAACTCATAAACCCTAAATAATTTACCCCTAAAGGTCTGAGCAACCCTAAACTCATAAACCCTAAATATGCCCCTAAACTTGAGCAACCCTAAACCTCTCTCTCTCCCAAAACCCCTAAACCCTAAATAATACCCCTAAAATCTAACCCCTAACCCCTAAACCAAAGAAACCCTAAACCCCTAAACCCTAAATAATTCCACTAAACCCTAAACTTAAGCAACCCTAAACTCATAAACCTGACCAACCCTCTCTCTCTATCTCCAAAACAAGAAAACTAGGACTCTCTCTCTCTCTCTGCCATCCATCTCCATCCTCTCTCCCTCTTCCTCCCTCTCCTCTCACATGTCGACAAAGAATATGGAAACAAGAAAACTAAGACATGCAAAGAGGGACGAGGATATAAATTGGGATGATGAAATAGAAACAAGATAATTTATGAAATTTCATTGGATGGGAAGAATGATGAGGAGAGGTAGAGAGGGGAGGGAAGTAGAGAGTGAGAGAGAGGATAGGAGGTAGAGACAGGAGGGAAGTAGAGAGTGGGAGAGGATTGTAGGAGGTAGATAGGGGAATGAAGAAGAGAGAGAGGGTAGGAGGTAGACAGGGGAGGGAAGTAGAGACTAAGAGAGATGGTAGGAGATAGATAGGGGAGGGAAGTAGAAAGTGAGAAAAAGGGTAAGAGGTAGAGAGGGAGGGGGGGAGAGAGTGAGAGAGAAGGTAGGAGGTAGAGAGGCGAGGGAAGAAAACACTCAGAAAGAGGGTAGGAGGTAGATAGGGGAGGGAAGTAGAGAGTGAGAGAGAGGATAGAAGGTAGATAGGGGAGGGAAGAAGAGAGTGAGAGAGAAAGTAGGAGGTAGAGAGGGGAGGGAAGTAGAGACTCAGAGAAAGGGTAGGACGTAGAGAGGGGAGGGAAGTAGAGAGTGAGAGAGACAATAGGAAGTGCAGCTGCCCTTGTAGACATGCATGTAAAGTGTGGAAGCATAGACAAGGCATGTCAATTGTATGATGTAACACCTCAAAGAGATGTTCTATAATGGAATGCAATGATCGCAAGATATGCAAAAAATGGATTTGTTGAAAAGGCTTTAGAAACTTTCAAGAAAATGCAATTGGCATGTGTATTGCCAATTATGCTCAAGGTTCTTTGACGTGTTTTTATGAGTTTTTAGCAAAATCTAGAGATAATCTGGAGCGTGCTCCCCATCAGGATGGCACTTTTTTCAATGAAAACTAAAAAAAATACCACTGTAATCTTAAGCTCTCTGTTAGCTATCTAACCATATAATTTTTTTCACATTTTGAGTATGTTTAGTGTTTCATCTTGAATTTCTTTTGTTAGTGTGTCCATTTTTTGTCAAAAACCAGTGTCTAGTATTTTTGACTTTTTTTTAATTGTTCATTAAAATTTGAAATAAGTTATATTTTTAGAAACTAGACTCCATTCTACACGAATTCTTTTTTTTTTTAATTTTCAATTAGTTTTCAAACATTTTAGGGGGGAGCATGCTCAAATTTCTATTTTTAGGATGTGTCCACTTTAAAAATTACTAAAAAATCAATTATTCATTAAAAAATTATCAGAAAAATTAGGGATAAACTACATGGTGTTAGCTAATTTCTCATTGGAGTGATTATTAAAATACTAAAAAAGTTCAACATTTTAGGGGGAGCACACCAAACGCTATGTTATGTTTTTTTGATAAAAACAGGACCAATTTGTGTGCTCCCCCTTTTTGAACCCCTTAATCTCAACCATTTTTGGAAAAAAAAATTAGTAGTTTAGAAACTAGATTCGGAGCACTACAACTCTTGTTTTTGTTCCATCTTCAAATTTTGAGTGTAGCTATCTTCAATTTCTCATCCAACATCAATGTTTCCTAATTTCAGAAAAAAAGTGGCAACTTAAGGCCCCATTTTGGTCCCTCATCTTTGTGCACTTACCCAAAGTGTATAAAACTCTTAGTGTTGAAATACACAACGTGTAATTGAAAAATGTGAAAGTTTCAAAGAAAGGATGCAAAAGTATGCAAAATTAGATTTGAATGAATGTTGAAAAGGAGTAGCAAAATCTGAAAATGAAATTTTGACTACAAACCCTAGTTCTTGCAAAGACTAAGTTATATGAAAAAATGTAACTTTTTAAGAAAAACCCTACCAATTGAAAATTTTAAATGCAATGTTTGATATGAAGCAATGATGAATTACTGTAATAAGGATTGGACTTGATACAAAAATAAGAAAATTAAATCTTTTTATCATATGCAATACCAAATATGCAAAACTTTGCCTTAATGCAAGCCTAAAATGCTTATTTTTTCAAAAATTTTCAAATGTATGCTAGATTTTTCAATGCAAGATGATTAATATGATATGAATGAATGCAAAGACTGATTACAACACTCAGAAAGATTAAAAATGCTCACTATTCCAGGTACACCAAAATGTTATGTATGAAAAGTGGGAATATGGTGGATAGTGTTAAAGTCTATCAAATCAAACCCTCCTTTCACAATAACACTCAAGGACAAAAACCAAGCCAAGTCACTACAAATGAATGAGGACTTAGCTATAGGTTTGTGTACTCAAGAATGATATGGAAAGATTGATTAGATTGAGATATTTGTCAAACTCTAGATTGGATAAGCCTCAAATCATAATTATAATGCAATCAAGTACAAATAGATAGAATGCTACAAGAAATCGTACAGGAAGATGTCCAAGGATGATCAGAAACTTACCATAAGTTGAGTTTTTAGAAACAGAAACTTTGCATACTATGGGGTGGGTGCCTAAGTCCAATAGGGCAGTTTTTTTGTAGATCTAGAGCAGTGATGTCAAACTGTGTTTAGCTCCTTAGTTCGGGGTCAAGCCTATTAGGAGGACTACGGGGTGGGTACCCTAGTCTAGTAGGGAGGAATATCAACAAACTTCTGCAAGATCTTGAATCCTTATCCTTCAAACAACTTCTCTACACATGCACTTTTCCAAATCCCGCACCTATAACCTGCAATCACAAAGAGAGGGGTTGGGGGTTGTGGTGTTTAGGAGCTTGCCTCGGTCAAGCCCCAAAATGACATCCAAGTCTTCCAACACTATTGTTAGATAGAGTGCATGCCCAAGGAGGGTAGAGGCAAAATCCAATGATGAAATGAAATGATTGAAACACAAATTGATGTCACCTTAGAGGTGAAACCCTCATGGAGATGAAGTGATGCAGTGGCATCCCGCTTCTTCTAATTTTGGTTTGTATTTATTTTTAAGTGTGGGGTTTTTGTTTGCTATGTTCGTGCAACCTATGATGATCTTCCTGTCCGTTTCTAAACTCATATTTGGCATATTTCTAAATAAATCATGGTTAGTAGTTTAGGATAGCTGGAGAAAGCAATTAGAAGTTCTTTGTGATCGACCAAAATAGAAACAACATTAAAGCCTCTTAATGACCAATGTTGCCCTTAGAATAAACATTTCTATCTACAATCGATTTGTTCATGGCATACTTGGCATCATAGGATATTTATTTCTCTGGCAGAGATGGTTTTTAATTCTTCAGCAACAGATATCAATGTGTGAGGACGTGGGAGCAATGGTTACAAGGTTATGGACATTGTGGCTGCAATAATGTAGGAATCTTCCTACTTCTGTAGAACTTTTAAACAAGCATGGCTGGCCCCATTCGCAGGTGTATATTGATTGATGCCTATATAAGGAGAAAGATGGATAACAACAAAGGGTGATATGAGGAATAGAAAAGAGTTTTGAAGAGAATAGATTTTCTCTGAACTGAATGTGGAAGGGAGGTCGAATGAGCATTGATGAGGAAGGAAACATAGCTGATGATTGTATAAGAGGGATCTAGTTTGTGTAACAACGATATATATATATATATATATATAGAGAGAGAGAGAGAGATGAATGGAAGAATTTGATAGTGAGGATGAAGGATTGGAATAGAGGGTCGATGTGAATAGTAGAGTAGTTTTAAATCAATGTATTTCTGCAGAGGTAGAGGGAAAAGATAGAGGCTTTCATACTGGCTATAGTATTTGAACAATGCAAGGTGCAGATTGAATTAGGAGAGCATAACATATAAAAGCCGATGAGGTGAAGAAAGGGATCGTGCTGAAGATTTTTCAGAGGACAATTGTCATAAAGAAGAGAGGGTCGATAGTGTTAAAGAGTTTTTGTTTTGTTTTTGAGTCATTGTGTGAAAGAGAGGCTGACTGCTTGGGCCAAATGGAATTTTTGTAATAAGCAGCCATATGAAATAATAAAGAAAATCTCTTTGTCATTCTTCTTGTCATTCTTGTTTAGAGTTTCCTGTCATTGTGAAGGATTTGTCTTGTGTTTTCTATCACTCATTCTAGATTCAATTTGTTTGTGGTTTATGGAAAATAGGTTTCTGAGCCTGAATCTAAAAAATGCTCCCATCAAGTGGTATCAAAGCATGGTGGTTCTGAGTGCATGGGTAGAGTGCCGACCTGTGCCAGGACCGGTGGGTATGGAAAAGTGTTAGGTAGTTGTGTCTCGAGAAAACCCTAGAAGAATTTGTTGAAGGAGAGTATATGAGAGTTGCTGATTAACACAGTAATAGAAAGGAGAAGCACCAAAAGACTGGGCAGAGAGGAAAGAGAGAAGCCCTAGGTGAGGTGTAGAGGTGTGTTGTTGTGTGTGAACAGATCGCCGAAAGAGAGGCAGTTTGCACTTGGAGATTGAATAGAGACTATGGATTGCAGCAGTAAGAGAAATGAGTTTTTGTGTAAGAAGACCTATGATAATCCCATATTGGGATAGATATTGGGATGAAGTAGAAAGTAGAAGGTACCAAGAGGGATTGGAAGAGATCTCGAGAAGAATGGAAATCTTGGAAAAGATTTATTTTCTTGATAAGGTTATGACTGCAGAAAGTAGACAAGGAGAGAAGAAGAAAGTTCTCATTACAGAGGACTTGGATAAAAGTAAGAAAAGAAGGAAAGAGAAGGCGCAACAAGGAGCACTAGAAAAAGAAGAGAAGAAGGTGTCCATGATGGAGGCACTTGAGGAGACATCATGGTCTCTTGATTTATTTTCTGATGATTTGTTTGAAGTTGTGAATACAGGTGTGAGAAGGAATAAGGACAAGCCTTTGGAGGCAAAGAAAGAAAGGGCAAGAAGAGAGTCCGTCAATGGAGCCAAAAATAAGAGCAAAAGAAGCCAGATTGCAACAATAGATATTAAAAGACAGTCTGTAGCAGCAGTACCTGAAGGTGGAAAGAGGGCTGATTAAGAAAAGAAGAAAGCCTGTGAAGAAAGGGAGTTGGCAAGATATGCAACCAAGAATATTTGCAAATTGGGGCAGCAGACCAATGACAAGGTAAAAGTTTATTTTGAATGTGCAAGTGGTAATGGGAATGTAGATGTGCAAGTTCAAAAGGAAAAGGGTAAATTAGTAGATCATGCCCGTATATAATCCCATCTTCGCAAAAGAAATCAATTGTTGATGTGCAACAAAGAGGAGTGGTTTGTATTAACTTTTGTGACAGAAAAATGGCATCAAAGGTAGAAGAAGTTGACAGTAGGAAAGCAAAGGATGTTGATGAGGACTGCGAACAATTTGGTAAGGAATAAGATTATCCAGTGACAGAAACTAGTACAAATATTAATTCTCCAAATCTAGTAAGTTCATATTTTGATTGTTTTGATAATCTGGGAAAAGATGGTGCTCAGCGTGATGATGGAAAAGATTTTGTTCTTGTTTTCATTTCTAATGATGACAAATGTAATGAGGATGAGGAGAAATTTGTGGTTGCAAAGGAGGATCTGGGAGTAGAAGAATTGTTCAGTTTGAAAGAGTATTTGGAAGAAGAGAGTACAGATGTAGTGAAGGTGGATGCAGTAGAGAAAGGAAGTACAGAAGATTCAATGAAAGAACCAGAGGATGTAGAAGAGGCAGATAACATTGCAAAAATGAAGATTCCAGAGGTAATCTCTTTTACACAAAGTAAGGATGAGTTTTTGTTTTCATTTAAGATGATGCCAGTAGATGATTGTGATGATGAGTCAGAATGGTGGAGATTTGGAGTTGAGAAGGAGAATCGAAGGTGGAAGTATGCACAAAGAGAGAGAAGTCGACAAATGCAGGCAACAAAACTTCGAAGGCAACAATGCAAGCATGGAAGTACAGAATTAAGAAATTGGAAAGCGAGGAAAAAGAAAAATGGAATCATGGACCTCATGAGTAGGAGCTCATGAGTTTTTCTATTTGGGGAGTCTGATGTAGTGGCATCCCGCTTCTTCTAATTTTGGTTTGCATTTATTTTTAAGTGTGGGGTTTTTGTTTGCTATGTTCGTGTAGCCTATGATGATCTTCCTATCCGTTTCTAAACTCATATTTGGCATATTTCTAAATAAACCGTGGTTGGCAGTTTAAGACAGCTGGAGAAAGCAATTAGAAGTTCTTTGTGATTGACCAAAATAGAAACAACATTAAAGCCTCTTAATGATCGATGTTGCCCTTAGCATAAACATTTCTATCTGCAATTGATTTGTGCATGGTATACTTATGGGATATTTATTTCTCTGGAAGCGATGGTTTTTAATTCTTCAGCAGTAGATATCAATGTGTGAGGACGTGGGAGCAACGGTTACAAGGTAATGGACATTGTGTCTGCAACAATGTAGGAATCTTCCTACTTCTGTAGAACTTTTAAACAAGCATGGGTGGCCCCATTCGCAGGGGTAATTGATCAATGCCTATATAAGGAGAAAGATGGATAACAACAGACGACGATAGGAGGAATAGAAAAGAGTTTTGAAGAGAATAGATTTTTTTTGAACTGAATGTGGAAGGAAGGTTGAATGAGCATCGATGAGGAAGGAAACATAGCTGATGATTGCATATGAGAGGGATCTAGTTTGTGCAACAGCGATATATATAGAGAGGTGAATGGCAAAATTTGACAGTGAGGAAGAAGGATTAGAATAGAGGGTCGACGTGAATAGTAGAGTAGTTTTAAATCAATGTATTTCTGTAGAGGTAGAGGGAAAAGATAGAGGCCTTCATACTAGCCGTAGTATCTGAACAATGCAAGGTGTAGATTGAATTAGGAGAGCATAGCATATAGAAGCCGATGGGGTGAAGAAAGGGATCGTGCTGAAGATTTTTTGGAGGACGATTGTCATAAAGAAGAGAGGGTCGATAGTGTTAAAGAGAGTTTTTGTTTTGTTTTTGAGTCATGTGAAAGAGAGGCCAACTATTTGGGCCAAATGGAATTTCTGTAATAAGCAGCCATATGAAATAGTAAAGAAAATCTCTTTGTCATTCTTCCTGTCATTGTGAAGGATTTGTCTTGTGTTTTCTATCACTCATTCTGGATTCAATTTGTTTGTGGTTTATGGAAAACAGATTTCTGAGGCTGAATCTGAAAAATGCTCCCATCATGAAGATCCTTCAAATCATGAGGAGATGGATTGATGAAGCCAAATCTGCTTGATAAACAAACAAAATAGCAACACAATGCCTTGAAATCCCTTAGCTCAATATCACAAGTTCGCATTATTCATCTAGGTGTAAAATGAAGACATAAACTCACCTATATATTCTTTCCCGCTAACTTTTGTAATTTAAATTGAAAAGGCCGACAGAGGGAAACCTTTTGAAAGGGCCCAAGCTAACACATTTAAATTTTGATCCTGACAAATTAGGCTGAACTTGGGCGTGGGCCCAAGTCCCAAGGCCCTAATTTGGTCTTGATTAAGGTTTAGAGTGGGCCCCTAAGTCCCATTTGACATGGGTTTCGAGGGAAATTGCTCTGGGATAAGTATTAAGCTTGTAAAGTGTAAACACGGGGACCTAGGAGCTAAACTAGGAAGTAAAACGACATAGGGATACTTTTTACTTCATAACAGAATAAGATAAAAAAGAATCATAAATTGGCATAACAAGGCCAAGGTTTTTGTATGTAGATATCCAAGCTTATACAACCATGTGAAAGGATAGAAGTGCACAATCACCTTTTGTAATAGCTTACAATTTATATTACATTAAAATTAACACTACTATCTACCTTAAAAGCCCAAAGAACAAAGAGTATGATCCTCCTTTCCAAATGGCCAAAAAGATCCAAATATAGAGCTCAAGATATATATTTATAACTCAAAAATAATGCCAATCCATTATAAATTTAAAAATGCATGCTAAAAATTAGCATTGTTTGAATAAAATGACACTAAGAACAATAGTTTGGGACAAAGAAATTGGCATGCACTTCCTTATTCAACACTTGATTAATCCTAGCCATTCAATGAGTCTCTCTTTGAAATGTTTCTGATAGAGGGATTTTACTTACCGCACCTAATTTATTACCAACCAATGGCACAACAAGAAGCATGTGTTAGTCTTGTCATTTCTATGAAGAGCACCATAATGACATTTGTTCCTCTTTCATTCCTTTATGTGCTTTATTTTCGACCTTTCATGATGGGCCCTACCAATGATGATGTGTGCAAAATTGACCAATGATGCATTGCCTAGGAGTTGTCACACTGACAACCTTTTGAAGATGCATGTATCGTTGATCTTAACAAAATGGTCCATGGTTCTACGAATAGGAGCTCAAAACATTATCGTTTGATCAAAACAAAAAGGGGCCGACCCACCTCGTAATCTGCCATGTCATCCTTTGGCCAATGGAAAAAAGCTGCTATCCTGACACACTTTGGAGGAGTGTCACTAAGGTATGTAGCATGCAATACTTTCTTCGAAGGATAAAACTTGGGACCCATCTTCTTGCCAACTCAATATACTCCATCTAATGGGGAAACGATTCCAAGTTGTTAGAATGACAACTATTGAAATGTTACATGGATTGTTAGATCTTACCTGATCAACAGTTCTATGAATACCGACACCTTTTCTTTTTTGCTCGGCTAAATTGGGACCCACCTGTGTTGACGTGTTCACTGTTGACTAATAGCGCAACGAAGAAGAAGTGTCAAAATTGACAGCTTCTAAATTTTGCACCCACCATTGGATCTTCAACACAATCAACAACTCGAACCTATTTACGTTGACACCATCCACACTAAAACCTGGCAAAGCATTTTGAAATTTTGCAATACATAAAAATAGATAAAACAAAAGGAGGTTGATGACCTCTCTGCTTGGTGAAGAAAATGTGATAAAGAAGAACGTGAGAGAAGTGCAGAAAAGATAACGTCAAAATCAACCCGTCAGGTCGGATAGAGAGAAAAGCTCTACAGTTTTGGTGACTCATAGGGCCCATCCTTTTATGTGAGGAAGAACTTATAAGTTTGTTTGTAGATGGTCACAACTGATCAAAATCAAAATTTCAAAATTTGTACTCAATAACAAGGTTAACAATATCTTCTCGAGGGTTGTCTACAAAGATGCCCATTCTACATCAGTCGAGCACTCCTTCCTTTTGAAGGCTGGAAAGGACTTATCCAACTCAATCATATATTGAGAGAGATGCCCTTGAGTCTTTCCATGGCAAATTTCACCTGGAACTCCAACTGTGCAAGTGAATAAAGAGCTACTTCAATTTCCTTGATGCTTGGCATATCTACCCAACCCCCAAAAGATGTTTGGTCTACCTATTTGTTTGCATGCATCGCTTTGAACTCTTCCTCTCGTAGCACTACATCATTGTCTAGGAATGGGGAGGGAAATCCTTGTTGAATCAAAGAGGATATGTGTTCCCACAATCCTTTCACAACCTACTCTAAAGTGGCTAATTAAGCCCAAAACTTTAGAGCGACCTTATTTTTTCTCAGTACTTCATTGACCTTTATTGCCAGGCCACCCTTCTATTCTACAAACCAGCTATCATCATCTTCTCATCTATCTTGTCACATAGTTTTTCCACTGGAGCTCTAGCTTGAGGAACCTTGGGGGTTAGAGAAAGGAGTGCTCCATCTACCTCAACCTTCACTTCTACATTCAAGGCTTGAGCGGAGGCAATAAATATCAAAGTTGAACTCAACTCTGCCATCTTTTCTACAATATTTATCTAGTAAGATGAATACAATTTTTAAATGAGGGTGTTACCCCTAGTGATTTCTTGGAAAGTTGGAGCTCTGCCTGTAACTTCTAGATTGTTTGTGACTATTGAGAATTGGTTTCCCGTAGCTCTATCAATTGTTTGTGCAACTTTGTTGCTTCATCTATCCTTCCCCGCTGAGACTCCTCAAGCTTTTCAAGATGTTGTCGGTGTTCTAATGTCAGCTTGATCTTGTAATGAGCCACCCAATAAACAAAGAAAATTAATAAATAATTACAAACTAGTAGTTGCATGAAAGTTATGTGCAACAGAATAGCCAATAGGGTGTATCAATATCTCATCTATAACCATAAAATTGAAATGTAGGAATATTGAAAAAGAACATATTTGTAATTGTACATGATTAGGGTGTATCAATTTGTAATTGTAAATTTGAAATGCAGCTATTGCATTAAGTTGGATAGCGGCTTAAAAAATTAAATGAAATAATAGGTGGTAAGCAGTTCCCAACTATCACTATTCTTTAAAAAAAAAATTGTGATTACATTCCAATAATATCTCTTTAATAAAATGTAGGAGATCAAAATTACAAATGAGACAGATAAATCTTGTTGTGAACTATAAAAATCAAAATTAAGTCATTTTATTTTTATTTTTAAATTAGGAGTGGCATTATCTTTTTAATTATTTTACTTTTTAAATATTTTGTTTTAAGGTTGTAAAGGTCATTTGAAGATAAAATTTACACTTTACTTGAGAGGGTAGATAAATTTCTCATTAAGATTAAAATTTAGAATTTTTTATAATAATTATAATATAATTAAAATTTTACATTTTTTAAATAACTATAATATATTGATGAGATTAAAATAGAAGAATATTTTATTTATAAATTTTAAGAATAAATAAAAGAAATAAAAAGTAAATTGTTTATTAAAATAGTACATATTAGATCAAGATGTTATGTTGTTGAAATTTGAGATTCTTCATGAATTATATTTTGTGGAAGAAACAATGAATCTAGTGGAGCTTTTTACTAATTATGTTTAGGACTAAACAATCCTACATTTACATATTTTGTGTTTATATTTTTTTTTAAGCTTCTTACTAATTACATGTTTATAATTAAAATTGACTATACTATAACTACTAACTACAACTTTAAGGAAGTCATGCCTATATTAAATCATTTCACGTTACATACTTTGTCTTTGTACTCACCTTTGAAACTTATTATTAATCATATATAGGATTAAATATCACTACACTCTAACCACTAACTATGAGTCTTGAGGAAGTCAACTCCATATTGAGTTATTTTACTTATACTATCTTTGTATTTACCTCTAAATCTTCTAATTAGTCATATCAATACACTAAACACTAACTACAACTCTTAAAAACTTAAGTCTAATCATCTAATTTTTCATATTTACCTTCAAAACTTCTTACTGATCATGTTTAAGACTAAACCTTTCTACACTCTAACCAATAACTATAGCTTTTAAAAAACCTAACCCTATGTTAAATCATAACAATTTCTATATTCTATATTTATACTAATCTCTAGAACTTCTAACTAGAAACCATTGTGCCCTAAATATTTAAGTTACCTTTGTTAAGAAAGATAAATCTTTATTGTTGAGTAACATTGTAACTATATATATATATATATATATATATATATATATATATATATATATATATATATATATATATATCAGTGTTTAAAAACAATTTCTTGTTCACAAGTATTAAAAATCTAACCAATATTACTAATTTAAATTTATTAAAAAGGCAAAATAAATTCTTCTACTTGTCGAGCAACTGCAACTTGCATTATTTCACCAGGACAGACTTTAATTCCACCATTACAAGACAAATATTTAAACTTGGAATAGCGCACGTTTCCAAATGTGAAAGCTCCAGATTCAACCCAAATAGCTTCAAGTGCAATCCATAAAGCTCGTAAAGGTTGTGCCTTGGTTGAATCAACGTACTTTATTAGTATTAGGGAATTCCGTAGAGGAGACGTAGAAGCGAAGATAATAAACTTTCCCCAAACTTAGTATTGGCTAATCTAATAAGATACATACACATAAGCACAAATCAACCCACATTAAATTTATTGTTGTTGTGGTTGTGGATACTTTAGTAACTAATTGTAAGCTAGGAAACTAATTATGAATTGGATAGTGATACTTAGCTCAATGATTAAAGATGAATGACTTTGATGAAGACCCTAGAATTCAATCATCTCTATTCTTGAAATAACACCTCTCTATCTATGTAATGCCTTATATTTTGCATAAGACCTTTTCTCTCTCTAGAGTTGAGTCTACAAGCCTAGGTCATTTTTACACCTATCACACGAATATGATCCTATTAGTTCTCTACTACTCTCTTATTCACTAAATTCACCTTTGCCTAAACTACTATCTTGATTTGTAGTATCTATGAATATATTTGTAGGGTTGTTGAATTGCTAGAGAGTAAGTTCTCCTAGGTCAACCCCCATAAAAGAACTACCTTCATGGTCATTCCAATGGTCAAAAACAACAAGCTTCAACTCTATAAATGCTCCTAGGATGAATATGTAGATTCTAATTCTTTCTTGTGCACCAATTCGAAATATTCTTCCAATGATTGCTACTTTGGATGAGAGAAGATGTTCAAATATGAGAGAATGTAGAATGAATGTAAATGAATGCCTTTGGATACAAAGGCATGTAGCAACAATTCATGCAAATGTGTGTTTAGTTGGCTTACAATGACTAGTTCAATGGGTGGTAGTTAGCAAAATTTGAATTTGAATTTTAGAAATTTGGGGGTTAGATCCATGAATGTAGGATCAATTTCAAACCTATGGAAATGACCCAAGGTGATGAAATGGTAAAGTATGTGCAAGGGATGAGTGTCTAATCATGAAGGATGCAATAAATGTGATCTATATAAGGAGTTGTGCAAAAATCAATAAGATGTGGGTAAATGTATGGAAATGTGTGTGTATGGGGATAGGTGAAGGCTAGGAAAATGAGCCCATCTTAATACAAGGCTATATCATATATCAATATATAAATATTAAGTGATTCTCAAAATAAACACAAAATTAAATGAGAATTAACATAAGTACACAAATTTCATTACAATAATACATACAAACACATAGCACACATATATATCCAACTAACATATAATTTTTAATAAATTCCCATCAAAGATTAAAAAAATTCTAATATATAATTTATATACATATAAGTATCACTCCAAAATACACTAAGAGCATCAAACATAAAACAAATCAAAGTTAAAATAAATTCTGAAGTTCTCATAATAAGATGGCATTGTTATGGATCCCTAACGTTGGAGTATAATTTTTTTCTGTTTTCCTCTGCCATACGATTCCAATCTGCGTTATGCAAAACAATGCTTTATAGATTCGAGGAAGTATCTGACAATAGAATCCTTATATTATTGGTAAAATTTGGCAAATGAAATTCATATGAAATTTCCTAGGTCGAATATGAAATTCCAAAATATATTCAAAGGAATCATACACCAATAAGAGGCGAAACCATGTCACGTCTTTAACTGCTCCATATGTGTACATTAAATATATACAATTGGATCCTCCATGCAATTCCTGTCATCGATATGCTTGTCAGTTTTTAGCAGAAAACAAACAATGGTGAACTTTACCGCGTAAGCAGGTGAAACAGTAAAAACGACAGAGTGAAGACACGGCGACCGGAAAAGGAAAACGGCGGAATTTCCTGGCGACAGCAGGCAGGCAGGCAGGATGACAATTTTTCGGGAGCAAAAGCTCCCACTAAGAAGCCTATTGGCTAATTAAATAACTTGCAAATGCTACACTATTTTTAAATTACTTTTTTGAAAAATATGGATTCCACATTTTAAATAGAGATGCTAACATTACGTCATTACATAGATTTCCATGATACAAGTTTACAAATAAAAAAATAATAAGATACAAATCTTGATTAGGACTACTCTTATTCCAATCTACCTGAGTAGATCAATTATACAAGTTTTAAATTTTTATTACAAATTTAGTGGACCATTAGTCATAATTATCTCATCTAAGTGCAAGCAATATGGTTGTCTAGTTGTAGGAGGGATATCATCATCTAAGTGCTTTACCTCTAACCATAGACCTAGTGGCCCTCGCTGATCTTCCTAATAGAAGAGGATTGACCTTTAACGAGGGTAATAGATAGGGACATCTATAGTAGAACCAAATCTAAGAACCAAGTGCAAATATGGATACCCGTCACATGTAGTAAATCAGGTAGTCCCTAGATGCCCTCTAGCCACCATGCTTTCTAACTGACATGAAACATGTATGAGTATAGTGAACTAACAATGCTTATGGATATTACATCACTCTGGCCAAAGTGTTTAATTATTAGTCACATAAATGTGGGTCATTTGTTCACAACACTACTATCTGTTGCTTGACTCTTCTTGATGATTATTAATTGGTGAGATTATAAGTTATCCTTTAGACACCAATTTCTTGGTATACCCTACCCTGAGGTGGTCCTACTATATTTTTATTATAATAGATGGTCTTAGATCGACATATAGCCTTCAAGATCCAAACTCCCAGTATTCCTTACCCTAAGATGATCTCACCTCCTAAGGTAGATAATATGATCAATAATACAAATAACTATTGTTTACAAATCTCTTGGTCTTCTTTACTTAGGAGTCAGTTCTAGCTATACAAGTATAAGAATAACTATTATTTCTAATCTCCTGGTACGTCCTTACCCTTGAGATGGTTTAATGAATGCAATAATGAAAAGAACAAGAATAACTATGATTTCCATTCTCATTGTATTCCCTTACCCTCGAGATGGTTTAATTAATGCAACAATGCAAGGTACATGAATAACTATTGTTTATAACAGTAGAAATACACCCACATAATAGTATTGATGCTAATGATAATACATCATGTACCTAAAATTAATGCTAATTTATACATATGTAATTGTATGAAGATGCATACTAATATTAAGTTTCTCTTGGCCCTTAAATATCAATGCAATGTTATCGACATATATAGTCACGTGCAACCTATCTATAATTAATGTAGAAAGATCCACTATACTATTCAATTCTACCACAACAAGGTAGTATTATACAACTATTAAATGGATACTCATGTTTATCACAGGGGTTGAAATGATCATCATTAAGAATGGTAATGGAGGGAAAGAGATATTAAGAATCTTATTCAAGGACCACAACAATGATACTAATCTTAGCAAAGTCTAATAGCTCCTATCAACTCAGCTAGAGACTACCTAGCACCAGGACTTGTACAAGTATTAACTACCTAGATGGCATTCTAATATGACCATGTTGGTAAAAGTAACATGCATTTGTTTATACATGGACAACATAGGTAATTGACCTTGATTCTAGGTCTCTAACTTATTAACAATGATGACCTTACAATGGACATTGCACTGGGTTTATATCCAATTATTAATAGAGGATTTGACCCTAACTTTGGGTCTAAGGTTTATCATGCATAATTTAATATGAAACAACCACATACCAATATGCATGTTTGTTGGACATCCATAATAACACTTCCAACCCCATATCCCATTCACCTTTTAAGGAGACAAGTGTGTTCCAAGTCTAAACATGGCATGTTGTGAGTGGCTTAAAGGAGAAAATATAATATATTATTTCTTCCTTTATTCATGCAACTCAAACCACAATGTTATCAAGTAATAATTAAATTCAAACTTTTGTAATAATATTTTCCCTTCTGATGTAGTTAAGAAACACTCATGAAAATTCCTCAATTACTATCAATAACGCAAACCCAACAAATAATATCATGGCTTCTAAAGACGTGGATAGAGAAAACCCCAAAAATCCCAACAAAATAATCAAACTATACTAATAAAGTTGTAGAATATTGCCAAAATGAGGTATATAAACATATCTATAGGAGATTAGCAATGTATTTTACATATGAATCAAGGTTTATATTTAGTAAGAATTTTAATTCTAATTGCAATCCCATCTCCTCTGCTTCAAAACTATATTCTAAAAAATTGGGATAAATAATTAACGGTTTCTTGCAAACTGTTAAATGCTTTGAGTCTCATATATTTTATTTGTCTTTTGATTATGTAATAGATAAAATTTAGTTTTAGACGATCTCTAAAATAAATGAAGGTTACAACCATAAACACAAGAAATTTAGTTCTAGCTATCCCCATTTTTGATAAAAGAGTTGATAAGGAGAAGGTATGCAGAACTAATAGAGAATGCCCTTTATTACATTTCCAAACAAGAATTACAACCCAATAACTCCAAGAATAAACAAAATCTAGGGAGAACACAAATGGGATCTAGAAATGCTCATATTCTAACCCATGTATTCAAGATTTAGAACAAACTAAACATGAATTAAAAAAAAAATATGGAGACTACAACCATTGAAAAACCCACATAGGCTTAAAAAAATAGGAATGACTAATTTTTTGTCTGAGAAAAAACCTAAAAAATTAGGGACCAAGGACTATTTTGTAAATATCACTTACAAATGGCATCAATAAAGATACAAAACAACATTTATTCCAATTATAGTTTCTACAAGTAGAAACCAATGAGAACAAAATTCTAACTCACAAACAATAACCTCTAAATCTAATAAAATGGTATCTATGACTATGATTATGACTTTATCAATAGTATGAGGTAGTAATGTAGACCATGGAATATGTATATGATGCCAGTACTATGAAAATTAGTAGAAAACAATATAGAGAACATGGAAAACTTGAATTTAGTAACCTAGGCCCTATTGTGACGTTTAGTCTGGCATGGGATATTTATCACTAGAGACGTTCTTTACTTGATTCTTCGTACTCTTCAAATTTTCTCAAATAAAGAACACCCTAGCTATTGTATGCAAGACCCATAATCACAAGGTTTCTAACCCAACGAGACTCAATAACAAATCTTATAAATGTAGAAACAATTTTAGGAATAGCCAGAACAACACCAAGAGGACTCTATAAAAAATAAACTGTCATTTCAAAAGCAAATCCTATTGCTCTCTAAAGTTATCACCAATACATTTACAACACAACAAAACAAAAACAAGAACCAAGAAAACAACTGTTGGTTTCAAGCACATCTGCAAAATTTACATGTCAACCATATATTCTTTGGAAATCCCAGAATAAAAAAAGAAATGCAAACTCTCCAAAGCAACCATTAATATATCAGTCTTTGAAACACCAGGTAAAATGGTTGAAAACTAAAAAATAATAATAAATAACTAAAGAACAGGAAAGACAAAATAGTTTTTACCAAATGTAAAAAATCTGAAGATGAGTCATTGTTTGTTGTCACCATATCAACAAATAGTATTTAAGAACATTTGGTTCTAGTAACAACACTAAACTATATTGCATGAAACAGGTTTAAATTTGACAGTCGATCTTGCTTGTCAAGCAATTTTTTTGACAATATCTATTCAATGGTGCCTTTAAAATACTACGACATACCTTGTAGAAGTAAATTATATAAAAACCAAATATATATATCATCATAATCCTATATAAATTTTGACAGTTTGTCCAAAATCTCTCCTTTCATATGATACGTCTTTTTTAAAATCTCAATTGTATTTTACAGCAAAAATGCCTAAATACAGCTATACAACTGTCAAATTTAAGCCCATGAAGTAAGAGAAAACAACACACAACAAGGAGACATATTTAGAAACTATTGATCAATATTATTTTAAAGTTTAAATTAACATGTAAATTTATTCAATTTTATTATTTTAATTAACTATTTAAATATCATCTGATTTAATAGTCAAACAATCAGTAATAATTATCTATTTCATTCATATCAAAAAATGATAAACATTTGTCATATTTTTATTTGACAAAATTAACCTTTAACTATTAAACATGTTTTAAGATTAAAACATTAAGAAACAAAATACATGAAATAATAATTTGCAACACCACCGCTTTCTCCCCCATATCTCATTCAATATTGCTGTCTGAAGCTCTCGAGTATATCATCTAATTTAATTTCTTTATAACAAACCAGACGTAGGACAAATGTGAGTCAACCTCTTTCGGTGCATCAACGGGGAGGCTTATGAAAATTGTAGCAATGATAACAAAATAGATTTATAATAATATTTTGTAGCAAACAAAACAAAATAGAGAAAAAAATTATAATACGAAATTGTAGAATACAACACCAAATTGCCTGGACTACACACCATAACTTCTAGAAATCATAAAACAATAGTAAGAAAGCCAGAAAGAACCAGCCCAATGTAAGAGCCGGCTACTAGGGAATCTCGAAATATTTTCTCCTGTACAACCTATAAATTGGTATGTAGGACGCCCTGCAATAATATATCCTGAGCATTGCTACATCAACGGCCATGCACATGAATATGGATTTTAGATCATCCGTTATCTCCTTCCTGCTAGTTGCCTTGGCACTTTCAGGAAATACTTGCATCTGCGCAGGTAAAACTATATATTTTTATGCTGCTTCTTAATTATTTCTGTATGTTTGTTTGTGTGTTTTTTTTTCCCAGTGATGGATGTTCAGAATGTATACTTTGTATCCTGGATTAGTTATAAATGTTCCCAGAACAAAGCTCACAACTTAAAAGCTCTTCCAAATGCATGGTGAATGCTGGTGTGGATGGATAAACACAGCCATGTCTTACAAAGAAGTCAATAGTTGCTATAATGCAAATCAACCGAGGATGAACTATATATTGGAAATGTAACATAAGTCACCAAAAATTATTAGTAAAAACAATTATATTACCCCCTTTCAATGGGTTATGGGTTTCTTTATTGAAAAGTCTATGGTCAATTTTTCTTTGACTAAGATGATTGGATTTTTGAACATGCTTTCCATTTTTCCATTTAGTGTTATAAGGTTTATCAAACAACTTCATTTATCTTTCCTAGCTTGGGGGACCTTGCCTTTCTAGTGGAAGCGCTTTCTCATTTCTAGCTATTTGTAACTAAGCTCTTTTCAACCACTCATGAAATTTTACAACTTGTCATAAAAGGATAGAGGTTTACTTAACTAGCCTTTCTCATGATGTTGGATCCCTGTCTCCTCTTTTAGGCACTTTGTTAGAATCTTTCTTGTTACTTTCAAAATTAATTGCGATCTGGTAAGCTTCCTTGAGAGTTAAGGAGTTCTTATCTCTTAATTAGTATCCCATTTTTGTACCATAAGGGTTTTAATATAGGACCAAACACATAGATTCATTAAGTTTCATATCAGTCATGATCTTCATGAATCTTGTGTTGATGTCTACTGCAGTTTCATTAGATCCTTTAGTGATTTTGGTTAATTCATTTATTGTGAACCTTGGTTTAATTAAACCACCATATTATTCTTGAAAAAATCTTTTAAAATCAACCCAAAAGTCTATACTCTAATTTGGGAGGCTTTTATATCATTCCCTAGTTGAACAGGTTGATTTCTCAATTGATTTATAGGATTTCTTGGATATCTCACTTGATTTACTTGATTAATTGGATTCCTCCTATTTCCTTGAGGACATAACCTTGTAGTACAACCCCAATTTACAACTTAAGATCATTCTTGGTGAGAAGCTTGTAAATTTATCAACAAATCTTATTGCTCTACAATCCTATTTTTGATAGCATTAATGTCATTTTTAGTTTTCCTAACTTCTTCATTTATTTCATTTTCAGGGTGCTCAACTTTTTCTTTTATTTTAGGTTGAGCATCCTCATATTCATGTTTAGTTTCAAAGGATAATGATCTTCTTAAGAAATTTCAACCCCTCTTTGATCTACAACATTTGCATTATTGTTTTAGGGTTTCCTAGTCTAGAGTGGCGATCAAGGGATATAGGATAATAATTTAGTCTAGGTCTAAAATCTCAGTCAAGGGCCTAGCATTTTGATTCTTTCATCAATTAGTCACTAAAAATGTGGACCATGAGTCTCAATTTTCTTTCTAGACCTCAAAATTTTAGAAACTAACCTATCAAAGTAGTTTTCTAAATCTATTACATGCTCTTACCTTTGTGATGTACCTACTTCAAATTCATTGGGGTAAGAAGGATATGGCTTACCCATGTCCTTCACTCTCCATGCAGTATTGTGTCTTCACTTGAGCTCTGGTGCTAGCTTCATGTTTGGATTGTTCTTGAATACTAACCTTTAACCTTCCATGTTCAAAATTTTCATTGAGAAAAGTGTAATATTGAAATTTTATACCTAAAAATTTTGGTACTAAAAATTGACCTCAATTTAACGTTTGTAGCCCCTAGCATGTTTTTAGGTTCATTTGGCCCTATCCTAGCCTTTATCCTACTCTCAATTCCAACATGATCTTTATGTTTTTGTAGGTGAATGTATTTTTTTGTCTTCGTGAATATGTTTTTTGTGTTAGTCTTGTGCCATGCTATCATTTCAAGATTTCATCTAGATTGTTGTGCTTGGATGCTAACACAACATGTGGATGTCTACATAATGCACTAGTGTCCACTAACATTTTAGACTAGTGTCTTAGATACTAGACTGCTTAGATTATCTACCAGGTACATCTTGATTTCTTCTTCTGTGTTGTGAATTTGGTTTTTCATTTCTAATTGTCAAATTCCAATAATAATTTATGTTTTCATTCACCCAACTCTTTCTCTTTTCCTTAACATAGTTTAAGTAGGAAAGGGAATTTATTTTAGGCAATATTTACTTAGTTTGATATTAGTTAGATAGAAAGATCATTAAAACATAAAAACACAAAACATTTCTTTTGTTTAATCTTGTCTAGAGTGTAGGTGGAAATAGTTTAAACCTCAAACAAAATGTAGGTTGAAAATAAAACATAAATAACTATTTCCTCCTTCACAACAAGTTTCTTCACCAAATTTATAAGTAGACTTACCACTCCAATTACAGAGAATAAAATTTGGAAATGATCAAATAATCTCATTAGCACTCTTGAAGGTGAAAGAAAAACAAAATAACCCAAGCTTGAATTGTCGTGAGAACAATTCATGTAAATTATTAAAGCTTCATGGAAGTCATAGCAATTTTATAGAAAGATTTGCACAAATCTACAAAATTAAGATCTCAATCCTTAAAATATTCAATTATATTCAAGGATAGTATGCAATGAATGTATAAAATTATTAAGAGATAGAATACCTACAAATCTTTGCCAACATTTTTTGAAGAAGAATTAGTGAAAAATTTGCAAAGATTAGAGCTAGGGTTCTTCAATTGCATAAAGAATGATCTTTAAACTTACAAATGTAATAACATTAAAGATATATATGAAAATAAAGTAAGGATCCTTTCTTATTTACACAACAAAGATAATGGAGATATTTATTTGTTACAATTTATTTGGTGCTTTAAAGAATAAGCAAAGTGTTGAATTTTAGTAGTAATCATAAAGGATTAAATCACAAAGGCATGTCAAAATATTCCAATTATAGTTTCTACAAGTAGAAGCCAATGACAACAAAATTCTAGGTCACAAACAATAACCTTTAATTTAGATAATAAAATGGTATCTATGACTATAATTATGACTTTATCAATAGTAAGAGGTAGCAATGTAGACCATGGAATATGTAAATGATGCCAGTACTATGAAAATTAGTAGAAAACAATAGAGAACATGGAAAACTTGAATTTAGTAACCGAGGTCCTATTGTAACATGTAGTCTAGCATGAGATATTTATCACTATAGGCTTTCTTTATTTGATGCTTCATACTCTCTAGATTTTCTCAAATAAAGAACACCCTAGCTATTGTATGCAAGACCCATAATCACAAGGTTTCTAACCCAACGAGACTCAATAACAAATCTTATAAATGTAGAAACAATTTTAGGAATAGCCAGAACAACACCAAGAGGAATTTGTAAAAAATAAACTATCATTTCAACAACAAAGCTTGTTGCTCTCTAAAGTTATCACCAATACATTTACAACACAACAAAACAAAAGCAAGAACCAAGAAAACAATTATTGGTTTCAAACACATCTGTAAAATTTACACGTCAACCCTATATTCTTTGAAAATCCTAGAATAACAAAAGAAACAAAAGAAATGCAAACTCTCCAAAGCCACCATTAATATATTAGTCTTTGAAACACTAGGTAAAATAGTTGAAAACTAAAAAACAAATAATAAATAACTAAAGAACTGGAAAGAAACAAAAGTAGTACCAAATGTAAAAAACTTGAAGACTAGTTGTTTGTTGTCGACCATATCAGCAAGTAGTATTTAACATCTGGTTCTAGTAACAACACCAAATTATATTGCATGAAGTAAGAGAAAACAACATACTTAAGTATAGTGGATGATATTTAAGTAGAGTGCTATTGATTGTTTGACCATTGAAGTGGATGATATTTAAGTAGAGTGCTATAGAGACATATTTATAAACTATTAGTCAATATTGTTTTAAAGTTTAAGTTAACATGTAGATTATTCAATTTTATAATTTTAATTATTTATTTAAATATCATCTGATTCAATACAATTATCTACTTCATTCATATCAAAAAATGATAACATATTTATCATATTTTTATTGACAAAATTAATCTTTAACTATTAAACTAGATAATGTTTAAGATTAAAAGAAAATGATAATTTACAACACCTCCGCTTTCTCCCCCATATCTCATTCAATATTGTTGTCTGAAGCTCTCAAGTATATCATCTAATTTAATTTTTTTATAACAAACCAGACGGAGGACAAATGTGAATCAACCTCTTTCGGTGCATCAACGGAGAGGCTTATGAAAATTGTAGCAATGATAACAAAATAGTTTTATAATAATATTTTGTAGCAAACAAAACAAAATAGAGAAAAAAATTATAATACGAAATTGTAGAATACAATACCAAATTGCCTGGACTACACACCATAACTTCTCGAAATCATAAAACAAAAGTAAGAAAGCCAGAAAGAACCAGCCCAATGCAAGAGCCGGCTAGGGATTCTCGGAATATTTTTTCCTGTACAACCTATAAATTGGTATGTAGGACGCCTGCAATAATATATCCTGAGCATTGCTACATCACCGGCCATGGACATGAATATGGATATTAGATCATCCATTATCTCCCTCCCGCTAATTGTTTTGGCACTTTCAGGAAATACATGCATCTACGCAGGTAAAACTATATATTTTTATGCTGCTTCTTAATTATTTCTGTATGTTTGTTTGTGTGTGTTTTTTTTCAGTGATGGATGATTAGAATGTATACTTTGAATCCTGGAATAGTTATAAATGTTCCCTGAACAAAGCTGTTTCCTAATTCTTTTAGACTGCTTTGTAGTCACAGTAATTTGAAAATGAAAATTAATAGCCAAGTAAAAGATTCCAGTCTAGTAATAGAGGTAATTGTTATATATATTTTCCAGACACTGTTCTGCAAGCCTAATGGATTTATCCACCACTCTGAAAGTTTTAATAGAGGTGGAATAAAAGGAACGCCTTAAACAGCCGGTCGAAATCTTGCTGTTTTTAGTCGCAATTTTGTCAATTGATTCTGTCAAAAATATGAAGAACTGTCTATTGAAAAAGTCAGTAGAAACAGTCCACCTTTTGCAGATTGAAAATTGAAAAAAAAAGTTAACACACAACGGGCCGGCTGTTTACAGTAGATGGAATGGAACGTCCAACACAATCTAATCAACATGCCTAGATTGTTTAGATGAGAACTTAAGTCTCCACTAAACAACTAACACAACACATTGACAACAAACTACTCACAACTTAAAAGCTCTTCCAAATGCATAGTGAATGGTGGTGTGGATGGATAAACACAGCCCTGTCTTACAAAGAAGTCTATAATTGCTAAAGTGCAAATCAACCGAGGATGAACTCTGTATTAGAACTGTAACATTTAGTCACCAAGAATTATTAGTAAAAACAGTTATACTACACAGATTTTAGGGTAACAGGGATTTTGCAGCGTTTGAATTTGAAATGAAAAGCAAAAACGTTTTCTATTACATCATTTCATTAGATTTTGCAACTTTTGGTTTGCTCTTTTGTCATTTCTAATATGAAAATTTTACTTTAAGAAATTCGTAATTATGAATTGGTTTGCTCTTTTGTCATTTCTAATATGAAAATTTTACTTTTAAGAAATTCATAATTATGAATTGTCCTGAACGTTTTGTTTCCAAAACAAGGTTTGGAGCAAACGTCTAAGTTGTAAAAGATTAGATAGGACTTAAACAGTAGTCACTAGTAAGTTAATTAGTTGTATATATGTATGTATATGTATATATGTAATATATGTGTAATACATATATGTATATATCTACATATGTACACAGTATATATATATATATATATATATATATATATATATATATATATATATATACAATATGTACACATATGTATGTATATATGTACATATATGTATATGTATATGTATGTATATACAAAAGTAACAAGTTGATAAGACTTAAACAGTAACAAACTTGGGTTTTGTATATATTCTCTTATTAAATTGTTGTTTTTAATAAATGAATAATCCAAATTTATTAAATTAAATGTTTGATTTTTTAAACTAAAATAACTTATTTTTAAATGATAAGTGACAAATGATTTTAAATTTTTGGAGAGTAAAATATAGACATATATGTAATCCAAAAATAACTATCCAAAGAGAATAGTCAATAGAACAATTCAAATTTATTAAATTAAGAGTTTTTTTTTTTTTAAAAAAAAAACAAACAAAAATAAACTCATTTTTAAATAATAAATAATTTTAAATTTATTATACACTGCCATTTGTTGAGCATTGAGTATATTTGGAAGCATACCTACATTGACAAACAAACTTGTAATAATATAAATATATTCAAAAAAATCTTTTTACAACTAATAAAATATTATTTGTATTAATTGAATTATAATTATTTAATTAAATAGAATAAATATTAGTTATATAAATAAAATTAATTTATTTATAAATTAATTTTTTATTGTTTTATTAAATTTATGACTCTAATTTATAGAGATAACAATTATTAACTTACAATTATTGTACTCAATTAAATTTGCTAATTTAGATAATTATAAAATTCTTTCCTCCACTATCTTTGTTTAAAAAAATTACTAATATATTTTTTTAAAATACCTTCTAATTTATAATTAAATTAAATTTATAAATATTTATTCAGTATTAAATTCAATCTTTTATAAGAATTTAAAAAACTAAAAGTTTCTTATTATAAATTTTGAATGTATATTTTAAAGAAGTAAGTGTTAATGAAAATAATAATTTATTTTATTTATGACAGATGCCTGGGTGGGGAATCGGGGATGAGAGCATTCATTTTTTCTCTAAATTTATAGAAAAAAAAATTAAAACTTTTTTCATTTGAAGATCATTGGTTCCAACTTCCAATTTCTTTTTTTGGTTCCATAGTTTTTATTATCTCATTTTTCAATTTCTTTTTTATTTTTATTTTTTTTATTTTTTCAATTTCTTCCTTAGTTTTTAGTTTTTATTTTTTCCAATTTCTTTTTGGGTTTTTATTTTTTATTTTTTCCAATTTCTTTTTTAGTTTTTATTTTTTATTTTTTAAAATTTCTTTTTCAAATAAACTATGAAAAAGAGATATCCTCAGCGTACTTTAGATATATTTTTTTAAAATATAAATATACTAGTTGCATCACAAATTTTTTTATTGTAGGTTTAAGAGAAGTTCATGTCATCATCAATTTATTATTATTTTTTGATTAATTTTTTATTTATAAACTTGATAATTCATAAGAAAATTAATCAAGTAAATTTTTATAAATATTTCTAAATTAATATTTTTGGACATCTTATAGATAAAAATATATAAGATATTTATGCTGCACAGGACTTAAATGTCAAGCACCTTACAAAATGTGTTCAATACGAATCCAAAAAATAACAAGGCACCTACTTATATGTAATATGTTATTATCCATAAACTATATACAATCAACACATTTTTTCAAAATTGTACAAAGTTCACACTCAACCATACATTATTATCAATTTATGTAAATATGTTACTAGCACTTGTACCCATAGGAGGTTCAAGGAATACGAGTTTAGAAAATTTTCCTAGTGAATTTTTTTAAGGTTTGAGACAATTCCAAGTACTATAATGCTTACATATAAAGTCTATTGGTTAATTATCCATAAACTATATACAATCAACACATTTTTTTCAAAATTGTAACAAGTTCAAGTTGAACCATACATTATTACACTACAAACATGCATGATATTTAATCCCAGCCTTACAGTCATCATAGGTGGAATAGGCGCCTCAAAAGGATATCTCTCGACGTACTTTAGATATATTTTTGTCATATTCTAGTTCAATACTCATACCCTGTTTCTGGACTCTCTGAATTGGCAGAAGCGAAGGTATTCATGGAATACATCGGCGCAACAGGGATCGAAGTACAATTGGGCGATGTGCCCGTCCGCGACGGCGTGGACTTCTACTTCATATACGGCTTCGCCATTGACGCGGACGCCGACGGAAAGTACAACGATGGTGTGTTTCTTCCCTACTGGGCGGGCACTCTCACCCCGGAAGCCCTGCGCAGCGTCCAACAACGCCATCCCAACGTGAAGGCCATGCTCAGTCTGGCCGGATGGAGCGTCTACACCCGCCAAGGCAAAAGCAAAACCATTTTTTGGTATAATCCCACAGACTCCGAAAAATGGATCGACAATGCCTTTCATTCCTTGTCCCAAATCGTCCAAAACTATCACCTCGACGGCATCGACATCGACTACGAGAATTTCCCTCGCAAAGAAAACAGCTTCGCTTACTGCATTGGCGAGCTCATAAAGCGGCTGAAGAATGAGGGCATCATCACCATAGCCACCATTGCGCCCTATTATAAAACAGTGGATCCTTACATTGAGCTTTTCCAAAAATATGGCTCCTTTATCGATTACGTAAACCATCAATTCTATACTGACAAAGTGATTACGCCGGCGGCTTTTGTCAAGGATTTTGTTACCAGGGCTTCCCAGTTCGATCCAGCTAAATTGCTCCCTAGCTATGAAGTTGACGGCAGAGGAATCCAAGGCGAAGGCTTTTTCACTGCACTTGGCCTCATTCAGAATAATTTTACCATTAATGGCATCATGATTTTCAGCGCCGATGCTTCTGCCAAGCCCAGTAATAATAATTCTTATTACTATGAGAGTCGTTCTCAAGATTTCCTGCTGGGAATCAACAGCTCTAGAATACTATAGGTTTTACTAGTACCACTCTATTGTTATTCTCTCTTAACTTTATCCTTCTATATTTTGTTATTGCTTCTGTAGCTGCATGAAGCTCTTAGCTCTGACAATAACTGTTATCAAAATTGGTTATTTACTTATCATCTGATTAATAAATTGACAACTTTATGGTTTGTATTTTGGCTTTGCTTTGATTCCCTGGATTAATAAAGCACCAGTTTAAGCCTTTTAAACATGTTTCATTCAATTATCAACCTGTCTGGTACGGATTAATAATTACAGTGTTGATTTACAACATTTTTTTAATGAATAAAGTCTTTATTACTTTTTAAAAGTTAAAAAGATAAAAATATAATATTCAAAAAAAAAAAGAACAAGTGGTAAGAAGGCACACTGTCGGAATCTATGCCTTCACAATATTTACAACATATTAACATATTCACTTTGTCTCTATAAAAACAAAAAAATTTCCCAAACAATTTTTTATTAGTAATCCTTCCCTTCAATACTGAAATTTAAATTATGTGAAATAAAAAATTGATTAGATTTTCAAATACAACTATTTTGTGGGGCCTTGAATTTGAATTTTCAGAATTTTTTATTAGATGACATGTAAGGAAAAAAATCATTAATAAACCATGCTCTTCAAGGATCTTGTCCCCCTCATTAAAAAAATAAAAATAATAATAAAATAATATCACATTAATAAACCATTCAAAGTTCCAACAAAATCTAGGAGACAGCCACATACCAATATGCACGTTTGTTGGACACCAATCAACAAGGTATCCAACCCCATATCTCATTCACCTTTTGAGGAGACGAGTTTTCTAAATTCAAATGTGAGATGTTGTGAGTGGCTTAAAAGGAGAAAATGGAATGCATTATTTATTCTTCTATTCATTAACTCAAACCATAGTGTTATCAAAGTAAGAATTGAATATTCAAAATTTTAATCATACTTTGCCTTTTTAGAGCAACACTTTGCATGCAAACTCCTTCATGACTCTCAATGGCCTAAACCAAACAAATAATGTTATGGCTTATTTAAAGAAGTAGAAAGAGAGAACCCAATCAAAACAATCAAGCAATCCTAAGAAAGTTGTAGAATATTGTCAAAATGAGCTATATAAAAATCTCTTTAAGAAATTGGTGATGTCCTTTGTGTTGGAATTGAGGTTTAGTTTTATTCAAATTTTTCGCTCTAGTCAAAATTTCATCTCCTTTTAATTTTAAAATTTAGATGAAGTTGGCATTTGGACCATTGAAGTCATGTCATTATAGCCCATGGAGTGTCATCAAGAAGTCCAATGAAGGACTTCGTCATCAAATTAGTGTCACATGGATGTTTCTAGACATTAACCTACTTGTTTAATAGTTATGGAGGTTTTGAGATGGTATCCAAGGCATCTTAGAATCTTCATTAGCATATGAGACAACTTTCAGGTTTGATTCTTGATGGTGCCATAACCCTGTGATGCCATGTGTTGGACTCACAACTCATATAACTACTCATAGCTTACAAGAAGAACTATCAGATCATCTTGTTGTCTAGGACATAGATGTTGCTACTCATAAATTTCAGCACACTAGATCAACTTTATAGTTCTTGTAGGTGACTCTACTTGGTCTACATGCTCAACCTTGTGTTGCGGTCACAATTTAACACGCACACACACACACACACACACACACACACACACACACACACACACACACACACACATGCATACACACTATCCACAACACACCCAAATAGGGTAATTTGTCAACTCAAGCATGTAAAGAAAAATTTAATAGAAAAGAGCCCTAGATCACACAAAGACGAAGATACATCATCTAGACATGGTGGCGGGCAACATTAAAACAAAATTTTCTTCTTCGTTATATTGATTAAATACAAAGATTACATCTAATCAATATTTACAATAGGATACATAAAATGGGATTCACTACTTCCCCTATTTTTCTCTTATCTACTTTTATTTACTCCAGATCTATAATCTCATGAAATAGAGGCCAAATGCCCCCTCTCCTCTTTCTTTATTCCAATGTAGCCCTCTCCTTTTATTGATTCCCTCCTCTGATGCCATGTGTCCCTATTGCTTCTCTCTTCTAGGTTTTATCTCTACTTACCACTCTTCCCTTTGTTGTGCGACCTTTCTCTTCCTCCTACATTTTTTTTTGTGACTATCCTCAATTCTTCTATGCATGGGAAATTAAAACACTCCTATTCAATGTTGTTGCATTGTTCTGTCTAGTCTACTGCACATGGCCTTTATTTCTTGTCTTGTGCCCTATATACCCCACACACTCCCTTTTTCTTCTCAAAATCCCATCCAAACTAAAAATCCCGCTTGCAAGACATTCCAAGTCATTCTCCTTAAGGTATATTGGCACCGGAATAGGGTCTCATTACTGAACTACAACCACCCTGGGATGAAATTTCCCCTTCAAACTCCCACTCAAACCTTCAATTTGAGTACCAAAAATCAAACATCTCCCTCCAAGAAATGCTCAGGTAGAGTTTTAAAACTATCTAACCCTTGCACTTTCTAGGCTATGCAATAATGTGGTTGGTGACATAGGTGAATAGCTTGTGAGAATAAATGGCTGACAAAGATTTTCAAATTTAAAATCTACAACAAGGAGTATGGGACAACTTGATGTCTTACATCAAACTCCCAAGGTTAAAAAAGTGTTAGCCCCTACTCACTATTGAAATTATGATTGAAAGGAAAGATTATGTTGCTACAAGTGAGCTTGCAATTGAACTCATGTGCCTTCCTTTCCACTTTTGAGCCTTTAACACAAGACATTACTCATCTTTGTCATCCCACTTGATATGTAACTAAACCTCCTTCATGTATCTAACATATTTATTATCTTGTGCTCGCCTAAATCACTTAGTTCTCACAAAATGAATGCTCTTTAGTGGAGCATGAGGGGTGAACACAATTTCATCCATAAAAACATAAAAGATGGCTATAAGTGTAGTGGTTGGCTTGAGAACATTACCTAATACATAGCTATCCTACAACAACCAAGTGGGATTTTCACTCCAAAATTCTATCTTTTTATAGTAGCCTTGCAAACATCTCCACATCTTGTAGATCCACATGTATTTCTTCCTCAAGATCATCAAAAAATGCATGTATTGCTAGCCACTATATTATAATTTTCAACACAAATCATTGCCTTGTGATGGATGACTAAGGAAACAATTTTTTTCTTTAACTCCACTCATTACTTCTTCAACCATACATTTCTTACCTAGATCTTCATTTATTAATTCATATGATAACCCTTGGACCTCAAGTGCAAAGTTACTTTGTAGATTCAGTTGTATATGCACTATATACTTAAACATCTAATCCATTAACTCCCCTTTACCTTGATATTCATCTACCACAACTAGTACTTCCTCTTTTTCTATCACTTCACAATACCCCTCAATGCCCTCTTCCTCTAATGTTCACTCTTCACACCAAAAGGAGTTTCACTAAATTCATTTGTTAGGTCTACTTCCAACATCATCTTATTGTCATCACATGTTGTCACTACTTGTAGCATCTCTCCTATAATACCCTATTCACTTTTTGCGTTCACTTGTAGCACTACAGAGTCTCTACTATTAGCATACACGTTTGTACATTCATCTCCCTTTGCTCCATGTACTTGTGACATCTTAGAAATTACAATATCACCACTTGTAGCCTCACATTTAGATTCTTTTGTTACATCTACTTGCAACTCTTTAGGGATTGTTTCTTCAACACATGCAGCTTCACATTTGGATGCCCTCAATTACTCCTTACCTAGTAACAATAATGTTCTTGGGCCATTTCTCACCATTATGGATAGATCTCTGATCTTATTTCCACAACCTTCTTAAAAGTACATGGTACACATCCATAGACATTACATTGCATTACACTTGGTCTTCATTAGTGCCTATTCAAAAACTCACTAAACATTGTTGGTTCACCACTATTGATGGCCTCTTTGCAATTGAGACACTCAATACGGATTAGGATGATACTCTTCTCATCTCTAATTCTCTACCATCTCAAAGGAAATTAAATTATTTGTGCTCCCGCTATCTATTGTAACCTTGTAGCATTTATCTTTTGCCTTTCACATAGTCCTAAACAAAATCCTTCATTGCATGGGTGCGTCCACCCTTCTTATTGATTTTAGTAGCATCCTCTTCATCATGAGGTCTTCCCCACACTTTAATTCCTTCACGCATTTAGATGAAGCATTGCTCCTTTCACTTTCCCAAGTAATATTACTTTGGGCTTCACTTCTCCTACTATTGTACCATTGTATTTGTGTGCATTTAGCTTATTTATGGGTGAAAACAAGAAGATGAGTCCAATTTTTGTGCAAGTCACATGCGTAAGAAAAATCCTGATAGAAATGGGCACTCGAGCCTAAATGGGATCCCGTATGGAGCTGGTGCACCTGAACCTAAACAGGTGTCCATTATTTTCAAAATGGGCACCTATTTTTGTTAGGGTGTTTTTCCCACACGTTTCATTTTAGAATGGGCACCCATTTCATTCTAGAATGGGTGCTCATTTTTAAGTGGGTACACGTTCCAAAAAATTAAATTTTGAAACCTACGACTTTGTATTGGTTTTAGGCTTGGAAGCCCAACCCTTAGCCTTGGACCTACAAGTACAAGGTCGTGTTAATAGCAAGAGAAAAAACTAACTTTACCAATATTGTTGATGACTTTTTTTCAATATTTTTAGACCAAATTGAAACCCATTATAGATCAAAATGTCTAGTATTCAAATATGTAATTTTTTTTTTACTGTTGGACGTATTTTTATATTTATTAATTTTTAAACAAAGAGATTCATAAACTTGAAATAACATACATTACTATTTTTAATAACTTTTGATTTTGAAAGTTTCTTGAAAAAATTGTCTGACCAATCTAGACATCATTCTCTACATGATGAAAAAAATTAGTGTTATGATTAGTTTATCTCAAATTATGTTGGTCGTACACAAGGGGTTTTAAAAAACACAAATTAGGGCTAGAAAAAATTAATAAAAAAAATTTTATCAAAAAATTACAAAAAAATATCCTGACCAAACTTCAGTATCATATACATCTTTCCAAAAAAGGAATTAGAAAAATACCTTCATTTAGGTCCAATTATGTTGGTTGTACATGTGCATGCTTTGGCCCAAAACATGAGACTTTTAAAAAGCCATTTTTGTACATCCTATGTAAAACCAACTTTTATCAGATCTCGGTATTAGAATAAATTACATATTTGAAAACTATAAACAAAATCTTACATTTCATATTTTTACATCATATTAATATTCTATGTGTAAGTTCTTCAAATTTTTACTCCAACTACTACAAATTTTGAAAAATAGGAAAAACACTTCAACTTTTTGGCCAAAAAGTGGACCAAAATTCTTGCACTCACCCTTATGGCCCACTTCTCCACACTTGTAGAATTCTCGGGCATGAATCCTCTATCTCTCCTCTAACTAAATTTTCCTTCTTTGCTCATTGACTACACTTTCTCTCTTACTCCATATCTATTCTTCTAATTGTAATTGGTGTCTCCTTCATCTTGGCTATACCTTCTCTTAGTTGTATTCATTCATTCCTTATCATCCTCAATAGGTTCTCTTTCTCTCACAAGTTTTATTTTGCTGCTAGTTAAACCTTGTTATCTCTATGACAATTTCTTCTCATCCTTTAATGCATATTGTAGGCCTCCTCAATGGGTTGTAAACTTATTAGGCTCAACTAATCTTATATGCTTCGCCTCAATCCATTCACATAGCAAGCATCCTTTTTGTGATCCAAGTCAGGATACTCTAACTAAATGGAAATCTTATAGAACTCCTCAGTGTAGCTCTTCACACTCAATTCCTTTTTGTCACAAGTTCTACATCTTCTTGAGCAACTCAAGTTAATAATCTACTAGTAGGAACTTTGCCTTCATTGTTCTCACTATACTATTCCATTGGTTCATCCTCCCTCTATCATTTCTTCTCCTTTTATCGTACACCTCTTTCCACCAAAGTGTAGCATGTCATTTTAACCTCATTTATGCTACTCTCACTCTTCTTGGCTCCTTGATCTCATCATACTCAAAGTACTCTTCCATCTTCATTATCCAATCAATTAGTTCATATGGTTCTAAACTTATTAAGAAATTAGGTAGATCCATATTTATCCCCTTTTAAATTTATGAAATGGCCTTGATGAATCTTATTTCCCTTGCATCCATCTTTGCATTTACATCTTCATCTTCTCATTATATTGCCTCCACTCTTCTTCTTCCTTACTATCACTATTATCTCTTTCACAGGCTCGGTCTCTTCTCCTATCTTCCCAAGTGCTTCCACTAAAGCTTGTATTCCCCTCATAGATTATAGCTCCTTATCTATCCTATTTGAAGCTTCCACTGCTGCAACCTATTGTGCTCTGCACACACGCCCCACTTTTTGTATGAGCACAATGGTGACCCCCTCTTTTGCTTGAGTCTTTTGATGAGTTTCTTAACCTCTTTTGGGTGTTTCATCTTGTTATGAGTGCTCTAAGTCATGGTTGAGTAGCTTGGTTTGATTGTTCAAGTTCATTATCCATTGCATTATGTTGACATATTTTGATGATTTCTTGGGTCTTAGTTCTCTCACCTAGTTTTAGATGCACTTTGATGATCTATCTACTTAATTATGAGTTTTGATATGCTTTGATTGGGTTGGTTTTGACATTTTTTGAGTTTGATGAGTCTTGATCAAGTATGTGCTCATTTTTTTCATTTGGTTTTTAGTTTGCATGAAATTGTGGTGAATGGTCGTGTCTCATTTTATCATGCTCATAGCCATATTAACAAGTCCTTCATGGTTGATTGATTACATTTTGATGCCTTGTGGACTCTTGAAGAGGAAATAAATTTATTGTTTTATAAGATGGGGTTGATTTGTACGATCCATTCAAGTTTATTTATTGCTTCATCTTCATATATAAATTTAAGAGTATAATCCTTCATATTTTTAAAAGTCGTAGGAGGTGTCAAGATGACTAAATGTATGAATGGATTCATGTGGTATGCTTAGATCTTATCATGTCATTATCATTAGTCTTGAGTTTTAATGAAGGTCATGACATACTAATAAAGTGAAGCCATTATCTGGAAGTGAAGAAAACAATCCATGCAAGGGTGAAAAGAGCACAATTTAATACAATGTTCCAAAACTACCTACGGCTGTCATAGTCAAACAACAGTGTATACATGGTCATAAAAGCCACAAAAACTTGAGATAAACCTTCTAATCGGCTAAAGGATTTGAAGGAGAATGTTGTATAAGTATCCTAAATGAAAAATCCAATCATTGTCTCACCTAAAAATAGTAAAAAAATAGTCCTAAAATTGAATTTTGACAACCCAGAAACCCTAGGACAACCATGAAGAAGTTGAATTTATGATCTTGTTTTGGCCTCTATAATGGACTCAAAAGACATATTTAAATTGATGGGAGGCTTTATCAGGTAAGGAAGATGGAAAGGTCAAGAGGATGCATCAATAAACCAAAGGAATCAAGGGGAAACCACAAATTTAATGACAATATAATCCCAATTAAATATCAGCAAAGATAGACAGTCAATAATTCAATCATATATCTGGATCTACAATCTAGGTATGGCTAATTTCTTGTAGAGATATAAAAATCTAAATTTTGCAACTTCCCTAAAAATATTTGAAAAACCCAGATTGTAAAATAAAATTTATGAATGCCGCAACTGACTATTTGTTTTCATGACAGGTTTACCGGCTTTTTTTAAAAAAAACAAGATTTAATCATTATTTGTCAACTTGCACATGACTGATCCATGATGAAAATGGATATAGTTTGATATGTATTGACTTAAAATTATTATTTTTTTTTTTATGAAATTGATGCTTGTCTTTGTTGGTTGTAGGTTTAAGGGGCTCAAACATGAAGGGATTAGCTGGAGCCATCATGGAGAAATGAAACCTGGGAGACACCTTGTTGTCCCAGCTATGGAAAAATGTGATTTTCATGGCCAAATCATTGTTACACCTGCAAAATGAAGCCAATTTGATATCAAGGATGATGAATACAAACCCTAGGATCTGTAGCAACACAAAAATCAGACCTAAGCTACTACTATACATGCACATTTGGAGCCCAAAATGGTGGAAAATGATGGGGAAGATAAATTGTGCCACCTTATACCTGATTTGCAGCCTCAAACATGACTAATACAACCTTCTACAAGTGCCCAACTTGTTTTTCTAGGTATGAGAGGGAGGTTTGAGGTGGAAAAATGGACAAATCATGAAGAATGAAGGCTGAAAATGCATTTTTTATGATAGATTCGGTCACCTATAGCTGGATATTATTGCTTGCACATGGAAAACAGATAGCTAAAGCCACCCATGATGGAGGAAATGACTTTCTACAGCTACTTATGTATTTTTTATTAATATTTGTCTTACTACAACAACTTGTCTAGGAGTTGTAGTTGCAAATATTTAATATTTTGGCTTCCAAAAGTTACTTTTGTCATATTTGGAAAACTTAGTAACAAAAAGTAAATTAAAATATTACTTTTTGATACTAAGGGAAGCTTGTTGAGGAAGCCACATGGGATGAAGTGGAATATTACTTGCCTCCAAAGTTGACTTTTGTGTTGGAGCATCAAATGTGAGTCATTGGATCAAATTGATCATAGCCATTAGATTTTAGAGCAAAAAAACTTAGTATGGAAAAGCTGATTTGAATATGTATACAACTGAAACTCATTGTAAGAGGTTAGAACCAGTTAGAAGAAGTTAAAATTTGTGAGAAGAAGTTAGAATTGGTGAAGAACAATTGGTTTGTGTTGGTGTTTTGAGAAAAACTCATTGAAGACATACTTGAAAACAATTGTACTATTGGGATTTGAGGGCAAATACATAGTATTTTCTGATTTTCCATGTTACTTTCATGGTTTTCTCCACACCAAGTTTAGGATTTTTTTATGTTTATCAATCTTTTGAGCTTAATACAAGTTTACTTCATGGTTTCTAGTCAAGATTGTGAATGGAAATTGTTGAGATTTCTTAAACTCATCGTCATACAAAGTTTGTTTCATGGTTTCTAAACACAAAGCTGAAGTATTTCTTTCTTTTTTAGCTAAAGATTCATGGATATTTGATGAGTTTGCAAAGTGCTCATACCACTAGTAATTTGCGGATTGCAAATTGCCTTGTGTGGTTAGCCTGAACACTAATTTCACCATTGAAGATTGCACCTCCTTAAATCTTTATTGTTGGATTTTATGATCAAATCAAGGATGGTTAAATGTGTTTGCAAACTTGTCTATCTATTGTTGAAGCTGAAATGATTGAACAGGTTTAAGTTTTAGTTAGTTTTCTTAGTATCGTTTCTCTATCTTGCCTTGCTTTTGCATTTTTTTATTAAATCTGGTTAGTGTAGAGTTAGAATAGGGTTTTCAAACTTGCATATTATTGTTATAGAGTTGATATTTTATGAATGCAGGTTGATACATTGCTGGAACTATGAGCTAAAATGATACATTTTATAGCAATATATGTTTATATCAGTTTGCATATGCATTTCTAAATCTAAAAATTGATTGGTTTATGCATAATTTAACGTTGTGTGTTGGAGTTTGTCCAAATTCATGTAGGCGCTTATTTGGAACAAAAAAACACATCATACAACTGAGTTATCTTGTGAAATTCAAGACTTGGCTATATAGACCTTGGGGTAGTCATTTTCCATTTACTTGGGATTTGATTCCTTTCAGGAGAGATAAGATATTTGGTATTTTATCTAACTTGTTATGTGCAAAAACACCCATCAACAGATTGGCGCTAGAACCTGAGGGCTGAATGGTAGTTTTGGTACAAGCTTTTCAATTTCATTGGTTTATTGCACATTTTGAGATGAGTTAGATTTTGGGGAGATTTGGCTCAAATGGGTAGTCCTTTGTGCATACCTGGGTCCAATATGAGGTTCCTAGTGATCCATATAGCAAGCTTCCTTCATATTTTCCTCATAATGGATAGAGAGCTTCACTACATGTTGAGGGTTTTAGGGCATTGATGTTTAAACTTTAGATTTGGCAACAAAATGTTAAGTGTCTTCTATTTGTCCACACACTTCAAGGTGCAGCTCTACAATGGTATGCAAATCTTCCACCTAATTCCATATGGTCATGGGTTGATCTTGAAAGCATCTTTTTGTTTCAATTTGATTTACATATTAGCTTTCAACATCCATTACTTCAATTTGCAGCAGTTAGAAGACAACATTGTGAGAGTGATTTGTAACTTAACCATAGATTTATCATGATGTATAAAAGGGTTAAAAGTGTAGATCTGATTTTCAATCTTGAGGTTTTGAAAGAGCATTATTTGTGGGGTCTTGATTTGATATTTAGGAAATTGATTATTGGCTAATCCAATGGTGTGGTGACATTGAATGATCTATTTGAGAAGGCTCTTGATTTGGCCAACAAAGGATGGGACATTACAAATTGATTGAATGATGAGAATATTGGTTATAACATGAAATTGTTTGAGTTTTGTGAAAGGATGCAGCCTTATATCAGCTCATATCATGGCCCTAATCAGCTACAAACACCTCATGCAATTATCTATGGCAATCACACTCCTCAAAAGCCTCAATCAACACATGATACAAATCAGGTCAACCACTCGCAAGGTTAGTTTTATGGTTCAAATGGTCATAATTCAAATGTAAATGCATGCAATACTTCCTCTACTAATGTTCCTACAACTGTACCATCAAGTTCTAGTTCATATGCAACTATATGTTCATCAAATTTGGGTGATTTGCCAAGTGGAAAGAGTGTCGATCAGTCATGGAAGCCTACAAAAGAGGCAAGTGATGGTAAGAGACAAGGTGAAAATCATATTACAAGCTTTATTAATTACTTGGTTGAGAGAACTAATGGTTTGACATGTAGTAAAGATCAAAATGGTGAGAGATGATGATTTTCTAGGCCATCCAACATTTTTTGTGAGCTGTTCCAATGAGAGACCACCAAGTTTAGAGGTTTACACATGTTCATCAAGTGTTTCTAATGGTCCTTCAACATCTACATTTGATAAAAAAACATCTTATGAGGAGAATTTTCAAGTGCATATCCCACTCTTTCAAGAGGTATTGGACAAGCAAATAAGAGAGCAATGGCCTTCACAAACATTGTCCCACTTCGGATCATCTCAAGTTTGCAACATACATCCTAAAGAGCCAAATGGAGAGATCAATTGTTTTAAATTTATCACAAGGTTAGATTTGCATCTAAAAGGACTTATTCCCATCTTGGGGGTGTATAAACCTAAAGTGCAATATGTGTACATGAGTAAATCTAGATTGCAACATCAAGAAGGAGCAACACAAGTAGATACACATTTTCATGAGGATGCATCAATTGGATCAGCCCAAATAAGCGAGCTTACAAGTGGTATAAGTCCATCATTTTTCATCAATCAAGATCAAAAAGGTGATCTATGCATGGGTAAGAATGAATTTTCTCCTTTACTTTGTCAAAATGAACATGAGAATGAAGGTGGATGCATTGTGAATGAGTCACTAGTTGGCTGTCCTAACAAGTTTGTTGAAGGTACTGCTGTTCCAAGGTGGATAAATTCTGATTTTCAGTCTTGGGACAAAGAAGAGGACTTTACTAATAATGATATTCTGATTCCTAATGATGAGAATGAGTTGGATAACAAGTTTGGTGAGTTTGGTTGTCAAATAGAAAGTGCAGATCAGCAAGAAGTTGCTTGCCAAATGACTGATTTTGATGATAAAGTGGAAGAAAATGTTTGGTTTCAGTTTTCTAACTATTTTGAGAGTGAAATTGAGTTTGGACAGCAGCTGGATCAGTCCAATTTCATGCCAAAACAAGGAGATATTATCCTACCTAGTGAAGGAAATTCATGAACAGTGAAGAGGTAAGTTGTTCCAATTGATATACTTGAGGTACAATCTGATTTTTTGGAGGTAAATGGTAAAATTTATGACTGTACCAGCATGTTACATCAAGATGATCAGTCATACCAGACCTATACAAGTGTTTTGGATGAGTCACAAGTTGATCCAAATGAAGAAAATCAGGGTATAACATTGTTACAAGATGAAATCAGCGATATAGGTCAAGTTCCACATGGGAGTGAGGGTCCAAAAGGTATTATTTCTATTGTACATGATGATACATCATTCCAACATGAACAACAAGCTGAAACAAGGAAGTTATTGAGTGATTTTGATGATGTTTCTTCATTTCATGTGACTGATTTTGGTAGGGCAGATTCGAGTATATCATGTTTTAATTTTTCTAATCTTGCTTATGCCTCTAAGGATGATGATTCTCACTTGGTTAGTACTAATATGTACGTGGAGAATGAGGACAACAGTTTATTCTTTCAGGAGGGAGGTCAAAATACCATGCAAAATGATGACCTAGAAAGTTTGCCACACTCCTGATTTGATAACATGATTGATCTAATGTTCAAACTGTGTGGAGACATAGCACTTCATGGGTATTCAATGAACATATCAGACCTTGCTTTGATTGATTCTTGTAGGATCCATCTTTTTGATCCACATCTTGAGGTAAGTTGTCATGATTTCTTGCTTGCTTGGGAGGTTGCTTTGGAAGGTAAGGATGATCATAAGTTTGTTTCTCCTCCATTTGAGCATGGAAGTGTGTTAGATGATGTTGATATTGATTCATGTACTCTAGAGGATGGATTTAGAGTTGATTTTGATAATCCTTTAGATGATACACATGCTGATTTTTCTTACCAGCCACATGATGAGTTCGGAAAAGGTGAGATATTTCATGTCGTAGAGCCTAAAAGAGTTGAATCTTGCATTGATATGATTGATTTATCCATTTATAAGTGTTGCAATGGTTCACTAACTTATGGGTTTCATTGTTATTTGCATGTACTTGATGCACGAGGGATGATCCATCATGAGTTGCGACCTCCTAAAGGTGAGAGGATGCTTGGTGAGGTGCAACAAGTTGGTGAACTTGCATTTTCAACTGATGGTACTTCAAACCAGATTGTAACTTCCATTTTCTCATTTAGTTATGATGCTTACCATTTTGATTAATGGGGATGGGGGTAATAAAACTTGTGTTTGGATTAACCATGGACATTATGAGTTGCCACAATTGTTGATCCTACATGATTTGTATCCTGAATATGAGCCTAGTTTGCCTAAATCTTACATTTCAGAATACAAGGATGAGTTTGCTAGACTTAGGACTTTGACATGTGCCTTATCACTCTTACACATATTGAGAAATTAGTCAAGAGAGAGTGTAGATACTTGTTGTCCTAAGTTTTTGTACATAATCTTAGTTAGTTTTGGTTTGTTAGGTGTCTAGTTTGCTTGGTTTTGCTTAGTTAGTTTTTTATTTTTCTTGCTTTTGGTTATTTGTTGGTTAGTTCTTAGTTGTTAGTTTGTTGTTTTAGTTTTGTTTCCAATTTGTTTGTGTTTTGTTTTTGGTTTAGTTTTTATCTTGTTGTTGTTTTGCTCTCTTATTTTGAGTTTTGGGGTCTTCTCTTGCCTATTCCTTGATGATTAGAGGGTTGTTTGCAAGTGTATGCAATGTGATTTTCTAGATTATGTCTTCTAAGTCTTCTTTTGAGAAACATTTGTCATAACACAAGAGTTTATTATGGACTTCGGTGTTAGTGTTGAATGGCATGATGCTTGTTCTTGGGGGATGAGTCAATTGTTTGGTATGACTTGAAGTGTTTTGAGATCTTATACCTCTTCACATCTTAATAATCCTCAAGTTTCTAAGTAATTCTTTGTGATCTTGCATGCATGATGCTTGTTCTTGGGGGATGAGTCAATTGTTTGGTATGACTTGAAGTGTTTTGAAATCTTATACCTCTTCACATCTTAATAATCCTCAAGTTTCTAAGTAATTCTTTGTGATCTTGCATTAAGTGAAAAATCTTAAGGTCTCACCCTTTTTTGCCACTATGATTCCCAGTTCAACAAGTTGAACCAATGCATGTAGCCCATGTGGAAGAAGCATGTGCTATAGGGTAGGCGGTACTTCTTAGTACTCCTATCAAAGATAAATTAATTAAATCATCAAATAAGAAAAGAAATCAAAAGGCGGTACTTCCTAGTACTCCCATCATATGATTCAACTAGCTAGAGGATTCAAGTATCTCTATCAGGGCTATAGACGCTTGGCTAGCAGTAGAGCTATGCTTTGAGTGGAATCATAGAGACAACCTCGTCGGGGCTATAGATGCTTGACTGGTAGCGGGGCAATGTTTAGAAGTAGTTCATGGGGTGAGAATCATTTACGTAGCTTAATTTAAAGCAACTTGGATGACCTTAGTTGGTAAAGGATGGGAATGAATGTATTTGCATTCACTTGAATCTTGGGAACATGAATGGTTGCACTAGCTTTTGACTTTGATTTCTTGATCATGTATATATGTTTATTTGACCTAATATGTGGGTATATACAGAGATTCTGGGTTCTTGACTTGTGTTTATCTTTGGAGTGCTCAGGGGCATTCTCCCAATAGAGTCGCCATTTGTTGTGCCCTACACACACGCCCCACTTTTTGCATGAGAAAAATGGCAACCCCCTCTTTTACTTGAGTCTTTTGGTGAGTTTCTTAGCCTCTTTTTGGTGTTTCAGCTTGTTATGAGTGCTCTAAGTTGTGGTTGAGTAGCTCAAGGTTTGATTTTTCAAGGTCATGATCCATTGCATTATGTTGACATATTTTGACGATTTCTTGGGTCTTAGTTATCTAACCTAGTTTTAGATGCATTTTGATGATCTATCTACTTTTATGAGCTTTGATATGCTTTGATTAGGTTGGTTTTGGCATGTTTTGGGTTTGATGAGTCTTGATCAAGTATGTGCTCATTGTTTCATTTGGTTTTTAGTTTGCATGAAGTTGTGGTGAATGGTCATGTCTCATTTTATCATGCTCATAGCCATATTGACAAGTCCTTCATGGTTGATTGATTGTATTTGATGCCTTGTGGACTCTTGAAGAGGAAGGGCATTTATTGTTTTATAGGATGGAGTTTATTTTTATGATCCATTCAAGTTTATTTATTACTTCATCTTCATATATAAAGTTAAGAGTATAATCCTTCATATTTTTAAAAGTCTTAAGAGGTGTCAAGATGACTAAATGTAGGAATGCATTCATGTGGTATGCTTAGGTCTTATTATGTCATTATAATTTATCTTGGGTTTTGATGAAGGTCATGACATACTAATAAAGTGAAGCAATTATCTGGAAGTGAAGGAAACAATCCATGCAAGGGTGAAAAGAGCACAATTCATACAATGTTCTAAAACTACCTACTGTTGTCATAGTCAAACAACAGAGTATACATGGTCATAAAAACCACAAAACCTTGAGGGAAACCTTCTAATTGGATAAAGGATTTGAAATAGAATGTTGTATAAGTATCCTAAATGCAAAATCCAATAATTGTCTCACCCAAAAATGGTCAAAAAATAGTCCTAAAACTGAATTTTGACAACCCACAAACCCTAGGACAGCCATGAAGAAGTTAAATTTATGATCTTGTTTTGGCCCCTATAATGGACTCAAAAGACTTTTTTAAATTGATGGGAGGCTTTATCAGGTAGGGAAGATGGAAAGGTCAAGAGGATGCATCAAGAAACCAAAGGAATCAAGGGGAAACCACAAATTTAATGACAGTATAATCCCAATTAAATATCAATAGAGATAGACAGTCCGTAATTCGATCATATCTATAGATATACAATCCGGGTATGGCTAATTTCTTGTGGAGATATATAAAAAGCTAAATTACACAGCTTCCCTAAAAATATTAGAAAAACTCAGATCGTGAAATAAAATTTATGGATGCTACAACGGACTGTTTATTTTCATGACAGGTTTACCAATTTTAAAAAAAACAAACAAGTTTTAATCATTATTTGTCAACTTGTACATGACTGATCCATGAGGAAAATGGATATGGTTTGATATGTATTGACTTAAAATGATTTGTTTTTTTATGAAATTGATTCTTGTCTTTGTCGGTTGCAGGTTTAGGGGGCTGAAACATGAAGGGATCAGCTGGAGCCATGATGGAGAAATGAAACCTCGGAGACACCTTATTGTCCCAGCTATGGACAAATGTGATTTTCATGCCCAAATCATTGCTGCACCTGCAAAATGAAGCCAATTTGATGTCAAGGATGATGAATACAAACCCTAGGAGCTATAGAAACACAAAAATCAAACCTAAGCTACTGATGTACATGCACATTTGGAGCCCAAAATGGTGGAAAATGGTGGAAACAATGCCATGCAACTATTGGAAGATGAATTGTGCCACCTTATACCTAATTTACAGCCTCAAACATGACTGATACAACCTTCTACAAGTGCCCAGCTTGTTGTTACAGGCCAGAGATGGAGGTTTGAGGTGGAAAAATGGAGAAATCATGAAGTATGAAGGCTAGAAATGCATTTTTTTATGATAGATTCGATCACCTACAGCTGGATATTGTTGCTTGCATACGGAAAATAGATAGCTACAACCACCCATGATGGAGGAAATGACTTTCTACAACTTCTTATGTATTTTTTATTAATATTTTTCTTACTACAACAACTTGTCTGGGAGTTGTAATTGCAAATATTTAATATTTTGGCTTCCAAAAAGTTACTTTTGTCATATTTAAAAAACTTAGTAACAAAAAGTAAATTAAAATATTACTTTTTGATACTAAGGGAAGCTTGTTGAGGAAGCCACATGGGATGAAGTGGCATATTCCTTGCCACCAAAATTAACTTTTGTGTTGGAGCATCAAATGTGAGCCATTGGATCAAATTGATCATAGCCGTTAGATTTTAGGGCAAAAAAACTTAGTATGGAAAACCTGATCTGAATATGTATATAACTAAAACTCATTGTAAGAGGTTTGAACCAGTTAGACGAAGTTAGAATTTGTGAGAAGAAGTTAGAATTGGTGAAGAACAATTGGTTTTTGTTGGTGTTTTGAGAAAAACTCATTGAAGACATACTTGAAAACAATTGTACTATTGGGATTTGAGGGAAAATACATAGTATTTTCTGATTTTTCATGTTACTTTCTTGGTTTTCTCCACACCAAGTTTAGGAATTGTTGGTGTTTATCAATCTTTTGAGCTTAATACAAGTTTACTTCATGGTTTCTTGATGCAGGAGCATCCGGGTTCATGTGCAATCCTCATCAACCAAAAAGATTTGCTTTACTTTTTTGTTGTTTGTTTTGCTGTAGGAGTTGATACAGGAGTTGATTGATCAATTTCCAGAGAATTTCCTAAATATTTTGGCCAAGTGATGACTTGATCTTAAAGAAGGCCCAAATGGGTATCTGCATCTCAAATTTGGTGAAGATCCGATCAAAATTGGTGAAGTTATGGCCAAGCGGAACTTTTGATGGTTGTTGGACATCCTATCAAGACCATTTTCCCCGCTTGCAGAGATTTTGTTCCCTATCAGATTTGCACTAAATTTTGGTATAACCAGATATATCTGGTACCACTCGAAAAGCTCGTAAATCATGTGAGCTTCAAATTCTTCACCGACGAAGGTCGAATTGTTCATTAAGAGTCTAGCGCTAAAAAGATACCTGACTAGATATGTACTAAAAATATCGCTCATTACATATATCCTACAACACCAAAAATCCCCATTGATCCAGTATAAGGCAAAAGCTCCACCAAAGCATTCATTAAGACTTTGCACTAAAATTAGGATTGACAGGACTTGCGCGAAAATCATCCCCTACTGGACATATCTGATGCCTAACAAAAACCCCACTATCCAATGTGCAGCAAAATCCCTAACTACAGTTTTAAAAGTGCCTTGCACTCAAAATGCTCTCTGCTGGAGTTTACGCTAATAACCAACCTCACTGGACATATCCTATGAACACCAAAATTTGCACATATTTGGTTGTGGTCAAAAACCCCGCTTTTTTCTGTCACGACCTGAAATCCTGCTACTTGATGTCCAGCAACACCTGATTTCCCTGCAAACCACACAAAAGGTGACAAATTTAGTTTTTTACCACCTATATGATCATTCCAAGGGTGAATGAGGATCTGACGCATGTAATATGGTCGGTGGCCGCCTCAGGATTCTATAAATACATGAAATTCATACTTTGAAGGTAGCTTCTCCTTGGTCAATGATCAATAGTACGTTTTTGGGAGTTCTAGAAGGTTCCCAAGATTGCAGATCTGTTTGGTCTGATCTTGAAGCATTGTAAGGCTGAGGCCAATGCATATGTAATGTCAATTATACTCCTATTGTAATCATTCTCTTGCATATGAATAAAGAATCATTTTTTTTGTTGTCTTGTGTTAATCATTCTCGCTGCTTGATTTGGTAGCTTGACAAAGCCCCTGGATCTTGAGCTGCATTAAGTGGTATCAAAGCCAGGGTTTGCATTTTTTGAGGCTATGGGATTACTGCCTAAGGGATCCTAAGGAGATTGTTGTAGGCTGAGTGAAGAAGAAACTTGCAACTGCAGAGGATCAATAGACATGATACACTAAGAAAGAAGGAGAGGACCACCTCCAAGAGATGGAGATGCACCATTGGTAGAGATGCTGAGAGGCATCACAACCAAGCTAGATGCAATGGAGAGGACACAACGCAAAAGAGTACTCGTAGTAGATGTGAGTGATAATGAGGAGGAAGAGGTCAGTCAAGAGGAAGAAGAAGGAGAAGATGGATATGAGAGGAGGTTTATGAATGCAATGACAAAGATTTCCAGTAAACCCCGTGTTGAGTTATCCAGTTATAATGGTAGTCTGAACTAGATGAGTTGATAGACTGGATTTTAGAGATGGAAAAGTTTTTTGAGTTGGAATCTATTGAAGACCCTAAGAGGGTAAAACTTGCAGCTTCGAAGTTGAAAGGACACGCATCTTTGTGGTGGAATCATGTGCAAGTTGAGAGACAAAGAAAAGCAAAGGAAAATATTAAGACCTAAGAGAGGATGTTAACTAAGTTGAAGGCAAAATTTATGCCTATCGATCATCAGATCACCATGTTTAAGATGTTGCAAAACCTCAAGCAGAGGGAGAAAAGTGTGCAAGACTATACTAAAGAGTTTTACATATTGAACATCAGGGCTGGTCACATTGAGGATGATGTTGAGAAGATCTCCAGGTATGTAAATGGGTTGCATTATTTGATCCAAGATGAAATTAGCATGGTCAGAATTACCAGCATAGAGGAAGCCTTTCAATTTGCATTGAAGGCAGAAGAAAAGATCTCTAGAAGGCAGAATAGCTCTAGAGGAAGAGGTAAACCCCCCAAAGGAAGAGGGCAGTCAAATCTTGGATGTGGATCTCAAGATAAGAAAGGAGAAACAAGTTCTTCACAGGCCAATACCCAAGGAGGTAGAGGAAGGGGTGATTAGTAGAGGAAGGGGTGATTACCCTAGAGGCAGAGGAAATTTTGGAAGAGGAAGAGGGTTTAGTGGAACATGTTTCCAGTGTGGACAGGCTGCATAAAGGGCATTTGAATGTCCTCAAGTACAACAGAGAAGTGGCAAGGAAAAAGAGACTAGAGTCCATATAGCACAAGCTGAGGAGAGTGTGGCCAGTGCAGCCTCACCGAAGATTGGAGAAGAAGTTGAGGATGGAGAATCCTTGATGATAAGAAAAGTTCTTCTAACACCAGAGAAGGTACAAGAGGAACCAGAACATCAAAGGAACTTATGTTTAAAACTAGACGTAAGTCTGGAGGGAAATGCTGCAAGGTTATTGTGGACAACAGTAGTACTGATAATTTAGTGTCAGAAGAAATGGTGGAGAAGTTAAATCTGAAACGGTTGCAACACCCCACTCCTTACAAAGTCTCTTGGCTACAAAAGGGACATCACCTACTAGTAAGTGAACAATGCCTTGTCACATTTCATATTGGAAATTAGAAAGATGAGATAATGTGTGATGTTATGCCAATGGATGCATGCCACCTTTTGTTGGGCAGACCTTAGCAATATGACAGACAGGCCATTCATGATGGCAAGAGTAATTGTATTACACTCAAGAATGATGGGGTTGAGTATGTGTTGAATCCTTTGAAGGATAAGGATGAGGATGTTGAGAGAGGCAATAGGGTTTGTCTAGTGAGTGGAAAATAGTTCCTAAGGGAAATCAGAAAGGAGAAGGTCTGTTATGCCTTCCTACCTCAAATTGTAGAATGTATGATAGCTGAGAAAAAGCTAGAAGTTCCCACAAAGGTCCAAGAAATTTTGAGTTAGTTTGATGACATATTACTGAAGGACTTACCTGATGGATTACCTCCAACTAGAAGCATAAGTCACTGCATGGATTTGATACCAGGAGCAAGCTTGCCAAACAAGGCACCATATAGGATGACACCTATGGAAAATGAAGAGGTGAATAGACAAGTGCAAGAGTTATTGGATAAGGGATTGATTAGGAAAAACCTTAGTTCGTGTGTTGTACTTGCAGTACTGGCACCTAAGAAAGATGGGAAATGGTGGATGTGCACTGATTCAAGGGCTATAAATAAGATAACAATTAATTACAGGTTTCAATTGCCTCATATGGATGACTTGATGGATTGCTTGAGCGGAGCTAAGTACTTCAGCAAGATTGATTTGAAGAGTGGATACCACCAAATCTGAATTAGAGAAGGGGATGAATGGAAGACAACATTCAAAACCAAGGATGGATTGTATGAGTGGTTAGTGATGCCATTTGGGTTGACAAATGCACCCAGGGCCTTTATGAGATTAATGAATGAGGTAATGAAGCTATTCCTTGAAAAATTTATCATAGTTTATTTGGATGACATTTTGGTTTTTAGTAAAACAAAGGAGGAGCATCTACTGCATCTTAGGGTAGTCTTGCAGAGGTTAAAAGAAGAGAAGTTGCTGGTGAACATGGATAAGTGCAGTTTTATGAAGAAAGAACTAGTATATTTGGGCTTTGTAGCGTCTGAAGAGGGGTTAAAGATGGACCCTGAGAAGGTTAAGGCAATACTAGATTGGCCTTCACCTAGAAACATGTTTGAGGCCAAAAGTTTTCATGGCTTGGCGAGCTTCTATAGGAAGTTCATCAGAAATTTTAGTGGGATATGTGCACCAATCACTAAAACAACGAAGGGTGTTAGGAAAGAGTTCCAATGGATAGCTGCAAAAGAAAAGAGTTTTCAGTTGTTGAAGAAGGTGATAGAACAGCCAGTGTTGGCATTTCTAGATTTTGGCAAAGTTTTTCAAGTAGATTGTGATGCTAGTGGTAGTGCAATTGGGGGAGTGTTAAGTCAAGAAGGTAGACCCATTGCCTACTTTGGTGAGAAACTCAATGAAGCAAAGAGGAAATACTCATTTTATGACCAAGAATTCTATGCTATCGTATAGGCCTTAAAGAAGTGGAGACATTATTTTCTATCAAATGAGTCTATGTTGTATACTGATCATCATGCCTTGCAGTACATCAACAGTCAAGGTAAGTTAAACCAGAGACATATGAAATGGGTGGAGTTCTTGCAAAATTATTCTTTTGTCTTGAAACATCAGAGTGGTAAGTCAAACAGGGTAGCAAATGTACTTAGCAGAAGATGTTTATTAATGAATGAGCTAAGGGTCAATGTTGTTGGCTTTGATGCAATGAAGGATTTGTATCTTGATGACCATGATTTTAAGGAAGCATGGACAATTAGTAAAAGTCATGTGGAGGGAGATAGGACACCTTGGTTGGAATATTTCATCCAAGATGGCTTGTTATTTAAAGGACAGAAATTGTGTATACCTAGAGGTTCAATGAGAGAGAATCTAATCAGAGAAAAGCATAGTGGAGGCTTGAGTGGACATTTTGGAGTAGATAAGACAGTGGCATAGCTGAATGAAAGTTATTTTTGGCCTGGGATGAGTGCAGATGTGAAGAGACTGGTACAAGGCTTTAGGATTTTCTAGCATGCTGAAGGAGCACGACAGAATACAGGACTGTATCAGCCATTGGCTATACTCGATAGACCATGGGATCATATAAGTATGGATTTTGTTTTGGGACTACCTTGGACACAGAGAGGTCATGATTCCATTTTTGTTGTTGTGGATAGATTTTTGAAGATGCTTCATTTCATACCATGTCAGAAGACTAGTGATGCATCCCACATAGTTACATTGTTTTTGAAAGAGGTAGTCAGATTGCATGGATTACCTACGAGCATAGTTTCTAAGAGGGACACGAAGTTTGTTGGCCATTTTTGGCGTACATTATGGAAGAGAATGGGCACTGAATTAGGATGCAGTTCAACTTATCACCCACAGACTAATGGACAAACTGAGGTTGTGAACAGAAGTTTGGGAAACTTATTGAGGTGTTTGGTGGGAGACAAACTACATCAATTGGATCTTATCTTGGCACAAGTAGAATTTGCTTACAATAATTCAGTGAACAGAAGTGTAGGAAGGAGTCCCTTTCAAATAGTTTATGGGTACAGCCCAAGAGGTGTTGATGAGCTCTAAGATAGTGCAGATTTGAATAGGAAGAGTGCTGTAGCAGAAGATTTTGTAGGATACCTTCATGAAGTTCACAAGGAGGTGAAGGAACAGTTGGAGAAAAGTGCCAGCAAGTACAAGGAGTATGCTGATGTGCATAGGAGGGAATAAGAATTCCAGGTAGGAGACTTAGTTTTGGTACATTTGAGGAAAGAAAGGTTTCCACAGGGAACATATAATAAGTTGAAATTCAAGAAAATAGGTTTGTGAAAGGTGTTGAGGAAGTTCTCATCCAATGCCTATGAGATCGAGTTGCCCGAAGGGATAGACAATCACCTATTTTCAATGTTGTTGATCTATATAAGTTCCATGAAGGAGAGTCAAGTTTACAAGGGGGTACACATTCACATTCACTTGATGCACAAGGGTGGATAGATCAGTTGCCTAAAAAGAAGATGGAAGAAGTGGATAAGGTGATTTAATCCCGAGTGGTTAAGAAGACCAGAGGAAAGGACTACATGGAGTATTTGGTCCAATGGAAGAACAGAGTTGCCGATGAAGCTTCTTGGTTGAGTGTTGTAGAACTAGTCAAGTTTGGGATTCCAGTTCTAGACATGTCTAAATGTTCATGAGTTTTCAACTCATGGAACATTTTAGTTACCCAACATGTCTGATGCAGGAGCATCTGGGTTCACGTGTGCAATCCTCGTCAACCAAAAAGATTTGCTTTACTTTCTTGTTGTTTGTTTTACTGCAGGAGTTGATTGATCAATTTTTGAAGAATTTCCTAAAGATTTTAGCCAAGTGATGACTTGATCTTGAACAGGGCCCAAATGGGTATTTGCATCTCAAATTTGGAGAAGATTTGATAAAAAATAGTGAAGTTATGGCCAAGCAGAACTTTTGATGGTCACTAGACATCCTGTCGAGACCATTTTCCCCACTTGCGGAGATTTTGCTCCCTACCAGATTTGTGCTAAATTTTGGTCTGACCGAATATATCCGGTACCACTCGAAAATCTTGCAGATCACATGAGCATCAAATTCCCCACTGGTGAAGGTCGAATTGTTCATTACGAGTCTAGCGCTAAAAAGATACCTGACTAGATTTGCGCTAAAAAGATCGGTCATTGCATATATCCTACAACACCAAAAATCCCTACCAATCCGGTATAAGGCAAAAGCTCCACCAAAACATTCATTAAGACTTTGTGCTAAAATTAGGATTGACAGGACTTGTGTGAAAATCATCCCCTACCAAACATATCTGGTGCCTAACAAAAACCCTGCTATCCAGCGTGAAGCAAAATCCCTACCTATAGTTTTAAAAGTGCCTTACACTCAAAATTCTCTCTGTCGGAGTTTGCGCTAATAACCAACCTCACCGGACATATCCCATGAACACCAAAATTCGTGCAAATCTAGTTGTGGTTGAAAACCCCGCTTTGTCCTATCATGACCCAAAAGCCGCTACTCGATGTCCGGTGACACCTGATTTCCGTGTAAACCACACAAAAGGGGACAAATTCAATTTTTTTTACTGCCTATACGGCCATTCCAAGGGCGGATGAGGATCTGACATGTGTCATGAGCGTGTAATATGGTCGATGGCTGCCTCAGGAGTCTATAAATACATGAAATTCATACTTTTAAGGCAGCTTCTCCTTAGTCAGTGATCAGTAGTATGTTTTTCGAAGTTCGAGAAGGTTCCCAAGATTGCAGATCTGTTTGGTCTGATCTTGAAGTGTTGTAAGGCTGAGGCCAATGCATATATGTAATGTCAATTGTACTCCTGTTGTAATCATTCTCTTGCATATGAATAAAGAATCATTTGTTTTTGTTGTCTTGTGTTAATCATTCTCGCTGCTTGATCTAGTATCTTGACAAAGCCCCTAGATCTTGAGCTGCATTATTTCTAGTCAAGATTGTGAATGGAAATTGTTGAGATTTCTTAAACTTGTTATTATACAAAATTTGTTTCATGGTTTCTAAACACCAAGTTGAAGTATTTCTTTCATTTTCAGCTAAAGATTCATGGATATTTGATGATTTTGCAAAGTGTTCATACCACTAGTAATTCGTGGATTGCAAATTGCCTTGTGTGGTTAGCTTGAACACTAATTTCACCATTAAAGATTGCACCTCCTTGAATCTTGATTGTTGGATTTTATGATCAAATCAAGGATGGTTAAATGTGTTTGCAAACTTGTATATCCACTGTTGAAGCTGAAATGATTGAATAGGTTTAAGTTTTAGTTAGTTTTCTTAGTATCCTTTTTCTATCTTGCCTTGCTTTTGCATTTTTTTATCAAATCTGGTTAGTGCAGAGTTAGAATAGGGTTTTCAAACTTGCATATTTCTATTATAGAGTTGATATTTTATGAATGCAGGTTGATACATTGTTGGTTATGAGCTAAAATGATACATTTTATGGTAATATGTTTATATCAGTTTGTATATGCATTTCTAAATCTAAAAACTGATTGGTTTATGTGTAATTTAACCTTGTGTGTTGGAGTTTGTCCAAATTCATGTAGGCCCCTTGTTTAGAATAGCAATACACATCATACAACTGAGTTATCTTGTGAAAGTCAAGACCTAGCTGTATAGACCTTAGGGTAGTCATTTTCCATTCACTTCCAGGATTTGATTCCTTTTAGGAAAGATAAGATATTTAGTATTTTATCTAAGTTGTATGCAAAAACACCCATCAACAGATTGGCACTAGAAGGAGGGCTAAATGGTAGTTTTGGTACAAACTTTTCAATTTCATTGATTTATTGCACATTTTGAGATGAGTTAGATTTTGGGGAGATTTGGCTCAAATGGGTAGCCCTTTGTCCATACCTGGGGCCCAATATGAGGTTCCTAGTGATCCATATAGCAAGGTTCCTTCATATTTTCCCCATAATGAACAAAGAGCTTCACTACATGTTGCAGGTTTTAGGGCATTAATGTTTAAACTTTAGATTTGGCAACAAAATGTTAAGTGTCTTCTATTTGTCCACATACTTCAACATGCAGCTCTACAATGGTATGCAAATCTTCCACCTAATTCCATATGGTCATGGGTCGATCTTGAAAGCATCTTTTTGTTTCAATTTGATTTACATATCAGCTTACAACATCCATTACTTCAATTTGCAGCAGTTAGAAGACAACAGTGTGAGAGTGTTTTACAATTTAACCATATATTTATCATGATGTATAAAAGGGTTAAAAGTGTAGATCTAATTTTTAAATATTTTTTCCCCAACCCTAATTTATAGGACCTCAAGGATGTCAACCCATGTGTTTAGAGAGATTAGAATTCTGGCATCCATATTCGGTAAAGTGGCTCTAGTTTCATCCACTTTCATCACTTTCCCTATAGGTTCCATGATTTAAGGCAAAAAAGCTCATAACTGCTCTGGAAGGTTTTTGACCAACAACCATCTTAGCACAAAACAAAACAAAATTTCTTGGTGTGATGCTTCAGGCTTCCAAGGGAACGCCTTAAAGAGGGTTTGCCCAACATTCCAATAGTGCGTATCCAACACTCTCTTTTGCATAGTGTGATTTCTAAAAAACACAACAAAAATTCCTTCACTTAATAGTCTGCAAAAGGAGACCTGAACACCTAGTCTTTTATCCCATATAGAGTTAATCTAGTTGTCCAAAAATCTCCTCGAAGGTAGTTTGTTCACATTTAGGCAAACATAAAACATCAGTACTCTTTAGTCTACATTCTTCATTTTTTATTGCATTTTCCATTTCTTCATTAGGGTTTAAGACCATTTTTCTAGGCACAAGGACTAGCTTACCTTTTTCCTTCATTCCACAATCTTTCTCTCTTCCTCCATGGGGGAGTTCACCTCTGGCTCCAAGTAGTCCGAGCTCCTCGCCGACCTCAAAATGAGCATTTTGGGCCGGAGCCTCAACATCTTGCATATTGAGTGCTTCCCAAAATGTCTTTCTCTTGTCATCTGATTCCTCATTCTTGCCCTCCACTGGGCTATTAACCCCCTCCATCATTCCTCATAGCTGAGGAGTAAATCCCTCAGCCGGAGCAGTACAACCCCTAGGGAATATGAGCATAGATAGGCCCTATGACTGTTAATGCTACTCCCTCCTAAAATTACAGGTGGGAAAAACTTTCAAATTCTAAAAAGGGCTTTCGATAATAGTCTTAACAATGATAACAACACCTTTGAATATTGACTGTCATCATAACAATAACAGGCTTCAAACAACACACAACAATCAAACAATTCCACATGAAAAAACACAAATGAGACCAAGTTCAGTTCAAGAGGAGGTCCCTACCAGATTGCTCATGGAGGGTTGCTACGCCCTCGATAAATCCCAGAGCCCTCCTCCTTATAGGCGGGAAAAACAGTTTTCCAATTAAATAAATTATTTTATTTAATTAACTTGTCTAATTCCCATTATCCCCTATCTTGGATTAATTAAATAAATTTTAATTAATCCTCTTGTCAATCATCCTTAATTAAATAAATAAAACCTATTTTATGTAATTAATTACCCCCTTCTTCCATTAGCCTTCATTAATTAAATAAATTCCATTTATTTAATTAATCTAACCCTTACCCTTGGCAACCTTTGTTAATTAAATAAATTTTATTTATTTAATTAACTATCCCATTCCCACCAAAATCCCACAACCATGGTTAATTAAATTAAATATATTTAATTAACCTAAACCTTCATTTAATCCCTCTCCCATAATTAATTAAATGATTTCCATTATTTAATTAATTATCATGCCACATGTCACTATCCTCACACACTCCACAAGTAAAATCAAATTAAAAATTCCTCTCACTAAAGGACAAAAATCCGAAGTCAACTCTATATTCAATCCTAGCCCTTCATTTGAAAGATGCTCTAGGATGCAACCTCATCTATTGATCTCACCTCCAAATCTCATTTGACCTCACAACCCCTCAATCCTTTTGGACCTTAACACCTCTTCATCTAAGCCCTTCATTCTTATCCTCTCATCTCAACCCTTGATCTATCCTAGCCAAAATCTCTATAAATTTAGATCCTCCCTCAAGCCATTTACACAACACATTTTGGGGTAGCCTTGTGCTGCCAAAATATCCTTCCATTTGCAACCTTATCATCTCCATTTTTGCACTATTATGCTGGTGGAATTTTGAGCAATCTACATTAGCAACTTAGTTGCACCTTAATCTTTTGAGTAAATCTAAGACTAGTTTTGGGTGTAGCAGTCTTCCACTCTATCAAGGAGTAGGGATGGTCAAGGATTTGAAGGTATAGACTTTGTTACTGTTTTGGATCCTTCTCCATTCACCTGTCTTCACTACCTACATTCTGATCATAAGCCTACTTCATCATTCTAGATTGACATTATTCCTTAGATCTAGGTCTTGATGTCCAGTCTTTAGGTTTGTGGGGTATGTAGGTACAAGGATTTGTAAGAGACTATGTTTGGAAGAATTTGTAAGAGTTTTAAGTAACCACTAAATGAGAATTCTAAGGAATCTTGTTTTTTTAATACATGAAAATATGAGTTGATTTTTTCTTATGACCTTTGCAATGTTAAATTTTATAACATTAATCTTGAAACCAATTATTTAAACTAGCTTTATTCATGGTAGGTTTGTATTTATGAACCCTAGGTATGGCAAACCATTGGCACTCTATAGTCACCTTGAGATGTGTACATTTACAATTTCATCCATGTAAGAAAATTTTAATCAAAGCTTGTTTCAAATAAGGTAGTGGCATATTGTTATTCATCTACATGACAATCTAATTTTCCTGTAGGATGTTTGACAAGGATGGTCCTAGTCCTATGGTTGAGCCATGTCTACTAGAGCATTTCCAAGTATAATATTTGACAAAAACCCACCTTTCTATTATGCTTTCATAAATTTCCATACCTTATTCCAAAAGCTCCCATTTTGGAAGGATGCTAGCAAAGGTTGTGAAATTTGGCTTTACAACTACCAATTGCATTTTCTTGGAAGTATGTAAAGTCTTTTTAACAAAAGCTTCCTATGTGCATATCCTACAATCATGGCATCCCATGAGAAAACATTTCTCTGAGGAATTTTGTCAAACAATTAATGTGTGTTGTCTATGCTTCCACATTTTGCATACATATCTATGAGGGTAGTTGCAACTACAACATTTGATGAAATTCCTCTATCCTTTATCCAATGATGGATGAGAAAAATCCAATAAGATAATGGTATATTAAAATTTTCAATTAATATTGCTTTAAATAAGGTATAGGTGTGATAACATTTCTTTGAGACATTTTGTCAAACAAATCACGTGGCAAGCTTGTCTATGCTTCCACTTTTTGCATACATGTTTATGAGAGTAGTTGCAACTGCAATATCTAATGAAATTCCTCTATCCTTTATGTTTTGATGGATAACAAAAATCAAGCCAAGTATAGTAAAAATATAAAATGCTCTATTGTTCATAGTAGGGTTGTATTTTTTAACCCTTGTTAGGGCCTTGTGCAAAATATTTGATGCATGTTCACCAAATGTTTGTAGATGGTTCCCTTCTAGTCCTATAAGAACTCTCCTAGTCATCCAAAAAGAATTACTAGTCCAATAACAAGTAAGCAAACACTATTGCACTAGGGGAATTCCTAAGACAGGGCATGTTGTGGCCTCACAAACATCCAATTTAGTAGCAAGTGAGCAAACAAAGTCGTGTTGGGAAATTCTTAAGACAGGGTATGTGTAGCCTCACAAACATCCTTACTAAGCTTTTGTTTTCACCTTTAATTACTAGGGTTTGATGGTATGTGCATACAGTGATAGTAACTGCCATAGATATAATATGCACTGCCGATTTTTAAATATTTGTCGATTATTACGTAAAACTTAGTTGGCAGTTAGTTTTGTGGTCCTATATACCCGACTTGAGAATCCAAGATCTACATGGACTAACCACTCCTACCAAAGAGAAGCGACATTTGCGTCCGACAGACATGAGCGTGACGTTTCTTCGCTTTCCGTGGAATAAGACAAGCCGAATTGACTAGCTAAGATAGGTATTTTTGTTTTTATATCCCTTAACTTGCTTTTAAAAGCTCAAGGCAAGACTCTGGCCAGGTGTGTCTGACTTTCAACATTCACCAACAAAAGGATCTGCGATGACAAGCAATAACCAGGTTGAAATCTTACAACAAGGAGTATGTTGAACTATATCTAAACTAGCCAAGACATATCTCCCAACTACAGTCCACCTCAAGTGGGCCCTTGCTTGGATAAAATTGTGCCTTCCTCTCTCCCTCTAAATGAGCTAGTAACTAAATTAGAGCGATTCTATAACTTGCAATAATATACTAAAATGAAGGAAACATGAACTCAATCTTCTATTGATATCAAGAAAACTTGTTACATTCAAACTATCTCCAAATCTTTCAGTAGATCCTATCTACTACCATTATGTCTGATATTTATAATACTTACTACCACTACATGCATCTCCACTACTCCCATGCATATAGGAGGTGGATGCTTTATTTAGAAAATAAAAGAAAAAACTAGGAAACTAATTCATGGATGGGTAAGAGTCTCATTTCCATCAAAACTATACATCATTAAATATAAACATATGCTTAAAAGAAGGGTGATGAGGAATCTATTGAGTAGAACAAGGCTGAGTTGGTTGGCTCATTTGTCTTCATGCAAACTCCATCTATCCACATGAGAAGTCAAAGTTTGCCAGTTGTCCCTGTTCATCACTTTGTTGCATGCATGCTATAGTCTTGGCTACAGGTACACTATAGTCTTGGCTATGGATGATCTACAAACTTTTCTACAAGTAGCGAATCCTAATTGTTGTGGGCTAGTGTCTAACTCTGTTAAAACCACTTTTGTTGCATTCAAACAACTTATTATAAAAGTTTACACGTGTTTTCAAAGTGTTAACTTTGATGGAGATAGGTACACAGGTTGTCTTCTAGTTTGAGGACATGGTTGATACGTGTGTGATACTAGGAGTCTTGGTTCAGTGGGAGTTGAGTATAAGTACATTGGTGTAAGGAAGCTAAGGTAGCGGAACAACTTCCTATACTAATCTTGAGAGGAAGATTATGCAAATCTTTTCAAATCTTTACAATAGTTATCGAAATTATAAATAAATAAACATAAATAGTAGTCATACCACAACATAGTGATTTACATGGGGAAAACCCTTTCGAGAGAAAAAGCCCACACTACAAAAGCATCCCAATATATTATTCAGAAATCTTAACAAGAATATAATATAATTGTAGAGAAAGTCTTCACAAGGGTATCACCAACCAGATATCTGGAGGCAACTTAACAATGTCTATAAGACACTCACACACAACCTCCATCTCAAGCACCTAATATATAGGAGATACAATGCATGAAACTATCAAACAATAATTAGAAAACCATGAGCCTAAACAACCCAAAAGTGGCACCCAAATCCTTAAGGTTACATTATCTCCAATAAAATATCTCTTATAATGTGTCATAGCACACGTCATAAGTTGGTTAACACATGTAACTCTCCCTTGCATCTCTTTTCTATGTCCAACATGTTTTTACATTTTTCAATGTGGGAGGCCCAACTTTCAGAGGTCATAACTTTTGATCCGGGAGGTCGATTGAGCCCCCCTTTTTTAAATTATAGATCTCAAAGCAATCTATGCATCAAGCACCATTGGAAGTAGTTATGGGAAACATGGAATAGTTATTTTAGCTAGAAACCAACTCTATAGCCCAAAAGTTGAGTTTATTCATTTTTATAACCTAAAAAATTTCACTTTTTGTAATCACAACATTGAGACACTTTTTCCAACATTATCCTACTTGTTGAATAACTTGCAAGAGAAAAAAGGGAGTATCAAAACCATTATCTAATTGCTAGGGGCCGAAAGACCTATAGACTTTGAACATCATCTAAACTTCTTTGTGCTCATAGTCTTAGCTAATGAATCTACAACATTCATCAAAGTCTCTACTTTAACTAGCTTCACCTTACCTTCCTCAACCATATCTCTCACAAAATGATACTATACATCAATATGCTTGGTCCTAGCATGAAAATTTGGGTTCTTAGCTAGGCAAATCACACTCTAATTATCACAATAAACTATCATTGTACCTTATTTTATTCCAATGTCTAAACATAATCTCTTAAGCCAAATGGATTCTTTATAAACATGAGTGGCTACTATATATGCGGCCTCAATAGTGGACAAAGAAACCACACCTATTGCTTACTCATCCAACTAATTGCACCACAAAATAAAGTAAACACATAAGCACTAGTGGATCTTTTGCTATCAACATCACTTGCCTAGATTGAATCCACATAGCCACAAATATCAAGGGAATGCCCATCTCCTATCAAATTACCATGATAATACAAGGAATACTCTAAGGTACCCCACAAATATCTAAAAAATCTTTTAACTACATCCTAATGAACTCTACTAGGATTAGACATATATTTGGAAAGAATTCCCACTGCTTGGGCAATGTCTGGTTTAGTACAAACCATAGCATACATCAAACTTCTAACTGCACTCTAGTAAGGCACTCTGCTCATGTCTTCCATCTCTAATGGGGATGTTAGACATTATGAAACTTAGATAAATTCGTTCCAACTATAAAAGGAACACACAATGGTCTACAATCCTACATGTTAAACCTTTATAAAACTGAATTGACATACTTACTTTGGCCAAGCCATAGTTTTCTTTTCACTTTATCTCTTCTAATTCTCATCCTAAGAATGTGTTTAGCTACACCAAGATTTTTTATTTTAAATTTAGCTACAAGTTGAGACTTTAGCTCTAAAATCATTCCATTCCCTTTACCAATAAATAACATATGATCAATATTTAATGCAATAAATAGGAAACAATCACCATCATATTTATATAAACACAGTGATCTAATTTATAATGCTTAAATCCCAAACTCAACACATATGTACATCAAATTTTTGGTACCTCTGAGTGTGGTTCATAACACTTAAACCAATTAATCCTAAGACATGATTATTTTTATTTTCCCATACAGTTTTTTGCCAATATGTGCTTGGTTCGGGAATAAGTCCATACAAATGTGACAATAGGTGAATCCATCGGCAGTGCACTAGGATACCATCATGCCAGGACTTGTAGTTTTCATTTTCTAAGGCAATGAAAGATGGATGACTTGTTATCCCCATTAGTTGACTTAGATAAATTACCCCGTTTTCAACTTTATGTTAGTTCAATGATATATAAAATGCCTGTAAAAATCACCCCAAAATAATACATGAAGTGGCACTTTATAAGATTAGTGTGTGAATAACCCTTCATCTTCGACAGGTGAAAATACAAGAGTTAAATACCCCCCAAAAGGTTGGCTCTTTATCAGTTAGTGTGATAGATCTAAGTAGGACAATTAAAATTATGCCCTAATACTTAGTCTATTTACAAAAAAAAGTAATTTAACACTAACAATTTTAAGAGAACTTCTATATTTCTCCAAATCTAAATTACCCCCTAATTTTGTATTTTATATTGCCCTTAATGTTTTTAGACAGTTAAAAAAATAATTGCCATATATGAAACACTTAAAAAACATAAATATTTATGCTTTCAAAATAAATAAATAAACAAAATTATGAAACCCAAGAATTAGGACGTGTAAGTTATGGGGCAAAAATCAGGGCAAAATACCCAAAATGCATCTTGGCCGACAATTAGTACACTTTGTTCCCTTTTAAATCAACTTGTTGGCATAATTTATCTATAGTCAAGATGATGATGATGATGATGCTAAAGCTATTTTATTAAGTAGTATGCCTTCAAGCTTTGACAATATTGTATTTACTTTAAACAAACTCAATCCAAGCTTAGAAAATGTGATATCTTCCTTGATTGATGAAGATAATAAAGTCATGAAAAATCACAATTACTAAAGAAACTTCTTTATTTGTAAAGAAATCTAGAAATTCAATAGGGAAGAATAAAAATTTCAAATACTTCTATTGTAATCAAAGAGAATACATTCTACTAAATTGCATTCAACATGCCATGGATCTTATTGATGGAAAGTTGAAGACAAATAATGCTTTGACTGCTACTAAAATTGAGGTAGAAATGTGTGATTTTGCAATACATGGTCAAGGCTCTCCTCACACTGACAATGAGGAGGAATAGCTTATTTAGAAATTAAGTAGATTTAAATTGAGGGTTGGAGGTATATTATCATCTCAAGGTAGCTTCTCGATCAAAGATGATACTTTGCATGAGAAACATCGGTTTCATTTTGAGTCCCTTCATGGAGCAAGGGGGCATGGCATTTATTTTTTGGTTTGTGGATAGTTGAGTATGTCTCAATCCATAGACTTGGTGAGTTGTACCTATGGATAGTTGATTATGTCTTGATCCATAGATTTGTATGTTTGTATTTGTGAATAATTGAGTAAGTCTCGATCCACAAAAGTAGGAGTGTTACTGTGGATAGTTTAATAAGTTTTAATTCATAATAGGTTGGTGTTTTTCTTTTGGATAATTGAGTGTGTCTTGATTCACAAGAGAGATGGTGTACTTGTGAATAATTGAGTATGTTTCAATTCAAAGGTGTTCTAAGGATTTACAGGTTTGACAGTCAAGACATCTATTGTTGGGATCAATTTAGTGTGTCTTAGGTGGATGAGGAGATTTATTTGAGATGCTTCATCAAGTTTTCAAATGGGTTGTTGTATTTACTTCATGCAGTGTTATGTCCTTTGTTTGGATTAATGCAATAAGGGGGGAATGTTAGAATTAGTATTACATCTTAGTATAGATTAAATAATAAATAAATGTTATTTTATAGTTTAGTAATAAATTAATATTTGGGAGTTACTTTCTCGTATGGAGATAGGTATTTGGGTTGTTATTGCACAAGAAAATGAAAGGTTTTATAAATCCATATTGTATTAATGAAAATCAGTTGATTGAATGAGAATAAAATCCCAAATTCATCATAATATAATTTTCATAATGTTTATGAATCATGGTGTAGTTTCAGTTTTATGCTCTACCAATTTCAATTAATTTAACTAAATTACATTATATGAGACAAGTTGTACTTTTTAAAGATTTCTTAGGAGGCCCATTATATATATAATTCCCCAAGCACATGAATAACCAATTCCTCTAGTATCAGTGTTCCTAAGTCATTGAATAGATTTTCCTAGGCGTCTACTTGAGGAGAACATGACCTTCATAGTTTAACAGATTCCCTAGAGGAGATTTTAAATATCAATAGTCCCTATTGAGCTTTAAACATTAGAAGATAAAGGTGAGCGAATTCCAAGCATCAAATTTTTGCTAGTTCATTTCTACATCATTTAAGTCCATGTGCTAGTTCACTTTCACAAACACGAATCTCAACCAAATCAGAACACATTTAGTTTGGATATTATTGTGAGACATTTATTTAATCAATCCTTAAAATCCCAACACCTTGAAAAGTCAATGTATATATCCGACATCATATTTTTATTATTTAATTTTAAATTAAATCACATTTAATTTATTTAAGTTTCCATCAATATCATTTCCACCTCATAAATCTTAAATTTTATTATTATGTATTTATTTTTTAAATAAATCATAATAAACTACATTTATCTTTATTTTTTATTTTTATTTTTTTTTAAAGGGGTAAAAACTTTATTGAAATTTAGAAAAGAGCATTACAAAACATCAAAGGGCCAAGGCCCCGGGAATCCATAAGAAGCAGCCATACAAAGCATGAAACAACATCATCCTTCACCAATACCATTCCCATCCTCAGCAAGAATCCTCTCCAAGTCATGTCGGAGCTTATGAGGAACCTGCTCCCACTCATCAATCTTCCAGCCATCTAAATGCTCAGAAGCCCACTTAGCCAAACAATCTACTGCCCTATTCCACTCTCTTGGAATATGGACAAAAGACACCATCTCCATCAAAGAACTTATCTGCAAAATCAGTTGCACCATCATAGCCAACTGCCAACTAACATCAGATACCTTCTGTTTATTTAGAAAATTAATCAAAACCTATGAATCAGACTCACAGATAACCTTGAGCCATCCCAAAGCATAAGCCCTCTCCAAAGCGTAGAGGATCGCCAAACCTTCCATAAGGTTGATAGTCTTCAATCTTTCATGAACAGAAAAGAAAAAAACCACCGATCCCAAAAAATCCCTGCCAGCCCCACCAATCCTAGTAGGCCTAGGATTACCCCTTGAAGAACCATCGATATTGAGCTTCAGTATGTCATCCAGAGGGGGTAGCCAACCCCCCACCCTTTGAACTTTCTTTTTCACCTGCCTTCCTCTCCTAACACAAGCAGAAGCTGAAGACAGCCCCTGAATACCCAATCTATCCACCAGCTCAGCATCCCCTTTCTCCAAAGGGAACACCACATCACACTTAGCTTCCATCGTCTCCCGAATCATACCCATAATTTTGTGCCAAACTTGTTGAATTGACAACTTCTCACCTCAAAATATTCTTCGATTTCGTTCCAACCAAATCTGCCATAGTATGAAGGAAGGCCCAACATACCACACATCCTGCAAGAAAAAGGCCATAGAAGGAGGTCTACCCAGACTACTCCAAAAATCCACCAGGGAGGAAGCATGAACACAGGGGCATTTCCAAACTCCCCACCAAAAATGCCAAATCTGCAAAGTCAAGGGACAACGGAAAAACAAGTGAGAGGAGTCCTCCTCTCCACATCCACACAAAACACACCTAGAAGAACCCTGAAAACCCTACTTCTGAATATTATCCCATGTCAAGCACCTATTCCAAGCCAAAGTCCAAACAAAGCAGTTACACTTCGGCCAAGAAAGCTTATTCCACACTTTCTTCCACCAGTGAACCTCCACCCCATCCAACCAGTGAGATAACAAATCCTGATGTCCAGAAGCAAAAGTATAGACAACCTTAGGATTAGGAGACCAAGAAAGAACGTCCCCTTCCTGGAGGGAGCTACAACGTCTATGAGAAAGGATACTGTGAAGCTCAACACACTCCTCCTCCATACCAACATCAGGCCACTCATCAGGATTCTTCCATCTCGCCACCACCAACTGCCCATGAGAAGATAAGGACTTGATGTCACTCACCCTTGACCATCCTGCGTCACAGAACCTCTGGTACAAAGTCACCAAATTAGGAAACTGAGGAACAATGGGAGGAAAACCATCCAAAGAATCAAACCAAAAATGAGCTTCCATCCCTCTTTTACAAATCCAAAATAAGCCATCCTTGACAAGAGCAGCCCCTTTCTTGAGCTTACTCCAAATGACTGAGCCTTTCCCCACTGGGGATAACGAGGAATATCAATCTAAGGGATCCCCGAGAAGTATTTCTGTGTTGATATCCTGGCCCAGATCCGATCCTACTCCACACACCACCGCCAATACAATTTAGCAGCCAACGCCATCCCAGACAACGACGACTGCCTTAACCCAAAACCACCAAACTACTTCGGGATACAAACAATGTCCTATCTGACAAGGCTCCATTTAGAGGACACCAAGCTACCGGCCCATAAAAACTATCTTGCTAAGGAATCCAATTCCCTAACAAACCCAATGGGGCCACCTGAATCATACATCTATAAATGGGGAGGGCCTGCACCACAAACTTGAGCAACTGAACACGACCCGCAAAGGACAACCAACGATGGGTCCAATGATTAACTTTCACACAAAATTTATCCATAATATTCTACCAAGAATCCCTGGGTAGTCTTCCAATAGAGATGGGAATACCAAGATAGGTCAAAGGGAGAACCCTAGTCTGAAATCTCAAGATATGAGCAATTCACCTCTGAATGGAACCTGGAGTATTGAAGAAAAAGATGGAAGACTTATCTTCATTAATCAATTGGCCCGAAGCAACAAGATAAACATCCAACACCTTGCACAAATTCGAAGCTTCCCTAATTGTAGCCATACCCATCAAAGTAGTGTCATCAACAAACTGCAAGTGAGACTGTGGAGGTATACCACCTCCCCACCCCCAGCCTTGAATGAAACCTAACTCCACATTCCTTCTTATCAAACATCCCAGAGCTTCAACAAGAAGAAACAAGTAAGGAGAGAGGGGGTCACCCTACCGCAAACCCCGAGAGGCACCAAAAAGCTCAGAGTGCTCACCATTTATTAACACAGAGAAGGAGACCGAAGTAACACAACTCATAACCCAATAAATCCACTCATCCCCAAAACCAAAAGCACCAAGAACCTTCCGAAGGAAGGACCATCGAACTCTGTCATAAGCCTTAGTCATATCAAGCTTGATGAACATTGCCTTATCTTTGGAACTGGCCATAGAGTGAATGATTTCAGTTATGATAACAACCCCATCCAGAATCTGCCGTCTCGCCACAAAACCACTCTGTTCCTCAGAGATCAGCACTTTAAGCCACTTTTTCAACCTATCAGCAATCAATTTAGAGATAATTTTATCAATCACATTGTAAAGAGAGATAGGACGAAATTGACTTAACCTATCCGCCCCATCACACTTTGGGATGAGAGCAAGGAAGGTAGAATTCAAATCCCGTAACATCTGTTTATCCCTACGAGACTCCTGAACAACCGCCAACAAGTCCAACTTGATAATCTCCCAGAATTCTTGAAAGAACTCAATTGGGAAACCATCAAGACCAAGAGCTTTCCCCCTCTTCATCTAAAACACAATCCCCTCTAGCTCCTTAATCGAAATATCACTCATAAGATGCTCATTAATCTCCCTAGATACCAAAGAAGGGATACAAGAAAGGACCTGAGCTTCCTCATCAAAACCTCCCTACGAGTCCTCCCTGAATAATGAAGCAAAATACTGCATAGCTTCACGTGTGATTTCATGAAAAGAAGAAAGAGTCTCACCCCTGTCATTCACCAGAGAAGAAATAGAATTGCCATGTCTCTTGGCTTTCACTGAGTTGAAGAAAAAAGTAATATTTTTATCCCCTTCCTGAAGCCACTCAATCCGGGCCTTTTGTTTCCAAAAAACTTCCTCTCTCAGCTCACACTCTTCCAGTGCTTTCAAAGCCCTAGTCTCTTCCCGCAGCAGGTCTTCAGTCACACCATCCTCCCTGATCAACCTCGTAATACCATCCAACTCAGCTTGGGCAATAGTCTTAGCATGGAAAATGTTTCCAAAGCATTGTCAATTCCAACGTTTAAGCTGATACTTGACAAATTGAAGTAACTTTGCAAAAGTATACATTGTTGTACCATAAGCAGGTCTACCATACCTCCACCACTCAGCAACATAGTCATGGAGAGAGGAGTCATGCAACCACATAAGCTGGAACTTGAAAGGAGACCAAGGCACACGAGCTAAAGAAATAGCCAGCTTGATAGGCCAATGATCTGAGCCCCTCCAATCCAAAATTTTAGAGCTAGAAGACCACAGCCCACCAACCCAGTAGCAAGAAACTAGAAAGTGATCAAGTCGTTCTGCAATGCAATTATCCCCGACCCTCCAATTGTTCCAAGTAAATTGGCCATTAATGGGCTTGATATCAACAAGATTTAAAGCTGAGATGTTATTCTGAAGTAGCAACGCAGAAGCCTCAAACCTCACAATACCACCCCTGCTTCTCAGCCAACTCAGAAATAGAATTGAAGTCTCCGGCCATAATCCATGGATGGAAAGGAACCATGCTTTAGACAAACCGGATATGGGACCACAAAAGTTGCTTACCCTGAAGTTCAGTAGGCACATAGATATTGGAGAAGAGAACAGACTCCCCCGTCTCAAAACAAGATGCAATCATAGAGATAGAACACTGAAAGAACAACCACCAAAAAGGGCGGATCTTCTGAGGATTCCATAAACAAGACACTCCCCCAGTAGACCCTTGAGAACCAATACATTAGCACTCTCCACTCCCCTACAACTTGTGTACTAAACCAAACATACACTCCACTAATAACTTAGTCTCCTACAGGAAAAGAACATCAGGAGATTGACTTCTAACCAAATCACGAACAACTTTTTGTCGAGGGCCACTATTCAAGCCCCTTACATTCTAGGATAGAACAATCATTTCAAGGGGCTCAAAAAATGAGAATCCAGAGTCTTAACAGACCCTGACTCTACTAAAGTTTCCCCTGTTAATTTAATCTTTTCCAGATCCTTTTTTCTACTAAGCTTGGAAGACTTCTCCCCAGCCCCTTTTTTTGGATCCTTTTGATGAAGACCCAAATGAGAAGAAGAAGACTTATTATTCTTCACCCCTTAGTACCTACATTCGAAACAAGAGGAGATCCATCCCCACCACCCTTCTTCCCTTCTATAATAGGAACTGATTCCACCTGGCCTTCCATTTGAACATTTGTGTCCATTTGTAGAGCACTATTATCCTGCAAAACCTAAGTAGCTTCAGAAAGAAGGCCCACCTGTCCTATACCCAAAGCACCCTAATCCAGATTCACCAAGCCCGGATTCACTTCCTACTGGCTAAGATCATCTAAAACTTCAAATCTGTTGAAAGAATCTTCATCCTGCCTTTCCTTCAAAGTCCTCTTTTGACCCCGATTCCTGTTATGAGCCTTCACTAGAATGAAACCATTAGCCCCATCCACATCTCTGGGAATGGGTTCCTTCCCCTTTTCAACCCGAGGGGGATTGCGAAGAGGGTGAGAAGGCTGGGAATCCACAAGCCTAACCTTTGGGCATCTCCTCTGCAAATGTCCATATTCATGACAGAGATGACATCGAAAAGGAAGAGTCTCATAGTCCAACTGCTGCACCCAAGAGTAAGGACCTGCACACATATCCACCGAATTTGGTAAAGGTTTACTTAAATCAATCTCAACACAGATACGAGCAAAAGTCATCACCTTTTTAACTTGAGTCTGCTGTGAAGCACCAACTGGTTTTCCTAGCATCGAAGCCAGCAAGTGCAAAACATCATCCCGCCAACATTCCATAGGAAACCTCAGAAGCCAAACCCACACTGGAACCCAGTTCGGAAGCTCTTCAGCAAGATTGAAGCCCGCATGCCAAAGTTTAATAAATAACCCAATCTGATTATGAAAATAGGGACCTCCTTCAAAGGCCTTGTTACAATCTGCCAAGCAATTGAATGAAACCATGAAATAGTTATTTGCCAAAAGCATAACCTCCATTTCTCCCTCCGGCATCAAAGTCCGTTGGGCCCACGATTCAATAAATTGTAATGAAACACGCATCCCCACAAACTTGCACAGAATGCATGCTTTGAATAATAGTCAATATCTTCCACAATCATCTCTAGCAGGATAACCAATTTCAGCCTCTCCTCACAACGTTCAAGACATCCATTGATCTTCGTAATCCGTGTACCACCAGACAAACCCGAGCCAACCAACCCTAGATCTGGTGAGAACAAGTTATTATTAAAAACCTTCGAAGTATGCAAAGGAGAATTCGCACCAACCGTTGCTGAGCGAAAATCCATCTTGGGACTAGCCCCTGAAGACTCCCCGATAGGCATTGAAACTAAACAAGACCCAAGGAGGGCATGTAGGCCCCCGGGAAAAATAAAGAACCACCACTAGGGTTTAACTGACCCACCACCCAGCACTACCTTCGAACTGCAGACCCAAACCAACAGGCACAAAACCCCCACCCGCGGCCTCCAACCAAGCACTAAACCCCCGCACGCTCAGGGAGAAAGAGACACCGATGCAGATGAAAAAAACTTCGCATTGATAAAAATCACAACCCCAGACCTCCCCAAAACGCATGCACTCCCCACACTTCATACAACCAAGAAAAAACCAAAGGATCGGGCTAGGGCACGAACTCCCTAGCTCGACATGCAGAACAAAAAATCGACATCCTCGAAATCTCTCTTGTTCTACATTTATCTTTATTACAATAAATATTAAATATAATATTTAATAATAATTATTATTAAATAATATATTTAATAATAATTATTATTAAATATACCTATTAAATATACTAAAACATTAAAACTTCATAAATTTTAATTAAGCTCTAGATTTTGCTTTAGATTTTTAAATACTTACTAATACTAATTTTTTAATTATTATTATTAATATGATTCACTTATTAATACTATTTTATTATTATTATTATTATTATTATTATTATTAATACTTCATAAATTTTACAATAAATATTAAATATATTAATTAATAATAATTATTATGCCGAGAGGCGTTCTACACTCACAACAAGGGCTGAAAGATTCAAATTCCCATAAACAATTAAGATTCAAATTCCATGTAAACAAAATTTATAAATTGTGTAAATAAATAAATTCGTGGAAGCCAAATGGATAGAAAAATAGAAAAACTTGAGCAGTTATGGAGTGAAATCTTTATCACGTTAAATAAAAAATAAATAAATTTATGGAAGCCAAATGGATAGAAAAATAGTCTCTTTAAATTAACTCATGTGAGCATATGCCAATAAATTCATGGAAGCCAAATGGACAAAAAAATAGTCTCTTTAAATTAACTCATGTGAGCATATGCCAACAAATTGGAAGCTCGGCGTACTGTAGATATATTTTTTTAAATATAAATATACTAGTTATTAAATATACCTATTAAATATACTAAAACATTAAAACTTCATAAATTTTAATTAAGCTTTAGATTTTTAAATACTTACTAATACTAATTTTTTAATTATTATTATTAATATGATTCACTTATTAATACTAATTTTTTTTAATTATTATTATTAATATGATTCAGTTTTAAACAGTAGAGGACACACTTCTATTAGTAGGTAACCGTATTACAACATTTTATTTAGGTGCATTTCGTAAAAGAAAAGAAATACACAGCAATCTACTTACGGAATGAATGTGGGATTAAACTCATCTCTATTTGGAGATTTGTTGCTTCTATATATCGCAGGGCTGTGTGGATAATTTAGCCGTGCATGGTGGTGGGAGCATTTGATAGGAGCTGCAAAAAATTAAAAACATTGTGAGTGGAGAATGATCTGATTATCATCTATTTACACCATTGCTAAATTCGTGGTTATGGGTTAGTGAAGCTTTGAAGCGGTTACAGTTGCGGTGACAGAGAGTTGTGGTAGGCGGTTAACCAGCAGTGACAGAGAGTAGTGTGTAACTACATAGAAAAGGGCCCATCAGTCAGCTAAGCAAGTCAAAGTTTAGAGTGTGTTGCTTAAGTATAGTGATAATAACTACATAGATACTAGCACTTACACCCATAAGAAGTTCAATGAATTTAGAAAATTTACCCGCGTGAATTTTACTGCGTAAACAACAATTCCAAGCACTATAATGCTCACATATAAAAGCCTATCGGCTAATAATATGCATTGCTGATTTTTAAATATTCGTCGTAATATGATTATTACGTAAAAATTAGTTGGCAGTTACGTTTGTGTTCCTAAGACCTATATACCCGACTTGAGAATCCAAGATCTACATGGACTAACCACTCCCGCCAAAGAGAAGCGACATTTGCTTTCCGTGGAATAAGACAAGCCGAATTGACTAGCTAAGGTAGGTATCTTCGTTTTTATAGACCTTAACTTGCTTTTAAAAGCTCAAGGCAAGACTCTGTTCAGGTATGTTTGTGACTTTCAACATTCACCAGCAAAAGGATCTGCGATGACAAGCAATAACCATTCGGATGGCCGTTTTTCATTAGCCAAACTTTTCAAGTACGCGGATGAAACCGATTGGTGGCTGATTGGCTTGGGCAGTTTAGGAACTATTGCAGATGGATTCTCTCCCGCTGTTATAGTGCTCCTTCTCAGTAGACTAATGGACGCTCTGGGTCAGAGCTCAGGTGGCCTTATGACCGAGTTTCTTCCCTATATTAAGAAAGTAAGGCATCAAACTAACATCACAAATTGAAATAAATGATAGGTCACACTGATCGATTCTTTGAATATACTGTATAGCAGTAGTCGCTAGTATATTATGGTCTAATGATTTTCGGTGCTGGAATTGTGCAGTATGCTTTATATATCGTATATGTGGCCATCGGTACGTTGTTTGCAGCATTTCTAGGTACGTACTTCTTTTATTTATTATGTTTGGGAAAGAGGGGATTGAAGAAAAGCAGGGTGTGCGGTGGATTAACGAGTTGTTTTGTTTCAGAGGGATTTTGCTGGGCAAGAACAGGCGAAAGGCAGACATCTGTGATGCGAAGGAAATATTTGAGGAGCGTATTGAGGCAGGATGTGGGCTTCTTTGATGTTCAAGGTACCACCACATCCCAAGTGGTTACTACTCTTTCCAATGATACCCTTATCATCCAAGAAGTCATCGGTGAAAAGGTATATCTTAAATCAATTGATTTTAGGATATGAAAACAAATTGTGTTATATTTTAGAATAAGTTAATTTGAGTTTTTATTTAGTGGATGATTTTGTTTTAAATTTGAATTATATCAAATTCATCTTTATAGTGATTATTAATAGTGAAGTTTGTATTTAAAATCTTTCTAAACATTATTTATGTTGGTGTAGATACCGAATTTTTTTATGAATATATCTTGTACTTTGGGCTATTATATAGTGAGCTTCATCTTGGTTTGGAGACTGGCTCTAGTGGCATTTCCTCTCCTCATATTGCTTATCATTCCAGGGATGGTGTATGGCCAAATTCTAGTAGGGATTGCACAGAAGATGCACCAGGAATATGACATTGCCAATAATATTGTACAACAATCCATTTCATCAATTCGAACAATATTTTCTTTTGTGGGAGAGGAAAGGATAATGACGAAGTTTATAGAAGCGCTTAATAGAAGTGTAAAGTTAGGAATCAAACAAGGTCTAGTGAAAGGCATAGCGATGGGAAGCACTGGAGTGGTGTTCTGGCTATGGGCATTCTTATCATGGTATGGTAGTAGATTGGTCATGTACCATGGCACAAATGGAGGAATGGTTTTTCGTAGTGGACTTTGCTTAATTATGGGTGGATTGTAAGTGTTTTCTTGTTACATAATATATTAATATTAATATTAATATGGTTAAATGTATAAGAACTATTATTTTTATAGGCTTTATGATTTTAATTTGGTTTTGCCCTATCATATATATGACACAAGTCTTGGAAATAAAAATTAGTTGATGGAATTGTTTTGCAGATGTTTAGGGAGTGCACTCCCCAACATTAAGAATTTTTCGGAAGCATGTAGTGCTGCTCAACGGATATTTGAGATGATTGATAAAGTTCCTATGATAGGCTTTGATGATAGTGAAGGAGAAATTTTACAAGAGGTGTTTGGCGAAGTCGAATTTAGAAATGTTAGATTCGCATATCCATCTAGGCCAGAGAGCCTTGTATTTGAGAATTTCTCTCTCACCATTCCGGCAAGTAAAACAATTGCATTGGTCGGAGGAAGCGGGTCAGGCAAGTCAAAGATTGTTGCATTAATAGAGAGATTCTATGATCCTTTGGCTGGGGAGATATTATTAGATGGAATTAATATAAAGAAATTGAACTTAAACTGGCTTCGGAGTCAAATAGGATTAGTAAGCCAAGAACCTACTTTGTTTGCCACTTCTATCAAAGAGAACATTTTGTTCGGCAAGGAAGGGGGAGCGAGTATGGACGAAGTAATTATTGCTGCCCAAGCTGCCAATGCCCACAAGTTCGTCACTCAATTACCAAAAGGCTATGACACTCAAGTAAGATTTTCTCTTCCATTATTCGTAAGTTATTACTAGTTTGGTTTCATGTCTTCTTTTATTGGCCCAAGGTTTTCTTTAATGCGTTGTATCTGGTTAAATTTTCAATTAACCAAAAACTTGAATTAAACTCTAAAATTAGAAGGTCCAATTAATATTATGATGGGGAATATTGGAGGTGGGTGAGCGCGGAGTACAGATGTCAGGTGGGCAAAAGCAGCGAATAGGCATTGCAAGAGCCATGCTGAGAAATCCCCGGCTTCTGGTGCTAGACGAGGCCACCAGTGCTCTTGATGCAGAGACGGAAAAGATGGTTGAGGATGCGCTGGCTCACGCTTCTCTTGCCCGAACAACACTTATTATTGCACATCGCCTCTCCACCATCCGCAATGCCGACATTATTGTAGTGCTTCAGAATGGTCAGGTGATCGAATCCGGTCAGCACCACGATTTGGTATGCAGAGAACATGGAGCATATGCCTCTTTCGTGCAATTACAGCAAGCAGCAACAACTGAGGACAATGAGGAGGCACAAGGTTACGACAGCTCTCTCATAACAACGACAAGCTTTAGATCGGTCAGCGGAACGAGTTCAATTCCCAAGTCCACTTCAGGGGATCCAGAACAAGATACACAAAATGTTTCCTCTTCTTTTACTAATAATATTGCTTCTACCCCTTCCTTTAGTCGATTGCTGATGTTGAATGCTTTAGAGTGGAAGCAAGCTCTGTTGGGGTGTTTATGCGCCATAGCATTTGGAGCAATCAATCCCACTTATGCCTTTATCCTTGGCTCTACCATATCCGTCTATTATAGTGAAGACAACCAGGAGATAAAAAACAAAACCAGAACGTATTGCGTCATTTTTTTGGGTATAGGCGTATATTCCTTGTTAGTGAATCTAATCTAACACTACAGCTTCGCCGCAATGGGGGAGCATCTCACCAAAAGGGTGAGGGAGCAGATGCTGTCCAAGATTCTTACATTTGAGGTCGCCTGGTTTGATGAAGGCCAGAATTCTAGCGGAGCCCTTTGCTCCAGGTTAGCCAAAGAGGCTAATGCGGTACGTATCTCTCTCCCCAACACCGCCATGGCTTTTATTCTTGATACCCAAATCTTGGCCATAGAGGACAACTATTTCAAGAGGAAGCTCAAAGAAGCCATAGAAATTAACAATCACCTTTCCAACTTCAATCGTGATGACGGATGGAGTCTAAGTTTCTCTTGGCAACCCTTGCTTTCTAGCCTAAGAAACCGCCCCTCCACCTATCTTGACCCTCTTTTTAGTCAGACCTAGGTGTTCTCCTCCCTCTTTTTCCTTCCTCTCTCGTTGTCTTATGTGCCCACCTCCCCTTTTTTGGGGAGTTCCTGTCCCTCCTTTCTCCCTCTTTCACCTCGGTACTTAGTTGTTTTCTCTTTTGGTCACTTCTCTAGATTTCTAGTTTTCGAATTAATTCATTTGTTTTCTAAGCTTCTTTCTGTGGGGTTAGTTTGGTTTACTTGTTGTCTTGTTTCGTTATCTGTTTTTTTCAAGTTATATCTTTAGTGTTCATTTTTGTGTGCTTTGTGGTCTATTTCTTTTGCATATATTAACCTCATTTATATATATTCTTTATTTATATACTTTCTTTTTTATTTTCTGTGTTATTTGTTGTGGCTTGTTTTTATTGACTATATGTTTAAATATATGTGTGTGTGTGTACATATATATATACACGCACTTACATGTATACACACACACATATATATTTCTATGTGTGTAGATGTGTGTTCCTAAGTATGTTTGGTTACATATTTGTTTTTACTTATTTATTTCTCTTCTTCCTTTTGTTTAGACCTTGTTATCTATTTATTCCTTTCATTTCTTTATACGTTAGATTATATTTCTGTGTTTTTTCATGTTGTGTCTTTAATTCTTTTTTTTTTTGTGCTTGGTGGTCTATTCTCTTATGCATATATAAACCTTATTTATATATATTCATTACATATATATTTTTTACTATCTTTCTTTTTTGTTTGTACTTGTTTTATATATATCTGTGTGTAGATGTGTGTTTCCAAGTATGTTGGGTGACATTTGTTTTTATTTATTTTTTTTCTCTGCTTCCTTTTGTTTATACCTATCTATTTTTCCTTGCATTTCTATATTGCTAGATTATGCACCTATATATATAGGATTAGAGGTATTTAACTTTTCCTTATTTTTTTTCTTCCAGTTTTCTTTCTTTCTTGTCTATTTTTTATTGGGTGTGTGTATGGGTTTATGTGTGGGTGAGTGTTTACTTTGTGTTTGGTATCTATAGATTTGTCTCTATTTCATTCTTCTATTTGTTTAGACATATTTATCTAATTTTTTATACATTTCCTTGTATACTAGATCCTTCACCATTTCTGCTTAGAAGCTATTAACTTTCTCATTTTATATTTTATTTTTTAAGTTTTCTTTCTCCCTTCTTTTAAACTCTTTGTTCTCTGTGCAACCTCCAACCCCTCTTCTATTTAGTCTGACCTGGTTTACAATTCACCATTTCTCCTACAGCTCTCTATATTCTGATGATGGATCACAGAGTGTGATTTGAAACGTTGATGATTAAAATTTTTACACAGTTTAATCCAGAAACTCAATTACACAATATTATGGACTGAAAATTTGATGTCTTTACTTGATTTCCCCGTTTGATCTAACAAATCTTATGCTTTGCTCTTTGCTCTATTGTGCAGGTGAGATCTTTAGTGGGAGATCGTCTATCCCTCATAGTAAGCACTGTGTCTGCTGTGGTAATAGCCTTCACGCTAAGTATGATCGTATCATGGCGCATTGCAATTGTCTTAATTACAGTGCAACCATTCACAGTACCCTCTTTCTACGCCAAAAAGGTTCTTCTCCAAGAAACATCTAAAAAGGCTGTAAAATCTCAAAGTGAGGGAAGCCAGTTGGCCTTAGAGGCTGTGGGTAACCATAGGACCATCACGGCCTTCTCCTCACAGGAAAAAATTATTAGCCTCTTCGAAAAAACTCAGGAGGGCCCGCACAGAGAGAGCATCAGGCATTCTTGGATTGCCGGGTTAGTTCTGGGAATATCGCAACTGATGACCTATGGAGGAGCTTGTGATAGTATTCCTGATTCTCATGAGCACTGCACGAATGATATCCGAAGCTGCAAGCATGGCGACCGACATTGCAAAAGGCTCTGATGCAGTGAAATCGGTGTTCCAGATTTTGGACAGAGAAAGCCTCATAAATCCCGACGATGAGAAGGGCGAGAAAGTGGATAAAATAGAGGGCAATGTCGATATCATTGGCGTGCACTTCGCTTACCCATGTCGTCCTGCAGTTACCATCTTGAGAGATTTCCGCCTGTCCATCCGAGCAGGCAGTAGAGTGGCTCTGGTGGGCCAGAGCGGATGTGGAAAATCCAGAGTCATCGGATTGATTGAGAGATTCTACGACCCTCTCAGCGGCTCCGTCAGAATTGACGAGAGGGATATCAGAATGATGAATTTGAGGAGTTTGAGGAGGCATGTAGGCCTGGTGGGACAGGAACCTCCCCTCTTTGCCGGAAGCATTCGAGACAATATCTGCTATGGAAAAGAAAATGCAACAGAAGCAGAGATCATCGAGGCTGCCAAAGCTGCCAAAGCTGCCAACGCTCATGAATTCATAAGGTAAGACACAAGATTGTTCATATAGTTTTTTTGTTTTGTTTTGTTTTTTCAATATCCTGTAATCTTGATTATCAAATATGAGATTATTATGTTTTCATCGTTTTAAAATGTAAATTTTTATATTAAATGTCTAGATTTGATTTGTATATGCAATTGCAGCATTTTGAACAATGGTTACAATACAAACACCGGGGATAGAGGGATGCAGTTATCCGGAGGGCAAAAACAGAGGATTGCAATAGCCAGGGCAATTATAAAAAATCCAAGCATATTGCTGTTGGACGAGGCAACAAGTGCATTGGATAGTCAGTCAGAAAAGATGGTTCAGGAGGCACTGGATAGAGTGATGGTGGGAAGAACAAGTGTAATTGTAGCTCATCGATTGAGCACTATTCAGAATGTAGATTCAATAGCTGTGATTAAGGATGGAACTGTCCTTGAGAGAGGAAGTCATTCTGATTTAATGAGTAAAGGAGATACCAGTTGGTATTTTGCTCTCGTTAGGATGCAACACTCCCACCAATGACAGTTTCAGTGGTGATAAAAAGCTATGGACACATTGTTATTTCCCCTGAGAAAACATACCAAGTGGCAAAGACCGTGGGATCCCAAAGGCAATTTTTTTAAGGAGATCCAAGTTTGCTTTTGTTACCAGATATTTGTTGGAATGTAATTTCAACTTGTTGGAAAAATGTCTCAATCTTGTTTTTTTCATATTTGTATTTAATTATATTTTAATAATTTATCGTGAAAATTGTTAAAAGCAACTATGACAACGTGAAAGGTGTTTTTCAGTAGTCCTATTAAAAAGAGCATGGAAAAAAGGGAAAGATAAATGCAAACTTAGATAAGATAAGGAATATCTTTTAGTTTGTATGTGTACATTAAAAAGGCAACAAAAAGCACAAGTTAAAAGAGGAAGTTTATTATTTAATTCCTTTTGATAAGGTGTTGTGATTTTTTTGCATGGATAAGAATGCCTATATATTAAGTGAAGGAGATATAAGTTAGAAGAAGCAAGTTGTTGAAGTAACCAACTGTTGCAAAAATTGAGAGAGAATAGTTGTATTGACATAATTCATTTGAAGGATTAATACAAGATAAGGATCTTTTTGGGTGTGGAATTTTTTTCCCACAAGTTTCTCCACGTAAATCTTGAGTTATGGTTTGCATCTATTTTCTATAATCATTTTCTTGTTCATCTATGATTTATCACTATCTATTTATTTGGATGCTTAAAATATTCAATACATTTTCACTGTAAAGTTTTATCTTGTTTTCTACATAAATATAACTGATTATTGTATGTGTATAATTAATTGTAACTAGAAGATTCTAAAAGGAAATTAATAAAGAAGGTTTTATGATGTTTCTAGAAGAGGGTTTGTTGTAGAAAGTTTTTAGGATGTTCCCCTAAGGAAGTTTTTAGTTTGTTGTACTTGTAAAATGAAGTCCTCTATAAATTGAGGCATCATATAATAATTCCAATCAAATTGAATAGAAGAAATACATTTTAATATAATACTATAACATTGTGTGTTTTTGTATGCTTGCCTCTATCCCCAACATAGTGATATTAGAGTGGGTTAGATCAAGAGTTTACATGTCACTTGTAGTCAAAGGATAGTCAAAGGAGGAAAATGTTAGATAGATCACAATGTTTGAATGCAACTGAAGACCGCCAAGGTTTGAAGACTGAAGTTGTTGAATAAGACGAGAAGTCGCCAAAGAGAATAAAAAGAAAAGAAGTTGTAGATTTTGAGTGGCAAAAGAGAAGGAGCCATAGAAGTTTTTCTTTAGAAATTACTTGCCCCCAAGATTTATAATTAAAGGTAGATCGCAAAAGCTGAAAGAAGCCGCAAGTTTATGCCAAATCACAGGGGGTCAAAGGTCGTTGCAAAAGTTGCCAAAAAGGAGGAAATGGTTGAATTCACTACTGCCAAAAGAATATAAGACAATTAAAAACCCCCCAAATAGGCAAATGAAGAAAAGGGGTTTGCAGAAACTATTGACAGAAGCCACCAAAGTAATATAGAAATTGCCTGAGGCTAAAGTCACCGCCGTCACTGAAAGACAAAGCATATTTTAATAAATACAAAGCTGCCACATTCAGAGATTGAAGGAAGATTATGCTAGGTCGCTAAAGTTAATCACAAAAAGGAATTGCATCCTTAGAAGTCGCCCAAAATCTACCGCCGTCCATATTTTATTTTCCAAGGTCTATCCAACCTAAAAAAAGAAGGGATTGCGATCAATGAAATATGATAACAAAGTTGTAGCTGAAAAGTGATCGATGACATCACAGGTTTGAAGAATCTGTCACCTTAATCTAATATATTTTTGAGATAATTGTTCGAGACAGAGCAAGGAGATCGTAGCAAAAGGATGCGGTGAAGGCGCATGAAGCCGCCGAACTCAATAGGATAATTAATTTTTATGGAGTTGAATTGTTGTAGCTATTCGATTCGCAGGCATGGCATCAAGCAACAATCTCACTCAGCCCCAAATCCCCATATTCACGAGGAAGAATTATAATTTTTAGGCAATTAAAATGAAGACTTTATTTTGCTTGCAAGAAATATGAGACATAGTAAAAAATGGATTTGTAGAGCCCCAAGATCAAGCAGCTTATTAGGCTTTGACAAGAAATCAAAAAGATGAACGTAGGAAAAATAGGAAAAAGGATGCAAAAGCTCTATTTTTAATTCAACAAGCTATCCATGATTCTCTTTCTTAGGGTTATAGTAGTAACTACATCTCAAAAAGTATGGACAATTTTAGAAATTACATATCAAAGTACAACCAAAGTAAAAGTGGCAAAATTACAGTTTCTTGGGAGGAGCTTTGGAAATTTACAAATGAAGAATTCTAGTAGGTTATGAATATTATTAATTAGATTAGATCACAAGGAGAGGAGATTATAGATTAGAAAGTTGTAGAAAAGATTTTTAGAAGTTTGCCTAGTAAAATTGATGCTATTGTGGTTGCAATTGAAGAATCTAAAGGTCTAACACCACTATCTATAGATGAGTTGTTGGGATCATTGTTATCCCATAAATCTAGATTGAACAGAGACAATAACTTTTCTTTGGATAATGCATTCAAATCACAAATTCTAGCTCAAAGGGTGTAACAATAATCAACAATCTCAAAGGTATGACAAGTCTAACATTCAATGTTATTATTGCAAGAAATTTGGTCATTTTGTACATGAATGTCAGAAAAAGCAAGTAGATGTGGGAAAATAGAATGCAATTTTTTTTAAATTGATTCAGGGATATTATTCATTACATGTCATGTTGCTCAAGAGAGCTCAAGTGATACTTGGTTTTTAGATAGTGGGTGTAGTAATCACATGGCAACAAATAGAGATTTGTTTGCAAGTTTAGAATGTTCGGTGAAATTAGAAGTAAAGTTGGCTAATGATAATACAGTGTCAGTCATGGGTAAAGGAGTAATCAATGTCGTTACAAATCTTAGTAGAAGGTCTATTCTAAATGTTTATTTTGTGCTTCGATTGAAGCATAATCTCATAAGTATTGGACAACTTATACAAAAGGGTTATAGAATAATCTTTGAGGATAATGTTTGTACCATATTAGATATACCTCCTAGTAACATGTTTTGCAAGGGTTAAGATGACAAGGAACCAAATGTTCCCATTGTTAGCATAGTATTACATTTTTTAATATCTGCTTAGTTTAGACAGCGGTTACCGGTTATGCTGCTGGTTATGCAGTTATGTCTAGTTACAACTTCTTAACTGCATTTCTCCTTGTATAAATGCTTCTGTAGTTCATCGAATGAATCAATCAAGCATTTTACTCCACTTTCATATGGTATCAGAGCAAGTTTAGTTGTTCTTGTACGATGTGAGGCATTGGAAGAAGGAATCATGTTAGTCATGTTGTGCATCACCAAAGATCACTGTGCTTGTATGAAATGTGAGAAAATCATTTGCTGTGTAAAGTACAGAAGAGAAAGCATCTAAATGCAACGATATTTTGAAGATTCAGAAATCTGTGTATAAGTGTGTGGAGGAATGTGGATCTCTAGTGTCCAAATCATGGAAGGCGAGGATGCAATTGTGCTGAGCATATCTATAAGTTGGTGTTTTAGTGATTAGAAACTAAGAAATGGTAGATGTTTTTCTGTTCAAAGGAGAAATTCGCAGTTTTCTATATGAAAGTATATGAAAGATGAATTAAATCTTATAGATGATGTCTGATAGATTGCAAGGAGCTATTCTTATTTAATTTCAGCCACAATAAATTCTTTGGTTTTGTGAAATAAGGTGATGATATATATCTTTCATTGGTTATTGTTTCATTTCTTATGCTGCGTGTGAAAGGGCAAGAATCAAAGTGTGGAAATGAGCATGTTGCAGTGGTAAAAACTAAGCACTGGAGGATAAAATAGAGAAGTAGTATACTCTGTTCAGGTCATGATTGATATCTTTGTTGCTGACTTTGAATGGCAACGTCAAATTTCTATCTGTGTCTAGTTTGTTTTTCAGTCTAAATATCTTTGGTAGATGAAGTTTGGAGTGACCGACCTTTTCCTGAAGTATCAAAGATCTGCATTCATCCTCTAGAATTTGTGAAGGTTGCATGTGGGAAGAGGAGTAGTTATCATGGGAGTGCATAAGGAAGCATAAAAATGATACTAGTTGGCATCTATAGAAGTCTAAACCATTAAAACAAAACGTGTTGGTTGCCACACCTCTTGAAGGAGATTAGAGACCATTGACAAAACAATACCGTAAAGTTTGCCTCTTCAGCATACCGTACATGTATAAGTTTAGTTTTCCTTATAATAATTAAAAAAAAAGTTGGGAAAGTGCTTTATAGGAAGAATAAGGCTCATATCTATTTTTAGATTTGTGGAAACAAATTTTTGTAAACATTCATTTTATGCATCCTAAAACTATACGAAAGGTATAAGCATTATAAGGAGTTATAAGGATATATTTGTGTTTACACTATGTTGTAAAAGGTGCACTTTCGGTGGAATTCAACACTTTGTTCATTTTATTTTATCATGGCTACATCAAACATTGTTTGTGCTCTCAGGGCCATTTATACTACACTTGATAGGGCTTTCAAAGGATCAAATGTAACATCAAGTGGTTAAAGAGTAACAAAGTCAAATTGGAGGCAAGCGGCATCGGAGGATGGAGGAATTTTCATCATCTCAAGTTAGCTTCTTGCTTTGAGATGATGCTTTGCATGAGAAGCATTTTTGGCTTTAGTTTTATGTTTTTCCTTATTTTTGCTGACAAATTTGAAGAATACATGCTTTGTGGAGATTATGTTCTGGAGACAGGTTTGGGATTTAGTGTTGAGCTCAATATGGATTGTTGTCAAGAAAGCTTCAAAGTATATCATCAAGAATTATACCCTTTCGCGGTCACTAGATAATGATTGGGATCTGTCATATCTCTTAGGGATTGTTGTCGAATAATTCAAGACTCTGTGATTTGAGAGTTCAGGACTGAGAGCTCAAGAACACAGCTCGAAGCTACACCTTTCCGCGGGTCAAGAGACAACTTGATGGAGCCCCGCTTGGTTCAGGATTTGTTCTTTTAAGAGAAGATCTTCTAGTAGGCATGAGTTTTCCACAGTCCATTATGATAGAAGAGAGTGCTTCTGGATTCAATTGTGTATTTTTTTGCATCAAATATGTATTCATATTATGTAATTAGCTTTGTTGAGTATATTATCATGCATGGGGGGTCCCTTGGTACTATTGGTACTATTGCAGGAAAAATGTAATAAGGGGGGAAATGTTAGCATAGTATTACATTGTTTAATATCTGCTTAGTTTAGACAGCAGTTACCAGTTATGCTGTCGGTTATGCATTTATGTCTAGTTACAACATCTTAACTGCATTTCTCCTTGTATAAATGCTTCTATAGTTCATCGAATAAATCAATCAAGCATTTTACTCCACTTTCACCCACTTCGAATGAAGAGTGAAAAGATAATTCATGGAGAAGCTTAAACAAATTTTAAGGTAGGTTCTTTAAATCAAACATGGCTATGGAATCTAAAGCATGGACACCTTCATTTCAAAGGATTGAGTTTATTGCAAAAGAAACAGGTGGTGAGAGGACTACCACCAATTGAGGAGCCAACCAATTCATGTGAGAGTTGCATTTTTGCAAAGTAACATAAAGAAAATTTTCCAAAAGGGATTTACAAAGTAAGGGTACCATTAGAACTTGTGCATACTAATATATGTGTTCAAATGCAAACTCCATCATTAGGATGAAGTATTTATTTTCTAACCTTCATTGATGTTTTTAGTAAGAAAACTTGGATTTACTTGCTTAAGCAAAAGTCTAAAGCCTTTGTAATGTTCAATGATTTTAAAGCATTGGTTGAGAAGAAAAGTGGCCTATACATCAAGGTACTCAAGTTAGATATAGGTGTTGAGTACAAATCAAACAAGTTCTTAAATTTTTGTAGATTTCATGGAATTAAGAAGCAATTTACTACAAGGTACACACCACAACAAAATGGTGTCATAGAGAGAAAGAATAAAACAATAATGGAGATGGCTAGGAGAATGTTAAAGGCCAAGCACTTGCCTAATGAATACTAGGCAAAAGCAATAGTGTGTGTGATGTATATTTTGAATAGAAGTCCTACAAAGATTGTTAAAGACAAGATTCCATAGGAAGCATGGAGTGGTAAGCATCATAATGTATCACATTTAAGGATTTTTGGTTGTGTTGGATATGCACATGTGTCAAAAGAGACAAGAATAAAATTGAATGATATAGGAAAAAAATGCATCTTTATTGATTACTATGAACAATCAAAAGCCTACAAGTTGTACAATACCATTACTAGGAACATGTAATCATTAGTAGAGATGTTGTATTTAAAGAAGAAGAAGCATGGGATGGAAATGTTGATAAAATAGTTACAGTTGTAGCAACAATACCTCAAAATGAAGAAGAATCAGAAGATCAAAGAATGCAAAGTGATCAACCTAGTCCACAAGAAGGTACTCCAAGAAATCCTCAAGGAGATAATTCAAGAGAACTGAGAATGCCAAGAAATTTTGAACAAGGTGAACTATCGATCCATCCTTCTCCTAACTCACAAGTAAGTGATGAATCTAATCCTACTCTTTCCTTATTGAGATCAAGATATATAGAGGTAAGAAAACTAGAAGTTTGCAAGAGATTTATGGTCAAGGAGAAAATCTAGATTTACATTCAAATTTTACTTTATTCACTCAAGATCACGTATATTTTGAGAATGCAATTAAGGAAGAACATTGGGTTAAGCCCATGGATGAAGAAATGGATTCTATTGAAAAGAATGACACATGGGAGTTAGTAGATCTACCTGAAGGTAAAGAATGTATAGGAGTCAAATGGGTTTATAAGACTAAGTTCAATGCAGATAGTGAAGTTGAAAAGTATAAGGCAAGGATAGTAGCTAAAGATTTTGCACAACAATATGAAGTTGATTACAATGAGATATTTGCACCTATAACAAGGCTTGATACAATTAGAATGGTCTTAGCGGTAGTAGCTCAAAACAATTGGAAAGGTTACCAAATGGATGTCAAGTCAACATTCCTAAATGGTTTTCTAGAGGAAGAAGTCTATGTACAATAGCCACTAGGATATGAAGAGAGTGTCAGGCATGAAGATAAGGTATGCAGGTTGAAGAAAGCTCTTTATGGACTCAAACAAGCACCTAGAGCATGATATAGTTGAATTGATTCATACATGATGAGAAACAAATTCAGCAGAAGTTGCAATGAGCCTACATTATACAAACTAATCAATAAGAAAGGTCAAACCTTGATTGTTTGTTTATATGTTGATGATTTGGTATTTACTAGAGATTTGTCTATAGACATGTTGAAATTATCCATGAGGAAAGAATTTGAAATGACAAATTTAGGATTGATGAGATATTTTCTAGGAATTAAAGTTGTTCAATCAGATAGACACATTTTCATTTGTCAACCTAAGCATGTTAAGGATATGCTAAGGAGATTTGGGATGTTGAATTGTAATCCAACACCTACTCCAGTTGCAATAGGAACCATACTCAATAAAGAGGACAAGGGGTCCAATGTTGATCCAACTATGTTCAAAATACATTGGAAGTTTGTTGTATCTCATTGCAACAAGACCAAATATTATTTATGGAGTTAGTCTAATTTCTAGGTTTATGGAATCATCAGAGGACTCACATTAACAATTTGGGAAGAGAATACTAAGATATATAGTAGGGACAACAAGATATGGAATATTATATATTCCACTATAAATGATTTTGAGTTGATTGAATATACATATAGTGATTTTGTAGGTAGCGTGGGTGACAGGAAGAGTACTTCAAGATATGTGTTTCATTTTGGATCAAGTGTAGTTTCATGGGCATCAAAGAAGTAGCCTATAGTGATAATTTCATCAACTGAACTGGAGTATGTAGCAGCAACATCAACAACATGTCAATCAATTTGGATGCATACAGCATTGACAGATTTAATGCATGAATAAGAGGATCCAACGTCAAACTATTGTGATAACAAATCAACAATTGCATTGTTATATAGAATTATGTTTTTCATAAGAGGAGCAAACACATTGATACGAGGTACCATTTTATTAGAGAGCTAGTAAATAATGGAGAAATCTACTTGCAGTTTTAGAGATCCAAAGATCAATTGGCAAATATATTCACAAAAGGCATTAGCAAATGAGCAATTTGAACATCTAAGACAGAATTTGGGTATTGTAGACATTGAAGCAGTTAGTGGTAGAAATTAAGGGGGAGTGTTGGAATGTAATTTAAACCATAACTAATTATTGTATTTGTATAATTAATTGTAATTAGAAGACTCTAAAAGGAAACTAGTAAAGAAGGTTCTAGGATATTTCTAGAAGAAAAGGTTTTTTTGTTGTAAGTTTCTAGGATGTTTCTAGAAGAAGAGGTTTTTTTGTTGTAAGTTTCTAGGATGTTCCTATCAGGAAGTTTCTAGTCAATTAGGGGAAACTTACATATAAAATGGGCCTCTTAAGTAGGGCTTAAATTTGACAATTGTATAGCTGTATTTAGGCATTTTAGCCATAAAATACAACTGAAATTTTAAAAAGATAGTATCATATGAAAAGAAAGATTTTGGATAAACTGTCAAAAATGTTATAGGATTATGATCGTATATATATTTGGTTTTTATATAATTTACTTATACTAAAGTATGCCAGTATTTTAAAGGCGCCATTGAATAAATAACTGTCATAAAAAAATTGTTTGACAGGCAAGGTTAACTGTCAAATTTAAGCCCTGCTCCTAAGAAACTCTAAAAAAGCAAAACTTTTCTCATGTAATACATTTAAAGAAATATAAATTACTTAACTACATGAGTTATGTGGGGTTGCATATTTCTATTATAATTCTTTTAAAACTCAAATTCATTTTTTTATATTGTTTCTTTTCTTGATTTATTTTCTATTTTCTATTTTATTTTTAAGTTATATTTTAAAATATACACTTTCTAAATTAAAACTCAAGTTCACTTTTCTTTTTATATTATTTCTTTTCTTAATTTATTTTCTATTTTCTATTTTATTTTTAAGTTATATTTTAAAAGATACACTTTCTAATTCCATGCTTTAAACTCAAGATTTACTTAAAGAATGTACTAAAAAGTAGTTTAAGTTTTTAAACGTATATAAAAAATAAAATGAACATTTTAAATAGCTTTTTTATTTTCCTTTCTGTAAAATATAAATAAATATTTGTTAGTTTTTTACCTTCCTATTATATTTCCTTATAAAACACAAGTTTACTTTTCTTTTTATATTATTTATTTTCTTATTTTTTTTTTCTTTGAAATTCTTTTTTTTATATATTTTTAAAATCTACACTTTCTAAGAAAAGATTTGTTGAAATATTTTTGGAATGCTTTTTAGATTTTTTTCCTAAAGAATGAAAATATTTTATTAGAAAACATAATAATTTCTATTAAGAATATAAATCTAAAAAACAAAAAAAAATCTTTATTATTTTGAGATAGAATAGGATATGTAGAGTTTAATTAACCATCATGAGTTAATTTAAATAAGATTTTAGAGAGTTTAATTTTAGAAAATAAATAATTTTATTTTTATTTTGGATGATGTCACCGTAACAGTTCATATCATCTTTTAGTTGATTTTTTATAGTTCAATATTTTGATGATGTCATCCTTAGGAGGCCCATTTTTTATGTAAATCTCTTCTATGATGGTTATTGTTGTAGAATGACATCCTCTATAAATTGAGGCATCATGTAATCCTTTTGATCAAGTTAAATAGAAGAAATCCATTTCAATATCAATGTTGTAGCATTGTGTGTGTATGCTTGTCTCTATCCCCAACAATATATTGTCTTAAAAAGAAAATGCCAAAAAAAAATTAAAATAATATCCATCAAATCATATCAAACTAGTCATATCAAACTAGTTTCCCTACCTTCTTTAGGACATTCTCCCAAAAAAGAAAATAGATTTGTAACATTTTATTAGCCACTACTTAGTGCCTACAACAAGTATACTTATGATTTTATCTCACTTGTCTTATAATTGAGCATAGGCTTTATAAAATTATAGTTTCATAACATTTTACTCATTTTGTTTAATTTTCTTTTCCAAAATATAATTGGCTTGCAATTTTCTGAGTCCGTCCCTATTTTCTTGATAAAATTTAGAATTTTTCATTTGTTAAGATGAATAAAAATTAGTAGCCAATCATATATTGTGCAAACCAAAAATTAAAACCATTTATTAAGTTTTCTTATTTGCCTCAAAAACTATGTGGAGGCAAAAAAAACAACCAAAAAATATAATGTTGATTCTATGTGCCCTGCTCACCACGTCTTCCGTGTGTCACATTGCATGGGCCTCTGACAAATTAGAAATGTTATAAACTAAATGTCTCTCCAATCCGAACATCTATATATTGTTTGTTTCCAGATTCATGGTGTTATGCTCAATATTCGTGATTGCATGGCTTATTTCTTCCTTTTAGTGTGCAATATTTCCCTATGCAAAGTGGTTAAAGCTACATTTATATTTAAAACTATGAAGGATTTTACTTCCTAACTTTGGTTCGAGTCTACTAGAATAGCATTACATAACACTCTTTAGGTTTTGGCTATGTAAGTTGCAGTATTTCTTTTCATTGCAGTAGGTTGGTTTATCTAGTTTTTCTATTTTCTATACTAAAATTTGATAACTTTATTAGATACTCATGTGACTATCTTTTAGTGGCAAATATTATCCTTTTTAATATTCACCTTTGTCAATTTACATAAAAGATGGGTCTAGTGCAAACACTAACCTTCAAAATTCAATGTGTCATATTTAACTATTCTTTGGTCAGAATACACTTTAACTTTTAGGTTGTTAGCCTATTGGAATTATTATGATTGTTACTACTTAAGAAAATTTTGCAAGATTTCTGAAATTGTTTGTAATTAGATATCTATTTGGATTACGAGGCTATATTTGACATTGTTTGTAATTAGATATCTATTTGGATTACTAGGCTATATTTGACACTCACTAGGCTATATTTGACACTTTTTGAGTGGATGTTATCCTTGAATTTTTTACTTCTAAAATTTACTTAGTTTGCCACTTTTTTCACAAATTTCTTCAAATTTTTATCATTTTTTCTCTATTTTACTATTTTTAAATTTGTATTTGAAATAATTAGCTAAAAAAATCTAAATTTATAGATCTTTAAGATTTTCTTTTACATTTTAATTTTCAGTTGTATTTGTTAAAAGCGTGAATAATTGATTGTTTACAACATTATTTGCGCTGCCTCTTGGATAAGTGCATAGAATTGGGGGACAAAAGGAGGGTAAAAAATGGCCACTTTTTTTCTAAAATCAACTAAACCTAAACTTGGATGAGTAATTTGAGATGTATTCACTCAAAATTTGAAGAAACAACAAGAACAAGAATCGTAGTACAATGAATCTAGTTTCTAAACTACTAAAGTTTTTATAAAATATTTAAGATTAAGAGAGTGAAATGTTGTGCACACAAAAAAGTGTTCTTATTTTTCTCACTAAAATATAACAGTGTCTGTATACGCCTAAAAATGACACGAATCATCCTAAATAAATATTCTAAATATTTATTCTATTCTTCTATTAATTAAATAAATATTCCAAATTTATTTAATCGATTCACTGTTCCATAATTAAATAAATTCAATTTATTTAATTAAAATTCTTCTAAATGTCCTACATAATTAAATAATCATAAATTATTTATTTAAACCAAATTCCTCTATCCTAAGTTCTAAATTCAAAAATCCACCTCACCTTTACACCTCACTTTTCCACCTCACCTTGTCCACCTCATCAAGTTGCACATGTAATTAAATATATTTAATATTTAATTACCTATTTTTCTCTCACCCACATGGCCTATTTCTTCTCAAATCAGAAGTTAGTTAACTAATCAATCAAATCTGTTAACTAATTAGTCATTTGAGTTCACTGGTCAATCTATTATGTTGACTCCTCAATCAATCCAGTTCACTGGTCAATCAATTCAGTCAATCCCATAATCCACTCTTCTAACTGATCAATCAAGTCTGTTAACTGATCAGTCAATGGAGTTAACTCTCCAATCAGTTTTGTCAAATCCCCTCTTTCATGATGGAGCTGGGACACTTGTCACATTTCTACTAGTTGCACATTCCTCAACCATCCTCAGCCGTTGATCTTCATATCTCCTCTCAACCGTTGATTCTCATTCCTCTGAGTCTATAAAAGAAACCTCATCCTCCCATTCTATTCATCCAGGCTTTTGACATTGTTACTCTACAGAAATATCACCAGCGCACCTTTGGCACCCTTTTACCATTCACTAGCTTGAGATCACATACTTGCCTTGGAGCTCATCTTCATTGCATATCACAACAGCCATTTACCATCGACTTCCTCGAACACAGCTTAAAAGAGTGCACTCTCTGAGGGCTCACTTCATCTGCAAAAGGATGGTTGTAATAGGCAAACAACAAAAGCATCGATTTCAGGGAAGGTTTACTTTGTGTTATTCATTGTTGTTTTCATTTAATCTTTCTTGTTATCTCCTATTCTGTTGATGTTTGGGTCATACATTATTCATTTGATTGATCTGCATTTTGCCCTTACATTTTTAGCGCCCACTGTGGGGCCCTTGCCCCTTTATCTCATCAAAATCTGAGCTCTTTTGAAGACAGGTTCCATACAGGTCATGCAGAATCACGCACAGGCTACTTCGACGCATTTAAACATTTCTACGGCGCATATACTGACTGTTACGGTGCTTCTGTTATTTCTGCGCATATGTGCTTTTTAACGGCACTTTTGCGCACTGTTACGGCGCATTTATAGCTGCTGCACTTCTGTGTGTTCTTACTGCGCTTTTGCTCACTGTTACGGCGCTTCTATTTTTTTGTGCATCTATTCTTTTGTGCCGTGCTTTTGAACACTGTTACGGCGCATCCATTAATACTGCGCATTTATTCTTTTTCACGGCGCATATGTTTACTGTTACGGCGCATTCACAGTTGCTGCGCTTCTGTTGATTATTTCTGCGCATATAATCACTGAAGCTGTGCTTCTGTAGTAAACTGAGGTTTTAGTACTTTTTTTGGGGGAATTTGCTAACTCTAACCTTTTCACAGGTGTTTGTTGGAGCTGTTTTTGCAGGATAGGATCGGGTTTAGTCCCATGTAGTTGCATCTAATTAGTTCACATTTCATTTTATGAGGGAAAGTAAAATTGATGTTCATTCAAATCTTCATCTAGTTCTAATTAGGGAGAAAGTAATTGGATTATTTCTTGCTTGCATTGCAAACACCTTCCAAGTTATTGCTATCTAAGATTAAAATTGAACTCATCAATGATCTTGAAGTTAAAATGAACCATTGCTATATCATGAGACCAGAATTTCAAAGTTAACAATCTCGTGCTATGCAATTTAAAATTGAACTCATCAATGATCTTGAAGTTAAAATGAACCATTGCTATATCGTGAGACCAGAATTTCAAAGTTAACAATCTCGTGCTACATGGGTTTAAAACTAAACTCACCACTGCTTTCTGGGGTTAAAACTGAACCACTGCTATATTGCTAAAATCACTTCAAAGTTCTGTGTTTGAATAGATTAGCCCATTTAGTTTTTCACTTTTAACTAGAGTGGATTAATCAGTGTATTCTGTGCTTGCGAATGACAATAGGCTTATGCTCTCCCCTCTTCTGGGTGATCAGAGTGCCAGACTTGTCATTCTATTTGTTTAACCTTTAGGAGGGGCCTGCCCTTGGATGCACGCTTGTCCAAGTGGGAACGACCCTGAGTGGTAACAGGCTAACGCCAAGCCCTACCAAGCCACTTAAAATAAATTGTGCTTGAGGGGAAAACTTCCTGCCACAAGTGCTGTTATGTTACACCGACGGCCAACCTCACCCAAAACCCTCTTAGGCACAACCTTTTGAGGCTGGGAGACTCCATAACGGAGAGTAGTGCCGCCGCACATGTAACCACTTAAACGGTTGCCCGCATTAAATACCTCTTGTTCTAGTGGCCCAAATCCCTTATAATCCATTTCTCGCCTAGGATTTTTGTGTTTGCTTTTGTTCAGTTTAGTCCAAAATAGAGTCGAAAAAAAACTACAAAAACAATGAAAAACTACAAAATATTCTTTGTGCTTGATGTGTTTTCTTGCTATTAATTCATAATATCAGATCAGGAAGACCTTTTCAGCCAAAAAAAAATACCAAAAACAGAAGAAGAATCCAAAAATTTTGCAAAAATATCAGAGCTGCGCATATATTCCTTTTTGTTGCGCATTTGTGGTGACTTGCTGCACTTTTGTAACGACTTGCTGCGCATATATACTATTGCTGCGCATATACACACTGTTTCTGCGCATATGTACTTAACCAGAGCTACGCATATACTGAGACTTGCGGCACATTTGCTCATTTCGGCTGTGCATTTGTTTCGGCGCATATGCGACAGTGAGCACTTGCCCTATTTTTGAGAAAATATTTTCACTTGATTAGAGCACCCATTTCAGCCTAGTTTCACTTTCTGAGGTCAGATTCAACCTTGCAGTCAGTCTTCATCCATTTCACCCAAGTCTCTCTCTTTCGTCACTCGTCCCATTCACTTTCTGTCCAAATCCCTCTTGTCCCAAAGTCAGTTTGTCCCATACCAATTCGACATAGGTCCCTTTTTCGTGTCATTAGTGAATTCACGTAAGCCTAGTAAGTCACCGTACCTTTGCTAGTAGTCTTGTTGAACGACTAAGCCCTACACAATAAGACTGGTGTCGACTACCCTTACTAGCGGCTAACGTCTTGTGTCAACCATCTTACTTGAAGTCATTGAGTGAGAGAATCCTTTGTCCAAATCTTGTCCTAGGTATCCCATTCACAACAGTCTCAGTCGGCACCTCACCAAAATTTCTAATCCCGGTCCACTTCATTCCACCCCACCTTGCATGGTTCTTACTCGATCCCAATACAACAAGCAAATTGAAATGGCCAACTCATCTGATCACCTCGCCCCACCACGTGGTGGTGACGAAGAAATTTCTCATGAAGAATTAGTAGCGCACATCCAAGATAGAAAATTCCAACGCCTGGTAAAGAGGGTGCTCCTTGAAGACCCCGATAAATACTTCCACCATCTTGCTAATCTCAGAGTCAAACTCCCCGCAGACTTTGACATAAGCTGCATCATGGAAAATGTAGACAATGATCATGAGCAGAGACGTGATGATCATGAGAGAGGCACGAATGACACAGTCCTGAATGCAAATGATAGAGGCAAGAAACCCATAGATCAAAATGCTCCTATGGATGACGTGAGACAACAAATTGAAAGTCTAAAACAAGAAATATCCAACCTTAAGACCGATACAAGTTCCAAGCAATACTCTTTGGAAGATATAGCTCCATATCCTTTTGACAAAAGTTTGGTCATGAAACCCTTCCCCTTTCAGTTCGGAGTCCCAAAGTTCAACAAATACAAAGGGAAGGGGAACCCTAGAGATCATATCTGGGAATTCAATGCCGCATGTTTAGAAGTAGCTCACAATGAGACCTACTTGATGAGACTATTCCCAAGATCCTTAGGTGGTCAAGCTATGGAGTGGTTCTCGCGCCTCCCACCAGGAATCAAAACTTTTGATGAACTTGTCAATAAATTCATAACGCACTTCTCCTACAACATAGAACACGAGGTATCTATGCTAGATCTATGCAATACTAAACAAAAGAGTGGTGAGTCATTCGCCACCTTCTTACAATGATGGAGATAGCTAGCTAGTAAGTGTTCTTATGATATACCTGAGAAGCAGCTATTGGAAATGTGTGTCCACAACCTAAACATAGATCTTAGCTATCAGATTCAGATACAATGCCCTACATCATTCTCCAAAGTCATTGAAATGGGCCTATTCATTGAAAAAGCTATGATCACTAAAGGAACTCTCAAGCTCTACAAGGACACACCTAATTCCAATTACACAACGGATAAATCAAAGTTTTGGACCAAGAACAAGAATGTGGTCAACGATGGGGTAGTTGACGCCAAGGCGGTAGCTCCTAAACAACAACCCATATTCACTCTTAAGGGGGACACAAACAATGGTGCAATCAACAAACCACCCTCTTGGGAGCCTAGATCTTGGTACAATTCAAACCCAAGAAGAAAATTCACACCATTAGGCGAGTCTCAAGAATCTACGCTACGGAAGTTGTTGGCTAACAATGAAATTTCTCTACCGCCAACAAGTGATTACGAGCCTATAGTCAAACCTCCCTACTGGAAGGACACAGACTATTGTGAATATCACCGAGGAAGAGGGCATACAACTAACAATTGCATCTGCCTCAAAAATGTCATACAAGATATACTGGATCAGAATCAGGGAGGGACACAACAGCATACCTCCAATGAAACTCATGTGGCCTACAAGGATCCACTTCTGAATCATAACAGGTCGTATAACAACAATGGCCACAACAACAACAACCATGGCAACAATAATAACGACGACAACAATAATCGCAACCGGCCAAATCAGAACAGCGGGACGAGTAATGCTAACTATGCAAGTGTTCCATTTGACTACACCATAAACTGCATTTCTGAACATATTCCACAGGTCAATGTCATCTCACCCAACCAACAACCAGGACCTAACCGAACTGGTTGTAGTATAATTACCCGTAGTGGTAAAGTCATGCTCAATACCGCCCCTCCAAGGTCTTCACCATCTCCATCCCACTCCCATCAATACAATGTCCTCGACCAGTTACAGAACACCCTAGCTCACATTTCTATATTGGAGCTCTTGCGTCTATCTCCTTCTCATAAGGAGATTCTTGAGAAAGCCTTAGTGGAAACCACTGTCCCCACTAACCTGGCCCAAGAGAAGTTCTAGACCATGGTAGGCAATTTGACATCCTCCAATTCCATATCATTTACTGAGCAAGATGATCTTTTTGTATCTCAACCCCACAACACCCCTCTGCACATTGTCGCATTCATACACAAGCACCGCATCAAGAGGGTTCTCATTGATGGGGGTGCCGGTTTAAATATCTGCACATTGAAGCTAGTCCTTGCACTGGGGTTCTCCAAACAAGCAGTTGATCCAAGGAGGAAAATTACCATTAAGGCATATGACGAGGAAGAAAGAACCACAAAAGGAACGATTGTCCTACCCATTCAAGTGGGACCGGTCATTAAAGATGTGGTGTGCCAAGTCCTTGATCGGGAGCTTGCTTATAATATTCTACTAGGGAGACCATGGATCCACACCATGAAGGTTGTCCCCTCAACCTATCATCAATGCATTAAGTTCCCGCACAATGGCAAGCAGGTCACCATCCAAGGCGACCCTGACCCCTACCAGCACTGCAATTCTTTCCGTGCAAAACCTGAATATGTCATATCCAACAACAGAGCCTACATTTCCCCTACCCCGCAACAAGACCATACCGCTGAAGCTTCCTCCTCAAGACCCAAACCACTGAAACTTACCATAAAAGAAAATGGCATGGGGGAATACTCCATTGAGCACAGCCTCAACCTTGCCAAGATGCCTTTGTCTCCTCACTCTTTTGGCCAACCCAAACATCCACCCAAACATTTTCCAAAGCCATCTGCTCCTCCTGCAGCTCCCGCAAATCCCTTTGTAAAATGGGGGACCTTATCTGATGAAACAGAGGAGCGAGATCTCTTGCAATGGCTTTATGTAGAAGAAGAAAACACACCCCAAGAACCGCCTAAACTCCCTACAGAACTCTATGGGCGGGGTGAGACTATTTTGCACAGGATGGGGTATGAAGGACAAGGCCCCATAGGCCTCAGAAAAGAAGGAATCATTGAACCTATACAACCTTCTTCATCCTCTTCGGCTAGAAACACAACTGGCCTAGGGTACAAAGGCAAAGGTAAAGCCAAGGAAGATGCCTGCCTTGTGGAGACAATCCAAACACGCCAAGTGGATAGTGACACAGATTCAGATGATTCAAATGAGTATGAGTGGGACGAGCTAACAGAGCACTCCTATGATGACAAAGAGGTTGACACCATCCAAACTCTTAGCCCCTACCATGAGGGACAAATGCAATGGGACAGACCACTGGAGTCTGATTTGCCCACCCCTAAGATTATGGCTTTCAAGGAAAGTTTCGATTCTGTTGCGATAAACAACTTGGAAGAAAGTACCACCCAGAACACTACCCTCGCCAATGCCCCTAACATTTCCATTCACACCATCAACGAATCAGGTCTCTCATCTGACTCCCTTCCCCTCTTACACCCTGAGCTTATTGACTGGGATCTGCAAGGAACCCCCCAATTAGATGTGTTCCAGAACGATGATGCTTACATTGATTATATGGAACTTAGGGACCACTTGCCAAAAGGAGATCATAAAGCTGGTTTTGCTATCGAACTGAATACTGTGGCTTACTTCGGGGAGGGTGCCAAGCCTTCCAGTCGCAAAAATATCAAGATCAAAAATGGATCTAACAGTGAAAACTGCCTTGCGGCAGTGTCAAATCATAAAACAGTAAAAAGAAAGGACGCATCTGACGGTGAAAACCTAACTGTGGCACCCGACGATGGAATGCTTAACACTCTCCCTAGTGATATGTATCAGGAAAGGTCACAGATTGTGGTGGATCTGACAGAGCCCGTGAATATTGGAACCGAAGAGCAGCCCAAGATTATCCACTTTGCCAAATCTCTCACACTACCAGAGAAAACTAGGTTTGTACCATTCTTTAAGAAGAAGAGAGGCAGCTTTGCTTGGTCATATGCCGACATGCCCGGTTTAGACCCAAACCTGATTCTACATCATTTGCCATTGGATCCAGGGTTGAAGCCCATAAAGTAGAAGTTGAGAAAGATGCATCCTCATATAGCCCTTTTGGTCAAGGAAGAACTCAAGAAATTGCTAGATGTGGGGTTCATTAGAGCCATAGATTACCCAGAATGGATATCTAATATTGTGCCAGTGTCTAAACCAGATGGCCAGGTTCGACTATGCAATGATTTTCGAGACTTAAACAAAGCATGCCGCAAGGATGACTTTCCATTGCCAAACATCGATATCATAGTTGACCTGACTGCAGGACATACAATGCTATCACTCATGGATGGATTCTTAGGGTATAACCAAATCAAAATAGCACCAGAGGATCAACACAAAACATCTTTCACTTGCCCATGGGGTACCTTTTGCTGGAATGTCATGCCTTTTGGGCTGAAAAACGCAAGTGCTACATATCAACGAGCCATGACAACTATATTCCATGACATGATGCATGTAACTATGGAAGACTATGTTGACGACATCCTAGCAAAATCTCTCACAAGGGACTCACACCTGGACATATTAGAAAAAGTCTTTTAGAGATTGGACCAATTCCAAGTCAAACTGAACCCGAAGAAATGTGTGTTCGGGGTAACTTCAGGCAAGCTGCTAGGCTTCATCGTGTCGGCAAACGGAATAGAGGTAGACCCAGCCAAGGTCAAAGCTATAATGGACATGCCACCGCCCAAGACCCTAACTCAATTAAGATCATTATAGGGCAAGCTGCAGGCCATCTGCAGGTTCATCTCATAGCTGGCAGACAAGTGCCAACCTTTCAACCATCTCCTACATAAGAACATTCCATTTAAATGGGATGAGCAGTGCGAAGAGGCATTCAACAAGCTAAAGGAGTACCTTATGAATCCTCCTATACTCATGCCTCTGATCCAAGGAAAACCTTTAATTCTCTACATATCTGCTACACCCACTGCTCTTGGGGCCCTTCTAGCACAGCAAGACTACGAGAACAAGGAGCGAGCTGTATACTACATCAGTCGAACCTTAGTGGGCTATGAGTTGCAATACTCACAGGTAGAACGATCATGCCTTGCAGTGGTTTTTGCTTCACAAAAACTCTGACATTACATGTTGGCACATCCTGTCAAACTCATTGCCAAGATCGACCCACTGAAATATCTTCTCAGCAAAGCAGCTCTCACAGATCGACTAGCATATGTGGACAGAAAAGCCATCAAAGGACAAATCATCGCTGACCAACTGGCCGAGGCACCATTACAAGACACTTCACCAATGCAGTTTGAGTTTCCCGATGAGTCTTTATTCACTCTGTCAACATCTCCTTGGAAACTCTACTTTGACGGATCTTACACCAACCATGGATCAGGGGCAGGTATCCTGTTTATCACTCCCCAAGGTGACACAATTCTAAAGTCCTACAGATTATTATTTCCATGCACTAATAACATAGCGGAGTATGAAGCCTTGGTAATTGGTCTCAAGATGGCCACTGAGTGGAAAATCCAAGCACTATGTGTCTACGGTGATTCTCAGCTTATCATAAATCAGGTCAACAATGAGTATCAAACCAAAGATGAAAAGCTCATCCCATACAAACAGATGGTCGACGACCTCAAAGAACACTTTGGGACCATCTCCTTCGAACAAATACCCAGGATAGAGAACAAAGCAGCAGATACCATGGCTACCATAGCCTCTCTTCTAGAAATCCCTGAATATGAGTCACGGTATGAGTTCTTAGTGGAAACCATCCGGCAACCGGCTTATGATCTCCTTGAAACCCATTCCATTTGCCTCCTAGTCGGATCTGATTCAACTTGGTACGGTAAGACTTACACTTACCTCAAGGACAATATTCTCCCACTGGACCTCTCTTCCAACCAAAAATGAACTTTCATTTGACAGGCCTCTCGTTACACCATCATAGCCGATACCCTTTACCGACATGGTCTGGATGGTACTCTACTCCGTTGTTTGGAACAAGAAGAATCCATAACTGCCTTGCGAGATGTACACGAAGGGATATGCGGAACACACTCCAGCGGTCCTTCCTTAGCCAAAAAACTCATGCGTTTGGGTTATTACTGGCCAAATATGGAAATGGATTCATATCAGTTCGTCAAAAAGTGCAAACAGTGCCAAATACATGGGAACCTGATCCATGCACCTGCTCAAGAGTTGAGACCTTTAACGACACCCTGGCCCTTTTGCCAGTGGGGACTTGACCTTGTGGGAAAGATTCATCCACCCTCTTCCAACGGCCACAAATTCATCATAACCGCCACTGAGTATTTCACAAAGTGGATTGAAGCCATTCCCCTAACCACCATCACAGGAAAGCAAATTTCCTCTTTCATTCTAAATTACATTATCTGCAGATATGGCATTCCTTCATCCATCATAATGGATAATGGAAGACCATTCAAAAATCAGGATGTCCAGGAACTCTATGAGCGTTTCAAAATCCAACATCGTTTCTCCACTCCATACTACCCCCAAGGTAATGGCCAAGCTAAGGCATCGAATAAAACCATTCTGAAAATCCTAAAGAAGACTGTCAATGAAGCTGGCCGTGATTGGCATGTCCAACTCAACCCCGCTCTGTGGGCCTACCGAACCAGTATACGCACTCCCACAGGTGCTACACCCTACGCCCTTGTCTATGGTTCAGAAGCCATCCTCCCCATTGAGGTCGAACTACCATCCCTCAGGGTGTCATTGAAAGGTCTCATATCAGACGAAGAATACAGAGTCTCCAGGTTACAAGAACTAGAGCTGTTAGAAGAAAGGCGCCAGAAAGCCTTCGATCATCTTAAAGCATATCAATAGATGATGTCCAAAAGCTATAATCACAAGGTTCGCCCAAGATGCTTTAAGGTTGGGGACCTAGTTCTAAAAGAGAACCCTCGAAATCAACAAGACAGAGAAAAGAAAGGTAAGTTCGAGCCTAACTGGCTTGGGCCCTAAGTGATTGTAGCTGCTTACGGATCAGGGGCATATCAGTTGGCCACTTCTGAGGGTGAGTTGTTAGATGATCCAATCAATAGCATGCACCTTCGCCGGTTCTATACCTAGGAGAACCCTAATGCAAGAGGGCACAATAAAATCAAAAATTAAAAAAATCAAAAAAAAAAAAAGTTGAAAAGAGAAAATACCAAAAAAATAAAAAAAATAGAAAGCATACAAAAACAAATCGTCCTTTGGTGAAAACCTGGCAAACAGGTGCCTTGGATAGGTATCATGATGAAAACCTGGCAATCAGGCGTCATGTTACTTTCTAGCTTCTCGTGCAAATAAAAGCAAGTGATGAAAACCTGGTAAACAGGTGTTACTTGTGATAAACTGCCTTCTCCATCTTTGAGAACCCAATCACCTTGCGTTCATTCTTTCTCTGTGTTGCCCCATTCAACCCATATTTATCCCACAAATAAACACTTGACAGTTACCTATCATGGCTTGATCCTCTTCTTGTGGCCTTGTCAACCAAGGTTTTGTCCCATACCGTCTCCTCAATGTGAGCCTAGGATAGGGTCTCTTGTCAGTGTCCATGGTCCAAGTCCCTGAACTACGTTGCCTCTGCGCCGTCATGTAGGCAAGGCCATTATTCTAATGCACCCCTGAGGCTTCCATTTCTTCCATGGTCTCATTCATCCCCTTTCTTGTCTTCATTCTTGTCGTCTTTCTTCTAGTCCATCCATGGTCCATTAGGGTTTACCCCGAACTACGTTGCCTCTGCGTCGTCACGTAGGCAAAGCCATTTAGCAATGCGCCCCCGAGGCACTAGGTCAGTCCCTTAGGGTCCGTCTCCCCAATAAGGATTGTGCAATCTTCTCACCAAGCAAGCAAATGCAAGCAGCACCCGCGCCTCAAGCAGAAATCTTGACTGTGAATATCTTAACCTATCCAATGCAAAGCAAATATCCAAGGTCTTCTAAATGATTTTATGCAAATTAAGACAAGAACTAAACACATATCAACGCAAATATGCTTTCTAGATCAGAAACATGGTTAACAATTCGAGTCCAGATTTTTTCTATCATACCTTCCTATGCTACTCAAGGATGGCAAAAGCTAGAGATGCTATGATGGGGGCATGATTACTTTCTTTATTTGTTGTTTGTGGATTAAACTTTAGTAATGTGAAGCCTTGTCTAAGGACATGATCGGCAAAAGATCATCGAGGACATCCAAGGTATAACATGAACGGGGGCAATCCTTGTTTGTTGAAACGCAAGCGATACTCAGGTCATCTCGGTCCAATTATACCAAGTTGCTTGTATCCACTTACAACATTTCAGAAAATGTACCCAAAACAAAATGCCCAATGATGAAATAAAGCACTCTAAAAGCAAAACATCCATCCTATGTCCATATACACATCCATGCATCCATATCCCATACAATCCTCATTACCCAAACTATGCAGAGTAACAATATCAAATGAAGTATCTAAGTCATTCTATCCCAACCATTCTTCTATCTATCATGTCATTCTTGTGTCGATAGAGTACATTTGGACTTCACAAAAACAAAGCATATAGGAGCATATCATATCATATGTAGGGCTAGTCATGCACATGATTCAGTCAGTAGAATACATCACCTAATGCATTAGGTCATCCACACATCAGCATTACATCACATCTTAAAACACAGAAAACCAAAAAAACAACATAGCTAAGTGCATCATACACAAAAGCTGCATCATCACATAAAAATCATGTTACATAAGCATACATTCGAAGCATTAAATCATATAGACATCATATAGCATCATATCAAAAAGCATCTCATATAGCATCGGATAGACCATCTAACTCTACACATACATCACATCATACAATAGAAGTAAATCATCATCTCATAACACATGCAATAGATACACAAAGCTGCATCATCATATATACTATCATATAAGAGGTCCAAATGTACAATATCACCATCTCTCTCAAAAATCAAAGTGTCATATACAATATACATCCAAATGGACGGTGATACATGTCCCAAAAGTACAACATCTGGTCTGTGTCTATCCCTGCGGTGGTGGGCCACCACTACCAGCTCCTGACTGCTAGGGACCCATCACGGAAGCCCCTGACTGTGATGGCCCTGCTCTATGAGTAGCCCCAGACGTCCTCCTCTAGCTCCCCTCCGCCCTGGGCCAACCTGTCCCTCCTCCTCTGAGTCCGCCTCATCAATACGAGGCACTAGCATGCCGGGTCCTGAATATCTCAGGAACGGATGTGCAGTCATCCAATCCTCATAATCCTGTGTCACCCCTGCATCCGCTATCTCTGTCCTCATATCCCATGCCACATAGGGAGTCTGCCTGAACTCTACCAGGGCCTCCTCATACGAAGCCATCAGCCCCCATCGGACCCTCTCTGCATGTGTCCGCGCAAAGAGCGCCTGCCCCTGTGGCATGCCCTGTCTCCTGCCGAACTGTCTCAGCACTCGGCCCACCATCTGCCTCTCCAGTATGTGTCGTGTCTGGCCTATCAGCCACCTAGTCTGAAAGCAGTACGGTAGCTCGTCTCCCTCGTCATCCCAGGGCTCGCAGTCCAGATATGGTCGCCAGACGACCACATCTACCTCATCCAAGGTGTGCCTCCAATACTCTAACTTCCCCAGCCTATGCTGGGAAATCACTCCTGCATAGCCATAACTGTATGGCTCTCCTCGCTGCCTCGCGAAGACACATATCGGCCTCGTCACCGCTATGTGCTCCCATAGCCAAAACTGTAGCAGTAATACTCCAGCCGATAGACTCGTGCTGCGGTGGTACACCACCTGATGCATGTCGTGGTATAAATGGGCTAGCACGCAGACTCCCCATGCATATCGGGTGCCCTCAGTCAGCATCTGCTCCATGATCCTACCCCATCCAATAGGGAACCCATGCGATCTCTTGTCCGAGCATACAACGCCCCCAATCAGTCCTGCCACAATCCCCGGGAAGTAGTCATAGCAATCATATATATCCTGCCACGGGATGACCTGTCCAACCAGCTCGGGATCATCAAACACTCGCTGGCACTCAGCGAGTCCCGCATCCCGCTGTGCGTCATACTCCACTAACTCACCCACCACGGGTAAGTGCAGTATCCAGTAGATGTCCTCCAGCGTCACAGTCATCTCTCCCATAGGAAAGTGAAAGGTCCCGTCCTCGCTATGAAATCTCTCCACAGCAGCTGTCAGCAATCCACGGTTCACCCGCACCTCGGGCATGAAGCATACATAGTCTAAACCCATGGCACCAAGCGCCACTCTGTCAGTCTCTGTCAACATATATCTCTGCAATAGCGGCATGGGAAACATCTCCCTCGACTATAGTGTGTCTCGAATATCCTCCTGCAAGCAAGCACGACAACGCGTCAGTCTCAAACAGCATATACTGTACTCAACATATCTACTGAACTATATAAACTCAACTTAGCATCTCAAATTGATCAAAACAGCACACTACATCTCTTGACTAGATTCTTGCAATCTCGGAGATAGCTCATCGATTCTCGTGTCAAACAGGACGCTAATCGAATCAATTTGGCTAAGTAATTTGCTATCCCAAGCAAATGCACCACTACAGGTGGTAAAAGTGTCATTTCTTGATGTATGCGCCGCTAAAATCAGCATATGCGCCGCTAAACATAGATGCGCCACTACAGTGCACATATGCACGGTTTCGGTACATGCGCCGCACCATTCGGCATATGCATCGCCATATTACAGAAGCGCGGCTATAATACACGTATGCGCCAATTTCACGCATGCGCCGCTACATTACACGTATGCGTCGCTTAATTACACATGCGCAGCCTATTCACACACACGCAGCTACAGTGCACGTATGCGCCGTTTTCCTGCATGCGCCGCCGAAACCGGCATATGCGCCATGAAACGACAAAAGCGCCGCTTCGCGAGGCATATGCGCCGTTCTGCATTTCGGCGCATATGTTTGCCCTATTTTCTATGTGCATTTATGACACCCTAAATCAACCCTAGGAGAAATTTTTCGAAGCACATACCGGGGGTCCTGCCTCTGCTAGCCGCCCGAATCGACGGACTCGCTCGAATCGATGCTCCTCACGTGGAATGTCTGCTGCTCTGGCTGCCATGCTGCTCCAAGTTGCTCTAGGCTCTCTCTATCCAATCCAGATCAAACAAGTGTGCAAATGACTATTCTTGTGGACCCAGCTCCTATTTATAGCCTCCAAACCCTAATTCTGGCTAGGTGATGACTATGACTACTTCCCGTGCCCGTTTTTCCTCCAGTTTTCTTCCCGTTTCCCTGAAATGCGTCCTTTTTCCTCTTGCCTATCCTAACACCTTCGTCTTCGTGAGATTGTCCGTCTTTGATTCTTTCGCCCGTTTCCTGTTCAATCTCCCGAGGGGGCATCCTATTGTCAGTAAGCCTGTACCAAGGGCAAACTGGGGCATGTATCACTGTCAAACTATCAATTTCTTTGAAGCAACGCTATAAACAGCATTGCATCAAAGAGGGGCAAAATATATACGCCTAAAAATGACACGAATCATCCTAAATAAATATTCTAAATATTTATTCTATTCTTCTATTAATTAAATAAATATTCCAAATTTATTTAATCGATTCACTGTTCCATAATTAAATAAATTCAATTTATTTAATTAAAATTCTTCTAAATGTCCTACATAATTAAATAATCATAAATTATTTAATTAAACCAAATTCCTCTATCCTAAGTTCTAAATTCAATAATCCACCTCACCTTTACACCTCACTTTTCCACCTCACCTTGTCCACCTCATCAGGTTGCACATGTAATTAAATATATTTAATATTTAATTACCTATTTTTCTCTCACCCACATGACCTATTTCTTCTCAAATCAGAAGTTAGTTAACTAATCAATCAAATCTGTTAACTAATTAGTCATTTGAGTTCACTGGTCAATCTATTCTGTTGACTCCTCAATCAACCCAGTTCACTGGTCAATCAATTCAGTCAATCCCATAATCCACTCTTCTAACTGATCAATCAAGTCTGTTAACTGATCAGTCAATGGAGTTAACTCTCCAATCAATTTTGTCAAATCCCCTCTTTCATGATGGAGCTGGGACACTTGTCACATTTCTACTGGTTGCACATTCCTCAACCATCCTCAGCCGTTGATCTTCATATCTCCTCTCAACCGTTGATTCTCATTCCTCTGAGTCTATAAACGAAACCTCATCCTCCCATTCTATTCATCCAGGCTTTTGACATCGTTACTCTGCAGAAATATCACCAGTGCGCCTTTGGCACCCTTTTACCATTCACTAGCTTGAGATCACATACTTGCCTTGGAGCTCATCTTCATTGCATATCACAACAGCCATTTACCATCGACTTCCTCGAACACAGCTTAAAAGAGTGCACTCTCTGAGGGCTCACTTCATCTGCAAAAGGATGGTTGTAATAGGCAAACAACAGAAGCATTGATTTCAGGGAAGGTTTGCTTTGTGTTATTCATTGCTGTTTTCATTTAATCTTTCTTGTTATCTCCTATTCTGTTGATGTTTGGGTCATACATTATTCATTTGATTGATCTGCATTTTACCCTTACAGTGTCTAGTGTGCACACCACTATTTTTTGTTGCATCTAGTATTTTAAAAAATGGTTGGTAGAAATATAGTTAAGAGTGAGTACTACAAGTTGTGTATTTTATCATATTTTTTATTGATTTTTTTTTTGTGAATTGTCAAAGTGGATGCATCATAAAAATTATATTTCTAAATATGTGCATCACATAACTTGCACAAAAATAATCAACATTGTTAAAAAGATTTGCGTAAAGAATGAAGCATAGAACAATCCTATATAATTTTTTAAAATTTTTGATAGGTGGATCAAAAGTTATAAATAAAAATCAATACAAATGTAATTGAGGAATGTGAAGACATTGTTCAAATAAAATAAAAGCAAATACCTTAAGTTATTCAAAATGTTAAAAAAATTATATGGTTAGAAAGTTACGAATTAGCTCATCATTTTGGTGGTGGTTTCATCATATTTTGTTATAAAATGAATAAATCTGATGACATCAAAGTTAAAAATGTTATTGACTATGAAAATCATGTCTCTGGGAGGTATCATAGAGGTCCAATCCATAGGCTTGGTCGCCCAAGCCAATTCCAAGCCTAAAAAGGTGGGACAACATTTTGAAAAAATATATAATTCAATCGCATTTTATTTTATATATAAATTCATTTAATCACTTTAATTCAATATCAATTCATTTGAACATTTTGATTCAATATCAATATGTAAATTCAGTAAATCATAAACTAGTACCTTTGATAGGGAATAAGGTCATACAACATTTATAATGTGATCATGTTTTGTAGTCAATAAAGCAAAAAAATGAACAGATAGAGAGAGGTAGAGATAGAGAGATAGAGAGGCAGGGAGGGACAAGGAGATATAGATATGGAGAGGGGGAGAGATTGAGATAGAGAGAGGGAGACAGAGACATAGAGACACAAAGATGGAGATAGAGAGAGAGGGGGGGACAAGGAGAGACGGAGCAGGGGGATAGGGAGAGAGGGAGGCAGAGACACAAATACATAGAGAGGGAGATAGAGAGAGGGAGAGATAGAGAAAGAGATGGAGATGGAGATATAAATGGAGAGATAGAGATAGAAAGATATAGAGAGATAGAGAGGGGGAGAGAGAGAGGGGGGGAGATTAAGATATATAGAGAGAGAGGGATAAAGAGAGATATAGAGAGGGGGATATTGGGATATATATATATAGAGAGAGGGGGGGGGGGGAGAGAGGGAGAGATTGAGAGAGTGGTGGGGAGATATAGAGGGAGAGATAGATAGATAAAGATAGAGAGGGAAAGGGAGAGGGAGAGATAAATAGATAGAGAGGGAGAGGGAGAGATAGAGAGATGTGGAGAGGGATGGGGAGGGAGGGATGTAGAGATAGAGAGAGGGGGGAGGGAGAATAGAGACATAGAGAGATAAATGGAGAGTAGATAGAGATACAGAGAGGGGGATAAGGGGAAATAGAGAGATATAGATAGAGGGAGAGATAGTGAGAGGGAGAGAGGGATTGAGAGATATAGATAGAAAAAGGGAAAGATAGGGAAAGATAGAGAGGGGCGAGAGAGAGTAGATAGAGATATAGAGAGGGGAGAGAGCGAGAGATAGATATATATAGAGTTTTGGGATCTTGATAAGATTAGTTGTCATTGATGTCAAAAGTATGTGCAAGTAAGATTGGTTGTCATTGTATACACTCCAAAGATAGTCAATATCAGTACAATATCAATCAACATTGCAATATGAGGAAGAATGGTAATCAACCTGATGTCTAAGTGTGATGTGGAGGAGAGTATACCTGATCTAATATGTTTTCTATATGTCTACATTGATATCTTATCAGTTTGGAGTACCGCACTTAGAGACAAGTTGTAGAAGTTTGGTTAAGGCATTTACAATGTATACCCTAAGATAGAGTCACAGTGTTTTGGTCCGCATTCCTCCATAAAGCAAGATTTAGTCTTGCGGTTCAAAATATAAGTTAATTGAGATATGAAGGTATTGTATCTAAGATTTTAGGTCATTATACCTTTAGCAGATAAAGTTATCAATAATAGAGTTCCGGTTAGTGCTCAGACAGAATAAAGCAATGATGTAGACCTGTTGGAATGCCTGCATGAACCTCCGAAAGAGAAGTTGTGACCATGCAGTTTTGAGAACATGATCAGAGATGTGTTATACATGCTTCCTTGTAGTATCAAGTGTTCTGATGTTCCGCAAGGTTAGTTTTTAAATGACGGAAGTAATACAGACAATTCTAGATGTCTAAGTTGTTCTTAGTGCACATATTTGAGTACTTGCAAAGATGGAGAGTATACATATCAATAATATAAGTGTATGTGGAGATTCTACATATCTCAGTATGTCTCTAGGTTGAAGCACATGCAAATCTCTCTTGTTTCTAGTACAACACAAAGTACTTAGGTCAATTTTGTAAAGAGTTGTGTTTGATTGCTCTCCAGACTATAGTATAACTAAGTTAAGTCTCTAATTTCCTCTGGAAGAGATAGATGTGGTTGTGTGGATCTGGGAATATGTTTATAATGGTGTATAGGATTATTCACAAGAGTTTCAGATGATTTGGTATATCACAATGCAATATCCTAAGTCTTGATATGTTACAATTAGTCTAGAATGCTCTGTTTTCATCAATTCAGTATATTTCTTGTCTTGCAGATGCATATAACGATCAGATACTTTAGGACAAGGGTGTATGGATAGTGTTGACAAGGTACATTGTTCATATCTTTGTCTACATCATGTTTTTGGTGTCTCCCTGGTGGTACAAAGGTGGACAGTTAACAGTGATAGTGTTGTTTGGGTTGACAGTTTAGTTTCCCTCATGTGCGGTGGATCCTGATTAGTTGTTTTGACATTAAAGGATGAGTAGTGATGCTTCTTGGATCTTGTTATGAAGTATTGTGATCCGCAACTTGTTTTTCCATTACAATGTATATGTTGAATCCAACCCTTGAAGAATTACATGTTTCATTTAAATGTCATTTTGGTGCCGACCTAATCAAAGTTTTGAGTTGTTGCGGAGGATATATATAGAAGAACAAGGTCATTTGTGAAGTGTGTGGAGTCATAGAATAGTATGTGGAAGGATGAAGTGTGTGAAATTAGTTTGATAAAGTAATTATGCAGAAAAGGGGACTGCAACATCAACATAAGTCAAATGCTTCTTTCACAATAGTTCACGAGTATGTTTTCATTATAATTCTCACGTATCTTGCTACCAGATAGTGAGTCTATTCAGCAGGTCCTTGTATCTTGCCTAAGGTTGTAGCCTTAGTTTGCAAGTCCAATAGGTAGTAGAAGCTTCCTTGGGTTGTAGCCCTAAAACAAAGTTGTAAACTTTTATAGCAGTGAGCTTATTATATTGTGAGTTAATCCTCATCATGGTTTTTCCCTCATTAGATTTTCCACATAAAAATCCTGATGTTATTGTGTTGATTAATGTGGGCATGCTTTACATTCTGTTCTTTAAGTAATTTGATTTGATTTGCAAATGAAGTAGTTAAATTTTTGTATATGTTGATTCACCCCTCCCCTCTCAGCATCTTGGAACCTTTAGGCAAGTAAATATTGAGGGTAATCGAGATTATGGGGGAGTGGAGACAAAAGCAAGTGTTATGAAATGAAAAATATTGAGGGTAGTAGGGGAGTGGAAATAGAGGCAAGTGTTAGGAAATGAGGAATTACAAGTTAGGGTTGTTGAGGTAGAAAATTATGAAGAAACATTTCTATATATGAGATGGTAAGTTAGGGGTGGGGAAAAGGACTGGCCCATTAATTATAAATTGGAAGCTACATTGAAAGGTTAAAATAGAGCTAGTAGAAAATATGATCTTGTGGATAAAACCTGCTTTATGTGGCTAGAAATGTGTAAACCATAATTGATTCTAGGTTGGGAAATGGTACTCAACCATTTTGGATAATTCCATCAAAACCATATGCTTAACCCTAGTTGGTAGTGAGTCCTTATTAACCCAGGCAATGATAAAATTTTGTGTGAGGGATATCCAAAGCATAGTTGACTAGATTATTGGGGATTTTGTTGAATCTATAAGGAACATGTTGAAATTGCATATGCTAGAAGTTATGTAGAAGGGGATGTATTTGATTGGTGATAATAGCTAATTTCTAATTAAATATAGAACCAGATTCAACAAAGTCATATAACTTTTAACCTTGTCAAATATTAAGAGAAAATTCATTTGAATCAATAGATAGGGGAATCAAAGCTCAATACTTAATTGCACCACTTTGATCATTATTGTGGCTTCAGCACAATTATTAGTTGCTTAAACCTATATGTTGATTATAGGTTAGGACCATGTTTTCTCCTCTATCACAAAGAATACCTCCAATACCTACTCCAATTTTGCCCCTAGCCACTCCATCAAAATTGAGGAAATAATAATCAGGGTTTCTAAGTCAAATACTTTGAGATTTGTGAATAGTGACCCAAATAGCGGCATATTTGAAGGTGATAATCCAACTCCTTGTTCTAGCCAGGGCTTAAATGTTGGGATTAATAAATCTCTTATTATCTTGTTTCAAGTGATGAATCTTGTGCCCCTTCTCTTTTTTTTGTTTGCATCAAGGTGGCATCCTTTTGAAGGATCTATGTAAGTTTAAATAATGTGAAATGAATGGTTGGAATTATAATATGAGGTGAGGTGGGATGGATGGCAATTAGAAACTTAAAAATGTGACTAGGGAAATATGAGGAAACAAATAAGCCAAGAGATCTATTGAAAGGATTGGGAAATTGATAATTATTGTTCATGAGGTTGGACAAATAGCTGAAATGAAGAAAAGAATGTGTTGGGAAGTTGCATATAGTACAAACAACAATCTAAGGTAAAGACTCGGATGAGGGAAGGAGTTGAGAAAGAGTAATGCATATTTGGCAAAGTTGGTAAGACAGTCGTGGAAGATAAGGTTAAGTCAGGAGAGTATGGAGGGATTTGAATTCACAACAAAAATATGGAGGGAGGATTTGAAGTATGTTAGCATTTTATTTCACACCTTTTAGTGCGAATGTAAAATGGACAGATGTGCGGTAGAACCACTCTTAAAATTTGAAGGGGAAGCTCCCTGTAAAATAAAACTAACTTAAAACTACAGAGTATGTACATTTTTTTCAGAGGTTTTTCATACTTATGCTAAATAAAAGAGAAATTTCCAATTTTTCTTGGGTTTGTAGCATGCAAAAAGGCAGAAACATGCTTTCAATCATGAAACAAGGATTTTTGTGTTTTTTTACTAGAATCAAAAACTAGACTACACGCTTGCACTTTTCAGCATAATCCAGAGGCTAAACAAGGCAAGTACCACATATTGGATTGGATAGATAGAACAGATAACACAAGACATATAATCATGAATGCTTATAATTAAATCACACATAAAGTGGTAGAAAGACATGACTTATGTCTTCAATTTTGTTATGACATAAAGTTCACAGAGTCCTTGAAGTGACTTATCTTCGGAATAGACAACACATTGCAATAACATCTATTAGAAAAAAACAAGCTTAATAAATGTTCTTGAATGAGACACAAAAATTACAATTCGAACACCAAGTGACTAACAACTCCAGCATAATGAAGGCATGCTTGAATTTCCATTTTCGTTGATGTTCATTCATGTTACAACTAATTTCTCTCTAACTCTAATATTGAATACCGAATAACATGAATTGCTAAAAAGATAACTTCTAAAAAGTGTTGAAAAAGCTAACTAATAATGAATCCCTAATCTAGGTGCAAAAGCACTTATTTATACTATTACAAAGTAAATGCATGAGAATATTTAACTGAACTCTAACCTAGTTGACTACTATTTGTGTGACGTGCAAACTTATTACAAACTATCTGCTCCAATGAAACTAAAATTGAATCCATGCAACTGTAGCTTAACCAATGATTTAAAACATGCAACCTCCATTTGAACTGAAGATTGAACTAGTTGCAAACTTGACTTCATGTTCACATCTAACGCATGGCGATAACTCCAAGTTAACGCTAAAAATGGAAATTGCTAAAAATAGCATGGGCTATAAATAGCTTCGGCTAAAAATAGAAAGTCTTTGAATATGATTTTCTCTCTGAAAATGGTGACCTGCTACAAAATAGAAAATCTATTTTTAGTATGGGCTAAAAATATTCCTTTGGATAGGTAGCTCTAGATGACTTTGATGATTGTGAGAAAACCCTCTGAAAAACCTTGAAAATATATTCATTCATCTCTCCTTTGTATTGGCATGTTTAGATCCACGAAGGCATATTTTTCCTTGATCAGGCATGCCTTCATACCTTCAAGCATGCTTTTCCTTTCTTAGGCATGCCTTGTCCTCTCCAAGCATGCTTTCTCTATCTCATGTGTGTCTTGTCCTCTCCAGGTGCACTTTTCCTTGACCACGCGTGCCTTGTTCTCTCCAGGCATGCTTTGTCCTCTCTAGGTGCACTTTGTCTTCTCTAGGCGTGCTTTTCCTTGACCAAGTGTGCCTTGTCCACTCCATGCATGATGTCTTAACCAAGTGCGCCTTGTTCTCTCCAGACACTCTCTCTCTCTCTTGGGCACACCTTGTCCTCTATAGGCGTTCTTTTGGTTAAGGTGCTCTTGAATGGTTTGGGATGTGCTTTTTCTATGTCTATGCGCAATGAGAAACAAGGAGGCATGCTTTTGGCTGAATGAGGATGTTTTTTCTTCAAATCTTTTCACTCATCTTTTAGAAAAATGTGTTTTGGAGTTTCTAATCAGCTTTTTTTAGTAAAACGTGTAATTTATCCTTTAGGCACACTTTTTTGGATGAAGGCACACTTCTACTCTACTAGGCATGTCCAACTCTCACCAAGTGCACCTTCCAACTCACTAAAGCACCTTCCACTCGATTGGCACACCTTTAGGTCTCTAGGGGTGCTTTTGTTTCCTTAGGCATGTCTATTCATTCCAGGGTGCACTTTTGCTCCATGGACGCACCTCTGCCACTCATGGCATGCCTAAACCATTCATGGCACGCTTTTGACTTGACTAGTGCACTTTTCCCTCATGAAGAGCACCTTAACTTCTCTTGAAGCAGTTTTCCTTCACCGGGTGCACTTTGTTCCACTGAGGTGCATTCTTGCGCATCTGAGACTTCATATTTTCAAGACTCAGTTACACTTTGAATGGATTGAACATTTTTCCACATCTGTAGAGTTAGTGAAAACAACAAAGGACTTGGTGTTGCAGGGGACAAACAAACATGACACAATTTAGAGAAATATGCCAACATGCAAAAAATTTTAGTTAGGGTATGTAACAATTGGCTCTGTCTGGGGACCATGGCATATACTTGTGGCTTAGGATAACTTCAAAATCTCTAGATTTGCAAGCAACTAGTGCCTTATCAATTGGGCAATGGAGTCAAAATATGACTAAATCACCTAAAACATGACATTACATCACATAAAAGGGAAAAAAATACAACATAACAAAGACGTCACAAATTGGGAAACACGATACAAACAATATGAAAATTATAAACTCTCTTTATGAGCATGAACAAAGGACTACAAAATGGGTTACACGAAACTATTTATGGGTTGGGAAAATAACAACCACGCTTGTTGAGTTGGGAACCCTATCATGGCACCACGTAACCTTTCAATCTCTGCAACAATTTCTCAAAGAGCTACAATTCTAATGGACAAATACGATCATGTAGAGAGAAATTCAAGATGAAATGATTGATATGCATTAGCTCAGGTAGATTGTCTTCTCCCATAACAAAAAAATCTCTATAGCAGGTTAAGGTATAAAACTTCCTCCTAAAGATATGGAGAAAGGTCTTGTGGCCATAACATTTTTGTAGGAATAGCAACCACCACATATCAGACTTGGTTTTTATCATCCATGTCTTCTACATATGCAACTTTGTACTCAGTCTAGGTATCATCCTCAAGAAAAGGTAGAATTTGTTCAAAGATAATTTCCATCACCAGTTCTTGACTTTCTGGATCGACAACTATCAACAGATGTGAACCTTGTGATTGGAGTACCTCTTCATTAGTCTCATCAATTATGGCTTTGTCCATACAATCCTCAGAATTTGAATGTGGTAGATCATAATGATCTGAATCTTCAAGCACTTGATCATTGTCACATTGCCATTCATCATCTTGAGTCTCATTAGCTTCCATAGAGAAATCACCTTCAATGAATGTGTCCTTGAGAACATGAATGTGAATATCTAGTAGCATCTCATTTTCATTGATTGTCCACCTTCCTTCTAATATGCAAGTAGGAATAAGAACAAATTCTTTTGAGGTTTGCATTTCTTCTTCAAATGCTTCATTACTTTCACATATGGCATATCTTATCATACACTCATTAAGATTTTCTGATTTCTCCATATGATGGTCTTCAGTGATTGAGACTAAATATTCCATGGGCTCTTCTCCTTCTTGATGTGTTGTATTTGTGTTAATTTTTCTTCCACATATTCAGTGATAACCTGAGAAGGTTTGACACTATTTTCTTCACCAATGTGTATTGTATCTAAAGTAGATGATGATGAAGGTAAGTCCAACTGCAAAAGAAAATTCATCGTATCTTCTACTGAAAACTTGCTCTCTAGGTGATGCAAAAAACTTTCAAGATCAGATAGAGAATCTTCAATATGGTCTCCTGATTTGACAAGTGCCTCCAAGGTTGAATCATCTTCGATAAATTTCAACTAAGATTCTTCATCATGAGGTTTATGCTTATGGAAACTTCTGATTTTGAAGCTAAAATTTGAGGGAGAAACATATCTTTGTCATCTTCTTTGATTGTATCTAACACAGGTTCTTCAAACCACCCTTCAAATGAAGAGAAGAACAAATGGGACTCATCATTGATCTCCATAGTATATATATGATTTCTTCTTTGCAATTATGGCATTGAGAAGCTTGTGTCACCTCTTCCTCAAAGAAAGTATACAATATTTGTATTTCATTAGGTTCCTCTTTCATCAGCAATTCTTCTTCAGTCTCGAAGATCTTACGCAAAGTAGGAAAGATTTCTACTTTAGATGAATATTATTATTCTATTGATAGGTCCTGGCTATGCAAACACATGAGGTCACTTGAAACATGATTATGAAAATCATTTCTTCTTATATATTTACACTAGGTAAATCCCATCAAAAAACCACCATCAGATTCATCTAAGACATTTAGGATTATCTGAAAATCCTTGATTTTCATTTGAAGCCGTGAAAACTTGCATGAATCTATTCATTTCAGTACAATTTTCTCCATTGTGTTTATTCATTGTATGGAATAAGCAATATGTGTATGTCATAGAAGATGGTTTTGCCACTTGCCTTGTTGATGAAATAGGTTGATCTTTGACATAGTTGATAAAATCATTTTGTCCACTTAGAGGAGATGGAACTTATTGTAGAGGTGAGATGTTCGGGGGAACCAACAGTTTGATTGAGTCTCTCTGTATCTTTCCTAAAGTGATCATATTACCTTCCTATTGGTATGTGGTGACTGAACATGCAAATACTGTAAAAAAAAATTCCCTTTTTTCCACGTTTGGAGTCGGTAGTTAATTTTTGTTAACCGACAAAGGAAAAATGACTTTTTAAAACCCTAATTCTAGAAGCTTCCAAAAAGCTTGTTATAAGCGGCTGGGATGTATGTTGTGGTGGTGGAATTCATGAGATTGTAATCTATTTTGCACTGGATGATAAAAACATTTGATGGCTAAGTTTCTGTGGATGTAGCCCGTTTTGGGCGAACCATGTTAAAATTCAGTGTTGATCTCTTTTGTGTTATTCTTCATTGTTATATTTGGGTTATTTAATCTGCATGTAATTGTTAGTGTTTATTCCATTAATTTTCCTAAACCCTAACAACTGGTATCAAAGCAGGTTGTGTTCGGTTATCATCTATAGGAAGGTCTCACGGTTGAGTGGGAGTCTCACGGTTAAGTGGGAACAATGGCGAACAAGGGTAAATTTAAGGTAGATAAATTCCATGGGCAAAATATCAGTTATGAAAGATGTAGATGGAGGATTATTTCTATTAGAAGGATTTATGGAGGCCATTTGAAGGAAAAGCCAAGAAACCAATAGCAATGACTGATGAGGATTGGGAACTTCTGGATAGAAAGGCATTGGGAAGCATTCATTTGTGCCTGGCACCATCTATGGCATTCAATATAACAGAAGCGAAGACAACAAATGAACTGATGAAAGATCTGGCTAAATTGTATGAAAAAACCTCAGCCTCAAATAAGGTATTTCTCATGAAGCGTTTGTTTAATCTGAAAATGATTGAAGGTGGATCTGTGACATATCATTTAAATGATTGTAATACGATTAACAGTCAGTTAACTTCTGTAAAAGTGAAATTTGATGAAGAGGTGAGGGCTCTCTTGGTTTTATGTTCTTTGCTAGAAAGTTGGAATAGCTTGGTAATGGTTGTAAGTAACTCTATCTCTAGTTCAAATACTTTGAAATTTGATGATGTTGTTGGTGTTATCCATAGTGAGGAAATGCGATGGAAAAGCATAGGTGAGAGATCAACATCAGGTAATGCTTTGACTATAAAGAATAGGTGAAGAACAAAGGAGAGGAAAAAGCCCAACAAATTGTGGGAAGTCACAAGGGAAGTCAAAGAAAGGTAGATCTAAATCTAGACGAAGAATGGATTGCTGGCACTGGGTAAGTGCAAAAAGATGGGGGGCCAAAAAGTGGCCAAATGGTTTTTTTTTTTTAAATAATACAACGCGCTCACATTATAACGCGAGCGCATTATGAACCACTATAAATAAAAAAAGGGCTGGCATTTCATTTCATTTCTATTTTTCTCCTCTATCCCCGCGGCTTGCAAACCCTACAAAGCGCGCTCACGTTTTGGAAAAGCCAATTCAATAACAAAATCTCACTAATTCGTTGCCAAAATGTCGCCACGACGTCAAGCACGCCAAAGGAGTGAGTTTTATTTGTTTTTTTGTTTGAATTTGCTTCTAAATAGGTAGGTTTGAGTTGTTTTTTGATGTATATCTCGTTAATTGTCAGGAAATGTTAATGCACCTCCTCAAAATCCACAAAATCCTAAGGAGGAAATACCTGCAGAACAATAACCTCCTCCATCCATTCCTTGACATGCCCCTGGAACACAAGAAAATATAATGGGGCAAATTGAAAACAACAAAAAAGAAATTGAAGATATAATTGCAAGGTTGAAAGATCCTTCCACTTCAACCTTGCATAGGTCCACGCTTGCTGAATCTCTTGAATCTATGTTATCAAATGTAGATTCAATTAGCAAGCAAATAACTAGTTGGACGGATAAGAGGAGAGAGTTTAGAGACTATTATGTAGACAAGCTGTCATACCAAGATGTGAAAAAATTACAAATTACAAAATTAGACTTGTGTTCAATTTTCACAAACCCACAAACAAATCAACCTCCACCCATTACATGCAAGAGGTTCCCTATCCATTGGTTCAACAACGAAGCGATAAGGGACAATTTTGGGCAGAGGTGGTGGATGGTTTTTGACCATCCTCCATGCAATAATAATGAGGTCCCGCAATACTTTTTGAGGAAACTCTACTGCGAGTTTGTCCTCAATAAAGTGCCAAACTATTTTGATATGCGGGACTTTCAGCGTAGAGGTGGGGGTTCAGCACAAGATAGACCAGGGGCACGTGTTGTCCCACAGCGGGCAGTGAGATGAGTAATCAGCAGACCAGCCCATGAGCATGTTTCCATCCCTTCCATTGTGAAAGAGAGTGTTGAGGTTAATACACTTTAGTCCATTAGTGCCTTGACCCAGAGCATAATAGCGCATGCCAGTCCTGCAACACAAAGTGGGTTGGGAGATAGTACAAGGAGTAGGGTACCACCCCATACTTGTCAGACTTGTGGGTCAGCCTGTGGTTATGACCCCATGGATAGTCAGGATGCAGATGCATAGGCTACATCTGCAACTGAGCAGATGGTGATGACAGATACCCTTCTAAGTGAGACTTTCAGCCTTGATACTCAGGTAAATATTAGCAAGTTTATTGAATTTAATTTATTAAATTTTATTTTTGAAATGCAAGATTGACTAATTTAAATTGATGATTTTAAGGAAATTTCAGGGTTATAGCATTGATGCAGTTTTCAGTGGTTCGCCACCTACATTTTACACTAGATCATCTACTGGTGGGGTATGTAACTAGTAAACAGTTATAAATATTACATGTGAATAGCATCGTTATATGAATGGTATTCTAATATCTAATTTTGGATGTTGAATAGGTTAATATTGTAGATTTCACGGCAACACCTGCCAGCGGTGGTGGACTTCAAAGTTTTTGGAGGTAATAAAATAAATAGTTTAATGAATGAATTGTACTTACTAGATTTTTGTATGTGACTTGTGTGCTTTATTATGTGTACTTCCATGTTTAGATGAACGTGTGTGTATGTTAGGAGCCATGATTTGCATCACTATTATAGTTTTCGTAATTGAATAATGTTGTTTTATTTGCAGATGATGCAGGCTGCGGAGACACCTCCCCATGTTCAGAGAGCAATAGAGCATGGTGTGGCCTCTATAATTCATAGCTCCATGGCATTGACAGGGGTATGAGGCAGATTAGTAAATTTCAATTTACATTCATTGTTATAGTTGTCTATTTTTGAAAAATCAAAAGATTATTGATTTGAAGTTTAATTTCTATCTGGATGGTTTCTATAGGACTTGACATCACCAGGGCCTATTCCTGCTACTGAGGCAAGCGAGGAGACAGATCATATGTTAGTGGTAAGTGATTATTTTGTTAAATGTTTCATTTTTTATAACATGTAATTTCTATATATTAATGTCTATACTTTTTATTGTAACAGCTAAAGATGCAGGAAGAACTGAATAGGAGTAGCCCTCGGGTTCATAGTAGACCACCCACATGCGCGTCTCCATCCCCTAGAAGATCAAAGGCTGCTTGTGATTTATTCTCTTTACCAGCCAGAGGGGAATGACTTTTTATTGTGTTCCTTTGTTGTATGCCTATATGGCATTTGTGGACATATATTTTGTATTGTACATAGTTGACATTGTATGCCTATATGGCATTCTTGTAAGCCTATATGGCTATTTTGTATATATGTTATACTTATATCGACAGATAGTGATGTATGCCTATATGGATATTTGGTTAATACAAATCTTTTTTATTGATGGCGTCCATACTTGCATTATGAATCCATGTTTGAATGGATATTTGTAGATGGCTACTTCAAATATTTAAAGTCCAATTGTATTACATATGATGTTTGTTGATCCAATAAGCTAGCTATTGTTATTCAAGTATCACCTAAACCTCATTTTGGAACTAAAAGATAAAAGTTGTATTTTAAAAAAAAATGAATCATCATGTTGAATAGAAAATATTAATATTCTTTATGAGTAGCATAGAATGTCAACTATATGCAATACAAAAAAATGAATCATCATGTTATTCTTTATGTTTGAGATCCCGAAAATGACTAAGTCTGGTAGCCTGATATCCTGAAACACTAAGATGAATATCCAAGTCATTAGGATGATTGCGCCTTGAGAAAAAGTCATTAAGATGAGTGCCTAAAGGAGACTTTCTTAAACATTCAAACATTGAGCAACAAGCATGAAGGGGTAAGGCGCAATTTGCAACTCATATAGCCTCAAAAGGGTGCCCAACTTAGAGAGAGCATTCATTTAAGACAAGGCACCCATTGACACCTATTCCACCATAAAAGTGTGCCTAGGGTGGAAGGAGAACAAGCCTCTAGTAAGTGAAGTGCACCTATTGTCTAAACCACTTCATTATGGCACCCTAGCATAAGGAGGAGTATATAAGTCAATAGGAAATGGCACCTAGAATGCAAATGAAGGACTAAGTGGCATTTTCAATAAGCATCAATTCACCTTGAGCTTTCAATAAATACATCAAATTGAGCCCCATAAGCCTAGGCGCCCTTTGCCTTCAAAAGAACCTTGTATCGACGTCAAGAGTTGGATTATTGATGACTTCCCAAGCTAGAGATAATAGTGAAAACAATCCTTCCACCATCAGGATATTGAAAAATAATCATAATGTAATGATATATGGGATAACTAACACACCCCTTGTAAAAAGTGATGATCATAACAAGAATGGTCACCTCAACTTAATGCCAAATAATTTTAATACTATCAAGCATCCGCATAATAGTAGATAATCTTATCAAAAGTCACAGAGAAATTTCTAAGGACCATAGTGTTATCCCTATGACTTGACACATACTGCTTGTTTCATAAAGCAAAGGGACATGATATAAATATTGTTGTTATATGGAGCCTAATCAGACTCGGAGGTTAAATTTACCCAACTTTTATCAGCGTGGTTTCCCCCCAAATATTTTCCTACTAGTTTTGGCACCTTGAAGTCTAAGTGCATGAAAATCATGAGGATGAGTGCTTAGGGATGAGATAGTCTTCATAAGAGTTTAAATAAGAACATCATCAAAATGCACCTTGGTAGAGAGACTTGAGACCATCATCAAATAAGCCAAAATATCTATCTCCAATGACTTGACACGGATCCCAAAACCACCTATTGGACCAATAGGATCCTAGGCGCTCACTTCATGCATTATGATTTCTAGGCGCTAATTTGATGCTCCATCACAAGGAAAGTGCACCCACACTTGCAAGTGTTTTTCTTCAGGATCTAGGCGCCAATTGAAGGTTGTAGTTGCCAAGAAGAGCGCCTAGCAAGAGGAAGTCTTTTGGAGTCTCCAAAACACATCAAAGACTTGACTAACAACAAGATAACTTTTTCCCAAGTTAGGCACTTCAAGAGGGAAGTTAAAACATGAGTAAGCGCCAACTTGTCTAGGCGCAAACTCAAGCTTATTGAGGATACACATGGCGCCCAACATTCCTTGGTGATTTCACAAACTTCAAATGCTCAGAACTGTTTAAGGAATGCCCAATGCCCCTTCTTGATGATAGGCCACCAAAGTGAGGGTGGAATTGCGCCTTGATGGCATTAGGCGCTATCTAGAGTATGCCACTCCATGGAAATGTGCCTTCTTGCTTAGAGTCTTAATGAAAAGTCCCGGAGGTTAAGATGCGCCTTGTCTTAATGAGGTGCAACTCTTGGGTAAGAAAGCTTGTAAAGTGCACCTAACTTAGTGAAGAGGTTGATAACTTCTAAACCCTTCCTAGAACTTAGATTGCTTCAACTGAAGATCATCTTGCACCAATACATCACCAAACTTTCAATCACAAGATCAATTCAAACTTAGGCGCTCATTAAGAGTCTTTCCAATGTCGGTGCATCTGAGAGGTTGAACTGGCAAGAGATGGCACCTAGCTTCCTAGACCTTGTTTTAATATGTTTGAGTTCAAAAGTTGACTCAATGGTATCAAGATGGTGCCATAGAGTATTTGGACAAGTTCCTTAGAGTTTCAAAAACATTCTGGCTCCTTGAAAATTCCTCCTACATGCTTGGGTGCCATTTCAAGGTCCTGGAACCATGATGTAGCGCCTTATTGCTCTAGGCGCCCATTCATGATTGTGCAACTTGAGATTGGCGCCTAGAGTGAATAGGCTTTCATCCTGACTTAATTCACTAAGGCAACCTCATCTTGAAGGCCAAACAACTTTTCCTGCTAGAGCACCTTGATTGAAGACTCCACATCCTTGGGCGCTGATTTGGACAATTTGATGTGAAATTGGCGCCTAAGAAGTTGCAACTTTACACTGCCTCCTTCTGACGATTTTTGGAGCAGCAAAAAACCTTTCACCACGAGCAAATGTCTCAGAGATATAAAAAATTGAGAGAGGTTATTGTAGAGGCACTCTACTTGATCGCATTGCCTCAAACGGAATATTTCTAAGTGACACAATTTACGAGTAACATCTCGTCAAAGATTGTTGCCTTTTTGCACTTTGGACTCTTCAGGGATATCGTCGGTACAATGTAGCTCGGACTGTTTCGACATGTTTGGGTGAAAAATAGGACCATGCCTAATGTAAATGTACCCATCCAAACGTGTTGGAACAGTCAGTTTGGTCACATCAAGAGCAGGACGAAAGTTACACCCCTTTGCAACTTTACACTGCCTCCTTCTGACGATTTTTGGGGCAACAGAAAACCTTTCACCACGGGCAAATACCTCAGAGATATAAAAAATTGAGAGAGGTTATTGTAGAGGCACTCTACATGATCGCGTTGCCTTAGACAGAATGTTTCTAAGTGACACGGTTTTCAAGTAACATCTTGTCAAAGATTGCTGCCTTTTTGCACTTTGGACTCTTTAGGGATATCGTCGGTACAATGTAGCTCAGACTGTTTCGACATGTTTGGGTGAAAAAAAAGACCATGCCTACTGTAAATATACCCATCTAGATGCGTTGGAATAGTTAGTTTGGTCACATCAGGAGCAGGACGAAAGTTACACCCCTTTGCAACTTACACTGCCTCCTTCTGACAATTTTTGGGGCAGCAGAAAACCTTTCACCAAGGGAAAATGCCTCAGAGATATTAAAAACTGAGAGAGGTTATTGTAGAAGCACTCTACGTGATCACGTTGCCTCAGACAAAATATTTTTAAGTGACACATTTTTCAAGTAACATCTTGTCAAAGATTTCTACCTTTTTACACTTTGGACTCTTCAGGGATATCATCGGTACAATCTAGCTCAGACTGTTTCAACATGTTTGGGTGAAAAATAGGACCATGCATACCATAAATGTACCCATCCAGATGCGTTGGAATAGTCAGTTTGGTCACATCAGGAGCAGGATGAAAGTTACACCCCTTTGCAACTTTACACTGCCTCCTTCTGACAATTTTTGGGGTAGCAGAAAACCTTTCACCACGGGTGAATGCCTTAGAGATATAAAAAATTGAGAGGTTATTGTAGAAGCACTCTACATGATCGCATTTCTTCAGACGGAATGTTTCTAAGTGACACGATTTTCGAGTAACATCTCGTCAAAGATTTCTACCTTTTTACACTTTGGACGCTTCAGGGATATCGTCGGTACAATGTAGCTCGGACTATTTCGACATGTTTGGGTGAAAAATAGGACCATGCTTAGTGTAAATGTACCCATACGGATGCGCTGGAACAGTCAGTTTGGTCACATTAGGAGCAGGACGAAAGTTACACCCCTTTGCAACTTTACACTGCCTCTTTCTAATAATTTTTGGGGCAGCAGAAAACCTTTCACCACGGGCAAATGCCTCAGAGATATAAAAAACTGAGAGAGGTTATTATAGAAGCACTCTATTTGATCGCGTTGCCTTAGACAGAATGTTTCTAAGTGACACAGTTTTTGAGTAACATCTTGTCAAAGATTGTTGTCTTTTTGCACTTTGGACTCTTCAGGGATATCGTCAGTACAATGTAGCTCGGACTATTTCGACATGTTTGGGTGAAAAATAGGACCATGCCTAGCATAAATGTACCCATCCCGACGCGTTGGAATAGTCAATTTGGTCGCATCAAGAGCAGGACACCAAAAATGCATAACATGATGATGTAAAAATGTGTATATGTGTAAAAATGCAGGAGGAAATAAAAAAAGACAAACCTTAGAAATTAATGTGCATACTTACAACTCAATGTAACATGACTTTACAAAATCAATGTGAATACTTAAAAATTAATCCAATGAACCATCTGGGTCTGCTCTACTCTTTATTGTGTCAAGTATTGCTTCATGGTCAGACTCACACACCTTCCACAAGATTTTGTTCAAAGGTCTACCCCGATACTTTAGCAAATGAACATTGGATGCCACAACAAGGTTCGAGTAATGAAGAATCTTTCAATGCGTGTCAAAGTCCTGAAACAACCAACATTAACACTCTTATGTGGGTACCTTCTAAGCCATGTTCCAGTAATAACCACTGAGCCTGTAGGGTATTCGATGTTTTCTCCATCTGTAACAGGGGCCTCGAATTTCTTTTTGGCCTCAACACAATGACATAAGTAATAATATGTTCCCTCTTCATTATCTTCATCTGCAATAACTGCATATACGTGCCCTACATTGATATGTGTAGCAAATTAGATGAAATTAGTCAACATTACAAAAACACTACAAAGTAAGATGACATTACCTGGTTGAACTAGATGAAATTAGATGTATATACGTGCCCTATATTACCTAGTTAAACTAAATCTGATATGTGGTCAAAGTCAACTGATGATTCCATCTGTGTTAGTTCCAGTGCCGTCGGGGGTCGATACGTGTCAAGTGGGCTAAGATAACTTAACTGCCATTCATCAACCCACTCCTTTGACTCGCACTCATCCCAAACTTGAATTGTATAGGAAGAACGAAAGCATGACATCTTTCACGTATGGATACTCCATGAACCTACAATTGAGTTTCTGAAAGAGTGCATCTCATTTGATCCTGTCAGTGTACAATAGTCCTCATATGGTGCAATGTTAGTATCATCTATCAACCAAAAAAATCTACGAACTGAAGACTTACCTTCATTACCTGGACCCATGGAAGCATTACACCACTCGACAATTGATTTTGCATCTATCAACTTTGCATTGTCTTTATACTTTAACTCTTCTCGTGCTATGGCTCTTTTGATACATGCTCCTGCACCATCATGCTCCCCCTTTCCATGCCCGGCCTCACAAAAATTCCACATATGTTGAATACCTGTAAAATTATGCCTCCTACTCAGCCAATAGAAATACTACGAGTTCTTGAATTGTGATGCACAGTTATCTGACCATATGATATGCTGACTGAACGTTATGCCCCTTTAGCCAAATCATTGTAGAACACCTGAAAGCAACCTTGCACGAACTCTGTAGAATGCGTGCAATCATCACTAATATAGAAATTATACTCCCTTATGATCTTTCTGTCATCCTCTATACTATCATTCGCATGAATGAATGTGATGTGCACAAATATAGAAACCTGTGTGGAGTTGTAATATTGTGATTGCACCTCACGCTGTGGCTGTAGACTATAGTTCTCTGCAAAGTTGATGACTGAAACAATGCTACCAACTGGAAATGTGTCCTTCCATAACTTGAATTGCAAGTCCAACCATCGAGCTCTATGGGCATGTCTTGCATACTTATACACTATGCTGTCATGAAATATAGGCATAAACTGATACACTGGAATCTTTTCAATAACCAATTCACACCTCTTTGCTTCTTTACCATCTTTTGTATTGTATGCCACTGTTTTATACTTGCCAAACTCTACTAGTTTGTTCCCAACCGCATGCGTTCTTTCCATATGTTCACATATTGGCAAATGTTGCAAGCCACCACAACGATGACATGTGCCATCCAAGCATAATTTCTTATAGAATATTTAACCTTCCTCCCTTTCCAATAAAATTCTTGATATGAAGTCTCTTGAAGATGTCGGTGGGGCACATATGGCACAACCCTACAAAACATTGTTAGTATGCATATCTAAACATATAGACCTATAAGCATCAAAACAATTAGAAAATTCAATATGTAATCTACAACAACAAGTAGTACGTGTGTGATTTATCTTGACATAGAAAGGTTTTAGCATTTCAAATTATCTTTGACAAATTTTAATTTGAAGATACTTCTCTAGAAATTTACCATAAAACTGTGTTTGAGTTTCATCCAAAAAGTACTTTGGATGTGGCTCACAGTTTTGACTACCAATTCTTCTTCTTACCACATCCCTTTGATTCAGAGATACCCTTGTGTAATTCTTCCAAAAGTCTTCAATTAGTCATCTCAATGCTTCAACAATTGGTTTATCTTTTCATGGTAGTCTCCCCGAGAACGCCCATAATTCATTGGCATTAGTGTCCTCAATTCTTTGGCGTCTTCCAATGGCTCTTGATAAAGTTTTCCTATTAATTCTCAATTCTTGACTCGTCTTTCTAATGAGACGAGCTTTCCTCGTTTGACTACTTACTATAGTCAATGTAATCACACGCCATGTTGTATTACTATCTTTTGTGCATGAGGTGTTACCCACTCTCTCATACTCACTCATTAGATCCTTGACAATAGATTTTTCACTTAAAGCCTCTGATGTTCTCAACCTAAGAATCTTCATGATGGACCTATACTTTATACTTCACATCATTTCAATGAATAGTTGACATCTTGCAGGCTCATTTAACTTTTCAAAGAATAATCTCCAAATCTTATGAGCATATCTTCTACAAGTGCGTTTTGAAATCTTACCTTCCATTGGCTGCAAAATATTCTCATCAATTTCAATCAAATACTTTGGCTTTCTATGCAAAATTCTAGGTGGTGTTAAGTTAGGTAAATTCATCTCAACATTAGGAATTTCATCAATATTTAAATGAGATGGGCTAGATGGCATACCTTTGATCGAAGATAGAATAGATGACATACCTTGAGGTTGAGGTGAGAACGATGGCGTACCTCCTTCATCACATGTGAGTGATGATGTACTCTCAACTTGAGATGTGGTAGATGGTGTCCATACATGTTGACTTGCGGTAGAGGACGTGTCTCCAACTATGGTATTCAAATCTCTCGTAGCATGAAGTTTTTGCATTCGTTCTCTTTGTGCCGCCAATACCATATCTCTTTGTGATGTTTGTGGTTCCTCTTCAATTGGTATGTCTTCATTTATCGTGTCCAATTTCCTCTTCTCACCAAGTTCCCTCATAGCCACTGCTTTCTTTGCATTCTTAGCTTCTATCTCTTCCTGTGTTGGTTTAATTCTTGATCGTTTCCTCGGCATGATGGAGAATTTGTCTGTAGCATGATAAAGAGACCAATATTACTTCCTAAGAAATGAATACAAGATAATAGTGTGATTGTATTTTTATTATGTTGTAAGGATTTATTCTTGTATAGTTTGACATCATGGTATGTTAATGTATGTTTATTACACATAATTATTAAAGAGCCCAAGTGTAGAAAATATACATGGCATCATGTGAGATTGTAGGCTGCTTTCTTGATTGGGAATGTGTCTATTTTAAACATGTATGATAAAGCATGATAAAGTAATTCAATCTGAATTAAGGAAAATGTAAAGAACATGCATGTAAACACTTGACATACCTAAAAAATGAAGATTCGAATGGAGAGAGTAGCCAATTATGTAGTGTTTTTTCTTCTTGCATCAAACTCCTTAGCAATTTGATTTTTTCACCACTTGCTTCCTTTTCAATGTTAAATTGAATAACACTCAAATATAATTACTAACAACAATACTATTAACCAATCTATAATGTTAAATTCCTAAAATTGAATCACAATTAACATTGCAACACTACAAAAATTAAAACTTGAATAGATATATATCAAACTTGGTGTGAAAACTATGTTATTTCCTCCTTCTCAAGTTGGCAGCACAGAAAAGGTGGTGGAAAGATCATGCAAAGGTGGTACAATGTGTCAAATGTGCATGTGAACTTACCAACAGCATGAAAGCACTTCTTTTTTGTCGGAGCACGCACAGAATCAGTATGAAAACAGAGCATGTGGGCCTGGATCACGGGGGTCAACATTTTTTTACCGTTTCTATAGCAAGACAAAACGCAAGCGCGTTATAACGTGCTCGTGTTATAACGCGCTCACATTTTGTCCTGCTATACATTGATCACATCTTGTGCATTTCTCTTTCCAAACCTTCCCCTTCAAACTTGAATGACCAAAAGGTTTTTGAGGGAGAACTTTTCATGTTTCCTGCAAGAGCTTGCCAAATGCTCCACCATATGATAGGCATAACAATGAAGGGTCAAGCCCTCATAATCAAGTTCTTGATAGAAAATGCCCATCGAGGAAGAAAGATAGATCTTCTTTGGAAGCAGAAGTTCTAGTTTGTGACAAATCCTTATCCAAGCATAAATAGCAGGGGTTCTATCAAGCGATTGTCAATCCACTTCCACAAAGTCTTTTGAAGACTTCCTGATTGATTCCAAAACATCCACACCCCAAAACTGGAGAGGCAATCAATATAATTAAACCCATAAATCTACATTTGACGACAAAAACCCTCAACACTATACCTTAAACCCTAATCCCTCAACCCTCCAACCCTATCCCTAATCCTTATACCCTCCATGCTCTACTTTAACCCTAATCCCTCGACCCTCAACCTTATCCCTAAACCCTTGACCCTCGAACCTCAACCCTCAACCCTCAACATCAAACCCTAATCCCTCAACCCTCAACCCTTCACTCTAATCCCTCATCCCTAAACCCTAAATGCTATCCCTATTCCTAAACCCTCAACCGACTCAATACTATACCTTAAACCCTAATCCCTTATCCTTAAACCCTCCAACCCTATCCCTAATCCTTATACTCTCCACACTCTACTTTAACCCTAATCCCTCGACCCTCAACCCTATCCCTAAACCCTTGACCCTCGAACCTCAACCCTCAACGTTAAACCCTAATCCCTCAACCCTTAACTCTGATCCCTCAACCCTCAACCCTATCCCTAAACCCTAAACCCTAAAACCTCAACCCTCAACGTCAAATCATAATCCCTCAACCCTTCACTCTAACCCCTCAACCCTAAACCATATCCCTAAACCCTCAACACTATACCTTAAACCCTAATCCCTCAACCCTCAACCCTAAACCTTATCCCTAAACCCTAATCCCTCAACCCTAAACCCTAATCTATCATCCCTCAACTCTAATCCCTCATCCCTAAACCCTAAATGCTATCCCTATTCCTAAACCCTCAATCGACTTGATACTATACCTTAAACCCTAATCCCTTATCCCTAAACCCTCCAACCCTATCCCTAGTCCTTATACCCTCCACACTCTACTTTAACCCTAATTCCTCGACCCTCAACCCTATCCCTAAACCCTTGACCCTCAAACCTCAACCCTCAACCCTCAACGTCAAACCCTAATCCCTCAACCCTTAACTCTAATCCCTCGACCCTCAACCCTATCCCTAAAGCCTCAACCCTCAACCCTATCCCTAATCCCTAAACCCTCAACACTATACCTTAAACCCTAATCCCTCAACCCTCAACCCTAAACCTTATCCCTAAACCCTAATCCCTCAACCCTCAACCCTCAACTCTATCCCTAAACTCTTGACCCTCGAACCTCAACCCTCAACCCTCAATGTCAAACCCTAATCCCTCAACCCTTAACTCTGATCCCTTAATCCTCAACCCTATCCCTAAACCCTAAACCCTAAAGCCTTAACACTCAACCCTCAACGTCAAATCCTAATCCCTCAACCCTTCACTCTAATCCCTCAACCCTAAACCATATCCCTAAACCCTCAACACTATACCTTAAACCCTAATCCCTCAACCCTCAACCCTAAACCTTATCGCTAAACCCTAATCCCTCAACCCTATCCCTAAACCCTTAACCCTTGAACCTCAACACTCAACCCTCAATGTTAAACCCTAATCCCTCAACCCTTAACTCTGATCCCTCAACCCTCAACCCTATCCCTAAACACTAAACCCTAAAGCCTCAACCCTCAATCCTCAACGTCAAATCCTAATCCCTCAACCCTTCACTCTAATCCCTCAACCCTAAACCATATCCCTAAACCCTCAACACTATACCTTACACCCTAATCCCTCAACCCTCAACCCCAAACCTTATCCCTAAACCCTAATCCCTCAACCCTCAACCCTAATCCGTCATCCCTCAATTCTAATCCCTCATCCCTAAACCCTAAATGCTATCCCTATTCCTAAACCATCAACTGACTTGATACTATACCTTAAATCCTAATCCCTTATCCCTAAACCCTCCAACCCTATCCCTAATCCTTATACCCTCCACACTCTACTTTAACCCTAATCCCTCAACCCTCAACCCTATCCCTAAACCCTTGACCCTCGAACCTCAACCCTCAACCCTCAACGTCAAACCCTAATCCCTTAACCCTTAACTCTGATCCCTTAACCCTCAACCCTATCCCTAAACCCTAAAGCCTCAACCCTCAACCCTCAACGTCAAATCCTAATCCCTTAACCCTTCACTCTAATCCCTCAACCCTAAACCATATCCCTAAACCCTCAACACTATACCTTAAACCCTAATCCCTCAACCCTAAACCTTATCCCTAAACCCTAATCCCTCAACCCTAATCTGTCATCCCTCAACTCTAATCCCTCATCCCTAAACCCTAAATGCTATCCCTCTCCCTAAACCCTCAACCGACTCGATACTATACCTTAAACCCTAATCCCTTATCCCTAAACCCTCCAACCCTATCCCTAATCCTTATACCCTCCACACTCTACTTTAACCCTAATCCCTCAACCCTCAACCCTATCCCTAAACCCTTGACCCTCAACCCTCAACATCAAACCCTAATCCCTCAACCCTCAACTCTGATCCCTCAACCCTCAACCCTATCCCTCAACCCTAAACCCTAAAGCCTCAACCCTCAACCCTCAACATCAAATCCTAATCCCTCAATCCTTCACTCTAATCCCTCAACCCTAAACCATATCCCTAAACCCTCAACACTATACCTTAAACCCTAATCCCTCAACCCTCAACCCTAAGCCTTATCCCTAAACCCTAATCCCTCAACCCTCAACCCTAATCCGTCATCCCTCAACTCTAATCCCTCATCCCTAAACCCTAAATGCTATCCCTATTCCTAAACCCTCAACCGACTCGATACTATACCTTAAACCCTAATCCCTTATCCCTAAACCCTCCAACCCTATCCCTAATCCTTATACCCTCCACACTCTATTTTAACCCTAATCCCTCAACCCTCAACCCTATCCCTAAACCCTTGACCCTTGAACCTCAACCCTCAACCCTCAATGTCAAACCCTAATCCCTCAACCCTTAACTCTAATCCCTCGACCCTCAACCCTATCCCTAAAGCCTCAACCCTCAACGTCAAATCCTAATTCCTCAACCCTTCACTCTAATCCCTCAACCCTAAACCCTATCCCTAAACCCTCAACACTATACCTTAAAGCCTAATCCCTCAACCCTCAATCCTAAACCTTATCCCTAAACCATAATCCCTCAACCCTCAACCCTAATCTGTCATCCCTCAACTCTAATCCCTCATCCCTAAACCCTAAATGCTATCCCTATTCCTAAACCCTAAATGCTATCCCTATTCCTAGACCCTCAACGGGCTCGATACTATACCTTAAACCCTAATCCCTTATCCCTAAATCCTCCAACCCTATCCCTTAACCCTCAACCTTATCCCGAAACCCTTAACCCTCGAACCTCAATGTACTCAACCCTCAACGTCAAACCCTAATCCCTCAACCCTTAACTCTGATCCCTCGACCCTTAACCCTTAAAACTTGAACCCTAAAACCTATCCCTACATGCTCGACACTCGACACTATATCTTAAACCCTAATCCCTTAACCCTCATCCCTAAAGCCTCAACCCTAAATCATTAAACCTTCAACCCTAAACCCTATCCCTAATCCCTCTACCCTCGACACTCTTATTTAACCCTAATCCCTTGACCATTAACCCTATCCCTCAACCTCAACCCTCAACCCTCAACTCTCAACATTAAACCCTAATTCACCAACCCTAAACCCTAATCCCTCAAACTTAAACCTTATCCCTAAACCATCAAACCTCAACACTATACCTTAAACCCTAATCCCTATCCCTCAACCCTTAACCCTTAAAACTTAAACCCTATCCCTACACCCTCAACACTTGACACTATATCTTAAGCCTTAAAGCCTCATCCCTAAAGCCTCAACCCTCAATCCTTAAACCTTCAACCCTAAACCCTATACCTAATCCCTCTACCCTCGACACTCTAACCCTAACCTCGACATTAAATGCTAATCCGTCAACCCTAAACCTTAATCCATCAACACTAAACCCTATCCCTAAACCCTCAACGCTATACCTTAAACCCTAATCCTTCAACCCTAAAACCTAATCCCTCAACCCTCAACCCTAAACACTATCAATAAACCCTCAACCCTCGACACTATACCTTAAACCCTATGAGAAAAGCTTTGTGTATGGTACATCCACAGTGATTAATTAACAGTTGAAATCAGAAGGATGATCATTATGCGAAAAGATTTGCATTGGGGTACATCTATGTTTCTTGCTATCCATCCCGCACTTAGGGAAGGTATATTGTTATCAAACAGGCAAATAATCTCCCATTGTTTACTGGCTCTATCCACAAGAACTACTAAACTATACCTTAAACCCTAATCCCTCAACCCTAAACCCTATCCCTAATCCCTCTACCCTCAACAATCTACCTTAAACCTAATCCCTCGACCCTTAACCCTAAACGCTATCCCTAAAGCCTCAACCCTAAACCCTAATCCCTCAAGGTCCTAAACTCTAATCGCTTATCCCTAAACTCTAAATCCTATCCCTAAACGCTCAACCCTCAACCTTAAACCTTAATCACTCAATCCTTATCCACCCCTCTCCTCCCCTATCTGGCTCACTCCCATCTCTACCCTCCTCTACCTGCGACACTATACATACATAAATATAGGCATACATAGATACATACATACATATAGGCATACATAGATACATACATACATACATACATATAGGCATACATACATACATACATACATGATTAATAGACTTGAATAGAAAAAAATTTAAGGGGAACATAACGCGAGTGCGTTATAACGCGCTCGCGTTATAACGTGCTCGCATTCTGTCAAACATGACAAACAACAGACTTGCAGAAAAGGAAAAATGCAAAGCAAAACATAACGCGAGCGTGTTATGTCTTGCTTTGGGAATCCCAAGCCTTGGGCTTGGGATTTGCTTTGGATTTCCAACCCAAAGGCTTGGAGTGCCTTTTGAACAGTCACAGACGTGTTTTTCCATATTCTTCAAGATTTCACATAATTTTGTTTGTGCTAACCCTCAAATTTGCACGTGTTTCAAGGTCAAACAAATCGAACACCTGGGTAATGTTAGGCTTTCTCTTAGCTATTTGACGATGTAATTTTTTTCACATTTTAACAATGTTAAGCCTTTCATCTTTAATTTCTTTTGTTTGTGTCTGTTTTTGGGCAAAAACCACTGTTTGGTCTTTTTTTCATTGTAAATTAACTATTTAGTGAAATTTCAAAAAAATTATATATTTAGAAACTAGACTCCATTCTACAAATATTAAAAAAAGAAAAAAATGATTTTCAATTAGTTTTCAAAATTTATAGGAGTAGCACGGCCAAAATTCTATTTTTTAGGATGTGTCCACTTTGAAAATTAGTAAAAAATCAAATATTCATCAAAAAATTATCAGAAAAATTGGTCAGAAACTACATGCTATTAGCTAATTTCTCACTAAAGTGATTTTAAAAATACCAAAAAAAAGTTGACCTTTTGAGGGAGCCACAAAACATGCTATGTTGTGTTTTTTAGACAGAAACAACACCAATTTTTGTGGCTCCCTCTTTTGAACCCCTTAATCTATGCCATTTTCAAAAAAAAATAGTAGTTTAGAAAGTAGACTCAGAGCACTACGAACATTGTTTTGGTTGCATCTCCAAATTTTGAGTGTAACTATGCTCAATTTCTCATCCAAGGCCAGTATTTCCTGATTTCAAAAAAAAAGTGGTCACTTAAGACCCCTTTTTGGCCCCCCATCTTCTTGCACTTACCCCACTGTGGAAAGCCAGGACACTTGAAGAAGGATTGCTGGTCTCAAAAGGGTAAACAAGGAGACGGACAACATGATGACAGTAAGGAAGCTAATGTTGCAAGTAATAAATTACAGGATGCTTTAATTTTTTGTTTAAATAATGCTAATGATTCCTAGGTAATAGATTCAGGGGCTTCATTTCATGCCACACCCCGTAGGAAATATTTTGTAGATTATGTTCAAGGTGATTTTGGATAGGTATATTTGGGTGATGATGAACCCTGTCAGATTGTTGGAAAAGGAAAGATGAAAATCAAGTTGCAAAATGGAAATGAATGGTTGCTACAGGAGGTAAGGCATGTTCCAAATTTGAGAAGGAATTTAATTTCTGCAGGACAACTGGGTAGTGAAGGCTACATAGTTACTTTTTTAGACAAAGTCTCGAAGGTCACTAAAGGTACATTAGTAGTAGCTAAAGGTGAAAAGGTAGGCACACTGTATTTGTGTACTGGTAATACTTATTCTACCTTAACTAGTACAGAAACAGTTACTACTGAGATAGTTATAGCACTTGCTACAGGGACAGAAACAAAATTGTGGCACCATAGACTTGGGCACATAAGTGAGAAAGAGATAAAGATCCTTCACTCCAAAAAGTTGCTACCAAATCTGAAACAGATTGACATGGGGTTCTGTGAAAATTATGTTTATGGAAAACAGAAAAGAGTCTAATTTCTCAAAGTTAGGAAAGAGAAAAGGAGTGAGAAATTAGAGCTTGTGCATTCAGATGTATGGGGACCAACTCAAGTATCTTCTCTTGGTGGCTCTTGCTATTATGTTACTTTTATTGATGATGCAACTAGGAAAACATGGGTGTATTTCCTAAAACAAGAATCATAAGTATTTGAAACTTTTAAGTGGTGGAAAGCTTTGGTTGAGAATGAGATAGGAAAAAAGTTGAAGTGTCTCAGATCTAATAATGGAGGCGAGTATTACAGCAGAGAATTTGAAAATTACTATTCATATAATGGAATCCATAGGTAGAAAATGGTTCCTAGAACCCCATAAGAAAATGGTGTATTTGAGAGGATGAATAGGACCATTATGGAGCATGCAAGGAGCATGAGATTGCATGCTGGACTACCCTTACACTTTGGGCAGATGTTGTACATACCGTTGTTTATTTAATAAACAGGGGACCTTCAAATCCTTTGGATGGTTGCATTCCAGAGGAGGCATGGATGGGTAAACAAGTAAATTATTCATTTCTAAAAACCTTTGGTTGTGAAGCTTTTGTCCATGTTGATATTGAAAATAGAACCAAGTTTGAGGCTAAGTGTAAAAAAATACCTTCATTGGATATGGAGTAGATGAATTTGGTTATCGGTTATGGGATTATGAAAATCATAAAATCATTAGGAGTAGGGATGTTATATTCAATGAGAAGGTTATATATAAGGATCAATTGTAGGAAAAGAAGCATGAACAGGCCAAAAAGGAATGTGGTGTTGGATGAGATTCCAGAAAATAAAATGTCAGTGGTACCTGATGCTCAACAACAAGTTATCCCACAAACTCTTGCAAGTGTTAGATGTTCTACAAGGATAACTGGACCTCTAGAAAGATTTTCTCCATTATTATATTCTATATTATTAACTGATTCTGGTGAACCTGAAGGTTATGAAGAAGAAATGCAGGTAGATACCAAAAAGCAATGGGAGCTAGGCATGAAAGAGGAAATGGATGCCTTGCTGCAGAATCAAACTTGGGACTTAGTCTAATTGCCTGTAGGTAAAAGAGCATTGCCAAATAAATGGGTTTACAGGTTGAAGGAAGAAGATGGAGGCAAGAAAAGATATAAGGCTAGACTCGTGGTAAAAGGTTTTGCACAGAAAAAAGGTATAGATTTTGATGAAATATTTTCTCCGGTTGTAAAGATGACTTCTATTAGAACTATTCTAAGTCTTGTGGCTGCAGAAGACTTGCATCTTGAACAGCTAGATGTGAAAACAACATTTCTCCATGGGGATTTAGAAGAGGAAATATACATGCAGCAACCACAGGGATATAAGGTCAAGGGTAAGGAGGAATTTGTGTGCAGGTTAAAGAAGAGTTTGTATGGCCTGAAGCAAACACCTCGGCAATGGTATTTGAAATTTGATAGTTTTATAACTGAACAAGGTTACACAAGATGTCATTCTAATTATTGTGTCTATTTTAAGAAAATGGGTAATGGAAGCTATATTATCTTGTTACTTTATGTTGATGACATACTTGTTGCCAAGTCTAACATGCAGCATAGTAATTAACTTAAGAAGAAATTAGCAAATTCATTTTCTATGAAGGATTTGGGTGCAGCAAAACAAATCCTTGGTATGAGGATCACACAGGACAAGAAAAACAAAAAATTATTTTTGTCTTAAAGTGAGTATGTAGAGGTGTTGAAAAGGTTTAACATGCAGAATGCAAAAGCAGTTAGTACACCTTTGCCTAGTCATTTTAAGTTGGCTAAAGAGATGTGTCCAAAGACATAAGAGGAGGAAAACAAAATGTCTAAGATACCATATGCATCAACAGTTGGCAGCTTGATGTATGCAATGGTATGTACAAGGCCAAATATTGCACATGCAGTGGGAGTTGTGAGCAGGTATATGATCAATCCGGGAATGGAACATTGGAATGCAGTAAAATAGATTCTCTGATATTTGAGAGGTACTTCTTCAAAGAAACTATGTTTTGGAGGAACAAATTTTGCTCTAAAAGGATATGTTGACTCTGATCTGCTGGGTGATATTGATAGTAGGAGGAGTACTACAGGGTATGTTTTTACTGTAGGAGGTACTGTAGTTAGTTGGATTTCAAGGCTGTAAAAGGTTGTTATGCTTTCAACCACTGAAGCTGAGTATGTTGCTGCTACGAAAGCTAGCAAGGAGATGATTTGGTTGCAACATTTTATGGAGAAATTGGGGCAACAACAAGAATATAGCCCTTTGTACACTAATAGCCAGAGTGCTATTCATCTTGCTAAGAATTCAGTTTTGTATTCAAAAACTAAGCACATACAACTTAGATACCACTTCATCCAATCAGTTTTAGAGGATGGACAATTGAAGCTGGAGAAAATTCACACAAATGAGAATCCTGCATATATGTTCACAAAGGTAGTTACATGGGAGAAACTAATTTCCTCATCAGTTTATGTTGGCCTTCACAACTGATAATGATGGACATAAGAAACCAACCAGGCCTATAATCTAGTGGGAGCTGCAAGTGTAGCGGTGTCATCCAGGATCAGTCTCCAATTGGGAGATTGTTTGGTGTGGAGCCTGATCAGTCTCCAAGTGGGAGATTGTTGGTATGTGGCAACTTATCATGCAAATATTGTACACTCGTAACATATCCTTGTCAAGGTTCGGGGCTAGGCTGAGCCCCAAGCAGGGGTTCAAAGGTGCAGCCCCCCAAAAAAAATTCCTTTTTTTGCATGCTCGGGGTCGGTAGTTAATTTTTGTTAACCAACAAAGGAAAAATGACTTTGTAAAACCCTAATTCTAGAAGCTTCCAAAAATCTTATTATAAACGACTGGGATTTATGTTGTGGTGGTGGAATTCACGAGATTATAATTTGTTTTGCACTGGATAATAAAATCATTGGATGGCTGAGTTTCTATGGATGTAGACCATTTTAGGTGAACCATGTTAAAATTTTGTGTTGATCTCTTTTGTGTTATTTTTCATTATTATATTTGGGTTATTTAATTTGCATATAATTGTTAGTGTTTATTGCTCTGATCTACCTAAACCCCTAACACTTCCAATTCAATAACAAACTCTTGAGCTTCCTGCAATTCCATAGAATTTATTTGCTTGAGAAAGAAAGAAATTTCAAAAGATTATGCATTTATATAACAACTTAGAAGGATTTCTGAAGAAGGATGCAGGGTGTTTGCAACTTTGCCAACTAAACAGTTGAATCTAGCTATGAACTCTCACATCAATTCGCTTTTGTCCTTCTTTGCATTCGAGAGCTGTGCAAATAAGACATGACTGTCTTCTGCAGGATTAAAATGAGAGAAATTTATCTTATCAACTCCCAACTTGTGATAGATCTAGTAGCGAGGTGATTAAACCAATCCGCTATTGAGCTTTGCAATGATTCCACAAACAAGTGCACTATGACATCTTCATGTGCAATGTCGAGAATCCCACAAGTAGTGGTGAAGGCAAAAATGTGCTCATCATGATGTTGCTTGCCATCACCATGAAACTTCAAAAAAATATTTCTTGAAGCTTCAGGAAACTCATGGTTTTCTGCCAAGACCAATGGACGAATCTGATTTCTCCATGGCCAAGGTGGGCAATTATTGTTGATGTGGTTACCCTCCTGCTCAGCCATGGGAAGTCTTCTTTAGAAACTAAAAATTTTGTGAACTCTAGACATTTTGGATTTTGCAATGGATAAGATAGAGATCTTATGTCATCCCCAATGGAGTCTCCAAAAACAGTTAGCATTTTATTTTGCACCTTTCAGTGTAAACGTAAAACGGAGAGATGGGTGGTAGAATCGGTCTTCTAATTTGAAGGGGAAGCTCCATGTAAAATAAAACTAACTTAAAACTATAGAGTATGTATAGTGTTTTCAGAGGTTTTTCATACTTATGTTGAATGAAATGGAAATTTGTAATTTTTGGGTTTGCAGTGTGCAAAAGGAAGAAACGTACTTTCAATCATGAATCAAGGTTTTTTGTGCTTTTTTAATGGAATCAAAACCTAGACTACACGCTTGCACTATTCAACTAAATGTAGAGCATGAACAAGGCAAGTACCATGAATTAGATTGGACAAATTGAACAGATAACACAAGACATGTAATCATGAATGATTATGATTAAATCACATAAAGTGGTACAAAGACATGACTTATGTCTTCAATTTTGTTGTGACACAAAGTTCATAGAGTCATTGAAGTGACTTATCTTTGGCATTGACAACAACACATTACAACATCATCTATTAGCAAAAATAGGCATAATAAATGTTCTTGAACGAGACACAAAAATCACAATGCAAACACCAAGTGACTAACAACTCCAGCATAATGAAAGCATGAGAATTGGAATCTTCATTGATGTTTATTCATGATACAATTGATTTCTCTCTAACTCTAATATTGAATATTGAATAATGAATTGCTAAAAAGCTAACTCTTAAAAAGCTTTGAAAAAGCTAACTAATAATGAATCCCTAATCTATGTGCAAAAGCACTTATTTATACTATTACAAAGTAAATGCATGAGAATAATTAACTGAACTCTAACCTAGTTGACTACTGTTTGCACGACATGCAAACTTATTACAATCTATCTGCTCCACTAAAACTAAAATTGAATCCATGCAACTACGGCTCAACTGATGATTTAAAACATGCAACCTCCATTTGAACCGAAGATTGAACCAATTACGAACTCAACTTCATGCTCACATCTGACGCATGGTGATCAAACAAAAAGTTAACTCCAAGTTAACGCTAAAAATAGAAACTACTAAAAATAGCACAGGCTATAAATAGCTTCGGCTAAAAATAGCAAGTCTTTGAATATGCTCTTCTCTTTGAAAATGGTGACCTATTAAAAATAACAAATCTAATTTTTGTATGGGCTAAAAATAGTCCTTTGGATAGGTGGCTCTAGATGACTTTGATGATTGTGAGAAAGCCCTCTAGAAAACCTTGAAAATCTATTCATTCATATCTCCTTTGTAGTGGCGCATTTAGATCCATGAAGGAACGCTTTTCCTTGACCAAGCACGCCTTCATACTATCAGGGATGCTTTTCCTTTCTCAAGTGTGCCTTGTCCTCTCTAGGTGTGCTTTCTCTCTCGGGCATGCCTTGTCCTCTCTAGGCATGTTTTTCCTTGACCAGGAGCACCTTGTCCTCTCCAGGCATGCTTTGTCCTCTCTAGGCATGCTCTATCCTCTCCAGCATGATTTTCCTTGACCAAGTGCACCTTGTCCTCTCTAGGTGCACTTTCTCTCTTAGGCACGCCTTGTCCTCTATAGGTGCACTTTTGGTTAAGGTGGTCCTTAATGGTTTGGGACGTGCTTTTTCTATGTCTAAACATGAGGAGAAACAAGCAGGCACACTTTTGGTCAGATGAGGATGTTTTTCTTCACATCCTTTCACTCGTCTTTTAGCAAAATGTGTTTTGGAGTTTGCGATCATCTTTTTTTAGCAAAGCATGTAATTTATCCTTTAGGCACACTTTTTTGGATGAAGGTGTACTTCTACTCTACTAGACACGTCCAACTCTTACCAAGCACACCTTCCTTCTCACTGGCACACCTTTCATCTAATTGGTGCGCCTTTGGGTCTCTAGGTGCACTTTTGTTCCCTTAGCTGCATCTATTCACTCCAAGGTGAGCTTTCTCTCCATGGATGTGCCTCTACCACTCCCAGCGTGCCTAAACAACTCCTGGCATGCTTTTGACTTGACTGGCGCACTTTCCCCCCATGAAGTGTTCCTTAACTTCTCTTGAAGCATTTTTCCTTCACCAGGCACGCTTTGTTCCACTGAGGTGCATTCTCGCATCTAAGACTTCATCTTTTCAAGACTTGGTTACACTTTGAATGGCTTGAACATTTTTCCACACCTGCAGAGTTAGCGAAAACAACAAAGGACTTGGTGTTGCAGGGGACAAACAAACATGACTCAATTTAGACAAATACACCAACACAAAAAAAATTGGTTTGGGTACAACAAAGTAATATTAAATGTATCACTCTAGAAAGCATACAAACATTCTATATGACCTCATATGGGTGTAGTCTCAGATGTTGTAAGATTCCACACCTTAAAAGGGTCTTACCTTTCTTTTCCTTACAAAAGAATCAATCATACACCCAATATATCCTACATACATCACAACCCATGCATCAAAGGAGATTGCTTCATGTAAGTGTTTTCCCCACTTTTAAAATTGGCAAATTTTAAACAATTTCATGTTTGTTAACCTTCATATGTCACCAAGTTATTTCTCCAAAAGCCAATCTCATCTTCCAAATCACACACAAGGTCTTTATGAGAATATGTTAATATCTATGTTATCAAGTTTTATTAATGAATATACTCCATTGTTTCGTGGTCTTAAGTCATTAGTTGCCGTTTCAAGTGCAAAATATGGGGTATTTTATATTTTGATGATAGAGACCAACTCCCTTATTTCATGGTAATAACGAGACATCAAAATATCACTCTTCTTTTCTAGCCTCCAGATCATGTCACCGAAAAGAAGATGCAAAAACTTGAAGAACTATGGGTACTTCAAACTTGGGAGCATTTTGAATGTTGAATCTTCTAAGAAGACTATTATTTTGGGTTATCATATCATCTATCAAAATGGTGAACTTCACAATGGAAATAGAAGTGAATGTCAAAGAAATATCTACTAAGGGTAATGATATCAAAGTTATCAAAGGAAGCTCAAAGGTTAACATTGATATGAGGTGAGGCAATCATCGTCATTGTCACGATGCTACAAATACAAATAAAGACATGGTGAAACTATGGTGGTACATGTCGAACTCTTGAAAGATACCAAAGATTCATTAAATACAAGCTATTGAATAAAGATTTCAACTGGCATGTCATTAGAGTGACAGGGATTCCCAAAACATGCAAGGCACATATTCATTCTAAAGAGCTTAGAGTGAATTGTACAAACTTCTTGAATTATAGGTTTGACAAGAAATTTGCATGATTTTGGATGATTCTAGTAAAAGAGTGCCGATAAAGAAGACTCCCCTACTTTCGAGTTTCAAAGTTGGTTTAAATCATCACTTGTCACTAATAAGAACTCATGAAGTCATTTATTAATCAAGGCCAGAGAATAATTTTGAAAGACAAACGAAATTCAAAATCAATAAGTTAGTTGTAAATAGAAAGAGCACCAATCATAAAGGCTACCTATCTCCAATCATTATTATCAACCGTCGGGCTTAAACAACCCACACTAAGCTTTGACTTGTTTAGGTGGCTGGTGGGCCCTTTCTCTTACTCTGTTTTGTTAATGTGTCAATAAGAGAAGGGGCCCACCAACCACCTAAGCAAGTCAAAGCTTAGTGTGTGCTATTTAAGCCCAACCATTATCAACCTCCACTAGAGTTTTATTACATTGGTTGCCAACTCGCAAGTAAGTTGTTGGTTGTGAATTGCCTTTAAAATGTTGATGAGGTTTTATTTATTATCGGCTACTTCTTATGTCAAAAGTTGTTAAAAACTATTATTGGCTGAAATAAAAGGTTACAAAACTTGTTTTGATCACCGACAAAGGAAACTCATGCTCTTATTATCGGCGAAATTGATTAGTTTTGTAAGTGTTACTTACCCTCAATGAAGTTTCGAAAGTACCTTAAGTTACCGATGAAGCCTTTTAAAAGGCTATCTATCGACTGTACAACTCGAACTTAAAAGTTTAAATTACCCATTTTAAAACTTTCGAAAGTGACTTCAAATTCCAACAATGATTAAGATTCATTACATGATGTTTAAACTCCACGTCGTCGAAGGATTAAAGTTTATCTGCCAAATTCTAAACTAATTCTAAATACGAACGAATGAGATTGCTTTCTTATATCAGAGATTGCATGTTGTTTTGAACGTGCTTTTAGTCATCGATGAAGTTTTGAAAGTTTCTAAGAGCTTCAATGAAGGGTTTTTAGTTATAAGCAGTTATTGCCACCTAAAATAGATGGCATGCAATCACCCACGATCCAAAGCAAACCAATAAACTCATTAAAAGAAACTACGATTGTTGCATGTGAGCAAGATGAAGTTCATGTTTAGTTTTTACCAGTCCTCGCAGCCTTCTTCAAACAAATGGCATGGAAACCCATAAAAGCATAGTTGAAGATGAATTCTTTGCAGATGTAAATGCTCAGGTGCATATGTATACAAGATGATGAAGCCAGGCAAAGGACGTGGATCATCTAAAGGAACTTCTCAGTAGAGGTCATCAAATATAATGCGGTGAAAAACATCTGATTTTAGAGAAACTTCGTTTAGATTTGTAGCTATAGCCACGCTGATAGATGTGTATACAAAATTTGGAGGCATAGACAAAGTCACATGAAATCTTTTCAGTGTTTCAGTTGATCGTGAAGGTTGCAAAATATACATGCAACAGTGAGGTTCTTGAAAAAGCTTTTGAATTCTCCAAGCAAAGGAAGTTGTGGTGAAATCAAAGCCACCAACCTATATCAGCATCCTCTCGCCTGCACTACCATCAAAGCCTTCGAACAAAACGTGGGTTCTTTTTAAACAGTTGCCTCAAAGAAATAAAGTGAAACAGAGTGCAATATGTGTAGGATATGTATGTAAAGTGGACTATATCACCTCACAGGACCTAAAGCTCAATCTGCCCAGTCATGCAATGAGAGACCCAAAAGAAATACGATGAAAGATCAAGATATGATGCAGGGAGAGCGAGATGAAAGTGTATTGGTTATAAACGCTTTGGAAGTGTGGAAATAAATACATTCTATGTGCATAAAACAAGGTTCATAACCCTTCTAACTTTATCTGACTGTATACCTCTGGGAATCTTAGAAAAAGCGAGATAGAAGAATTTGGTTGAATACTACAGTTGCATGTTGTTAATTTTAAATGTAGCTTGGACAGGTGTTCTAGTCTCGGGTGGTGATTACGAGGCTGGAAACACAGCTGGAATAATTATCTCCATACCTAGATAATTGATTTCTCGAGAGACTTCTAGATATTAGGGTTTAGAGTCTAATTAATCCTAGCCATTGATTAAGATTAAATCATGGCCATTGGTTTTCAATGAGGGGATTATAAAAGAGGATCAATAGGCATTTGGAGAACACAGATCCGAGAAATATTTGCAGCGATAGCAAATAAATAAATTTGCGGTGATAGCAAATTGATTTGCAGTGAGAGCAAGGGCGCAGCGATAGCGTTCAAGACAGCAGTAGTGGAATTCCTATAGGAGAAATTGGGAGAAGAATTTCCGGAGGAGATCATTGCCGGAGCTTTGCCAGTAAGAGGCAAGCAGTCTATGTATCTCTTGATTTGATTTAATAAAATTCCTCATCTGCAGTACTGGTTTTCCCTTCGGGGTTTTTCCAGGGACAATTTGTCCAAAATGTTGTGTTGATTTTATTTTTCTATCTCCATGATTTTTCCGTGAAGTTGCAGCTGTGTTATTATTTAATATTTGCTGTAAATTAATTAATTTTTCAGCAGCCAAATAATCTTATAAGATAGGAAATTAATAATCAGTAGCTGCAATAGATTTTTCACATGGTATCAGAGTGGATCTGAGGGCAGAACAGGCACAGGGAGAAAGGAAAAATAATAAATAAAAATCTAGGGTTTATAAAACCCAGTTTGACCTCTTCAAATTATTATTTTCTTTTGAGATGGCCTCAGCAGGTTTAAGAGATCAGGACAGATTGGATGGAGCTTCAAATTTTGGTGTCTGGAAAGCCAGAATTTCTTTATTGCTGGAAGAGAATGGTATCAAGGATTATGTGACCACTGTTGTACCTGTACCTACAGACGCAACACAGCTCGTAGCATATAAGAAGAAAGATGCCAAGGCAAGGAGGCTGATTCTTGACGGTGTTAAGGATCATATTGTTCCACATATTACAGAGTTAGATACAGCAAAGACGATGTGGGACGCCATTATGAATCTGTACCAGAATGCTACCCTTAACCGAAAGCTGATTCTCAGAGAAAATTTAAGGAATACCCGGATGAATAAGGGAGAAGATGTCACAAGTTACCTCACCAGACTTAGACTTGTCAAGGATGAATTGGCAGCTGTTGGAGACAAACCAAAGGATGATGAGCTAGTACGAATAGCCCTGAATGGGTTTACTAAGCAGTGGGATATCTTTGTTCAAGTTATTAATGGACGAGACACCTTACCGAGTTGGGATCGACTATGGAGTGACTTCACTCAGGAGGAGCTTAGACTAAGTCTTGTCAATGGAACCAGCAGTAATAGTCAGAAAAGTGAGGTGGAACAGGAAAACGTTGCCCTAGCAGGAAAAGGGAAAGCGAAGAAGGGGTCTGGCAAAGGATCAAATCCAAAAAGTGAGAAGAAGAAGGATTTATCTAAGATCAAATGCTATGGCTGTCACAAGTTCGGCCACTATGTCAGCGATTGCCCACAAAGGAAGAAAAATGAAAAGAAGGGCAAGAAGCAGACGGCAGCTTCAGCAAGTGTAGATGAGCTTTCTAGTAGAATGGAGGATGAGTTTGCACTCATAGCTTGCCTGACTAGCTCAACCTCACAGGGTGTTTGGTATATAGACAGTGGGGTGTCATTTCATATGACAGAAGTTAGGGAGTACTTCTCTAGATACAAGGAGGAGGACATCAGATTCCAGATTCAGATGGGGAACAAGTCCAAGTGCAATCCAGTTGGGAGAGGGACTATTTTATTTCAGAGGGAGAATGGCAAGCCTATTTCCATTCATGATGTGTTGTATGTGCCAGGCTTGGGCATGAATCTAATTTCTGTATCTGTCCTTCAGGATAAAGGCTACAATGTACTCTTTAGAGGGGCGCATGTTTTAATCAAGCATAAGGATTGGAAATCACCTATAGCTATTGGAGTTAGGAGCGGCCGACTTTATAGGTTGCAGTTTGATACTCCTAAGGCAATAGTGAGCAGCAGTAATCCTAGAGATCAAGGAGAGCTATGGCATAGAAGGATGGGCCATATACATCATGGAGCACTTAAATTGCTTCGTGAGACAGTGACAGGTGTTCTAGACGTGAGCACAAAGCATGATGATGTATGTAAGGGATGTGTATTGGGGAAGTTTGTGAAAGCAGCTTTTCCAAGGAGTGACATCAGATCCAAGGGGGTTCTTGATCTAGTACATTCAGATATATGTGGACCAATGTCAACGAAGTCTCTCAGAGGATATGAGTACTTTGTTACTTTTATTGATGATTTCTCCAGGAAGACTTGGATATACTTCTTGAAGACCAAGGATGAGGTCTTCAGTCACTTCCAGGAGTTCAAAGCTCTTGTGGAGAATTCGACAGGCAGGAAGGTAAAGGTTCTTCGGTCAGACAATGGAGGCGAGTACGAAGGGAAAGAGTTCCAGGAGTTCTGTACCAGGGAAGGAATCAAAAGAGAGTGGACCGTTCCTTACAACCCGCAGTAGAATGGGGTTGCTGAGAGGAAGAATCGTTCTATATCAGAGGCAGCAAGGGCTATGTTGTATGACCAAGATATGCCACGATACTTATGGGCAGAGGCATGCAGTACAGCAGTATACATACAGAACAGGGTTCCACATAAGGTATTGGGCAAGATGACACCAGAGGAGGCATTCTCAGGGAAGAAGCCAGATGTTAGTCACTTTAGGATATTTGGGAGTTTGGCATTTTGTCACATTCCAGGGGCTACACATTCCAAATTAGATCAGACTGCAGAGAGAGGGTACTTTGTGGGGTACAGCGAGACCTCAAAGGCATATCGGATATTTATTCCAGGGACCAGGAGGATTATAGTCAGGCGTGATGTCAAATTCATGGAGGACAAGGCATATAGGAGGTCCAGAGATTTGCCAGCAGATGATCAGAATGAGCAGCCAACAGAAGCTCCAAGGATTGTTCAACCAGAATAGGGGCAGCGAAGCACGAGTACAGTTACTAGTACAAGCACAGGCTCAGGTGCTGAGAGTTCGCAGAGTATGGAGCAACAGATACAGCAAATCCAAGAGATGCATCAAGAAGATATGGAGTTTGATATTTCATCCTCTATAGTTGACAGGAGGAACCGTGAGGTTCAACAGACACATAAGGATACTCAGGAGTTTGTGGGAGCTCCTAGGACGAGTAATAGACAGCGGAAACAACCAGCTAGGTATAATGACTATGTGGCATTGGTTAGTCAGTTGGTAGATAGTGAGCCTTCTAGCTATCAGGAGGCTGCACAGCAACGGGTGTGGCAAGATGCGATGGTTGAGGAATATACCTCAATAATGTAGAATGATGTGTGGGAGGTTGTGCCTAGACCGACAGATAGGGCAGTGGTTGGATCACGCTGGATCTATAAGATTAAGCATGGTGCAGATGGTAGCATCAAAAAATACAAGGCAAGGTTCATGGCCAAGGGGTTCTCTCAAAAGGAGGGAATAGACTATGAGGAGACATTCGCTCCAGTGGCCAGGTATACTTCTATACAAGCTGTAATCTCACTTGCAGCGCATATGGGATGGCAAATCCATCAAATGGATGTCAAGACGGCATTTCTTAATGGTGAATTGTTAGAAGAGGTATACATAGAACAACCAGAGGGCTTTGTAGCACACAGCAGCGAAACCCACGTGTGCAGATTGAAGAAAGCTTTGTATGGACTCAAGCAGGCTCCCAGGGCGTGGTATGAGTGCATTGATAGATACTTGCAGGGAATAGGCTTTGTGAAGAGTGAGGCGGATGCTAACCTCTACTACTTGGTGGTTGGGGGTGAAATTCTCATTCTTGTTCTATATGTGGATGACTTGTTTTTAACAGGTTCACTGGGGCTTATAGAGGAGTGCAAGAGGGACCTTGCAGCAGAGTTCGAGATGAAGGATTTGGGGCTTATGCACTACTTTCTAGGCATGGAAGTGTGGCAGACAGATGGAGAGATTTTCCTTGGACAAGGGAAATACTGCATTGAAATCTTGAAGAGGTTTGAGATGCAAGATTGCAGAGCCATGTCTACACTTATGATCACGAATTGGAAGAAGGTAGACGCATCCAAGGAAAAGGATGTAGACCCCACCTTATACAGGATGTTGATTGGATCTCTCATGTATTTGGTCAACATTAGGCCAGATATATCCTTTGCAGTAAACTCTCTTAGTCAGTTCATGGTTGAGCCGAAGAGAGTGCATTGGATAGCGGCAAAGCATGTATTGCGGTATTTGCGTGGTACAATCGAGTATGGGATCAGATATGCTCGAGGTGATGGTATCAAGTTAATAGGCTATACTGATGCAGATTGGGCAGGTAGTGCGGTGGACAGGAAAAGCACTTCAGGGTGCTGCTTTAGTTTGGGATCAGGAGTTGTCTCTTGGTACAGCAGGAAGCAAAAGTCCGTGGCTCTGAGTTCTGCAGAAGCAGAATACATAGCAGCTAGCATGGCAATGTGTGAGGCTATATGGCTTCAGAAGTTGCTGGTAGCCTTGTTTGGTTAGAGGGTTGAGACTACAGTGATACACTGTGATAATCAGAGTTGCATCAGATTATCTGAGAATCCAGTGTTTCATGATAGGTCTAAGCATATAGACATTAGATATCATTTCATCAGGGATTATGTACAGCGGAGGGTTGTTCAGCTACAGTATATACCTACAGATCAGCAGGTAGCAGACATTTTAACAAAGGCATTGGGGAAGGCGAAATTCATCTTCTTCAGAGGTAAGTTGGGTGTTATGCAGAACACCTTCCTCGTTAAGAGGGAGTGTTAATTTTAAATGTAGCTTGGACAGGTGTTCTAGTCTTGGGTGGTGATTACGAGGCTGGAAACACAGCTGGAATAATTATCTCCATACCTAGATAATTGATTTCTCGAGAGACTTCTAGATATTAGGGTTTAGAGTCTAATTAATCCTAGCCATTGATTAAGATTAAATCATGGCCATTGGTTTTCAATGAGGGGATTATAAAAGAGGATCAATAGGCATTTGGAGAACACAGATCCGAGAAGTATTTGCAGCGATAGCAAATAAATAAATTTACGGTGATAGCAAATTGATTTGCAGTGAGAGCAAGGGCGCAGTGATAGCGTTCAAGACAGCAGTAGTGGAATTTCTATAGGAGAAATTGGGAGAAGAATTTCCGGAGGAGATCATTGCCGAAGCTTTGCCAGTAAGAGGCAAGCAGTCTATGTATCTCTTGATTTGATTTAATAAAATTCCTCATCTGCAGTACTGGTTTTCCCTTCGGGGTTTTTCCAGGGACAATTTGTCCAAAATGTTGTGTTGATTTTATTTTTCTATCTCCATGATTTTTCCGTGAAGTTGCAGCTGTTTTATTATTTAATATTTGCTGTAAATTAATTAATTTTTCGGCAGCCAAATAATCTTATAAGATAGGAAATTAATAATCAGTAGCTGCAATAGATTTTTCACACATGTCACCTCGGCAGACCCATTGAGATTGCATTTGAAGCATAGTCATCACAAAGAGCCTGGAAACTATTATCAACTGGTGCAAAGCTAAATTGTATAAACCTTGTCGGCATCTGCATAGTATATGTTGTAAACAAATTTTTGAAGGTCAGGGACACTTTCGTTCTTCTCAAATAGTGAGATTTGGTAAAGACAACTGTGAAAATGCGAAATAATGAACAAGCTATACAGTGTTTTCAATAGAATGATTCAGTAAAGGGCACCATCAAAAATTCCTACACTTGCAATTTTTCCTTTTTGCTGCAAAATCTTACAATCATGAAGTAGAAATACCAAGGGTTTGAGTTCTTATCAGTTCTGGAATCCACACTCCATGAAATCACTGATACAAAATTGGAACATATCAGTTTGCAAGATTTCTGGAAGATAATGGAGGAAGGAAAAAGGTCATTAATGACAGAGAAGATTATCGAAAGTGGGTTAGCTCATGCAGGTGGCTTCCCCATGGCGATTCAGTGTCTTGATTTGGTCCTAGAGTGCATAAAGGGTTACAACCCCTAAACCAGAGAAGTTAGAACCGTAGAGGACAAGCTAGTGGCTAGATTAGATGGAATTTCTATTGGGGTTACTTTCAGATTACCTATCAGGGATCAATTTGCAAGCATAGACAAAGAAGTTGCGGAACAATATTTCAATAGAAAGGAAAATCAATGCCTCAACACTATTGTGAAGAACTGGTTGCTCATACCAAAAGGAAAAAAATCCCAATTGCCAAAAAACCTGCATAGTTCTCATTTGTTTGAAGACGTCTCAAATGTGGTTGTTTTGCTCCACAGAGTGATGGGAAGTGAAAGCTCAAAAGATTTCAAAAAATGGATGTTTCTCTTCATCATTATAGTATGTGAGGGTAAACAATTTATTGACTGGGGAAACATCATTAGTGACAATTTGCACAACCAATTGACTCACTTTGCAATAAATCATTATTTCTATATGTCTTCCTATCTCTTTTATGCAATTGCAAGTATCAAAGCATGGCTGAGATTTACCACTAGAGGAGTGTACTACAACAACACTCAGATTTATAATTTTTATCTACAATTGTAGCTGGAGCAGAGTTATAAGATCTTTCAAAGGGTAAGCGATGCCTTCATGATATTGATAGTGAGGGAACTTCAAGGAAACGTTGGTCTCAGGATATCTTTAGAAGCACAAATCTTATCAAAAAGTATGGGAGTTATTTTATTCAGTTTCTAAGGTTCACCTACTTGCTAGTAGGAGGGTTTGATAGATATCCTTATAAGCTTGCAAAGTATGTAGAAGATAAACTTGTCTTAATAAAACTCTACAGGCAGATTGGTGTGCTAAATAAGAGGTGCAAAGATAGAAAGAAAACTAGAGTTCCTTTGCCCATCGGTCTCGATCATTACAGGTCTAAGTCTTCATCAAATGCCCAAAATATTGAGTGATCAGTGGCTAAGATAAGTCTATATTCTTACACCATGAGGTTTCCATTTGACAACAAAGGATACATCAGAGACAATTTGAGTCTTGTTGTGGGGTATTGCCATTTTCCAGAAGTTGAAGATTTTTGGGAAGATTGCGAAAATGATTACGAAGTGCAAAAAAGGGATTGGATGAGGCTAACTATTGAGCAGATTAAAGAAGTCAGGCTTGGTTGTGATATTGAAGGGATTAAAGATGATGAGTCAAATTTGGTTGATCCCCTTTATTTTGAGAATATTCAAACACAGCCCTTACCGCCTATCAATTGGGTGAACAAAGAAATCAGAGACCTGGATGAAAGAATTGCTCACATTCTCAGGGGATCAGAAGATTGGGTGAAGAGAAAGGCCACTGAGGTAACAATTATTGAGCCCTCGAATAAAGATAATTCTTCAAGGAGGAGAAAAGATAAACATGAAAGTTCTTCTTCTTCTCTTTCTCAAGTTCCTTTTTTAATTATTGATTCTCAGAAAAATATTCAAGGAGGTGGTGATGATGAAGATCCATCTAATAAAAATGACCTTAAAAGTACATGTGAAGATGATTCAAAACAGAAAAAGTCATTAGATCTCATAACAGAAGAAGTTGAAGGGAGAGAGTCTATAAATCCTAAAGATTACCCTATTGGCGACGAGAACTTGTCAACCATCTCTCCTTCAATTCTTATCATATCTCCTTCTCATGATATCCCTCATTCTCCTCTTATGCTACAACCTCCACCTTTGCCACACATAAATGCACCCCCTAATGAAATCATTTCCCGATTTTCCTTCCTCCACCTGCATCATTTTATCCCATCTGTAAACATCATAGAGTCTTCACAAGGTCCTCCTTCTTGGTTGCAACATAGTTCATTGAAGAAAAGGAAAGTCACTCAATTGATCATCCCTAAATTTGATACAGTCTCTAATTTACTCCAAAAGTCTTCTAAGCCTAAGAAGATAAAGATTACATCAAAGTTAGTAGTCGATTCTTCATCAGGAAATATGTATGTTGAAGTTGTGCAGCCTACTTTAGAAAAGAGTTTCAATGAAGCCACTGAAGTTGATTTTAACATCACAAAGATAGACCTAGGTTCATCAACCTATGAAGGTGATATGCAAAATTTTTCAGGTGTCAGCTACAAAGCTAATGGACATAAAAGGAAAAACATACAAAGGACCAATTGAAATATCAGGTGCAAGTTTTGACCTCATATCTCAGGTCCATTATAGATACTTCCACGTTGCCTCTAGATGTAGCTTCCACTTCTACTGGTCTCACTTTTAAAAGCAATGTTGAAAACGAAGTTATTAAAAATGTTGGCAAGTATCAATCATATGGCCAAGTCACTGAAAAATGGGTTGAGCAATTGAAGTAAAATGCATTTAATCTCATTGAACAAGCAAAGAATTTACATGATGAGGCAGAAATGAAGAAACATGGAGTTAGAAAGAGTTGAGGAGTACCAAAAAGGAAGAATCAATATGGAAAGGGATATTAAAGGATCTCAAAGAAATGATTGAGACTGATAGTGAGATATTGATTCCCAAAAAGGTCTTCTCAAGCATTGAAGAAAATCAGTCTAATTCCTAGTTTCACAATGTTGAATGGAAATTATTGATATTGAACATGTCTTAGTAGCACAAAAGAAACTTTTGGAAACTTGTGAACAGGAAAAAATAAAAATTCAAATTGATTTCTTATCAATCCATTCTGACATGATGGTGAAAGGCAAGTTTCAGACTTTGTATACTCAAGTCATCAAGAAAAACTTTGAAGACATGATTGATACTGGGCTATTCAATAAATAGGTTTTCAATGTGGAGTTGATGAATAAATTGAATGGCATCTTTGTTGCTCTTGATTCTTGTATCGGTCATTTATCTAATTATCTTAATGATTTAGATGATGTTCAAAAGAATCAATTGATTTGGAGGTTTCGAATGGCGAATGTGGTTGTCCCAAAAATTAAGTTTATTGCTCCAGATGTCAAGATGTTTCGTGCATATAAAGCAAAATTGATTATTCCTCAACAACAACTTTCAACGCCAAAGACATCTTCAGAAGGTGCTAGAGATAATGTGGATGAAGAAGGAAAACTGTTCTTATAGGGCCAATCCCTTGGTCTACTTTTCAAAAGTTAGAAGCTGCAAGTTTTGAGTTCTCTTTTTGTAAAAGTGACTTATGTCACTTGTTGTAAACGAAAGTTAGAAAATAAGCTTTATTTCTGGAAAGTTGAAGCAAAATCTAACTTAAATAAAGTTTATTTTTATTTTCTCAAATATTCTGGAAGTGGTTAGAAGGTAGTTATTGGGTAGTTATAGGTTGGTTATAAGGAGACAAGTCTATATATACAAAACTTTGTCATTGTAAAAGGGACTTTTTGGCTTTCGCAGTTTGAGATATTTTTCAAGGACTTGAGTTGTACAACTTTATGTGAAGGAATAGAAGATATTTGAATTGTGTGATTCCAATAGTTTCTGTTTGTTCATTTTTCTTATGTTGGTGAATAATTCCCTTTGCACTATCTTGAATCTAAATTGCAAAATAATGAGTCTCATTTAAGTTTTGGAGAATATATATTCGTAAAAGCCTTTAAACAATGTTGAGGATCTCCAAAATCTTTTTTTCCTTATTGCATAATTAGAATCCTATTATCATACTCACTATAGAAGTCTGAGAAGTGTTATTATTCTACCATAGTGGGGTTTTTCATATTTTATCTGTATGTCTGAAAGCTTGAGTCAATGTTTGTAAGTTTATTGTCTTAGCTCTCAACACTTTATTTCTCATTTCTTTTTGTAAACCTTTTGGTATTTTAAAAAATACGACAAAAATCTAAAATATATCATACAAGGGAGTTGCCCCTCTAAATGTAGAGGTAGGTTGTAAGATGCTACCCAAAAAAAAAATGTTCAAAATGACATACAATGATATTGGCAGTGTTAGCATAAATTTGCATCAACCAACTAAATGCCTCACACTTTATGATCACCCAGATCCCAAGATGGGCAAGGTGAGAGCATACAGTACTTAGCTTATACAAAGCAATTATGCAACAATGAAATTATAATTTATCCGCTGCGGCAGGCATCCACAAGCTGTGGGAATTCACCACTTCAGTGGGTAAAGAACAAGAAAGAAAGTTTACAAAGCCATCCACTTGTTCAGTGGGAATACTCCACTTATTTAGTGAGAAGATACAGAAAGATAAACAAGAAAGATAAAGGATTATTTTGCCCACAGTGACAGTAAACTATCCAGGGGTACTTATGTGTTTGCATGAAGGAATTACAATGAATAAAAAATAGTAATCAGGATGACCGATAATGCATAAGTTTGTCAACTACTTTTGGATAACTTGCAGAGATCATACCCATGCATAACAACTCTATAATATACATGAATTATTTTCACTTTGAGTTATCTCACTGCTATAAGAAATTGCAGAAGAAATCAAATCACTTTGTATTGTAGGACAGTCATATCTCAGACATATAATCATCCATTGCAAATCATAAACCTTCTAACCAACACAAAACATGCTACTAATCACACCAAATTCATAGCATATACTGATGGCCAGAAATAAAGAACATACTGCAATTTCCAAAAGGCTCGATTCCTCCCAGGGCTATACGACTCTTGAATTATGAACTGATCATATTATCATGAAATCTTATCTAAACTTACTACTAAAGGCTATCAACAAGACTACCCAACCAAAACAAACAGATTGCAATAAAAAAAGATGCAAAAGAACCAGAAATAATTTTCTGATCATAGTTAGCCATCTTTAGCATCTGCAGACATATCATGTACCAAATTTTCACAACAATCACAACTTCACTCATAATCCTCTAAAGACAAAATGGAAGGAAGTTTAGGAATCATAAAATTGCATCACAAACACTTTTACATTCAAAGATCATCCATACGAATTTCTTGCACAAATCGTACCACTCTTGTATTATACGACACTAGAGGTTCCATTTGCATAAACACAAAACAATATCAACTCCAAACAACTTGCTAATGCCTCAGAAAATAGCTTTCAGCCCAAACAAATGCAAACAAAACATTACACATCACTCCATATTAAAAATGCCCCCAAATGGATGGTACGGCAATGTCATGTACGGACTGTCTCAAGGAAATCCAAATCTGCGTTTAAATAGCATGAAACTATAGAACTAGGCAACCAAGAACAAGTTCATAATGATCCATGAATAATATATAACAAGCTCAAGCAATATTCAAATAATATTTATTGCCCAAATGACTGGTACGGCTAGAAGTACGATCCAACACTATACAGTAGCAAACTTAATAAATTCCACAAACATATAAATCAAATCACATCTCAATTCAGTCCAACAACAATCTTAATGAAATCTTCAAATCTGTTTCAGCCCAATGGTGATTCCTCTATTGAAACCACCCCAACCTCAAGAGGGTTTTCATCCTCAAGAGCATTCTACAAGAGGGTTTTCGTCCTAAAGAGAATATGGAAAAACTCTCTGGTTCAATCCCAACAGAATTTCATTACAAAATCCAAGCATGTCCAAACAATGAGCCCATCTCCTCCTTTTATAGCTTTTTTGAGGGAAATAAAATATTATTTCCTTTATCCCTTCATATTTCTCCTCAACAAAATAAAAATAATTCATTATGTGAGCACAACTTAAAGTCACATTTTTAATTAAAAGCTCATTTTAGCTCCAACGACCCCTTTTATCAAAATAAAGGAAATATTTGATTTGTAAGGTCCCAAAATGATGCATCCATGATTTAAAGCTTTTCATCCCCTTTCCAACGAGCTATAACACTTAAGTGTTAAATGAACATTTCCCACCCTTTTTAACTTAAGTGCAATAATTAATTGTTTAGCTCATTAAATCAACTGATTCTATGAAAAATCCCAAATATCATCAAACTACAAAATTAAGCATACCAACATACTCCATGATGTTTGGGAAGATGAATGATGCCCTCGAGGTGATTTCTAAAAATAGACGGCCTCTCCAAGAATCTTGGAGAGCAAATCGAAAACCCCATCAAACATCAGAAAGCATCACTACGATCCTGAACACCATTTGAGCTCAAAGCCATAACCAATTGCTCTGTAAAACTGATCTATGGCTAATCCAAGAACATTGGAGTTCTCCCAACAAAGCTAGATAGCCACTAAGAGACTAAGAACAAGCCAAAATGCTTACAATAATCAATGCGCCAAAATGGAACATTACAGTCCTTCCTGCTCAAGATTGCTTGTCCTCAAGCAATTCACACTGCTTCTGTTGCGCCACTCTAATATAATTGTGAACTGCACAGTTGGAATTCTGCTTATAACTATGAAACATTCTTCCAAACATAAATCTTTTTGGATCCCAAACATCAATACACATAAAGATGAAAGAGTTAGCAACCATCAATACAATTATCCAACATCAAACTACTACTGGGAACCAAAATCTGAAATGCTCCTCCAACGAAGAACATGAATCAGCTTGATCACAAGCTAAAAACAACTCTAAACAACCATGAATCAGCTAATTCTCACTCTTCAAAAGAGCATTAATAACTATAACACTTGTTTCTTTTAGTTGCGTATTTATGTCATCTTCCCACAAAGAGCTTAAAGCAACAAAAAGATCACTCTCATGGCTGCATAGGTCTGAAATAATCTCATGAAAATCATATTTCAGTGATCTAAAAATGGGATAGCAACAACAAAACTAAAATCTTTTGAGAACAATAAGAAATTTACGCCATCTAAAATTAGAATATGTCAAAGTTATCAGCAAAATTTCTCTCCAATCAATCATTATGTATGCAATTGACAACTTATGAAAGATTATATGAATAGGGATAGCAGCTTCATGACATAAATTTGTCTCCAAAATCATCCATAAAGCAATTTAACCAACACCACTATCCTCCATGGAGCCCTGCAAATAAACTCCATTGTGAAAATAAGCCATCATTGAACCTAATCCATTGCATACCTGAACCTTATCCCCATCTTCAACAACTGATGGAAACATCCAATTGAAGAAATTTTTGTGCACAGTAACATTCCATGAATGCTTTGCACTAGGATCCCATATCCTGTTACTATCCTCCTCCATGTTACTTACATCAAATTGGTCTTCATCATTCAACATGAAAAGAAGATTATCATGAGTTAACCTAACTTCCATCATAAAAAAAAATTCCCAAATGATTGGAAGTTGTCTTCACCTTCATATTCAAACAATTCATCAATTGACTCCAACTCTATATTTGCATGCTTAGAAGGCTGTCCTAAGTCAAAACCTTCTTGGAACAAATCAAGCTCTTCAGTCATCATCTTGTTATCATCAACTTTTGTAACTTTATCTTGCTCCTTGAATTGATGTTCAACAACAAGATAACTTTAAACTTCTAAGAGAGCCATTTGGGTACTTTCTAAAGAATCCATAGTTGTTTTAATCTTAGATGTAAGCTTATCAATTTCAGCATCTCTTCCCTTCAATGCTTCACATATTCGATCAGCAAACTCAAGGACATGATCTCTATCAAAAAGAAGGTTTAAATAATCTAATTTTAGCGTTTCTAGAGCCTCTCTGACTACACACCAATCTTCAAGGGAAGATCCTTTTTCCATGCCCATTTGTCTCCTTTCAACTTGAGCTCTCCAAATGTGATCTTCAACAAACTTATGTGAGCTATCCAAATGTGATAGAACTTGCACAACCTTATCTTCGGTGACTAACAACTGAATCTTAAAATCCAAATCAGCTGCACACAATAAATTTTCTACCATATCCTTAGAGGCATGATCCTTGAAATCAACTGCTTTAAAGTTGTCCTCCTCATAGCCACTTTGACTACGAGAAGTAGCATCACATAAATTCAATGTTAAGCCAAACTTTGAGGCTGATCCAATTCTTCCAACAAACTTCTCGTCAACATGATCATCAACTAACTCTTCTACAAGGATACTAGGTTCTTCAAATTTGTTGGGAAATGAATCGTCTTCTTTATCACTTAGATCAAATGATATGGCAGCCTCAAATTCAAACCTTGAATCATCAAAAATGGCTGATTTCAAATCTTCTTCATCAAGGATCTTTAAAGATTCAATTAGTTCTCCACTTGGCATGGGCATTCCCCACTCATAATCTAAATTACCTTCATAAGCATGGTGAAGATACACCTCATTAGGTGTTGTCCTGATATCATCTTCTGCAATCTTTGTAATTTCATCTTTTCCCATGTCTTCATCAGGACATTCTTCTTCAATGCACTCGGGCTTGCTTGCAAAGTCACCTTCTAGCAATCTGTCAATCATCTTCAGCTCATTCTTGAATTTAGTGGCATCTTTAGGATCTTCATCAAATGAAGGACCTGCTAAGTCCCACTTCTTTGGCTCATATTCTTCATCAAAGCAAGGCTCAACTTCACCAATTTCTGCTGTAGAATTCTCCAAATCAGCAAACTCTTCTATGCATGTCTCATGATTTGTGACTTTGTCTTCATCATATAGAGGCTCAATCTTATGTATTTTAGATATCAGGACTTCATCTTCTTCTTCTTTTGTTTCCACATCATCTTGAAAGAAAGGACATGTAGTGAAAGTTACTAGTTTAACTTTGTTCTTGCAATGATGGTTAGGCTCCCAAGAATCTTTGCATAGGAAACAAAGATTTCTTCTTCTAAGTTCATTCTTGATGAACTCTTTATTCCTCAAAATAGGAGGCTTCTTGTTCAGCGGGCTGGAAAGTGATGACTTAGAATGGATCTTGGTCCTTACCAAAGGAAAAGGAAATTCAAGCTTGCATAAAGACATTATCTTCATCTCCTCTTCCTTCCTTATCTTTTGAATGTATTCTATTAAGCCCTCTTTGTCAGGATTCCCCTCTTTGATGATTTTCAAGAAAGCATCCCAAGGAAGTTGTTGCTTACAATCATCTGATAGTCTTTCGTACTCATCAATAATCTTAGTGGCCTCATGATGATACTTCCTTCTATCCAACTTCTCTTGAATTGCTCTTTCTAATTCATCCCGACTTTGCCTAAGAGAATCAAATTGAACATCTGTCTCACTTCTCTTAAGAGATGCCATAATCTAACAATCACTAAACAACCTCTTTCAACTGCCACACTCTGAACAACATGCAAGTGCTGATCACTCACATCCAAGGCTAAATTTTTTGTCCCACACTGAAGATCTGCAAGGAGTGAGTATCAAACCAAATAGGTTGGGAAGATCACCAGCTCTGATACCACTGTAAGATGCTACCCCAAATTTTTTTTTTCAAAATGACATACAATGATATGGCAGTGTTAGCATAAATTTGCATCAACCAACTAAATGCCTCACACTTTCTGATCACCCAGATCCCAGGATGGGCAAAGTGAGAGCATGCAGTGCTTAACTTATACAAAGCAATTATGCAACAATGAAATTACAATTCATCCGCTGCGGGAGGCATCCACAAGATGTGGGAATTCACCACTTTAGTGGGTAAAGAACAAGAAAGAAAGTTTACAAAGCCATCTACTTGTTCAGTGGGAATACTCCACTTATTCAGTGGGTAGATACAGAAAGATAAAGGATTCGTTTGCCCACACTGGCGGTAAACCATCCAAGGGTACTTCTGTGTTTGCTTGAAGGAATTACAATGAATAAAAAATAGTAATCAAGATAATTGATAATGCATAAGTTTGTCAACTACTTTTGGATAACTTGGAGCAAGAGATCATACCCATGCATAACAACTCTATAATATACATGAATTGGTCTCAGTTTGAGTTGTCTCACTACTATATTGAACTGCAAAAGAAATCAGATCACTATGTATTGTACAGTAGTCATATCTCAGACATATAATCATCCAATACAAATCATAAACCTTCTAATAACCACCAAACTTGCTACTAATCACACCAAATTCATAGCATATACTGATGGCCAGAAATAAAGAACATACTACAATTTCCAAAAGGCCCGAGTCCTCTCAGGGCCGTATGGCTATTGAATTATGAACTGATCATATTATCATGAAATCTAATCCAAATTTACTGCTAAAGGCTATCAATAGGACCACCCAACTAAAACAAATAGATTACAATAAAAAAAGATGCAAAAGAACTAGAAATAATTTTCTGATCATAGTCGGTCATCTTCAGCATGTACGGACATATCATGTACCAAATCTTCACAACAATCACAACTTCACTCATAATCCTCTGAAGACATAATGGAAGGAAGTTTAGGAATCATAAAATTGCATCACAAACACTTTTGCATTCAAAGATCATCCATACTAATTTCTTGCACAAATCGTACCACTCCTGTATTGTACGACACTGGAGGTTCCATTTGCATAAACACAAAACAATATCAACTCCAAACAACTTGTTAATACCTCAGAAAATAGGTTTCAGCCCAACCAAACAACCTCCAATCAAGATTTGCAAACAAAACATTACACATCACTCCATATTAAAAATGCCCCCAAATGGATGGCACAGCAATGTCATGTACGGATTGTCTCAAGGAAATCCAAATCTATATTTAAATAGCATGAAACTATAGAACTAGGCAACCAAGAACAAGTTCATAATGATCCATGAATAATATATAACAAGCTCAAACAATATTCAAATAATATTTATTGCCCAAATGACTGGTACGGCCAGAAGTAGGACCCAACACTATAGATTAGCAAACTCAATAAATTCCACAAACATATAAATGAAATCATGTCTCAATTCGGTCCAACAACAATCTTCATGAAATTTTCGAATCTATTTCAACCTAATGGTGATTCCTCTATTGAAACCACCCCCAACCTCAAGAGGGTTTTCGTCCTCAAGAGCATTCTACAAGAGCGTTTTCATCCTCAAGAGAATATGGAAAAACTCTCTGGTTCAATCCCAACAGCATTTCATTACAAAATGCAAGCATGTCCAAACAATGAGCCCATTTCCTCCTTTTATAGATATTTTGAGGGAAATAAAATATTATTTCCTTTATCATTCATATTTCTCCTCAACAAAATAAAAATAATTCATTATGTGAGCACAACTTAAAGTCACATTTTTAATTTAAAGCTCATTTTAGCTCCAACGACCCTTTTTATCAAAATAAAGGAAATATTTGATTTGTAAGGTCCCAAAATGATGCATCCATGATTTAAAGCTTTTCATCCCCTTTCCAACGAGCTATAACACTTAAGTGTTAAATGAACATTTCCCACCCTTTTTAACTTAAGTGCAATAATTAATTGTTTAGCTCATTAAATCAACTGATTCTATGGAAAATCCCAAATATCATCAAACTGCAAAATTAAGCATACCAACATACTCCATGATGTTTGGGAAGATGAATGATGCGCTCTGGGTGACATTCTAAAAATAGACGGCCTCTCCAAGAATCTTGGAGAGCAAACTGAAAACCCCATCAAACATCAGAAAGCATCACTGTGATCCTGAACACCATCTGAGCTCAAAGCCATAACCAATTGCTCTGTAAAACTGATCTATGGCCAATCCAAGAACATTGGAGTTCTCCCAACAAAGCCAGATAGCCACTAAGAGACTAAGAACAAGCCAACATGCTCACAATAATCAACACACCAAAATGGAATATTATAGTCCTTCCCACTCAAGAATGCTTGTCCTCAAACAATTCATGATATCCAATAAGGATACCAACATGATTAGCAATAATATACCTGGATCCCAAATCAATATCAAGAATGCTTCACACTGCTTCTGTTGCGCCACTCTGATATAATTGTGAACTGCACAGTTGTAATTTTGCTTATAACTATGAAACATTCTTCCAAACATAAATCTTTTTGGATCCCAGACATCAATAAACCCAAAGATAAAAGAGTTAGCAATCATCAATACAATTATCCAACATGAAACTACTACTAGGAACCAAAATTTGAAATCCTCCTCTGACAAAGAACATGAATCAGCTTGATCACAAGCTAAAAACAACTCTGAACAACCATGAATCAATTGATTCTCACTCTTCAAAAGAGCATTAATAATTGTAACACTTGTTTCTTTCATCTTCCCACAAAGAGCTTAAAGCAACAAAAAGATCACTCTCATGGCTACATAAGTCTAAAATAATCTCATGAAAATCATATTTCAGTGATCTAAAAATGAGATAGCAACAACAAAACTGAAATCTTTTGAGAACAATAAGAAATTTAGACCGTCTAAAATCAGAATATGTCAAAGTTATCAGCAAAATTTCTCTCCAATCAATCATTATGTATGCAATTGACAACTTATGATGGTTGATATGAATAGGGATAGAAGCTTCATGACATAAATTTGTCTCCAAAATCATCCATAAAACAATCTTACCAACACCACTATCCTCCATGGAACCCTACAAAGAAACTCCATTGTGAAAGTAAGCCATCATTGAACCTAATCCATTGCATACCTAAACCTTATGCCCATCTTCAACAACTGATGGAAACATCTAGTTGAAGAAATTTTTTTGCACAATAACATTCCATGAATGCTTTGCACCAAGATCCCATATCCTATTACTATCCTCCATGTTACTTATAGAAAATTGGTCTTCATCATTCAACATGAAAAGAAGATTATCATGAGTTAACCTAACTTCCATCATAAAAAAAAATATTCCGAAATGATTGGAAGTTGTCTTCACCTTCATGTTCAAACAATTCATCAATTGACTCCAACTCTTTATCTGCATGCTTAGAAGGCTGTCCTAAGTCAAAACCTTCTTGGAACAAATCAAGCTCTCCAGTCATCATCTTGTTATCATCAACTTTTGCAACTTTATCTTGCTCCTTGAATTGATGTTCATCAACAAGTTGACTTTCAACTTCTAAGAGAGCCATTTGGGTACTTTCTAAAGAATCCATAGTTGTTTTAAGCTTAGATGTAAGCTTATCAATTTCAGCATCTCTTCCCTTTAATGCTTCACATATTCGATTAGCAAACCCAAGGACATGATCTCTATCAAAAAGAAGGTTCAAATAATCTGATTTTAGTATTTCTAGAGCCTCTCTGACTATACACCAATCTTCAAGCGAAGATCCTTTTTCCATGCCCATTTGTCTCCTTTCAACTTGAGCTCTCCAAATGTGATCTTCAACAAACTTATGTGGGCTATCCAAATGTGATAGAACTTGCACAACCTTATCTTCGGTGACTAACAATTGATTCATAAAATCCAAATTAGTTGCACACAATAAATTTTATGTCATATCCTTAGAGGCCTTATCCTTGAAATCAACTGCTTTAAAGTTGTCCTCCTCATGGCCACTTTGACTACAAGAAGTAGCATCACATAAATTCAATGTTAAGCCAACCTTTGAGGCTAATCCAATTCTTCCAACAAACTTCTCATCAACATGATCATCAAATGTCTGCAACGATACTAGGTTCTTCAAATTGCCTGGGAAATGAATTGTCTTCTTCATCACTTAGATCAAATGATATGGCAGCTTCAAATTCAAACATTGAATCATCACCAATGGCTGATTTAAAATCTTGTTCATCACATTCTTCATCAAGGATCTTTGAAGATTCAATTAGTTCTTCACTTGGCATGGGCATTTCCCACTCATAATCTAAATTACCTTCACAAGCATCGTGAAGATATGCCTCGTTAGGTGATGTCTTGAAATCATCTTCTGCAATCTTTGTAATTTCACCTTTTCCCATGTCTTCATCAGGACATTCTTCTTCAATGCACTCGGGCTTGCTTGTAAAGTCACCTTCTAGCAATCTGTCAATCATCGTCAGCTCATTCTTGAATGTAGTGGCATCTTTAGGATCTTCATCAAATGAAGACCTGTTAAATCCCACATGTTTCGCTCATATTCTTCATCAAAGCAAGACTCAACTTCACCAATTTCTGTTGTAAAATTCTCTAAATCAACAAACTCTTCTATGCATGTCTCATGATTTGTGACTTTGTCTTCATCATATAGAGGCTCAATCTTATGTATTTCAGATATCAAGACTTCATCTTCTTTTTTTGTTTCCACATCATCCTGAAAGAAAGGACATGTGGTGAAATTTACTAGTTTAACTTTGTTCTTGCAATGATGGTTAGGCTCCCAAGAATCTTTGCATAGGAAACAAAGATTTATTCTTCTAAGTTCATTCTTGATGAACTCTTTCTTCCTTGAAATAGGAGGCTTCTTGTTCGGTGGGTTGGAAAGTGATGACTTAGAATGGATCTTGGTCCTTACCAAAGGAAAAGGAAATTCAAGCTTGCATAAAGACATTGTCTTCATCTCCTCTTCCTTCCTTATCTTCTGAATGTATTCTATTAAGCCCTCTTTGTTAGGATTCCCCTATTTGATGATTTTTAAGAAAGCATCCCAAGGAAGTTGTTGCTTACAATCATCTGACAGTCTTTCGTACTCATCAATAATCTTAGTGGCCTCATGATGATACTTCCTTCGATCCAACTTCTCTTGAATTGCTCTTTCTAATTCATCCTAACTTTGCCTAAGAGAATCAAATAGAACATTTGTCTCACTTCTCCTCTTAAGAGATGCCATAATCTAACAATCACTGAACAACCTCTTTCAACTCCCACACTCTGAACAACATGCAAGTGTTGATCACTCACATGCAAAGCTGAAATTTTTGTCCCACACTAAAGATCTGCAAGGAGTGAGTATCAACCTGAACAAGCTGGCAAGATCACCAACTCTGATAGCACTGTAAGATGCTACCCCAAAGTTTTTTTTTTCAAAATGACATACAATGATATAGCAGTGTTAGCATAAATTTGCATCAACCAACTAAATGCCTCACACTTTATGATCACCCAGATCCCAAGATGGGCAAGGTGAGAGCATACAGTGCTTAGCTTATACAAAGCAATTATGCAACAATGAAATTATAATTCATCCGCTGTGGCAGGCATCCACAAGCTATGGGAATTCACCACTTCAGTGAGTAAAGAACAAGAAAGAAAGTTTACAAAGCCATCCACTTGTTCAGTGGGAATACTCCACTTATTCAATGGGTAGATATAGAAAGATAAACAAGAAAGATAAAGGATTCTTTTGCCCACACTGGCGATAAACCATCCAAGGTTACTTATGTGTTCGTATGAAGGAATTACAATGAATAAAAAATGGTAATTAGGATGATTAATAATGCATAAGTTTGTCAACTACTTTTGGATAACTTGGAGCAAGAGATCATACCCATGCATAACAACTCTATAATATACATAAATTATTTTCACTTTGAGTTGTCTCACTGCTATACTGAACTGCAAAAGGAATCAAATCACTCTGTATTGTACAACAGTCATATCTCAAACATATAATGATCCAATGCAAATCATAAACCTTCTAACCACCACCAAACTTGCTAATAATCACACCAAATTCATAGCATATACTGATGGCCAGAAATAAAGAACATACTGCAATTTCCAAAAGGCTTGATTCCTCCCAGGGTCGTACAGCTCTTGAATTATGAACTAGTCATATTATCATGAAATCTTATCCAAATTTACTGTTAAAGGCTATCAACAAGACTGCCCAACCAAACAAACAAATTGCAATAAAAAAATATTCAAAAGAACCAGAAATAATTTTCTCATCATAGTCGGCCATCTTCAGCATGTACGGACATATCAGGTACCAAATCTTCACAACAATCACAACTTCACTCATAATCCTCTGAAGACATAATGGAAGGAAGTTTAGGAATCATAAAATTGCATCACAAACACTTTTGCATTCAAAGATCATCCATACTAATTTCTTGCACAAATCGTACCACTCCTGTATTGTACGGCACTGGAGGTTCCATTTGCATAAACATAAAACAATATCCACTCCAAACAACTTGCTAATACCTCAGAAAATAGCTTTCAGCCCAAACAAACAATCTCCAATCAAGATTTGCAAACAAAACATTACACATCACTCCATATAAAAAATGCCCCCAAATGGATGGTACGGCAATGTCATGTACGGATTGTCTCAAGGAAATCCAAATCTGCATTTAAATAGCATGAAACTATAGAACTGGGCAACCAAGAACAAGTTCAATATGATCCATGAATAATATATAACAAGCTCAAACAATATTCAAATAATATTTATTGCCCAAATGACTGGTACGGCCAGAAGTACGGCCCAACACTATACAGTAGTAAATTCAATAAATTCCACAAACATATAAATGAAATCACATCTCAATTCAGTCCAACAAGAATCTTCATGAAATCTTCAAATCTGTTTCAGCGCAATGGTGATTCCAGTATTGAAACCACCCCCAACCTCGAGGGTTTTCGTCCTCAAGAGAATATGGAAGAACTCTCTGGTTCAATCCCAACAGCATTTCATTACAAAATCCAAGCATGTCCAAACAATGAACCCATCTCCTCCTTTTATAGTTTTTTTGAGGGAAATAAAATATTATTTACTTTATCCCTTCATATTTATCCTCAACAATATAAAAATAATTCATTATGTGAGCACAACTTAAAGTCATCTTTTTAATTAAAAGCTCCTTTTAGCTCCGACCCCTTTTATCAAAATAAAGGAAATATTTGATTTGTAAGGTCCTAAAATGATGCATCTATGATTTAAAGTTTTTCATCCCCTTTCCAACGAGCTATAACACTTAAGTGTTAAATGAACATTTCCCACCCTTTTTAACTTAAGTGCAATAATTAATTATTTAGCTCATTAAATCAACTGATTTTACGAAAAATCCCAAATATCATCAAACTGCAAAATTAAGCATACCAACATACTCCATGATGTTTGGGAAGATGAATGATGCCCTCCGGGTAACTTTCTAAAAATAGACGGCCTCTCCAAGAATCTTGGAGAGCAAACCGGAAACCCGATCAAACATCAGAAAGCATCACTGCGATCCTGAACACCATCTGAGCTCAAAGTCATAACCAATTGCTCTGTAAAACTGGTATGTGGCCAATCCAAGAACATTAGAGTTCTCCCAACAAAGCTGGATAGCCACTAAGAGACTAAGAACAAGCCAAACTGCTCATAATAATCAATGCGCCAAATGGAACATTACATAGGTTAATAGAAAGCTACAACCCTACAAACTGTTGGTACATATTTCCACTATCTTTCTAGGTGAACAGAGCCAATTCACAAATATATCTGTTATAGTACAAATCTATATACCAACATATTTTTGGCAACTCTACTGGGGAAAACTCATCAAAAAGACTTATTTTTCTTGAAAATATAGTTTTAATGTGTTCGAAGGAAATCTTTTTATCAATAGATATGGTTTTGCAATGTAATGTTGGCCCTGTACTACAACCCAAGGTTAATTGGTTAGATGTTAAACATGAAGACATAATCATTGATTTGCAGGTATTGGCATGGAGACATAGAAGGTCAAATCGTTAGTATCACGAGGTAGATGCAGTACTCGACAATGAAGAAGATATAGGAGCAGAAATCTATATTCATGCATGGCTAATTGCTCAAGGTATCACAGAGGGAGAATTGGTAATAGTTGATAGAGTTGTTCCTATTCCGAGGGTTTCAAGAAGGAATAGACAACCAGCCCAATCCGCTCAACCAGAACAACCTGTTCAAGAAGCTCATCCTGTGAATCCTATTCGAATAATTAATAATCACGTTGGCCACCAAGAGGTATACCAGAGGCGACCGTGAAAAGGCAATCTTTAATCTTGATTTTGAAAAGTTAGCAAATCTTGATTTCTCTAAACCTTTGTCTCTCCGAGAAGAAAATTTAAATCTGCTAGTAAGCCTACTTCCCCTGCAAGAAGTCCTACCAAAACCCCTATTTTTACAGATTTTGCCACTTAACTCTATATTCTTTCGCCCAGTAAGTGATAGATGTAACCACAATTGAATCAATTATAATAATATTCACAACCGATTTTCTGTTTATTTCACAAGGTGGCAGCTACCTTCTAATGATACACAATGAATTCTAAACTTGTGTTGCTTTTAACTAGAAAGCAAAAGAAAGGTGATGCTTTTAACCAAAAAGCTTAAAAGGTGATTCTACACTTCTAAAATAACTGAAAATTCAAAGAAGTTCAAAGACTTCATATCCACTGCAGTATTGAATAAGAATTATATAACCATCACCACAAACATTCATTCAAAGATAAATACTTCACAGCAATGAAAGATTATGTCATCCAACACTCTAATACATATAAAGAAATAATCACTGGAAATATATCCAACATAAGAATAATAACATTTAGACACCATAACACAGATTATATCTACTCGAACTCTAGTATATATTTATTCTTCTATATTAAAGAAATTGAAAATCAAAGTTTAACAGAGTCTTTCTTAAATAAGGAAAAGAAAATTTGCCCAAAAAAATCCCTACAATATTGCATACACATATATTTATATCACCCAAATGATAATTGTTTTTGAAATAGAACGGTTTCTTAACGACAACCATTTCAAAATAATAAAGTCTTTAAAATAAGTCGAGCCAAATTAAAAAGAAATAGCATAAAATAGAAACAACTATGTGGTCACCCCTTCATCTTCCTTTGGGTCTTCGACACTTTCGCCATCCTACTCCTCTGCCATGGTTTCTCGTATTTTCATCCTGACCTTGTACTCCCTGTACCTGGTAACAATAGAAGTAATGCTCTTGCTGCCTAGCGAGGTCATTATCTACAGTCTGGTTCTCAATTTGCTCAACATTTTAATGGCTTCAGCTAAGGCCTCATGGTTGTTATCACCCTTGATCTTGAAAGAATTAAGATATACCTACATAAGACCTAACTTCCCCAATGATTCTCCAGTGATGGTCTCAGGATCTATGATTTCCTTATTGAAAGTATCTTTAAACCTTTGAGTAATTTCTTTCATGTCCAATAGGTTTTCCCCAAGTTCATCTGTGATGTCAACCTCTAACATATTGCAGTCATTTTTTATTTCGATCATTACATCAAGGTATCAACACAAAGTCTTGTTAATCTCATCAATAAGATTGTCATACATGGATAACTTCCACTCTAGGGAATCGGCCCAAGAAGGGTCCATATCTTGCAGGTCATTGATTATCTTCTCTTTGATGAGTGTGAGGGAATACATGGCCACTAACTCAGAGATCTCTTTGGAAAGCACATAGGTGCTACATTGCTCTTTTCTCACTTGTTGAAGCACGCTAATCAATTATTTTCTCTTATTGTGCACTTGAGTATAGGACTGTACCAACCGGCTAAGGAAAAATATGATTTCACAAGACAACTTCTCAATCCATTCAATCACAGCTTTAGCAAAGTTCAATTTTTTCTCTATTTCCTGCATAGTGTTGGTGTCAATGTCTACAATGTCGGAACTGGAGGTTTCATGGGTTGTAGGTGTCACAATGGACTGAATGAAGTTGCTCAAGGAGAGAACTTGGGATTGCAATTTTATGTTTTCCTTCCTCTCTTCCTTTTCCCTTTTGATCAAAGCATTTACAGAATAGCCAACATGATAAGCATCTCCTTCCATAGTTGAAGGACCGAAGTGAATGTGACTAATTTTATAATTTGCTTTAGTAATTTCATTTTCATTGAGTCCTTCACGGGGTCAGCAATTTCTATCATCTGATGCCCTGAAGTAGCATATGTCACCATTCTGGACATTCTTCTAACCTTCTTAGGCTTTGAGGTACTTTGTAATAATTTGGCAACGGTGTCTACTTCAATTGCCACTATGGGTACACTTTTCCTTTTCTTATCCACTGCCTTTTTCAACCAACCTCGAGAGGAAGATATCACATTATTATCCACATTACTTGGCATAGTTTTATTCTAATTGTCAATAGAAACAGAAACATCTTCATCAACGGGAGGAGAAGGAACTTCAAAAAATGGAGGAAAAGAACCATCATCAATAATTTAGTTGAAAATAGGATTAGAATCCACATGTATAGATTTCACTTGAGCATTTGTCTTTTTCAAAGTAGGTAAGGGAACACCATCCAATTCACAAATCGATTTCAATTTCAAGACTTCTAGCTTTTCACCATCACCTCTCGATTGTGAATTAGTGTTAGATTGCAACGCCCCATGTCTTCCAGAAGAGATATATACACTAGAACTTTGCACAGATCTTTGCTCATTGGTTTTTGAATTTCTTTGCTCATGGGGAGAGCCAACATGCTTACACCATTTTCTAGCGAACCAATCTTCAATTCTCTTTAACACTACAGTAGAACAAACCTTCAAGTCTACCACCTCTTTTTCTGACCAATTAATATGAGGAAGAGATTTTGAAATTAGGGTTTGATATTTAGCATCAATCACCTCAAAACTTTCTGCAATTCCATTTGGAATGTGTAAAGGGAGACCGAACACCTAAATTTGACTCAAAGTGAGCGTCATACAATTTCTCCTTTGAACTTCCTGATCATCTAAGCAATCCTTCCAGAAATCCTCTAGACTCGAATGATGTTCATAAGAACCAGAGCCATGAAAGTTCTGCTTCACGTAGTTTTTGCTATCAAAATTAGGCCTCATTGATAAAGAATGAAAATTAAACTCTCCCAAGACATACTCCACCCCTTTAGCAATATCATTCATTTTACAAGAGTAGGAAGATAGTGTCAATGGAAAAGAGTACCCTCTTTTTCTCATACTTTGGTATTTGACATTCACAGTAGACCTCTGTCTAAAAATTTCCAGAAAAACAATAAAGCCATTGGGATACCAGGATTTCATAACCTCCTACTCTCAAGTAGGTGAATCTATCAAATTGAATATAGAAACTCCCAAACTCCATGATCAAGGAAGCAGCTTCTGAGGAAATCCTCAACTCAGGATTACCATCTAACTTTCTCACAACAAACATCAAAAAGGCATCATTTACACGGCAGTAATCTTTCATTCCAACCTCTTTAGTGAGCTGGGGAAAATAGGCATACACAAGTGTGTCTGGGGTTAAAAACCCATGTGGTCTCAACCCGGCCCAAACAACCTCTTGGCTAGCCAAAATGTATATCAAATAAGAACACATACGAAAAGTGGCAGTCTCCTGAAACTTGACCAATTGTTCATTCAAATGATAACTAACAATTTCAGCCCAATTTATGAATTGACCCTCACCGCATATTAACAGAATAAAACGACACATCCAATTCTCAAAAGACCCTGTGTTTTCACTCCAAACTACACGATGCAGCAAAGTAATGACGTCTAAAATTTCATCCTTAAAATGAGTTCTTTTTAGCTTCAAGGGCAACTGAGACTTACCTCTTTTCTCAAATTTCAACTAGTTTCATGCGATGGAATTCTTGCACTAGTCTTTGTTTGCTCGAAAGAACTCCATTCCAAAAGCAACAAACATATCTTCAAATTTCTCTCTCCAGAATTCTTAACGCATGAGAGATAGTCCTAAGATCATTTTTTGCTACCACTAACCCATCTTTCACTCTAATCTCCAAAGCCTCGAGGACGTATCTCTACGTGCAAGCCATGACCAAATCCATGTTCTGCACTGAGACGGGAAAACCTCTAGCATGCACTAAACCACTCTATAGGATTTTCTATGCGAAAGGTGATTTGTCTTCTTGCTGCAAATGAGACCAAAATTCTCCCAAATCAATATGCCCAAGTTCAGTATCTTTCACCCCAGACCAGTTACTTTCAATACCTGAGTGGTGAGGATTTCCTTAATACTTGAATTTCATCGCCGTTGCCAAATGTACAAAGGAAAAATGGCTAAGTGCTAAAGGAACAATGGCATAGAATGGAAGTAATGACAGCTACATAACTCAGAAAATTCTGCCACCAAATACAAATATGCATGTTGTTCCTACGCCATGATGTATTTTAAATGTTGAGTTGACATGGCATTAAATTCACGCCTTGAGAAAATAACTTTGAGATCCGCTTGTCCTCTGAAGATCATGAAAAGACATCCGTCAGACGTGTTGTACACGTCGTTAAATGATCATTACCTACCTTGAAACCCAGCCCACAACTTAGTTGTCGCGGAGTCACTAAAATACAAAACTTTAGAACCACAAGTCGGAGGTTCTGAAGTTTTGAAAACCTCCAACTTACCGACTACAAAGACCAACAAACGGGAGTTGAAAGACTTAACAAAGCGGACACATAGTCAAGAGATCGGCAAGTTCGGGAACTTTAGAACCATGCAACTTGGTTAAGAAACTTGAAGAACCAATGACTAGGTTAGGAAATTTTATATATCCATGATTTAAAAGGATTTTCAAAGGCAAAAAGGGAGAAAAATGATACTTTAGGACTTAGACAAATAATTAATAGACCATAAGAATGAATGACCACATCTACAAGACCTAGAATTAAATAAAGGGATAACACTCTTCACAGGACTATGGTTCCTATTGTTATAAATCTTCAACCAACTTCTCTACAACAAATGGCTCACCCATAGCCCGTACCTTGGGGTGTAGCAATTGGGCCCCTCGCCTTGAGAAACTAGTTGCACGACTTACCTCATGGATCTAGGAAAGTTTTACCCAAATTCAATGGAGATGGCAAAGTCACTACCGATGAGCATATTAACGCTTTCTTTGTGGCATGTGTTGTTCTTGGAGTAATACACGAGGATGTTTATGTCTGGTTATTTGTTGAATTTTTGACTAAAGGGGCAATGAAATGGTTTTACCATTTACCTATTGCATCTATAGACTCATGGACGCTTATACGTTAGAGGTTTGAAAACCATTTTAAAATTTTTGAAGATGAACATGCATTGTTAGCACAACTCACCTAGATGAAAAAGGAAATTCGCGAGCTAATGCGGGAATTAGTGGCTCGTTTCAACAAGCCGGTGAATAGGATTGAGAATGCTAAAAGGTCAACTTCAGAAAATCAAAACTCGTTTTTAAATGTGCAACTTCCAAATATAAGTTTTCACTTAAGAGCACAAGTCACCGATTTAAATGTTGCTCAAGCTATGGCCATTGAGACAGAAGATTATTTGTTGACTGTTGGAAAATGGTGTAAATAATTACAAAAGGGCAAGGAACAATTTATTAATCTTCCTACCACAAATTCTATGATACAAAAATTAGCCAATGATTTACTCTTACTCAAGAAGCAACTCCATATAATCTGCCTCCTCTGTATCAAGACATACCTAGGAAGAATTATATGTCATACCAACAAAACAAGCCACCTCGACTTCCTCAAGCTGCACAAAGGCTAGCCATTGAGCATCCTTCCAATCAACAACAAATTGTAGCTATGTGTGATTTCCATCTAACCAATGATCATGATGGTAGCACTTGTCCATAAATGATGAGATTTATACAGATGAATTTATCGAGCGAGAAAATAGAAGAATATGTTGCTTAGGAAGATGAAACAAATGAAACCTATGGCCAGCCCACAATTAGCTTTTTGGAGTATGAATCTAATAGTGGAGAACAAGAGGTTCGTGATATTAATAATCATTCTTGCAATGTGTCTACAAGAAACCAATATTAGAGGAATGAAGGAAAAGCCAAAGTTGAAGCTACTCATAAAGCTATGAAGAACACACCGAAGATTCTAACAAGGAAGCATCCTTAAGAGAATCATCCTTCTGCCACCACAAAGGATACAGGTACACAAGGCCCTCCACTTGATTCATCTCTTCCTTCCAATGACGCATTTGATTTCATAGAACATTGTAAGAATACAAAGGTGCAAATTTCTCAAATTGATTACTTAAAAGCAAACCCTCATCAATTAGAGAGACTAGTACAAATTGTTAAAGAAAACTTGAATCTTCTTCTTCCTCAGTGCATCAACAGTCAAATGATTTGTCACATATGGTGTTTCAAATGATGATGTTTTGCAAGCCTCATCCCAAAGTGATATTCCCTTGGTTAATATTGTTGTCCAAGACAAAACCTAACCCATTTTATGTCTCATTATACATAGTTGGCTGCAAGTTGAGCAATTGCATAATAGACTCTGGTGCTTCAGACAATGTTATTCCCACAAAAGTCACTCATGCCCTAGGTTTGTCATTAAATAAACCTTTGGGAAAAGTCTATTTAATGGACTCTAAAGTGGTCTAGTTGGTAGGTCAACTTAAAGATGCCCAATTGCAATGGTTGTTTTCTCTCAAAAGAAGTTAAAACTCACTATCCTAGTTGTCGATATACTTGCAAGCTATGATATGTTGCTTAGTAAAAGTTTTTGTAAGGATCTGGGTGGGGAGATTCAACTAGACCGGTCTCATGTGTTGATTCCTATTAATGGAAAGAAAGTTAGATTGAATCCAGAACCTAAGGCAAAATATATTGTTTTGAAATCAGAAGATCCAAGGGCAGAGATCTTGTATGAAGAGACTAGGCCTGGCACTTATTTACTCATGCGGGAAAAAGAAATAGCCCCTAAAGTTATTTATCCTGACATGTCTTCTGATTTGTGGACAATGGAGTTTGACGGTAGTTGTTCTTCTTTCAGCTCAGGGGCTGGAATTGTTTTCATTTCACCCACGGGGGAAATGTCCCCTGTTGCTTTCAAATTGATTTTCAACAACACTAATAATATGGCATAATATGAGGCTCTCCTTTTAGGTCTCCAAACTACCAGAGAAAGAGGAATTAAAAAGTTAAAGAGTTCTTCGAGAAACAAAACTGGTAGTTAAACAAAAATAAAACCAATTCCAGACTAAGAATGATAAATTGAGAAGTTATCAAAACCTAGTATGGGATCATATAGAGTTCTTTGATTCTTTTTCTATAAAAGTAATCCCTCTGATTCTCAATTCTAAGGCTAATTGCCTTGTAGTTTCTGTGGCTTTGTTGATTCCACGAAGTTTGGTAAAGATGAGTACAAAATTGAATTGGTGTACAGGCCGAGTGTACCTGACAATGATCAACATTGGCAGGTTTTTGATAATTATAAACAAATTGTATCCTTTTTAGAAAGGGTTGGTACTTTTGTTAATTTACTTTTTGAAAGAAGTGAACCCTCTACAGAAGATGAAGTACTTCAATTAAAGGGAAACACTATCCCTAAAGGCATGGTTACTTTAGAAAGCTTATTTGATAAGCATGACCATTATCTAAAAAGTAAAGCTCAATAGAAGATTTTGAATCTTTCGAGATATGATAAAGTGAACATCGGTACCGAAGATGAACCCAAAATTGTTTGTATTGGTAAGGCATGTTCACCTCATGAAAGTAAGAAACTCATAGCCATACTGATTAGATATAAAAGATATGTTTGCTTGGTGTTATGACAATTTGAAAAAATTTATGGATGGTGAGTCTCAACATCACATCACCCTCAAACCTGGAGCTACTCCTTTTAGACAAAAATAGAGGCAGTTTAATCTGAAAGTTGTTGGTGTCATTTTTGCTGAGATTGATAAGATGTCAAAGGCTAGAATCATATAACCTATTCATCATTCAAGTTGCGTAGCTAATATTGTACCAGTGAGGAAAAAGAATGGTGAAATAAGAATTTGTGTTGATTTTCAGAATCTCAACCAAGAATCCTTGAAGGACAACTACCCTTTGCCAATGATGGACCATGTTTTGCAAACCGTTGCTGGATCAGAGATGATGTCACTACTAGACGAATTTTCTGGATACAATCAGATTAAAGTTGCCCTTGAAGATCAACACAAAACAACCTTTACGTCGCCTTGGGGGACTCTAGCCTATAACAGAATGTCATTCGGGTTAATGAACGTAGGTGCAACCTTCCAACAAGTGATGGACCTTTCCTTTAGAGACATGAAGGACAAAATTATTGTAATCTATTTGAATGATCTAACAGTCTTTTCGAAGAAAAGAGATCATAGTCAACATCTAGAACTAGTCCTACAATGCTTCTGTGAACAAGGAATTTCTTTAAATCCCAAGAAGTCTATTTTTGGGGTCACTGGGGGAAAATTGCTAGGGCACACAGAATCTGAGGAAGGCATTCGGATTTATCTGGAGCGTGTTGACGCTATCCAAAAGTTGCCATTACCATCAAGCAAACCATGGGTAAGGTCTTTCTTTGGCCAAATTAATTTTTTGAGATTCGTGTCGGACTTCTCTAAACTGACTCAGCACGTTGTTGATATGATGAGAGATAAAATTGTATTTAAGTGGACCAAACAAGATAAAAAGGCGTTCTAGGATATTAAAACTACAATCACAAATGCTCCAGCCCTAGTTCATCCCAATTTTTCAAAAGAATCCATTATTTATTGCTATGTATCAAAACATACTTTATCTGCTATTCTAACCCAGTATAATGATGAGAATATTGAGGCTCCTATAGCATTCATGAGTGTCCCTTTGAAGAAACATGAGCTCAATTATTATGTGATTGAGAAACATGCCTATGCTATGGTCAAAGTCATTAAGTATTCCAGGTTTTACATTTTAAATTCTCATTCCCAAGTCTTTGTATTTGATACCACAGTCAAGACCATTCTTACTCAACAAGAAATAGGTCTCAATAAAAGCGCTTCCTGGATCACCTAGGTTGGAGTATGATATTGATATAAAACCTACTAAGTTGGTATGAGGCAAAGGTTTATGTAAACTTATAGTAGAAAATGGCACAACTGAAACACTTCAAGGAGAAAATGTTGAATTACCTTTGGTGCTACTTGTAGGTTTGATGGATGAATGGTTTTCAAACATCGCTTATTTCTTAACTTATGGAGAATTTCCTACACATCTAACTCTGAAGCAAAAGAGGACGAATAAATTAAAGGTTGTTAAGTATATCATTTGGGAAGGTACCCTATATAAGAAAGGGGTAGATAGAGCTTTCCTGAAGTGTGTGGTTAAAGAACCGTAGAAAAAATTACTTCAATTTTTTCATAATGAAGCATGTGGCGGCCATTTCTCATCTTATGTTACATCCTACAAGATTCTGAGGCATAATTATTATTGGTCTGATATGTTCAAAGATGCAAATCAATGGGTGAAAAGATGTGAATCATGCCAACAATTTAAAGGGAATGTCAAATTAGTTGCACAATCGTTGAGGCCAGTCATTATTGAGCAACCATTTTAGTAGTGGGGACTGGATTTTATTGGTCCACTTCATCCTTCATCCAATGCTGGACAAACGGACATTTTGGTTGCCATAGACTACTTCACTAAATGGGTAGAAGTTGTTCCTGTAAGGCAAACTTCCTCCCAAGTCGTATGCGACTTCCTAAAAGAAAATATTCTTGTAAGATTTGGTGTTCCCCAAGATTGTCATTGAAAATACATCAAATTTTTCCTCTTATGAAATTTCCGACTTTTGTTAAAAGTATGGTATCATGCTAACACATTCATCTGATTACTATCCACAAGGGAATGGACAAGTTGAATACACCAATAAAAATCTTATCTCCATTATCCGTAAACTAGTTGAAGATAATCAGAAGAATTGGCACAAAGGTTATTTGACGCACTGTGGGCTCATAGAACTACATATAAAAGGACCATTCGTATGTCTCCCTTTTAGTTGGTGTATGGAGTTGATGCAAGGTTACCAATCCCTTTGGAACTTACTACTCTTTCTCTCCAAACAACAATTGAAAATAATGAATTTAAAGACCCCTTGAAGAAAAGAATTATGTGTTTAACAAAGATGGAGGAACAAAGGAGCCAGGGAATAGACAGGATTGCGGAACACCAAACAAAAGTTAAGAGACTATTTGATAAGAAAACTAAACAAAGACAATTTTCTGTGGGGGATCTATTATTAAGGGACAAGAGGAAAGAACCAAAAGGCATTCGTGGGAAATTCGATTCGTTGTGGAAAGGTCCATTCCAAATCAGACAAGTCTGTGGTAACAATTCCTTTTATTTGTTGCATCTTGATGGTACTCACCTGCCCTTTCATTATAATGGGTAGCATTTGAAAACTTACAACCAGTAAAGTGGGGTTTATTCCCAACTCTTCTACATAGGTTTGTTTAGGCAATTTTTTTGTGTCTGTGTGTTTTGGTCTTTCCCTGCCCCGTTTTTGTTTAGTTGTACATCTCGTTCTGAGTCTTGACTCTATTTGCCCAATGCATGAAGACACTTTTCACCAGAGATTCTGGAGTTCTTTGCTTTGCACCATAGAAAGCAATTCCCCAATTAGAGCTAGTTGTTGTCCCCACTTCTAAACTTGGAAATTTTTAAACGATTTCATGTTTGTTAACCTTCATATGTCGCCAAGCTTTTTCTCCAAAAGCCAATCTCGTCTTCCAAATCATACACGAGGTCTTTATGCAAATATGTTAATATTTATGTTATCAAATTTTATTAATAAATATACTCCATTGTTTCATGGTCTTAAATCATTAGTTGCAATCTCAAGTGCAAAATATGGGGAACTTGTACATTTTGAGGACAGAGACCAATTCCCTATTTCATGGTATTAATGAGACATCAAAATATTGGCCTTCATTTCTAACCTCCAAATCATGTCACCAAGAAGAAGATGCAAAACCTTGAAGAATTGTGGGTACTTCAAACTTGGGCTTTTTGAATGTTGAATCGTCTAAGAAGAATATTATTTTGGGTTACCATATCATCTATCAAAATGGTGAACTTCACAATGGAAATAGAAGTGAATGTCAAAGAAATATCTACCAAGGGTAATGAAATCAAAGGTATCAAAGGAAGCTCAAAGGCTAACATTGATATGAGGTGAGGCAATCATCGTCATTGTCATGATGCTACAAATACAAAGAAAGACATGGTGAAAACTATGGTGGTACATGTCAAACTCTTGAAAGATACCAAAGATTCATCAGATATCATCTATTAAATAAAGATTTCAACTGCCATGTCATTAAAGCGACAGGGATTTCCATGACATGCAAGGCACATATTCATTCTAAAGAGCTTAGAGTGAATTGCACAGACTTCTCGAATTATAGGTTCGAAAAGAAATTTGCACGATTTTGGATGATTCTAGTACAAGAGTGTCGATAAAGAAGACTTCCCTACTTTCGAGTGTCAAAGTTGGCTTAAGTCATCACTCGTCACAAATAAGAACTCATGGAGTCATTTATTAATCAAGGCCATAGAATACATGTGAAAGACAAACGAAATTAAAAATCAATAAGTTAGTTGTAAATGGCAAGAGCACCGATCATAAGGGTTATCTATCTCCAAACATTAGTATCAACCTCCACTATAGTTTTATTACATGGGTTGCAATTGCCAAAAAGTCAAAGGAGTTTTTTAAAACCATAACACATAACTCGCAAGTAAGCTGTTGGTTGTGAATTGCCTTTAAAATGTTGATGAGGCATTATTGATTATCAGCTACTTCTTATGTCAAAAGTGGTTAAAAACTATTACCAGCCAAAATAGAAGGTTACAAAATTTGTTTTGATCACTGACAAAGGAAACTCGTGCTCTTATTATCAGCGAAATTGATTAGTTTTGCAAGTGTTACTTACCCTCGATGAAGTTTCGAAAGTACCTTAAGTTGTCAATGAAGCCTTTTAAAAGGCTATCTATAGGTTGTACAACACGAACTTAAAAGTTTAAATTAGCCATTTTAAAAGTTTTGAAAGTGACATCAAATCCAACAAAGACTAAGATTCACTACACGGTGTTTAAACTCCATGTTGTCAAAGGATTAAAGTTTATCAGCCAACCTCTAAACCAATTCTAAATACCAGCGAATGAGATCAGTTTCTTATATCAGAGATTGCATGTTGTTTCGAAAGTGCTTTTAGTCATCCATGAAGTTTTGAAAGTTTATAAGCGCTCTGATGAAGGGTTTTTAGTTATAAGCAGTTATTGCCACCTGAAATAAATGGCATGCAATCACCCACAATCTAAAACAAACTGGTAAACTCATTAAAAGAAACTGTGACTGTTGCATGCGAGCAAGGTGAAGTTCACTTTCAGTTTTTACCACTCCTCACGGCCTTCTTCAAATGAATGGCATGGAAATCCATAAAAGCATAGTCGAAGATGACTTCTTGGCAGATGCAAATGCCCAGGTCCATATGTATGCGAGATGATGAAGCTGGGCAAAGGACGTGGATCATCTGAAGAAACTTCTCAGTAGAGGTCATCGAATATAATGCAGTGAAAAACATCTGGTTTTAGAGAAACTTCGTTGAGATTTGCAGTTGTAGCTGCAGCCGCCCTAACAGACGTGTATACAAAATGTGGAGGCATAGACAAAGGCACTTGAAATCTTTTCAGTGTTTCAATGGACCATGAAGGTTGCAGAATATACATGCAACAACAGGGTTCTGGAAAAAGCTTTTGAACTTTCCAAGCAAAGGAAGCTGTGGCGAAATCAAAGCATGCATTACCATCGAAGCCTTCCAACAAAAAGTGGGTTCTTTTTAAACAGTTGCCTCATAAATAAAGTGAAATGGAGTGCAATATGTGCAGGATATGTACAAAGTGGACTCTATCACCTAGCAGGAGCTAAAGTTCAATTTGCCATGTCATGCAACGAAAGACCCAATAGAAATACAATGAAAAATCAAGATATGATGCAAGGAGAGCAAGATGAAACTGAATTGGTTATAAACACTTTGGAAGTGTTGAAATAAATACATTATGTGTGCATAAAACAAAGGTTCATAACCCTTCTGGTTTTCTCTACCTATATACCTGCGTGGGAATCTCACAAAAAGTGAAAAGAAGATTTGTGTTGAATACTACAGTTGCATGTCACCTCAGCAGACCCGTTGAGATTGCACTTAAAGCAGAGTCATCACAAAGAGCCTAGAAATTGTTATCAACTGGTGCAAAGCTAAATTTTATAACCCTTATCGACATCCGCGTAGTATATTTTGTAAACGAAATTTTGAAGGTCAAGGACACTTTCTTTCTTCTCAAATAGTGATATTTTGTAAAGATAATTGTGAAAACGAGAAAGAATGAACAAGCTATACAGTGTTTTCAATAGAATGATTCAGTAAAGGCACCATCAAAAATCCCTACACTTGCAATATTTCCTCTTTGCTGCAAAATCTTACAATCATGAAGAACAAATACCAAGGGTTCGAGTTCTTATCAGTTCTGGAATCCACACTCCCTAAAATCACTGATACAAAATTGGGACATATCAGTTTGCAAGATTTTTGGAAGACAATGGAGGAAGGAAAAACATCATCAATGGCAGAGAAATTTTTCAAAAGTGGAGTAGCTCATGCAGGTGGCTTTCCCGTGGTGGTTCAGTGTCCTAGAGTGCATAAAGGGTTACAACCCCGAAACCAGAGAAGTTAGAACCGTAGAGGAGAAGCTAGTGGCCAGATTAGATGGAATTTCTATTGGGGTTACTTTCAGATTACCTGTCAGGGATCAATTTGCAAGCATAGACAAAGAAGTTGCGGAACAATATTTCAATAGAAAGGCAAATCAATGCCTCAACACTATTGTGAAGAACTGGTTGCTCATACCAAAAGGCGAAAAATCCCAATTGCCAAAAACCCTGCATAGTTCTCATTCGTTTGAAGATGTCTCAAACATGATTGTGTTGCTCGACAGAGTTATGGGAAGTGAAAGATCAAAAGATTTCAAAAATTGGATGTTTCTCTTCATCATTATAGTATGTGCAGGTAAACAGTTTATTGACTAGGGAAGTGATAATTTGCACAGCCAATTGACTCACTTTGAAATAAATCAATATCTCTATATGTCTTCCTCTCTCTTTTATGCAATTGCAAGTATGAAAGCATGACCAGGACTTACCACTATAGGAGTGTATGACGACGACACTCAGATTTATAATTTTTATCCGTAATTGCAGCTGGAGAAGAGTTACAAGAGATTCCGAAGGGTAAACGAGTCTTCACGATGTTGACAGTGAGGGAACTTCAAGGAAACATTGGTCTCAGGATATCTTCAGAAGCAACAAATCTTATCAAAAAGTATGGGAATTATTTTATTCAATTTCCAAGGTTCACCTACTTGTGAGTTGGAGTATTCGAAAGATATCTTTATAAGCTTCCCAAGTGTGTAGAAGATAAACTTGTCTTAATAGAACTTTGTAGGCAGATTGGTGTATTGAATAAGAGGTGCAAAGATAGAAAGAAAACTGGAGCTCCTTTTCCCATTAGTCTCGATCATTGTAGGTGTAAGTCTTCATTAGATGCTCAAAATATTGAGTGATCAGTGGCTAAGATAAGACTATATTCTTGCACTGTGAGGTTTCCATTTGACAGCAAAGGATACATCAGAGACAATTTTAGTCTTGGTGTGGGGTATTGCCATCTTCCAAAAGTTGAAGATTTTAGGGAAGATTGAGAAATTATTGCGAAGCGCTGAGCAGATTAAAAAATTCACGCTTGGTTGGGACATTGAAGGGATTGAAGATGATGGGTCAAATTTGGTTGATCCCCTTTATTTTGGGAAGATTCAAACACAGCCCTTACTGCCTATCAATTGGGTGAATGAAGAAATCAGAGACCTGGATGAAAGAGTTGCTCACATTCTGAGGAGATCAGAAGATTGGGTGAAGAGAAAGGTCACTGAGACAACAGCTACCAAGCCCTCGACTAAAGATGATTCTTCAAGGAGGAGAAAAGATAAACATGAAGGTTCTTCACTTTCTCAAATTTCTTCTTTAATTATTGATTCTCAGAAAAATATTCAGGGAGGTGCTGATGATGAAGATCCATCTAAGAAAAATGACCTGAGATGATTCAAAACAGAAAAAGGGGAAATCGAAGGTGAAAGAAAAGTCATTAGATCTCATACAAGAAGAAGCTAAAGGGAGAGAGTCTACACATCCTAAAGATTACCCTAGTGGTGACAAGCACTTGCCAACCATCTCTCCTTCAGTTCTTATCATATCTCATGATATCCCTCATTCTCCTCCTATGTTACGACCTCCACCTTCACCACACATAAATGCACCCCCTGATGATATCATTTCCCCATTTGTCCTTCCTCCGCCTGCATCATTTTATCCATCATCTGTAAACATCCCAAAGTCTTCACAAGGTCCTTCTTGGTTGCAGCACAGTTTATTAAAGAAAAGGAAAGTCACTCAATTGATCATCCTTGAATTTGATACAGTCTCTAATTTACTCTTCTAAGCCTAAGAAGATCAAGACTACATCAAAGTTGGTAGTTGATTCTTCATCAAGAAATATGTATATTGAAGTTGCGCAACTCACTTTAGAAAAGAGTTCCAGTGAAGCCACCGAAGCTGATTTAACATCACAAAGATAGACCTAGGTCCATCAACGTATGAAGGTGATATGCAAAATTTTCAAGTGTCAACTGCAAAGCTAATGGAAAGGATAGAAATGGAAAAGCATACAAAGGACCAATTGAAACATCAGGTGCAAGTTTTGACCTCATATCTCAGGTCCATTATAGATACTTCCATGTTGCCTCTAGATGTAGCTTCCACTTCTATTGGTCTCACTTTTGAAAGCAATGTTGAAAAGGAAGTTATTGAAAACGTTGGCAAGTATCAATCATATGGCAAAGTGACCAAAAAATGGGTTGAGCAATTGAAATCAAATGCATTTAGTTTAACTGAACAAGCAAAGAATTTATATGATGAGGCAAAAATGAAGAAAGATGGAGTTGAGAAAGAGATGAGTACCAAAAAGGAAGAATCAGCATGGCAAGGGATATTAAAGGATCTCAAAGAAATGATTGAGACTGATAGTGAGATAATAACTACCGAAAAGGTCTTCTCAAGCATTGAAGAAAATCAGTCTAATTCCTAGTTTCTCAGTGTTGAATGGAAATTGTTGAATATTGAACGTGTCTTAGCAGCACAAAAGAATCTTCTGGAAACTTATGAACAGGTAAAAACAAAAATTTAGACTGATTTCTTATCAATCCATTCTGACATGATGGTTAAAGGCAAGTTTCAAACTTTGGATATTCAAGTCATCAAGAAAAACTTTGAAGACATGATTGATACTGGGCTATTCAAATAACAAGTTTTCAATGTGGGGTTGATGAATAAATTGAATCGCATCTTTGTTGCTCTTGATTCTTGTATCGGTCATTTATCTAATTATCATCATAATTTAGATGATGTTCAAAAGAATCAATCGGTTTGGAGGATCGGTTTGGAGGCTTCAAATGGCGAATGCGGTTGTCTCGAAAAATAAGTTTATTGCTCCAATTGTCAAGATGTTTCATGCATATAAAGCGAAATTGACTCTTTCTCAACAACTTTCAATGCCAGAGACATCTTCAGAAGGTGCTAGAGATAATGTGGATGAGGAAGGAAAACTGCTTTGATAGGATCAATTACTTGGTCTACTTTTCAAAAGTTAAGACGTTGCAAGTTTTGAGTTCTCTTTTTGTAAAAGTGACTTATGTCACACTTGTTGTAACCAAAAGTTAGAAAATAAGCTTTATTTCCGGAAAGTTAAACAAAATCTAACTTAAATAAAGTTTTTTTTTTCTCAAATATTTTGGAAGTGGTTAGAAGGTAGTTATTGGATAGTTATAGGTTGGTTACAAGGAGACAAGACTTTGTCATTGTAAAAGGGACTTTTTGGCTTTTGCAATTTAAGATATTTTTCAAGGTCTTGAGTTGTACAACTCTATGTGAAGGAATAGAAGATATTTGAATTGTGTGATTCCAATATTTTATGTGTTCATTTTTCTTATGTTGGTGAATAATTCCCTTTGCACTATCTTGAATCTAAATTGCGGAATAACAAGTCTCATTTAAGTTTTGGAAGAACATGTATTTGTGTAGGCCTTTAAACATATGTTGAGGATCTCCAGAATCTTTTCTTACTTATTGCATAATTAGAATCCTATTATCATACTCACTATAGAAGTCCGAGAAGTGTTCTTATTCTACCATAGTGGGGTTTCTCATATTTCATATGTATGTCCGGAAGCTTGAGTCAATGTTTGTAAGTTTATTGTCTTAGCTTCGCAACACTTCAATTCTAGTTTCTTTCTGTAAACCTTCTGGTATTTTTAGCAAAAATACCACAAAAATCTAAAATTTATCATACGAGGGAGCTGCCCCTCTAGACGTAGAGGTAGGTTGATAGAAACCTACAACCCTACCAACTGTTGGTACATATTTCCACTATCTTTCTGGGTGAACAGAGTCAATTCACAAATATATCCGTTATAGTGCAAATCTATATACCAACAGTAAGCATAGCATAATTCTATAATGAATGCACACTTGAGCAAGGAGTTGTACATTTGTAATGATGGATGGACGAGCAAGACTGTGTGGCCAAGATTAACTCATATATAACATCTTGTCACAACCAATATTTATTCCCAGCATACGCCAGTTATTCAAGGTTCATGAACCTGAGTTTAAGTATCTAAAATTCCAGAACCCTGCAATGTGCTCTAAACCTCCTTGCTACCTTCTCCATCTCTGGTTGCTTGCAAACATCCTCACTAACATCATATTATACACAACCTAATATGTGTTGGCATAAGCATAGCAATAAATTAACAACTAGAGCATGTAAAGATCCAAAATGGGAGTTCTGGTAGAAGTAATCCACCCTCGTTTGCACAGAATCTGCTAGACTTAGCTGACATTCCTTTTACAATTTGATGTCTACTATTACAACTGGCCTGGTCTAGTTTTTCTAGCTATATAGAGCATTAAGTTGTTTCAACTTTCATGCACTAAATGAAATTCACAATGTATAATTCACATCCAAAGCAAAAGAGAAAAGCATTACTAGCATTTTCCCTGAGAAAAATGTGTTCACCATGCAAGTTCTAATCTAGTCTTTACTTTCTAAATAGGTACTACAGTCTACTCATTCCACGTCTGACAATTATGAGAAATGCAATCCATAGAAAAATTTAGTGTCCAAACTATTGATAAAAGAAAAATCCCACTAGATGTTAACAGAAGGAAACATTGATGGGACAAAACATAGTAACAAAGTAATCTTCTAAGTCGCCTTTGACATTTCACAGGGCAAACCTTGTGGGTAAGCTTGAAAAGATCATAACTCTTGACGAGGGTATCTTACAGTATACAATGCTCCTAATAGACAATTTTCAGGATATCCATCATGCTTCGATGTAAAAGAATTAAATTATTGGCTTGACTTCCAGAGTAGTTTAAAGATCATGACATAGCCATTAAAAAATACATATTAAGCAGTACTACTGATTACAAACTGAAAACTGAAAACCATGCACTCCTCTCCTGAATTCCAAGAATAGAAAAAATTTAATAGACTACAGAAATGAATGCCCAAACTTCAGACCTCCAGTCAAGAAAATGAATCTTCACGCCCTGACTGCTGCAGCTGCTTCCCTAATTTGCTCAATTGTGAAGACACCAAAAAAAGAATCATCAGTGACAGCTTTAATAACCGCATTAGCAACATCATCAACACTAACTGGGGGAGCGAAGAACAGGTCTGAAGCCGGTAAAGACCTCAAAGGCCTAGTGAAATTTTCATTTGCAAGGAGAAACCTCTCTAGTGGCTTGCCAACAGAATCAAGAGGTATTTCAAATCCATCAACTTTTCTCTTACCATATATAAATCCTGGTCTTAACACAGTGCCTGGACAAATATGTAACACCATCATTGAAGAATGTTATAAGAACCAAAGACAATGGTTGCAAATCACAAAGCATAATGGGAACATGAAAGCTGAAATGAAGAAAAGAATACACTGTTCAACCTGAATTAGGAAATTTTGAAAGCACCTCTGATTCTGCTCGTCTCTTTCCAGTAAAGTATCCCGAAGTCAGTAAGAATGATGGAAGGTTGTAATCATGAACTGAGATTAATATAAATTTTGAGATTCCTGCAATGGACAAAGATGAAACATGCACTATGCTTATAACTTGAATGATAAAAAACATTTAAAAAGAAGCTGAATTTGGGGAATTTGTGGACATCTTGAGAACCTAAGAACTTCAACTTATAGGAAAAACTAAAAAGAGAAGAAGGAAGGAGGGAGGTCATCCATCGTTCACCAAGTATGTCAATCCATTGTTTTTCTCTTGGGTATTTTGGTATCAAACAAAATGTAACAAGCTTGTTTTTTTATTTTTTTAACAAATAAATGTGAAGCATTAGTTGAATAACAAATTGTGACTCCTAGTTTGCAGTCTCTGTGTCCTATTGAAAACAAAGCCATTCCCTCTCCCAAAGTGGTTACTATTAAAATCCCTGCTCCTAACCCCTCTGCTGCTAAATCCGCTAAAAAAACAGCCTTGGTGAGTCCCCTGTCCCCACAAAATCTTCATTTGTTCCTTACCCTGTTACTCCCAACCACTTTGTTAATAGGCCCACTACTAGGGCCAGCCTTGGCAGATCCCCTGTCCCCACCATTTCTCCAATTGTTCAAAATCCTCTTGGTGAAAACCCTATTTGTAAAGTTGCCCCCACCGTCAAAAACAAAGGCAAAGCTCCAGAGACTGAAGGTCCCTCGAAAGTGGTTTGTGAACCCTATACTGATAAACTCAACAATATGGACAAGGAGTATGTTAACCGAGACAAGGAAAGAGTGTTAAAGCTACTGGTAAAAGTGTCAATATTGGTTTTTGCTCAGCCTGTGAGGTGCTAGACTCTCAACTGAAAGTTCTTGAAGACAATTTCAATTTACAGGATAGCATTCTTAAATGGTTTAAAAACAAAAATGAAAGGATGAAGTTGAGAATGGATGCCCTCTACAAACAGGTTAATGGTGATGCTCCTGAAGCTGAGGTTAGGCTGAAGTTTTCTGAAAGGCTGTGGGCTAATACCAGTAACCTCTGATATTAATGATCTAAAAGAAAGAGAAGGTGGTCGACAAACAACAAGACTCCCTGATGACATCTTTGGATAAGGTCATCAACCTTAGTAGGACTACTATAAAGAACTCTGCTGCAAGTATTGTCATGCTTCATGAATTTTTTCTCAAGAGGAAAGGACAAGCTGTTGGTGGTGGTCCAAGTAAAAGAACTCATTCTCAACCAATGCAGAATGAGATTGAGGTCGTGGACCTGTACAACGAAGCTATTGAAGATCACCTAGAATTTCTCAAGGATGAATGGGAAGCAATCAGTGGTTTAAAGGAGTTGTCTTTTAAGTAGTTTGTTGTTGTTGTTTATCTGCTGCTGGTCGATTGTGGTTGCAGCTTTTGGCTGCTGTTTTTGCTTGGTGAACTCTATCCCTCGTGGGGTTCGCTTTCTTTTTGTTTTGTTGTTGAGGCTTTCTTGTCTTTCTTGTTGCCCCATTGTATAAGGGTTTGGGTCCTTTAAAAAACCCACCTTTACCAATAATGTCGAAAAACAACAAATTGTAATTCATACTAGTTCAATCACAATGCATTTAACTTAATGTTTTTTTCTAAATTGTCGTGTTTGAATAAACTGTTTTCTTACATTTCAAAACTTTAAAGAAATTGCTGTTTTTTAATGTTTCTGTGTTTGAAATTTTTTTTTTTTCTTTTTTTCTTTTTTAATTTAAAAACACTAGTGTTTTTTTGTGCTTGAAATGTGCAACAATGCCTAAGAAGTCAGTTCTATTTTTTCGCACTTGCAATGCCCTAAAAAGCTTTAAAACACACTATTGTCTTTTTTCACTTGAAATGCACTACAATGCCTAAAAATTTTCTTTTCTCTGCAATTGTAATGCCCTAAAATGCTTTGAATCGCCGCTATTTTTTTTTAAACTTGTAATGTGCTAAAAATCATAAAAAGATTGCTTTTTTTTTTTGGGTTCTCTCTTTTCAAGGTCAAGATGAGTTACGAATGATAATTTTGAAATGAGTGATGAAAGTAAGAGAAACATGGAGGAAAGAGGTGTGGCTAGCCAAACCCCAATACAAATAGTTCAATTGGGAGTGTTTTGCAATGTGATTGCCCTTCCATGATGTTGGCAAAATTTGCCAAGGAAATCCATTGCACCAGTTTGCAGTGACACTTGACATTTACCAAGGTGCATAATTCAAGAGGGAGTCGAAATTGGAGATTAAGCATTTGCAACCTTTAATGGAAGGGCAGCCTTATGAGGGTTAATGCACACCTCTTACATCCACCTTGTACCATGGAGACATCATTGAACAATCTGCTACTTACTCTAGGGTTTCTAAACAGGCAGCTACACCTCCCACAATTCCTACATTTGAGGTGAGTGGAGTAGAATTGAGGAGGAAACAGAACTCCACAGGTTCAACGTCATCAAACCCGATTATAAATACGTTCCATGTTCAACCTAAAGAGGATGCAAATGCAGCCAGTGGCAAATTATTTTTTACCATTGGTCTTCCCTTTCATTTTTCTCAATCTCGTTATTACAAGGAGGCTATGGCCAAAGTAGACAAAGTTACTGCATCTTATGTGGCTCTTGCTGTATGGGAGATAAAAGCCACATAGATGTCACATGGCTGCAAAATAATCATGGATGGGTGGATGGACATTAGACACCACTCCCTCATCAATGTCATAGTTACATGTGAGGAAAGCCCTTGATTAAATCAACTGATTGTTCTTGAAAGTGAAACAATATGGACTTCTAGTTTCAGATTTTAAAAGACACCATTGAGAAGGTTGATTCTTCCAATATAGTGCAAGTGGTTACTAATGCAGCATTAGTAAATTAGTGGAGTCCACCTACAAGAACATTTGTTGGACCCCCTGTGTGCATGTCATGAACAACGCACTCAAGGACTTTGGAAAAATTCAGAGGCAAATGCAAGGGGACGTAGATGTTCATTTGCAACCATCATACCTCGTTGGCACTATGTTGGTCCTTATTGAAGAAAGTATTCCTCAAACCAATAGAGACCATATTTGCATATGCATCATTTTATTGGAGAGGAAGCTTGAGTTGTAGGAACCCTTGCAACTTATGATCATGACACAATAGGACTAAGTGGAGGAGTCCAAGACAAAGCGGAGGATCAGAGTGAAGGAGGTGGTCAATGATGTATTTTGGTCAAATGTGAGATACATCACATCTTTTGCTTTCCTTGTTTCAATGACATCAAATTTGGCAATTGTAATAGTCCAAACCTTTGGAAGATCTAAGGGTGTATAGATAGCATGTTTGACTAGATGAAGGCCCCCCACATGTGAGAGAGACCCTGCCCTATAGTTTTGCCATGAGCGTATTTGGCTCATCATTCAGCTAAGGTGGGAAAAGCTTAACACCCCTCCATACGTGGCTGCATATGCATTGAATACAAAATGCTATGTGGAGAGGCCTAATAGAGTTGTTTTCAACATAGTTTGAAAACTCAGACTCAACAACGGCCCAAAGTTTTTACTCAAACTCGAGACTTGGCAAAAACTCAGCAAATAAAAAATTTCATAAATACACAAAATAAACTTACATAATGCATGAGATGCATAAAGGTTACCCAGGCTTCTACATGAGTTTTGGCAGGAAGAAACTATGAGGGGGATTGCCAAGTCCTTTGGGCACCTCGTCGCCTTTGATCTAGTCACGAAGTATAGGAAAAGGTTATTATATAATTGGTTTTGTTTTTATGCTGAGGTGGATAAGGAATCACCGACCTCAATCAAGCTTTCATCAAAATATGGGGACCAAATTCAAGCTATTGAATATGAGCACTCCCTAGTTTTTGCCATTTTTGCCTAAAACTTGGGCATAGGACTAATTCTTGTGTGAAAATGTAATGTCCCCTTTTTGAGCAAGGATTGGAAAAGAGAATGTTGTTGAGGCTTGGAGAATGGAATGTTGGATTTTATGGCTTCAACTATTTTTGTTTAATGAAATGAAGTTATATTTTGGCTTTTGGTATTTTTATATTATTTTTAGAAAAGCCAAAAATATTAAAATATTAAGCCAAGAGGAAAACGACCTAGGTGGGAGAAATAAAAATAACTTCAAGATGGAAAAAGAAAACGCTAGAGGAAAAATAAATTATAATATTTTATTATTAAAATATTATAATTAAAATCCCACTAAAAAATCGGTGCTCAAGGGAGAAAAGAGAAAAAATAATAAAATAATATTATTTTATTATTTATGCGGGACGTCCAAGTTGGAGGAAAATAAAATTAAATAAAAAGAAAATAATTAAATATTATTTTCTCTTGGCGGTGGACTTCAAAAATAATAAAATAATGCTTTATTTGGGCGCCCAAGTTGAAAAGTTTAAATGGAGGTCATTTGGAGCAATTTTCATATATCTTGGTTATTTGGCATTTTGCATCTTGAGAGCTTTCTCTTGGCTGTAACAGAGTTTCAGCGTGATTCAAGGACGAAAACCTTTGGATTTTGAGTGGTTGAACGAAAACCCAATCCACCATGAGAGGTGAATTCACTTAGGATTCACTATGGAGCATATTTGCAGGTTTTTTAAGAAGAATTGGCTTCATTCCAGCTAGGGTTTGGATTGGATTTCATATCAGCAGCTAGGGTTTGAAGTTGAGAGCAATTTGAAGGCATTTATTTTCAAATTTGAAGGCATTTTGGCATTTCAATATCATATTTGGCAAGCTGGGCAAAATCGCTTCACATTTGGGCATTGGCGACTTGCATTTGAGGTTGAATTTGGATGTTATTTGAGCCTAGGGTTTGCTGATTGTGTTTCAGAACTCTGAGTTTCATTGAACAGCTACAGATCAGAGGGTTTCATGGCATGGATTTGAATTTCAAAGACAAACAAGGCATCTAGGATGCTAGCACCACCTTCCCATTGCTAGGCAATTTCATTATTTGTCACTTTTTGGCACTGTTTGGCTTCATACATCAAATCTGGGTTGTCATCAGCATTTGCATCAGTCAGATTAGACTTTATTTGTTCACCTACAGATGCTGCTACAGTCATCCATCATTGGGTTTAATGTTCTACTTTGGCAAGGCAACGTCTCATACAAATTGGCTAGGGTTTGATACAATATTTGGGCATATTTGTACACTTTTAGAGGACTGATTTTATAATCAGGTTGGTCTGATATAACAGCAGAGATCTTCTTTGTAATCATCATTATCTATTGCAATAAAGAAGTTACACTTGCCATCCGGGTATGTTCCTATATGTTTGCATTGGTTTTTGATGTATGTGTGAGCTGATATTATTGCATGTCAAATCATCTTTAGTGAGTATTTGTCTATGATATTGCTACCTTTCCATCTTTACTATATTGCAAACATACTTATGAAAACAAAACATCAAAATTAGAAAATTCAGGGCAGCGAATGAAAAAATTCAGGGCAGCGAATGAAAAAATTCAGTTAAGACAAGTCAGGGTTCTTACAAAAAATTAGGAAGGAACAAACGATAGGACAATATTCAGGGTGACAAAGGAAATGTTATCCTGACGAATGTACAAGAAGCCCAGATGTAGGAGTTGTTGAACATGTGAGTGCAAGATCAGCAAGAAGAATTAGTTGACGTTGTTCAACTTGCCCAAGGACCACCAATTCAGAAGAACGGATCAGTCATGGATCCACGGATAGATGAATTGTCTGATCAGGCCTTGGAAAGCTGGAAGAAGAACTAATCTCACCCATAGATGAAGCAAGTTGGTCCTAGGGCATGGTGGTAGAGGGGAAGTATGAGTGGCTAGAGAAGCAGTCTATTTCTGTCCCCTCTTCTATGGAGCTTGTGGATTCTATCGTGCGGTCCGACCCTGAGATCCCTGAGGTTCAGCTATGCTAAGGTGGAGCATGTTTTATTGCCTACTGATGTTCATCCTGCAGGAAGTGAGAACTTTTATCCGAACATTCCTAGTTTGTCTCAAGCAAAAAAGAGTAAAGGAGGTCGTATGCTACAGGTTTTCAAGGTCTGGGAGGGATCAATGTTTAGGCATTCTGGTAGATGCAATTTAGAGTACCATGTGGACATTTTCCCCCTTTGTTTGCAAGGGGATGGAGATGACTGTTTAGATGAATGGACATCTGTTACAAACAGTAAAGGTAAATTTCGAAAGAAAGCTAGATGGAAATGATTGTAAGATAACTATCAGCTAGTTCTTTGCTAATTCTTTCTTGGTTCTATGTGACCTGTTTTGGTTCTGTTGGTAAACAGATTTGTCACCACGAAATAACCTTTGAAAATGACCCGTTGCCCTTAGAGCGGTGACTAAATTGTCCCAAAAGTTGGAGAGATTGCGACAAAGTAATGATCTTCCTCTGCGTTTGAGAGGGGCAGCTCCCTCGTATGATGGGGGGTATTTGTGGTTTTTGTGTACTTTTAACCTAAAAGTATAGAAAGGAAGAAAAGGAAAATAACAGGAGAAATGGGCATGTAGAAACCCTCGTGGTAGACGTACGAAAACCAACAGGAGTTTCACAATCTTATTGAAAAGTACGAGGGGGTTTCACCACAAAGCTAGAAACCACTTTCCTAAACTCCATGATGAATTTCATGACATGTGCAACAACGATGAAGAAAGATGGCAAATCTCAACATACGAAGAGATAGTTTATCTTAACACTTTCAAATCAAGATACCGAGACATGATCGTGCTTCATCACCCCAATTGCATGCTTCAATGGATAACTTTGATTTACACAAATACATAGAAATATCACCAATTTGACATACGAGAAACTAGTAATCATAACTTAGAAATACATCAAGAACATACGAACTGAAATGCATTCTTCATTATCTTTTTGAAATTATACAATTCTAAAAGTAAACTATACAATGTGTAAGACCAAAAATGTTCCAAGAAGTTTCTTCCTAAGTTCCCCCTGCCAAATTCTCTCTAAAGAGTCCCCTTTACATTTGAAATAGCCTTGTATTTATAGGCTTGCTCCCAATAACTACCTTGTAACAACTTTGTAACTACCTCAACTACCTAATAACTACCTTTTTGAAATACATAGGATAATGAACTTTATTTTTGGTTATGTTTTATATTACTTTTCTGGAAAACAAGTTCATTTTCTAACTTTTAGTTACAATAAGTGACATAAGTCACTTTTACAGAAAGGTAACTTGAAACATGAAACTTTTGAGTTGTGAACTTCGCTAAGTTCTTTCCATCTAGTTAGCCAAAACTAAAAGTGACTCCCCTTTTTCACCTTTTTGAAAGTTGCAGACAAGTTCGCCAAAACTAAAAGTAGACATGAACTTGGCCAGAAGTGAAAGTTGACACGAACTTAGCGAAAAGTGAAAGTTTGTGTTCACTTAGCCGAATTCAAAAGCGGACTCCAACTTAAACTTGACTTGAATTAATTTCTCTTTTTCCGTAGCTTGCCTTAAATCTTCAAATTTAATTGTTTTTTACGATTTTTCTACATACCAGAACCATTTTCAAGACTTTGACTGAAACAGACAAACAATTTCTATTCTTACTAAACTTTCCCTCTACAATTATCTGTTCTAACAGTGCTCTTTTCCAAATTGCTGATCTTCTCCCTGCTTTGTCTTGTTATTTCTATATCCCTTGTGATTTTTATCTTGTAATTTAGAAACACCCATCAAAAACTCTGAATCAGGTTCTTCACCAACTTCTCGGCAATACCACTCTTCATCATCTACATCCTTGTTATCATTTTGTTCATCCTTCTCAACATCCATAGTGGCTTGATTTGCCCTATTTGACTTTTTATTCAATGCTTGCTTGGCAAGTTCCTTCCGGCGAACATTTGCTTCTTGCTCAGCTCTCCTCTGTTTCCGCAATGTTTCCCTCTGTTTCCGCAATGTTTCCCTCTGTTCAATGTTACCTCTTAACATCTTAATCTCTTCAAGTGTCTTTTTCACAAATTCATGGAAGATGATGCCTCTTGCACATAAGCCTTCTTCAACTTTCACAAGTTGCAATGTCATCCGAGGTCTAATTTCCTGAAGCTTCACAGAATTTTGAGAGGATGCTCGATTTACTCGATCGTAATCATTTGCAAGTTTAACTGTTGCTGCTTCATCCTCCACCTCGCTTTCTGTTCCATAGTTTGGCACGGTAATAAATTCACTCACATCATTGAGACTCTCTAAATCTGGAATCTGACGGTTCTGCACAAACTTTCTAATCCTACGTGAAACACCAACAGGTTGTAAAGTTATAGCGTAATGACAGAAGTCAATCAGCTTGGTCTCCTTGTTGTAACTAAGTTATACTACTTTTGACCTGAAGACAGCTTCGCAGTATTTACATCAATGACCGGAAATATATATTCTGGAAAATAACAGCTGTTAGCTTTAACTGTTGCTCTTCAGATCCAAAACCAGCTAAAACCATCAGAGGTGGGGTTTTAAAAAAAAAACATAGATGATGATGACTTGGGCCTCAATTAGGAGCATGCAATATCAGTGGCTAGTGAATATTCATGTATTTTGAATGTGAGTGTCGGACCATGGGGACACCTTGCCACTCTTAGATAAGGAGCATTATCTGTATTTGACACCACCAATAAGTGTGTTACCCCAAGTGGTGCAGCAACATGCACAAAATCTTTGAGAGTGTTCTTTCTCTTTTCCTTCAAACTAAGGGCAGTATGGGGAAGCATAAGTTTACAAAGGTCCATTTGTAGCTCTTGGGCACTTTCTCGCTCTCCTTTTCCCATGACTGTGGATTGATCATGTGCGTACGCTTCTTCTTCCTTCCGGTGCGTGCCATTGCAGGACTTCAAAGAGATTAGGGTTTTACTGATATAAGGTCAGTGTTAGGGTTTAAATTGATTCTATACAGTATTTTTCAGACTACACATCTGCAACCCTGTTTGGAAGTTCCACATGTATGGTAGAAATTATGGATTTTAATTTTACAACTACCCATTCCATTTGGTTGAAGATTCCTAAAGCCTTCTCAACGAAACCATTTTGTGTTATATCTTGCAGACACTGCATTCAATGAGACCACATTTCATTATTTCGTACAGTTCACATAACTTCTCTGTAATTCACACATCCACCAGAGCATTTCGAACAATAATATCTAACAAAACTTTTCATTTCATCATGCTTTGAATAGACCGCGGGTATGCTAGAAAAAGGTGGCGGATTTACAACAGGCAAAATGCATATGTTTGAAAGTCTCTAAAGCCTTCATATCAACGAAATCCATTTCATGCATACTCTGCAAACTTTGCAATCCAGAAGACCACGTTTCTTTGAAGGCTGCTGTCAAATAGTTCATTCGCTTTGTGTATTCCTCGATGCTTTGCGCATGTCTACCACGTATTTCCAAGTATAATATTTGATGGAAATCTTCCTTCCATTGTGCTTTGATGCGTGGCCATACCCTGTTGAAAGCTCCCATTTTGCCATGGGCTAGGCATTGGGTGAGAGAATACTGGCGAAGGTCTTGGAATCTGGTATTATACCCGCCAGTCGTATATGTCTCAAAGTTTCTAAGATCTTCTCAACAAATCCGTTTTTGTGAATACCCTGCAAGCATTCATTTTCACGAGACCACATTCTTTGCGGTATTTTGCAAATAGTTGCATCTGGAAATTGTCATCTACAGCAGGGAGTTGTATCTGTTATTAAAGTTTCCAATGCTTTTGTAAAGGAACTAATCTCTGAAAATACTGCAGTTACACTCTTTACAAAACCACCTTTCTTCGCATGTGACTCTTCCACAAGTTGGCATATGGCTGCTATTAAAGATAACTCTTAACACGTCTTGCATGTTTCAATGCCAATTATAACTACCTCTTATTTCTTTAGAGCCCATATTTATTCTTCATATATGAATGGCATGAATTTAGGAGAGTGTGGCCACCTAAATGCCTTCGTTCCCACAAGATTCAAAAGAAATTTCGGGAGATGAACGTGGACAAATGTAACAAGCTTTTACCCAAGTGAATAACTAACTTGAAACCTTGGATGCCATTGTAAATTTATGCCTTTTGGTTCTTCTTGCACTTGTTCGAAGGAGAGTAATATGCCATTTGTTATTTTTAAACAATAAAAATCATTTTTTTTAAACTCCCGACTGCTGCATGCAAAAATTGAACGTGGATTTCTCCAAATTTGTAAAATCACGCCATTGGTAAAAAGGCAAAATGTGTGAACCTAGCCAAACTCACAATTCACGCGAACTTAGTGAAAGACGAAAATTGACGCAAGATTTGCGATGAATAAAAGCCAACACATAGTGGACTTCGCGAAAAACGAAAGTTGATGCGAGCTTAGTATAAAATGAAAGTGGACGCGGAAGATAATATTACTAAGCTGTAAATTTGTCTTGGCATAATATTGCTATTTAAAGCATATAACGTCTTGATAACAAGTTATCGACATTATTGACACAAAAAGTACAAGATTGACTAATTGCAACCAAAAGGATGACTTGGCACAGAGGTTTGATACAAAGTTTAAAATTTGGCAGGTTAGAAACGAGGCCAACAGGTTCGTAGACCTGTTTGTTGTTGGTCTGGTAATGATTGTTGGTTGACTGTCAAATAGGTCTCTACTGAGTATTTTTTTTCTAGTTTTGTGTGACCTAGCCCGATTGAAAGCTTGCTTCTTGTTGATCTCTTTCTCAGATGTCATGTTCATATCTTTTTGTTTTTATACAAGGTTCTAGGCCCTTTCAAAATCCTAGCTTTTACACATCAAAAAAAGTTTAAAGAACATATAGGCCTATTTTGATCATAGTAGCATTACTCCAAATTGAGATTGACTCAACAAACCAAAACTATAAATGCAATTCCATTACTCAGGGTTTAATTGGGAGACTAAAAGCACATAAAAATTCATAAAAATGGGAGAAATTTGATGTTTTTGATATTTCAATCCAAGTAAAGGGAAAAACTCTACTTTTGCTTCCAGCGAAATCCAAAACATTTTTTATGATTTGCTTTTTAGAACCAAAGCAGCTTCAGGGGCAGCAGCCCCTAGCAAGGTCAAGGAGCAATGTCCCTCGTTGGGTCCAAGGCAACACCCCTATCACGATCCCTAATGCGATATAGAGCAAGTCTAGAAGAAAAGAGCCACCAGGACCTTCATAGTGCATGTCATTTTTCAGAATTTATCACTTTTAACCAATGTTTCTCCGAGTTTCCGAGACAGGGGGACAGGGACGGCTAGAATATTCCAAAAATTTGGGGACGGCGAGGGGACAGCTATTATAATATATTTTAATAGAAATATATATTAATAATTTAACATTGAACAATATATACTAATAATTTAACATTGAACGTTTTAGATTTTAACTTTTATGTTAAATGTTAAATTAATAATATTTCCTTTTTCTGTTTTAAACTTTTATGTTTAATAAATAATAAATATTAAAATTATTTCCTAAATATTAAAATAATGCAATAAATAATAAAATCGCCTTATACAAATGGTGTTATTAGATAATAATATTAATATATTTATTATTAATAGAATGGCGTTATTAATTATTAATTTATTAATAAAATTATTAAACTTTAAATGAATTGCGTTATAGAAACTAGGAAATCGGCGTTATTAAATTTTAATATATTATTAATATTAATAAAATGGCCTTATTAAATATTAATATATTAATAGAATCTAACAATCGCGTTATATACATTAGATGGTGTTTAATATATTATACAAGGCATTTAATATATTAATATTATAGAAGCCGTTTAATATATTATAGAAGGCGTTTAAGCAAAATGTAATAATTTTCAAACCAGACGAACCTGGCACTATTCGGAAACCAGACACAAACGCAGCCCTCCACAAAAACCAAACACAGCCCTATTCAACCTCGGCAGAAACCTCACAAAAACCTACAACGAAGCCCTCAAAGACTAAAAACGTTGTGGAAGACTAAAAACGGCGCGGAAGCAACACGGAAGACAAAAGTTAAAACTAATAATATCATACATTTTAGGGTTTTTAGAATGCGTTTTAATTATTAATATTTTCGATTTTTTTCTGATTTTCGTTGACTATTTTTTGTTCGCCCCGGGACTCCACGTCGTCCCTAAAATATAGGGCATTCCCAGGGGGCGTCACCCAAGTCGAGGGGGCGTCCCTAGGACGCCCTCATTTTTCAGCAAATTAGGGGCCGCAGGGGGGCGTCCTATCCCCGTCCCCGCGTCCCCAAGGCATTCTGGCCAAGGGGAACGGGGGGAAAACGGGGGCCGTAACACTACTTTTAACCAACCATCAATAAATCCTTTCAATCACTCGACAATCAATTCACTTGCTAAGATCCTAATTGTTGAAGACAAAATTGACTAAAAATTAGGGTTTTAGCAAGGTATGTAAAAAAAATTTGGGGGCAAAGTCTACAAAGCAAACTTGTGAAAAACTCACAAGTTTCAAGGGAGTCTTAGTTTCTCTGCAAGACTCAGTACATGAGTCTCTTGCAAGTTACTTGTCAACCAATAAAACTAGAGTTCAACAAGAACTCACTAGTTTGCAAACTATGGTTTCCACTAACAATGTAATGACCACCCTGTTGATGTGTTTTTCTTGCACATGCAAACTCGGAATAAAATACTAGGGATTCTATCCTCTCTTGAATAAAGTCTCTCAAATGCTAAACAATGTGATCAATCGAGACAACTCCAAGGTTCCTTATTCGTGTTTTTGCTATGGATAGACTCAGTAGTTGATGTGATTTGATGTGTCACAAAGGGACTCACATAGAATTGTCACCTAACTCCATTCAAACAAGTTACTTCCTCCTTATGAAATGGAACTTCTTAAATTGATTATAAGAAAATGAAAAAAGAGAAAGGGTTGAGAGGATTCTAATCTAAGAACAATAATATAATGAACATGCTATGATAGACAAATTCCTCGTGTAACCGTACTCCGCTTCACCATGATAACCAACAATTACACGAAGCAGGTGCAATCTCCAAAGGTAACTCAATGATTTTCATATTGTAAACCTCCATCCAAACACCCACAACTCGCGCAGTTTGAACGAGCATTCATAATTGAACTTAAGCAAATGTAGTTCAAGCTAACTTTGAACGATGACTTGTTAGCGACAAACCATCAAAAGTATGAACCAAGGAGTTCATCAAATATCTTTAGCATATACATCACATCAATGAACTTTATCTACCCTACTATCTAAGCTTCTTGGAAACGCATCTCCGTCATATTCAAGAACTTGAAACCATGCTAACATTTCAAAGCCACAAGATCACCATGCAAAACAACAACAATGAGCTTGTATTACTTTTGAAATGTGTGATTACAACAATCTCATGTCTCTCTTCATGACTTTGAAGAGTTCCCTCTCTACTCTGCTCCTACTTGATTTCTACTTCTAATCTCTAATCTCCCCTATATTGTCCCTTACAAATGAGAAGAATGAGCCTTTTATAGACTCTAGAAATTACATGAAGGGCCAGGATTGATTTGACAATCAACGGCCGAGATCAAGACAACAAGGCAGTTTGTTACAAAATTTGCTATTTTTAGAACATGAAAGAGGCAATGAAGGCACGTTTCCCAATGTGATAAGCATCTTTATGGTGGGCCCTCTTGAATAAATGACATGGCAGAATTCGATTGGCCTGATGATGTGTACGTGCCACCTCAACATCTTCAAACGAACTAGTTTGGTTCACCTCATGTTCACTTAGAATATTTTCTTCTTGTTGTCTTGATGTAACTCATGGATCGCTTTGATGATCACGCTCATCTCTCATCTTGTGATGCTGTTCTTGCAGTCCTCTGGACTCTTGGAGTGTTGAGGTGGAAGATGTTTTGTGCGTGACTTCTTGCATATGATGGATGCACATGAAATAGACAACTCTGGATGATGACTCTTTCTCATGCGTGGCGTAAGATGAACTTGATGTAAGAGCTATCCTCCATGTGGTGATGATGACAAACTTGAGCAACTTTCCTTCACCTTCCAAACTTCTCATGTATGAGCTTTCGCCATTCACCTCCTTGGATCCTCCATCACCTACAAGAAGAAACACATCAAATTAAGACTCAATATAAAGGATTTTCAACAACAAATTACATTCACCTTATGCATGTGGAATCAAAAAATGACATTTCAAAACATACCCTTTCGCGTGAAATCCATGCCTAAGTCTCTAGAGTGCCTATGTTGGGCAGATTTGGAGGGTGTGTGTGAAGTGTGTGTTGTGGACAAGACCTTGTCCGGATGAAGGGCTCAAGGCCGCCTAGCATGGATGGGTTTGAGGGAGGTGTGAGGATATTTCATGACTTAGACAATTTTGGCTTGGTTTTGACAAATTAAGAGCTCCTTCTCTTGCTTCCTTGATAATTTAACCTCCTTGCATGAGATAAACAACCTTGGGAAGAAGGACGAACTTGAATAGAGTGCATGGAGTGAATGATGTGGAGAACATGCACGATAGTGGAAGTCACTTGACAAGGCGGGTTTGGAGGTGATAGGTGGAGGATGTCATGTGAATGACATGATGTTATCCGAGTGAATGGTCCAAGACACAGTCCATGGGCACCTCTTGAGGCCACCCAAGTAGGGCGGGTTTAGAGGTGACCCTTGGACTACTCCTCATAATGCCTTAAAAGACATTCAAACCTATCAAATCTTCATGATCTCCTTGCACTTTAACTCAAAATATTGCAAACTTGATAGGTCTTCTCCCTAAGCGGGTTTGAGGGTGGTGTCTAGAGAGTGTGATGTGGAGGAGGTGAAGTTGTCCAAGTGTAGAGCTCAAGGCCACCTAGCATGGGCGGCTTGGAAGGTAGGGTGTGGATTCTTTCACTTAAGATTCATTCCTCTCCTCATGAAGATCTCTCTCTCCAACTTCCTTAAGACTTAGTCAATTTTTCAAACTTCCCTCTCTTTGAATGATCCTCTCAAGGATGTGAAGCATCATGATGAGTTAGAGAGTCAAGATAGAGTAGTTGCAATGCTTTGACACCAAACTCCAGACTTACCTCTCTAGGCCGCCCAAGTAGGGCGGGTTTGAGAGTAGGTCGTGGATTTTCAACACTTAGAATCCTCTTACTCCTTCAACTTGACTATCTCATCCTTGTGTCATTTTGATCATACTTATCAAACAAACTTTGCAATTTATGTTGTTCTTCACCTTGGGCGGCTTTGGAGTAAGTGTTTGGAGTGCTTCATGTGTCAGGTGATACAAACCACAAGGACCTCTTGAGGCCGCCCAACTAGGGCGAGTTTGAGAGTAGGTCTTGGACTTCAACTTAAAACTCACTTGATGCTTTCAAAACCTTCAAGTTTCCATCAAAACTTCTTCACCTTCTAATGCTTTGTTCTTGAGACACTTCAAAAACTTGATCACTTTCTCTTAGGGCGGGATTGTAAGTACTGTCTGGAGAGTGTCATGGGGTGGTGAAGACATCATCCATGTCTACATGCCAAAGCCGCTCAGATAGGGCGGGTTGAGGAGTGACACTTGGAATGTAGCTTTGACTTCACTCAAACTAATAAACCTTACTTACAAGTCATCATATCTCAGTGTTTTGTGCATAAAAAACCTCAATACTTAACCACTTTTCTCCTAGGGCGGTTTTGAGGACAGTGTCTGGAGTGTTTCATGTAGCAGGAGATACAATCCATGAGGACCTCTTGAGGCCACCCAGGTAGGGCGGGTTTGGAGGTGACCCATGGAATTTAACTTGAAACTTGTTTAACCTCTTCATACTTGTAAACTTTTACCTCACATCCTAAAGCTTTGCACTTGAAACACTTTATAAACTTGATTACTTTCCTTAGGCGAGTTAGAGAGTGATGTCTGGAGAGTGTCACCTAGTGGAGACATCATCCATAAACACCCTGTGAAGCCGCCCAACTGGGCGGGTTGGGATACCACCCTTGGATTTTGTCTTGAACTCACTCAAAATCTCTTCTAAACTTTGAAAATTCTCTCCCTAAGGCGGATTTGGAGGCAGTGTGTGGAGAAAGTGCATGATCACAACCTTGAATCCAAGACCCCATGCCAAGGCCGCCCAGGTAGGGTGGGTTTAGAAGGTGTGCTTGGAATGCAAGTCTTGTCGCCATATTGGAAATGTCCTAAATGGAAGTATATTGAAAATATGTTTAAGTATAAGAATTCTTCTACTTTAAATATTTATCAATATACTTCCAAGATGTTTGAGATGGGTTTCGGATCCATAGGATTTAACATGCAAATTCTAGATTTTGGAGGATCCACCAGATTTCAAACTTTGCCAATTTTCAGGATTTCAGGACATCAAGCTTAGTGATCTTTCATCATTCTTTCCAATTAATTCATCCTTGTTGGGAGGAGTTTTAAGTAATGCTTGGTTTGGAGATGATGCATGGAATGTTGCTTGTAATCTACTTAACGTCCCTCCAACTTGCAAACCTTGCTTGAAATTCATCATTTCTCAGTGCCTTGTGCTTGAAAACCTTCTAAACTTAACCATTTTCTCCTAGGGTGGATTTGAGGGTTCCATCTGGACAAATGCATGTGCAGGAGGCTGAGTCCATGACCTCATGCCAAGGCCGCCCAGGTAGGGCGGGTTTCGAGGTGAGGCATGGAAGTTTCATCAAAATCTTAGTTTTAGACTCCATCATCACTCCCTAACTCCCTTCAATCGGCAAAAGCGCGTGAAAATATCCTAACTTTCCCTGGGCGGGTTTGAGGGTGTTGTCTGGACAAGCTCTCCTGATGGTGAAGACACTGTCCAAGAGGACCTTGTGAGGCCGCCCAGTCTGGGCGGGTTTGGACATGGAGTGAGGAATTTCTTGCCTTAGTCAAATTTTGGATTTCTTGAATGGAAGTATATTGAAAATATGTTTAAGTCAGATATTGAGTTTCTTATACTTTAAATATTTATCAATATACTTCCAAGATGTTTGAGATAGGCCCTGGATCCTTAGGATTTAACATGCAGATTCTAGATTTCTGAGGATCCACCAGATTTCAGACTTAAGTCATTTTTTTAGGATTTTCAGGATATCAGACTTGTCATTTTCAAGGTCTCAGACATGCATCCAGATGAAAGCATATAGACCTCTTGGCAAGAAACTGTTGAGACTTGGATACACAACCAAACCTACAAGCTCAGAGGAAAACTAAACCCAAAAGCGAAACAAAGAAAGCATGAAAAAAGAGGGGGTCCCCATTTGCAATGGGGCGATGTGTGATTACATCACAACATCTAGCGCCAATCCGAATAAATGTTCTTGAACATTTCAAAGATAAAAACTAAATCCAAACCCAAAAACTTCGAATAATTAGCCCTAATTCCATCACTTAGTTGGGACATATACTCGAAAGGGAAAAGAGCGATGAATTGGGTTAAGACACTTCATCCTTTGATTACCACCGTGTGTGCAGCGTTCAACAAACATTGATTCTCCCAAGTATTCCAATGATAAACAAGAATCAACGAATTGAAACCTTCTATGTACACCCACATGTTAGGTTGAACAAACATGAATACATGATCAAAAAATCGGAATCAAAAGCTTAGTACAACCATTCATAATTCAAAGACCCAAGTGTGTGCAATTGCATTCATTTCCGTCCCTTAGAAGCTAAGATCATTCGAGTTCACTTGTCTTAAGCTAGGTAAGTTCATGGGCGGCGGACGAATGAAGGATATATATATACATACGGGCTAAATGGCTAGTGATGATATGAAATGGAAATGGTAATTGTAATGGAAATGACAGGATAGATAGGTGGAATGAAACAGTGTCTCTACGCATGACGCCTGTTTGCCAGGTTTTCATCATGGTACTTATCCAAGGCGCCACCAGAGGTGGTTTTCACCTGTGGACGAAAGGATTTCTCTTTACTTTTTTTTTTTTAAATTCTTTTTTTCTTTTTTTTCTTTTTTTTCTTTTTTTCTTTCTCTTTTTTTTTTTTTAAAAAAAACTTTTTTTGAATTTATAAGATGACAATTACACATGGCGCCTGTTTGCCGGGTTTTCACCATGGTAATGGATAGGAGGAACTCAAGTGTCTAGTTCCGTGAAAAAACAACAATCCATACAAAAACCATGTTGAGTCAATATGTTCACTAATGTTGGCAGGAAATGACAAACATGATATGAACTAATGGACGGGAATATAGACGGAAATAGTGGACTATGATGTGGATTATGCATAACACGTAGATGGAAAATGCATCCAAAACATAGATTAGGCGAATGGTGGGATATGCAAGTTAGCGGGAAATGAAGTGGAAACGGATGGTATGTAGTGGAATGAACAAAACGGAAGGGACATACCGAACTAAACTTCGAAGCTTGCAAGTGGAAGGGAGTGATGATTAGTGAATGTATGAAGCAAAAACTTCATGACCCACACGAACTTAGAATGTTCTTTTGATTTCGTTTCGTGGTATGAAGTGATAGGTGGAATGGAAATGGAATGGGATGAGGTGAATGGAAATGGATTCTTCGGATGCGGAAGCCTCTTTGAATTCGGCTTCTTAGACTTAAATTTTTTGAATCCTTTTGTTTTGACCTTTTCTTTTGGAAGGATGGAATGAAATAGCCTTTGAATGTGCTTTGCTTTGATTTCTAGCATTCGTACTAAGGCATAAAGATCTTAAGATTTTCAGGAATTTCTTTGTTTCATGGGTAAAGGCATCCAAATATCTATTTTATGGAATTATGGAAAGGGTGGAGGAATTGCAAGCTTCTTGTTCAGACGACACTTACATTCATTCATCATGATTAGGAAACGGGTGGAGGAATGAACATGGGTATATGAGTTAGGCAAATGGAAGTAAGATGGATGGTGGAAGGTGTGTGTGTGTGTGTGTGCTTTTGGAATTTGCATAATAATGGAGGTGAAGTGGATACGCATGTAATGGGTGGATGATGGAAAACAATGTATTTAGGCGGAACGGATGAGAATACCAACATCTTGACCTTGCTTTCTGTGTAGTGGCCAAGGTTATATGAATGGATATCGACATGGATGGACTTCAAATACCTTGTTCATAGAGGACTCAAACCTTTATCCTGATGACTCATTACTGGGAGTTTGAGGCGAAAAACAGGATTATATGGAGGATTCGGACATTAGACTTGAGTTCATTATTTGATGGAACGAGTGAAATGGATGGAGGCTTTTATTGCGTACATGAAGTGGCATGGCGGAGCGAATGGAATGAGTGGATGGAGGTATGGAGAAATGCATACAATGGAATGGAGTGAAACCATGAACCACCTTAAGATTTTTCACTGAATTCAAGCTCACCAAGACTCACTTAGAACTTTGGGACTATTAAGATGTGTAAAATTATGAGGCCTCTAAATACTTCAAGTCCTGCTAAACAATGGATTCTTCTTCCCATGATTCAAGCAGTCACATTGTTCAATACTAACCATGGAGTCCACCATAAACTTCCAATTCATGACTCAAGTTTCTCAAAAGAAGACTAGGAGATATCAATAATTCAATAGAAAAACATGTGTAATCGCAAGATATCAGTGTCAAGACACAATTCATAATTCCTTTCCGAGTCAAGTACAAATCCTAACCTTGTGAAAGAGTTAGAGAAAATCATCCTTAGATTCTAAAAACTTTCATTAATATTTATCAAAGAAATGTACTTAAACATATACCAGATTATGTTTCTTGAAATTTCATCACCTTTTCACAACCTGGGAACCCCGTAAAGCGAACGTACAACTAAACAACCACTATTCTACGAAAAGCAAAATCTAAACTAAGGCAAGCAAGCGAGCATAACAAACTGAACTAAAGAAAAAAAAGAAAAGAAAACTATGTACAAAGAGCGGACAAGACTCAAAAGACCTAAGTATATACATGATCTAGCATGATTTCTCAAAATGAACAAGAGTAGCAATGTGCAAGTGACAGTTCGAAGTTTTGCTAATTTATCTTTGAATTCAAAAAAAACATCTTGCACGATATGATTCTCATATTCAGACAAAATCTCACACAAGATTATCAATTGTGGCAGTTCATCAGGACCATGATTTATCCACACACAAGTTGTATTTCCTAAATTTCCATAGTTAAATTCATATTCTTCAAATTCACAACTTGGAAATTCATAATCATCAAATTCAAAATCTTTCCAATCAATAGCAGGGAAAGATACAACCTGGTGTTCTTCACCTTTGAATGGATATTTATGCTCGTCGCCTACCAGCATGTTCGGAGGTCGAAGTTGGTGGTGGATCATCCCACTTGCATCCGCAACATGCAAATCATCATTATGATCAATAGTGGGCATATCAAGATGTGAAGGTGAAAACAATTGAATTTCAAAAGCATGGAACATTTCAGCTGTAAGTTCGTCGTAGATCTTCAATAAAGGGCCTAGCACCAACTCGAACTGCTTCGCGTAGTTGACCTCCATTTTATCAGCTTGTTCTTCTTCTAATGACTTTGGCTGTAATTCTTGTTGTACTTCATTAATAAAAGCGTTGAGCGCCCCTCTGAATTGCTCTTCATTGTTGGGCTTGTGTATGATGGCTTGCAACATATCTTCATGATCACCCTCCTTTTCAAGGATTCTTAAAATTTCTTGCAATTCATTCCCAATGATTTGCTCTAATACCATGAATGAATGAATGGCAAGGAATTCTTCTTCTTGCAATGCACTTGAATTATTTTCTTCTTCGCTTGATGTATCCACGCCTTGATCTTTACTTATAATCATTTGAATGTTCTTTGTCTCCTTCTGAATCTCTTCAACATGCTTTTCCTGTCGTTGAACAAGGCCTGTGATTCCATCTTCTTGTGCTTGAAAACCTTCTAAACTTAACCATTTTCTCCTAGGGCGATTTGAGGGTTCTGTCTGGACAAATGCATGTGCAGGAGGTTGAGTCCATGACCTCATGCCAAGGCCGCCCAGGTAGGGCGGGTTTCGAGGTGAGGCATGGAAGTTTCATCAAAATCTTAGTTTTAGACTCCATCATCACTCCCTAACTCCCTTCAATCGGCAAAAGCTCGTGAAAATATCCTAACTTTCCCTAGGCGGGTTTGAGGGTGTTGTCTGGACAAGCTCTCCTGATGGTGAAGACACTATCCAAGAGGATCTTGTGAGGCCGCCCAGTCTGGGCGGGTTTGGACACAGAGTGAGGAATTTCTTGCCTTAGTCAAATTTTGGATTTCCTGAATGGAAGTATATTGAAAATATGTTAAGTATAAGTCAGATATTGAGTTTCTTATTCTTTAAATATTTATCAATATACTTCCAGGATGTTTGAGATAGGTCCTGGATCCATAGGATTTAGCATGCAAATTCTAGATTTCTGAGGATCCACCAGATTTCAGACTTAGTCATTTTTTCAGGATTTTCAAGATATCAAACTTAGTCATTTTCAAGGTCTCAGACATGCATCCGGATGAAAGCATATAGAACTCTTGGCAAGAAACTGTTGAGACTGAGATACACAACCAAACCTACAAGCTCAGAGGAAAACTAAACCCAAAAGCGAAACAAAGAAAGCAAGAAAAAAGAGGGGGTCCCCATTTGCAATGGGGCAATGTGTGATTACATCACAACACACCCTAGTTTTTTTTTCAAAATATACTAACTGAAATTGATTGCACGAACAGTTCTGATACACCTTTTGATCACCCAGATCCCAAAGAGGGCAAGGTGAGAACATACAGCGGTCTCAGCAACAACAATAATTATACTAGTGCATAAACAACCACATAGATTGGCGGTGAACCGACCAATGTCACATTCAAGCTTCATTCTAGCTGATTGACATAAAATTTCTATTTGCTGTACAAAATCAGATATATACAAAACTCAGTAATTGTCAAATTGCACAAGGAAAGATGTTTACCATTGCTTGCATGCTGGTAGAAGATCATAGCCTATTGACAAGCTGTACAATACACTGAAGCAAGTCTGAACTGCATATAATCTTGCTGTCCTCACTATAACATACTCAGAAAACCAATAAACTACTGCCCAGCACTAAAAGTCAGTTCTGTACCTTGCTGGTACAGCAAGTACAGCACTCAGAAAACAACTAATATGCCCAAGACTCCAAGATTCCATAGAAATAACTCAGAAATCCTTATACAAAGTCTATTTCCAAGCTAGACATTCATTTTGGAGGAGTTAAACATCACCAATAGGCAGCGATTGAATTACCACAGGCCCACGTTCACCTTTCACCATGTACGGTTGTACCAGATTGTACGGCATCCATTTTGACAACCTTGGACTCTGGTTTGGTTCTCTTTTGACGACTAATTTCTGATTGGCTGAGTGGTCACCACCAGATAACAAATAGGACACCACCTCTAAGGCTTCCTGCATTCCCACACTCCAAAGGTATGGCAAGCAATCTGTACGGCGCCCATGTGGAGATGGTACAACTTGTTCTTTTTGGGCAATGTGTGCAGATTAAACTCCAAAATTGCTTTGAACCCGGTCGCCTAGGGTATTAATGAATTATGAAGGCATTTAATCTCCATTCCGAGAAGAATCCATGTCAGGGCGAATGGATATGTACGGCAGCTCCAAGAGGAATAGTATGGCACAAGTGGAAATAGAACACTTCAAAACTCTCACAACAGAGATGAAGATCACACCAAAACAATTACTAAATCACACCACACCATAGAAATCTGCTCTCAAACATTTATTATCAAAACTATTTCAGAAAACATCAAAACCAAAGAACTCCATGACTGCGCACAGGTGATCCTCTAAATGAAAACCACTCCTAGCTGACTAGGGTAGATGTTTCATTACTGAAACCAGCAAATTGATGGGTTAAACAACCCTAGATGAATTCAAGCTAAACAGCCCTGGTTCGTGGAAGAAAACTTCATATTCATATCTGCATAATCTCCATGAGCGTTCAACTCTTCCTTAAATAATTGCTTTCCCATGCATGCCCAAATAATAAAATATATTATAAGGTATTATGGGCTTTTAATGCACATTTATTTCCACTAAGTGAGCGCTCCCTTAAAGTAATAAAATATTACTTATTTTCCCAACGCTCAACCATCATAAACTCACTTTTAAAATAATATAAGTTGCTAACTTATAATACGAAAATAAACCAAGGCAATTTTATAAATCATTCTTATAACTCCCAAGTGAGCGCCACAATTAAAACATTAACTTATATTCCCATGCACTCAATAAAACATTTATATCCACCTTATAATTAATATTACACTAAGTCACTAATACTAGTTCCAAACCTTAGGCAACTCTAGTGAAATATTAATTAAACTGTCGAAAAATAGCCACAAGCTATGGAAAGCATAGAAATGCATTGATCAAACAATTCTGACCATACCAAAGTGTAGTAGAAGACTTGGGACGAAAATCGAAGGCTGTTGGGTGACTGTCTAAAAATAGTATGTTTCTCCAAGAAAGTTGGAGTGCAACCGAGAGGTCGGAATTGAATTCTGAAAGCATCAATGAACTCCAAATGATTAGCCAAACTAAAAACCACAAACAACTGCCACGGCCATTCCAAGAACGTTGGAGTTCTCTCGAACATGTTGAATAGCCTCCCGAAGACTAGGAACAAGCATAACGCGCACAAAAAGTCTGTGCCAAAAAGGGGACGTTACAAACAACAACAAGGTGAAGAATGACCTCATGAAGGCCCTCAAGAAAATGTATGGTGAAGAGGAAGATTAATTACTCAAAACTAAGTGGACCAAATTTTGAACTCAATGGATACATGAGTTCAACAAAGAGTGGCAGACATACTTTGGCACAAGACAAGCTAGTCAGTAGTTGGCAATAGTATGGACCTCCAGAATTGTTGTGTAGACATGTCATTCACCTCCTCATTGTTTTCTAGTTTCTTTGCTGCTGAGAGGAACCAGTCCATAAATTGCTTTATCCACCCTATTAAGAGGAAGAGACTTACTCTAGGACAGAGCAAAAAAGATTGTATTTATACACAATGCCTTGCATCTCATTCGCAAGAAGAGTCCAACAACATAGTGGGATGTGGATCTTAAGAAGCCACAACAGGTTGATAATGACCCAAATGTGTGACCAGACCTAGTTGGGGCCCCAATGCAAAATCCAATTGAATCTAGCAGTTATAATTATATGTGGTTTTCGAGATTCCCATTAGATAACGACTCCAATTTCTAAGCTAGTCAAGGAATGGTGTCTTTGATTTCTATCAAATGATAAATTCAATTTCTAAGTTTTCTCCTCGATCTAGCAATGCATATCTTGTTTTGGCATTTTGGCATTTTGTCATTTTGATGTTGTCACTTGTGATTTGTAGTTTGTTTCTACTTTGTAACTTTGATTGATAGAAATAAAATTTAAAAATCATATTATGTCATTATGATTATCAAATGGATTATTGGATCTAAAGAAGCAAAACTTGCAAAAAATTTGTTATAAATTGCAAGATATGTTCCACCAGGTTTCTGGGACAAGGACAACAGTGGACAAGGGGACATGTTTCCAGGACGACAAGGATGGGAGGCCATTTTCTGGGGGACGGTAATTTTAAAAATATAGGAAATTTCAAAAATTCATATGATACGGCATTCACCATATTCATTATATAACCATATTACGAAACATTAGAGCTGAATTGAGAATTCACAAGAGTTGAGTTACGAATTATTTCAATGTCTTATGCTTTGAGTTTTCATTATCAATGTGCACATACAACAAAATGAAAAGGCCAAAAGGCTACAACTACAAAATGACAACATTTAGACAACTAGATCTGCTATTGCTATGCCTCTAGCTCATCTTCACCTAAATCAAAATCAAAGTCTAAAGCTGTGTCACTAGCAATATGAGGGACTGCCCCATTCAGTGGAACCCCAACCAATCCCTCATGTCCCTCCTCATCAATCTATGTGGCATCTTTTGGATCAACATCCCATTGTGCAGCTGGAATCTATCAATACTCAAGAATTTGTCAATAATAAAGTCTTAAGGCACTATGTATGGCCACCAACTTCTCTACTCATTGAAAGGTAACTAAAAGAAGCTTTATGTGGACCAATTCCTCTCTACAACAAAACAACTAGCAACCTCTGAAAGGAGCTGAGTGGCAAGCATCCACAATTCGATGCATCCTTGCCATGCCATGTCCACCATCCAATAGGGTAAGTTTGAGCTAATGTAACCCTATATAACCTCGCCTCTAGTTTGCTAAATGTTGAACCCCAAAGATTGACAAAGGCAAGCCACTGCATTCAAAGTAAAGTTGCCTCCTCATTGCTACGCATCTGTGAAAGGGCCTTCATCAGCCCTTCTTTCACTTCTTCATCGTTAGGAGACACTCTCCCAGGCCTTACTACATACCATTTGGGATTTAGAGCATAAGCTACCATATGAAGTGGGGTGTTCATAGTGTTCTGCCATCATGTCATAATGGGCCTAATATGTTCCTCATATAATCCCAAATCAAGATCCCTACTATGAATTGTTTGCTTCATCTGCCCATGCATTCTCTCAAATGTCTTGTAAAGCTCTTCAAGACTAGAAGAGTTTGTATCAACATATCTAATGAACAGCACAACAAGATGAAGGAGCAAATATGTCTACAAACAAAAAAAATCAAAAAGAATAAGACTTGTATCAGGTGAAGCATTTGATTGATCTTGTCCCTAGCAAACCACTATCAAACAAGACACTATACAAGAGGTCAATGCAAGAGAATAATGAGATCAAACAACTTCAAGAATTGATTCAAAAAGGCCACATTCAACCAAGTGTCTCGCCTTATGGAATACTAATTGTACTAGCCAAAAAGAAGGATAAGACGTGGCAACTCTGCATTGACTATCATGCGCTGAACAATATCACTATCAAGAACAAGCATTCAATCCCTCAAATTGATGACCTCTTAGACCAACTCAAAGGAGCAAAAATTTCACAAAATTGATCTAAAATCAAGGTATCTTCCTCTTGAACCAGCTAAAATCTAGAAGGCTACCTTCATGTCCAAGGAAGACTTGTTCAAGTGGTTGGTCCTTTGGTCTAATCAATGCACTTGCCACTTTCATGTGGACGATGAATGATGTATTCACCTTTCAATATTCTTTTGTGGTAGTCTACTTAGATGACATCTTCATCTTTAGTAGGACTTGGGAAGAGCACCTACAACATATCCAACAAGTTCTTTCAACCCTATAGTGGCATCTATTTGCCAATTGAGATAAGTGCTCTTTTTGAATGGAGAGAATCCATTACCTTAACTACATTCACGGCAAAGATGGTGTATGTGTTAACCTGGAGAAGATCCGAGTTCTCAAAGATTGGGTGGCCCCGAAAACTCTCAAAGATCTCAAGAGCTTCTTGGGCCTAGGCAACTAAACCATGTATTTTCTCACATTGCACAGCCTCTAAACTAGGCAATGAAAGGGGGGCCATAGAAAAGTTTGTGGAAAAAAACACAACATGCATTCTCACTATCGAAGCAAGGCTATGTTTGGCACCAATTCCGTTCTAACTAATCTACAGTTATGCTTTGAGATCAAGACTAATGCCTTAGGGTATGCCTTGGGAGCGGTTCTCACTCAATATGGCCATCATGTTGCGTACCACAATAAGACTTTTTTAGACGTAGTGGGTAGGTACCCAAAATACAACAAAGAGCTTTACGATATTGTCCAGGCCTACAAGTAATGGAAGCATTATATAATAGGAAAGGAGATCATCTTCCACACAAATCAAAAGCCTCTACAATTAATGTTGTTAGGAAAGGTGTCTCAACCTTGCATCCTAATGTTAAGACGAAAAAATACATTTTTCAGGCTATTGAGCACAAAAATGTAATTTTTAGGGCTCTAGAGGTTGATTTTGGCCCGGAAAAAAGGTCGAAACAGACCTTAACCAAAGCAAGTCGGTTACAACGACATGCATCTCTTCGAGATCTTTGATTTTAAAAAAAAGGATGGGGGGGGAGGCAATCTGCTTCCCGGATCAAAAGTTATGGCCTCCAGAAGTTAGGCCTCCCACATTAGAAATGTAAGAGCATCTATGACACATAAGAGAGTTGTAAGAGGGAGTTACACTTGTTGACCAACTTATGACACGTCATAAGGCATCTTTGAATGAAGATAATGGAGCCAAAATGGAGCGCCCATGTTGATGAGTGGATTATGAGGAGCTTATAGCAAGTGGAAAGAATGTGCTATTTTTAGTCTAGGGACTCGTCTTGGGATTTGGGCGTTGGATTTTGCCTAGTGAATTGGGTGCCGCATTTTGGGTAGTTTCAGCTCATGGTTTCCTAATTACCATTTGATGGTTTCGTGTATTGCTTCTCCTACTTATTGAGTGCTTGAGATGGAGGTTTATGTGAGTTTTGTGTGTACTATTATGTTGCCAAAACTACTCCAAATCTCTTGTTGGCAATACTCCTATAAAGGCTTAGACTCTACAAGTGTAATGTAACCATTGATTACTAAATAATACATTGTTGCTTTTGAGTGTGGGGTTTTTCTCCCGAAAGGATTTTCCCTGTGTAAATCATTGTGTTATGGTATATTGCCTTTCTGTTTATTTACTTGTAACTATATGATCAATTTAATTTTTGCACATACCTCCTTTCACAGATTAGTGTAGGAAGTGTTTTCTGCACCTCTACTTCCTTTCAAATTCAAACTTAAGGCAAACTATAGAATGACTACCATTTAAGGTGGTTTACATATCTCCAATAGTTCCACATGAACATCTGACACAAGAAAGTAAGCACCAACAAAATTGGTTGTTTGAGCTAGCCTCCAATTGGTGTCATGACAACAGTCCTAGATTCATGTAAGCATGAGATATCAAAATGGCCCCAACTATATCTCAAAGATCCTAACTTTTCTAACATGTACCAAAAACTGGTTGCTGGGTGACAAGTTTTTTAGTACCACTTGGAGAATGGACTCCTATGCCACATGGCGCACATACGTGTTCCTATTGAGAAGCGTCAAAAGAGGATATGGGAAGCTCACCACAATGGAGTTGCAAGTCACTTTGGAATAGAAAAGATAGTGATAGTTTTGCAAAAGTTATTCTAAGCCAAACTTACATCATGATGTTGTATACATCATATCGTGCACGACCTATACCATTGCAATGTCGACCAATCAAAAGCTGGGCCTATACACACCCTTGTCGAATTCTTGACTAGCCTTAGCAATCTGTTTAAACTTTATATGGATTTCATGTTGGGTCTCCCAGTGACAAAACATGGACATGATTGTGTACATGTGGTTGACAAGTTCTTGAAGATGGTTGTTTTGATGCCCTACAAGAAAGGGGTTACCACAAGAGACATTGTAAAGATGTTCTTTAAGAATGTATGGTTCAATTTTGGCCTACCATAAACCATTGTGTCAAACAAGGACAATGATGGATGCAAAACTGACAAGTTCCACTACATTCCATCCACAAACAGAGTTTGTCAATTGCATGATTGTGAACATTCTCCAATTGTATCACTCAAAGCATCCTCACACATGGGATGAGGGCTTGCCCTATGTCCAACATAGCTACAATCAAGTTCTTCATGGCTCCACTAGACATAGTCTATTTCAGGTTTGTCTTGGGTTCCAACCCTTAGTACCCATTTGTATAGCTTTGTTTGTTGTGTTAGGTGAGGCATCACCACATTTAGAGAATGAATTGGATAAAGCTACTAGATTTATCAAAAGAATTTGACACATTCAGCAACAAGTTCATGAGACCTTGCAGTAAACCACTAAAAACTACAAATAATGGCATAACCAGTGTCATGTCCCTCATCAGTTATAGGTGGGAGAAAAGGTACGGTTGCACCTTCATAAAAGAGAGGCTTCAAGGCCCAATCAATCTTAAATTAATTTTTGATGGTTCCTCAAAAGGAAACCCAGGCATGGCTGGTGCGGGGTTTGTGATAAGGGATGTTGCATGGAGAAATGTTGATGGGAGGATCTATGCATTTAGACATCAAAACCAACAATGAGGCAGAATGGGAAGCACTTCTTGCAGGAATAAAAGCAGCATATGTGGCAGATTACAGGAAGCTTGAGATAGAAGGTGACTCCAAAATAGTGATTGAAGCAGTAAAAAAGAAATTCAGTCCCAATTGGAGGATTTGGTCATATCTTGAAGATATACTTATATGGATCCACAAATTTGAATACACTTCCTTTGAGCACTGCTATAGCGAACAGAATTCTGTTGCAGATTACCTTGAGAATCAAGGAGTGCTTCACTGAATTCTCCTCCTTGGAAAGTAATAATGTGGGAGATTGGGGGAGCCTAAATGATTGCATAATGTTAGATCACCTCTCCTAATATCTTTTATGATATACTTACGATAGGGTGTTAAGAGGAAGGGTGGCTTATTTGGGTCTCTCTTTGTGGCATCATTATGGTGTATAGAACTGTCTCTATGGGTGTTTAAGTCAGTTTAATGATGGTGTTGTATACAAGTATATGAACATGCCTCTAGAAGATTCTAGGCAATTGTAAAAGGGTGCTGTTAGGACTTAAGTGCAGTATGCAGTTCTACAAATGGTGTTTAACAGAGATTTGGTGCATAGGGGTGTGGGCTTTGCAGTATGCAGATCTGTTTGGTGTTTGTTGGTTAAGTGTGGGTCTTCTGATAATGGCAAGCTCTAGAGCAAGGGCCCATAGGGACCTGCTCAGAAAAGGGCATGTTTCAGATTTTAGGTTAAAAAAGATTTGTCGTTGTGTCATGTCCCGATATTAAGACATTGTTTAAAAATTAAAGATTTAAACATTATGATAGACGAGAAATCACTTTGATAATAATCATGCATATTATACAACAATATTAGATAATATAATATATATCTATACGTAAAATAATAAATATAATTACAATTATAATATTATCAATTTTGATTAAGATATAATATATAAATATAAATATTAATTAAATTATATAATTATAATTACTGATATAAATATAAAATAAATATTAATACCATTATATAGAAGGGCCGATTCCCCTCTAAGGGGTCAGATGCTTAACAAAGGAAAGAATTATTATAAATAGCGGAGGATACACAAACCAAGACAAGGTAATTACAATTTCATATGAGACAAAAATTAAAGACAAACCATCGAATTATTCAGGAGGTGACGGTGGAAAGATTAAAGTAATATCTTTAGCGATTACCATGAAACAAATTCTTAGTCAGCGTAGTAGATAATGAAGATCCCATATAGAGAAGCGTCAGTTAAGAGAAGGCAATCCCAGTAGGATATAAAAGAATCATTAATAAAGTCTCAGGTATTGGTGGCGATCAGGAGATTAATCTCTAAAGCAGGCATCTCATCAGCATTCAGCACGGACCAATCAGACAATCATCAACATCTTATCATATGATCATTAACAATCTCATCATGGATCTCAATCACAAACAATAATATTAGCACTGATCAAGAGGAATACATTTAGACAGCAACCTATTATCAAACACAGTATTATAAGGCAAGGTAAATCCCTTTACTTAGTTTAATATTTATGTCTTCATCCGTCATATATCATATCTGCAGATGATCGTTCCCATCCTGTTATATATGTAATTCATGACTGTCTGATATGGCACATTAACATAGGCCCAAATCAGGGGTATGGAACCCAGTCTGATATGCTGGCAGCTGGGTGGGAAAATACTATATCGTTTGTCTTTGGCAATATCACTGTTCTTCATAGACTTATTGTATTGACTAAGATGATTATGTTTGACATGTGTTAGATAAGCCAAACTAAATTCTGTGCTATATTTCTGTAGATCATAATGTAGGATTGGACTCTATTTCTGTAGATCATGATGTGTATTGGATTATATTTCTCTGTATATGCTGAACTGTGTTTATAATGACTGCATAGCAAATTCTAATGCCTTTTTCCCTGTTCTTTGGAATACACCATGTTGTAAATCATTGTATGATTCCATCAAATAATGAAGGCAAATTGGTATCTGTTCTGAATTATATGAAACTGCATGTATTGCATTTTATGAATCCAACCAGGAGAGGGAATGCATAGACCTTAGTAGATTGCCTATAAACCCCATCTAGGTTCCGTCTCCATAGGCCCAAGATCAAGTTCGGGCATTATGCCCCCGTAGACCTGAGTCAAGGGTTTGGATCATGGAGGGATGGGGGTCCCACATTGGAACATGCCCCCATAGGCCCGAGACGAGGGATTGGGCAAAAGGACCAGCCCCCATAGGCCCGAGTCAAGGGTTCGGGCAATAGGACTGTGGTAGGCCTTAGGCTACTAAGGGCTTATGTGTTTACCTCCCCCGGCATGATGAATGTTTTCCTTTTACCTATGTGTTTCAAAATGCAAGTATGATTGTGTTGGACTAATGAATACTAGATATTAAACTAACATGTAGTAATATGGACTTGAATGTATATGATGCTGCAGGTACTAGTTCAAAGAACGAGTGATTTAGCAACTGAAGAGAAGAAACTCAAAAAATCTAATCCTCAAGCGAATCCTAGGGCAAACCGGCTAAGGGACATTACACGTTGTCCTAATGTGCAGGTTCTAAACTTGGTTAAAGATATACTCAGCCCTGATGGGATGGAACTCACTGGTTTAAAAAGGTCATGAGCTATGTTATTAGCAGATTTTCACAACAAAATGGATGCGAAAATCAGGGATGCCAAGGTGTGTCATGGCATAGCGGAGCTGGTTTCCTTTGATGCTGCAGAGGAGGATGTAATGGGCGTACAGGATCAGGTGGTAGCAATTTCTGGCCCTCCGCCCACAGTGAAGCACAAGATGAGGTCTTGGTGGAGGATTTCAATTTATTGAGCAGAGATGTAGGCATCAGGTCATTACGCATATGCTGGTGACTCAGCACAATGGGCTCTTGAAAATTATGTAATGTCCCTTATAAGAAGATCCTTATTTTCCACCTTGCACATGAGAATTACTTCTTAAAGGAAACACTAGTAATAGATAAGATCAATAAATCATATTAAAATAATCAAATTAGGGTTGGTAACCACATATCAACATAAATCAATAATTCAATTATTCAATCCTTAAGTGGATTCATATTTAGGGTTGTCTATTATATGTTAATTTTATTTATTTTCAAACCCTAGTGGAGATGGGGTACTATCTCTTATTAGGTTGCATGAATCATCCTCTACGAGTAGTGCCTTTGTATGATGTAACACATGCCCATTCCACCTTAGGTCTTACTAAGTGCCCTTGTATGATGTAACACATGCCCATTCCACCGCAGGTCTTACTTATTGCCCTTGCATGATGTAGCATGGTCCATTCCACCGCAGGTCTTATCCATTGCCTAAGTATGATGTAACATGGTCCATTCCACCGCCGGTCTTATCTACCTTTGAGGTATTAATGGTACTTCTTCCTAACAAGTTTACCTCCAATCTGACAGTGTGTGCTATGCTCATATAAATCAAATACGATTACTCTTTATTATATTTATTTATTTTCAATATCAAAGTTGTATTTAACTCAGAAATGTTCTCTTAAAAATATCTTTTTTTTCCTATTCTTTTCACTCTCTATCTTATAACCTTTCCCTTTCAAGGTATATGTTCAAAGAGACGCGTCTCTTATTATGCTTGGATAAAATACACATGTACCTTCTTATAATTTGTATTACTTTAGTAAATTACATACGTACCCTCTTATAATTTTTATCACTTTATATTAATTCCATTTTATGAGCTGCGGTAAAACTAGTTCTAACCATACGTAACTCCGTTATCATAAGAGGATAGGTTAAAAGATTTTTATTTATATTATTTGTATTTATATTATATCATTTATATTATAATAAATGATATATTATTAATTTTATATTATTTATATTATATCATTTATATCATAATAAATGATATATGATTTATATTATATTATTTATATTTATATTATAATATAAGAATATTTGTATTTATATTATTAAATATATTTATAATATATTATTATTATTTATGTGTTATTTATAAATATAATAATAATATATCTTGTTAATTGTTTTAAATAAATATTATTTAAATATATTAAATATATTCAATTTATAATATCATTCATATCTTTGATTTGAATGAATAATACACAATCCATTCAATTATAAATTACTAGTATAGGGACATGACAAATTACGAGTGGATACTTCCTCCAAGCGTTTGACAATAGCACCTTGTCACACTCATTTCACAGGCTATTTGATGGGATATGCTTGTCGGGTCTGATTTCAAATTCTACATCTCCTGTTATGGCTGCAATAGTGCCAGTTTCAGGTGATGGTATTTCCTCAAGGGCTGATGAAAGGTGGCAGTCCGTTCATGGTGGTACCAAGGTTCCATGATGGGGTTCACCTGGCATATAATGGACTTATGTTTATTACTATGTTCTGTTACTGTTCTCTGCCCAGTGGGTACATATAGACTTTTATATTGTGGCTATCCTGTCTATGGTAGTCTCTGGTTGTTGGATAACGTAATCTTAGTAATTTAGTCCTGTGTATGATAGTGCTTGTGTTCTTTTGGTTGTTGGTGGTAATTGTTTGCTGTTCTTTGACCAGACATGGTAGTATTTTGTAGTTCCATGGTTTTTTCTGGTCTTGAGCCCCTTGCATGCGTGCTTACTGGCATATGTTGTTGGTCTTTTGTTCGTGTTGTGGAATGGGACGAAACCCCATAATAGAACCTCTATATTAAAAATTAAAAATATTGATTTCTAGGTAAATGTGAAGGCTTAAGAATCCCATATGAAGGATACGTATTACTTTCAAGAAAAAGGATAGAACTGGAATACCATTTCATTACCCTAATAAGAAATATTAGAGTAGAACGAGGAATTTGAATTCAAAAATAATTTGTTGGTGATACCCTTATTTGCCTTGTTTGAGTTAAGTTTAAATGACCACCTGCAATTACCCTATTTCTGTTTCATGCCTATGTTCGAGCACTCTTATGAGACAAAAAAATCCCATGTGTAATTCAGTGCATGTACCACATAGGAAGAATGAGGAACTCAAAAAACAAGTAATCAACTGTTTACTAACCAGCCCCACTGGCAGCATCTACAGCCAAAACATTTGCTTCTCCATTTATTTTCTCCATTTGTTCATTTGTACCAAAGCCTCCAATGGTGGAAACAACTGCAGTAACACCACGAAGTAAACCTTCCCAGTTGGCATAGAAAACATCGCCTGCAAAATTATTTCTGAATAAATATTAGGTACTTGAAAGTTGAAACGCTGTACAAAATGCTAGTAACGACAAATTTCTGCACATATAAATAGATATAATACTAGCTAAGAAATTGACTAATACTGACTTTTCAACCACCTCCTGAAAACAATCAAACCAATGATACAAAACTTTACAGTAACATAATGACGAAAGGAAAAGAAATGGAGAAATGACATAATCAGGGTCATTTATGAAAATAAGAAGAGACTGCAACATAAAACCCTACCATGTATTAAACAGGAAAAGAAAATCAACAAGATTGAACGGATTGACAATGATGTGTGGATAACTTTTTACATCTAACAATAAGCTTCTCTTCTATTTCTTTCTTTCGAAAGAAAGTGTTATCCATCTTCAAATTATTAGACATAAGGTATTAAATTATTAATGTATAACATAGGATATGAACATTTATAATGTTGTAAATTTATACTTCAAATAATTTCTAATAACATAATTAACTTATATAATGTATGTTACAACTGATGTAACTTCCTCCCTTATTAATAATAAGTGTGCACACACATTCAAATGTCTGTCCATTATGTCATTGCTGGCTTTGTACAACATTTGGTGTTAGAGCCAATCACATGCTTGCTTCATAAATGCAGGGTCTTTAGACAATTGAAATCTTTCCAGAATCTGATTTTAAAACATTGCAAGTCAGAACAGTTTGTGGGAAGGAACAGAGATGCTGCAAGCAGAGAGGAAGTGATGCAGGCAGCATTGCAGTGGGCAGAGCCGAAATTCACAGGCAGCAAAGTTTGGCAATTGAAGGGCATCACACAGGAGCAGAAATTTGAAGAATCAGTCAGTCAGCTGCAACTCAGTCAACTGCAGGGGCTTTGCAGATAACTTTAGTAATTTCCAGATCTTTAATTTTTTGAAAATTGCTGTTCTCTCATCTCTGTACTAACTTTTTCCTTGAAAAACACCATTGCAAAGTTTCCCACTTTTTAAAATAAGTCTGTTTAAACCCCTGATAACAAACTAATTTTGCTGATAGTAGTCTGGTTGAAGATTTATTCTTGTCTTTTGAGGTCTCTATCTGCTGACAAACATTGTTAATATTCAAAGTTTAGTGTTAGTTGACTCTCAGAAACTCACTAGGAAAAATTACAATTTTTGAAGCATGGTTCTAAAACTCAGCAAGTACTCGCCAGACTCTAAAGCTTTTCAGCCCCGCAAGTAACTCACCCACTCATAAGCCAAATCTGCAAATAAACAGTCAAGTTACTTGGCCAGTTTTTCAAAGAGACTTGCTCAGACTCGGTGAGTCCAATGGAGAGACTCAGTAGGCAAAAAAACAGGAATAAAACAGAGTTAAGCCCCAACAAACTGACATTTGTCATCATTTTTGGCTGAAGAGATTTGTACTCCACTGTGCGAAGTGATTATTGGGTGATTGGAAGGATTTATCAATGGTTGGAGAGCGATATGATAGGTATTTCCTTGGGTTTGTTTATTTTGATTTTTATGAATTTTCTTTCCTATTTCAAAACCTTGCTGCTTAGTTTGTTTGTTTTTCACAATGTCTAGATTGTCTACAGTGGAAAGGGACCTCCATGGAAGCATGGCACACCAAGGGCAATCAAGAGCATGAGTCCATGTATAAGGCCAAGGAAGCCATATTGCATTATCACAGTGGAAACAAAAGAAATATGAAGTCATTTGGTGAATTATTGATCATAGATGGACAAACCAACTCCACCAATCAATACATGCCATGGGGTACCACTTAAACCCCATTTTTTTCTTCTCTCATTCCTTTAAGGCTAAAGAGGAGGTTATGGTGGGCTTCACCACATGCATAAAGAGGATGACACCTAACAAAAGCAACACAAACCATATTCTAGTTGAGTTGCAAGTCTACAAGGTTTTGGAGGGGAGGCTCTTTCCTTCATCTCAATCCATTCAAAGAAAGGCAATCCAATAGCCAGGAAAAAAGAAATTGAGTCCTTTAATCGTAAACTTATTTCATAAATGTAATTTTAGCTTAATATTAAAAAGTTTTACTTAATAATTATAATTTTTTAAATATCTTATTTGTAGATTTGTGGTGCAAAAATCATGGTGTCAAACACCAAATCTTTAGAAGCTAGCTATCCGTGTTTCGTGCCAGCCCTATAGCATTTTTGGGTAAGTATAATTGGAGCTTATATGAGAGCATTCACACCAAGAAGAGAAGCAGATTGACCCAAGGGCGGCTCAATGACCTTGTCTTCATCTAATACAACTTTTGCCTTCACACCAAAAAGGTGGAGAATAAAATTCATGTTGCTATTAACTTGGATGACATTGATCCATGTTCATGTTCAATTGCTTATGGCTGTCATGCTCACTAGCAAAGATCTCACTGAATTGGAGAGAGAAGTTGCAGCAGCAGTGGAAGTAAAAGCACTAGGAGATGACATACTTGATTCATTCACTCTTGCGGAGGAGGATTCACTCTTGAGGAGGAGGATTCAAGTTTACCTTCCAGTTTGATATTAAGTACTACTAGGTGGGGGAAGAAGTTGTAGAACAAAGTTGTACAATGTTGAAATTTGATAAGCAACACAAAGAGGCACTCTTGCTGCTCAAACTCTCTCTCCAATGATCTCATAACTTAAAGTCCGAAATGCTGCCTATGTTGCCATCTTGTGGACAAATTTGAAAAATACGTATCAAACATCATATAGAATTGTGTATTGTATATAAAAACGTGTTATTTTACACCAAAAATGGCCAAAGGGGATTCCTTGTTTGAACACCTACTTATGTTGAAAGAACTAAGTGATCAATTATCTACCATAACAAACCAGTACATGATGAAGATATAGTTGCCCTGATGTTGCAAAGTTTCTCCCCTTTCTATGAGACATTTATTGGGTCTTTGAATGTGTTGGTCAAGAACCAAACATTAACCTCTAAACACGTCAATCCATATTTCTGGTAAAGGAAAAACAACAAACACAACTAGAGGAATCCATTACTAGATGTACAGAAAGTGCCTTTGTGACACAACACAAAGGCAATGTAAAAGCAGATTCTACAAACAGTTCGCAAAAATGTGATGTCCCCATTTTTGGAATGGTGGCCATTAGGGTTGACTTGGGCCTTTCATCTCACTCCAGGACATTTGGCAAACATCATGAGCAGTGGAGATAACTTATCACGTTGGTATGTTGTCTTCGATACATCTATCAGGGATATGGAGACTTGTCTTCTTCAGAGTCAGTCATTTGGAGGGCCTTTCATATGGATTTGTGTCAGAGGTTTGGGCTTCACATTTTGTATGGATGCTATCACTTCACTCTGGGATGCCTTCTCATGGATACTTGGCTTAGGGTGACTTGTCATTATTATGGAGATCATCATCCACCTTGGGTGTAATCATGGAGGTCACAAGGTCATGGAACTTATTATGCTTATTGGGTGAATTGACTTCATCATGGATGCTACTATTTACCTTGGGACGAAGGATAACATATTATTCCCATAGGCGCTCATTGAGAAAATGTTATATACCTTTGTTTAGCGCTTGAAAGAATAAAATAATGATTAATTATCATCCTTGGCGCCTTCCCTAATTCATATCTTCAATTTGAATTAGGCGCTACATTGGGAGGAGAGATTCTATTTGGGTTGGCCCTCTTGGAGGGAAAAGCTAGCATTTCAAACATGATCTTTTGCCCAAGTCGACCAGGAGGAAAGAGAAGACAAGATGTGTATATATACCCAATCGATTTGGCATTTCAAAGGCATCAATAAAGCAATCTCAAGGAGAGTCTTGGGACGAAAACCTCAAGTCTTGGAGGGAATTGGACGAAAACTTAACTTCTTCATAAGGAGGATTCCATGACAGGAGTCTACATGTGCTTCAAAGTCATCTAGGGCAGATTTGAGATCAGCTTTGAGAGCATCTAAGGGGGGCGAAGTTATCTATGGTTCGGCGAATCACCTTGGAGGAGAAGCAAACCACTTTGTAGGAAGGCGACTTGCAACTCGAGGCTGCTAGGGTTTGTTTCATGGCAGATTTTGTACAGCAGAGCAGCAGATTACAATGCGCCTATGTATGAGAGCTTCCTCTTGGGGCCATTTTGGCACAACACTTAGGGTTTTAACCCTATACTTAGGAGTGCCTATTTGGGATTGGTTTTCTATGCATTTTGGTATGCTCAAATCAACTTATGTGGACTGATCTGTAGCAACATTGTTCTGAGTTATAGTTACATGTAAATCAGACTTCTATTTCTGAATATAGCAGCAGACTTCTTATTCCATATTCATGGTGTAATTCCACATATTCTATGCATGTTTGTTGGTGGAAACAATCTATATTATTTTACGAATTCTTTGTTGTGATCATCTTGAATTTTGTCATGATTTATGGTGAAATTATGCAATTGTTCCAAGTCTGATTTTTTTTTAGCAGAGTTAGGGTTAGGGCAGAATTGTGTAGTGCAGAATTTGTAAGGCAGAAAATCAGAAAATTTATTTGGAATCCCGAAGAATCCAAAATAGTCCCATTTGGGACATTACAGTGGTATCAGAGCCATGATCCTACCAGCCTGCAGGGTTTGGTTGAAGAGTCACTATGGGTTTGTCTTGCATCATAGACGAAGAGTGGAACCGTGCAGCTGCATCTTTTTGGCAAATACATGAAAGACTACAATGAACGTTGGATTGATGGAAGCAAAAGGAAGAAGCCAAAAAATTCAAAGGAGGTCACAAATCCGAAGTTGCCATGGGAGAAAAGGTAGAAAAGGAAGAAGATTTGCAGCCTACAAATAATCACGAGGGGAACATAAATCAGTCTATGTATAAGGAAGATTGGGCTCCAAGCCCTAAGGAAGACAAAGCCAACAATGCACTTCAGCCCTATGAAGATAAGATCAAAGAAGATGCTGCCATGAAGAAGGAAGGTATACTTGTGGATAATTTGCATCCTACAAGCCATTGTAAGGGTTTGGGTAAAGAAGCATCCTACATTGCAAAAGACGAATATTGAGGGCTTCATAATGATCACATGAAGGAAGGACATGCTATCACGGAGATTGCCAAACCTACAAGGTCAAATCAAGGTATGGGTTCTTTGGATGTTCCTAGCATTGGTTCATTACCTTTGCATCATATTGGCATGGAATCAAATGGTGGTCATAAGGACAATTCAGAAATTTCAGCGGGAAGGGATCCAAGTGGATTGGACAAGCTTGATTTGTTGTTGCAAGATAAAGAGGTCATAGTAGTGTATACATCTTCTCGGCCAGCCATGGAGGAAGATCATGAGGTAGAAGACTCTACCTACTACTTTGATGGAGGTGACAATGAAGAAGTTGACTTGTGGAGACATGATCGGGGTATGTTGCATAAAGACCTTGGGTCCCATAGGCCACATCACTTGGGGGACCAATTGAAGACAAATGGAGGTGAGCCTATGATTGCACTTAATCGTGTTCATAAAACAATGGCAGATTTGTGTTGGATAACCCTAGGGAAGGGTGAAGACTTTGAAGAAGATCTCTACCTCACCGAGTTTCAAGAGCTTCAAGAGGTCGTGGCTATGGTAAAGGACAACTACTTGCATCTACTTGTGGATAGAGATCATCTATTCAAAATATGCGAGATATATGCGGGTGCTTTGAGAAGAGAGGAAGATAGAGTGGATGAACTCACCTTGGAGCTTGAGGACAGTATGGATTCTTTGAAGAGCACTCAAGAGGCCCTTCAAGAATCGGAGGACCAAGTGAAGAAGCTTCATCAAGAATTGAGCATGAGACACTCCTCATCATACACCACGAAGTTTCAGTCTTCTATGGCAGCCATTTCCAAGCGTCAACACGCCAACACGAAATCTACGAAGCATGGACATATGGATGAAGAAATTGGTGATACACATGGGGACCTAGCTTACAGCCAAGGGACAGAGTTTGGGATACATGACACACTTGATTATCCATGGGAGACATTCCTTGGACCTGCCCTAGTTGATGACCACTTAATCATGAAGAAAGAGGTGATTAGGATCTACAAAGACATGTCTCAAAGGCACAAGGTAAGGTCTGATTTTCTGAGTTGCAACAGCAGTCCCTTACTTTCACCTCATCATGACATGACAGCCAAGAGGATCAGCCTTGAGGCATGTGCTTTCCATGAAGAGAATCCTGTTGGATCAGCCTTGGATGGAGAGTATACAAAAGTGATGAAGGAGGAGGTTTGAGAAGGATGAAGGCACTATCAAGAGGTATGACAGCAACTCTGATTTTATGATTTGGGACAGCAGTCTTTGGTTCTTGCATACTCATATGTTGGCAGCCCTTACACATGAGAATGAGATTGGGGAGACATCTTCTATTGTTGGCTTCCATACTGGAGATGAATATGAGATCTTCTTTGTGTGTCCAAGACCCAAGAGAACCAAATTAGTTCAGCATGACATGAGGCATGAGTCTTGCATGAAGGCCAAGCAAGTGGAGCAATCAGATTTGAGGTATGGTACAGAATCTTTTACTTGTTGGCATCTTAAGGGTTTGATGACATTCCTTTGGGAGAGCCCCTTGAAGGCTCACGTCTTGGGATTGGATGACATCATGGAACACGCACTATGTGGGTGAGCTACTAGTGTTGTGACTATTGAGGGAGGCTTGCGTGATGCAGTCTTGGATGGGTCTTTAGTTCTTCATGGAGCTCTTGAGGAGTTTGCTTGTGATGAGTTCCATCATGTTGATGCCTCTTTGGTGGAGCATATAGTTGCTTTATTTTGGAGACTTGTGATGGATACCATGGAGACTTTTGCTTCTGCAAGGCATACTATGGGGACGCAACTGAACCATGACACGAGGTATGGAGATATTGCTATAAAGCCAAGTAATACTATGATACAACTCCATCATTCTTTGGTGATACTTGAGGCTGCCCTATGCTTGTCTATAGAGACATTTGCATTGGAGGAGTACACTTCAGAGGTATGGATGATTCCTGCACCAAGGTATGATGTTGTTTCCATCTCTACTTTGGAGGTGTTAGGGTTTGTCATACAGTTGGCATATGACATTTGAGTTGGAGGTATGCATGGTGTCACTAACATCTTCGCCCTAACACACGATATTATCCTGCATATCTGGATGGTAGATGCTATTGCATGGTGCACAGATTTCATATTGACATCAGTTGTTTGGGTGTTGTGGAAAGGCCTGGATTACCTCTTCATTACCAGAGGATGGCATTTGAATGATACCTTATCATTCTATGTCATTAGAGGATTTGTTGACAACCATATAGAGATTGTTTTTAGTTGGAAGTTAGCTGTCTTGATTTACACCAGTCACCTTGGAGGAACTGATCTACATTCTCTGGCACTTGTGTTGAGGATTTTGTACATTGATGAGAGGCCGACTGATGTTGGAGGTTGGATTGATGATGGTACTGCGAGGTGTCTTCTTCTCTTCATGATTGACAAGTGTGGTGACAGGGTAGTTTGGGATCCGGGTAGAGGTATGTTAGACATACCACTTCATTGGAGTGTTCGTGGGCCATCTCACGTTTCACATAGCACTTCCAATGATTGTATCAGAGTGGCGCAGCGAAGCCTTGGAGACTTGTGGTTATGCTTTTGAGGTCACATTCTTCATCACATGCTCTTCGAGAGTTCGGATTGGACTTGCTATTGCTTCTTAGGGGGTGGCATCTTGGGAGCTTCACAGATCATGGCTCTTGTGGTTGTGAGCATATTCTATGGAGGATGGTGCTTGGTGCGACTCGGGGGTGCACAGTTTCAGCTATGGGAGTTCACTTTGCATTGCATTCATCCATTCCTTCTTGGAGGATGCAACCACCAGTGGATGCTTGGTACGGCCACCGGGCATGCGAGCAAATGGAGGTACATGTCATTTGACACTATCTCACAGCATACACACTTGCCATTGCTTGAGGACAAGCAATTCCGAGAAGGGAGGATTGTGATGTCCCCATTTTTGGAATGGTTGCCATTAGGGTTGACTTGGGCCTTTCATCTCACTCCGGGACATTTGGCAAACATCATGAGTAGTGGAGATAACTTATCACACTGGTATGTTGTCTTTGATACATCTATCAGGGATATGGAGACTTGTCTTCTTTGGAGTCAGTTATTTGGAGGGCCTTTCATATGGATTTGTGTCAGAGGTTCGGGCTTCACATGTTGTATGGATGCTATCACTTCACTCTGGGATGCCTTCTCATGGATACCTGGCTTAGGGCGACTTGTCATTATTATGGAGATCATCATCCACCTCAAGTGTAATCATGGAGGTCACAAGGTCATGAAGTTTATTATGCTTATTGGGCGAATTGACTTCACCATGGATGCTATTATTTACCTTGGGACGAAGGATAACATATTATTCCCATAGGCGCTCATAGAGAAAATGTTATATACCCTTATTTAGCACTTCAAAGAATAAAATAATGATTAATTATCATCCTTGACACCTTCCCTGATTCATATCTTCAATTTGAATTAGGCGCTACATTGGGAGGAGAGATTCTATATGGGTCGGCCCTCTTGGAGGGAAAAACTAGTATTTCAAACATGATACGTTGCCCAAGTCGGCCAGGAGGAAAGAGAAGACAAGATGTGTATATATACCCAATCGATTTGGCATTTCAAAAGCATCAATGAAGCATTCAATCATTCATTACTTGGAAAGCAATCTCAAGGAGAGTCTTGGGACGAAAACCTCAAGTCTTGGAGGGAGTTGGACGAAAACCTAACTTCTTCATAAGGAGGATTCCATGATGAGAATCTAGATGTGCTTCAAAGTCATCTAGGGAAGATTTGAGATCAGCTTTGAGAGCATCTAAGGGGGGCGAAGTTATCTATGGTTGGGCAAATCACCTTGGAGGATGTTACATCCCCTTCTTCTGAACAATGAAACGTTGGTTATGTTGTTAGTTGTGTATAACTGCTTTCATGTGAATATGAAATTTATTCGTTGGATAATGTGTATAATTATGTGAGAATGATTTTCTTTTATATACGAATATTTTTCACTTATATCTGAGAATGAATATATGCATGGATATAATATATATATATATATTAATGTTCGTATCAAGGAAATGATTTAACCTCCATTAATTGTCTAAGTGTTTGCAGGATAAATCAATTGACAAGGAAAAAGGTATATCAACAGGGAGAGGTGTGGTTACGAGAATCGAAAAACAACAATATTGCCTAAGTCTAAGTCTAGACAACTATATCATCGTAGCCTTGGCCAAAGCACATACATATACATATATATTTCAAGTTGGTAAGAATTATTTTCCTTATGTATATTAAATAAAATATATTTCGGTCACCTCATGAGGAGCGCTTGGTGGTGTGCGAGCTGGAGTCTTGATGTGTAACTCCTCCACTCCGCCCGCACGCAAGAAGGAAACGTTCCTTCTTGCATGCGGACGGGGGAAGGAGGGGGCATGCCTATATTTGTTGGGGTTCATCCTTTTCATCGGCATTCTTTACTCAATCTTTTGGAAGCAGCATTCGCACCCTCTTTCCAAAAGCATTCGCAGGATTAGTAAGCTATTCTATGAACATTGATTGGCAATCTTTTGAGTGTCCTCGTCACCGCAACTCAAAAATCCGAACCATCTAATTCTTGTGTGTGAGCTACATTTCTTTTCTTACTCTATCGTAAGTAAGAATCAATATCATAGGAGCGGCCGTAAGAACCAGTCCGTCAATCAAGATTTGTCTTTGCAGTCGCAAATTCCTCTGCCTTGACTTGTAAAAGCTTTTTCAGGCAAGACAATAGTTCCTTTCATTATACTATAGTTCATGCAATGGATAGAAATACATTATTTTGGATAGTCGTAGCTGACCAAGATTACCAATTAATTCTGTCATTCTGTATTTTCTATTTTGTGATTCATGAACGACCTCCTAAATCCGTGTCTTTCAAATACCAAATCTTTTGAATCTATAGAAGTATTTTTCTTTATACCCATATATATATATACACTTACATCTACTTATATATTTATAGTCTCATTGAGAAATTTGACTTCGGTCACTGAGTTAAAGGATACCTTTCTGTCTAAATGTTCTTATGCCGTATCTCTTATGAATCTGTAAGTATGTCAAGTGAATTATACATGATTTTCATCCAAACCTGTAACCAAAAAAAACATATGAAATAATGTCAATGTTGAGCAAGGGTGAGAATGCTGACGACAATAGTGTCAGATAATTATTAGAAATCCTTGGCCAGGGTTACGATGCAGTATAGGCATCTGTCAACTATCAAGTACCAGATATACTATTGGTCAAAGTGATTTTTCCAGTTAAGAGGTACGTTTAGGGAAAAGATCGATCAGGAGGTATAGGTTCTTAACACCAGGCTCAGAGTGTAATGTCCCCTTCTAGGAACAATACTAATTTTACCCTAAATTATCAATTTTGAAATCTTCCCTTCTAGATTTACCCTAGGTTAAACCCTACAATCACAATTACAATAGACTAGGGTTAGGGAGATGACTTACAAGTAGTTGTCTTTGTTATGCTCTTGAATATAAATCCTGCACTCATCACATAGAAAACACAAGTGCATATGTATATACATATAAACTAATGCCATTGTTAGGGTTAGCTAATACAACTCCAATATTAAACATATTTAAAGCATAGAAATAGGGACATGATAGGTTTGACCAAGCCAACCCATACTAAGCCCAAGAGCGGAACTTTGGCCCTCCTGGCTTTGGTGGTCTTGACTTAGACATCCACCAAAGTGGGGTACTTAGTAGAGTGCTTGTCTTGCTTCCCTATCCATGCCTTATCCCTTACAATTAATCACTTATCATGGTAGGAATGGTATGGGAAGCGTAGTGGGGTTCTTAGTTTATCCAATCTAAGCCCAAGAGCGGGACTTTGACCCTCTTGGCCTTGACGGTAGGGCTTTGACATCCATCCAAGGTGGGGTACTCAGATGTAAACCTTATACCCTCTTATCTACGTCTCCTTCCTTTCCTCCATGATGAGGTTTAATATTTATTAAAGATGATTATTCATTAATACATAATAAGTATTAACATTATCATATATGATGTATTAGTACTAGCATTCCATATTCTATTTGTTCATATATGTCCACTCTACATAAGTAATGCAATTGAAAGAAATATCAGTACTTTGACTGCATCTATATTATCATGATCACATGACTTAAATGCTTATAACTATCTATTGTTTCAAATGCATACCTGTCATCTTCTCTTTGCTGAATTACTGTAGACTTATGCCTTCCAATTATGGACTGAATCCTTCCCAATTCCTTCTTGCTGTTGTCCCTATTATATAATTTACTCACTAAGGTATTATTCCTTATTTCCACCCCTCTTCCTATATGTATGTATTCAGATATATATATTCTATTCTGACCTTTTGCCTTTTTGTCTTACTGCTGCAACTTGAAGATTTAGAGCAGATGTATATTTTTTCTTCTCTGTTGTACCCTTTTTCTTTCTTCTCCATCTTTACATTTATATCATTGTATCTCTATGAAGAGATACGTCTTCTTGAGAAGAATCATCACCTTTATGAAGGAATCATCGCACCTTTTCAAACTATATTACCATCCCTTTTATGATGCCTCTAATTATTATTTTCTAATCGTTGTTCACTATTTACTGCTGTTAATACATTATAATAGTATCGCTGCTACCTTTCAATAAGGTATTTGGTGACTTCGTCATCGCTGCCTTCTATTTTCTTATTCAATATTTGTTGCCCCTTAGACTTCTATAATCGTTGATTATAGCTATTTAAAATATTTAGTATTTATTGTTATATTAATAATTATAACTTATATTATTATCATATAATAATAATATATAATATTTATATTTGTATTATCAATATTTATATTTATTTTTATATGATCTAATAATATATATTATATATCAGATTAGATTATTTATATAATAATATTATTTAATATTGTTTATATTTAATAAATACACCATATTTTACAAAAGCGACTTTGTCGTCTTATATCATGATGTTTAAATCTTTAATTTAAACAATGCCTTAACATCGGGACATCACACAGAGGCATACTGTTGTTATTAGATTCCTCGCTAATCACCCTCGTGAAGGGTCGGGTTTCTTCAGTTGAAGAAGCACAGGAGACCAGTTGGTCTTGGTTGGGTGGATAAAGCCCTTGTTGATATTCCTTTTTCCAGAATCCAGAGGAGGATCTTAGAAACAAATCAGCAGGAAACTATTCAAGTTGTACTTTTCTTAATCTCTCTTCCTATCTTAATATTTGAATTTTATTGGAAGATAGTTAATCAAAAGTTAGTTTATTCTTGGTTATATGTATTCTGTTAGAAAAGATTATTTCAGCTGAAAATGAAAGTTAGTTGAAATTTGAATTCTATTGCATTCGATACTATTTTCCTAATAGTTAGTTAATCTTTCCGCTGAAATTTTGTTATTAGATGTAAGTTTATAATTTTGTTAGATTAGATTGGGTGTTACATATGGTATCAAAGCTACAAGGTTCCACACTGAACCTTGGGGCTCATCATGCTTAGAACATTGAAAACAGTTATTGATGTTTTCTTCAGGATGTTATTGATAAGAAAAACACCCCAGAAAATGAATCGTGACACTGTACCTATTCGACTATGGAAGATCAGACTTTGTTATGATTACTCAAGTTGTTCTCCTCCATCAGATTCGGAAACAATAGCCGAAGCTCTGAAAAGACTTCGAAAGGAAAGAAGAAAATGGACAGTCTCTAGAAAAGATAAGGTGAAGTCCACCATAATTGCAGACATAAACAAGACCAAATCTAAAGACCACACTAAACCAGAAACATCTGAAGGAGATCAAGTTCCGACTCCTGGATATAGACTTACCCCATTTTCAGAATTTAGTGATCAGGAGGAACCTATCACTAATAATGAAAAAGATTTAAAAACTAATCACAGAAAGTGATGACCATTTTGTATTGAATTGAAATAAATCTATCACAGGGAGTGATGGAAATTTTGTAATATGCAATAAATCTATCACAGGAAGTGACAGAAATTTTGTAAATATTAATGAATCTATCACAGGGAGTGATAGTCTTTTTCTTCAAATAAATTAAAATTTTTGTGAGCTATTTGTATTTGACTTGAGTTTAAAAATAATTTTATGCAAAAAGGAAGACTCCTTAATTCATTGTGAAAACTACTAAATGACAACAAACAATAACCAAAAACTAATTAAAACTCTTAATTTCTTCAGGAACTTCATTGGAATGGAAAATTCCGGAAATGAGTTCAGAGAAGATCAGGACAATAGCTCCATGGACAAACTAGATCAGATATTGAGTATGATGAAAGCAACTCAGGCTAGATTAGCCCACCTAGAGAAAAAGGTAGAAGGACAATCTGAAGCTAGAAATGAGAGGTCTGAAAATCAAAGTGACCAGCATGAAGATAACTCAAAAACATTAAGTATAGGATACAAGAGAAGTAGATTGGCCGATGAGTTAGCCAAAGATATGAAAAAGATAAAACCTCCTAAGTTCAAAGGCTCTACTTCGGGAGATGCCACGAAGGTATGGCCGACGGAAATGGAAAAGTATTTTGAGCTTTGAGATTATTCGGATAACTCTAGAGCAGCATGGGCAACCTACCAATTGGCAGGAAAAGCTACAACATGGTGGGAAAACAAAAGGGCTGAAATGGGATTGGCAATGGCTGATGTGTCATGGGATTAATTTGTGAGGATATTCCGCCAAAGATGGCTTCCACAGTTATTTTATGATAAAAACCGTTAGATTTTGAAAACCTTAGGCGGGGACCCCTAACTATCAATGAGTACTAGGAGAAATATACCCGTTTACTCAAACATGTTCCACAGTACCAACAGGATGAAAACTTTCGAGTACGAAAGTTCATAATAGGGTTAAACAATCGTATTGGAGGACCAGTAGATGTTTTGACGCCTCGGACTATGGATGAGGCTTACGAGAAAGTTGTTCGGCAAGAACAGAGATTGAAGAAAGATGATTCCTTCAGGGACAGGAAGCATTACAAAGGTAAGTGGGAGCAGTCATAACAAAATTTCAAAAAGAAGGGGTACAAGAATAATCAATTTAAAAAGAATAATTACAACCCACGGAAGGATGAAAACCACACCAGTAAAAGTACTAAAAAAAAGGGACTGCCCGGAGGATGTTTCAATTGTCGAGGTGAGCACTACGCAAATCAGTGTCCCTCTAAGAACCAACAAGGACAGCAGCAAAGGAAGCCTCTACCACCTCAACAGACCGTTTTCCAGCAAAGAATTCATGCAGCAGTTGACAATAGACAAGCAGAGTACCAGGTTGCTCCCATAGAAACTCCAGGTATGCTTTATGGAAACCCAATAACTATTTTAATAGACACTGGAGCCACTAAATGTTTTATATCACCTAAGTTACTGGGAAGGTTCCATGAAAGAACTGGGTATATGGCCAAATCGTGGATGGTTGAATATGCTAATCAAACAAAACCTCGGGTAGAGCAATGTCTGTTTAGAGCCAAGATTGAATTTTCAGACTTCACTACAGAGGTCAACCTTTACGTAGCACCTCTGGGTTCCTATGATGTGATGATTGGAATGAATTGGTTAAAAGAACATAGGGCTAAGGTCGACTGTTATGCTAAGATAGTAGAATGTATGGATGATTCAAGGAACCCGATGAGGATTCAAGAGAAACAACGAGAAGTTAAGGTGCGACAAATTTCGGCTATGCAACTGAAAAGAAATAGAAGGAAAGGATGTAAATTGTTTGTGGTCAAGATGGAAGCAATCAAAGATGGGATAGAGCATTCCCAGAATAGGAAGAGGAAAATGGGAATTGAAGATAAGGAAGAGACCTTCACTGGAAAATACCCTTATTTTTGGGAATATCAAGATGTATTTCCCAAGGAACTACCTGGGTTACCACCTAGAAGAATATTTGATTTTGCCATTGATCTAGTACCAAGGGCCGAACCTGTTTTAAAAGTACCTTACCATATGACCACCTTAGAGTTGGTGGAGCTAAAGGCACAATTACAGGAATTACTAGATAAGGATTTGATACGACCGAGTGTTTCACCATGGGGTGCACAAATGATTTTTGTTAAAAAGAATGATGGGACTCTTCATTTATGTATAGATTACCGAATGCTAAATAAGCTCACCATCAAGAACAAATATCCCTTACCTCGAATAGATGATCTTTTTTATCAAATGAAAGGGGCTGTAGTATTCTCAAAAATAGATTTGAGGTCAAGATATAATCAGCTCAGGTTAAAAAAGGAAGACATTCATAAGACGGCATTCAGAACTAGATATGGACACTATGAGTTCACAGTTCTACCATTTGGACTCACCAATGCCCTAGCCGCGTTCATGAATTTAATGAACAGTGTTTTCAGAAATTGCCTAGACAAGTTTGTATTGGTATTCTTAGATGACATTCTTATCTACTCCAAAAACGAGGAAGAGCACCTTTAACACCTTCAAATAGTTCTTCAACAGTTAAGGGAACATAAACTATATGGAAAATTGTCAAAATGTACCTTCTTCCAAAAAGAGATACAATATTTGGGGCATATAATATCAGCTAAAGAAATTGCAGTGGATCCTACTAAGATAACCGCTATAGTGGATTGGCCAGTACCGAAAAATGTTCCTGAGGTTAGAAGTTTCATGGGATTAGCTGGGTATTACAGAAGGTTTGTCAGAGATTTTTTCAGAATTGCTCATCCCATTACCTCTCTTCAAAGAAAAGGAAAAAGATTCGAATGGACTGAAAAATGTCAAGAGGCATTTAACCTATTAAAGGAAAAATTGACAACCGCCCCAATATTGATAGTACCAGATCCTAATGGTCGTTTTGTAGTTATAACAGATGCGTTGGGAGATGGATTAGGCAGTGTTAATGCAAGAAGGGAAGGCAGTGACTTATGAATCTCGAAAATTGAAACAATATGAGCAAAGTTATGCACCCCACGATTTAGAGTTAGCAACTATTGTTCATGCCCTGCAAATGTGGCGACATTATTTATTAGGAAAAACTTTTGAAATTAAGTCAGATCATCAAGGTTTGAAGTATATATTTACACAACCCAATCTAAATGCTCGCCAGAGAAGATGGATGGAGTTAATCTCAGATTATGATTTCGAGATCAGTTACATTAAGGGCAAGGAAAACAAAGTAGCAGATGCATTGAGTCGATGGATGCATATAACAGCAATGGTGTCAATCAACACTGATTTTAAAACACAAGTGATTCAGAAATTAAATGAAGATGAATATTATTTGCAAGTTTGAGAAGCTCTTCAATCAAATCCACAGGAGCCTAAATATGAAGGTTTTCACATTGAAGCAGATGGGCTTTTGAGATTTAAAGGTAGGATGTATATTCCAAAATCTTCTAAGTTAAGGAAAACAATATGGAAAGAAGTACACACTGCACCATATTCAGAACACCCAGGAGTAACCAAGATGATCGCCGACGTCAAACCGTTATATTTTTGGAAAGGAATGAAAAAGGACGCAGCAAGATTTGTGGCAAGATGTTTCGAATGTCAGAAGGTCAAAGTAGAGCATCAGCATCCAGCAGGATTACTTCAGCCTCATAGCGTACCTGATTGGAAATGGCAAATTATTAGTATGGATTTTGTACAAGGTTTACCTATGACTAGGAACAGGCATAATGCCATATTGGTGGTAGTGGACAAACTCACCAAAGTGGCACATTTCATACCAGGGAATTTGACAGATGGGGCCCCAGTGATCGCACGAAAATTTGTACAGGAAATTTTTCGTCTCCATGGAATACCAAAAAAGATCATATCAGATAGAGATGCCAGGATGACATCCAAATTTTGGCAGACCTTATTTTTAGCCTTGGGGACTCAGTTAAATATTAGTACAGCTTATCATCCCGAGACAGATGGTCAGACGGAAAGGGTAAATCAAATTTTAGAAGATCTACTTAGAATGTACTGTATGGATCAACAATACAAGTGGGAGGAATATTTACCCTTGGTAGAATTTTCTTATAACAACTCATCTCACTCAGCAATAAAAATGGCACCTTTTGAAGCACTGTATGGCAGGAAATGTAGAACCCCTATAAGTTAGAACAGGTGGGAAGACATGATTATTCTAGGACCTGAAATGCTTCAAGAAATGGAAGAGCAGGTAAGAATAATCAGGCAGAGACTGAAAGAGGCCAATGACCGGCAAAAGAGCTATGCTGATGCAAAACGTATTCCCAGAAAGTTTGTAGTGGGAGAAAAAGTTCTTTTGTGGGTAAAACCATAGAAAAACTCTATAAAATTTGGGAAAGCCTCTAAGTTAACCCCAATATACATGGGACCTTTTGAAGTTCTAGAAATTATCAATCCTGTGGCATACAAAATTGCTCTAGCCCCGACTCTCGCTAGAATTCACAATGTATTCCATATTTTCTATCTCAAGAAATATTATGCAAACCCTGAACATATGATTGATTGGAAATCACTGCAAGTACGGGACCCTGGGGTGATCACAATAGAGCCACTCCAAGTACTCGAGATACGTAAGCTACACTTACGCAATCGCGAGGTGGTACAACATAAGGTCCAGTGGGACCAGTATTCAGAAGAGAATGCCACCTGGAAAGATTATGATGAGATTCATCAAAAGTTTCCTTATTTATTCCCAAACAATTAAGACTTATATGAGACTATGTTGTTAAATTTTGATAAATATTGATAAATAATCATCGAGGACGATGATTCTTAAGGGGAAGAATATGTTACATCCCCTTCTTCTGAACAATGAAATGTTAGTTATGTTGTTAGTTGTGTATAACTGCTTTCATGTGAATATGAAATTTATTCGTTGGATAATGTGTATAATTATGTGAGAATGATTTTCTTTTATATACGAATATTTTTCACTTATATGTGAGAATGAATGTATGAATGGATATAATATATATATATTAATGTTCGTATCAAGGAAATGATTTAACCTCCATTAATTGTCGAAGTGTTTGCAGATAAATCAATTGACAGGGAAAAAGGGATATCAACAGGGAGAGGTGTGGTTACGAGAATCGAAAAACAACAATATTGCCTAAGTCTAAGTCTAGACAACTATATCATCGTAGCCTTGGCCAAGGCACATACATATACATATATATTTCAAGTTGGTAAGAATTATTTTCCTTATGTATATTAAATAAAATATATTTCGCTCACCTCATGAGGAGCGCTTGGTGGTGTGCGAGCTGGAGTCTTGATGTGTAACTCCTCCACTCCGCCCGCACACAAGAAGGAAATGTTCCTTCTTGCATGCGGACGGGGGAAGGAGGGGGCATGCCTATATTTGTTGGCGTTCATCCTTTTCATCGGCATTCTTTACTCAATCTTTTGGAAGCAGCATTTGCACCCTCTTTCCAAAAGCATTCGCAGGATTAGTAAGCTATTCTATGAACATTGATTGGCATTCTTTTGAGTGTCCTCGTCACCGCAACTCAGAAATCCAAACCATCTAATCCTTGTGCGTGAGCTACATTTCTTTTCTTACTCTGTCGCAAGTAAGAATCAATATCATAGAAGCGGTCGTAAGAACCAGTCCGTCAATCAAGATTTGTCTTTGCAGTCACATATTCCTCTGCCTCGACTTGTAAAAGCTTTTTCAGGCAAGACAATAGTTCCTTTCATTATACTATAGTTCATCATGCAATGGATAGAAATACATTATTTTGGATAGCCGTAGCTGACCAAGATTACCAATTAATTCTGTCATTTTGTATTTTCTATCCTGTGATTCATGAACGACCTCCTGAATCCGTATGTGTCTTTCAAATACCAAATCTTTTGAATCTGCAGAAGTATTTTTCTTTATACCTATATATATTTATATATATATATATGAATGTTTATATATATACACTTACATCTACTTATATATTTATAGTCTCATTGAGAAATTTGACTTCGGTCACTGAGTTAAAGGATACCTTTCTGTCTAAATGTTCTTATGCCATATCTCTTATGAATCTGTAAGTATGTCAAGTGGATTATACATGATTTTCATCCAAACCTGTAACCAAAAAAAACATATGAAATAATGTCAATGCCGAGCAAGGGTGATAATGCTGACAACACAGTAGTGTCAGATAATTATTAGAAATCCTTGGCCAGGGTTACGATGCAGTATAGGCATCTGTCAGCTATCAAGTACCAGATATACCACTGGTCAGAGTGATCTTTCCAGTTAGGAGGTACCTTTAGGGAAAAGATCGATCAGGAGGTATAGGCTCTTGACACCAGGCTCAGAGACATATTGTTATTAGATTCCTCCCTAATCACCCTCGTGAAGGGTCGGGTTGCTTCAGTTGAAGAAGCACAGGGCACCGCTTGGTCTTGGTTGGGTGGATAAAGCCCTTGTTGATATTCCTTTTTCCAGAATCCAGAGGAGGATCTTAGAAACAAATCAGCAGGAAACTATTCAAGTTGTACTTTTCTTAATCTCTCTTCCTATCTTAATATTTGAATTTTATTGGAGAAAGATAGTTAATCAAAAGTTAGTTTATTCTTGGTTATATGTACTCTGTTAGAAAAGATTATTTCAGCTGAAAATGAAAGTTATTTGAAATTTGAATTCTATTGCATTCAATACTATTTTCATAATAGTTAGTTAATCTTTCCACTGAAATTTTGTTGTTAGATGTAAGTTTATAATTTTGTTAGATTAGATTGGGTGTTACATATCCTCGAAGTGAACCACTTTGTAGGAAGGTGACTTGCACCTTGAGGCTGCTAGGGTTTGTTTCATGGCAGATTTTGTACAGCAGAGTAGCAGATTACAATGCGCCTATGTATGAGAGCTTCCTCTTGGGGCCATTTTGGCACAACACTTAGGGTTTTAACCCTATACTTAGGAGCGCCTATTTGGGATTGGTTTTCTATGCATTTTGGTATGTTCAAATCAACTTATGTGGACTGATCTGTAGCAGCATTGTTCTGAGTTATAGTTACATGTAAATCAGACTTCTATTTCTGATTATAGCAGCAGACTTCTTATTCCATATTCATGGTGTAATTCCACATATTCTATGCATGTTTGTTGTTGGAAATAATCTATATTATTGGACGAATTCTTTATTGTGATCATCTTGAATTTTGTCATGATTTATGGTAAAATTATGCAATTGTTCCGAGTCTGATTTTTTTTTAACAGAGTTAGGGTTAGGGCAGAATTGTGAAGTGCAGAATTTGTAAGGCAGAAAATCAGAAAATTTATTTGGAATCCCAGAGAATCCAAAATAGTCCCATTTGGGACATTACAAAAAACTTCATCAAAACCCTACATGAAATGTTTCTACTGCCATTTATTTGGCCATGTCAAGAAGGAATGTCAAAAGCAACAATATGCTTTGACTAATAAGAAGTTAAAACCTCAGTCAAATGTGGCAGCTGATGAAGAGGGACCAAATTCAGAAGGGGAATGTACTTTTGTTGACTCCCAAATTAACAAAGAAGCCACTGGGTGTTAGTACTTGGATTCAGGTGCATCACAACATTTCACTTGTAGACTGGACTCTAAATTTTGCCACAACCATCATTAATTCAAACTAAATATCTTCAAGAGATGATTGGTCTCATGTAGTAGAAGGTAGAGATGATGTTCATGTTGTTCTCAATGGTATTGTTAAGTATGTGTTTTGGAATGTTATGTATATTCCAAAGATAGATAAAAACTTGATATCTATTAACAAACGAACTCGAAACCCAAAAATCAATGTAAATTTCAATGGCAAAAAAATGTTTGGTTCTAATGTAAAACAAGATAGAATAGTTTCCATTGGTATTGGGCAAAGAGGTCTATATAAACTTGTTGATCTTGCGATGGAAAGTGCATGTTTTTTGTAGTGGAGGACAACACTAGTATTCTTTGCAAAGAAAGGTATGGCCATTTCAACTTTCAATATCTTTCTACACTTAGTCAAACTTAAATGGTTCACAAATTGCCTTCCATTCAGGAAAAGCAAGATATTTGTACAGGGTGTTTGGCTGGAAAACAGGAGATACTATCATTTCCGACGAAAGGCACATGGTGGTCCAAAAGGGTTCTTGATCTCATTCATACTGATTTGTGTAAGGCATCCTAGATATCGGCAACAACATCAGGGGCAAAGTATTTTCTTCTTTTGGTTGATTTTTCTTGTAGAACGTAAGTTTACTTTCTCAAGTTGAAGTCTAGATGCTTTAATGAATTACTTAGGTTCAAAGCATTGATAGAAAATCAAACTAGTAAGCACACTAAAACCCTCATGTCAGATAATGGGGGAGAGCTTACTTCCAAACGATTCAAAGAATACAATGACAAGGGATACAAAGGGAATTCTCAGCTTATTGCATCCTGCAATAAATGGGCTAGTGGAAAGAGGGAATCACACAATTAAGCAAATGGCTCGTTGCTTGTTGCGTGGTCGGGGTGCCTTTTAGTTACTAGGGCAAGGCTGTTCATAAAACAATATATCTCCTAAATAGAATCATAAGCAAAACTTTGGAGCAAATGACTCTTGAAGAAGCATGGTTTGAACAAAGGTCAAAGATCAAACATCTCCACATCTTTGCTTCTATTGCTTATAATATGGTTCTAGATAATAAAAGAAATAGGCTGGATGCTAAGAGTAGAAAATTGTTATTTGCTGATTATAGTGAAGAGTCAAGCTTACATACTTATTCATGTTGCTACTAGCAAAGTCATAGTTAATAGAGATCAGCAAATAAAGGAAAGTACACCATTCTTTTCTAGTTCTTCAGATGGTATTGATAGTTCTAACTAGAGTGAAGTATCCAATGATATCTTTGGTACTAATAGTTCTATTGTTGTTTCTTTGTTAGATCCTAATCCATTGACACCACAAGCATCGAGCTCCAAATGGGTACACAACGGGATAATAATTCTTCATCCCCAATCCCACATCAATTTCAATTGCCTAATATGGATAAAGGAGATGCTTTGGGAGGTATTGCTCTAACACCTAAACCTTAACAACATAGGAGACCTAAGCAGCATTACACCACTCTATATGATGTACAAGAAGATGACTTTCCCCAACCGATGGCACAGCCCAAAAGGTTAAGAAAGTGGCTTTTTGGTTCTGTTAGATTTAATAAAGATTCTGCAATACTAAATCTACCCAAGAACAATATAGCAAGATGACAATAAATTCAATATGCAAACAAAATAAGAATAACAATATCTATATTCAAGAGTTGTTTAAATGGAAGGAAAAAGTTACAATATATGGCCTAATAGTTTCCAAATCTAATAAGGATGAGGATGAGACAGAAATCCAAAAAACAAGGGAATAACCTAGTTTCCAAATCCAATGAGGACAAGGAAAAAGCAAAATCCCATAAAAGGAGAATATATGGACTCATTATCCTATCCTACCTAAGTAATAAAAAGAAACTACCTAAGTAAACATAATAGGTGCAATAATTAATTACACTAACACACCCCTCCACCCCTTAAGTTCAATGGAGATAATAAAGAAAAGGGTCCCGGCAAGACAAGCCATATTAGGTATCCATGGGCTCTCTAAAAGAACCCCAAGGTACAAAGAGAGTGTACCCCCCAGAAATAGAAAAGGAGAAAACCCGTAGGACAAGATAGCTCCCCCAAAAGTGATAGTGTCCTAAAATCCCTGCAAGATAAGGCCCATGTGTGCCTCCACAAAGAAGAGAGAGAAAGTCAATGCAGAATGTCGCATGATGAATGTTATAGTAGGTCCCTCTGCAACAAATGATGCATCTTCCTTTCAAAAGAAAGAAACTCTGAGCTATCAAACTATTGAATTCCCACTCAGATGGTGGAATGTAGGAAGGAATCAACATGTACAGTTCTGGAAGCTCCTCATGTGTCTCAATGTCGATGTTAAACTATGACTGTGCCATACAAGATTTTTGAAAAGTGACCACTGAAGTGTGAGACCTAAACCGATGTGAATCAAGGTGTGTCAAGATAGTACCATGATGTGGCAAAGGGAGAACAAGAGGATCCAAAACAGGAGATGCATTTCTATGTGAGCTTTCATCAAAGATAAGATATATGTCCTCAATGCTATCATCAAGATCCCAAATGTGAGATTCTACAAACAACTAATATATGTCTAATAAGTAGATATCTCAATGATCAAGAAGACAAGTGTGAACTTGCTAAAGAGAATCTATAGTAGCATGTCGAGAAGTCGAGATCTCTATCAATGTAGCAAATGAAGGTGGTACAAAAGCTACCAAAGCTATGGTTGTATGATAAGGAGAAGCAATATGGGAGATCTCTATGTCATCAGAACGTTCGAGGCTTTCCCAATAAGCAAGTTCCTCTTCAGTAACATCGACATACAAAGGATTCTCAGAATCATCAAGGGGAAGAAGTATGTCCATAGCAAGATCATTTGGGAATGAAGGTTTATTGGGATCCCAGTACATTTCCCATAGTGTGGTCCAAAGAGTGCAAAGGCACTCAATGTGTGACAAAGCCCACAATGTGTGGTCACCAACACTAAGACCGATTAATACTAAAACACTCAGTTGCCAATCCTAATGCGGGGATGGGAAGGTTTAGGGTTCAGGTATGCCGATACGACAATTTTTAGATAGATAGATAGCCGATAAGAGCACAGTGTGGTGGTCAAGTCACAACATTGTTGTGGCATCCACCAAGGTTCAAGCCACCGCTGGGCAGCTAAGCTCGTAGGCCTTGTGCCTCTACTGGGCTAACGTGCTCACAAGATGTGTGCCTTCACTAGGCAATTGTGCTTGCAAGCTGTGGGCCTTCACTGGGCCATTGAGCTCACAAGTTTGAACTAAGGTGAGAATGCCTTGGGGATTGAGGCCCCCCAGTAGTGGTCTCAATGATAAATCCATTGGGAAGAGATCCCCCCATAAGTGGTCTCTCTAGGCTTGGACCAAGCTATGGTAAAATCAAAATACTTGCATCTACTTGCGGATAGAGATCATCTCTTCAAGATTGGCGAGATATATGCTAACGCTTTGAGAAGGGAGGAAGAGGAAGTAGATAAGCTCACTTGGGAGCTTAAGGGCACTATGGATTCTTTGAAGAGCATTCAAGAGACCCTTCAAGAATCGGAAGATCAAGTGAAGAAGCTTCGTTGGGAGTTGAGCATGGCACATTCTTCATCATGCACGGCAGAAATTCAAACTTTCATGGCCACCACATTCAAGGAAGAACAATGCAACATGAAGAGGGCAAAGAGTAAAGACATGGAGGAAGGTCTTGAAGGATCCTATGGCGAGATCATGTACTCACATGAGGATTCAGCTTGCAGCCATGAGGCAGAAGTTGTGGCACATGACATATCTGATTTTCCATTGGAGACATCACATAAACCTACCCTAGTTGATGATCACTCACTCATGGAGGAAGGGGAGGTTAAGGTCTACATGGACATCACTCAAAGGCATGAGGTAAGGTCTGATTTCTGGATATGGAACAGCAGTCCCTTGTCTTCACAATATCATAACATGGCAGCCGAAGGAAGAGAGGTCCAATTCAGATTGAAGGCAAGAGATTTTCAGTTAGAGGCACCTTTTGAATCTACACTTGTGGGAGGACATGTGGCGAAGCTTGAGGAAGTGATTGAGGAGCCAAGGTATGATAACAAGCCTGATTTTCTGAGGTATGACAGCAGTCCTTTACCTTCACATTATTATGTTATGACAGCCAAAAGATCAGCCTTGAGGCATGTAAATTTCATGGGGAGTCTCACATTGGATCAGCACTTCATGGAGAGCATGCAACAGTGATGAAGGAGGTGTTTGAAATAGATAAGGACACTACAGAAAGGTATGACAAAGGTTCTGATTTTATTTGGATCAGCAGTCTTTCACTCTTGCATAATCATAGGTTGGCAGCCCCTACACTTGAGAATGAGAGTGGGAAGACTTCTATTGTTGGCACTCCATGGGAAATCAAGCATGAAGATTTTATGGATTGTCCAAGACACGGGACTGATTTGATATGCCATGACATGAAAGAGGCAAAGAAGATTCAAAGCACGTGGCATAGGAGGGATGAGCATTGTGTGCGTGTTCAAGCAAGTGGAGCAATCAGTTTTGTATGGTGAGAGGTATGATTCAGATTTATTTGTTTGTTCACATAGCTTGCTTCATGAGGATATGGCGTCACCTCTTTTGGATAACCATTTGAAGACTCATGTCATACACTTGAATGGCGTTATGGAGACTACACTTAGTGGATCAGCCACTAATGTCATGGCTGCACTTGAAGAGGGAGTCATAAGGGATTCAATTTGTGATGATCACTTGTTCATTCTTGGAGGAGATGTAGAGTTGGGTGATGATGTGATAGAACTCTATCATTCATTAATCCTTTGGTAGCATTAAAGGCTGCCCTATGTCAGAGTTTGATGATGCATAATACCGAGGCACTTGCATTGGATGAGCATACTTCAGAAATGCGGTGGGTTCATATGCCTAGGTATGGAGATATTGTTTTCATTTCTGATTTTGAGATGCTAGGGTTTGTCTTTAGAGATGAGCTTGATGACATTGACATTCTAGCCCTAGTACATGAGGACCCTTTGCATCTATGCGTTAGAAATGACTATTCTTATACACGGTGCATGGATTTCCTATTGAGTAGGAGGATAGCAGTTGTTTGGGAATTGAGAGGGAAGTTGGATTATCTTTTCATGAGAGAATGGCATAGTGATGATATCCTAAATCCTTTGCCTTTGGTGATTTCTTTTGCACTTGCATGGATCTGATTTACTATCATGAGGTTGCTGTTCGGGTTCATATCAGCAACTTAGTGGGAGAAGGCATACACCTTGCACCTATGTGGGGCATACTTCGCATCCACGGGAGGTCTGTGGAAGTTGGAGGATGGTTTGATGTTGCCAACACTTTGAGATGCTTCCATCTCTTCATGATTATTGGATGTGATGATAGGATGATTTGGGATCCAAGTGGTGGCATGTTTGGTACAACACTTCATTGGAATTTTGATGAGTTGCTTCACAACTCATGGAGCATTGACAATGATTCTATCAGAGTGGAGCAGCGGAAGCTTGGAGACTTGTGGTTGTGTTTTAGAGATCATACTCTACATCACTTGTTGACAGCCATGGCATTCTTCGAGGCTTTGGATTGGACCAGCTATTGGTTATTGAGGAGTGGCACCTTGGGAGCTTTGGAGATTATTGCACTTATGGTTGCAGGCATATTTACAGAATCTGGAGGATGGGGCCAGGTCAAGCTTGAGTGTGTATGGCTTCGGCTACCGGAGCTCACTTCGCATTGCATTCTTCCCATTCTTCTTGGAGGACACAGCCACAGGTGGAGAATTTGTATGGCCACCGAGCATGCAAACAAATGGAGATACATGTCATTTGACACTATCTTACAGGATACATACTTGCCATTGCTTGAGGACAAGCAATTCCGAGAAGGGAGGACTGTAATGTCCTCATTTTCGGAATGGTCACCATGGAGAGCAGAGGGGTTGGTTTTCATACTCCGGGATTTTTGGAAGGAAAATCAAGGTTTGGAGATGACTTAACATATTTTTCTAGTGGTCTTGATGTGTTCATTTCATTTACTATATTTCTCTTTCCATGGAGCAAACCACTTAGAGGCATTGTGAGTGTGGAGACTTGCCGTGTGATAAAATTGTCAGCATATTCTTTATAATGCCACCTTGGTTTGATTGATCATGTGTACACCAACTTGAAGGAAGATTCAATTAATACCTATTTGATGGCCTTTTTATGGAAAAACAAAGAATAAAACATCATCTATACCTTGGCGCTTGAAGGAAGAAGCTTGGAGAAGAGGAAAGGAGACAAAGGAGACAAATTCATATATTTAAATTGAATCTTCTAAGCACCCAAAGGATTTGAGGCAGGTCGGCCCTCTTGGTGAGGGAAAATAATAAATAAAAAAAGTACTAAAAGTGCCTAGGTCGGCCCTATTTGAGAGGGCAAAAGTTATGTATAAATATGAAGTCATTTCAAGGCATTTTCATCATCATTCATTCATTCACATTTGGGAGTTTATCTCTTGGAGGTCTTGGGACGAAAACCTCAAACCCTTGGAGGAGTTGGATGAAAACCTAGCTCTTCTTGTGGAGAATTCTGTGACGGGAGTTCACTTGCACTTCATTGTTTTTGGAGCAGAATTGCAGATCAGATTTGGAGATCATCTTGAGGTCTTTGCTATCATTATTTTGCATTACTTTTGGTATGTACAACCTTAGGGTTTAGGGCAGTTTTGAGCTGGGCTTGTTTGTCTTGATCGCCCATGCATTGGATGTAATTGAAGACTCATTAAATTCTGATTTTTATAGCAGCAGACTTCTGGATTATACTTCAGTCATTTATGATTGTCATTTGAAGTGATTTAATTGCATAAATTGTGGTGGAATTCAAGTATGATATTGGCAATATTGTTGGCAACAGTATTTTGGTGATTTGTCATGTTTTTATGGAAGTTGTATGCAATTATTTAAGTCTGATTTTTAGAGCAGAAGTTAGGGTTAGAGCAGAAAACTAAAGTGCAGAAAATCAGGGCAGAAATTGTCATCATTGGAGCGTCTGCCCAGCTAGGGTTTATCACTTGGCTTCCTATTTTGCATCACATTGAACTTCCATTTTTGTAGCAGCAGTGTCAAACTCAGAAAATCAGACTTGGTTGTTTAATGGTTGATGCCCTAGAATATGGATTTCATGGTGTAACTCATGGGAGATGTGAATTGTAATGTTTAGTATCATTTACCATCATTATATGCCATGTTTGGATGCATATTTGGGTGTTAGGATTGCATGTTTAAGAGCAGAAAATAAAACCAGAGATTAGGGGTTTGGGCAGAAATCTAAAGCACAGAGTTTAGGGCAGATTTCAAAGTAAGTAAAATCAGTCATTCCAAACAAGTTTCGTTTGGAAAGCCCGTAAATCCAAACTTGAAGAAAATATGCCCATTTGGGATATTACAGGGTCCTAGAGCTTTATCTTTGCTAAATGAAAAGACAGTGCTTCAAAGCTCCTTGTTGGTGACAACAGCTGTTATCATGCATTATCCACTCATTAATTACTTTCTGGATGGTCTTGAGGTTTTTTTTCCTAGGCTTGTATATTGAAAACTTGTTGGGCAATTTCTTGGAGTAGCATTACGTAGTATTGGGTAGGGGATGGAGGTAGGACATGTTACATGGGATACGATTTCTGTCGGATCTATGTTCATATGACCCTCTGGATAGTGTATATTGTGTTGCTAATTGATTAGTTGTTTATCTTGAACTGCCTTGTGGAATAAACTTGTCCCGATGCCCACTTTAAATCCATTTATCTCTGGCTCTGTAGCACCAAAATATCTCCTCCATGTTGAAACAGTGTGTGCTCCTATACAAGATCTTGTTCCTCTCTCATTGTCTACTCATTATTGCATCATTCTCTCTTTTTTCTTTTTCCAGCTCCCCATGTTCATTGGATGTATTCTTGCTATTCGCAAAAACGTTACCAAATTCATTTTTGTTTCAATCAGCTATTTTAGACCTCAAGTATCCCGGCTTTTTAGGGAATTTGTACATAGCATGGCCTGATATTTTGGGAGCATTTGCCCCCCAATCTATAATTTTCCAACCGAATTGATGTTTGTAAGCCACACACTTTCACTACAGAATTGGGTCCTAGGTTTTTAATTGTTGGTTGGATGCTTATGGTAATTGGGCAAAAATTGAACTACTTACCATGACTCTGGATTAGATCCATTCTTGTGATATCACGATTCTGTCAAGTGTTTCTACTATGTAACCCTCACTATATTCCCACTGGTTCAAGTGTAGCAATTTTCTCCTAAGTCCATATCTAACATACCGGTGGCTGAGATGAGATCAATTAGGCTATCTATTGTACTTTTAAAGAATTTAGTGCTGCCTTTTCAGGTGCTTTGGTTGAATATAAGTCCGCCATTAGGATGAGAAGGTGAGATGTTGCTAACAAAGTTGAACTTTTAAGCTGGTCAAGAACCATAATTCTGCGGTTTCTTGTTGGATAAGTGTATATATTGGCATACAGAACCATAGATTGTGTTCTATGGAGAAAAATAAGCTAACAAACCCCCACAAATGTGTAGTGTGTGAGATAGGAACATACCTTTGTGGGTTCCATAGAATGGAAAGCTTGGTTCTTTTGCAATAATACAATTGTTTGTTTCCCCATGGCCCACTGAATTTAATCTTCTTCCAGTCTCTTGATCTAGTTGTTTCTTGTGGAAGAACCAAGTCAATCTTCTATCCTTTGATTTCTTTGTTTAATAGGCATTTTACTATTTATCAGTATTCCTCGAGGATATATCACCAGAAAAATGACACATTTCTAGCAGGGGGATGTCCCAGGGGCAACAGGATGGGGACAAATCACTCCCTTGCCTTTCCCCTTGCCTCCATTCCCATAGGGAGCCAACCCCAGGATGGCCCTGCAGAGCAATGGATGTCCCTGGTGACATTCCCCTCTGGGGGCATTTGAGGACACCATGTCGTCCCTAAGGTAGTCAGGGACATGCAGATGTCCCTTTACTGTCCCAGGGACATCAAGGTGTCCACCAAAAAAAGGTGAATGCACCATGAAGGTCCTTGTGGCCTTAGAGGCTTTAATTTGGGCACAAGGGGCACTGCCCTCAAACCCCACTGACTGCCCCCTCAACCCCGCTGGGGACTGCTTCCCCTAGACCCCCACTCTGGTTTTAAAAAGCTAAAAATAAAATTGTTTGGGGTAGCACCAGATTAAATCCCGGGTACTTGAATTCCATTTATACTTTTGGTTTGTTGAGTCAATCTCGATTCCAAGTAATGCTACTGTGGTTAATTAAATGATTTAGAAAGTCAATATAATGATCTTAAAGAAGATGCTTGGTTTTCACTCATGTACACATTGCAACTTGTTGTGGACCTATTTGTCAAGTATTATTCTCTAGTGAATCCCTTATCTGGGAACATGCTGAAGCTCGACTGTTATTGTAAAACAACCCATGCAAAATTTGGCTGGCATTGGTGTATCTGCTTTTATTTGTTTGACGCATAATGCTGGAGGCTGGAACTCTCTTTTCCAATGATGAATAGCAACAGACTTTATCATCTTTGAAAACAGCACCTACAGAAACACAGCCAGAATTTGCTCTTATTGCTTGCACATGGCCGTCATTGAGACATTGGACAGTGTAAAATATGATCCTATAAATTCTAAGTTCTAACAATGGAGTCTTGGTAAATGGTACAATTTCCACTCAAGATAGGGATGAAAACATATTAAGATCCTTTGTCTCTGATACAAAATGTCATACATCAATTAACTTTGAATAAGTTTCAGCTTCTTTTACTCATATTGTTTACATAAAGGACAAACAGCAACTTCTTTTACTATTTTTTGTAATTAATTTTTCAAATATTATTTTTTACATATTCTTTTAATATCCGTCCCTCCCCCCCCCAACTGTCCTCAAATTTTGGGAAAAAGAGTGCCATCCCTAAAACCTGTCCCAGTGTCCCGAACACTCTATGGAACACTCTGTAGTATTTGTTGGGGGCATCTATCCCATTTATTTTCTAGGACAATATGATCATCATTGTGTGAAATCCGGATCTGTTATATCCAAATCCTCCTCTGTGTCCTTGGATACCTTTGGTGTTGTGTTGCCCTCAGGCCTCTACAACTTGGTTGTGCCTTAGACAAGATTTGATTGTTGATGTGTTGAGGATGAATGTCGCTGCATTTTTGAACTAATTCAACGTCTTCTATTTCAATCTACATATCCCCTTTTGTATGTAATCATATATGACAGTTGTGATTAGTATGCTTGCGAGGAGTTTGTACATCATAAATGTTTAATGCTTACCATGTTGACTGATAGCTGCACCAGACAAAACAGATGGTAAAAATGCAAGCCTTTAGCGTTGAGGAGCAGACCATCAATGCCCAGGACTGCAGAGGCCTCTAAATTATGTTCTAGGCCAACATCACCACGTCTTCAACATTAAAAAGAGCTGGTAAAATGGCATGGCCTTCCAAACTGTACCTGAACAAAAATTTTAATAAAGTTATTTTCTTGCACCATCTAACAACTGTTGTCTTAATCTTATTGGCCTGATGGTCATCTAAAAATGCATATCTCTCTCTCATTGGCCCAAATAATTATTTACACAATCTTTCTGCAGTACACGCACAGCACATCCCATTGTAGTGAACATCTATCAACCTAAGCATAGTCACATGGAGATGGTGGTATATGGATAGGAAGACACCATTTCGAATCAGGGTTCAGAAGTAAATGAATAAGGCTATGGCTATATTATTTATAAATACAGTCACGGGGAGATGTGGTTACAGGGACAGGGTGCTTATCCCTATACTGGAGTTTCCAGGTTCCAGTAGACTCTTGATAGTTAATTATTTAACAAGAATTCTTCTTCATACAAACTTGCGATCATCATCTTGTAAAGAACGCTATTAATTATGTACATATTTGCTTTTTAACATTATTTCCATATTTGGTATGCTCGTATATTCCTAATATTTTGACATTTTCCCCTTCTATCTGTTTTTATGATATTTACCTGCTAAAATAACATATAACTCATAAGAGCCCAGTACTTTGATTAAGATGGAATTATATGCCTGTCATAACTTGGGCTTGAACACAAATTGCAATATGAAGTTGGAAGTATACAAAATAAGAAAGAACAAGATTCCATAATTAAATGATGACAGAAACTGAGAATGTTGTGAATTCAGGAAAGACAAAAGGCCCGACATGAGGTACAGAAAGCATGCCTGCTTCCCATGTAACTTGGTCTATCCATGAATCTGTGTATGAGGGTCGCCCTGACCTGGATTCACAGCAAATGGTTCAATTTTTTTGTTAGAACTTAGAACTCTTCTAAGACGATACTGCAAAGACAATTTTACACACCTTGCTACACTATGTAGTGTCAATTCTTAAAGATGTAGGGTAAAGGTAGGTTTCTAGGTCACCACCAAGCAAGACACCAATTTTGAGGTATGAGACCCCCCTTATGAAAGCCCACAAGGGGATTTTTTTAACATGTACCTAACGAATTATTTAACAAGGTATAACTATACAACCCTTTGCCCTCCAGGTTTGAACTTATGCCTTGCTCTAGGAAGTACACATGTCTTTACCATCAAACCCACTTAGGTTGTATATGCAGCATGTCTAACAATATGGAGAAATAAAAACAACAAATAATGTGAAACAGCATTTACACGTAAGACAAATTTTTCACCCTCAATTCATGACATCACTATTTAAAATATCAGAAAAATGCAATACTTCAAAAAAGATTAAATACAACTAAAAAATCTTAAGCATACAATTGTAGAAGATACCTGCTGAGGCTGACAACTTCTATGCCCCTAGCAATTGCTGCTTTGCAAATAGCCGAACCAACAAAACCACTGCCTCCCAGGACTAAAATCTGCATCCAAAAGATTTTATTGTATATCATTAGCCTTCACCAAAACCACCTAGAATACACTCTAGCTAGGAATTTAATTTTACTCATCATAACCCACCTTTTCTGTCTTGACAGCAGCCACAACATCAATGGGGTTAGATGAATAGCCTGGCTCACTGCCACTCTTAGTAGAATAACTACATTTTATATGCTGCCTGCACTCACACTAGAAATGAGCATTAACTTAAACAGTCTTTCATTAAATAATAAACAGACTCCTTACACTCTATTCCTATTCTCTATGCTACACTCATAAGTGCAGTTCTCTATCATCATCTCTTATACATATGAAATGTATAAACAAAACAAAAGCCACACAAAACAAATATACTGTCCCCAACATCTAGTTTTATCAAGTTGGAACCCTATGAACAGAATATACTCTAACACGTGGAAAACATAAACTGAAGCCCTGTAATTATGGATCTTCGAAGGTAGTAAAAACGATGGGTCAGGTTGCATATAAGTTAAAATTACTAGTTGGAACCAAGATCCACAATGCTTTTTCATGTCTCAAGATTGAAGAAATCAGTGGGAAATCTGATTGCTACAAAGTACCACATCAAATGAACATAGTTCACTTGTCTTTGAACCATTAGCTACCATAGATGAAAGGAAAAATAAACCTCACAACAGAATAGTGAAGGAATATCTCATAAAATGGAGGCCATTGCATAAAAACGAGGCTTCTTGGGAACCTAAAGGCATACCCGTGCATCATCCATTGCTTTCTTAAGCTCTGAGACAGATCTTTTTAGGAAAGGAAATATTGTAATAAAACCATTTCTTAAAAAAACTGTAAGTTGTCCCACACTCCCATCAAATAAAGCTACTAAATGTAATTTGTAAATGAGTTATGGAGGCTAGAATCATGGGGAAAGCTGTAAGTCTCCAGCTCTCCAATCAAATAAACTTGTTAGCTTTAAATGACTAATGGAGAACAGAACAAAATGATGCAGTTAACTTTCCTTGGAATCAAATAACATTGACAGCATTAAATAAGTAATGAGTTGGGCTAGGATAAAGCTACCTGCTATATTGGGTCTTTATACAGCCATCGGCAATAAAGTAGTTGTGTTGGGAATCAAGATAGAGTGTGGCTTTCGTGTCAACAATAAATAAGTAGTTGTGTTGGGAATCAAGATAGAGTGTGGCTTTCGTGTCAACAATAAATAAGTAGTTGGGTTAGGATAAAGAAGGTGATTAGGTTGTAGAGCCTATAATATGAGGCATCAACAGTTCAGAAGCATCTATCTTTGAGAAAGACAAGTTTGTAGGTACTTTGTTAGCATTTTAATTCACACCTTTCAGTGAAACACAAAACGGAACAAATATGCGGTAAAATCACTTTTCAAATTTGAAGGGGAAGCTCTTTGTAAATTAAAAAACTAACCTAAAACTGCACAATATGTACTTGCAATCTACAATCTTTACAATAATTTTTGGGGTGGTTCACATTCATGCTGAATAAAATTTAAAGTATGTCTTTTTGGATTCAACTAAGGCAAAAAGGCTAAAACACCGTTCCAACAATAGGCAAACAATGAGAATCTTGTATTTCATAAAATCAGGTGCAATATAATCTTTGCGCAAAGGCCACCCAATCCAACTTTCAGGCATCAATATACGTTTTAGACACGGATGATTTTCATAAAATATTCCCAACATATCATAAGATTCCCGTTCCTGGAAATTAGCACCTTTCCAAATACATAGAACAGACGGGATTCTGGGATCTTCCCTTGGGACAAAAACTTTTATACACACCTCTTCGGGTTGATCTGCATTATCCTTTATTCTCGTAAGATGATATACACTAGCTAAGGATCCCCCTGGTGCTACATCATAAGCACACTGAGAACGGAGATAATTAAAAGCATAAACATATAGAGCAACAGCTATAGAGGCCCAATCCTCAAATTTGATCTGCGATGTAAAACCACTTTTCGAATTTGAAGGGGAAGCTCCCTGTAAATTAAAAAACTAACCTAAAACTGCACAATATGTACTTGCAATCTACAATCTTTACAATGATTTTTGGGGTGGTTCACATTCATGCTGAATAAAATTTAAAGTATGTTTTTTTGGATTGAACTAAGGCAAAAAGGATAAGACACCATTCCACCAATAGGCAAAGGATTTTGTGCTTTTTGACTAAAATGAAATCCTATAACTACATGCTTGTGCTACCCGGCTAAAAGCAAACACTAAGTAAAACAAGTACAAATAAGAATTTAAATGACACCAAACGTTAGAAGCTAAACACAATCATTGCATTCAAAGCTACAAGAGACTGAACATTTACTGCAATACAAAGCTTTTAGTAATTGTTAAATAATATTTAGCTCATAAAGGTACACTAACGCATAAGATAGAACAATTTGATAGTAATTTAGAAGCAAAGTAAGCATACTAAATCCCACTAAATGAATAAAGAATTTAATAAAAACACTAAATAGCAATGTAATGTCCCCTTTCTAGTGGAAACACTTAAACCTGAATCTCGATTCAAAGTGATTCTCAAAGAGACATTAGAAACATTAGAGATCAATAAATTTCAATGATAAGATCAAATAAGATCAATGATAATGTATTTACATCATTCCTTGTTGAAAGATTATTCATTTCCTAATTGTCACTTGCTATTGATAACTATTCTATAATACGTTCCATAATTCAATCATGCATATTTTCCTTATTACTCTTCCTCATGGAACTAGGCTTTACATGTATAGGGTGCGCTGAAACCATCTCTTGACCCAGCCTACGGGAAACTATGTCCCAGCCTACGGGCCTTAATACGGATGGAATTACTCCGCCTCTCCCCACAATACCTAATATTCCTTTAAGGATGAAGTAATAGAGAAATATAGAAGTAATAATTTAAGTTCATCTTTTCATATCATCTCCCTTCTAATCCTTAACCATGGATGGGGAATTATTTGTCTAGGGCGCGTTGAACCCTCTCCAATGCATTGTGAATGGAATTACTCCGCCTTTCTCTAGCATCCTTGTCTAGGGCGCGTTAAACCCTCTCCAATGCATCGTGATGGAATTACCCCGCCTTTCCCTAACAAGACCATCTCTCCTATGGTTATAGGAAATAGAAGTGATGAGATGATTATGTCATTTCTCATCAAGTTTCATAATATATATATGTTCATATATTTGTGTAATGATGTGATTGTCATGTATATAAATCTATTCTAAATTGCGCATATTAAGATATATATACATATATATAAATATGTGATCTCATAGCTCTCTATATTTATTATTTACATTAAACTATCAATGATTTAATAATACTTACTTTGTACCTTTATTTCTCTTAGTTCCTGCTGCAGATCTGATTTTATTTTTAAATCTTTGAATTGTTCTTACTGCTGAATACTTTTCTAATCTGTATCTTCTTCCTTTATATCTCTTAAGTATGATCATTTTTATGTTTATACAGGTCTGAATTATTAATCTAGATATAACATATCCCAGACATATTTATTATTCATTTCTTCTAAAATCTGATATGATTCTTCTCTCCCTTTCTCCCCATACTCTTCTCTTATTCTTTATACCTCTTTATGCCTTTTCATTGAAGAGATACACCTCTTTATCTCTTAATAAATATAATTTAAAATATTATATGGATTAATGAATCCATATACATATTATGATTAATAATATTTATTGATTAATTCTATTTCATGTTTCTTATAATATTTAGACAAGTAATATTTATATTAGTAATTATATTTATATTTATGTATCATAAGACATTTGTCTTATATATATATATATATATGATAATTATATAATAATATCTATTTATATTTATTTTTATATTATAAATATATATCATATATAATATCATAATTGTTTTCTTAGATTTATTATTTATAAATACAATAATAATAAAATATTCATATAATATTATGTAATATTATTTATTAAATATTATATTATTATTGTTAGAAGCATTCAAATGGACATGATGTTTAAATCTTTAATTTAAACAATGGCTTAATATCGGGACATGACAAGCAATTTTAGTAATATGCAGGCATGAGAATTACCATTGACCTATATGATTACAACTAAGTGCAAAAAGGCACTTATTTATTTTGTTTACAAACAATTGCATGAAAATAAATAAATAAAACTAACTACATTTCTACCCTAAATACGATTGCTTGCATGACATGCAAGTTTTATAACAAATTATCTCATCCACTAATTTTAAAATTACAACCATGCGACTGTAGTTGAACTGACAACCAAAATATTATAATTATCGCTTAAAAGGTCTCGTCTCTCATCTGATGAGGTACATTATCTAAAAATAGCTAACTTTGAGCTCTAAATAGCAAATGCTAGACATAGCATTGGCTCCTTGCACTAAAAATAAAGACTGCTAAAAATAGCTTAGGCTATAAATAGCTCTGGCTAAAAATAGCAATCCCTAAATATGCTCCTCTTTAAAAATGGTGACGGCTATAAATAGCGCAAGTTATTTTTAGTGTGGGCTAAAAATAGACTTCTAGATAGGCAGCTCTAGATGACTTTGATGATTATGCAGCATCTCCTCTAATCACGACTAACCCTTTGAAAAACCTTGAAAAATCTATTCATTCATCCGTCCATATAGGCATGCCCCTGCTGGCAAGTACGCACCTGCTTTGTATCGATGCGTCTTTAGTCTTAGACACGTGCCATTACACTAGGCAAAATGACAACAAAATTTCCTCCTTTGTATTGGTGAGCACTGTTGGTTCCCAAAATTACTACAACCCAAAACCCTAAAACATTACTCAATCACCTAGGCCAGAGGTGTCATCAAGGTGATTGAAAAAAGTTTATCAATAGGTTAAGAGCGATTTTGGCCAACTTACAAGGGTGGGTAGACTCCTCTACACTTCGAGCTCAGTTAGGCTCTGGAGAGATATTCCAAAGGGTATACCTCAACAAGTATTGAATTCAAACAAGATGAACAACTAAAAACCGATGAACAACCAAACCCACCCGTTATCTTGATCCCAAAACTGTCACTGAACCAAGATCAATTGGCTGTCACAAACCCCTATATAGCTGATACAAACTATGCAAGCATAACCCACATGAAACAGATTCATTTTATATTCACTTGAGATAATTCCTTGTTTATACTGACAGTTAAGGATGCACAAAAATAATAGTTCTTCCCCTAAACCACTGGTTAATGTTTTTGTTTGTTTAACATATGTGAGGCTAAGAGGAATGGCTCTAGACTGGTGCCTGCTCTATGGGCAACAAAGTCAATCCATTAAGAAAACAACAAACTGAAGCCAAAAGAACAATGAGCTATGTAATTGCATACATCACAGAATATGAGACCTTTGGAACAAAACTTACTTAGTACTCCAATACATAATTGCATATACCCATTTATAACATGAGAGAGATTATTACAAAGCTTGCAATATTTTCAGAATGCTATCACATTCATCTGACCCAATATTACATTCGTACCATCAAACATGGCAAAGGAAAATACCCAACTGCAACTGAGAAATCTTCCTGGATACATACCTAATGACCTGGAGACATTCTACAATAAAAACCATATACAATATCAACTCCTTTGACTTCACAGATCTGCACTCCTTAATGAGTTGAACTAGCCTTTCAATGGTCGCCCTGCAACTTTCTACACATGTAAATGCCTTCTGGAGACCACACACAAAAGACCAACCTCCTTTGAAATGAGTTTCAAACTTGAATTTATAGCCTTTGCAGCTCAGATCTGATGGAAAACCACAACAACTCCACCTAATGCAATAAAAACATCAAATTCAACCACCCACTTTGCATTAATGACGATCTGGAGAGTTGGCGGTGTGTTTTCCCACATTTCTGGGCATTTCTCTTTTGTCTTTGTCTTATTCTTTAGTTTGCTGACTTTGATCCGCGTCAATCATTGCAATACAATTTAAACTTTTATCCCTTATCGTTAACGTGGGAACATCCTTTACCACGTCGGCCGTTGGTATTCCGAGCTTGTGAGGAAATCGGTCTTCATTCTAATCATCTTGTGCTTATCTTGACATATATGGGAATCGGCATATGAGAGAAATGTATCCTTATACTCTTTGTCTTCATTGCATATCGGTGTCTTTGATTATCATATGTGCAATAATATGAAATCAATCATGTAATCTGAGATATTTTTGATGCAGTTAGGAGTGACTTAGACTTTTCTTATGATCTTAATATGTCTTGAGGAGGGAACATCACGCTTGGCCTTACCACATTTCTAAAATAGTCACCTCAACAATTGACCTTTATAAAAACACTTTTAAAACCTCCATTTTCATCTCTCACTCTCTCTGAATTCTCAAAAGTTCTCTCACTCTCTCTAGGATTTTCCTATATTCTCTTGCAAACTTTGGCATTCCTCTACCAGAATCTCAAATCTTGCATTCCTCCATAGCCACGTCTTCACCAAATTCTTATAAACCTTACCTCTACCATAGCCATGGCACATCTTTGAATCCATTTCCTAATCTCCTCCATTGCACAAGCACACATACTAGTAGACCCTCCTAAGATTTTTCTCACATATTTCATGCACCCACCACCAAATCACACCAGCACTTTAGGGCCTCATATACCCCATATCTTTTTGCTACTTGTTGAGGCTGAAACATGCCACTCCAAAGGATTGACTCAACCAATATCCCAAATAAACTTCACAATTTTTCCTCCTGCTTAACTTCCATAGTTAATTTATCGTCATAGGAGATTCAATTCCAAAATCTACAAGAATCACAAAAATTAGGCAAGCAACCTCTAGAAATTAATCATACGATGCAAGGACACTAGCACCCGTTTGTAGTCGAGAGCACACCCCAAGGATCAAGAGCGCGAATTTTGAGGTCAAGAGAGCAACTTTCAAGGTCAAAAAAGTGACTTGCAAGGTCAAACATTCAGCAAAGAACCTTTTTAGTGAAGATCACTAGTGCAACCCTAGGACATAAGCACACCTGTGAGGTTACCTTCACAACTGTTGGGCCAAGGTTGTCTAATACATATCTAGAATCACTCTTATGTCTTGTCCAAAACAATCCCAAAGCATTCACCATCCTTCCTGTAGTCTTCTCCAACAACCAAAATCTAGACAAGCCTCCTCAAACTCTTCTCTTTATCCACTTCCAAGCATAGTTTTGATTTCTTTCCCAGCTATAGTGTTTATCTTGGTTAGTGTTAAATCTGAAGTATTTATTGTTTTCTAGCATTTATAAAGAAAAGAAATCAGATTACTTTAAGTTGGTAAACACTTTAGAAAAGAAACTAAAGTAAAACACCAAAAGAAACTTTTATTTTCCTTTCATTTTGGTGAACCCAACGCCCTTATACTCCAACCTTTTGGTCCACACTAAAATAGCAAACAAATTTCTCTCATAACAATAAACCAAACACAAAAGCTTCAACAAGCACCTTCTTTTGTCTCCTTTTTCTTTCATTTATGTGTCTTTTCTCTTTCTCCACTTTCTCCTTTCTTTTCCTCCCAACCCTTACTCTTACTTCATCCATTCTACCCTCCTCATACATCTTTTTCTCATTTCTTCCTTTTCATTTTCACTATTTAATTCGTGCCCTTTTCTCACCCTTCCCAACCCCTTCGCCCTCTCCCAACTCCTAAAGTAGCTAACACCTTCCCACCTCCTGATGATCACTTCAACCATAATTGCTTCTCACTATGAGCACATTGAGCTCCACAAACATCAACAAATTGCTTCTCACTTGTAGCTTCTTTGAGATGAGTTGGACACATTTGAAGATGGCATTGACCCTTTTTCCTTGGTTGATGCCCTTATACACATGCTCATCTCCCATTCCAATGGCTTAGACATTCTCTAGTGCATTGACGACATTGTCCATGCCACTACACCTATTTCCTCTTCTTCTTCTACACCTCCTTCTTCTATTCCTATTTCTTCCCAACCTCTTGTTGCTCCAAATACTCCACCTCTCCCTCCTCATTCCCAACCCCACTTATCCCTTCCCATGCCTCCCATCTTCCCTTCCTCTCTACTACTACTGTTATTGGTACTCACCCTTGCCAATTTCCCAACCCACATGCCATACTCATTCTAGCCATATTCCACCTTACACACCCTCCTCCCTTTGTCTCATCCTCTTCTTATGACACTTCTTCTCAACCTCCTTTGCACACCCCTTCTCTTGTCACCCAATCTCTTATATTCCTTCCCACTCTTACACTTTCATGCACACATTATTCCTCCTCCCACATTTGTCACCTCTTTCTCCACATCTCTTCCCTCTTTGTAATCTTTTCCCCAACATCTTCTTCTCCTCCCTATTATCCTCATACATTTGACCCTACTATATAACACATCTTACATCAACTCGAGGCCATGAGACATAGGTTATACTCTCTTCCCTCTTCTTCTAGGAGAGAAGTGATGATAGATTTACACAAACCTTTCTCCCTTGATCACTCTCACCCTTTTCCTCTTGTATTTGTCACCACTAGATTTAAAATGTGTAATGACAAAGGGGACCCCACAATGCATGTGCAATCATGTAACACCATATTTAGATTTTGTCTATAATGATCGTCTCTTGGCAAAACTCTTCCCATGCACATTCAAGGATATATGAGTGGATCTATTCCCTCCTCCATTCTTCTATCTATTCTTTTGTAGAGCTGCACATGCTTTTGTGTAGCACTTTCAAGTAAATATTGGCTTGAAAGTTCATTTCAATGATTTGGCATAGTGCAAGCAAGATGTTCATGAGAGCGTCAATGACTTTGTAATCAGATTCCAGTCTTTACTTGAAAAGATGCACTATCATTTGCCTAGAGATGTAATATAACACTTCTTTGTCAACAATTTGCTAACACCAATCAAAGACAAGGTCATATTTAATTATCATGATTCCTTCTCGAACCTATGTGCCAATTTGCGGGATAATGAGACCAAGCTTCTAGATCTCAATCTACTTCTTTGGTTGTTTCCTTTAAACCCCAAACTACACATCACTTCACCCATCTAGTTAATCACCTGCAATTTGTCGCAACCCAATTGATTTCTGCTAACCTCATTACCCATACACCCCTTGGCACTTATCTTCCTGTTCCAAGAGGGCATGATTCTCATGCTTTCTACCTATACCATAATGTCCTTAGCCATGATATTAAAAAATGCATGGATTCAGGGCACAAGGTATGAGATTTAATAGGTAACAATGTTATTCAATTTAAGTACCATAATGCTATTCATATTGAGGGCCATAATGGCAATGGAAATAAATTTATAGCTCCGCCTAAACATAACCTGCAAATTTATACTAATCCCTTCCCTCAACATAAACAATCAAATCATATGGATTTTGTAGTAGAGGTTGCTTCATCCTCTTCTAGTCTCGTACCTGATGTTTTTTATTCCTCTCCTCCTACCCCACCTTTTGCTATTGAACCGCCCAAGTTTTCCTTTCATGGATATGTTGGTGCTCTAGACGTGCATTCTTCTCCTCCTCCTATTATTACTTTATCTTCTTCTGAGATTCGAGTAAATGGCTATCACAACCTCTTTATATCAAAGGCTTTGTTAATACAAGGATTACCCACAATATCCTTGTGAACCTTACATGTGCCTTTAATGTAGTTATGGAAGAGTACTTGTACAATAGCCATTTCCAACCAGACTCTTATGCGGCATCTAAAGTGGTCTTGAAATGCTATAATGGTGCTTTCATTAACACTCCTGGATGCTTGATTCATCACATCCAGATTGGTCCAAAGGAGTTGCTCACTTTTTATCATATTATTCCCACTTTGGACCACTTTAGTATTCTTCTAAGCTGCCCTTTAGTTGATCAGCCTCAACCATGCCTTTGATCATCCACCAATGCTTAAAATGTATATAATAATAAGGTGATGACCATTCCATGTCATGTGGACCAGCCATTGTCTAAATTAGGAAACTTCACCATGGATCCCTTCATAACTGTAATGTCCCCTTTTTGGATTGCCCTAAATTTTGCCCTAGTATCACAAGTTTAATATAGTTAGGTTTATAACTTACCAATTAAAAGAAAGATAAATCTTGGTTTAGGTCTTGTAATCATGTTAGATAATATTGGAAATATAATTCATATGATCAAAACATACATAATAAATATCTTATCTATTTAAACCAGGCAAGATACATAACTAATTCAAATCTATATAAATTACACAATATCTATAGTGCATGATAGAAGGTCAATCATAATGCATAGGGGTAGTTTAATCATAATAGGACTTGGATGAGAAACATGATAAGTCCGCCTGAAGCTATCCATTCTAAGCCCAAGGGCGGACATTCACCCTCTTGGCCCCAAGTGGCAGACACGCAGCCATCCAACATGGAGTGGTCTACTTAGTGGATAAACTTGTATCTGCTTTCCTTATCCATGCTACCTTATCCATCCCTTTTATGATTTAAACTCCTTGAATCCATCCCAACAACCAAACCATGTAGAGATTAAGTAAAGCTACAATAGGAGGCCCGTAGATTTACTTTTCTAAGCCCAGGGGCGGACACTCACCCCCTTGGCTCCAAGTGGCAGACACACGGCCATCCATCATGGAGTGGGGTACTTAGAAAAGAATCTAGTATCTGCTCACCCTATTGGTATTTCCCACTCTCCTCGTGATTGCCTGATGAGAATTACAACACTAAATACATCCAGAATCATAGAGGTTATACAATCATAAAGATATTATTATACACCGTAATCATGATAGAGCATACCACAATATCTATTAAAATATAAGACTGCTGTATTCTCAGAAACAGATGTATTGACTGCTGATGCTGCTCCTGTCTGCTAAGTGCAGATATATTTTTTGATGTGATCTGATTTCCTTGATTGCTTGATAAGTGCAATTACAATATCAATATATTCTTGCTGTTACAGTATAGAGTGATGCTGCTGTTGTACTACAATATAGATAAATGTCACACACACACACACACACACACACACACACACACACACACACACATATATATATATATATCTGCTGTCATATATTTGACTCTGTACTTTATATTACTGATAATAATTCTTCAATCCATGCATGCCTTCAAATGCTTCCCATCTTTGGCTTCTTATATCAATGCAAGGGATACGTCCTTGACCAATAGAGATGACCCCTCTCAACTCGTGCCTCTTCATAACATGGTCGCTGCCCTTCCTTAAATACAATCGTTGCCTTTTAATATAAATTGGCGTTTTCATTTAAGGGGAGTCGGCCATGTCAAGGAGTCAGCCTATATATTGGAGGTCGGACCAGATAAAAGAGTCGGCCAGGTAAATTAAATCTTTAATTTAATTAATACTTAACTATTAGTCGCTTTTTATTATTAGGTGATTCCTATCCAGCCGGGGATATTACAATAACCAAGCCAACAGTCCCACCCTATGAGCATTGTGACACCCCTTTTGGTCGTAAAAGTGTTTCCAGGAATACCAGGCCTGCATCCATGTAAGTAACCCTGCTCTTATTGTCTACCCTTCAGTGCCCCTTCTCCCTCACCTACGTAGAGTAAATTCTTCTCCTCCTCCTAAACCTGCTCCAATTCCTTCCCTTCCATATCTATGGCTCCTTTTCCTCCATTTCCTTCCACTTCCACTACTACCACTCATTCTTCTAGATCCGAACCAAAAGTTAGAGGCCCTCCTAAACCTGCTACAGTTCTTCCCCCTTCCACTCTTCCACCCCTCTTACCTACACCCAACACTACTCCCCTTCTCCAACCTCCAATCCACTAGCATCCTCCTCCACCAAAACCCACCAACCAAATTCAATTTGCCCCTAGGGCAAAACTATTGCCTCTTGAATCCAAACCACAACTTCCACTCCCGCCAAAACCTTCTGCCACACTTCTCACACCACCTGCTTTTCCCACACCTCCCACTCTTTTACCTATTGACATTGTGGAACCCACTTCTATTCATGAGGATTCCCCTCTTGCATTTTTGTGGCTAGAGAGTCTCCTTCTCATGACCAACTTCTATTTTAGTCCACTATCAATATTCCTCCTCTCTTCTATTTTCATTCCTAGATCACTTCTCCCTTCAAAGCCTCCTCTTATCAGTTCTCCTTCTCTCATGGTACACTTGGCTAAGTTATCACTAGAGAATTTTGAGGACAATGACTACCTCAATGTTGACCAATTCGCTACTTTCATTGATTGATTTCTATTCACTACTTTTTCTCCTTTCTCTTATGATATATTCTATGATTTCATTCCTCACTCTTTATAGATGAGCCATGTCACCCTTGTAGGTGCATGATAATATGTAGTATAAAGGACAATGTATATATCTGTTATATGTATTGTTCAATGCTTCTCTTTGTTCTACAATTCCTCTATGTTTTATTTTCTATCTTTTCATATCTGTATTTACATATCTATACATTTTCGAGATGACACAAAGCATTGAGGCACCAAGGCCTCTTTCATGTTGACCCAAACTTTTAGGTATCCTTGTGTCTTCATCTCATCTATTTGTCTCTTATCTCTCATGTGTAACCTTTTGTATGTTGTTATCACTCTTTGTGTTTTCCTCTTCATGACATTTTGGGGACAATGCAAAGTATTTAAGTATTCCTTACCTTTCTCATGTTGACCTAAAAAGACATGCCCTTCTATCCTATTTGTTGTATCTCGATCCTTCATGCTACTTCTTCCTTCGTGATTGTTGTTCTATGGGTATGGGGGATGATGACATTCATAGAGGACATAATTAATCACCTTCCCGTGACTAACCCAATATTCATAGATCATTTTGTGTTATACTCATTTTTATATGTACATTTTTCCTACTTGCTTTATGGGGGATGATGACATTCATAGAGGACATAATTAATCACCTTCCCTTGACTAACCTAGTATTCATAGATCATTTTGTGTTATACTCATTTTTATATGTACATTTTTCCTACTTGCTTTCTCTTTCATGCTTATGTATTTCCACTACATTCTCCTCCTATGCTTTCATGCACTCTTTTCCTATTTCCTTTCTTTACTTTCATGATGCTCCATCTTCGAACTCTTTTGTGCATGTTTTTGCCTCTCTAAGACATTTACTGGTTCCTTTCCAATTTTCTTTTTTGTCTCCTATTTTCTAATTTGCTTGCTATATACATGTTTTCTTATGATTCTACTAACCATGGTGTTTCCTCTCATTTCCTTTATGACAATCTCCAATGCTTCCTATGTTACATTCCTTTCCACTACTTTGTTTTCCATGCTAGTCTTGTTACTACTTACCATGCATGTTTCCTCTATACTTTAGCTTTCATTTTGCTTGTCTTTTGCAAATGCTCTCTTCCTAGTTCTAACATCCTACTTCGTTACTCTTCCATTACAATGTTCCTCTACATGACATATCTCCACATATTTTCATCTCTTTGGGTACACAACATGCATGCTATCCTACTTCGCTTACCTTCCTACTACAAATTTTTCTATATTCATATTCTCTATGTTTGAATTTCCTTTTGTATCTCATTTTCTGTTCCTTTCTCTCTGTCATGTCCCCATTTCCGGAGTGACTTCATATGGAGTTAATGATTAGCCTATCATCCATTCCCGTAGGCTAATGTATTGGTAAGGGAATGATTTGCTAGTTGATTTTATTTCTATGCATGGAGATTTGGAAAGTTGGATCAATTAGTATGTGTTTGTGTTATATGGGAAGTGTAATATTGAAATTGTATTTTCAATTATGAGATTTGAATTTTTAAAATAAGAAATAAGAGGGAAAATGAAACATTTAATTACATTTTCTCTAATCGATTTCTATGGAGTTGTAATTATGAATAAAAGTGTTCCAAATGGAGTTATAGGTCCAAACCAAAAACCAAAGCAAAGGATAAGGGATCGATTGGCATGTTCATTGTGTTTTATTTGATTCTTGCATTGTTTAAGGAGCCAACGGTTATTTAGAAGATGATCGGCCATATTCTATAAAGCATTCACATGGGATCAAGTGCTAAATTCCCACGCCCGGAGGACCCACTCGACTATGCCTTGTTGGAGCGATTGATATTGTTAGAGGTTGGTTTTGATTTTTAATGATTGCATATGATTCATAGCTGGCCGCCAAACATGAAGGAAGGATATTTTAAATACAACATTTATTTATTAAATGATTGCATTGGATCGATGGTGATATGAGGGCGATTGGGTTTGTGGATATTAAATGATTGCATTTGATTTGTTATTGAGCTTTGAAAGATTTTAAATGCCAAACGTCTATGATGAGGGGATTCGCTCAAGCCAAGATAGATATTCATTGCAACAAACAAATATATTAAATGATTGTTTGCTCTCATTCATGGCCGCCATCAAGTTAGAGAAGGATTCCAATTCATAGAGGATCGATCCACTTGAAGATAGATGTAATTCATTTAAAACAATTAAAGATTGTTTTTAAATGATTGCATTCTTTGATAACATTCATTTAAAATTGCTCAAGCTTCTCACATTTGATTGATGGATTCCAAATTTCATTTCAAATTTGCACAAGAGGAGGATCGACCATCATGGAGTCTTTATATAGAACAATTGAAGATCAATTTGCAACTATTGATGCTATGGTATGTTTTCTTTCCTATTGATTTTGACTGAAGATTCCGATTTTCATGCTAATGTGCAAGGTGATGACCCCTTGTATATGTATGGTGATGATGCCATACGATTTGTGAGGTGATATTGTTTTAATATTCACCATTGAGCTTAAATTTGCAGGTTTAGAGGAGTGATTGAAGCTATTTGGAAGATATATTGAAGCCCTTGATTCATTGGTGTCATTGTCAAGGTAGCAATTGGGCTTATTGCATCATTGGAGTGAGATTTTTGTATGTTGTACGGACTGAAAATTCATAACAGCGAGCTATTCATTTTGTTTCAGGGCTTTTTGAACACTGTACAAAAATTCCAAGCGCTGGAAATTGCATAGGAACATCAGCATTTGGCTTAGGAGTGAAGATTTGAGGGTTTGGAAGCATATTTTCATTGGCTGGGCGAAAAGTTGGACTTTCAACAGTTAGATCAGCAAACTGTCTTTTTATATCAGTCAATTATACTTTCATTTCCAAGGCTATTTTGTTCAATCTTTGACTTGGAATCAATTGCCAAGTGTTTGTACATGATCCTACTTGAAGAAGAAGTCATTTGGATGTCATTTGGATATGAAAAACTTGATGTATAATGGTCTGATCTGAATATCAGAGTGACTGATTTTTGTAACAGCAGCAAATAAGTGAAGTCATTTGGAGCTCTATTCATGATATATCCATTGGTTGATCATAATTTCATGTGTGTTTGATTGCATATTGAATTGGGTTTTTATATTGTGCAAGAAATCTTATCTAAAGTAAAGTACATTTTCAATTTTACATAATAAGGTCTCTTACACTCTCTAGATATTTCTCCTACATTCCAATTATGCATGTACCTTCCTACTACCTTCAATGCTAATTTGTTCTCTTTGCTCTTCCATGGGATGATATGTTCTAGTTTCTTTAATCTCACCTTATTACTTCCCCTCATTCTATCTACATATACTCATGCTATGACCAACATTTGCACATCCCTACCTAACATATACTCATCTTCTTTATCTCTGTCCTTTCCTATTTATTAGTACCTCACTTCTCTCTTGCATTTGTGTCATACTTTCCTCTTCCCTAGGACGCAAAAAATATTTTTTAAGTATTTCTGAAGGGCAAGCTCTTCTCATATATACCCTCCTCTTAATCTCACCTTACTCTTTCCAATATTCTAAACATGTCTCTTTTGCTCTAATATGATGACCAACAATCCTATTTTCCTGCTGGCATTGCATTTCCACATTTTCTCCTTTGCCGTTCTCACGGGGACAACGCCATGAAGCAACTATACATTCTTTTTATTTGTGGGGGACTTCCTTAACACATGCTTCTCTATTACATTTATTTCTTTCTTAGCTCACTACAAATGTTGTTTCTTATATCATATGCATCCTATCTTATGGCCTATGGAGGCAACTTCATCCTCATATTCTTGAAAGCAACACTATTCTTGCTCCCTCTTCACATTATTCCATCTTATCTCCAATTCCTTGGCAATTGTACCTTTCTACACTTCTTTACTCCTTAAATTGATTGTGTTGTTTTGCACCCAATCATTTTAAGGGGGGGCTACATTCTTTTACTTTACCAATTTGATGAAAGAGATCATTGTCATGTCCCGATTTTAAGGCATTGTTTAAATTAAAGATTTAAACGTCATGATAAAGAAAACAGTGAGAAATCAGTGAAAATGCCTTCGTAAAATAACAATTCGAGTAATAGAAATAATTACAATATAAAAATAATATTATTATATGAATATTTCAATATAATATATTTATATTATTATGTTTATAAATAACAAATGTAAATATTATCCATTTAATTATAATTATAATAATTATAAATATAAATTATTTATCATAAACAAATATTATAAATTAGTTAATATAAATATTATATTAAATAATATATAAGGGGAACAATTCTCCTAAACCCCCGATGACCCTAAGCAGCAACCAAGGCTGTGATTAATATATGTGTTAAAGCAATTAAAAATGCAGCAATTCCATCAAATAATAAGAACGATTAGAAGGGATATGATATGGAAGGCTATGTCACCCTTCATAAGGGTCAGCCAATGGTATTTAAAGAGGAAGGGATGGTTTCAAAAAGGCATCGAATGGAATACAATCAGAAGTCTCTCTAAAGAAGTCTGCAACAATAAAAAGGATTAGAAGTCAGGCAAGGAATGCAGAATTACACATCAGAAATTCTCTGTGGGTCTGCAGCAATATAATACTAGTGATCAGCCAATATTAACATTGAGAATATTCAAGGTTTTACTTCTGAGTTTAAAAGCAGATTTAGGAAGAGAAAAAAAGGAGAAAAAAGGAGAAGTAAAGAAGAATATATTCCTAAGTTAAATATATATATTTTGAGTTTAAGGCAGATAGAGGGAAATAATATATTTCTAAGTCTAAGAATATAGATATATTCAAAAGGGAAATACATCTCTAATGGATAAGATATAAATTACAATTTCTCATATTCCTTGACGGAGATAACAGCAAGGAGTATATTTGAGAGTAGATCTAAAAGAGGATTGTGAGTCCATATAATTGTGGTAGGGTGTTTATATAGGATGGTGTCTAAATCTGATTAATAGGTTATGCATACATCATTAATAGTTCATGTATGTTATCATTTATATGTCACTTTCATGATGCATTGCTGATATGATTGTTTGCAACTATGAATTGATTAGTTTATTATTCATTAATATGGAATCTTGTATGAATGTTATGATGAGGGAATTAAGGGCCTACGAGGAGGGGAAACGGCGTTGGGATCATCCTCTAAGTACGCCACCCCATGGTGGATGGCTGAGGCCTACCACATGTGGGACATTACAAGTGGTATCAGAGCATCTTTCCTGCCATCCTGTGTATGCTTTATGTATATTCAAATGTATACCTTGTGATTTATGTGTATTCAAATGTATACTTCGTGGCTTATGTCTATTTAAGTGTATTCAAAGGTATAGTTTGTGACTTATGTTCATATGAATACTTTGTGTATTGCATGTATTCGCGTGTATGCTTCATACTCGTATATACTTGATGACCTTGGGATGGTGGACAGGTCCACGGTGTAGTATGGGATGCACCGAATCCCCTTCCCAATTGTCTGACAATATACTTCATGACTATGTATTCAAGTGTACTTGTATTCAAGTGTATACTTTATGACTTTGTATTTGAGTGCATACTCTATGACTTGTATTTGCATGACTTTGTAATTGTATTTGAGTGTATACTCTATGACTTTGTAATTGTATTTGAGTATGTACTCTATGACTTGACTATGTATTCGAGTGTATACTCTATGACTTTGTAATTGTATTCAAGTATGTACTCTGACTTGACTATGTATTCGAGTGCATACTCTATGACTTTGTAATTGTATTCGAGTATGTACTCTATGACTTGACTATGTATCCAAGTGTATATGACTTTGTAATTGTATTAGAGTGTGTACTCTAACTTGACTATGTATCTGAGTTTATACTCTATGATTTTGTATTCAAGTGTATGTATTTGAGTGTATACTCTATGACTTGTATTTGTATTCGAGTGTATACTCTATGACTTGTATTTGTATTCGAGTGTATACTCTATGACTTTGTACTCAAGAATATGTATTCGAGTGTATACTCTATAACTTTGTATTTGTATACTCTGTGACTTTGTATTCAAGTGTATACTTCATGAGGATGTATTTGAGTGTATACTCTATGACTTTGTATTTGTATACTCTGTGACTTTATATTCAAGTGTATACTTCATGACTGTGTATTCGAGTGTATACTCTATGACTTTGTGTATACTCCATGACTTATATGTATTCAAGTGTATTTAGGTGTATACCTTATGAATGTATTCAAGTGTATTCATGTATATAACATGTATTCGAGTGTGTTCAAGTGTATACCTTGTGGCTTATGTGAATTCAAGTGTATACATTGTGGCTTATGTGTATTCGAGTGTATTTAGGTGTATACCTTGTGGCTAATGTGTATGCGTGTATTCATGCGACTTATGTATCTAAGTGAATACTTTACGACTTACATGTATGCTTTGTGACTTGATATACTCATACGTATACCTCATGTATTATTCGCATATATGCTTCATGCTTCTTGTATATACTATATTTATACTTTATGTATCACATGTATTGATGTGTTACTTCATGTATCTTCAACAAGATGTGTTCTTATAATTACTTTATTCTTAAAACTATGAGAATGTTGAAGATGTTGTCTTTCCAGTGGCTCAAGCTACTCGGTTGTGTGCTTGAGCTACCTGGTTGCGTGCTTGAACTACTTGCTTGTGTGCTTGAGCTACTTGCCTACTTGCTTGAGTTGGTTGCTTGTGTTCCTGAGCTACGTGGTTGTCTACTTCAATTTTATTATGTAATTAAATGGCAATGCATGTAACCTACAAATTGGTGTAATCACTTCTATATTTAACAGCCTGAGGAGATCACTCACCACCATTCGACCTTGAGGTGAAAAAGGGAAGAGCATTTCATCTAAGAAAGATATCCAAAACATCATTAAGGAATTCAATTGAGAGGATCAATCTCTTAGCAACAATTCTTTGAGGAAATCGATGAGTTTAGAAGCATCATAGTTATAATTGCTTGAGGACAAGCAATTTTGGGCGGGGTGGACTGTCATGTCTCGATTTTAAGGCAATATTTAAATTAAAGATTTAAACGTCATTGTAAAGAAAACAGTGAGAAATCAGTGAAAATGCCTTCGTAAAATAACAATTCGAGTAATAGAAATAATTACAATATTAAAATAATATTATTATATGAATATTTAAATATAATATATTTATATTATTATGTTTATAAATAACAAATGTAAATATTATCCATTTAATTATAATTATAATAATTATAAATATAAATAAATATAAGTTATAAATATAAATTATTTATCATAAACAAATATTATAAATTAGTTAATATAAATATTATATTAAATAAATATTAAATAATATATAAGGGGAACAATTCTCCTGAACCCCCGATGAACCTAAGCAGCAACCAAGGCTGCGATTAATATGTGTGTTAAAGCAATTAAAAATGCAGTGATTCCATCAAATAATAACAACGATTAGAAGGGATATGATATGGAAGGCTACGTCACCCCTCATAAGGGACAGCCAATGGTATTTAAAGAGGAAGGGATGGTTTCAAAAAGGCATCGAATAGAATACAATCAGAAGTCTCTCTAAAGAAGTCTGCAACAATAAAAAGGGTTAGAAGTCAGGCAAGGAATGCAGAATTACACATCAGAAATCCTCTGTGGGTCTGCAGCACTATAATACTAGTGATCAGCCAATATTAACATTGAGAATATTCAAGGTTTTACTTTTGAGTTTAAAAGCAGATTTAGAAAGAGAAAAAAAGGAGAAGTAAAGAAGAATATATTCCTGAGTTAAATATATATATTTTTGAGTTTATGGCAGATAGAGGGGAATAATATATTTCTAAGTCTAAGAATATAGATATATTCAAAAAGGAAATACATCTAATGGATAAAATATAAATTACAATTTCTCATATTCCTTGACGGAGATAACAGCAAGGAGTATATTTGAGAGTAGATCTAAAAGAGGATTGTGAGTCCATATAATTGTGGTAGGGTGTTTATATAGGATGGTGTCTAAATCTGATTAATAGGTTATGCATATCATCATTAATAGTTCATGCACATTATCATTTATATGTCACTTTCATGATGCATTGCTGATATGATTGTTTGCAACTATGAATTGATTAGTTTATTATGCATTAATATGGAATCTTGTATGAATGTTATGATGAGGGAATTAAGGGCCTAAGAGGAGGGGAAACGGCGTTGGGATCATCCTCTAAGTACGCCACCCCATGGTGGATGGCTGAGGCCTGCCACATGTGGGCCAAGGGGACATAGGAAGTCGCTCTTGGGCTTAGATGGAGTGATTTCCGGGACACCCTGCTGTAGTTGCACTCCAACCTCCCATCATGATGATTAATTGAATCATAAGAGGAAGCAAAATGGTTCTAATAAGGGGAACGGTGATAGGACGCCTCACTAGGCACCCCACCCCATATGGATGGCAAGAGGCCACATGGGGCCAAGAGGGGTGAAGCACCCGCTCTTGGGCCTAGGGTAGAGGGTTTCTTGGGCACCCTATCAAACCATTTTGCTCCAGGAATTAGAAACCCTAACCCTAAACTTGTGGGATTTGAATTTTTAAGGTAAAATTAGTATTGTCCCAATAGGGGACATTACAATCATATTTGCAGCATTTTGTTTTCAGTGGCTCCATTTAACCATACCCAATTTACCCCAATTTCGATAGCTCTGTCACAACCATGGTTTATTTATGGTTCCATCACAACCAAAGCACTTTGCTGAATAACCAAAATCCAAACTCTAGGTGGCTCCTTGTTGGAAAGTGAGCCACACCCGAACCAAAGATGGACTGGTCACAAAGGGGGCCTGTAGATCAGTGGTAGAGCACCCCAATAGCAAATGGGAGGTCCTAGGTTTGACTCCTAGATGGTACATGAAAAGTTTAACATTGTATCAAAGCCCAGGTCAGCAAAGCCAAGCCAAGCTAGGATCCCCGAGCACCTGCAGTGTGGCTCAAGGGGGGGTGTCGAAAAATGAGCCACACCTGAACCAAAGATAGACTGATCACAAAGGGGGCCGATAGCTCAATGGTAGAGCACCTCAGCAGCAAACAAGAGGTCCTAGGTTCGACTCCTAGCTGGTCCATGAAAAGTTGAACACTCCTACACAGCCAAACCTATGACAAGGTGGCTCCCATAGCCATATTTCCTCATCTATTCCTGATCCAGTTCCAAATCAGATTTGTTCCTCTATAGCCATATTTTCCCTTCTAAGCCAAAGTGGTTCCTAAACAGCCAAACGTATGCCAAGAAGCTTTTATTGTTTTCTTGTGAGAAAGATTGATTGAGATCTGTATATTTTGCTTACTAGCCAGATGCTAGTTTTTCATGACAATGTGTTTCTAGCATGTAAGTATAACTAGTCATAACTAAGATTCTAGATCTATCTGTTGTAAGTTTCATGACAACTTAATATACTTGTCGTAAGTGTTCCCATGGTTGAAAAACTCCGACTCGGCAGCCAAAAATTTTGACTTGGACTCAAAACTTGGCAAAAAAAACATAGTTACACAAACCAAAAAAAAAAATGCATTTAGAGAACACATAAGTCTATTATGATCATCAATTTGTCATAATTCAAAGACTACATGTCATATGGCCCTCAAACAATCAAAATTTGAAATTTCAATTGCAAAGTCAAACAATACATTGTATGATTGTATAACAGTAACTATAAAATTATCAATAATAATTATTTAACTGTTGACAATGGACATATGTCATAAACAGCCAAATACAATCTACATCCTCTTCTTCCCCTTCTAGTATTAGTACTTTGGAGCCTCGAACTAGAAGGTAAATCGATATCAACATGAGCAGTGACTAATTCCCCAAATATGTCTTCATCTTCCTCCAATGTCTGCACCTCTGCTGCTGCTCTCTCCAGTTCAGCGAGATCTTCATCAATGAATATCATGTTTGTTTCTTTGGCAGTCCAATCAGCAAATGGATCAATGTCATCCAAATCAATGACAACATAAGAAGGATGAAAGTTGTACTGGATGAAGACAAGATTAGTAAGGTACTCCTAGGTCAACCTATTTCTCTTCCTAGTGTGAATGCTCTTAAATAGGCTCCAATTGCTTTCAAACCCAAAAGCACTACAGGGCTGGGACAAAACACAGGTTGCTAGCCTTTGAAAATAAAAATAAAAGGGAAAACATTTAAAAGATAAAAGACAATGCAACACTAGCAAAGAGGGTTAGGAAATGAGATCAACAAAAAAATAGGCACCATAACAGCTAGGTTGTCAGCATTTGACATTTGAAATTCGAAAAAAAAGGGAAAAAAATAGGAAAAGAAGAAAACATCCCTTTGACAAATGCACTCCAAACTCAATTCAATCTTCAATTCTGACCTTAAAATGCTTTCCAATTACTCCTCTAAGCTCAATTTGCACCTATGGAAGACCAAATGAGCCAAAAAAGTGAAATGAAATCATGTTTTAAAGCCTAGGATGTCTTTCCCACACAAGCAAGTTCAAGCACAGGACTCACAAGTCTCCATCTGAAACTGGCCAGTTTTTACACATAACTCAGCAGTGACTCAGCGAGTACTCGGCCTAGACTTGACCCACAAATCTCACACGAGTCACACGTTTAGCTTTCTGACCCGCAAGTACTATAGAGTTTTTGCAACTGTCTAACTATTGTGTTCCTATCTAGTATTAGGACTACAAATTTCAGAAATGTGGCTCATACTTTAGATTTAGGTGCAGGAGACTAATCCTGTTTCTGTTTTTCTTTATGTAACAGCAGGATTCCTAAGAGGAACATTACACCTTCAATTGGAATTGATGATCTTCTGAGGATAACAGACTAGTCTTAAGCATACCAAGCATAGCAACTTACGTGGCCCCTCAAAACTAATTGCACTTACAAGAATGATGTTTTTAAGTGGGAAATAAAAATAAGAGAAGAATATAAAAGGAATGAATCAGGTAAGTGGAATATAGTTAAGTAAAGCACAGGATGCCTATTTGTTTACAAATATACAAAAATAAGGCACATATTTTGCTTTTAGGATGGCCATAAGTTGGAGTCCGCACCTTAGAGTGGATCACTACTAAACTTTAACCCTCTATACGGCTAAAAAAAACAGAAGTCTGAAAAGTGACATTAGGAATGCCATTCTGCCTCTGTATCAAGGCTTCAAACATGCTTTAAGTGGTAAACTAGGTAACATTTATGCGTACATTAGATATCACAATCAATGAATTTTTTAGCCCAAAATCAGTTTTTGAACTTTAATATAGGATCAAGCTTTCTCCACTTCATGTGTGATCACATTTAGCCTTAGGAATAAAAGTTGGTCTACATGCATAGTAGCTTACTATGGAGGATTTGAACAAATCACTATTGACACTGAGGAGGCTAGTACGTATGGACTTTGTATTATGGTTCAACAAATGGTCTACAAACTATGGTAGTGGTAATTTTGAAACAATGAGAATAGCCACACAGATGGAAGCAGTCGCAGAGAAGAAGATTGAACACATTATGCTTGTTTTCTCTCAATTTATTTTTTGTAGCTGTTGGACGCTCTTCTCATTCTAATCATTGAGGTAACCATTTGACACTTTCAAATATGAATCAGTATATACTGGTACTTGGCAAATGGTAAGGTATCTAAATTTTGTAGTTAATTTTGAAATTTCAATGTTTCATTTCCCAATGTTCATTGTTGTCATGAAATGTATAATGTCAAAAAGATAAATTTAATTATTTTTCGTCATTTATTTGTGGAATATGAATGAATACATTTTCTTTTCTGAAATTTTGAATTCCATTTCCTCTGATTGGGTATTAGAACAATACCCAAGTTTCCAATCAAACTAAAACACAAACTCCAGCTTCTTGTGTTTCCAAGCTTCTTTTTCTGATAAAGCATGGGCATTGTGGCACAAGTAGTCCACAATAGGATAAATCATAACCCTTTGAACCTCAGTCTTCAATTTGATAGAAACCAGAAAATGATTTATATTTAGATCATAAGTAACCAAATGACCATATGAGGATAGTCAAATTTTCATGCTAAAAGAAGCTCTTATTTGGTTCAAGGAGCAATCCAAGATCTTGGAAGTTAAAACAGACACAATATATATAAACTCATTTTGACAGTAGTGAAATGCTTTCACCAGTATCTTGTATCCATACAACTGTTTGATACTTTTTACACACCAGTGTACAGATATCCCCCTAAGCCTAAGTCAGCAAAAGCTCAATTGCCTCAACAGGGACATTTAGTCGAAGAACCTTGGATTGCAAAACCCAGAAATCTATGATCTTGGGTTTCTGAAAGTCCACGCTCACAGCTTTCACAAGGAACATGATACTTATAGTTTCTGGATAAACTACCAGCTGCATTTTTAAAGGCCTAATGCTTTATTTCGATTACTTTGTGGTTAAACTTTTTGATATGATTGTACCATATTTTTGTGATATTGGCCTGGGCGCCACGGTAGACAGACGTTAGCCTGTATGTCCTCGTTATTCTCTCAGGGCTTGTCCACTTTGAGTATATATACATCTACATATATATGTACATTCATGTATGTATGTATGTATATATACATACACCAAATTGGTGTGCTGGTTAAGCTCAGACCTAAAAATCGCATTTACTTCCATACCCTAGAAGTCAAACTCTTTGTGGCAATTGAGGGATTCAATGTGAAAGCAAAAGGCCTTGAGCTACAGTGTGCGAATTGGAAGCATTGAAGCTTTCATAACACAATAATGCTTTCAATACATAGCCTCAGATTTAAATCCAAGGAGATATGAATATAGAATTAGCTTTAAGTGGTTATACAGAATGAGTTTAAGTGGTAGAACGATTAAAGCTTTCATAACAAAGCCCCAGGAACATCCCACGAGACATAAATATATCATTTGAAATTTGTTATATAACCGCATCCTCTGCCAAATAAAAAAAATGAGTTCGAAGGGAACTGAGCTCAGGACTACAAGTTAAAAATACCAACAAACGAAAAAATATTAAAACCCTAGAAAAGCCTCGAATCAATCGCAATCCAAATAATATGTATATTCCAAAGAAAGCAGAGACGGGTCTAACCTTTTGAAGAAAACAGGTTTACCTTAGGCTACGAAGAGAAAACGAGTTTGGACGGGATGGCCGTCGAAGATTTGGTGAAGGAAAAGAAAATGTTGATACGGAAAGCAATTGAGGACGAGTTATCATGGCCCTCTTATCATGAATTATGCTGCATTTTGAAGAAAAGGCCATTGACATTGCCATCGCCATTAACACTTCCCAGCTATTACTACTCTCTTGAAAATTGAAGTGCCCGCTTGATGTTAAGCTTGTTTGTTAGCTGTATCCTTAGCCTGTGACCAAAAATGTCTACCCTTGTCCAAGCCACAAACTGCATTGCTCCGTGAACAACGTCGAGATTTTATCCTCAACGGTTCAATGGATTTTTTGAGCTAAACTTTTATGTAAAATGTCAAAAAGCTAATGGACATGATTGTAAGAGTGAAAAATGCACACCCTTACGTTTACCCTTGGCTTTGAACTTACTCTGATCAGGTTGTCTCTACTGCAATGATGAGTGTACAAAGACGATATACTTCGCATGAAATTTGATAAAATAATGTGAATCTATTTTCATATATTGAATGAATGAATCACGCAAAGCAGTCTATTCTAAGGGTTTAGATTTAATTTGCAATTTTATTCTTTTATTATCTTTGGTTGATTCTTTGTTATGGAAGTGAATCTAGTCTACTTATATCTTGAGTACAAATTCAAATCCCAAATTTTAAAATTCAAATTTAAAAATAGACTTAAGTCAATCTTTTTCCAACTAGCTATTATTAGTTGACTTAAGCATAAAGATATTCAAATTGCAAGCTAGGGTGTTCTATAAAATGACAAACCCTAATTCATTACTATCATCTAGGACCTAGAGAAAAATCATAGAAGAGCTTTGTTACACATTGCATTATTATCAAAGCATGGCATTAAAGACACATGGCCTGAGCATGTTGCATGATGACATGTCTTTGATCTTTGTTCCAAAACCATTAAAGCATATCTAAGGGTTTGACATAAAGAGAAAATCCTATCTTAATAAACTCTCAAAAGTGTTCGTCAACATAGTTAGTCATTTATTGTAGGTCTAAACACTAGAGTGGGGGTAAATCTTGTTGCAAGTATGGGCCTAACCAGTGTTGTCATTGATGTCAACATACTCTTGTTGCATTAATGATAAGGATTGGATGAGTTGTTTGCTGAGGATATTGAGAAAATTAGTTAGAGAAGAACAGTGGAGACAATGAGGTAAAGATCTCAGATAAGATGAAGATCAGAGGTTGCGCTTCAAAGGGTTTGTATATATGTGTCTTAAGATGATCCAGTAAAGATTTCAGAGGTCCGCATTTAGATCTAAAGAAGTTATGGTCACTTAAGTAAAACCGGTTCTAGCAAAAGTTCAAAGGTGACAGAGTGATACAGAAAGGTCCAGTGAGATCCGGAAATGAAATATCTTGTTCTGCGGATTGGGTGGAGTGTTTAGGAAGTAAATTTGAACTGACAACTCAATTGGTTCACGGTCTGGAGGTCCGCAAGCATCTATTCCATTATGACAGTGATGACAAACTGTGCTCTTGAGGTTCCGGATGAAGGAGAGAATGATTCTAGTAAGCAGATGTAGTACAGATGTTCTTGGTGATTTAGGGAAGCTTGTGGAGGTCTTTGGATCGTGTCCAGTTCATGTTGGTGGTCCGCATTAAAGTCTGAGCTCGCAATTGAAGAATTACTTTCAGATGATGGTATTCTTCTCAAGTCAGGCTAACCAGATGAGTTACACCTCCTATGGATGATCTTGAAGATGTTATGTGAAGAATGGCATGTTCCTAAAGGAAGATTGAAGTCTTAGATCTGTGTGGCCGACAGTGTGTTAATCCGCATGAAGTCTTTTTGTAATTAGTCATGTATTTAGTTTTTGCTCTATAATGTATGCCGACTTGGATGATCATTCCCAAGTCAATGTCTTGTATAAATAGGGAGTTGTAAAGTCATTTCAAATGTATCTTGTGGGGATGAGAGAGTGGTAGAGAAGAGGAGAGCGAAAAAGCAGACCAAAAGTGTTGGGCTTAAATGGAACTGACTCAAGCATGGTGAAGATGCTATTCTTCAGTTCAAGTATGTAATACTTATTATTTTGTAGACAATGTGTCTCCTATAGGCAGTGGGCCTCTTGTGAGCAGTGTGCTCGGGTAGTGAGCCCTAATTGGCATGTGCCATTTTGTTCTTTCTATTCTTCTAACAGAGAATACAAACTTGGGTTAGTCACCCTGTGGTTTTTCCCTTAACCGGGTTTTGGATGGTGATGGGTTTTCTATGGATTTGTTGTTTTGTCATATGTGTGACTTTTCATCCTTTATACATTTGGTTATTAATTTTCCTTGCCTCTTAGATACACTCACTACACTTGTCTATGAGTTTCACCTTATTTATCCCTTTCTTATGACTATTGTTATAGATGTCCATAAGCACGATGATGGTTTACCTTTTAGTACTTTTCCTCCGCATGCTTTTGGCCATGATGATAATACACCTTATGTGATGGATGATGATGATGTAGCCCTATCTTCTAGCAATGCTTATAGGGACAATAATTTATGTGGTGTGGTTACACCTCTATTTCTTATTCATGTGTTGTTGAGCTTTGTAATGTTATTATCTATTCATATCATGGCAGCCCTATTTCTATATCTTTAGTTTCATGTTATTGTGATGATGCATCTTATGAGGAGACTATGATTAGTTAACTATGAGAGCTACCTTCCTTTAAACATGATGACGATGAGCCTTCTAATCATAACTATTTAGCATCTCATGTTGTCTCTTTAGCTATTTATAATGACACATTGTTTTATGCTACATGACATAATGATATTGTTGCTCTTAATGAGGAGCTATTGTGTGACAACTCTGATGGTTCTAGTAATGCATCTTTACATGCTAAGTTCTCCTTGTTAGGAATTAATCTTATCAAAGGAGCATTGAGAGTGATACTAAATTAGATTTAGGACTAATATAAATCAACAACATAACTACAAACAAATCAATTTTAGAGCTTAAACAAATAAAAACAATAAACACATTCATACATATAAAACCATACGTATCCTAGGAAAACCCTTGAAGGGAAAAAATAGCCACAAAATTAGCTCCACTCTTGTATTAACACCAAATGAGATTACAAATACAATGAGACTTTCAATAACACTAACTATATACCATGCCCTACTCTTGGTAGTGTTGGTGTGAACAAGGTGTTTTACCAATTTGTTTTGTGAATCCCATCTTGCATATTTGGAGGACACACTTGAGGATATTCATTTCCTTTTTGATGTGTATTACCAATTTGTTTTGTGGATCACATCTTGCAAATTTGGAGGACACACTCGAGGATATTAATTTCCTTTTTGATGATAGTTATGGAATGATTGTTATCACACCATCTTTATCTTTGGAGATTGTTGATCATGTGTTTCCACCTTGTCTTGGATTGTCACTCTTTGATTAGGATTTGTGCTCTTGATTTTGTGGCATATGTTGATTTTGACATACGAACACTTGAACAATTTTCAGAGGCATCATCTTTCATGGGACTTCTTCCCTCATCTCTCTTCTTGGAGTTGGAGTTTCTTCTACACACCAGTGGATGTATTTCTTCCCAAGGGGAGAAATGTTGTTTGCAGGTTTTGGATTATCATCTATGTTCATCTTCAAGCATTCACCATTGGTACAGGAGTTACTTCTTTATAGGGGGATATATAGTCTCATTCTTTACCTCTTATAGGGGTGCTATTGATTGTATGTTTGTGATGGATGTAGTCATTGGGGGGTCTTGTTGTTGAGTCCTTCTTCTGTCACTTGTACATGTTTGTTTGCATGCTTTCTCTCTTTTAGAGAGGGTTTTTTTTTTCCTACAGGTTTTTCTCCTTTACTTTGTTTGTGAGAGATCTTTTGTACATGGGTACCTAACATGGCCTAGTAGCTAGGACCCATATTTGCATCTTTGCATTTGTTTTGTCCTCCCTAAGTTGCACTTAAGTGGTGTGAACATGGTGTTTGACCTAACTGGTTCCACATTAGGTCCTAGATTCACATTTATCTAGTTAAGTTTACTTAGGGAATTTAATATTGTGTCTCATGTCATAAGATAAAGACACTTATCATGATCACATGTTGTCCTAGGTCTCAATCTTGCATGTATAAGCAAGGGCTCACATTATACATTATGATATAGATTGTAGATCTTGTGAATCTTCTGTATCTTGTATCTTGTATGCATCATTATCATTCTTTGGCAATATAGCATTTGTGTTGCTTCTCTCCTATTGTGGAAGGTTGTTTTGGTTGTAGGTGATCTTGGGCATCCTGAGTCTATTGTGTGACTCTTACAAGTAGAATTTTAACAACATTTTAGTAGCTACTCAACCCCTCAAATCTACCAAGTTCACTCACACAAGCTCTCTCAAGTGTACACAAGCCACTATTCCAAGCACTCTTCTTATAAATAAGGATCAATGAGAAAATTTTATATGGGAACTCACTAAGAAAACTTAGTATGAAAACTTATTGCCTTCAATTGTCCTTTTTGAAGGTGATTGTCCAAGTTTGACTCCTCATCAAGGAGTCATTACAACTTCCTAGGCAAATTCATATGCCCTCCAATTCAATTTAGATCCTCAACATAGTTTGGAACATGATCCAATGTTATACAATAAATGCAAGGGAGAAAACCTAGTATATCTTAAATGTGGCATCTCATTTGCCACAAGGCACAAATTCCCATAACAAGTGCTATGACCCTCCAAGTGTGGCATCTCCTAACACTAAATGCACCACATCTAGTAACAAACATTTGATAGTATTAACAAGGCTCTAATAAATATTTCTTATAAATTATGAATACATAGATGGTGAATTATGAAGTTAGACTTGCTTTAGTTGATAAAGCACTATAATACTTTGATTTATATTATATACCTATAGTTAGATTTTTAGGAGCTGGCACATGATTTCATTACATATTTTTTCTGGTCATAGAGTGAGTAGGGGTAGTTCAAACTTGTCTATACCTTCTCATACTACATACTTAGATTCATGCCCATCCTCTCCTCTTGACATTCATTCCCACCCTACTAGTGGCCTTTTATTGGGATATCCCATGGATTTCTCTATGCATCATGATGAACCACTACCTCTTATTGATGATTTTCCTAGTGTAATGATGTTATAGTTCATGATTCATCTAGTTCTTTAACCCTCACTTCCATGATTGCATCTAAAATTTAAGATTTATGTAATATTGATGATACAACTAATGATGAGGATGCTTATTCTTTTCCCTTTGATGATTTATTTAATGAGGATCATCCTAACACTTGTTTGATTGATGGTGATGTTTTACTTTTCTTATCACATGATGGTGCTAATGATGGCTGTGCTTCTCAATGAAAGAATAAATTTTGAATCTATCATATCCTCCTAAATGTGTGTTTCACTTAAGGGAATGGAATAATTTTATCTATGTGTACTTTCTATGAAATAAATTAAATGTATAATAGAATAAAAATTTGAAATTACTTTTATCCAATCTACAAGAAAAAGCCAATAAGTTGGGAATGAAAATTGGAAGTGAGACTAAGTTATAAGAAAAGAAACTACGAGATGGAGAAGAAGCACCTAAAAAATACAAGATCTAACTCTAGAAATAGAATTAGGAGGCTAGGAAATAGGTCCCAAGTAATTTTTGGACCATTCATAGAACTTTTGAAAATCCCACTACTATTGGATAATGTCTCACTCTATTGCTTAACACTATCCAACATTGTTACTCAAAAATGTCACTTTGAGATTTTAATAGTTACTCACCAAAGTTTTGTGATGTCTTTCCTACTTGTAAAATGTCAAAATGGTCCTGAAGAAAGCTAAAGACTGGCAAGGTCTAAATCTTCATGACACTATATAGTATGATATTTTATAACTAACCCCTCTAGGTCTGTTGTATTTGCTTCTATTTGGAAAGCATGGGAAAATGTGAAACGTCTCATTCAGAATAGAAATGCCATTGACAATAGTAACAAACACATCCATCGAACCAGATTTATCTGGTGGAACTTAAAGCATAGATATAAGATGTTGGCCTTGCTCCAAGGATGCTCAACAAAAAAATGGCATAAATTGGGCATTGATTCATTTGAAGACATTATAGTGGATAACTCTTTAAAGAGTTACAATCAGATAAGGAATGAATATAATATACTTGAAACTCATAATAGAACTTATGCAATCCTGTATAAGTCTATTAATGACTACCTTTAGCATGGCTTGGTTTTGAAGAAAACTGATTGGAAGGAAATGAAGTGGAGGGATGGCAAAAAAATTTAAAAAATGAAACCTAAGAAGTTATATGAATTGATGACAAAATCACAGGTCGTCTTTGATCACATTAAATTTGCATGGAATGTTAGTTTGGAGTCCATTATCTAGAACCATGAGTACATTTTGGTCTAAAGTTGTTGAGCCTAAAAAAAGTTATTTTAGATGTTTGTTACTTCTTAAAAGACTGGCACTAGGGTCTACTAGTAAAATGTGTTCCTATTGTAATATGCCTGAAACTTGTGATCATGTCTTTTTTGAATGCATTTTTTTCTTGAGAGGTCTGGGGTTTTTTCTTTAGTACATTAAAGGGAGTGTTGTCTGAAGTTTGCATTACCAAGTTGAATGAAAATGAATACCAGGGAAGGAAAAGAGTTCTTACTAGGTCTTTTCTTAGACTCACATTTCATTTGATATGTGAACAGGCTACAACTACACTGAAGATTCCTACAAACAGAATTATGAAAATATTGGATGAGGGCTCAACAATAGTATACACATCAGATATTCAAACAATAGAATTTTGGCCACATGAGTATAGGAAAGTTGATCCAAATTTCCACAAAGAATACATGGAGATGCATAACAAGTACAACAATCACACATTGGTAGAAAATAAAGATGACGAGGAAATGGGAGTAGTGGAGTTCACATGCCAGAATTTTGACATAGATAGCAACTTATTGAGGGTTTCACCAAAAATAGGAACATTTAAAGGTTTGGACTCCTTTCTAAGCAATGATAATAGGGAACATTAGAACAAGGCTAAATGGATGGTGGAGGGGCAACAACTAAAGGATCCAATTATGGAGTAGGATAGAGGAGAACAAGACAAACAATACAAAGAAACAAACAAAGATATGGCAAGTAATGAAACAGAGCCAATGGATTAAAAACAAATAAGATACCATATGAAATATACTCAACACTTGTTTATATTGTAGTAATTTTCTTGTTTTAACTTGCTAGACTCAACGATAAAATATTATATGTTATAAGATGTAATGTTGATGGATACTTATCCTTCTTATTAGTGATATATGTGCAAGTAAAAAATGTCAAAATGGTGCTCTAGAATACAAATCTACTTAGCTAAAGCTGGGGACTTAAAAATTGAAAGGAAATAAGGCATAGAAATGCAACAATTTCCTACTTAGAGCAATGAGGGAGGTTATGTCAGTTAATCAAATCTAAATTATTTTAGTAGATTATTAGCACTTAAAAAGAAATTTAGAATATAGAAGAAGAGAAGAACATAAGATATACCTTAGGAAAGCCCATGAAAGAGGAAAAACCTAGCAAGAAGAGGATCTTAATGTCTTGTCAACAACGAAATAATTACAATACACTTCAAATATTAAATCCTCTTGGGAGATCTCGGGGCTTTTACTTATGGGAGACAAACCAACGACATAACTCTGCAAAAAATAATCTTCTAACACTTGTCTCTAAATTTTAACCTATAATGTTCCAAAATTAGGATGATCAAGAATGGCCTAACCACTCACTCAAGGCTTGTTTGTATAGGTAAAATGCTCACTTAGAAACCACTAGTAGTTTCAAAAACTATGTGCTAACAAACCAATGAGGTAACACAAATTCAGATGCTTATTTAGCCTAATTCGAGATGTGATAAGGTTGTTGCTTTCACATCCAAAATAAAGGGAATGATAAACACAATCCCACTTAATATTCCCAAAAGAGTTACTACAAATTTGCAAAATCTAAAAGCATTCAACAAAGAAATAGCAAATAACATGGAATTTAGCCTAGGTAACCCTTTTGGGAAAAACCAATAAACAATAACACTATTCAAATTACATTCACATTAAGAATATTATAATACAATAAGAATCAAGCATGTTCTATTTAGGAGAACTTTGTCCTAGCATTTGCGTTGTCGTCCAAGACGAGCATTCTTATCTAGATTTGGAGTTATCATCCTAAAATGACAAGAAATTAAAGTCTCCCAATAGGACCTAAATTGTCTACACACAAGGAAACATAAACACACAACAAAAAGCACTAGAAATGTATAAAACTAATCTAATTTACACAAACTTGAAGAAAATGATAAAATGATGATAAAGAAGAAAGGAATGTAAACCTCCATAATGAGTTGTGTTTTTAAGAAACTTGTTTCTAGGATAGACAAAATGTTTGTGATTGTTTGGGAGCTTGCCAAGATGGTGAAGCCCCTACTTTGGTATTTTGACCTCCACAGGAAGTCAATGGAACAAGGAATAGGATTTACATGTGTGCTCTTAAGCCTACACGTGTCTAGTACATAATAACAACAAAATAAAGTAATCTATAAGCGTATAAACTTAGATCTACAAAGATTAACACCCTAGTGTGCGTATGGAAGAAAAGTGGGAGATGCAAATCACCAATAACTTTACCAATGACAAGAAAGATAGACAAGTATAAATAACTATATAGTAATGGAAATGAACACTAGATACAATAGATTTTGTAAGAAAAAGAAACAAAAACTAATAAGATTCAAAGAAAGATTACACCAAGAATCAAGACTAATCTAAACAACCAAAGACTAAGAGCATCAATAGGATATCCAACAACATTCACCCAAGAGAAGCTACAACCATGAAAGAAAAACCAACAAAAAAAGAGAAGATAGATGATCCAACTTGCATGTCATGAATCCACTTAGAATTCAAAATTGAGATTCCAAGAGGTTAGAGGGGAAGAGGGAAGGTTGGATTCACTTGTACAAAGCCATTTTTATGACAAAGAGGCATTACAATAGATCCAAGTATCATTTTGGGTGGGTAATCAATGTTTTAAATTTTTAAAACTTATAGGATGCTAGTGCGCTTGTATAGACACTTGCATGCCCCCATTGTCATCCTAAAGAAAATACCAGAAACAAAGTCAAAATGTATAGCAACAACAAGACATAATAGAATATGATGAGAATTTGGAAAATTGGTGAAGGAAAGAAGGCTAGGATTGTTGGCTTGGTGTGCCCTAGATCATGCTAAGGGAGTGTACACTAAAGTAAGGGCGTGTAGTGTCAAAATTGTGGGGTATGCAAGATTTTACTTTACAATAATAAAAAAATGAATTAGATTATTTATGAAAAGTAAAGTTGTAAAGTATAACTAATTCTAAAAAATAGTAGATGGTATGGAATCAAGATTTAAATCTGATAGTTGACCTTAAATTCAATTGTTTTGTGGGATTCAAGATAGTGATTTGTATATGATGATTTAAACAAATGCAAACACACCAAGCACATGAACAACCTAGATTTATTCAAGTGGGCGTATCAATTAATATAAATAGTGTCATTTATATTAATGTATAAAGTTTTAAAATTAAAAATTAAAAATTGTCTAGTAAAAAGTAGGTTTCAATATATGGTGGTTTTTAGATTTAGCACAGGTCAACAAAATAAGAATGTTATTACAAAATAGATATGATATATCAAACAACAATCACAAAATAAATAAAGATCCATCTCAACATAGGAAGCCAAACTACTACTTGAGAGAAGGATATAAATAGTTACATTTGCACATATGGAACATGTAAAAAGATGAACCACTAATAGAACATTCATAGAAGATTATTCCTAACAACATTTTATGTTATTGTTGCATTTATAGAAATCATAGTCAAATGTCTCGATGATAGTTTCATATTCAAAGGAGACGCGTTCATTAGATTTTTTTGGACTAGCTGAAACAACATTATTTTGTTGCACAATTCTAATTACACCTATTCATTTGTTGGTTTATTGTCTTTATACAATTTAGGGATGTTTTACTTTTGAGTCTTCAAGTAGTCTTTTTGAAACTCCATGTATTCCTCGACAATTTTTTTTATTAATTATCCTTATGTCATGCAACCAAAAATGAGCTCTTTTGATCTCTTTTTTATACACAATAGTTAATCCCTCTTCCAACAATTTAAAGAATATATCCTTGGGAATTTCTAAAATCATAGTAACCTGCATCAAAATTTGAAGGAGAATGAGCTCACTAAGAGACTCCATAATGTATATTTTTTCTTTAGAGTTCTTCATTATTTCGCTCTCGCCAGATATGTTAGAGCATTGTTGAACACACAAGACAACTGAGAGGGGGGGTGAATCAGTTATATCAAAAATTTAACTTAACTTAATTCACAATTACATTTACTTGCTTTAACCACTCAATCTGTTATGAAGATTAAACTTGAAATGTAGAAATAACACATCAACACCATGCACACATGAACACCATATTTTTACATGGAAAACACTTAGAAAAGGGAATAACCATGGTGAGTGTTAGCTCACAATATATTATGTAGGAGCATTACCAAATTACACTAGAGGCTCGCTGCCTTAGGGCTCACTACCCAAAAGAAGTGCTCACTGCAAGAAGGCTCACTGTCTTACAAAAAGAAAGAAGAAAAGAGATGGCTTACTGCTAAAAATGAACTGCTCTGATTGCATCTACATATGGCACATGACTGCAGCTCCAATGAATGCTCAAAATACTGTCTCAAATCTCTTCATCTTTGACTACTCTATTTCACTGTTCTGCTCTTACATTAGACAAGATCTCTCTTCTTCTACTATTACCACCTGTTCTATAGTTCAAATATTCGCTCACACACCCTTAATAATGAAATCCATCAAGTATTTATAACTGCAACAAGATCTAACTCAAAATTGGGTTAGCTTGCCAAAAATGAATTGTGTACACAAAAGGTTATACTTTGTCGGCTTGAACTCTTTACACAAGAAGCTATGCAGACCAATACAATACTTTAAGAACCTTCATATAGGTGCGGACCTATTATAGAACCACTTAGAATGATGATCCAAATAATATATCTTTACTGCATATCGATCCAACTTGTATGTCGACTTCATCTTTAAGTATACACTTAACCAAATTGACTATCACACCACAACTCCTAATGCGGACCACACAAGACTCTAAAATTCATACCAAAAATTCCTTATGCATCACCCAACATACCTTTAGAACCATGAGTCATAATATTCTTATTTGGCAAAATGTGGATCTCTGAACTATTGTCTCTATCACTATGAAATACTATCAACCTAAATGCCAATACTTAGAAACTTGTAGACGATCATCTGGTAAACCTCAAACTCCACAAATCTGGAATTGGATACTCCTAACATCTGTTTACAACAACTCCAAATTGCAAATTGAAACAACCAATAGCGAAGAAATGCAGACTAAAATACTCAGGTTGTAAGATGCTACCCCAATTTTTTAAAAATTACATACAATGATATGACAGTGTTATCATCAATTGCATAAAACCAACTAAATGTGTCACACTTTCTGATCACCTAGATCCTAGGATGGGCAAGGTGAGAGCATATAGTGATTGGCTTACAAACTATAATTCATCCGTTGCAGGCATCCACTTATTGTGGGGATTCACCACTTTCTAGTGGGTAGAAGAGCAAATGAAAGAATTACAAAGCCATCCACTTGTCCAGTGGGTATTCTCCACTTATCCAGTGGGTAGGAAACAAAGAAAGATTCATTTCTCCTCACTAGTTGTAAACCATCCAGGGGTTCTTAATGTGAATTGTATGAAATTACAATGATACTCAATATAATCATATTCAATAATACGACTTATTTCTTAATAAATTACCCCCTGAAGATCAATGATAATAGATCATACCTACACCTTTTACTTTGTAAAATGAGCATTTTAATGACTGATCAAGGCTATGACTAATGCACTGGCTGATGACTGTATTTTTATCTTTGGCTGGCTATTAATGGTTGTACGACAATCATGAAGGAAGCATTAATACCACAACACCATACTCATTCATTTCCACATCAAAAACTGATCTAAAACTGATTTCCACTCCCCAAAAGACAAATATGAGCACAAACTTTTAACACACAATAAATACTCTGTAGTTGAAGGCTTCCATACCACCATCTAGGGCTGTACGGCTAGTCAAGTATGGACTGATCAGCAGATACTCAAAACTTCCCCAAAAATTCTTGAAATACTCTTAAAAGAGGCATCTTGATTAGGCAAAAACATCACACACAATTTGAAATCAATTAATATAAGTAATAATTTTCAATGAGCATCGACTCCCCGAGCATAGTACGGCCCCAGGAAGTATGACCAGGAAGATATAAACCCAAACACCACAAAAACTAACTCAAAATCAACACCAAAAATCATCTAAAACACAATGCATTACTAATATACTGATTTCAAAATAAAACTTCACAAAATCTCTCCAATCCATTAAGCTCCATGGCAAACTCTGTATGAGCTTGCTCCCAATCCACCTTCAACACAATGGTGATTCCTATATGAAATCACACGAAACCTCAAGAGGGTTTTCATCCTCAAGAGCATTCTACAAGAGGGTTTTCATCCATAAGAGAATATGGAAGAACTCTCTGGTTCAATCCCAACAGCATTCTATTACAAAATCCAAGCATGTCTAAACAATGAGCCCATGATCTCCTCCTTTTATAACTTTTTCAGAGAAATAAAATATTATTTCCTTTATCCCTTCATATTTCTTCTCAAACAATATAAAAATAATTCATTATGTGTGCACAACTTAAAGTCACCCATTTTAAATAAAAGCTCCTTTAAGCTCCAAAGACCCTTTTATCAAAATAAAGGAAATATTTGATTCATGAGGTCCCAATATGATGCATCCATGATTTAAAGCTTTTCATCCCCTTTCCAACGAGCTATAACACTTGAGTGTTAAATAAACATTTCCCAACCCTTTTAACTTAAGTGCAATAATTAATTGTTTAGCTCATTAAATCAACTGATTTTACAGAAAATCCCAAATATCATCAAACTACAAAATTAAGCATACCAACATACTCTATGATGTTTGGGAAGATGAATGATGCCTTATGGGGGACTTTTCAAAAATAGACGACTTCTCCAAGAATCTTGGAGAGCAAACCGAAAACCCAATCAAACATCATAAAGCATCACTATGAACCTGAACATCCATTGAGATCAAAGCCAAGAAAAATAATCTATTAACATAAGGGAAACCCAAATAACTATTCTGCAGACTGAACCAAGACCACTCCAAGAACATTGGAGTCCTTCCCAGACATGTTGGATAACCTCTGAGAGACTAGGAACAAGCATAATGCGCACAAAATTCTGTGTGCCACAAAAGGGACATTACAGTCCTCCCCGATCAAGATTGCTTGTCCTCAAGCAATACATACTATCCAACCGAGATACCTGCATGATTATCAATAATATACTTGGATCCCAAATCAATCTAAAAAATGCTTCACATTGCTTATGCTGTGCCACTCTGATATATCTATGAACTACATAGCTGACACTCTATATAATCGTTTGAAACATTCTTCCAATCACACAACTATTTGGATCCCAAACATCATTAACTCCAAAAATGAAAGAGTTAGCAATCGTCAATACAATTATCCAACATGAAACTACTACTCCTGGGAACCAAAATTTGAAATGCTTCTCCAAGGAAGAACATAAATCAGCTTGAACACAAGCTGAAAACAACTCTGAACAACCATGAATCAACTAGTTCTCACTCTCCAAAAGAGCATTAATAACTGTAACACTTGTTCCTTTCAACTAATTACTTCTGTCATCTTCCCACAAAGAGCTAAAAGCAACAAAAATATCAATCTCATGGCTGCATAAGTCTGAAATAATATCATGAAAATCAAATTTTAGGGATCTAAAAATGGGATAGCAACAACAAAACTGAAATCTTTTGAGAACAATAAGAAATTTAGGCCATCTACAATCAGAATATGTCAAAGTCATGACCAAAATTTCTCTCCAATCCATAAAAATGTATGCAATTGACAACTTATGATGGCTAATATGAATAAGGTAAGCAGCGTCATGACATAAATTTGACTCCAAAATCATCCATAAAACAATCTTACCAACACCGCTATCCTCCATGGAACCCTGCAAATAAACTCCATTGTGAAAGTAAGCCATCATTGAACCTAATCCATTGCATACCTAAACCTTATGCCCATCTTCAACAACTGATGAAAACATCTAGTTGAAGAATTTTTTGTGCACAATAACATTCCATGAGTGTTCCTCACCCATATCCCATATCATGTTACTATCTTTCTCCATGTTGCAAACTCCAATTTGGTCTCCATCATTCAACATGAAAGGTGAATTGTCTTTAGTTAACTCAACTTCCATCATTAAAAGGAAATGATCAAATGATTGGAAGTTGTTCCCATCATTTTGCTCCAACTCTGCATCATCATACTTATGAAATTGTTCTAAGTCAAAATCTCCTTGGAGCAAATCAATCTCTTCAATCTTCAGCTTGATTTCATCTACTTTAGCAACTCCAACTTGCTCTTTGAATTTATGTTCATCAACAAGCTGACTTTCAAATTCTAAGAGAGCCATTTGGGTACTCTCTAAGGAATCCATAGTTGTTTTAAGCTTAAATATAATCTTATTAATTTCAACATCTCTTCCCTTCAATGCTTTACATATTCGATCAACAAACTCAAGGACATGATCTCTATCAAAAAGAAGGTTCAAATAATCTGATTTCAGTGTTTCTAGTGCCTCTCTGACTACACACCAATTTTCAAGTGAAGATCCTCTTTTTGTGCCCATTTGTCTTCTTTCAACTTGTGCCCTCCAAATGTGATCTTCAACAAACTTATGTATGTAATCAAAGTGTGTTAAATATTGAACAATCTTATCTTCAATGACCAACAATTGATTCTGAAATTCAAATGTTGGATCAATAATAGAAGCTGGTTCAAATCTTCCAACAAACTTTCCTTCAACATGCTCATCAACTGACTCTTCTACAAGGACACTAGGTTCTTCAAATTGCATGGGAGTTGAATCTTCTTCTTCATCACTTAGATCAAATGAAATGGCAGTCTTATAATCAAACATTGAATCATCACCAATGATTGATTTAAAGTTTTCATCAGCACATTCTTCAGCAAGGATCATTGAAGAGTCTAACTGCTCTTCTCTTTGCATGGAAATATCCCACTCATAATCAAGACTTCCATCACTACAATGGTGTAAATGCTCTTCATTAAGTGTTGTTCTGAAATTTACAGCAGCATCAAAATTTTCATCTTTTGTGATTTCATTGTTTCCCATGTCCTCAACAAGACACTTTGCTTCAATGCTCTCAGGCTCACTTGCAAAGTCACCGGCTTGCAATCTATCGATCATCTTCAACTCATTCTCAAATGTAGTGGCATCTTCAGGATCTTCATCAAATGAAGGACTTGCTAAGTCCCATACCTTTGGCTCATAATCTTCATCAAAGCAAGGCTCAACTTCACCAAATTATGTTCTAGCCTTCCCCAAATCAGCAAGCTCCTCAATGCATGCCTCTTGATTAGTGACCTTTTCATCATACAAAGACTCAAACTCATGTCTTTCAGCTAACAGGTCTTCATCTCCTCCTTTGTTGGATTCCTCATCAATCAGAATGAAAGAACATATGGGAAAGGTTGTTAGTTCATCATCTTTATTTTTGCATTGGTGGTTGGGCTCCCAAGAGTCTTTGCATAGGAAGCAAAGATTTCTTTTCCTGACTTCATTCTTGTTGTCCTCTTTTTTCCTTCAAATGGGAGGCTTCTTGTTCGGTGGGTTGGAAAGTGATGACTTAGAATGGATCTTGGTCCTAGCCAAAGAAAAAGGTAATTCAGGCTTGCATAAAGACATTGTCTTCATCTCCTCTTCCTTCCTCATCTTTTGAATGTATTCTATTAAACCCTCTTTGTCAGGATTCCCCTCTTTGATGATTTCCAAGAAAGCATCTCGAGGGAGTTGCTGCTTACAATCATCTGATAGTCCTTCGTACTCATCAATAATCTTAGTGGCCTCATGATGATACTTCCTTCAATCCAACTTCTCTTTAGCATCTCTTTCTAATTCATCCAGGACATCTGTCTCACTTCTTTTCTGCATAAGAGATGCCATGATCTCTCATCACTGATCAAAATCTTTCAATTGCCCAACTCTGAACATGCATGTGTTGATCACTCACAAGCAAAGCTGGAAACTAACTTGCTCAACTGAAAGATCTGCTACAAATTAGCTTCCCAATAGGCTGGCAAGAACATGTCAGCTCTGATACCACTGTAAGATGCTACCCCAATTTTTTCAAAATTACATTCAATGATATGACAATGTTAGGATCAATTGCATAAAACCAACTAAATGCGTCACACTTTCTGATCACCCAAATCCCAGGATGGGCAAGGTGAGAGTAGACAATGATTGGCTTACAAATGAATAACTATGCAATCAAGGAACTATAATTCATCTGCTGCGGCGGGCATCCACTTATTGTGGGGATTCACCACTTTTCAGTGGGTAGAAGAGCAAATGAAAGAATTATAAAGCCATCCACTTGTCCAGTGGGTATTCTCCACTTATTCAATGGGTAGGAAACAAAGAAAGATTCATTTCTCCTCACTAGCGGTAAACCATCCAGGGTTTCTCTAATGTGAATTGTATGAAATTACAACGATACTCAATATAATCATATTCAATAACACATGACTTATTTCTTGATAAATTACCCCCTGAAGATCAATGATAATAGATCATACCCTGCACCTTTTACTTTGGAAAATGAGCATTTTAATGACTGATCAAGGCTGCAACTGATGCATTGGATGATGACTATATTTTTATCTTTAGTTGGCTATCAATGGTTGTACAACAATCATGAAGGAAGCATTAATATGACAACACCATACTCATTCATTTCCACATCAAAAACTAATCTAAAACTGATTTTCACTCCCCAAAAGACAAATCTGAGCACAAACTTTTAACACACAATAAATACTCTGCAGTTGAAGGCTTCCATACCACCATCCAGGGCCATACGGTCAGTGAAGTACAGACTGATCAACAAATGCTCAAAACTGCCCCAAAATTTCCTAAAATACTCTTAAAAGAGGTGTCTTGATCAAGCAAAAACATCACACACAATTTGAAATCAATTAATATCAGCAATAATTTTCAATGAACATCAACTCCTTGAGCATAGTACGACCCCGACCCCAAGAAGTACAGCCAAGCATATATAAACCCAAACACCACAAAAAATAACTCAAAATCAACACCAAAAATCATCTAAAACACAATGCATTACTAATAAATTGATTTCAAAATAAAACTTCACAAAATCTCTCCAATCCATTAAGCTCCATGGCAAACTCTGTATGAGCTTGCTCCCAATCCACCTTCAACACAATGGTGATTCTTGTATGAAATCACACTAAACCTCAAGAGGGTTTTAATCCTCAAGAGCATTCTACAAGAGGGTTTTTGTCCTCAAGAGAATATGGAAGAACTCTCTGGTTCAATCCCAACAACATTTCATTACAAAATCCAAGCATGTTCAAACAATGAGCCCATCTCCTCCTTTTATAACTTTTTGAGGGAAATAAAATATTATTTCCTTTATCCCTTCATATTTCTCCTAAAATAATATAAAAATAATTCATTATGTGTGCACAACTTAAAGTCACCCATTTTAAATACAAGCTCCTTTAAGCTCCAAAGACCCCTTTATCAAAATAAAGGAAACATTTGATTCACGAGGTCCCAATATGATGCATCCATGATTTAAAGCTTTTCATCCCCTTTCCAACGAGCTATAACACTTAAGTGTTAAATGAACATTTCCCAACCCTTTTAACTTAAGTGCAATAATTAATTGTTTAGCTCATTAAATCAAATGATTTTACAGAAAATCCCAAATATCATCAAACTGCAAAATTAAGCATACCAACATACTCTATGATGTTTGGGAAGAGGAATGATGCCTTCCGGGGGACTTTCCAAAAATAGATGGATTCTCCAAGAATCTTGGAGAGCAAATCGAAAACCTGATCAAACATTAGAAAGCATCACTGTGAACCTGAACATCCACTGAGCTCAAAGCCAAGAAAAATAATCCATTAACATAAGGGAAACCCAAATAACTATTCTGCAGACTGAACCAAGACCACTCCAAGAACATTGGATTCCTTCCCAAACATGTTGGATAGCCTTTGAGAGACTAGGAACAAGCATAATGCACACAAAATTCTATGCGCTAAAAAAGGGACATTACACAGGTATTCTACACTATTCATGACTGAACTCTGTTAACCTAGACTTAAGCAATTCAAAGTGTAGCTTTCAAAGATTGCTAGGACATGAAACTTGGAATATAGCATCATTAAACAACTATGTACAACATATTAGAACCGCATACCAGAATCTGTATCTGCAGAGGAATACCAACCAACTCTCTATCGCTAACTTAGTAAGCTGCCAACACTTGGTTAATTTGACGAAGTCATTCTTCTTGGACCAAGAAACTATACACAACTTGTCTCAAGACCTGTTCCCAGTCATATCTAACTATTGCCATCAATGGCAACACCATATCACAATCATATCAAAAGTGTCTCTTGACCATGTTACCAACAATCTCCCCCTTTGGCATTGATGGTAACACTTAGTGAAAAATGTTCATACTGCTCCCCCTTACTATGTACACCCTATTTTTCTTCTCCCCCTTAGATATTAGTTATTTTTCATTGGTTCTTCTTTTCCCCCTTTGATATCAATGGCAAAGGTGTATGTACAAGTGACAAGATTGTATCACAATTTCAAAACTGTTATACTTGGCCGCATATGTACAAGTGCAATCACATAACTTACTTACTAGGAGTGGAAAGGATGTCTTTGTATATGGGTTTTAGTTGAGCAGTCTCTCCATTCCACCAAGCCTTAGCACTACTCAAAATGTGAATGTTCCCATTCACTTGGAACAACAATTCTTCTACCTTATGTACTGTGGTAGGCACTTCTATTATTGCCTTTATCTTCATTGTCTCAGCTACTAGGCCAGTCATAGAATCAATCTTAGAACTTACTATCTCTCTGAGCTAGCACATTCTATTTTTGATGGCCTCTTTCTGATTCAACAGACTACTTATGTTTGCATGAATAGTCTCAATGTCTGCTTTCCTGTCGTTGATGGAATCAACTGCAGGATCATATGTTTTTGAAATTTTTAGCAATTGAAGTTCCATGTCATTTATTTTCTCACTTATTTCTTTTGTAGATTCTAGCCATGTTAGACAAAATTTGCATATATCATTGGCTTCCTTGATAGCAATATCTACATACTTAATGCTATTATCCAACAAAATTCTATCTTGAGCTAACTTGTTCTTCAACTCAATTAATCTTTGTCATCAATCTTTGTTCTAACCTTTTTATTCACAACCTTTTCAAAAGACTCAAAATGTGTACTTACAGAGCTAATTATCTTTTTGAGTTCTTCAGTGGGGGCTAAAGATGTGTCCTTTTGTAGTCCAGGCATCAACTTTTCTAAAACACTAGACGCCTCACCAATAAGCTCACTATATCCTGAATATGAGATTTCAAAATTTCTTCCTATGCCTTAGCTTGGAAAATTGTCCCTAATTTTAATTTCTACAGAGGGGACATGGAGGCTAAGTTAATTGATTCTTGCAGCAACTTAGGTGTATCCAAAATCCTAGCTTCTTTCCGCCTCTCCAAGAATTCTCTCATTGAATCAATTGGATCTTGTGTAGTTGCAGCAGTGTCTCTTACCATGTCATGAGACACTTCTTCTTCTTTAGTCTTCTCTAGAGGTTCTTGATCCATGGCTTCTTGCTCATTAGTTCTATGCTCCAGAGGAGGACTAGCCTTAGCTTGTTCACCCTGATTTCCCTGATCAACAGTTACATTCTGCTCCGGAGGGGCTTCAACATTCTCTGGAGCATTGTCCTCTTCTTGCTCTTTGAGGAATTGTCTCTGTTTGATTCAAGCCCTGTTCTGTGTTGATTTCTGAAAGAAAAGTATCATCACCAACTTTTTGTCCTTCCTTATCATGAATTATTGGGATGTTAAACTCTCTTAAGACATCAATAGTTATTTCCTCTGTTTCCTTCACCAATTTCACTATGTCTCCGGACATCAAAGTATTGGTTCTCTTCTTTGTCCTAAACTTTTCCCCAAGCACCTTGGTGACCTTGGTTTTCTCTTCAATAGTTATATCAGGACACAACTTTATTAATGCATGTTCTCTTAACTCTGTGTCTTTGTTCATTGCTGCTTCCTTTCTAACAAACATAATGTTGGCCAAGCTATTTGGTAGATCAGTAATCACCTCAATGAGAGATTTTTTGAACACGTCCAAAAATCTAATCACTACAATCTTAATGATGCCTTTGTCTGCATCATTATACTCATCATATAATTCTGCTAAGCACATACCAAACCCATGCGTCCTCAACAAATATCAAGAAGTCTAGATATTATATGAATTTATTCTCAGCCAATGCCTTATATTTTTCCTTCAATTCAAATCCATCACCACTCAGATGTTTTAGAAATAGCTCCCCAAGTTTTCTATCATCATGTTCTTCTAGGGCAACATGGATGTATGCCCTAATATCTTCCTCACGCATTATGTCATATGATACTTCCAAAAATGCACCATCAGGGTCAACTTCCATTGATTTGAAAGGGTGTTTCTTAAATTTTGGACGAGGCCTTTCTGTGATCTCTATTACTTGTGGGACTGACATTTTTTCACAATAATTCAAACAATTTCACAGAGAAGCTTCAGCTATAAATACCTCTTTTCGTTGGATTAGGGTTTCTTCGCTTTGAATCACTGGAAATCGCTAAAATTGCTTAGGGTCTTGCTTCAGATCTTCTTGGATACTTGAAAACTTGAATGCAAAGTGATTATTCCTTCAAATGTGAGACTTTTATCCTTTATTCACCAAAACCTAATCATAATAAATGCTAATTTCTAAAAAGCTGTCAAACACTTCATTATCAAGCATATTCGATCTAGATTGCTCTGCAATGCACCGCATTAGATCTTTTTCTACCGATAACTTCTTCATGAGATCTATCATTCAATTTTATACCTTATATCTTTGTGCTAGATGCTAGCACCACTTTTCTGGCTGGGGGTTTAAGAGTTTTCACTAAAGCTCCCCCTAAGCCAGAGCTCCCAATTTACTTCCCAGAGGAAGTGTTTGCACCAGAAGCTAGTGCGGACCCATCCTTGACCTCTTGTACTTCCTTCTTCACCCATATCTAGTTCATCTCCTTCTTTATCTCTGTTGGATCAACCTTTTTCTCTAATTTCTTCAATTCTGCCTAATTGTCCCCTTTCATATTCTTGCTTCTGTAGAACCTTGCAATATGTCCAAGCTTATTGCAATTGAAACATACAACATTTCTCTACCCATTGTTCCTTTTATTCATCCTTGATCTGCATTGGTTAGCCTTGTGACCATATCTATTGCACGTAAAACAATTCCCATTGAAAGATTGAACATTCCTTCCATTGTTTTAATTGTTCCTAATTTGACTACTACATTCACTAGCTCTATGACCAAACCTCTTGCAGTTAAAGTAGTTACCTTTGAAAGTTTGAACATTCCTTCTATTGTTGTAATTATTCCTTATCTGACTTCTGAATTCATTAGCTTTGTGACCTGCTTTGTTGCAAGTAAAATATTGACTGGAGAATGATGGAGCATTTTGATTTACTCTGCGCCTACACTAAGTAGCCTTATGACCAAATTTATTGCATGAATTACAATAACCATTGAAAGAAGGGTACCTTTGAGCATTTGGTTGCCTGACTAGTGGTCTTCTAGGTCTATTTCTTTAATCATGAATATGTTTTCCTTTGTCCTTATTGATTCCAACATTCTTTTCTTGACCGGTTTTGGAACTTTCACCTTTCTCAAATCCCAAGCCTTCTTTATCATCGGGACTTTTCTAACTGGCAAGTATTATGTCAAGTTGGGCAACACTTACTCTAAATTTTTCTTCTTGACTCCAAGCATGTTTTAGATTAGCTTTCAGATCAACAACTTCTTGTTCAAGCTTTGTGCAGTCATCAGATTTACTTTTCACCAACTGGTTTAGGTCTTCTTTTTCTTTTGCTCTTTTCATAACCTCCACTTTCAGATCATTCAAGGTCTCATTTGATGATATTAGTTGCTCATTAGCCTCCTTGTATTTTTCTTTGAATCTCTTGACTTGCTCCCTTAATTCTTGATACACTCGTCTGCTTCCTTGACATTGTCTTTCAGATCCCTGTTTTCCAATTCAACCTTTTCAAGGTCTTCAAGGGCAACCCTTAATTCATCTTGATTAACAAGCAAGCATTCTTCTTCTACGGTTTCAAATGAATCAATTTCTTTAGGAGGAGTAGCAAACCTTTTTCCTGCCATGTGTTCACTTTCTAAGATCTTCCTCAAGCTATTAGACTTCTTCCAAGGAACCAGGCTCTGATACCAATTGTTGAACACACAAGACAATTGAGAGGGGGGGTGAATCAGTTGTAACAAAAATTTAACTTAACTTAATTCACAATTACATTTACTTGCTTTAACCACTCAGTCTATTATGAAGATTAAACTTGAAATGCAGAAATAACACATCAACACTATGCACACATGAATACCAAATTTTTACTCAGAAAACCCTTAGAAAAGGGAAAACCACGGTGAAAGTTAGCTCACAATATATTATGTAGGAGCAATACTAAATTATAATAGAGGCTCACTACCTAGGGCTTACTTCCCAAAAGAAGTGCTCACTGCCTTAGAAAAAGAAAGAAGGAAGGAGATGGTTCACTGCCAAAAATGAACTGCTCTGATTGCATCTACATGTGCATGAATGCAACTCCAATGAATGCTCAAAATACTATCTCAAATCTCTTCATCTTTGACTGCTTTGCTTCACTATTCTGCTCTCACATTAGACAAGATCTCTCTTCTTCTGCTATTATCACCTGCTCTATAGTTCAAATATTCGCTCACACACCCTTAATAATGAAATCCATCAAGTATTTATATCCACAACAAGATCTAACTCAAAACTGGGTTGGCTTACCAAAAATGAATCGTGTACACAAAAGGTTATACTTTGTCAGCTTGAACTCTTTACACAAGAAGCTATGTGGACCAATACAATCTTTCAAGAACCTTCATATAGGTGTAGACCTATTATAGAACTACTTAGAATGATAATCCAAATAATATATCTTTACCGCATATCAATCCAACTTGTATGTCAGCTTCATCTTTAAGTATACAATTAACCAAATCGACTGTCACACCACAACTCCCAATGTGGACCACACAAGACTCTAAAATTCATACCAAACATTCCTTATGCATCACCCAACATACCTTCAGAACCGCGAGTTATAATATTCTTATGCGGCAAAATGCGGATCTCTAAACTACTGTCTCTGTCACTGTGAAATACTGTCAACCTAAAATGCCAATACTTAGAAACTTGTAGATGATCATCCAGTAAACCTCAAACTCCACAAATCTAGAATTGGATACTCCTAACATGTGTTTAAAACACCTCCAAACTGTAAATTGAAATAACCAATAGCGGAGAAATGCGGACTAAATACTCAGGTATTCTGCACTATTCATGATTGAACTCTGTTAACCCAGACTTAAGCAATTCAAAGTGTAGCTTCTGGAGATTGCTAGGACATGAAACTTAGAATATAGCATCATTAAACAACTATGTGCAACATATCAAAACTGCATATCAAAATCTATATCTGCGGAGGAATACCAACCAACTCTCTATCGCTAACTCAGTAAGATGCCAACACTTGGTTAATTTGACTAATTCATTCTTCTCGGACCAAGAAACTATACACAACTTGTCTCAAGACCTGTTCCCAATCATATATAACTATTGCCATCAATGACAATGCCATATCACAATCATATCAGCAGTGTCTCTTGACCGTGTTACCAACAAGCATAATAGTTAGAACTAGCCCAAAATTATAAAAAATCTCATCAAATTTAGTTAAATGTACCCAAATAAGATTTCATGCCATATAAAATAATTTTTGATGTCCTATCCCAAACCATTGCCAACAAATGCTATCCAAAGATTACAAGCATATAAATAATTAAAAAAATAAGTATTTTAAAGTTTTAATCATATTGCAAAACTTTCACACCTAAGGAAGCAAACCAAATTCAGAAAGTATAGAGTTAATACATGTATAAAGTTTTTAAAAATATGCCATATCATTTAAAAAGGTGGAAAAAGTTACATCATATATTCTATGCAAGGTGTAGTTTTAAACAACATATCAAAGGAGAACAAGTTACTAAGTAGCAAGAGCTATTGAAATAGTAGTAGGAGGTAGGTTGTGATCATTTAGTTTTGTCACATCAGGATTATCTTGGTCATCCAATAGTGACTCCTATCTTGTAAGAGGACCATCATTAGTCTATTCATCCTACACATCCTCGTGAGGCTAATCAAGAGCCCTAGGAGGAGAAATGGATTATGCAAGTTGAGGAAACTTGCCACTATCAGTCTAACCAGAGGCACCACGATCATGAGATTAAAGAGAAAGATGAACGATAATAAGAAACCAAACCATTCATGAGCACTACGACCATGAGCTATGTGCTAAGAAGCATGAGATTCATGCCTACATGAGCATTTTAACTATCACATTGATATTCTCTAGGAGGGTATTGGCCTCTCTTAGAAGGAGAGGTTGGCGGGACTTTAGAAATTGTACATGGTGCATTATCTAAGTGATCAATAAGCACCTGTAAGTGGGCCACTTTAAGTGCAACTTTATTGGCTTACACTTATATTTGCATTAATATATTTGAATAAATCATACATTTAGAATACATGGAGAAATCATTATCAATAGTACATCTAGTAAAGAGAAAATTTTCTATATTTTCAAACACTAAATAGGGTTTTTAATTTGAAAACATGCCATATCTAAGTAAATTTAGCAAGAATTCTAGGATGATCTCTTAGAAGGACCATGTGCCAAAAAAAAGCTTAGGTCTAAAAGGTTTGAAAAAATATGAATCCAATTCCATGTCACTTGTGCTCTAGGACAAAACTAGAAAACATGCTTAATAGTTTCTTGATGCCTACAAAATGACAAAAAGGATTGATAACTCCTAAGTGAAGCAATCTAGAACCAATAGGAAGATCTTGATATTAAATGCACCATGCAAAATGAGAAAGCTTCAACTCAATAATGACTAACCAAACAATTGAATCCGCATTGCCATGAACTAGTAAAATATTGAAGAACCCATTTGTCATTAAGCTTTTGCACCATATGAAAGTGTGGTGAGAGCCAAGAATACCCTTTGAAAGGTTTGTAATTACAAAATGGTGTATCAGGACACCATTTCCAATCTTTCCACCATGGCTTAAAATTGATAACCCTAATTTTATGCAACATCTTAGTAGGGATAGAGTTAATAATAGTCTAAAATGATTTAAAATTTTGATGGGCGAATCTATATTTCACTCTAGCTTTAGGCTAGGAAAGAAGATTCTAGGAATTTATTAAAAATAGATCTAGAGAGGTCTTAATGCTTTTGTTGGAAAATTTCAAAGTACAAACCTAAGGAACCTTAGTTAGAGGTCTATCCTAGTAAGTGATTAGATGAGACCACTAAATAGATTGATTGTTAATGGATAAATCAGTAAGGAATTCATTTCCATTTTAAATTAGCCATGACTTAGTAGCTTCTTGGGATTTCCATATGCTTTTTACAATAAAATTTCCTTGAATTTGAATAGACTCCTTCATGATGAGGATTTAATTAAGACCAAGACCTTTATATGATTTACACCCATGATGCACTCCAGCAGAGATGTGATGTTGAAATAGAACTTTCCAAGCTTCATTACCATCCAATATTCTAATTATCTATTTAGGACATAAGGTTGTACCTTCTTGTATGTCAATGGAACCAAGCTCTCTAGAACAATAAGGTAACAGGGTTCCTGGGCAACTTTGTGAAATCTTGTGCCTTGTTCTTATGAAGTTGATAGAAAATTTCTAAGTAGTTTTTCTAACTTTAATAAGAAGTCTTTTAAGGCAACCAACATGAAGAATAAAAAACATGGATAGTAGCTAGAATTTTAGAACAAATTTGGAACTTTTCTATAAGGGAGAGTGGCTTAATAATCAATAAGCCATTAGCCAACTTTTTTTCCATCCGGTTAGTAACAACTTGCCAAATGCGGAAGAAATTGGAGTTTGAAATATATTGAATTAATTGTAGCTTAATAGATAATGAGTAAATAAGGAATTCCAAAGTGTTTTTCTTTTGTCTTTTCTGCTAAACGGTAAAGACTAAATCCAATGTAGATGACAGTTTGCAATATAATATGCATTTTTCTAGAGAGTTGTCATTCATCATACTATCATAGATGGCCCTAAACATAATTTTATGGGGGTGGTTGTTACTTAATAAGTATGGCACACATGGGATGGATTTACTATTAATATTGACACAAATATAAGGTCAACTCAAAATAATAGATGATTTGTTACCAATGTAAAAATAAGATCTCTATTAATTCAACCCTTAAAGAGTATTTTTCAACTCTTCTATTTTTTTTAATTCGTAAGTGGAGATCACAAGGGGGACCTCCTCCCCATCAACATAATCAACTTAAAAACTATTTAGTCAACTTAACCAACTTAGAAGCCACATAGATGTTACTTGGGGGATTTGAACTTGGATCTCCATCTTGAAAACCCTATGGCCTTGCCATTTAAGCACAACCCTATTCACAACTCAAATCTTCTATATTTTTGTAATGGTGAAATTCTACATATTTATGTAAATTCTCATTTAGTTTTGTGTCTATTTTGAGATAATAGTTTACATGTTTGAAAGGAAGCAAGGTACGCAAAATACGCTTCCTACACTAATCTCATGAGGAAAGTTGTACAAATTTTTATCTTTGAACAATTATAGTAATGAGATACATAATACAGAGAAGATCAAATAACATCAAATGCAAATACAAAATCTCATAACACAAGATATACGTGGGGAAAACCCTTTCAGGTAAAAACCTCACACTCCAAAGCACAACCAAATGTATTCATCTGTAAACAATGAAGGTTACAATACACTTCCAGAGCCAAGCTCTTACAGGAGTTCACCACTATTGATATTCAAGAGTAATTTTGGTAGCATAACAGCACCTGCAAATGAACCATACAAACTACTCCATCAAGCACCTTATTTATAGAGAATATCAAGCATGAAGGAAGCTTCTAGAGGAAGATACAAGAGGTGGGTGCTCAAATCCACATGGCACATATTCCAACACCTCTTAGCATGCAAATGACACTTGTACAATATTCCCTTACACCTCTTACAACCCTCCAAACTTGGTCACCCCAAATTTACTTGAAATAGGCATGACAAATGCTCTTACACCATCATAAAATATATCATATATGACAACACTTACAGTTGTAAGAGAATCCGTCATAACTAACTAATAAAAAATTATTCTCTTACAACTTGTCATAGTCAAACTTGGGTGCCTAAATATGCCTTATTCAAACATGCAAAGATGCTTTATGACGCATGTCATACCTGTCATAAGAATCTTCTATTTTAGTTCTTACATGTCTTAGATTCCATCATATGTCATAACCTCTTACGCATTGCTCAAGATGCCGACACATGGAAAATTAATGCCGCCTCAAATGAGACACCTACATTTCCTCATGTTGACATGTCCATCCAAGTCACCTTCCAAGTGGGATGACAACTCACCATGCCACCTCACACTAAATGACAAAATAAGATGTGCATAAATAAATAAAATATAGACAAATAATAAATAAATAATTAAATACTAATGCTAGGAATTTGAAAAGGTTGAGGCACCTTAGTTCCCAACATTCTCCCACTTGTTGAACACCTTTCAAGAGCCAATAGAAAGACATGCTTTTAACTGCTAGGGGCCGAGAGGCTCATAGACTCCGAACACCATATGAACTTCTCTATGCTCATAAGCTTTGTCAGTGAATCTCCAACATTCATCAAAGTATCAACTTTCTCAGGTTTCACCTTACCATCTTCCACCATGTCACGTACAAAATGGAACTGAACATCAATATGCTTCATTCTAGCATGGAAGCTTGGGTTATTTACCAAACAAATAGCACTCTGACTGTCACAACAAATAGTAATGATCCTTGCATCAAGCCCAACATCCAAACACAATCTCTTAAGCCAAATGGCTTCCTTACAAGCATGAGTTGTTGCCATGTACTCTAATTTTTTAGTGGACAAAGAGACTACAACTTGCATCTTACTCATCCAACTAATAACACCACCAAACATGGTAAAAACATAACCACTGGTGGATCTTCTGCTATCAATGTCACCTGCCCAATCAGAATCCACAAATCCATGAATACAAAATGAATGTTGAGGTCATGTAGGATAACCATGATAACATAGGGAATACTCAGAAGTACCCTGCAAATATTTAAACACTCTCTTCATTGCATCCCAATGTACCCATCCAGGATTAGCCATAAATTGACTAAGGACTCCCACTGCTTGGGCAATGTCTGGTCTTGTATAGACCATAACTTACATCAAGATGCCAAAAACACTAGCATAAGGAACTCTATTCATGTCCTCCATCTTAGTAGGAGACTTTGGACAATCCTCCATAGATAACTTTGTCCCCAACATAAAAGGAACAATCAATGGTCTACAAGTTGCCATGTTGAATCTCTCCAACATAGTATTCACATACTTACTCTGGCCCACACAGTTTTTTGTTTGCCCTATCTCTTCTAATTTCCATTCCCATAATGTACCTGGCTGCCCCTAAATCTTTCATCTCAAACTGTACTGACAACTGAGACTTCAAATCAGAAATCAAACTTTTACCATTCCTAATGAACAACATATCATCAAAATACAATGCAATAATGAGAATGCAATCATTGTCCATCTTATAATAAACATAATGATTAGATTTCGATCTCAAAAATCCCAAAATCAAAACAAAGTCATCAAAATTTTGGTACCATATCCTAGGAGACTGTTTCAAACCATACAAAGACTTTTTCAACTTGCAAACCAAAATTTCTTTACCTCTCACAATGTAGTGCTCAGGCTGTGACAATAAATATCCTCCTCCAAGTCACCATGAAGGAAAGTTGTCTTCACATCCATCTGTTCAACTTCTAAATTGGATGCAGGAGTAAGTGATAACAAGAACCTAATAGATGTTAGCGTTGCAATAGGAGAGAAAATCTTACCATAATATATTCCCTCAACTCGGGAATACCCCTTTGCAACCAACCTTGCCTTACACTTCTCAACACTGCCATTTGAACTAAATTTCTTCTTGAACACCCATTTGTATCCAACAGGTTTACGTCCATTGGGCAAGGGCACTAGATCCCAAGTGTTATTTTTCTTCAATGCAGCCATCTCTTCTTCCATGGCCTTTTTTCCAAGAATCTACATCACTCATACCCATAGCCTCCCTTACGATCCTAGGCTCACCAGTGTTAGAAATCCAAGCAAAAATACAACTAGAATCATGTAATGAATATCCAAACCTATTAGGTTTCTACCTTATCCATGTGGACCTCCTCAAAAGCTAAAGTTGAGGTTCTTCTTCTTCTTTTGAACTTTCAGAGCTACTAGAGCTCTCCTCATCATCAAGTCCAACAAGTGTTTCTAGTTCAACTTTCTCAGGGGTTGAAGGAAGATGAACCACATCCTCTTTCTTCTCTTCTTTTTTTGGTTGTTGAACAATGGAATAAGGATTGAGGTCTCTAAAGATAGCACTTCTATTGTACAAAACCCTTTCAGCCATTGGATCCTAAAGCTTGTACCATTTCACACTAACACCATAATTGATGAAGATACACTTTACTATCTTGTTCTCCAACTTAGACCTCTTCTCCCTAGGCACATGTACATATGCCTCACAAGTAAATACTCACAGATGTCTTAATGAGGGCTTTTTACCTAACCACACCTTTATAGGTGTCTTCTCAACAAGCACTAAAGTAGGAGACATGTTAACTAGGTAGCAAGTGGTAGCAACAACTTCAGCCCAAAAAATTTGTTCATGTCCAACTCCACTAAGCATACTCCTAGCCCTCTCCATCAACGTCCTATCCATCGTCTATGCAACTACATTCTACTAAAGGGTATACAGGTGCCCCATGTTCTTTACATAACTTGTCAAAATCGCTAACAAAACTCACCACCATTGTCAATCCTCAAACACTCAATCTTTTTATCCATATGATTCTCTACAAGAGCCTTAAACTCTTTGAACCGACTAAAAATTTTAGATTAGTTTCTAAGGAAATAGATCCATGTCCTTCTACTGTAATCATCTATGAAAGATACAAAGTAAATAAATTTTGAAATCAAAACATTCACAGGACCAAAAACATCATAATGTATCAAGTCCAACACCCTAGAAGATTTATGAGAATTAGAATAAAAATGAACACAATTTTGTTTTTCATAAATACAATGTTCATAAAAATAAAAAATTATTTATACCCTCAACAAGATTTTTATTCTTTAGGGATATAAGACCCTTCTCACCAATGTGACCAAGTCTTTGGTTCCATAACATCGTCCTCTCAGCTAGAAGTTTCATCTCCATAGAATGAGCACCCTTAGGTACCCAGAAAGCACGACCATCAGAAGAAGATGCAACAATCCTCTTCGTTGCTGGTTCTAATGGTGAGGATGAAGACTTTAAAGTTCTCTTCTTTGAAACTAAATAACTATTGCATTGAAGCTTGAACAAAGTGCCAATCCAAACACCCTTAGCTAGCACCATAGCTCCTCTAGTCATCTTGCATCCTCCATTCAAGAAAACAACCTACACACTCACATCATTCAACTTACTTACAAATAATAGGTTCCATGCCAAACCAGGGATATGCAGAACACCATTGATCCCCTTCACTCATCCATTAGGGAATTGGATCAAGACTCTTCCATGGCTAGTCATCACCTAGATACACCTTTCTAATGTCATACTCTTCATCCTTTGTGAACCAACCTCAATGAGAGGTCATGTGAAAAGATGCACCAGAGTCTATCAACCACACATCCTTAGATGCATGTGTTGTCAAGGTAAAAAAAATGCTTAAGCATCATCCTAAGAGGATTTGTCAGAATTTGAATCATAATTCTTCTTTTTCTTCTTCTTCTCCTCCTTGCACTCCTTGCGAAAATGCCTAGGTTTGCCGCAATTCCAACACAATACCGTAGACTTTCCAGGAGACTTAGAGCTCCCATAGGATTTGGATTTTGACTTCTCTTACTTCTTGTCCTTCTTTTTCCCTTTCTCTTTAAATCTCCCATGAACCACAAGAGCCTCCTTAGTTGTTTCAAAAGATTTTCTCCACATCTCTTCAAATAGTAACGATGCAACCACTTCATCCATCTTGAAGGTGGTAGTGGTACTCCCAATGGCCATAACAAGGTGGTTCCATGAATCTGGTAAAGAACATAGCAAAGTCATACACCGATCCTCCTCCATCTTCACAACAACATAGCTCAATTGGGCAACAAGCATGTTAAAATTAATTAGGTGATTTGCAATAGATCCTCCATCTTCCATCCTCAGAGAGTACAACTTCTTCCTCAGGAACAACTTATTTACCAGGGATTTATCCTGATAAATTTGACTAAGTTTAGTCCATAGGTTTGTTGTTGTAGTCTCTTCATGGAAATTCATTAACATGGAGTCAACCAAACAGTCTCATAAGACCCTTATCCTTCTAATCCATTAGATCCCAATCTTCTTGTTTCATGCCCAATGACATCTTTTTAGATATAGCAGTCCACATGTCTCTGTCAACCAACATGGCTTCCATCTTGAGCTTCCACAACTCAAAGTTGCCTCCCTTAAACTTTTCCATCTCTATCCTCCTATATTTTCTCGCCATCTCTTTCCTGCAACAAATATTTAAAAATCCTTTGCACAAGCTCCCACTTAAACGAAGATCAATTCAAAAAACCCTCTACCTAACAACTAGAACCAAACTTGATTAGGCTCTGATACCAACTGAAAGGAAGCAAGGTACATGGAATATGCTTCCTACACCAATCTAATGAGGAGAGTTGTACAAATTTTTATCTTTTAACAATTAAAGTAATGAGATACATAATACAGAGAATATAAAATAACATCAAATGCAAATACAAAAGCTCACAACATAAGATATACATGAGGAAAACCCTTTCAGATAAAAACCCCACACTGCAAAGCACAACCTAATGTATTAATCTGTAAACAATGAAGGTTACAATACACTTCCAAAGCCAAGATCTTATAGGAATTCACAACTGTTGATATTTAGGAGTAATTTTTGCACATAACAGTACCTGCAAATGAACCATACAAACTACTCTAGCAAGCACCTTATTCATAGAGAATATCAAGCATGAAGGAAGATTCAAGAGGAAGATATAAGAGGTGGGCATCCAAATCCACATGGTACATATTCCAACACCTCTTAGCATGCAAATGACACTTGTGCAATAGTCCCTTACACCTCTTACAACCCTCCAAATTTGGGCACCCCAAATTTACCTGAGATAGGTATGACAAATGCTCTTACACCATCATAAAATCCGTCATATATGACAACACTTACAACTGTAAGAGAATTTGTTATAATTGACTAATAATAAATGATTCTCTTACAATTTGTCATAGTAAAACTTGGGCATCTAAATATGCCTTATTCAAACATGTAAAGATGATTTATGACACATGCCATACCTGTCATAAGAATATTCTATTTTCAGCTCTTACATGTCATAAATTATGTCATATGTCATAACCTCTTATACATTGCTCAAGATGTTGACACATGGAAAATTAATGCCACCTCAAATGGGACACCTACATATCCTCATGTTGACATGTCAATCCAAGTCACCTTCCAAGTGGGATGACAACTCACCATGCCTCCTCACACTAAATGATGAAATAGGACGTGCATAAATAAATACAATATAGACAATTAGTAAAAAAATAATTAAATACCAATTCTAGGAATTTCCAAAGGTTGAGACACCTTAATTCCCAACAATGTTGACAAATGGTTCACTCTTGTGTGAAGTTGGGCTCTTTCCCTCCATGTTATTGTACTCACTCATTTATGCACAATCTCATATCCTTTATCCATATCATTTCCATATCTATGCATATCTACATTCATCCCTAATGTACTGTGCCCATTATTGCACCCATCCCTATACATTTGTTGTCCACTTTAATCATAGCATTTTTTTTCCCTGGGTGGATCTTGCACCCATAGAGCTGACACCTAAGATTTCAAAATTCAAATTTAAAATTTTGCCAACTCATACCCATTCTTTTCCTACCTAGAGCTAACTAAACACATGTAAATGTATAATTTATTGCTATGTCCTTGTATTTAAAGGCATTTAATTGAATTCACTATCACCATGCTTTCCGATCACCTCATAACTGATTATTCTAAATAATTATTTGCATATCATTCTAGGAACACTTTAATTGCAGTACCTAAAAGAATTAGAATTTGCATAATCATCCTAGAGCATTTATATGTTTAAATTTTGTAGTCCTTGATCATTTGCACAACTGTAAAGCTAGTATTTTCAAGGTTTGATTTAGGAGAATGCATACCTTGTCAGTCTAGAAACCCTTTAAAGGTGTTTTAAATACCATTGATTCTTGGAGTAGAGTAGATAGTAGAGAATCAAATGAACTAGGTGTTGGAACTAAAAATTATTCTCCCACAATCCTAGAGAAATAACTCAATATCTAGACTTGAGAACTTGTGCCAATCTAGATAGAAAGGAAAGACTCATCATTAGATAGTGGACAATGAAGGGCCAACTAATAGGATTGAGCTACAACTCTCCACTTTTAGCTCTGCAGTGTTAGGAAAAGTGTCTCAACCTTACAACTACGAAAGGTTACTATTCTTCCCAGTTTTGGTCTTTTCAAATACCCTTTATCTTGAAGAATGGTCTAGAACTTTCAAAGTTTCCAAAAGGGCTAAAAATGATGGGACTTACTATTTTTAGTAACTCTACATTTGACCTCAGATGGACCTAAAATTTTCCCAAATGGTGCGGAATGACTAAGTAAACATCTCGAGTGAGTTTCAACTCAAGATCATACCTAAATTGTGAGATATTAAAGTTTTTGTTTTTTGAAACTGTTGGAAAAAGTTTCAAACTTATATTTGAGGTGCTTAGATGTCCCTAAATGCCATGAAAATTGTCATAACTGATGAAGTAGATTATATCTTGATAGATCTCTTCATGAGCTTTTCGATGCATCAAACAATTCGTCAATCAGACACCCAGATCAAAAGTTATGGCCTCTGGAAGTTGGACCTCCTATTTTTGGGAAATGTGAAAACATGTTGGACACTTAAAAGAGCTCTAAAGGGGAGAGTTACACGTGTTGGTGTGTGGTTTGACACATCATAAGGCATATTTGATTGGAAATAATTTGGGCACCACTTTTGGGTGGTTTTGGCTCATGATTTTGTAATTACCGTAGATGGTTTACTGTATTGTATCTCCTAATATCAGGAGATTGAGATGGAGGTTGTGTGTAAGAGTCTTATAGATGTTGAGTTACTTGTAGATCTCTGGTTGATTAATACTCTTGTGAAATCTTGCTTTGCAAGTATATTGTAATCTTCTTGATTCCTGAATAATATATTGGGCGGCTTTGGAGTGTGGGGTTTTTTACCTGAAATGGTTTTCCCCACATATATATTGTGTTGTGAGTTTTGCATTTGGATGTTGTTATTACCTTTCTATTAATGTGCATCTTAATCTATAACTGTAAAAGTTAAAATCTACATAAATCTTTCCTCAGTAGATCAATGTAGGAAGCATTTTCTGCATACCTTGCTTCATTTTAGTTGGTATCAAAGCCTAATCACCTTTGGTTCTAGTTGTTGGGTAGAGGGTTTTTTGAGATGATCTTTGTTTGAGTGGGAGCTTGTGCAGAGGATTTTGAAATCTTTGTTGCGGGAAAGAGATGGCGAGCACATCTGGGAGCTTTGATATAGAGAAGTTCAATGTAGGCAACTTTGAGTTGTGGAAACTCAAGATGGAGGACTTATTGGTGGATAGAGATTGATGGCTCACAGTATCCAAAACCACGCCATCAAGCATGAAACAAGAAGATTGGGATCTAATGGATCATAAGGCTAAGGGTCTGATAAGACTCTGTTTTCTTGATTCAATGCTCCTGAATATCCATGAAGAGAAGACTGCAAATGATCTTTGGAAGAATCTTGGAGATGTTTATCAGGCTAAATCCCTAGTGAACAAGTTATTCCTGTGAAATAAATTATATTCTCTAAGGATGGAAGATGGATGATCTGTCACTGATCACCTAAATACATTCAATATGCTTGTTGCCCAGTTGACCTCTATTGGTGTGAAGATGGACGAGGAGGATCAATGTATGACATTACTGTGTTCCTTATTAGATTCATGGGATCACCTTGTTATGGCCATTGGGAGTACCATTACCACCTTCAAGATGGATGAAGTGGTTTCTTCAATGTTGTTTGAAGAGATACAGAGAAAGTCTTCTGAATCACTAAGGAGGCTCTTGCGGTTCATGGTAGATCTAAAGAGAAGAGAAAGAAAAAGGATAAGAAGAGAGAAGAAAAAGGAATATCCAAATCCTATGGGAGATCCAAGTTTCCTAGAAATTCCAAGGCTTTGTGTTGGAACTGTGGCAAACTTGGTCACTTCCGCAAGGAGTGCAAGGAGGAGAAAAAGAAAAAGAAGAACTATGAGTTGGATTCTGACAAGTCCTCTAAGGATGGAGGAGAAGCGTTTCTCATTACCCTTGCAACAAATGCATCTAAGGATGTCTGGATTAATGACTCTGGTGCATCTTTTCACATGACCTCACATCAGGGTTGGTTTTCGAAGTATGAAGAATACAATGGTGGAAAGGTGTACTTGGGTGATGATTCTCACCTAAAGATCATTAACTGTGGAAGAGTCTTGATTTGATTCCATGATGGATGAGTGAAGGTAATAAATGGTGTTCTGCATATCCTTGGTTTGGCATGGAACCTTATTTCTACATAAGTAAGTTGAATGATGTGGGTGTGCAGGTTGGTTTCTCAAATGGAGGATGTAAGATGACTAGAGGATCTATGGTGTTGGCTAAGGGTATTCAGATTGGCACTCTGTTTTACCTTGATGCATGTGTGGTTTAGTGCAATAGTGCCTCTATTTTGAAGAAGAGAGATTCAGAGTCTTCATCCTCACCATTGGAACCAAAAGCGAAGAGGATTGTTGCATCTACTTCCAATGGTCATGCTTTCTAGATACCTAAGGGAGCTCATTCTATGGAGATGAAACTTCTAGTTGAGAAGACAATGTTATGGCACCAAAGGCTTGGTCACATTGGTGAAAAGGGTTTGAGGACCCTAAAAAATAAAAATCTTGTTGAGGGTATGAATGATTGTAACCTTGAGTTCAATGTCTGCGAACATCGCATTTATGGAAAACAAAACCGTGTTCAATTTTATTCTAGTTCTCACAAATCTTCTGAGGTGTTGGACTTGATTCATTATGATGTGTTTGGTCCTGTTAATGTTCCTCCAATTTCAAAATCTATTTACTTTGTTTCATTCATTGATGATTACAGTAGAAGGACATGGGTGTATTTCCTTAGAAGAAAATCTGAAGTCTTTAGTAGATTCAAAGAGTTCAAAGCTCTTGTAGAGAATTAGAAGGATAGAAAGATTAAGTGTTTGAGGATTGAGAACGGTGGTGAGTTTTGTGTAGCATATTTCGACAAGTTACGTAAAGAATTGGGGATTGAGAGGCACAAGACAACTCAGTATATCCCTTAGTAGAATGGAGTTGCAGAGAGGATGAATAGAATGTTGATGGAGAGGGTAAGGAGTATGCTAAGTGGAGCTGGCCTTGAACAAAAGTTATGGGTTGAAGCTGTTGCTATCGCTTGTTACCTGGTTAACAGGCCTCCTACATCAACGCTCATTGATAAGACACCTATGGAGGTGTGGTCTGGTAAAAAGCCTTCATTGAGACACATTTGAGTATTTGGTTGTGAGGCATATGCACATGTGCCTAATGAGAAGAGGTCTAAATTGGAGAACAAGGCCATGAAGTGTATCTTCATCAGTTATGGCATTGGTGTGAAAGGGAACAAGCTTTGGGATCTAGTGGCTAAGAGAGTTCTGTATAGCAGAAGTGTGATCTTTAGAGAGCTCAATCCTTCTTTTGTTGTCTTGCAACTAGAGAAAGAAGAGAAGAAAGAGGATGTGGTTCAGTATCCTTCCACCCCTAAGAAAGTTGAACCAAAAACATCTATTGGACTTGATAATGAGGAGAGCACTAGTAGCTATGAAATTTGAGAAGAAGATGAAGAACCTCAACCTCAATCTTTGAGGAGGTCCACGCAGATAAGGAGGCAACCTGGTAGGTTTGGTTATTCATTGCATGATTCTAGTTGTATTTTTTCTTTGATTTCTAACACTGATGAGCCTAGAACTATGAAAAGGCTATGGTATGAAAGATGTAGGTTCCTGGAAGGAGTCCATGGAAGAGGAGATGGCTTCTTTGGAAAATAATAATACTTGGGACTTGGTGCCTTTGCCTAAAGGACAAAAACCTGTTGGATGCAAATGGGTGTTCAAAAAGAAATTTGGTGCAGATGGTAGTGTTGAGAAATATAAGGCTAGATTGGTTGCGAAGGGGTATTCTTAGGTGGAGGGAATTGACTATGGTGAGATTTTCTCTCCCGTTGCAAAGCTGACATCTATTTGGTTCCTATTATCTCTTGCAATAGCATATGATCTAGAAGTGGAATAGATGGATGTGAAGGCAACATTCCTTCATCGTGACTTGGAGGAGGAAATCTATATGTCACATCCAGAGCACTACGTGGTGAAAGGTAAAGAAAATCTGGTTTGCAAGTTGAAAAAGTCTTTGTATGGTTTGAAACATTCTCCTAGGATGTGGTACCAGAAGTTTGATGCCTTTGTGTTGAGTATTGGATTTCTGAGATTAAAATAAGATCATTGTGTTTATTACAAGTTTGACAATGATCACATTCTCCTTATTACATTGTATGTCGACGATATGTTACTCATTGGGAATGGTAAAAGTTTGATTTCTAATTTGAATTCCTAGTTGTTAGCATAGTTTGAGATGAAAACTCTAGGGACAGATTGTTACATTCTGGGGATGGAGATCAAAAGAGACAAAGCAAACATAAAACTTTGGTTAGGCCAGAGTAACTATGTTAACACTATTTTAAAGAGATTCAACACGGTAGATTGTAGACCTTTAACTATTCCTATTATGACAGGGACAAAGTTATTTGTTGCAAATTGTCCAAAGCCTCCTTCTAAGATGGATGATATGAGAAGAGTTTCTTATGCTAGTGTCACTAGAAGTTTGATGTATGTGATGGTCTGCACTAGACTAGACATTCCCCGAGCAGTGGGAGTCAGTCGATTTATGGATAATCCTAGATGGGTACATTGGGATGTAGTGAAGAAATTGTTCATATATTTACAGGGTACTTCTATGTATTCCTTATGTTATCATGGTTATCCTATAGGACCTCGACATTCACTTTGTATGCATGGATTTGTGGATTCAGATTGGGCAGGTGACATTGACAACAGGAGATCCACTAGTGCATATGTGTTCACTATGTTTGGTGGTGCTATTAGTTGGATGAGTAAGCAGCAACCTATGGTTGCTTTGTCCACTACTGAAGCTGAGTACATGGCAGCAATTCATGCTTGTAAAGAAGCCATTTGGCTTAAGAGATTATGTTCTGATGTTGGGTTTGATGCATGGAAGATTATTGTTTGTTATGATAGTTAGAGTGCCATATGTTTGGCAAAGAATCCTACTTTCCATGTGAGGAATAAGAATATTGATGTCCGGTACCATTTTGTCCATGATATGGTAGAGGATAAGAAGGTAAACTTGAAGAAAATTGACACTTTGATGAATGTTGCAGATTCTTTGACAAAACTTATGAGCACAAAGAAGTTTAGATGGTGTTCAAAGTCTATGGGCCTCTCGATCCCTAGCAATTAAATCATGGTGGTGATACTCCCTTTTCTCTTTCAAGGTGTTCAACAAGTGGGAGAATGTTAGGAAAAGTGTCTCAACCTTGCAACTACAAAAGGTTACTATTCTTCCCAGTTTTGGTCTTTTTGAATACCCTTTATCTTGAAGAATGGTCTAGAACTTTCAAAGTTTTTGAAAGGGCTAAAAATGGCACAACTTACTATTTTTAGTAACTCTACATTTGACCTTGGATGGACCTAAAATTTTTCCAAAATGTGTAGAATGACTAAGTAAACATCTCGGGTGAGTTTCAACTCAAGATCATACTTGGATTGTGAGATATTAAAGTTTTTGTTTTTGAAACTATTGGAAAAAGTTTCAAACTTAGTTTTGAGGCACTCAGAGGTCTTTAAATGCCCCAAACATTGTCGTAACTAGAAAATCTGGTTATAGCTTGATAGGTCTCTTCATGAGCTTTCTGACGCATCAAATGGTTCGTCAATTGAACACCCAGATCAAAAGTTATGGCCTCCGGAAGTTGGACCTCCTATTTTTGGCAAATGTGAAAATGTGTTGGACAATGTGTTGGTGTGTGATTTGACACATCATAAGGCATCTTTGATTGGAGATAATTTAGGCACTGCTTTTGGGCAGTTTTGGCTCATGGTTTTGTAATTACCATTGACGGTTTACTATATTGTATCTCCTATATATTAGGAGCTTGAGATGGAGGTTGTGTGTAAGAGTCTTATATATGTTGAGTTACCTCCAAATCTCTGGTAGATTATTACTCTTGTGAAAGCTTGCTTTGCAAGTATATTGTAATCTTCTTGATTCTTGACTAATATATTGGGCAGCTTTGGAGTGTGGGGTTTTTTAACTAAACCAGTTTTCCCACGTATATCTTGTGTTTTGAGTTTTGAATTTGGATGTTATTATTACCTTTTTGCTAATGTGTATCTAATCTATAATTGTAAAAGTTAAAATCTGTATAAATCTTTCCTCAGTAGATCAGTGTAGGAAGCGTTTTCTGTATACCTCACTTCCTTTCATGCAGGACCATGGAAGGTGATTCTAGAGGTCTACATAGGATAATTAAAGAGAAACACAAGCATACGATAGGCCTTTAGTAAGCCATACTATGTGCATAGGAAAACCCCAAAACATTATCACTAAGTATTCACTATACTCGCTCAATGATTAGAAGAACTATAGACCTCTTATATAGTAGATAACTACAAGATTGCATGTGCAACTAAAGATATGAAATTAGTTTAATTTACCAAAGATTAATCATCTTGTAACTTTTCTTAATTTATATGTAACTTGAAAATCCATGCAATCATAACTCTCTAAAGGTATCTCAAACAAGGTCTCTCAAAATATGTAACAAATTTTATATGTTATTGAACTATGCAAGATGTCATGACTTAATCTATGTACCTGTTGGCAAGAGACACTGCTAGGCATGTCAGGTATTGTAATTGATGGCAACTAAATCTATCTTACACATCCACATTGTATCATTTGATCATACTAAAAGTCAGGTTGTAGACTTGTCTAAGTTCAGATAGATAGGAATAGAGCATATGACAGGGTTCAACATTTTGGTATGCATTTCTCCATAGGTAATCATATTGTACTGCAGATTTGAGGGAATGTTAAGGGATGTTAGGGATACCTAAATCCAAATTTTTAGCCTCTGGTGATGAAGGGATTGAAAGTTACAAGCATTTGAGTATCAGGCTTTGGTTAGACAGTTCAATCCAGTGAAGAACAGGCCAACTTGGTGTTTGATCCTTGTGCAGATTAGAAGTTATTGGTTAAGTAATTTTTGAGATCAAGTGGTATTGGCCGACATGTGTGGTGACTTGAATACATAGGTTTTGGTCCGCATTGTTGTTTGTGCATGGATTCGGCCGACATAATAGTGATCTTGAAATAGTTTCTAAGTTTTCTTGAGGTTGACTGCAGTTAATGAAATTTCATGTTGTGGAGATATATAATCGATGGGTTTGAGCATTTTGATGTATGGATGTGTGAATATGAAGTGATAGGTATGAAGTGTGGTAGAATCAAGTGCGAAGCTAGGAGATCTAAGATCAGGATCATGACATAACAATAAAATAAGGCAGTGAGAGATGAAGTGTGTGAAGTCAGTATATTAAGCCTAACCAAAACTGTAATCTTGCATTTTTAGATGCTATTTTTTAGTTCAAGTATTTCAGTGAACTCTTGTAATTGATCTTGTAGGCAGTGAGCGTCCTTTGAGCAGTGAGTGTCCTTTGAGCAGTGAGCTCTAGGTAGTGCACTTGAAGGCATGTGCCTTCCCATTTTGTAATACTTTTAGCAGAGTATAATATCTTGTGGGTTAACCCCCATCGTGGTTTTTCCCTTAACCGAGTTTACACGTAAAAATCCTGGTGTTCATGTGTGATGATCTTGTTGTTGCTATTCTTAAGTTCATGCTTCTTTCTTTTGAATGTATGCAGTAAATTGATAAAGGAACATAATAATAAGTTTTGTAGAACACTGATTCACCCCCCCTCTTAGTGTTCCTTAATTTCAACAATTGGTATTAGAGCAAGGTTCTTTGGAAGAAGTTTAACAACTTGAGGAAGATCTGGGAAGGTATTGCAATGGGCTCATTCAGGTATTTTGATGGCATCAATGAACAACTTCAAGTTGCTTTATAAGATCTTGATCAGTCTAGAGCAGAAGTCAAAGAATTGAAAGAGAAGCATAAAGATGCTGAGGATTTCATTCATACTTTAAAAGGGCAACTGAGCAAATCTATGTAAAAGAGGAAGGAGCTACTTCAGCGGTTAGAATATCAGAATGAAGACAATGGTATGGATGAGGCTCTGAAAGAAAAGACAAAGGAATGTGAGAAGCTGGCAAAAGAAGTTGTTGTCCTAAAACATGAGATGGAATCTGGGGTGATGAGACTAACCAAGGAAATCAAGAAAAGGAAGAAGACTGAGGAAAACCTGAATTAATCTCTGAAACAAAGAATAGAAGAGTGTTGCAGATTGCATAGAATAATTGGCCATCTAGAATATGATCTTCAAGAAACTAGGTATAATGAGGAACACCTTGAAAGGAAAATTGTTATTCTCAAACATGACCTAGAAGCTGCAAATGAATACAAAGAGAAGTTCAAGATAAGCTCAGCTAAACTTGAGGTGCTGCTTGATAGTCAGAAGAAGGTAGATGATAAGCATGGTCTGGGATATGAGAAAGGTGAAAGCTTTGGATCCAGTCAAAATCCTGAAGGAAGAAATCCAAGAAGGAATCCTAGAAGGCCTCCGGTAAGACAACCTCATGCTCAAAGGTATCCATCTTTCAATGGAAATTGTTTCAATTACAATAAGTTTGGTCATAGAGCTACTCAGTGCAAAAGTAGAGTGAATCAAAGTGGTCCATCTTTCTCTGGCCAATGCTTCAATTGTAAAAGGTATGGTCATAGATCCAATGAATGCAGAAGTATGATGATGAACTACTCTAACAATAGAGGAAATGTCAATTCTTTCAATGGCAAATGTTTGCATGCAATAGATTTGGACACATGGCTAATCAGTGCAGATCAAGAGGAAGTCAAGTAAATGAGCAAAGAAATGGTGTGTGCTTTAATTGCAATAGATCCGGTCATATTGCAAGATTCTGCAAAAGCAGGAATGATGATAGAAAAGGTCTGACAAATAGAAACCAAAATATGCAGATACAAGATAAAGGCAAGGGTAAAGTAGATGTGAATGAGATCTAGAATGAAATGAACAAAACATGGGTGAAGAAAGGTGAAATGAATGATGGTGATGGGTCCGCACTAGAATCCGGTCCTGATAATTCCTCCAGGAATTGAAATAGGAGCTCTGGCTCAGGGGGAGCTACATTGAAATTATAATTCCCCCTGCCAATAAGTGGGTGCCTGAATCTGGCATGATGAATGAAGATAAATAAGCCTATAGCAAAATATGTTGAAGCAAATTCTGGAAGAAAAGAAGCTAATGCAATTGATTGCGGAGCAATTGAAGATTGGATGTATTCAGAAACAATGTAACTAGATGAATTAGGGAAAAGCATTTATTACAATGGTGAATTAGGTTTTGTGGAGCATAAAAGGTCATTCACTCAACACTTGAATCACTTTGCATTCAAAGAGAATAAGGAGAAGAGCACCTGAGCTGAGATTTTAAAGATTTGGAGTACGAAAAGTGAATTCAACAGCTAACCCTAACTGGTGAAACAAGGTATTCTCTGTAAAGCTTTCTAAATTTGTAATATCTAGATATGGCTACTTTGTTGGTTGTTGACATCATCAAAAGGCCTTGACCCAAATTCAAAAAGCATCCACACAAATTTGTAGAGGTTGATCCATTAGGTGCCTTTTCTAATGTTCCACATGGTGTGTTGCATGTTGAAGATATTAGGGTTTACATTCATGCTAGCATAAATGAGTTTGGGGATTCAAAGTTAGTAGATTTGTTTAAGAATCACCTGAGGGGTGAGATTTATGGTCTTAAACTTGAGTATAAGGTGTTGCAAGACAAACATTTCATTCAGGTTATTGGGTTCCTGTCCTTCGATGAGGATGAGTGGGTCCGGTATGTACTAAGTCAGATGCATGTTGAATTCATGTGGTTGATGAAACCATTTAAGATCACCAAGGATGCCATCAAGGCCGTAATAGGATTGAACTCATCCAGTGGACTGCCGATGCTAAAAATAGTGAAGAATCAGACTATAACTGAAGCTACTAGATCAAAATTTGATAAGAGGACAATGACAATAAATGATATAACTGATCTGGATGTCAAATTTGCATCTATGGTGATTGGGTATAAGATATACCACTCCAACATGGAAAACTCAGTATCCGATACAACCATTTATGCTGCTTATCAAATGTTAAAAGAAAATGTTGACTATGACTTGTGTGAGCTACTATAAAACTAGCTAATGGAGAATCTAAACAAGATTAAGAAGGATAAGAAGAATACATTCAAGTATGGTACGTTGGTCCTATGCTTGTTCTTTTATTTCATGAATGAGTTTCCTGAGAAGAAAAGCCTTTGTTGGACCAGTGATAATCTTATTGTCATACAAATAAGATAACACCTACACAATATTAGTGACTCCAATACCCAAAGGACTGCTCTTTGGGGATATTTCAAGAATTTTTAGAACATGATGCAATCAAGGGAAAGAATCCCTACGTCTGTGGTGGACCAGTGATAAGCTTATTGTCATACAAATAAGATAACACCTACACAATATTAGTGACTCCAATACCCAAAGGACTGCTCTTTGGGGATATTTCAAGAATTTTTAGAACATGATGCAATCAAGGGAAAGAATCCCTACGTCTGTGGTGGAAAAGTACAAGGATACAATTTTTTTCATGGTGGAAACAGACCAATGCTTGATGGAAGTAGTTGAACCAAGGACTATATGGATCATGCCCATGGGGTATGAAGTTGATGAACAAACACTGGAAATGTATGCTCAACACCTTCTAAGCAAACCAAAAGATACCTTAGTTGAGAGATTCCTTACATATAGTGAAATCAGTTTGAAACTGCATGTTGAGCTCCAGAAACCTGAATCTAAGAGAAAGATCCAAAGGCAAGTTGAAATGTATGAAGAAAGTATTGGAATAACAAAAGAAGCTATGAGACAAACTAGGGAAAGGATAGAGAAAGTTGAGAAGGAGAAGCAAGACAGGGAAAAGGGAAGTGTTCCGGTAGAATCCTCTTCTAAATCAAGGACTACTAGGAGTTCTGGTACAACCTCCGGTGCATCACCCTCTCCTATTGCAGAGAAATTCAAAGAAAAACCTACCGGTAAGGAAGGAAAAAGGATAAAAGTAAAGGGCAAAAGGTCATATGTCAGTGTGGAGAAGGAGGATGAATAAGCAACTGAGTCAGATGGTGAGGTTAAAGAGTTGAAGGCCTCAGGCACTAAGGCTGCTAAAGTGTCTAAGGAGAAGCCTTCTGGAAGCATAAGGGTGAGCAAAAGACAAAAGACTAAAACTCATATTGGAAAATCCACCTTGTCAGTTGAAGATATTGTGAATGTAGTAACTGTTCATGGGAATTTGAAGCCCATAACAAAATATTATGACAACTTTGATAATGTCAACAAGAAAATTTTGGAGGATGCTACTGTTAAGTTCTTGAATACATTCAACAGAGCACTTGTGGAAATTTTGTCTGAAATTCCTAAGAGTCTAAGTGACATTTTGGAGATGAGAAAAGAAGCTGCTAAAGCAAAGGATTTGGAGTTAAGAGAACATGTGATGTCCAGTATATGTCTGGTCATCTCTAGGAAGGAAGCAAATCAAATTTTCAAAGAAGTTAAAGATCAATTCAGAAGCAAGAAAAGGATGAATAAGCTAATGATTGGAGACATTGATGAAGTGGTCAAAGAAACAGAATAAATTTTGAGGAAATCCCTAGAGAAGAATAAGTTTTATGTGGTCACTAAAGAACCTGTTGATGATGAAGAGTTGAAGCAAAATGAGCAACAAGCTAAGGTAGATGATTTTCCTGCTCCGAAAGAGGAAATATTGAATAAAGAAGATGAAGAGATGGTGAATGAAGATAATATTGATTGTGCAGAGGATAGTCAAATTTCTCTGGACCAATCTGGTGAAGAAAATATAGAAATGAATATAAATGCTCCTACTGAAGGTGATTCTGAGAAGAATAAAGAGCAAAAAGTAGAAGAGGTTAAGGACAAGGAAGATCAAGAAGAAGAAACTGATGATGGAATTGATTCCTCCATTCTGGATGTTGAGGAATTTAATAAAAATGATGATAATGTTGTTGCTGAGGATACACAAAATCCTCTGAAAAAAAATGCAAAAGACATTTATGATAAAGACAAAAGGAAGGATGCCTCTGCTGATGATGTAGAGAAAGCATAAACAAAGAAAAAGAATGAAGATGTGGTTGAAGATGTAGGCCCTAAAGAGCATAAAACTGAAACATCATATTGGGCAAGAGACACTGCAGAAGCAGTGAAAGAAATTTTGGAGAAAGATAAACAAGTTGCAGATGATCCAGATATAATACAAGGTCCAATCAATTTTGATACTTTATCACCAGTACAGAAGACGAAGTTAGCTTCTTTTGCACAAGCTAAGGCTAGAGAGGAAATCTTGAAGTTCCATATAGAAGACAGTGAGTTGCTTGGTCTTGCATCTGACATTTTGGAGAAAATTATGCCTACATGTCAGAAGGATTCATTAGCATCCCCCTTTGGTCAGTTGAAGAGTTTGATAAACTCTATAAGTACTCATTTTGAATCTTTTGAGAAGTCAACGGAAGTTAAAGTCCAGAATGAATTTAATGATATGAAAAGAATAATTGATAATGATAGAATTATGTTGGATACTAGTGTAAAGAGTATTCAAAATGCCCTCACTAAAGGAGATGTGTACAAATTTTGTTGATCTTACCCAAAAGTTGTAGAGGATATTGAGAAGAAAATAAAGGAGTTTGAGAAAAAGTTGTCAAATGTATCTCAATCCTTTGATCCTTTGACAATGTCTACGGCAAGTCAAGAATGTCAAGTAAATAGCTTGAATGATGAAATAAAGAAATTGGTGAAAGAAAAAGAAAACATTGTGGCAAGGATGTGTGAACTCCGGGGACTAATTTCACTTAAGTTAGAAGCAGTGTTTAATGCATTAACATAAGCTCAAGCTGCTGCTTTGACAAGTGATCCCACTGATCTATAGAAGGCAGAATTATATGCATTTTTATTCAGTGGTCATAATTTAGTTTTGGGTAGCATGAAGAAAAGTTGGGACTGTGAATTGGGACTGTTGAAAAACATTTTTGGTGATGTGTTTAAGTTCATGTAGACAAGATATAAGGATTGTTTGTATATATGCACCCATGTACATAGAGTTTTTGCATGAATTTTGATATGCGGATCCCAGCCTTTTCCATTGATGTCAAAGGGGGAGTGGAAAGCAACGAATAATGAGGAATTCAACTAAGGGGGAGCATTGGAAATCACAAGTGTACATAGTAAGGGGGAGCTGTTCTAACACTTAGTCATTTTTCACTAAGTATTTCCATCAATGCCAAAGGGGGAGATTGTTGTCAAGAGACACTACTAGGCATGCCAGGTGTTGTCATTGATGGCAACTAAATCTATCTTACACATCCACATTATATCATTTGATCATACTGGAAGTCAGGTTACAGACTTGTCTAAGTCCAGATAGACAGGAACATAGCATATGATAGGGTTCAACATTTTGGTATGCATTTCTCCACAGGTAATCATATTATACTACGGATCTAAGGGAATGTTAAGGGATGTCAGGGCTACCTAAATCCAAATTTTTAGCCTCCGGTAATGAAGGGATTGAAAGTTACAAGCATCTGAGTATCGAGCTTTGGTTAGACAGTTCAGTCTAGTGAAGAATAGGTTGACTTGGTGTTTGATCCTTGTGTGGATTAGGAGAAGTTGTTGGTTAAGTAATTTGTGAGATCCAGTGGTATTGCCGACATGTGTGGCGACTTGAATACATAGGTTTTGGTCTGCATTGTTGTTTGTGCATGGATTCAGCTGACATAATAGTGATCTTGAAATAGTTTCTAAGTTTTCTTGAGGCCGACTGCAGTTAATGAAATTTCATGTTGTGGATATATATAATCAATGGGTTTGAGCATTTTGATGTATGGATGTGCGAATATGAAGTGACAGGTGCAAAGTGTGTTAGAATCAAGTGCGAAGCTAGGAGATCCAAGCTCAAGATCATGGCAGAACAGTAAAATAGGGCAGTGAGAGATGAAGTGTGTGAAGTCGGTATATTGAGCCTAACCGAAACTGTAATCTTGCATTGTTAGATGCTATTTTTCAGTTCAAGTATTTCAATGAACTCTTGTAATTGATCTTGTAGGCAGTGAGCCTCCTTTGAGCAGTGAGCTCTAGGCAGTGCGCTCGAAGGCATGTGCCTTCCCATTTGTAATACTTTTAATAGAGTATAAAATCTTATGGGTTAACCCCCACTGTGGTTTTTCCCTTAACTGGGTTTCCACGTAAAAATCCTGGTGTTCATGTGTGATGATCTTGTTGTTGCTGTTCTTAAGTTCATGCTTCTTTATTTTGAATGTATGTGGTAAATTGATAAAGGAACATAATAATAAGTTTTGGAGAACACTGATTCACACCCCTCTCAGTGTTCCTTAATTTCAATAGTACCTAAACTAACAAGAGGAACAAAGAATATATTAATAAAGAAATTTCAAACATTTAACCATTACAGATTGGTGCCTATTTATTAGGAAACAAAATCAAATGATATAAAAGAGAATGATGTTTGTGTGAATTTATAATAAGAACTAGACATGCATACATATGCAAAACAATAAAACAAGATACTATTACATAATCAAGTCTACTTGAAATATCCATGTGAACTCATAGAAGTCCCATATTTCATTATAAAAAGTTCTTCCTAAAAACTTTAAAAAGGTTTTATAATGCTATGACACCAATTAAACAATAATTCCAACAAATCAACAAATGTGACTTTAGAAAAATATCATTCCCTAAAAAATTTCAATTACACATGGAGACATCCAAACTATGGAGAGGTCTCTACTTGTCTATATCTTCTTTAGACTCCACACAAACCCATCCCTTGACCTATTAGACTATGACACATTTCATTTGGTTCTTTAGATTAAAGTTAGACATGCTTATACAAAAATTGCCAAAAGATTAGTTTGGCTCAATGACCAGTTCTTCCATTCTTAGAAAAATATGTATATATAGCTTCATACAACTACCCTAGATCCTCTAGGATGTTGACACTTGTTATAAATCTAAAGCATAGTAGGGTGTGTATGCTTTATTTCTATGCTATTAATTCACTTTAGTAGTAGGATATAACTAGATTTGATTTTCTTTGCAAGCACAAAAAATATTTATTAGGTTTTTTAACTTTCTATAAGAATAGGCGATTAAAATTTTTTAGTTATGCACACAAGGCATCCTATAGCATATGATTTCATTGAGTCTTAGAGCCATTTAATTTTTTACATCATTGCTTATACCTCAAGGACTTGATTTTTCTCTAATTCCTAAACACAACAAGGGAACTACCAACTTTCATCATTCCCTAGCTTCGTTCTATTGTAGATGGCAAACATGACCATATTTTCCCTTACAAATCTTTACCTTGTCATTGACTACACCACCCATGACCATCCAATCTCTTACTAGACTATAAGACATCATTAAACTTCAACTACCCACTTCTAAATTTCCCTTTTCTTATTTTTCTTTTGCTCAAGGCTTCTACCTTCAAAACACTATAGGTGCAAAGCTTCACCTAAACCATTTGAAGTTGGGTACAATATTGAAATGGGCTCCATTAATTATTGAACAATCAATGACCACAACATTAATGTAAAGGATAGAGATGTGCATGAACAACAAGGTTATTTTGCCATTACAACCATAAATAAGCATGTAGATCATTAAATTTTATTAAATGGCCTTTGAAAACTTATTTGATCTCTACACCAAATGTATATAGTAGGTGCACTAAGTATGTTGCCAAACTTTCCAGTTGGACCTGTTAGATGTTTGTAAATTTTAGCCCATGTTTCTTGTTGCATATGGTGATCTTCCATATCCTACTAGTGGTGTGGTCTCATTCTTTGCTTTGTGCCCTAGGTTGTAATTATGCCCTAAGAATTTCCATTTGGTTTCACTTCATGATTTATCTCTTTTTCCTCAGTGACTTGTTGTATTTGGTTTCAATCTTTTAAATTATGCCCTTATGTCTTTGGCACCATTGTTGACTAGCCATGTCATTGTATTCCTTCACATTGGCAAGTTGCTTCTACCAGTTATGTGATGCAATGGTATCTAGAGATGTAGAGCAATCTTGCATCACAAAAAAATGATTTTGTTTTCTATTCTTTTCAATTTTGGTTTTTGTGAATACCCATTTGCTTGAATAATGATTCAGAACCTTCAAAGTTCCCAAAAAGGCTAAGAATACCATGACTTACTATTTTTAGTAAGCCTACATCTAAGAAGTGGTTGGGCCCAAAATTTCCCCCAAAGCTTCAGAATATCCAAATAAACATTCTTCATAAATTTTAACCCAAGATCATGTCTGGATTTCAAGATATTAAAGTTTCAATTTTGAGGTTCCTGAAAAATTTTGAAATTAGAAATTTGAAGTACTTAGAGGTCCCTAAACACTCCAAAAGTTGGAAAAAAATTGTCTACAAGCTTTCCAACGGTTCAAACGGTTTGTCAATCAGACACCTGGATCAAAAGTTATGGCTCCATAAATTGCATTGCCAAGTTTTGAAATTTGAAAATCTTCTTAGGTGGGAAAAATGATAGTTTGATTAATTTTGGTGTCCAAATAACAATTGCACATTTGAAAAGCAAGCCAACATTAGGGTGATTTATGCAAGGTGGTGTCGATGTGTATTTATGGCCTATTTTTAGTAGTTTTGGAGGCAGTGGTGATATTGGGGGTTATTTTCAAGTTCTATTCATGCGAATAAGGAGGTCAGGTAGATACCAGAAGATAGCTCTAGAAGGCTGTGTAAGTCAAATATTTCTATTGTAAGATAGCCCATATTACTGTAATAAGAGGTTATATAACCTTGGTGTTGTATTTTAGTTTTGTAGCCTTTTATAGGCAAGTTTAATGAAGAAATTATGAAATAATTTACAGTTTGCTTAACTAATATTTCTTTAGATTTTGTTCTTGTATATTTAAAATCTACATTTTTTTGTTTTATGTGTTTTAGGTGGAGTCCACCCTCATCAAGTGGTATCAGAGCAAGTTATCTTGAGTGTGCAAATAGATTGCTAAACAATGAGGCAGTTTGTGCTAGGACCTTAAGGTAGGGGGTTTCAAGGTGGAAATAGAACCGTCGATTCGAGGTAGCTTCACACTATGGAATTTTTACATTAAGTGTAAGAGAAGAAGAATCAAATCAAGATGCCTCTGTGAAGAAATTATGGTGATAGAAATGTTTTTGTGATTGAAGAAGGGTTTAGATCTCTACAGTAGATCAATGCAATCCAAGAAGATATGAGAAGAGGGTTTGAACCAAGAAGGCTAGATGAAAGTGAAGATGAAGATGATGTAGCCCAAGATAATGCATAATCTAAAGAGAGTGATGAAGAAGAAGAACTTGAACAAGTTAGACTATTGAAGGCCATAACAAAGATTGGGAAAAGGCCAAAGATGGATGTCACTACATATTCTGGTAGTCTTAATCCAGAAGAATTGATAGATTGGGTCAATAATATGGAGGAGTATCTTGAATATGAAGAAATAGATGATCCTAAGAGGGTCAAGTTTGCCAAGACCAAGATCAAAGGTCATGCTAGCATTTGGTGGAAGGAAGTACAGTTAGAGAGGAATAGAATAGAAGAGGAAAAGAAAATATCACCTGATGGGATAGAATGGTTGACAAATTGAAGAGGCAATTTAGTCCTGTAGATTATTGTTAGAAATGAAGGTAAACAACTATCAATGAAAATCTAATTATAACTGTAATATAGATATTTAACTATGCAGAACCAAAATGGAGATAGTATGAAGTCAACACAAATAAATAATGGAACAAAAGATCAAACACATAACATAGTATTTACGTGGAGAAACCATTTCAGGGAAAAAATCCACACAAGAAGAGATGCACCAATTTGTATTAACTTCAGTAGAGTTTACAATACAACACTATCAATCTCCTCTTCTATCTTCAATCCAGCAACACCTTTTTTTCCAATATCTACTCTCCACTACAACACAACTATAATAAAATATTCTCATAAATGGGTTGCCTTCTAGGGTAAGAAAAGCCAACATAACCTCTACCATCAAATCTATGACCTAACGATGAATGGTCTAGATTTACAATGGAAATTTATATATAAAATATCACTTCCAAGGGCATTGCCTCCAGACCCCCACCGGGGCGCACGACCCCTGGAGCCCCCACAAAGGGATGAGCCCTTGAAATTCGTAGGGGTACCCCTCATGCACCCCTCAAATAACCATCATTTGTCAGGTACTGGGATCAAGCATGCGGCTGAAACAAGATCGCTACTTGGTGAATACTTCATCCCTTATGAATGATTAACAAACAATATTAGGAGTAATTAAATACATAGGATTTACAAGGTCGATGGCACCTTAATCCTAACAATTATGAGTTGGAACTCTTGAAAAAGATGTAAAGTTTGAGGCAAATGGTTAAAACAGTCAACGAATACGCTGAGGAATTCTACAAAGTTATCATTAGAGTGGGTCACTTTGAAGCCAATAAAGGAAAGGTAGAAGAAAAGTATTCAAGAAGAACTAAGCCTGGTTAGATTGACAACTATTGAAGAAGCATATTAGTTTGCAGTGAAGGTAGAAGAAAAGTTGAACAGGAAATTTGAAAAGAAACAAAGAGGAAGAGGTCATGGTAGAAGAACTGGAGGAAAATCATATGGAGGTCATGGACAACAAGATGAGCAAAAGAAAAATGATGATGAAAGCACCAACCAACATAATAGGGGTGAAAACAAATATCACTCTAGGGACCAAAATGATGGATATCAAAGAGGAAGAGGAAGATTTGGAAGAGGTCCTACAAGAGGAGGATTCAAAGGAACATGTTTAAAATGTGATGAGGAAGGACATAAAGATTACGACTACCGCCAAAATCAAGGAGGGTTAAATAGAAGACCAAAGGGTAACACTAGAGTTGCCCATGTTGTTGAGGAGGCTAGATCTAAAAATTTAGAAGTAGTTAAAGAGGAGAGACCCTTGTTGAAGGATGAAGGAAAAGAAGAATTGGTCCAAAGGAAGAGCTTATTCAAAATAAAGTGTAAGTCGGGAGGAAAATGTTGTAATGTAATCATTGATAGTGGAACTATAGATAATCTAGTTTTTGAAGAAATGATCACAAAGTTGAACTTGAAAAGGATAGAACATCCACATCCCTATAGGATTGCCTAGTTGCAAACAAATCATAAGGCTTTGGTTAATGAACAATATCTGGTAAAGTTCAAGATTGGAGATTATCTTGATGAAGTGTTTTGTGACATTATGCCAATGGATGTATGTCACTTGTTATTGGGAAGGTCGTGGTATTATGATAGGTGTGATATTGATGATGACCATGCTGACACCTATTCTTTGATAAAAGATGGAGTGAGACACAAGCTAAAACCTATTAGAGAAGTAGAGGAAAAGGTATGTAACACTGCTAGAATTTTTTTAGTTAATGGTAGAAATTTTTTAGATGGAATGAAGCAAGAACATATTTGTTTTTCCTTGATTCCTAAAATCAATAAAGAAGGGGAAGATGTACCTGTAGAAATTGTAGATTTGTTGGATGAATTCCAAGATATTATTTTAGATAATGTACTTGAAGGTTTGCCACCAATGAGAAGCATAAGTCATTAGATGGATTTGATACCAGAAGCTAGTTTGCTTATCAAGTCAGACCATAGAATGATTCCTGCAGAAAATGAAGAACTGAATAGACAAGTTTAGGAATTGCTGAGAAAGGGGCTAATTAAAGAGTTTAAGTCCATGTGCAGTACCTACAGTACTAGCACCTAAGAAGGATAGAGAATGGAGGATGTGTACTAATTCTAGGTCCATCAACAAAATCATAATCAAGTATAGATTTCCTTTGCCAAGGATGGATAATATCATGAACTACCTAAGTGGAACAAAGTACTTTACAAAGATAGATTTGAAGAGCGGGTATCACTGGATTAGGATACAGGAAGGAGATGAATGGAAGACATCATTGAAGACAAAAGAGGGACTGTATGAGTGGCTAGTGATGCCATTTGGATTAACCAATGCACTGAACACTTTCATGAGGCTCATGAATGAGGTACTCAAGGAATTTTTGGGTAAGTTTGTTATTGTCTATTTAGATGATATTAATAAGACTTTAGAGGAACATTTGATGCATGTTCATAGAGTTTTTGAGAGGTTGAGGGAAAAGAAACTATTGATAAATTTGAATAAGTGCAGCTTTGTGAAGAAGGAATTAGTGTACCTAGGATTTGTGATCTCAGCTGAGGGTCCTAAGATGGATCCAAAGAAAGTAAGGGCTATCATAGAATGTCCTACACTGAGAAGTGTCACTAAGGTAAGATCATTCCATGGATTGGCTAGTTTTTACAGAAAGTTCATTAGAAATTTTAGCAGCATATGTGGACCTTGAACTGAAATAATGAGAGGAGAAAGAAAAGAATTTAAGTGGATTGTAGGGGCAGCCAAGAGTTTTGATTTGTTGAAACAAAAATTTACAGAGTAACTTGTTTTAGCACTTCCAGATTTTAACAAGGTATTTCAAGTAGATTGTGATGCTAGTGGTAGTGCCATAAGAGATGTATTAAGTCAAGAAGGAAGACCCATTGCATATTGTAGTGAAAAACTCAATGGTGCTAGGAAGAATTATTCTATTTATGATTAGGAATTTTATGCTATTGTTCAAGCATGGAAGAAATGGAGAAATTATCTTTTTCCTAGGGAATTTGTTTTGTACACTGATCATCAAGCTTTACTGTATTTGAATAGCCAAGCAAATTTGAATCAAAGACATTTGAAATAGGATGAATTTTTGCAAAGCTATACATTTGTGCTAAAGCATAGAAGTGGGAAGTCTAACAGAGTTGCAGATGTCTTGAGTTGGATGCAAAATTTGTTGGTGGAGATGAGGATTGAAGTTGTTGGATTTGAAGAACTCAAACATTTGTATCTGGAAGATCCAAGATTTTTAGAGGCATGAAAATCTTGCCTAGAGCTTGTCACCATGGATAGAACATAGTGGTTGGATTAACTTAATCTAGGATGGCATGTTATTCAAAGGAAGTGAGTTATGCATTCCAAGAAGTTCCACGAGGGAGAACTTCATAAAAGAAAAGCACAATGGAGGATTAGCAGGACATTTTGGGAGAGAAAACATAATTGCATTAGTAAGTGAGAACTATTATTGGCCGCAATTGTATCAGGATGTGAAAAAGTTTGTACAAAGTTGTAAGGTATGTCAAATGGATAAGTGAGTGAGTCAAAATACTTGTTTGTATCAGCCTTTACGTATACTTGAAAGGCCATGGGAAGACATTAGCAAGGATTTTGTACTTGGCTTGCCAAGGACCTAGAGAGGTCATGATTCCATTTTTTTGGTGGTTGGTAGATTTTCCAAGATGGCACATTTCATTCTTGCTATAAAACAAATGATGCAATTCATATTGCAAAAATAATTTTTAGGGAAGTGATTAGACTTCATGGTCTACCGAAGAGCATAGTTTTAGACCGAGATACAAAATTTGTTGGATATTTTTGGAGGACATTGTGGAAGAAGATGAAGACATATTTGAAGTTTAGTTTTGCACATCATCCACAAATTGATGGTCAGACAAAAGTGGTAAACAAAATTTTGGGCAATCTTTTGAGATGTCTGGTAGGAGAAAAACCTGGGGATGGGACTTGATTTTTCCACAGGCTGAATTTGCATGCAACAACTCAATTAACGTGAGTATGAAAAATCACCATTCCAGATTGTATATGGAAGTAGTCCTAGAAATGTTTCAAAATTAAGGAATATGGATAAGGGGGAGAAGAAAAGTACAGATGCATAAGATTTTGCAGAACACATGAAGAATCTACATGAGGAGATAAGGAAGCATATCCATAAAATGAATAGTTAGCATAAGGAGAGAGTAGATCATAAGAGAAGAAAAAAATTCAATGTTGGAGAAGAGGTCATGGTCCATCTAAGAAAGGAAAGGTTTCCTGTAGGAACATATAATAAATTGAAGATGAAGAAATTTGGACCTTGTAGAATTTTAAGGAAGCATGAATCAGTGAATACCTATGAAGTTGAGTTTTCGAGTGGGATTAGTATTTCACCTGTATTCAATATTGTAGATTTGAAAAAATATCATGAAGGAAGTAGAAAAGATAGACAAGAAGGATAGTGGCATATCCCAACACTTATTTCAGAGAGGGAAAATTGAAGAAATCTTAGATAGTTATGTGGGAAGGAGCACAAGAAATAGGCAGTATGAAGAATATTTGGTCAAATGGAAATGAAGGCCTATTGAAGTTTCATCATGGTTATCCAAAGCAGAGGTTGACCGCATTGGTTTTCCTCAAACACTAGAGATGTGACAAGTCACTTCTAAAATTACCCTGGGTGTTTGATGCAAGAGCATCTAGAGGTGTAGAGCAATCTTGCATCACCAAAAAAATGATTTTGTTTTCTATTCTTTTCAATTTTAGTTTTTGTGAATACCCATTTGCTTGAATAATGATTCAGAACCTTCAAATTTTCTAAAAAGGCTAAGCATACCAGGACTTACTATTTTTAGTAAGCTGACATCTAAGAAGTGGTTGTGCTTGAAATATCCCCAAAGATTCAAAATAGCCAAATAAACATTCTTGGTAAATTTCAACCCAAGATCATGTCTGAATTTCAAGATATTAAAGTTTTAGTTTGCGAGGTTCTTGGAAAAGTTTCAAAATCATATTTGAAGTACTCAAATGTCCCTAAACACCCTAAAAGTTGGCAAAAATCTATTTACAATTTTTTGGCATCATATTTCACTTCACTAGATTTCCAATGGTTCAAACGATTTATCAATCAGACACCCAAATCAAAAGTTATGGCTCCCAGAAGTTGCACTACCAAGTTTTGAAATTTGAAAGTCTTCTTGTTGATAACTGAGAGGGGGGGTGAATCAGTTATCTTAATTAATTTAACTTTCTGTTCTTCTTTAACAACTATTGCAGCATTAAAACAAATAAGCATTCATAACCATGAAAGAAGAAACAAAATCAATACACATAACACAATGATTTTGACGTGGAAAACCTTATTAAGGGAAAAACCATGGGGTGACTAACCCAAGATTGTATTCTTTGTTAAAAGAATGGAAGTACAAAATGGCACTTGCCAATTAGGGCTCATTACCCGAGCACACTACTCACAAGAGGCTCACTGCCTACAAGAGACTCACTGTCTACAAGGTACAAAGAAAGTAACAAGATACTTGAACTGATGAGAAGCATCCACATATGCTGAGGTTCAATTCCGATTAGGTTCAATACACTGATCTATTGCACTTCATTCTTCCTCTTCTTTGGTGCGGCTGTCCTGTCACGTACCAGACTTGTATTATTGTTTCCACACTGCTCTCTACTTTTCTTCACACTTCACAATACACCACACACACTTTCTCATCGAAATCCATCTGGTATATATATCAGCACAAAGGATTTCAGTATCTTTCTAGTCAGCATCCGGAATACTCAATATTTTCCCAACCTCTAGTCTGTCAGCTGAATGCTTGCTTACCAAGTGATGTGTATCAAGGAGATGCTTATAGAAGTCATCAATCATTTCGGCCAATCATGAATGATACCTCAAGAAACTTGATCACCATCAATATCTCATTCGGATTAAGCTTTGATGCTCTGTCGGTTAGTTCTTCCTCAGTCTACTCTGCCAAATAGGAACCCAACACTTAGGTGTTCATATCTTTTCACTCTTTCAACACCGGAGGTTCAATCTCTGAAATGTGTTAGTCATGGTACTCCTCTTGTTTTCCCCAATTCTGCACTTTACTAAGATACTTCCTCTGAGAGATCTGGACCTGACTGTCAGACCTAGCTGCATGCTCTGTTCTTGGTCATCGAACCAAAATACTCTTCAATCTGACTTCTGGTATAGACACACCATGTCCTACAGATGTGTGGGATGGACTTTGTTGCCATCAATGACAACACTCATGAAGCCACACAGTGTCTCTTGCCAACAATCTCCCCCTTTGGCATTAATGGCAACAGTTAGTGAAAAATGACTAAGTGTCACACTACACTCCCCCTTGGCTGATGCTCTATTCTAATGTACATTTTATCGGAGCTCCCCTTTGGCTAGATTCCATATTTTTCATTGCTACTCACTCCCCCTTTGACATCAATGGCAAAGGGTAGAATCCGCACACCAAAAATTCCTAAAAATCCAACTATACTTAGCCGCATAAGTATATATACATGTTATACTTACATAAATTGAAGTATATCTACAAAAGTTGTCTTCAATTGGACGAATTATGTTGCCCAACTCTGCTTCATCCTGTCCAAAATTGAGACGTGACCACTCAACAGGAATGCAAAAGCTTCTGCCCTCTTTAGATCTGTCGGATCACTGGTCCGGGCTGTGGTCTGAGCATCAGATAGGGCCTCATGCATGGCCTCTAATTTAGGGATAATCATCCCTCTAAGTTCACCCATCCTACTTATTATACTTTTCCTCTCCTTCTCAAGATTCTTTATCTCATTTATGACTGCAATAGTCTAACATTCCTGGTTTATTATGGATGTGGTGAGAGGATCAAAATTCTAAGAGAGGCTTGACAGTTTATCCTCTTGTTCTTTCACTTTTTTCTCAATATCCTTTGTCACTTTAGACCAGGATAAACAAAACTTATATACTTCTCCGCCATCTTTAAGAGCATTTTCTAAGCTCTTTATCCCAATATCCATATTTCTCCTATCATTGGTTATTAGTCCTTGTACTTTGGAGAATCTCTTTTCCAAAAACTCCTTCCAAACCTTTTCTTCTGTTGACTTCTCTAAGGAATCAAAATGTGTATGAACAAAATTTACAAGAGACTTTAGATTACCAGATGTGAAGGCCAAAGGATCCTTTTGGAAGGATGGCATGATTTTGTCTAGCACACCGGATGCAATTTCTATTAGCTCACAATCTTCCATGTGAGACTTCAGAAGTTTTCTTTTGCCTTTGCTTGAGCAAAGGATGCTATCTTCATAGTTTGAACCAGGGAGAGGGAATCAAAATTGAATGGTCCTTGAAGTAGCTCCAGTTCATCTAGTTCCATCATTTCTTTTGTCAGGAAGTCCTTGACAGCTTTTGCAGTGTCTCTTGCCAGAGACAGAGTTTCCTTTGCTTCTGTGGCCTCAATATTGTCACTTGTGGTCTTCTCTGTTTGACCTTCTTCTCTTCCCTTCACTTTTTCTTCTTGATTGATGCTCTTCTTTTCTATCTTTTCCTTCAATTCCAGAGTCTGCATGGAGATCCAGAAGAGAGGTGTCTTCTTGTCCATGAACTTCCTCTTCCAGAACAGAGGAATCTAAGTCCTTAGCTTTCTCTTTACTTGTCTCCTTTGTCTCTTCTGCAACTGTCTTAGTAGTTTCTCCTTTGTCATCCATGGCAGAGGGTTCATCACCTAAGTCCTCTATAACAGGAATATTGAATCTTTTATAGGCATTCCTAAGGATCTCTTCAGTCTCTTTAGCCATCTAATCAGTCTCTCTGAGCATAAGCTTATTCATTCTGGGTTTGCTCCAGAACTCGTCCTTGCAATCTTTGAAGACCATGTTTATTTTCTTTGGAGTGATTGAGGGATAAAGTTGGATAGCAATCTGCTCCCAGATTTCTAGGTCTTTTGCCATGGCATTGTTCTTTCTTATTTCAAGTTCCTTTTCTAGACTTTTAGGAATCAGAGATATAATTTCAATGAATGCTTTGTTGTAGATGTTTAAATACCTGACTGTAGCTTCTTGCAGGATCTTCTGATTAGTTTCACTATAATCATCATAAAACTCAGTCATTGGTTTCAAGTTCCCATCCACAGTGACTAATTTGATGATATCATCAATGCAGAGAGTAGGCTTTTCAACAAATTCTTCTGCCTTTTCTTCCTTGCCTTGACCAGTAGAGGGTTCATCGGATGTTTTCTTCTTCTTCTTCTTCTTCATTTTCTTGACTTCCTCATCGGTTTTAGTTTCTTCATCATCCTTCTGACTTGTATAGGATCTTGTTGCCTTTTTCTTTGTTCTTTTCTCCCCCTTTCTGGATATCCGGGCTTCCAGTTTTGATGCCTTTTGGCTCTTAGAGGTGGCAGGTGCAGAGCTCTCGGAGGATCTAGTCTGGGAAGGGGCTTGCACCGGATCACTTTCCTTTTCTGCATCTTGTTTCTCTTTCTCTGCCCTTTCCATCTTCTCTCTATTGGCATCAACTACCTCCTTTGATATTCCATGTTTCTTGGCAAATTCTTCCACTTCTCTTCTCACTTTTCTCTTGATTTCAGGCTGTCTTAGTTCAACATGAATTTTCACACTCAATTCTTGAAAGGTTCCAAACCTTTTTGCCTTAGGATCCTTGGGTTGACTTAGCATGTGTTGAACATGTAGCTCTACCATTTTCTCATCTACTTCATACCCCATTGGCATGATCCAGACTGTCCTTGGCTCCACTGCCTCCATTAGGCATTGATCAGTGTCTACCATAAAGCACACTGTATCCTTGTATTTCTCAACTAATGATTGGGGGATTCTTTCTCTGGCCTGCATCAAGCTTTGGAAGTTTTTGAAGTAACCCCACAGTGTTGTATTTTGTGCCTTGGCATCACCAAGCCCATACAAATAATCCCTGATTTGTATGGCAATAGGTCTGTCATTTTGCCATATCCAGCCACTAGATCTGGGTAGCTCATTCATGTAATAGAAAAATAGACAGAGTATCAACCCACCGTATTTGAAAGAATTCTTCTTATCCTTCTTTATCTTCTGTAGATTCTCCAAAAGTTGGTTCAGAAGGAGCTCACAGAGATCATAGTCAACATTCTTTCTTAACATCTCATAAGCAGTATAAATTATTGTTTCAGATATAGAATTCTCTCTAAGTGATATATCTTGTAGCCAATTATCATGGCGGCAAACTTGATATCTGGATCTGTGATATCCTCAATTGTCATTGCTCTTTTATCAAATTTAGATTCGGTAGCCTCACTCACAATTTGGTTTTTGATTGATTTGAGAGTAGGTAACCCACCATATGAGTGCAATCCGGTCACCGACCTAATGGCATCCTTTGTGATCTTAAATGGCCTTATCAATTATATGAAGTTGTCATGCACTCTACTCATAATATATCGGACCCATTCATCTTCTGCAAAATAGGGGAAATGAATGTACTGTCCAAAATGCTTGTCCCTGATGGCTTTGTATTGAAGTTTGAGTTCAAATGATTCATCTATTAGCTGCTTATGATATATGTCCATCAACTTGGATTCCTCGAATTCCTCAATATTTGCATGAATGTATGCCCTAACCTCTTCAACATGTAAAACCCCATGCGGAATGCTAGAAAATTCGCCTAGGGGATCAACTTCTAGGGATTTATAGGGATGTTTTTTGAATTTTGGGTGCGGCCTATCAGTGATCTTCACAAAATTTGGAGTAGCCATCTTTCAAAGATTTAGAGAGAGGATTTCAAGAGTGGAAAATACCTTTTGTGCTTCTAGGGTTCACGATATGAGCCAGATCAGATTGCTGGAAGAATCAACTTCTGTGGTTGATCTTTGAGAGGATTGAGACAATTTGTTGCTGAGCTCCTTTTATCTTTTTCTTGAATCCAAATGTGCAAATGATGAACAAAAGAACCCTTTTATTTCTACGCAAACCCTAATTCCATTTTGCAATAAATGCACAACTTAAGTTATTATGGTTGCTTTATCATGAGAGATTTTTTTGGATCACTGAGATGTACTTAGAGCTATTTTTAGTGATGAATTTTAATGTATCTACTTTCCTTGAATCATCCCCTTTATCCGCAGATCAAGATGTTTTAGTTTAGAATCACACCGAATCAAACTGTGAAAAACTAGCTTATACCAGAAAACTGTCAAACTAGATCAATCTTGGAAGATTAGACTCTTCAAATCTTCTTGTAGATCTTTCATTCTTTACCAAGGCTTCTTTAGAAGTTTCTTTGAGAACCCTCTAATCTGTAACTTTCCTTGTGCCAATTTCAGGCACCAATTATCTGGCTGGGGAAATTTGTTTTTCTTCTTGACTCCCCCTAAGCTAGAGCTCATCTTATTTAGTTTTCGGAAGGAATATCAACACCTGATTCTGGTGCAGATCCATCCTCAACATTTTATGTACTCCTCTTCACCCAAATCTTGTTCATCTCCCTTTGAATTTCATCCGCATTCACTTTTCTTTTTTCCTTTGTCTTGGTTTTGATTATGATGCACTGGACCCTTTTTGTCCTGATTCTTACTCCTGCAGAATTTGGCAATATGACTAGATCTATTGCAATTGTAGCAAACAACATTTCTTTGCATATTTGACTGATATCCTCTTGATCTGCACTGATTAGCCATATGTCCCATTCTATTGCAAGCAAAGCATCTACCATTGAATGAATTGTTTATTTGCATATTTCTACACTTATGAGATTTGTGACTATACCTTGTGCAATTAAAACACTGTCCGGAGAAGGATGAATTAGTCTGATTCATTCTTCTTCTGCACTGATTGGCTTTATGACCAAAGTTATTGCAATTGTGGCAGTATCCATTGAAGGATGGATATCTTTGAGCATTTGGTTGCCTTACTAGAGGTCTTCTAGGCCTGTTCCTTGGATTTCCTGATCCAGAGTTCTTCTGACCGGATCTGGAGCTTTCACCTTTCTCATATCCCAAGCCTTGCTTGTCATCTACCGTCTTTTGGCTTTCAAGAAGAACTTCAAGCTGAGCAGAGCTTATCTTGAATTTTTCTTTGTATTCATTTGTTGTTTGAAGATCCATTTTTAAGGTGTCAATCTTATTCTCAAGTTGTTCTTCATTATCTCTAGCTTCTTCAAGATCAGATTCCAAATGCCTGATTATTCTATCCATTTTGTGGCAGTCTTTTGACTTCTCCTTGAGAGATTGTTTTAGATTATCTTCAGTCTTTCTTTTCTCTTCAATTTCTTGGGTGAATTTCATAACCCCTGATTCCATTTCATGTCTTACCATAATGATCTCTTTTGATAGCTTCTCACATAATTTGTTCTTCTCATTCAGATCTTCATTACTATCATTGCCTTCACTTTGACTTGCTAATTGCTGAAGAAGTTCCTTTCTCTTTTTCATAGAGATACTTAGTTTCTCCTCTAGTTCATTTATGAAATCATCAGCTTGTTTGAGTCTTTCCCTCAAGTTGTTGACTTCAGAGTGAGATTGCTCAAGATCATCAAGGGCAGACTGAAGTTGTTCCCTCATACCATACATATCCATTGGAATTCCTAGATCTTCCTCAAGTTGTTAGGCTCTGTTTGGAGGAACTTAGCTCTGATACCAATTGTTGATAACTAAGAGGGGGGGTGAATTAGTTATCTTAATTAATTTAACTTTATGTTCTTCTTTAACAACTAGTGCAGCATAAAAAAAAGCATTCATAACCATGAAAGCAGAAACAAAATCAATACACATAACACAATGATTTTGACGTGGAAAACCCTGTTAAGGGAAAAACCACGGGGTGACTAACCCAAGATTGTATTCTCTGTTAAAATAATGGAAGTACAAAATGGCACTTGCCAATTAGGGCTCACTGCCTACAAGAGACTCACTGTCTACAAGGTACAAAGAAAGTAACAAGATACTTGAACTGATGAGAAGCATCCACATATGCTGAGGTTCAGTTCTGGTTAGGTTCAATACACTGATCTACTGCACTTCATTCTTCCTCTTCTTTGGTGCTGCTGTCCTGTCACATACCAGACCTATATTACTGTTTCCACACTGCTCTCTACTTTTCTTCGCATTTCAAAATACACCACACACACTTTCTCATCGAAATCCATTTGGTATATATATTCGCAAGATTTCAGTATCTTTCTAATCAGCATCTGGAATACTCAATATTTTCCCAACCTCTGGTCTATTAGCTGAATCCTTGCTTACCAAGTGATGCGTATCAAGGAGATGCTTATAGAAGTCATCAATCATGTCGGCCAATCATGAATGATACTTCAAGAAACTTGATCACCATCAATATCTCATCCGGATTAAGGTCTGATGCTCTACCGATCAGTTCTTCCTCAGTCTACTCTGCCAAATAGGAACCCAACACTTAGGTGTTCATATCTTTTCACTCTTTCATCACTGGAGACTCAATCTCTGGAATGATGGTGTCAGATTGTCATTGATGTCAAAAAGGTATTGCAGGATCTTGGGTTGATCTTAGTAAACATCTGAAGGTCACTAATTAGGAGCTTGGTAAATGTGAATGCTTGGTTATCAAGGTTGGAACAATGATGATCTTTGTTTGAAGTGATCTATTAGTTGAGTTAGTGTGCATCTTCATAAGGTATCATCAGGGTGGCCTACACTGTTGACACATGTTGTTCAAGATCATGTCTCTCACATTGTTAACTCAATTAGGAAGATCATTCAGGGGTTGTTCATTTGGACAGAATAAGTGTTGTCAGTTGGTTTGGCTTGATTAGTGTATATCTTCAAGAGATGTGTGAAGTTGTTGCAGGAGTACATCATCAGGAGTCTATCTTCTTGTGTGTTGTTGTTGTGCTAGAGTTGATAGAATGTTAATGGATGTGTGTTGGGTTGCTCCATACTTCATATAAAGTGGTTGATAGTGTTTTGGATTGGTAAATGAGTATGTTATTGAGGGTTGATCAGATGGATGTTGATCATTCATGATATAGATATAGTTTGATGAAGTTGAAGGAGGTTGTTGTTCATCGAGTTCATGACAAGGTTATAAATGTCAAATGTTGGTCATTGAAAGATTCATGACAAGGTTGTCTATCATCATCATCATCTTATACAAGATCAGAAGTGGCAGGTTGATGTTCAAAGTTATCTTTGAGTATCTTATGGTTTCTTACAAGACTAGGGCTTATATTACAAGGAGGCAAAATTCTTTAAAACTTTAGCTTCAAAATATATTAAGTCTTCAAAAATCTCTTTTGAAACAAACATCACTTTTTATGTTATATTTAAGAGATGACCTGAGCTTGCAGGTTAAGTCACTTAATGTGACCTTCTAATGTGTTGTTAAAACATTGTAAACCGGCCCCTTTCTCCTAGCATTACCGGTGATCAAGGAACATCGATTGCTTTAAGATTCATAAGAAAGTATATGGGTGGAGCGGTTTAAGTTTGAATTTAGTTTGAAGACTATTAAAAGACCACCTAATTTGAAAGGAGAGCATGTTTTTTTGGAATGCATCGAAGGGGAGCTTGATTTAAAGAAAAAGGCATTCGTTGTGGGGTGCGAACAAGCCATTTCAATTGGCTTTGATTTTACTTTTTCTAAATATTTAATCTAATCTTTATCGGCCCCCTTTTGTCCAATAACTTCGGTCATTCATATGTGGAGAGCATCGCTTGTGTAGCATTGAAAATGTTTTGATATATGAAGAGCCCGATATGTAAGGCATTAAGTTCTTTTCAAGCCTGATTTAATGGAGTTTTTTTTGGTATTTATAAAATGCATTGAATTTCTTTTGGAGCTTGAAAAGTTGTTTTTTAAGGGAGTATTAAGTAGCCATAAATGGTTTTTGTTTCTAAAATTTAGAAACTTATAAAATTTCTATTTTTTAAAAAAGCATGAGTTCAAATTAGGAAGTTTATGAGTTTTAAAAGGAGATGGTTATTGCTTTTTAAAAGCAATTTTTTTTAGAAAACTATTGAAGAATTTAGTAAAGATTTTTATGAAAAATTACAGAGAAGAAGATTTTCAAAAAGAACAGGATAACAATGATGCAAGGAGAAAATATTTTTGCATAGAAGATGAACAATTTTTTTTGTTTTCTTGAGAAAATAAAGAGGTTGTTTGCAGAGAAGAATTTGAGGAGATTTTCTTTTGTAAAGCAAATATTTATGGAGAAATTGGAGATTGATTTTGAGAGGATTGCTTTGATAGAGAATATAAAAATATTAGATGATTATATTGCAGATTAGTGAAGTTATTTATGCAGATTGAAGAGATTGAAGAGTCATCTTTGAAGGAATATAAAGAGATTTTGTTTATACAGAGAATATATTTTTATGCAGGATTCAATGGTTTCAATGAAGGAGTTTGTCTTCTTGCACATGGAGATCAGATTAGAAAGAGATTTTATTTTCTCTTTCAAGAGCAAATTGAAATATCTCATTTCAATTAAAGATTTTTATATGACTTTAATTATTGTTTTAGATGAATTGTCTGTGCAGAGAAAGTGAAAAGTTTTGAAATTTTTGAAGAAGATTTACATATTTTTGCAAGGGATAATTTGAAATGTCAAAGAATTTGAAAGGGCTCTAAAATGGACAGAGAGATAATTTTTTATTACAAGAGATTGATTTTGCAGAGAGAAGGTGAAAAGTTTTTGTTTGTAGGTTCTTCATTGAGAGAAGATGAGAATGTTGATACAAAATGTGGAAAGTCTTTTCATATTAATAGGCTTCGCAGGTGGATTGATTGGTGGCTTGTTGGTTGGATCAGAATAAAGGATTATTGAGTGTATCCGAATGTCAGATTGAATAGAATGGGTATTTGACAGACATATATTTTGTATTGAATGGAAATAGAGTATCCCTCTGATTGGCTTATTACATTTTTTGGTAATTTGGTTTGCCAGTGAGGCATAGTATGCCAGTGAGGCTTGTGGTCATTGAGACCTTTCTATGCTAGTGAAGCTTGTGGTCAGTGAGACCTTGTATATGTCAGTGAGACATTTGTAAGAAGTTTTTCATTTAAGCTAGTGAGGCAGTTCTGGAGTGGTTTTTCTACCCCTGGAGGGTTTTCCACTCGTGCATTTCTTGTGTCTTGATTCATATTGATCTTCTCTCTGTGGTTGTATGTTTTACTCATGAGTTTTGTTTATATGTTTGACAAAGTTATGTGCATATGTGTTTGACAATTCAATGATAACTTTCTCTCCTTGTGCTCTCCAAGTTAAAGTTTGTAAAAAGATTCAAAAATTCACACAACACTGATTCACCCCCCCTCTCAGTGTTGTCCTTAACTCCTACATGGAATGTGTTAGTCATGGTACTCCTCTTGTCTTCCCCAAGTCTGCACTTTACTGAGATACTTCCTTTGAGAGATCCGGACCTGACTATCAGACCTTTTTGCATGCTCTGTTCTTGGTCACCGGACCAAAATACTCTTCAATCTGACTTCTGATATAGACACACCATGTCCTACGGATGTGTGGTATGGACTTTGTTGCCATCAATGACAACACTCATGAAGCCACACAGTGTCTCTTGCCAACACTTCTTAGGTGGGAAAAATGATAGTTGGATTCATTTTGGCACCCAAGTAGGAGTTGCACATTTGAAAAGCAAGATGACATTAAGGTGATTTACACAAGGTGGTGCCGATGTGTATTTATGGCCTATGTTTAGTAGTTCCAGAGGCAATGTTGATATTGGGGGGTTATTTTGCAAGTTATGTTCATGCAAAAAGGAGGCTAGGTAGATATCATAAGATAGATCTAGAAGGCTCTGTAAGTCAGATATTTCTATTGTAAGACAACCCATATTGTTGTAATAATAGGTCATATGACCCTGTTGATTGTATTTCATATTTGTAGCCTTTTATAGGCAATTTTAATGAAGAAATTATGAAACAATTTGTAATTTGCTTAACTAATCTTTCTTGAGATTTTGTTCTTGTCTATTTGAAATCTAAAATTTGTTGTTGTATGTGTTTTGGTTGGAGTCCACACTCATAATTATGTCTTCACTTGATGATGGTGCAACACTGGTTGTTGTTCTCCCTAGTGTCTACTTGGCTTTGATGATGTGTCATCATATTATTCATTTGCTAGCACCCACATAATATGTATGTGCTCCTCTCACTTTTTAATTCTTGCACATGTCTTCCTTGAAAATGCTTTTAATCCTTTATGTCTATCTTGTTGGCACCATCTATGTAAGGTGTGAGTATGTGATACATGACAACATGTTATTACATCACATTCCCCTTCTCATTGACACCACATTCCTTATTGAAATCCCTACTAATTGATGTGAAATGAGCGATGCAATTTAAATGGGACACATCTTCTATTATGCTTTATCTTTTATCAACATATGCACCTATTCATTATTTCTTGAGTATATTCACTCACGTGTCCTATCACCCACTCACCTCATGTCATAAATCATCTCCATGTCATCCCAGTTTGCCCGAGATTTGTACCATCCCTATTTGCATAATGATTCTAAATGATTATGTTGAGGTGGCTACTTCGCATTGCATCACTTTGTTTGTTTGCATTGGCAAGTGTTTTCCTTGGTTAAATTCCCACTGGTCGATTCATGATGCTTTCTAAAGATGAACCATGTTAGCTTATTCATGGATATCATGGATGTTTATGAGGCCACCTACCCAAAATTTGACTAGTCCAAATAAGTGGCATCATAAGTTTTATTCTATAGATATCAATGCCACAACAACTGGTTACTAGAATTAACCAATGAAATGTGATAGATTCTACATGCAACATATACATTATGTACATCTGCAAGTGTTTGGGGAAATAGGGACTCACTCGCCGAAGTGTGATATCATTGTTAATCCTTTCAAGCAAATCGATGGTTCCATTTAAAATAACGTTTAAATAAGTTAAGCATAGACAAAAAGACACCATTAATGTGCTACTCCACAACATGTGAAGCTATCTACCATCTTTAAAATCATTCTAATCTTCCCTAATTCCACATTGTAAAAGAACACTTTGTGAGTGGTAAATTTTCAAGCTAATTGCCTACATTTGCCTCTTAGTGCCAAAGAACAATTATGTGGTTTAAAATTATGAATTCACCATCACTAGAGTAGGATTATGAAATTTGGCATCAGTGTTAGAGTTGGTTGCACATGGTTGGGTAATTTTTTAGACCATTCTCCTAGAAGTTCTTGGTCCTTTTCTCTTTGATTCGAAACAATATTGTCTTCAAAGGATTTGAAAATTGGTTTGTACATTTTTGAGTGTGGGATTTTTGTGAGGACTCTTAGAATTAAAACATATATCTAAAACCCTAGCCTACATGGTTTATTCCTCCATCCCAACCCTTTCCATTTAATTTTTTTGTAGGCCAACTCATGGCTTCCTAGCCCCTACCTTCACAACCATTACCATCACAAGCTTTTGCTAGAATCCCTACATCTATTGCCTCTACTAGACCTATACATACCATCAACCTTATCATAAACTAATTAATACAAAACATGGGCAACCTACAAGAATATCTCACTTCACTTTCCACTTCATCTCAATCTCTAATCCTATCTTATTATTGTTGCAATCATTTCTCTTAATATCCTAGCTACACCTCTCCCTGTCAACTTTGAGGTGCCCCATTTTTTAGAAATACAATGGCAAGGGGTGCCTGTAGACTCATGTCTCTGCATTTAGCATGTTGTGTAGTGATTTCATTTTTCAAGACAAGCTATTAGCCAAAAAATTTCCATGGTCCTTGAAAGAGACTACTTTGGATTTGTTCTACTCACTTTTTGATCATTCTATCTTCTCTTTTGATCAACTAGTCAATCAACTCCTTTAACATTTCCAGACAAACATTGGACCTCAGGTCACCTTCACTAACATGGTGCATTGTAGATAGGACACCAATAAAAAGTAACTGATTTGATCTTTCATTATCAATCAATATTTCACAAATTCCTTATGTACTTCCTCACTCTAATGTGTGAAGGGTTTTCATATGAAACCATTAGCTTGTGATTTGGAACAAGATTTTGTTGATGAGATATCCATCCTTTGCATATTTATGCATAGATCTATGCAATTACCAGGAGTCTGTCAGCCAGTTTGAGGCACTTGCTTCATCCTCATAGGCTCTTTGTACATCCTCATGGCCCTCTACATCATTTAATAAAAACTATAAAAAGAACATTAAAATTTATTCAAAAATATTATATTTACCATTGTCAATAGCACTACTGCAACCACACCTTCTTCATTTTCTATGGCTATATCTTCCCATCAACAACATAATCGCCACTTCACTCCATTGTTTGAATCCTTACACTTTATTCTTTAGTAGCTCCTTACAAACAATTTAGTATAGCTGTCACCCATCCAACTTCTTGACACAAATAAACCTCTCCAACCTTCATATGATTCTAAATCATTTTGCCAACTTTCCATTGTGTACCTGGCCATGGCATAGAAAGATGTATACGCTTGAAGAATATTATTCAAGACCTCATCAATTCTAATATCATCTAGGTAGCAGAAGTGAACAACAAAGGAAATAAATTTGTTGCATAGCCAAAGGAAAACATAAAGATCTACACCAACCCTTTCCCTCAACATTCTTTCACTAATTTTTTTGACCTCACTTATAATCTTGCTATGCTAGATGATGATGTTCTTCCTTCATCTTCACCTTATCTTGGCATGGTGGGCATCGTAGATGTCCAATCTTGAGAACCTTAGGGTGTGACCATCTCTAAGCCCACAATCTTCTTCTCTTTTGATGATTTGCCTATGGGTATATATGATGGTCCTCTATACATTTTTACTTAGGTCAACCAAAAGACCATCCATGGTTCTTTGGTTGACCCTATTAGTATGGTCAATATAGTTATCGAGGAGTTCTTATATATCCAACAACTACATCAAGATGTTTATGATCCTTTTGAAATCTCCATGCACACGCATGACAACCTTTCCATCCCTACCTCAGGTTTAATCACCCTTTCCATCTAGTTTGGACCTAAGACCCTAGATGTTCCTTTTAGCATCATTCTTACCTCGAGTTGTTTTCATCTTTTGTTGGGCTATCCATGGATCACTATGATTAAAGTGGTACCTTCTGTCATTCATAAGTGCCTAGAGCTCCCCCATAATGGTGTAGTGCACATTATTACCCATAGTGGATTTTAGCCACTCACCATTTGGGGTAACTTTTCTCTTGACTATTTTTGGCCTACACCTTCTAGCCCTATCTAACCCTACATCAGCTGCCTTTTTAAAGTTTATAAAAAGTATAGGGTGAGTTGGATTACTTCCCCTACTCCCTCTTCCTCTCAACCTACTCCACTTGTGGTCTCATGGCCTCAGTCAGTTGCTCTAGTTTCTCCATCCGTCCCTCTAACATGTAGAGGAAAGCAACCCATGTTAGAAGATCCTCCTCCTTTTGAGACTCAAGCACACACTAAGAAAAAATAATTAGGTCAATTGCAAAAGTGTTGACACTATATCATTGTTAGAGGCCTTGTTGTCCAATCTCCCCTCGATTCTCTTACTTATGATCCTCCACCTCCTTCTACTTCCTAGCCTCCTCCTAGCCCTCCACCTACTAGTGTTTCCCAAGATCCAGACAAAAGGAAACCAAAAAGAATCCAAGTAGTCCTAGCTCATTCTACCAATCCTCCCTTTCTCCCAGTCATTCCTAATCAACCGCCATTCTCCCAACCCCTTGACCTTACAAATGTTAGCATCATATCTAGCATCACCCTCTCTTCTCTCGTCCTCTTCATGTGGACCCACTGCCAAGTATTCCCTAAGCTCCACCCTACCACCATTGACATTGACATTCTTTGTCCCCCTCAAAAATGCAAACAAGAATGCTATCCTACCCCACCCTTCCATAAACCAAAGCCTAATCCAATTTCTCAACCTCTAATCCCTTTAGTATCATTTTACCCTAGCATGGAGGCTCCTCCTCCATCCCTCTCTACTACCCCTATTACACACATTCCTATTTCTAGTAGTCAAGAGTAGCCATTGGTTCCATATCCTAATTCTGATTCACCCACTCAAGATATTCTTGTTGAACACACAGAGATAATGAGAGGGGGGTGAATCAATATTTCCTTAAATTCTTTTCTTCCAATAATATTCAACCTATCATAAGCACTTAAAACATAAAAAGCACAAGTACACAGAAGCACACATCCATAACACCTGATTTACATGGAAAACCTTAGAAGGGAAAAACCATGGTGAGCAAGCTGCTTGGATCTACTATCCAAATCTAGCCTCACAAATAAAACAATATTACAACATTATTTATGGGTTGGAACCCAAACCAAGCTGCAACTCCTTGAACAGTTACAACATTTACAATCTTTACACAACTATCCTTCAATCTATAACACAAAACTTATTTGACACAATGTTCTTCTCACAAAATAGAATGCTGGTCACTTCATCCCCTACACAAATATCTCACCTCTGCATACTTACAATATCAACCTCCACCACCATAAAACAACTTCAAAAGCTTTGCTCAATCATCACATCACCAATAACTACCTCCACAACAATATCAAGTTACATAAACTTGTCATTTCCACTTTTCATCATGATGTATTCTTCTGTAGTATGTTTGTTCAGACAATATCAAAGGGATTTCACACAATACATATTCATACATCGCTTTCCACTTTTGATTTTACATTTATATCCTCCACAAGAATCAAGATCTTTCTCCTTGGTTGGCCAAGATAAAACAAGTAACATGAAACGTGTAGTGGCCACAACAGTCGACTCTAAAACATTTGCGGTAAGTGGAAATCAAGTGTGGTTCAAGAACAAAGCATAATCAGGTCCTAGCTTACCTCAACACACTCTTCCAAGATGGTCACACTTCACACACATGGTAAAATCTTCATTATAAACCAAGTCAGCTCCACAAACACTTATCCTTTCTTTTATTTGGCTCCAGACCCAAACCGGTACTAGAGGAGACAAAATTACATCATGCGGGCCACATACTAAATATTATACAACTTGCCAAACATTCATGTACACTTCTCTTATCATCTTAGGATATTTCATGCTGGCGCAAACACTTGATCTCTGATGCCAGTGTTATGTCATAAAATGTCCCCCTAGGACTTTTACCTCCTAAGTTTAGCTCCCAGGTCCCTTGAATTTAATCATGCATCTTAGAAATGAATCCTAGAGAAAAATCCCCTGAAACCCATGTCAAATGGGACCTAGGGGTGGATCCCAAACCTTAATCAGGCCCTAAAATAGGTGCCTAGACTAGGGCATCCACGTCCTTGTCCTACCCTATTTTGTCGGGGCCCAAAATTTAGATGTCGGCAAAGTGACCATTAAGGGTTTCCCTTGTCGGCATCTAAGTTTGAATTATGAAATTATAGCAGGAATGCATAAATAAGCATGTTTAGGACTTCATTTTATAACTAGATGGATAAGGTGAACTTGTGATCTCATGCTGGATATTTAAGGCTTTCATTGTGTTGCAGAGCAATATTGTGTTGTATTTGTTCATGTTTGTTGCAGATTTGTCTTCATCAATCCATCTCCTCATGGCGTGAAATATCTTCATCTCCCCGTGAGAGCTTCACCTCTGAGGTGACATCTATTTTGTGTTTAATCATTTATCATATCATTTAATTTTGCCTCTGTCCTACAAGGACACACTCTCTCTATCTAACAATGGTGTTGGAAGGCTTGAATGCCATTTCAAGGTGTGGCCAAGGCAAGCTCCTAAACACCACAACCCCCAACCCCTCTCTTGTGATTGTAGGTGACAAGTATCAGATCTTATAGAGAGGAGTTGTAGGAAGCTAGTGCAGAGCATAAGGATTCTAGATCTGAAGAAAAAGGCAAAAAATATCCCTAAATGGTCAAGGGTGCCCACTCTTTTGACCTCCAATTTTGTAGTGTCAGGAATCTCTAAAGTGGTTGCAGTCTATAGTAGAAAATATACTGAAGCCCTTAGAAAAACAACACTTTGGGATTGGACACTTTCTATTTTGACCCCAAATTTTCCACTTTCTAAAACTCAAAATCTAGTATGTATCTGATCTGCATTTAGTGTCTTTATGTGCAAGCATTTGTCCGGATTCATCCGTTTGTTTACGATTTTGCATAATTAGGGTTTTAGGCTTAATCAAGCCAAGGTTCAACAAATTTATCAACAAATTCCAAATTTCCTTATCATTCCAAGTGACAACAAACCTATAGTTGAGTCCTCTTGTAAAAGTTATAATTTAACTCAATTTAATGTCCTTGAATGTATGTAGTGAAAGGATGATCTAATTAAACAATCAACCTCATCCATAAACCCTCTTTTTCTACATAACAGTCAGTGTCCTTAACAACCTCTGCTTACATAGTCTTAAGATAAAACAATGAAAACCATGCTTGTGGTGAACAAAATCATTTAAAACTAGAACAACGCATACCAACTAGCTTTATGAGCTTATCACTCAATCAACAAGACCAATTACCATTGTGTGGTGAACTACAGTGGCCTTAGCTATCTTCCTCTAGTTACTTCAATTAGCACCAAGGCATGTCTTAACACAACTGACTTCAGAGAAACAACTGTGTTACATATTATCACTTGAAACTTGAAGCACACATACCTTTGACTCATATCTACCTGTCCTCCAAGCCGAAACATCATATCTTCATTTGCGGAGAAGTGCAAAGCATTCTCCTATCTTCCTGTGACTGCACTTACCTTGTTTCAATACTGTCTTCACACTTCTGCCTCCAAAACATCTTGCGGTAAACGTTATGACTTCAAATCTGAAACATAGGTACCTGAGAGTAATATCTAGCCATTAGTCTAATCCACAAACCCTTACCTTCAACTGTGGTAGAATGCGGCACCTTCTTGTGAGTCTGTGACTCCTTCCCTGACTTGTACTATACTTAGACAATTTCCTTCAATCTTTTACAACTTTCTTTATCATGCAATAAGTATCATGGGTTTATATCATCATCATCATCATCATTTAGCAAGACCCCAACTCTACTCATCATAGACTTCAAACATAAATATATCAAGACTATGAACTTACATGGGAACTTTAAAAGATATGATATGATTGTGTATAGATGATACTAATCCATCTCCTTCTTTATAGATGATACTGATCCAACTCATTTTGACTTCTTTCTTGATCTGATCCTTTGGCTGTAGAGCATGTTGGATTTAGATCAGACAACTGAGAGGGGGAGGGGGTGAATCAGTTGTCCCAAAACTTTAACACTTGCAACTATTTCTTTATCACACAAAACTTATTAATGATATAAACATCTAAAGCATGAATCAACAACACATGAGTACAAATAGATGAACACAAAACACCTAAATTTTTACGTGGAAACCCAGTTAAGGGAAAACCACGGTGGGGGTTAACCCACAAAGATTTATACCTTGTTAAAAGTACTTTAGAAAAATAGAAGGCACATGCCTACGGGTGCACTGCCCAGAGCTCACTGCTCAAAAGAGAGGCTCACTGCCTATAAAATTTATTTTGGAACAGAAAGAATTAACTAAGAAATAGTATCTACTTCATGCCTAGTTCAGTTTCATTGAATGCTCACAAAACTTATGCTTTGCCCCAAACACTTCTTCTCTAACTCTTCATCATAACGACTCTTGTTCTTCTGCTTCCCTTCTTCTTTGCTCTACCTGTGATGCTTTCTTCAGATTATATTGTTTTCGCACAAGGATGATTTTTCACAACTCATCAACAAATATTTATACACTTCATCAACCTTGGAATGAACATCAAGGTCGGCACTATAAACATCTGACTTAATGCGAATCCTTAAGCTGTCGGCCAAACATAACTTGGACTCAAATCTTCCTTGATCAACACACCACGCTTCATAGAATTGCTCTTAGATCATCCGCAACATGCTTGAATCATCCGGTCGGCCAAGACTGGAAAGAACAACACCAAGAAGAAATTTTTATTGACAAGCTCAAACCTCAATGCATACCTCCAACATAGTAGTCACACAATCTAGAGACTTCCACAATCACATTGAATTCAACAAAAACATCCACACTCCTCCAAATCATCCGAATCACTTGCATCTTCCTCCGGAACCTCAAGAACACTATCTGCCATGATTGTCACATTAGAAAGATTGCTTGCAGACCTCGAAACCACAAACAACTTGAATGGATGATACACACTGACTTCCCAAACCTGCCTTCAGATCTGTAGATCATCATTTGTCATATCCGGAACAATCCGGACCTCTTTTCTATCACTCTGTCTCTTCTGAATATTGCAGGAACCAGTTCTACTCAGATGGTCATAACTTCTTCAGATCTTAATACGAACCTCTTAATTCTTAACTGGAGCTTCTTTAGACAAACCTCTTCATAGCCATCTAGTCCACATATATTGATCTTTATTAATTTTATCAATATCCTCAACAAACTAGTCTTCTATATAGGCAACAAATTGGGATACAGTTGACACCAACAACAACAAGAATATGTTGACATCAATGACAACACCACTTAAGCACGTATTTGCAATAATATCCCCCTTTGTCATTGATGGCAACATATGATGTAAAAAATGAATTCAACCATCAAGACAAGAATTTCTCCCCCTTTCTCTTCTCACTTCTACAAATCCTTTCTTTACTGCTCCCCCTTTCATCAGCAACCAGTTTTTCACATGAACTTCTCTCCCCCTTTGACATCAATGGCAAAGGACACATATTTGCAATCTTTTCTCCCCCTTTTTGTTTTAGACTAATCTCCAAATTTTGCATACTAACTACTCCCCCTGAGTAGTAGCTCCTTAACATCAATCTGAATCATAAGATATGACTGTGAATTCTACCGGATTGGTGCACCTTAGTGCATCTTAGTTCTGATTAGGAGGGGTAATAACCCCTAACTTTTCTCTGAGATACTCAAAAGTATCCTTGGGAAGAGGCTTAGTGAAGATATCTGTAATCTGATCTTTTGAAGACACAAACTCCAACTTGACTTCATTCTCATTTACCTTCTCTCTCAAGCAATGAAATTTGATAGATATATGCTTTGTCTTTGAATGTAAGACTAGATTTTTTGAGATGCTTATTACACTTGAATTATCACAGAAGATTGTGACTGGCTCCTCAAACATAATTTTGATGTCTTTTAACATTTGCTTCAGCTAAAACTTGAGTACAATTATTTGCTGCTGCTATATATTATGACTTTGTAGTAGACAGAGATATTACCTCTTGCTTTTTGCTCATCCAAGAGACCAATCTTCTTCCCAAGAAAAATGCACCACCACTAGTACTTTTTCTGTCATCCACATCTCTTGCCCAATCAACATCTGTTTATGCATGAAGAGTGAAGTCATTATCCTTTGGATACCACAATTCATAATCAATTATCCCTTTGAGATATATGAAAATTCTTTTGACTACCACAACATGGGATTCTTTTGGATCAGCTTGAAATCTAGCAACAAGTCCAACTGCATTCATGATGTTAGGTCAGGTCTGAGTTAGATAGAGCAATCCTCCTATTGGGTTTTTCTTCTGAATCAGCATTAGGGTTTGCCAGTTCTAATGCACAGGCAGATTCAGCCAACTAAATACAGGAGGTTGCATGAGCTCCTCCCCTTCACTTCTGGTTCTACCGCATGAAGGGGGGTGTCCCTATTTGATAAAGGTATGATCTTGACTAGCTCAATGTCATATGGATATAACTTGACAGCAACAAGTAGAATACTCTCATGTAAGGACCAAGATTTGTGTAAGAAATCACAAGGTTGGCAACATTCTTGGACATAATGTCTGGTTAGGTATGAGAGCATGCAGGGACTTCCTACTCCTAATCCTACAACTAACAGATGGAAGGATGAAATGGTTTGAATTGGTGTTTGGAGTTATGGGATTTTCCTAGACCCATTGAACAGACAGATTCCCAAACTAGTGCCTTATCTGGGCAGCAGAGTCATATCTAAGAATGTAAATGTCTCCCTATGACGACATAAATTCATATCCAGAGGACCTAAGAAGAATGCTACTGCCTAACAGCAACATGTCCAAGAAAGAGTATTACTAATGATCATACTTAACAGATCCGATGATGTAATCTATTTTCCTTTGTATCTGATCAAAAGCCTATTTAACCACTCCTTGAGTAGACACAATAAATCAGACACACAGTATGCATATACTTAAAAACTTGGAAGCCCTTGACAACCTTGTTTGAAAGGAAAACAAATGACATACAGGAGACAATCAGAAACAATACACACACAGGTGTTTTTCATTTAAAATCAATCTGCATAGAAAGTCATCATAGAGAAAATCATCATTTACAAGACAAGATAGACTAGTACACCAGATCAAGGACCGAATTTGCAACAAAATGTCTTTCAAAATGTGAACACCTTATGTTCAGAGTCAAAGCAGAAAACCCCAAAACCTCCCCCCTAAAATGAGTAACACTTCCTGCTTAAAAATAGCCAGAGGGAAGCGTACTCAGCATTAATTACATAGCTAGAAGTTAAAAATCTGCCAGATACGTTCATCAGAAAGAATGGCGCTCCAAAGTCATCAATGTAGCAGGCAAGAAAGACCTCGAGCCTTGCGCCACCACTGGAGAATTCTCTATGCCATAAATTGGGTACCTGACTGCTTGATCATTTGCCCACACCTCTGCACATCACCATTGATGGCTCAACCACCCGCACTTCACTTGGAAACTGTTGCTACTTTCAAATAGGAAGGTCCTGCCAAAAGGCACTTCACCGCAGGTTCAAACAAAAATAGGGAGATTAATCCCACATGCATGTCACGGAGACTCCTTCAGTAATTTATAAACACGGCCACATACACACCAAGTGTCGAGCGCTTTTGCCGCGCTTGACACACAAGCCTTCGCCCGAGAGCCCATCGCTGTGACACAAACCATCGGCCAAGCTCAAATCCCCTTCGCTGATCTTACTAGTCACACCGATGCCTACCATCAACTCCACCATCGGCCAGACCTGAACCATTGGGCCAGCCCTCCAGACTCCCACTGATAGTACGAGTCTCGCCGATGACCAAATCCTACTCCCCTGTCGGTGTGACCAACACTATCGGCCAAACATCTCAAACCTACGCCGACACCTGCCATCATGCCGATGAACTATGGCCTCATCCCTCCGTCGGCCAAACACACGCCGATGATTCTTCATCGGCCAAACACTACCCCATCGGCGGACCCTCCAACTGCTGGCCCGATCTCAATATTCTTGCCAATCGCGAACTCCACACTTTACCATTGGTATGACCAAAGCCATCGGCAAGCACAAAAGATCCTTCGCCAACAACACAAGTCACCCCGATGGTCCTTCGACAACCTCACCTTCCTCGGCAAGACGACCACCATCGGAACAGCATCTCAAACCTATGCCGATATGCAATTTCCTGCCGATGCCCTCAAAAATCCTGATGACATCATCATCATGTCCTGATGATGTCAGCATCACCTATCTGCATACTGCGCAAGTCTCATATCCGGATGACGTCATCGTCATATAGGCGCCGAGGTGATATTAGTAAGATAACCTGATATTTCAAAATATCAGCCCCCATACAAAATATCATGATGCACTGTAGACCGGATGATGATGATGACCCCTTTAACTCAAAGAACATCAGGTCGGATTGAACAACTTTAGAAAATGACCCCTTCAAAAGATCAGGGTGACATCATCACCATATCGGGGTAGGGTGATATTTGGAAGATCACCAGATGTTTGAATTATCGCCCCCCGCAAGAATATCAGGGTGCACTGTAGCTCTACTGCAAGACCGGGATGATATCCAAACATCACCCGATATTGAAACATGATGATCCTGATGAAAAATTTGGTCGACAGAAAATCATGATGATGCTGACCACCTTGGAGAAAATATGATGCTGCTGTTGAAAAATGCTGAGGGCCAACACTTAGGAAATTTTTTGGATTTTTTGGGGAGGTGCCTGCATGAAAATTTGCTAAATTAACTGACAGTTAATTCAGGCACCAACAGTGGCTCTGATTGGGGACGTGCAGGTGCAAGACTGCAGCGAGAACCCCAGATCTCTGGAATGCAGACCAGTCCCTTATCCATTGGGCACAGAGTCAAATACTGCACTGACCTGCATCACCAAACACACTTGATGGCCTAAGGCCACCAAGAAAAGAAAAACCTGTATCTCCCCTTATCAAATATCTTGTTTTCATCTGCATGCACTGGATCAAGCTTGGAGATACCACCATGATCTGCCCGCAAACAAACCTTATTACTTGCATAAACAATTATCTCATTTAGCTGGCTCCTTTCAACCTTATGCTAGCAACCTTCAGCATCAGGTAGCATGTGTGTGTTATATTCATCAGGCAATGCATACTCAAATGGTATGTAACACTTATCATCATCTGCATCAGCAGTATGCATTGTAAAATGATCTCCTAGCTGGACTGAAAACTAAAAACACTCAAAGTCCACCACACAGCTAGGAAGATCAGAGCTCATTATATATGCTGGCACATCAAAAGAAAAGCTTTCAAAATCACAATTGTGTACATCATGTACACAACCATCTGGTACACCAAGCTGGAAAAGATCAGGCTCCGGCACCTCTTTACAATCAGGCACATTTTTACAATCACTTACCTGATGTATGTTGCTTCCTCTTTCATTAGGATGAGAAATAGAATCCAAGTCAATAATAGTGCTCAAACCTTCACCATACTCAAATAGATCCTCATCATCATATGTGTCAAAAATGGGTGATCCAGGTATATAAGCTTGATCATAATATGCCATTGGTTCATGGGCAGCAGAGCATGCATCTTCATCACCAATGGATTCCCTTTGTGGAGGAGTATCAGCCTGTGTGTCATAAGCAAAACAGCCATCAAACAAAGAACAATCATGCTCTGCACTAGCACTTGTTTCAATCTCTGACTGCTCTTCATGATCCCCATGTGTTTGAAAAGAAGGCAATGGGTCACACATGGGACTGTTTTTCTGATTGCTTATATCTTCTCTGTCTTGAGTACAATACTCACAATTATCTCCACAGGTCCATTCCAAAAGTTGCTCATTGCTGTCCACAACCTCATTGTTGTTTTCATGGTCAGATGCCTCATTATTGCAATTGGAATCCTCATTAGTCCTTTCCTTGGCATCCTCAATATTTATCTTTTCATCTTCACATGATGCCTTAATCAATTGGTCATTTGCAGCTTCACAATCATTATTCACACCAAAACCTGAGGACAGGGATTTCAGCAGGTGCTCATTTATGATTTTTTCTATATTTTCTACGAACTTGTATGCCATCTGCATATTTGTCACCTTGAAATCCCTTAGTAATGCACTAGAACCCTCCTCAAAAGCCTCAAAATATATGCCAACACAGGCTGAAATATCAGGTCTGAAGACTTCTGGGATCTGTGAAAGGGCTACTGCAAACCTATGACTGAAATCAATACATAGCTCTTTGTCTTGTTTTCTGATTTTCATCAATTCTGCAACAAGATCAGTAGGTTCTTTTGTAAATTCCTTTTTGAAACAGTCAGTAAGCTCATCCCAACAGGCAAAAAATCTCTTTGGAAAGCTCAAATACTAGTCTTTTGCTTTTGCATCAAAGGACCTAGCAAAAAACCTCATCCACATATCCTCATCTCTGAATGAATATTTTCCCATGAACTCATGAACATTTTGGATATGTGCATTCCCATCACATACACTGTGACCACTAAATCTAGGCATCTGACAGTATATCCTAGCAGGCATACTTTCTACTTTATAATCAACCCATGACAAATCCAGTTGGTCATACAAAGGATCAAAAGGGCTGACAGGAGGTTTAGCTTTCTGACTGGCAGACACAACAAGGTTACTGCTATTCAACTGGGCCTGCCTAGCCTCTAAGGATATCAACCTATTTTTTAACTCTTCTATTCTGTCACATAACAATGTATCTCCCGTTTCACTGAGTATGGGTGTATACATATTTGGATTCATGAAATTTCTATTTTTAGACATCTTTAATATTCCTAAGACCTATAACCTCCCCTGGCATCTAACTTATGCAGTAGAACAACAAATATAAGTGGGAAGAAACAGGGTACCTTTTCTCATATAGATGCAGAAGTATGAACAACACATTTTCTGTCACAACACACACATCAACTTTCATGTGCACTTGAATCTTTTGTAGAGTCGCCACCTCTCCAGAGAGGACAAAATTTTTAATAGCTGAAAGCTACTTTTCCAGGTTCACTCCCCAGCAGAGTAGAACTTCACCAGAGACTACAGGATATCACTTTAAATCAACTTCCCTAGTAGAGTCGCCATTTTGTTAGTGACTCAGATGGGCCACAAGATATAACACTTTTTCATCAATTTTCTCCCCAGCAGAGTCGCCATTGTCTGTTGCGACTCGGATGGGCCACAAATATTTCACCAGGGAGGACAAAAAATATAACAATTTTAAAATCAGTCCCCAGCAAAGTCGCCATTTTGTTGCAACTCGGATGGGTCACAAATATTATTCCTTTTAAATCAACTCCCCAACAGAGTCACCATTTTGTTGGGTTTTTCTTCTGAATCAGCATTAGGGTTTGCCAGTTCTAATGCACAGGCAGATTCAGCCAACTAAATACAGGAGGTTGCGTGAGCTCCTCCCCTTCACTTCTGGTTCTGCCGCACGAAGGGGGGTGTCCTATTTGATAAAGGTATGATCTTGACTAGCTCAATGACATATGGATATAACTTGACAGCAACAGGCAGAATACTCTCATGTAAGGACCAAGATTTGTGTAAGAAATCACAAGGTTGGCAACATTCTTGGACATAATGTCTGGTTAGGTATGAGAGCATGCAGGGACTTCCTACTCCTAATCCTACAACTAACAGATGGAAGGATGAAATGGTTTGAATTGGTGTTTGGAGTTATGGGATTTTCCTAGACCCATTAAACAGACAGATTCCCAAACCAGTGCCTTATCTGGGCAGCAGAGTCATATCTAAGAATGTAAATGTCTCCCTATGACGACATAAATTCATATCCAGAGGACCTGAAAAGAATGCTACTGCCTAACAGCAACATGTCCAAGAAAGAGTATTACTAATGATCATACTTAACAAATCCTATGATGCAATCTATTTTCCTTTGTATCTGATCAAAAGCCTATTTAACCACTCCTTGAGCAGACGCAATAAATTAGACACACAGTATGCATATACTGAAAAACTTGGAAGCCCTTGACAACCTTGTTTGAAAGGAAAACAAATGACATACAGGAGACAATCAGAAACAATACACACAGAGGTGTTTTTCATTTAAAATCAATCTGCATAGAAAGTCATCATAGAGAAAATCATCATTTACAAGACAAGATAGACTAGTACACCAGATCAAGGACCAAATTTGCAACAAAATGTCTTTCAAAATGTGAACACCTTATGTTCAGAGTCAAAGCAGAAAACCCCAAAACCTCCCCCCTAAAATGAGTAACACTTCCTGCTTAAAAATAGCCAGAGGGAAGCGTACTCAGCATTAATTACATAGCTAGAAGTCAAAAATCTGCCAGATACGTTCATCAGAAAGAATGGCGCTCTAAAGTCATCAATGTAGCAGGCAAGAAAGACCTCGAGCCTTGCGCCACCACTGGAGAATTCTCTATGCCATAAATTGGGTACCTGACTGCTTGATCATTTGCCCACACCTCTGCACATCGCCATTGATGGCTCAACCACCCGCACTTCACTTGGAAACTGTTGCTACTTTCAAATAGGAAGTTCCCGCCAAAAGGCACTTCACCGCAGGTTCAAACAAAAATAGGGAGATTAATCCCACATGCATGTCACGGAGACTCCTTCAGTAATTTATAAACACGGCCACATACACACCAAGTGTCGAGCGCTTTTGCTGTGCTCGACACACAAGGCTTCGCCCGAGAGCCCATCGCCGTGACACAAACCATTGGCCAAGCTCAAATCCCCTTCGCCGATCTTACTAGTCACACCGATGCCTACCATCAACTCCACCATCAGCCAGACCTGAACCATTGGGCCAGCCCTCCAGACTCCCACTGATAGTATGAGTCTCGCTGATGACCAAATCCTACTCCCCTGTCGGTGTGACCAACACTATCGGCCAAACATCTCAAACCTACGCCGACACCTGCCATCATGCCGATGAACTATGGCCTCATCCCTCCGTCGGCCAAACACACGCCGATGATTCTTCATTGGCCAAACACTACCCCATCGGCGGACCCTCCAACTGCTGGCCCGATCTCAATATTCTCGCCGATCGCGAACTCCACACTTTACCATCGGTATGACCAAAGCCATCGGCAAGCACAAAAGATCCTTCGCCGACAACACAAGTCACCCCGATGGTCCTTCGACAACCTCACCTTCCTTGGCAAGACGACCACCATCGGAACAGCATCTCAAACCTATGCCGATATGCAATTTCCTGCCGATGCCCTCAAAAATCCTGACGATGTCATCATCATGTCCTGATGATGTCAGCATCACCTATCTGCGTACTGCGCAAGTCTCATATCCGGATGACGTCATCATCATATAGGCGCCGGGGTGATATTAGTAAGATAACCTGATATTTCAGAATATCAGTCCCCATACAAAATATCATGATGCACTGTAGACCGGATGATGATGATGACCCCTTTAACTCAAAGAACATCAGGTCAGATTGAACAACTTTAGAAAATGACCCCTTCAAAAGATCGGGGTGACATCATCACCATATTAGGGTAGGGTGATATTTGGAAGATCACCAGATGTTTGAATTATCGCCCCCCGCAAGAATATCAGGGTGCACTGTAGCTCTACTGCAAGACCAGGATGATATCCAAACATCACCCGATATTGAAACATGATGATCCTAATGAGAAATCTGGTCGACAGAAAATCATGATGATGCTGACCACCTCAGAGAAAATATGATGCTGCTGTTGAAAAATGCTGAGGAGGGCCAACACTTAGGAAATTTTTTGGATTTTTTGGGAAGGTGCCTGCATGAAAATTGCTAAATTAACTGACAGTCAATTCAGGCACCAACACCTCCAATCATTGATCTATACTTTTTCTAATTTACCTTGGGGGAGTCATCGTCTTTACTTAACTTGCATCTAGTTACCATAGGTGTACTTATTGGCTTTGAATCTTCCATTCCAAACTTCTTCAACAATTCTTTCACATACTTGGATTGAGATATGAAGATACCTTTATCTATCTGAACAATTTGCAGACCTAGGAAGAAATTCATTTCACCAAACATTGACATCTCAAATTCACTTTTCATTTGATGAACAAATGCTTTGCACATACATTCATTTCCACCAAAAATGATATCATCAACAAAGAGCTCAACAATCAGGATGTCCTCATGATTAATCTTGAAGTAAAGATTACTATTTGTAGTACCTTTGCTAAATCCTATCTTAAGCAAATATTTATCCAATCTTGCATACCAAGCTCTTGGGGCTTGCTTTAGTCCATACAAAGCTTTTCTTAGTCTGCAAACCATATTTCTCTGATCAGACAACTGAAAACCTTCCGATTATTCAATGTAGACTTCTTCCTCCAACTCTCCATTCAGGAATGCTGATTTGACATCCATCTGATAAACCTTAAAATCTTTGAAAGCAACAAATGCAAGAAATAATCTGACTGCTTCTATTCTTGCCACCAGAGCAAAAGTTTCTTCAAAATCAATTCCTTCCACTTGAGAATAGCCTTTGCATACTAACCTTGCTTTGTTTCTTACAACTTCACCATTTTCATTTAGTTTATTCCAGAAGACCCATTTGGTTCCAATCACATTTTTGTCCTCAGGTCTAGGAACAAGATCCCAAGTGTGGTTCTTTTCAATTTGCATCAATTCTTCCATTGCTTTTACCTAGTTTTCATCATTGTAGGCTTCGCTCACTGATTTAGGTTCAATCTTTGAAATCAAACAAATCTCCTCTTGATCTTTATAAAAAAATCTCCTAGTTTGAACACCTTTACTCTTATCTCCTATGATTTGATCTTCATGATGATTCAATCTTACATACCTGGGAGTTTTGGGAATTGCTTGAACTTCTGTTTCTCGAAGTTGTTCCTCAACATCTGTGCTATCCTCTTGAGTTCCTAGAATTTTTGGATCAATTTGGATCTGAGTCTGGCATTGAACTTGCCTTTCTTGACTTAGATTTTCATCTTGATCATCTGAATCATATCCGTAAGACCTGACATCTCCTTCTTTTCTATCATCAACTCTGACATTAGCACTTTCAACAATCTTTTTCAACCTCTTGTTAAAGCACCGGTAAGCGTTGCTTTGAGTAGAGTAACCCAGAAAAATTCCTTCATCACTTCTTGCTTCAAACTTGCCTAGATCCTCATCTCTTTTGATATAGCACTTACTGCCAAAAACTCTGAAATATCTTATAGTAGGAGGATGACCAAACCAGAGTTCATAAGGAGTCTTACCAGAATTGCCTTTAATCTACACCTAGTTAAGAGTGTAGACAACAATACTTACAGCTTCTCTCCAATAAACTTGTGGAACATTTGTTTCCATCATCATGGTCCTGGTAGCTTCTTGAATGGTCCGGTTCTTTCTTTCTACAACTCCATTTTGCTGAGGAGTCCTAGGAGCAGATAACTATCTTTTTATTCCATGCCTTTCATAGAATGTAACAAACTCACCAAACGTAAACTCTCCACCTCTGTTGGATCTTAGACACTTTATCTTCACACCAACCTCATTTTCAACCATAAATTTGAATACCTTGAATTTGTCAAGAGCTTCTGATTTTTCTTTTAAGAAGGTTACCCACATCATCCGGGAGTAATCATCAATCAACAGCATAAAATATCTATCTCCTTGCACACTCCTAATTCTAGCAGGACCACATAGATCAGTATGCACAAGTTCCAATTGCCCACTTGAAAATTGTTCTTTACTTTTGAATGATGTTTTCCTTTGTTTACCCAATTGACATTCTCTACACAAGCTATCAAGTTTAACAAGTCTTGGAAGATCTCTCACAGCCTGAGTAGAACTTATCTTAACAATGTTATCAAAATTCACATGACACATTCTCCTATGTCACAACCAGCTTTGATCTGTCTGAGCAATTAAACAACTATTGCCATAACTACTTAGTTGAAAGATGTTACCTCTAGTTTGTGTACCAGATGCAATTTCAGTTCTGGAACTTTCCAGGATTCTACATTTGCCATCCTTGAATTGGAGATCATAACCCTTGTCAACTAATTGTCCAACACTAAGAAGATTATGCTTTAGTCATTCCACATACAGAACATCATTGGTGTTATTCTTACCATCAAAAGAGATGGATCCTTTGCCACAGATTCTACTAGCTGAGTTATCTCCAAATTTTACAAGCCCACCTTCATATTTTTCAAGGCCTATAAGCTTACTTTTATCACCAGTCATATGATGAGAACATCCACTATCAATCACCCATTCATCCTTTTCAACAACCTAAGCTGCCAAGGCACTTTCCACATTTTCACGGCTAGCAGATTCAATAGACACCAGATCTTCTTCTGTGATAGCAATGAACACCCAATCATTTTTAGTGGAACCTCCATGATCAGATTCATCATCTGTGATTCCTTCTTATCTAGCTTCTAGGACATAGTAACATTTCTTTTGACCTTTATATCTGTTAGGGTTTGGTTTTAAAAATCTCTCCAAACATCTTGAGGCAAAATGGCCAATCTTATTACAAGCAAAACATTTGAGTGGCAACTTTCCTTCATACTTACCAGATCCTTTTGGCATTCTTTTGGCAATAAGAGCTTCAAGATCTAAATTCTTAATTTCATCATCTCCAAAATCCTTCCTTGCCTTCACAAATCTGTTTGATCTTGCTAAAGAGCTTTCACCTGGATCATATCTTTGTTTTCCATATACACTGGCCTTGAATGCAGATCCAGACTTGGGAAGAGAATCACCAAATTCACTTAATTCAAAAGCTGAAATTTTGCCAACCAGGCGATCTCTTGTGACTTCTGAGACAGTCCTGATCTCCTCTATAGAAGCAACCTTATGTTTGTATGAATTAGACAAAGATCTGAGCACTTTTACCACAATCTCTAATTCTTGCAAAGTTCTGCCAGCACGCCTGATACCACACACAAGTTCATTTATCTTTTCCATGTAGATTGTGATGTTTTCATCTTCACTCATCGTCAAATTTTCAAATTTTCCTCTCAGACTTTGTAGTTTGGCACATTTGACATATTCATCACCTTCATACAGATTCTCCAACTTCTTCCAGATTTCATGAGCAGTTTTAAGTCCAAAAACCTTTGTCATTTCTGAATCAATCAGGGCACTCAACAAGGCTTCTTTAGCACGAAGGTTATTTTCATCATCCTTGAGTTCATTTGGAGTTGACGGACCTTTCTTTGGAGGATTATATTCTTCCTTAGTTATCACCCAATAAGCATTGCCCATTCATTGCAAATGGCACTCCATGCGACTCTTCCAAACAAACTAATTCAATCCATCAAATCTCAGACTATCCTTTTTGTAGGTCGACATCCTAGATCTCCTCGGGTGGTTAAGCTCCTTTTAGAGGAATCTAGCTCTGATACAAATTGTTGGATTTAGACTAGACAACTGAGAGAGGGGGTGAATCAGTTGTCCCAAAACTTTAACACTTGCAACTATTTCTTTATCACACAAAATTGATTAATGATATAAACATCTAAAGCATGAATCAACAACACATGAGAAGAAATAGATGAACACAAAACACCAAGATTTTTACGTGGAACCTGGTTAAGGGAAAACCACAATGGGGGTTAACCCACAAAGATTTGTACCTTACTAAAAGTACTTTATAAAAATAGAAGGCACATGCCTTCAAAGCACACTGCCGAGAGCTCACTACTCAAAAGAGAGGCTCACTGCCTACATAATTTTTTTCGGAACAGAAAGAATTAACTGAGAAATAGCATCTACTTCATGCCTGGTTCAGTTTCATTGAATGCTCACAAAACATATGCTTTGCCCCAAACACTTCTTCTCTAACTCTTCATCATAACAACTCTTGTTCTTCTTCTTCTATTCTGCTCTGCTTTGCCTTTGATCCTTTCTTCAGATTATATTATTTTTGCACAAGGATGATATTTCACAACTCATCAACAAATATTTATACACTTCATCAACCTTGGAATGAACATCAAGGTCGGCACTACAAACATCTGACTTAATGCAAATCCCTAAGTTGTCGACCAAACATAACTTGGACTCAAATCTTCCTTGATCAACACGCCACGCTTCATAAAATTGCTCTTAGATCATCTGCAACATGCTTGAATCATCCGGTCGGCCAAGACTGGAAAGAAAAACAACACCAAGAAGAAAATCTTTATTGACAAGCTCAAACATCCATGCAGACCTCCAACATAGCAGTCACACGATCTAGAGACTTCCACAAGCACATTGAATTCAACAAAAACATCCGCGCTCCTCCAAATCATCAGAATCACTTGCATCTTCCTCCAGAATGTCAAGAACACTATCTGCCATGACTATCACATTAGAAAGATTGCTTGCAGACCTCCAAACCATGAACTACTTGAATAGATGATACACACTGACTTCCCAAACCTGTCTTCAGGTTCGCAAATCATCATTTGACATATCCGGAACAATCTGAAGCTCTGTTTTGTCACTCCGTCTCTTCTGAATATTGCAGGAACTGGTTCTACTCAGATGGTCATAACTTCTTCAGATCTTAATGCGAACCTCTCAAATCTTAACTGGAGCTTTTTCAGACAAACCTCTTCATAGCCATCTACTCGACATACATTGATCTTTATTAATTTTCTCAATATCCTCAACAAACTGGTCTTCTATACAGGCATCAAATTAGGATACAGTTGACACCAATGACAACATGAATATGTCGACATCAATGACAACACTGCTTAAGCACATATTTGCAACAGAGCATATATTCATCCCTTTTCTCTTTGCTTCATAATACTTCTGATCACTTATTCTATAATGTCTTCATTGATCACCATACTGTTGCAATCTCCCTTTGACATTACTTACACTCTTCCACACTGCAATACTCCATACCACTGTTGACATCAATGACAACCCATACGCAACAATTCCAACATTGTAAATGATCCTTACCAGGTCCTTGACACTTGCCTTACCAAGGGATGATAGAGAAGAGGCCCCTCCTCCCATTTCTTCCCTACATCTCATTGATAGCACTTTTTTCATGCTCCCCTTGTGGGGGCCTCACCACCTAGTTGTCCTTTCTCCCCACTTGATATAGATTTGGAGGATGACTTTATAGACTAAATGACCTTGAGAGCAGCACCTTCATTCCATATGTGTGTATGTGTTGTTTGCTTTGATTATTTTGTACTCCCATGTATACATCATGACTGTTTGTTAGTTCCCCTTGGAGGACCCATGCTACCCATGTAGGTACATGGATATAGGAAGAAGACCATGTGAATTTCCTCTAGTTCTATTTGTAATCTATCTATTTTTCATTTGCTTTGATTTCTTGACATTTTGGGGATGATGCAAAGCATTGAGACACTTAGGTCTCTTCCATGTTGACCAAATTTTTTTATTTGTTTTCTTGCTATACACTATTCCTCCTTTGTACTTGTAGTTCTACATATTCGGGGGATGATGATAATTCCATCCCTATTCCCTAATTATTATTCCTATATATGTATACTAACCCCAGACATGTATATCCCTTTGTGTGCCTTCATGTGATATTGCTTGTTTGCATGTGACATTGCTTCTCTTTTCTATGTCATTTCATGTTCACAATCTCACATGTGTCATGATTACAAACATCATATTTTGTGCCTCTCCTTGGGGGCACCTCTTTCTCACTGGTGACTTTAGGAACATATCTATTCATATATGTTTCCTAAATGTTGGGAATTAAGGTGTCTCAACCTTGCAATTAATTCCTAGATTTAATATTTTAATTATTTAGTATTTTTCCTACATTTTATTATATTTTATATTATTTAAATTAGCCTCACCTTGAAATGTGGCATGAGATTTTGAGGTGGTATAATTTTCCACATGTTGGTACTTTGTGGTGTGTTGTAAGATGTCATTAAGGAGGTTATTAATAGAAAATTTGGAGCACCCTATTTTTTAGGGATTTTATGACAGATGTTATGATAAATTCTTATGACACATAAGAGCCTATAAGAGGGTAGTTACTTTAGAATCTTGACCAACATTATGATAGATATTTACACTTGTCATAAAGCATTATTTTTAGATAGTGGGAGTTATGAATTGGGTGCCCAAGTTGGGTGGTCAAACTGGTAGTTACAAGTGTATAAATGACTTACTAAAAATAGATAGAATGAGGAATCTTCATGGGTGGCATTGGGATTAGGGGTCTTGGTTGGGCACCATATCACTAGAGATCTCTTACACATTTTTTTGTAAACCATTTATGGTTTCCAAGTTGCCCATTGCCTATAAATTAAGTATTAGAGTTGTAGTATAGTATTGTATGAAATTGTAGGTGCTAGAATGGTGCCAAAATTACTCCAAAATTGTTGCTATAAAGGCTTGCTTTGCAAGTTTATTGTAATCTCTTTGTGAATTTAAATAATACATTGAGCTTCTTTGGAGTGTGGGTTTTTCTCTCGAAAGGGTTTTCTCCACATAATACCGGTGTTAGGTATTGTATTTTTATGCTTTCATATGTGTTTCTTCATAATTTCTATAATAGTTTTAGATTATATTTTAAAGTTTTTTGTACACTACTCTCAAGATTAGCGTAGGAAGCTAATTCCACTACCATCACTTCCTTACACTAAATATCTATCACATTTGCCCCCTTTTTAACTTAAAATCAATTACATACTCTTGATTTATGCAATTATTTTAAGAGGGGCATTCTTTGCATTTTCCCATGTGTATCCACACATATGTGCACACACATTGTTGGTATGCTCCCTGTAGTGTTATTAGCTTGTGGTCCTAAGTAAACACACATGCTTGGATCAGGCACCCTTATAATGATTACCTAGCCATAACACATGCTAGTTCATGTAATCCTTGATATTGCATTTACATGTGAGCCACCTAGTGACACCTTATGCTAGACCGTGTGCTCCATTTGAGCTACTTTTTATAATTTTTTGTGAGTCACCTAGAAACTTAGTTTGCTAGCACTTGTGATTTAGGAAAGTATTGTATGGTTCCTAGCCACACAACATGCTATACCTTAAACCATACTTAGCATCCTTTCTAGCAACACACAACACACTAGAAAATGCCTCTCACTCTCTTATTTTATAGATTATATGATTTTCTAACACTCTTATTATGTAGATTATATTTGTCTAATCTTTCTTGTCTTGTAGATTCTATATGTTACTTTGAAATTGCTTCTTGTGTAGGTTTTTGTTGTCTAACATATTTGTTTTATAGGTTCCTAGTTTGGCAGCATGGTTCCTTTGATCAAAGATTCTTTTGTATCCTCTACAATATCCTTTTAGAGCATCCTTTCATGATGTTATTTCATTTATATAATTTAGCATATATTATTAGCTAGTGTCATCATCCCGCTAAAGAGGGGAAAAATGTAACATATAAAATTACATATGGTCCTTGCAATTTTATTCTATGTTTTTTACCTGCTTTGGTGTTGATATCCCCTAGCATGTTTTTAGGCTCATTTAGCCTTTCCCTTAGCCTTTTTTTCCATGTGCCAAGGTCAGCCTCATATTCAATCTTTCCTATATCCTTTTCATGTAAAACTAAAGTCCTATTGCATTGACCTTGCTTTTCCTAGTGACTAGAGCTTTCAAGAGTTGTAGCTACTTGGACGCTAGTGTGATGTGTGGATGTCTACCTGATGCACTAGCCTCCTTTGACATCCTACCATATGATGGTTGTTTCTAAAGTGTTTTTCCACCTTTCTTCCTATCCAGGTCTTTGGTAATGACCTTGACTCAAATCCAAACAATTTTTGGAATCTATCTCTTGAAAATCTATCAATCTCTCAATCATAAGCACTCTTGATCATATTGTCAATACTCTTTGGTTCTCACAAAATAAATCTCTTTGGCTATTTGCATTCAAATATCTTATGTGAATTTGAACAATATCATCTACAAGCACTCTTGATCATATTGTCAACACTCTTTGGTTCTCACAAAATAAATCTCTTTGGCTATTTGCATTCAAATATCTTATGTGAATTTGAACAATATCATCTACAAGCACTCTTCAAAGGTTTTGAGAACTTTGCATCCTAATGGGGTTTATCCTTGGCATTTTTATGTTGCATGAGGTGATAGTGTTCTTGCCCTCTCTTTTATTTATGTTATTATTTGCAAAATCTATAGTTGTGTTCTTGGTGCCTCATGGGTTTTCGTTTCCTCTTTTCTAATCTCATACACACTTTTTTATTATTATATGTAGGCCTAAGAATAATATTCATTGCATTTGTCACTATGTTTAACTCCTAGACACATGTAGGATAACAACACACACTTCCATTTCAATTTATTTATCATTGGCTACTCGTGGAGATTGAAAGACTAAAATAGGGGCTTGAGCATTCATGGCAAGCTGCTAAGCAACCCCAATCTTTCTCTTTATTTTGGCTACAGGAATTTGGAAGGTATTCAATTGCATAGAGGTTTGCTTATATCTTCCTCTTCCTTATCATTTCCATTTTTACTTTAAAATATATAGACTAGATCTCTTTTCTTCATTTTTGTATCACTTAAGTTTCTACTTTTGTTGTCTTTATTTCTTGTTGTGCAATTGATCTCAAGATTCTGGACAAAAAACCATGTTTTACTAGTAATTCAGATTGCAGACATGATACAGATGATAGCACATCCTGTAGACATCTATGTATTGTGCCAATGTCCTTGATAGTTAGCTCCATTCTTTGGCTCTAGTTTTATTTTTATTTATAGTTTTAAACTTGTTTTGTCAATTCCTTGTTTTAGATTTTTATAGATCGACATCTCTTCCTTTAACATTTATGTTTTAGCTTAGTGAAAGATGCCATCTTGCAAGTTTCAAACATAGTAGGATATTCTAGTCTAAATTTGTTCTTTCTATTTAGAAAAGTAATAAATCATTTTCTTCTAAAGAGCTAGTTTTATCCTAGTAGTGCCTTGAAAATATTTTACTTGAAAAATGAAGAACATCCTTAGTTAAATCACATTTTCAAATCTATAGCTAGCCCTTACATTCCAACACAAAGACTTGATAAAGAATTTCATCTAAATGTCTTCTTATTCAATCTAAAAATATTCCACCAAATTAGAAAATGCTTTAATGTGTGCATCTCCTTTGGAATCATCTTTCCCATTAAACTTGGTTAGCCGGTCATAAACTTCTCTATATATGGGATCTATGCTACTAGTCATCAAAGATAGGTCTAGCTATTTATAGTCACTATCAACAAGGGGAACATTAGGAGGTTTAAATTTTTGGGTCCTTGTGGATGCAATCTAGGCCTTAGAATGTGATACACCGAGCTCAAGAATTTCTATATGACTTATTAGTTCATTTAGCTATTACATAGAAGCATCAATTCTCTAACATGGGCTAGAGAAAGACACACACCTATTTGAATAACAAGAGGATACCACACTATAGTGGTTATCAACACCATAACCATCATAGCCATAGGAAGATGCACATGAAGGAGCAACCCTAGGATAATCTTCACACCAAAGACCATTGCCTTACAATGTAAGGGTCAAAATTACACAAATAGATCAATTAATGTTGTGATGTCAAAAATTGTCCACCTGCATGGAATGGTACAATTTCCCCATAGTTTAGCTCCTCTTTTGTGACCTTTCAACCTAGTTTTACAGACCTTCCCAAACCCTGACTGACTTAGCCCTAACTGAAAGAATCTCATATTTCTAAATAACTGAAGACTGAACCAAAGAAACAAGGTTGGACTTGGAGTCCCGTAACCTCCCTTTAAGGCAGTCTTGTTTGGGAAATTAGGGCTTGGACTAGGGCTCTAGTGCCCTTGTCCTCCCTCATTTCTTGGGGTCTTGAATTTCAGAGGGATGTCGGCTCTTGGCATGCATTATGAGATTCCGCTTTCAATTTTTTATTTTTTGCGCAATGTCGACATCTTATTTCAAAATTTGAAATTCCTAAGGTTGGATATAAAGAGACATTTGAGAATTATTTTATCACACACAATTCTTATGCAATCTTGATGCCAAAACTCTACCAAAATTACCATTGAAGATTAGCGACTTGTTGAAGCTCTTGAAGTTCTTTTGATTTTGCTATCATGGAGACAATGGATGGAGATTAGGAATCAAGATCTTGAGACTATCTTGATCTTCCTAGGGGTTTTCACACCTTTTGCATGATCGGGAGAAGGGTTGAAGCCTCCAACATGAAGTTTGGAGATCCTTCACGGACATTGCTGATTCGCCTTCTTGTTCATGCAAGTCTTCATTGATTTCATCTCCTTGAGGTGAAGTTGTATTTGTGAGTTTATGCAAGTTGTTGATCTTCCCTTGATTGAGACATCTAGGGTTTATTCTTTTCTGCATACACTTTGCTAGGGTTTGCACACACATCTACAAATATTTGTCTCTGGCTATTGTTGAAGTGGGAACACCAAAATGGGGCTTGATTGAGGCAAGCTCCTATATAGCCACAAAGATTTTTCCTCTCCTTTTGTAGACACAGGTTGTATTTGTTGAGATCTGGCAGAAAGGAGTTGCAGGAAGATTTATTTTGTGGACATAGTCGTGACATAATTCAGATTTTGGGATTTTGATACTTTCGATACAATGGTGATGGCGCCCTAGTCCAACTGGGCAAGATTTCTGGGAATTGGGAGTCTTTGGAGGTTGTCATTCCCTTGATACAAAAGATCCTGACATTCAGAAACGTGCTGGACAAGGTTGATGGCGCCCTAGTCCAACTGGTCCTCAATTTTTGGGTACATTGCCTCTTATCTATTTACTCTGCATTTCTATATTCGTTTCATCAATATCTATGTCAGAAATCAAGTTATTTTAGTCTGATATGCAAATTAGGGTTATAAGGTTAGAGAGCATAAACTAGCTTGTAAATCCTGATTTCAAATTATCACACAGTCACAATAAACAGGAAAAGGGAACATTGGTGAACAATAGTTTATCCCTAAACTTACCCTTTGCTTCCCTAATGTATTAGTTGGTGAAAGTGTGGGATTCACATATCTTATTTTATCTCCTTGCATTTTCACCACACTAAACATTTTGGTGAACCCGTGCTCTAAAGAATTTGCATTCTTTAACAACTTAAATTTGATTTAGTTTGCTGTCCTAAAACAAACTTAGATTGCAAACTCTCTTTCATGAAAGTACATGTTTAAAAAGTTTTGCAAATTCCATCTTTATTTTTCGTTGAAAGAAGGTTGGAAATTAAGAACTTTGTGTGTTACATAGTGTTATTATCTTTCTTTTTCACAAAGTTTACTTTATAGCGTTGTATAGCATTGAAGTCTTAAATTAATTTGAGCATGTTAAAATGTCAGATTACTTTTTGCAAGACTTTCATGCATATGATGAGTCGTTCAGTCATGATGACTTCAATATGTTAGATGAAGCCCTTGATGACTTCATCTCCATTGAACAATCTACTACGGCTCTGAAACCTTCACTTTTTCAAAGATTTGTAAATGCAATTTATGTTCATAAAGCTAGAGAAGAACCTATGAAACCAATAATAGCGGTCACTGTAAGCTTAGATGCAGTTAAATCTCCTTGTAAACCAGTGCTCACTATTAAAGGTCTGTCACCTTCTTCTTGTTCTTTAGATCACATTTACAATTATGCCAAGCGAATTTCATGTTCATCTATCCAACAGCCTAGTCACACTATGGTTTCTCATACATACAACACTCAAAATAATAAACAAAGTAAACAACAATCAGATATTCTGATATCTTTACCAGCTTCTCAACTGATGCTTCCTCAAGCACTCCGTTTAACACAAAAGGTTGGTCAAGATTATGATCTTGTTGAGCAGCTTCGGGCTACTCTTTCTAATATATCTCTTTGGGAACTTATTCAAACCTCACCTACATACCATGGAATGCTTCAAGAAGCATTACATAAGGTGATTGTGCCATCGACTATCAAGCCCAATGATGTAGCAACTCTCCTAGACTATATGCATGCAACAAAAATAGATATTTTATTTCAACAACATGAGTTGCCATCTCTTGAAGTTCAGAATCAATATGATCCTTTAATTATATTTATTATAATAAATAAGAAGTTCATTAAATGGGTTATGATTGATAATGGGTTAGCCCTTAATGTTTGCAGCCTTAATCTATTGCACAAGATGGGTACTGCCACAATAATGGGTTACACTTTCTGGGACATCCTGATTTTTGCTGAAATCACATATTTTTAGAAAATATAATGATTTAAGCCTTGAAAGGTTCCATTTAAAGGATTTTAATTGAAGAGGGTTTGATCAAACCCCCTTAGATTCAAACCCCCTTGGATAGAACCTCGCTAGTTTTAAACCATACCTATAATGGAGTCTCCTCTACACCTATCAAATTGCTGATAAAAAACTACTTTTGATTTCCCTTTTGGGGGATCAAATGAATTCATTTAAAATTTATGTTTTGTAAATATGTAGTCCTTATTATAAGCTTCCCAAAAAGTATAATTTTAAATATATTTAATTTAATTATTATATTTATTTTTTATTTCTTGTGAATGTAGGTTATTCACCAAACATCAAGTTCTTTGTTCTACACACATGGAAAATTAGTAAATTAGTGAAAAAAAATTATGAAAAATATATATGCCCTAGGTATTGATGTCCTTGTTTCAACCAAAAAAAATTTGAATTTTGATACATTCAGAAAAAGTTATGTTTTACGGAATACGCTTATGTCTAAATTATAATTGGTTTGAGTTCAAAACTTAATTAAAAAAAATATTCAACAAAACATTATGAAACCAAATGCATGCCCTATATATCGGTGTTACCAATCTAAATTCAAAAGAATCAGAAATTTATCCTTTGTAGAAAAAAAGTTATGTGCTACATAATACACATCACTTCAAAAAAATGTTGTTTACTATTAAAAACTAGTTATCAAAGGAGACACAAATTTTTTTACAATTTAACTCCAATTTTTTTAAAAAATATATTTAGAATCTACAAATAAAATCTCACAAATCACTAGTTCGCATCATCTTCAAGTTCCTAACGGTTTAATGGCTATAGGTGTTAGAAAGTGAAGATTTAGTTCAAAATGTTGATTTCAATGTCAAGTTTGGCTAAAAAGTGTAACCCATTATTGTGGGATGACCCAGATCAAAGTCGATACATCTTTGATTAATCTAAATAAAATAAGTATTCATGGCTTTGATAATGTCAAACGACAATCTGTAGGCACTATAACTTTACCAGTACAATTTGGGCCTATAACATTACCTACCTTAATTCATGTCTTGCCTTGTTCTTTATCTTATAACATGATTTTGGGTAGACCATGGATTCATGCACTGGGGGTAGTCCATTCCACTTTGCATCGTTCGATTAAATTCATTCACAGACATAAATTGCACACTATTCATGCTGATCCTGAACCCGATCTCTATTTACAAATTGAGTCAAAGAAACAAATTGTTCAACACAATATTTTAACAAATTTGAAAATTGATCAGTCAAACTCTCTTTCTACAAATAATGTTGCTACAGACTCTAGAGAATCAAATGCATTTATTGGTGATGATTGGGGTTCATTAGATTTTACATCTCCCTATGTGAGCGAATATAAACTTAATGATCTCGCTCCTAAAACATCAAAGGCCGCTTCTATACTCTCTCAAAAATTGAATACGGAATTCAAAGTCTCGTTGGTTACCAATTCAGATAATACTTTCAATTATACTACCAATTACAAGACTGATGAAGCCCCACCTTCTTCTAAAGAAATGGCTTCTCTCTATGGTCGAGGATTTTAGATCCTTTATAAGAATTGCAACTATATGGGTAAAGGTTGCGGTATTAATCAACAAGGAATTAGAGTCCCTATAGAATTTGCTTCACACCATTATTCAAGTGGCATTGGATATAATCCTTTCAAAGAATCTAAAGCTCGTCGACGTCCTAAACTTAATGTGAATACCATATCAACATTAAATTTGATCTTTCATGAGATGATTGACACCACTTGCCCACTAGGAGAGATCCCTTTAGATTTCTTCTCCATAGATGGAGCAATAATGGAATTCATGGGTCCTTATGATGATCTTCCCCGTTACCACCATAAATGGGGATTACCTTACTATTTGAATAATGATGCATATTTTGGAAAATCTGCTAGCATGATGGGTAATGCTTCAACATCTAAAGACCAAATTGAGGAATTGCAACAATCACTTGTTCCCCTAGACCACAGTACTCTATTAAATGGAAAGACTGTTGATGTCTTTATGGAGAAAGATAATGCTGATAGAGTTATTCTTATTGGTGATTGTTTAAATTCTGTAGAAAAAAGAAGAAATAACCAAGTTTTACAAGAATATTCTGACTTATTTGCTTGGAATTATTTAAATATGCCTAGCATTGATCCTCAGATTGTGACACATAACATCGTCTTGAAACCAGATGCTAAACCATTTAAACAAAAGATTCGTAAGATGAATCCTAAGATTGCACTGCTTGTAAAAGATGAGATAGAAAAATTGTTGCAAGGCGGGTTTATTTGCCCTATCAACTATTCTCCATGGATTTCAAATATCGTCGTTGTCACTAAACCAGATGGTTGCCTTCAAATGTGTACCGATTTCAGGGATTTAAATCTTGCATCTTTGAAAGATGATTGTCCACTTCCAAATATTGATATGATTGTTGATTCCATAGTCGGTCACGAATTACTTTCCTTCATGGATGGATTCTCAGGATATAATCACATTTTCATAAACCCTCAAGATCAATATAAAACAACTTTTATAACACCTTGGGGAACATTTTCTTGGCTGGTCATGCCATTTGGACTTAAAAATGCAGGAGCTACTTATCAATGAGCCATGACCCTTATATTTCATGACTATATACACAAAACTTTAGAGGATTATGTCGACGATATCTTGGTGGAGTTTTTTCATCACCAGGATCACGTCCCAACCCTCCAATAGATCTTTGAATGAATAAAAAAGTACAACATGTGATTAACTCCCTGTAAATGTGTATTTGGTGTAGACAGTGGAAACCTGTTGGGATTTATCATTTTACACTGTGGTATCTAAGTGGATATGAAAAAGATTGATGTGATCGTCAATATGCCAACACCTAAGAATGTATCTCAACTCTGTAGTTTACAAGGAAAGATACATGCCATCCACTGATTCATGTCCCAACCCATGGATAGGACTCTTCCTTGTAGTCAACTACTGAAGAAAGACTTGAAGTTTCAGTGGAATTTAGATTGTTAGAAGGCTTTCGAGGACTTAAAAAGTTATTTAGCTACACCTCCTATGTTACGGCTTGTTGTGCTTGGAAAACCTTTTATTCTTTACACCTCAACATCTAATAATGCCCTGGTAGCGTTATTAGCCCAACATAATGCTGACAAAAAAGTATGTGATGTTTATTATGTCAGCCAAACTTTGCTTGATTATGAAGTACGATATACTGCTATTGAGAAGCATTGTTTAGCTTTAGTATTTGCAACACATAAGCTTAGACATTATCTATTAAATGCTGAAATACATGTCATGGTAAAATTTGACCCTTTGAAGCATCTCTTCACTAAAACCAATTTGTCAGGTAGTTTTGCTAAATGGGTTATGTTGTTAACTGAATTCGACCTCAAGTTTGTCTCCCAAAAGGTGATAAAGGGACAAGCGTTAGAAGACCATTTAGCCGGTGCGCCTTCTCCATTTACTACACAAAGCAAGGATACATTCCCTGATGACGAAGTATTGACCATCCCTAAAGAAGATGAATGGGAATTGTACTTTAAAGGATAAAGATGTCAAACTGGCTCCGGTGTAGGTGTTATATTGATACCTCCTTCAGGAAAGTCGATGCCTATGTCTTATCGTCTCAACTTTTTATGCCCAAATAACATCGCTGAGTATGAAGCTCTTATTGTAGGACTCCATGCTTCTTTAGCATTGAACATCAAGCATCTCACCATATATGGTGATTCACAACTTATAATACGACAAATAAATGGATCCTATCAAACTAAACAAGATAAATTGTCTCAATATCGTGATCTTGCTCTCTCTTTGTTGAACATGTTAACATCTTTTACAATTGATACCATTCCTAGGAAAGATAATCGACATGCGGATGCAATGGCAAGTGTAGCTTCCCTCATATCTCTTGACGATTCTTTTGGTGACTTTTTCTTTCATATTCAAAATCTCAAAACACCAATTGTGGAGGAGACTATCCTTACACCTTCAAAGCTCTGTAGAAACAAAAATCAAGATGAATGGTTCTCCCATATATTCAATTACTTGTGTGATAGAACTATTCCTAATTCAATATCTAAGAATGCTCATATTCACCTATGCAAGCTTGCAGCATGTTACATAATATTATCAAATGTCTTGTATAGACGAAGCTATAATGGTATGTTGCTCCAATGCTTAACTAAATTAGAGATTCCGATAGCTTTAGAAGAGGCTCACTCTGGTGCCTATGGAGGGCATTTTGGAGGTAAGACACTTGTACAAAAGTTAATATGTATGGGATACTACTGGCAGACCATGGAACAAGATTCCTTCACTTACGTCAAGAAGTGCCCGCAGTGTCAACAACATCAACACTTAATCTGAGCACCTGCCTAGGAACTTTGTGCCCAAGCATCACCTTGGCCATTTTCTATCTGGGGCTTGGACTTAATTGGTAAGATATCCCCACCTTCTTCGCAAGGGCACACTTTTATAATCATTGCTACAGATTTCACGAAGTGGGTTGAGGTTTTTCCTTTGCGATCCATGACTGTGGAAGTAATTTGTCAATTTCTACAAGATAACATTATATCCCGATTCAACATACCTTCATCCTTTGTTTACGATAATGGCACGCCATTCAAGAATAAGGAAGTAAAGGCATTTTTAGACAAATACCACATTCAACATCACTTCTCTACGCCTTACTACCCTCAGTCAAATGGTCAAGTTGAGGCATCAAATAAGGTTATCTAACAAATTTTATGAAAAACTATTTACAAACATCAAAAAGATTGGCATACTCAATTGACCTATGCATTATGGGCATATAGAACAAGCATTTGTACCGCTACGGGGACCACCTCGTATAATCTTGTCTATGGTGCCGATGCAATAATGCCCTTGGAACTTGAAATCCCTTCCCTAAGGGTTTCTCTGAGGGATGTTCTTGATGATGACATGGAACGAGAAAAGTGATTACAACTTGAAATGCTGGATGAATAGCGTATCCACACTCTCGAGCATCTTAAAGCACATCAGAAAAGCATACAACAATCATATAATGAACACGTTATACACCATTCATTTGACGTTGGAGACTTGGTGCTATATGAGAATCAACGCAATGTGAATGCACCTCTAGGAGAAAAGGGGAAATTTAGTCCTAATTGGCTTGGATCGTATGTTGTTACTAAAGCCTTTGGATCAGGTGCATATAAGATAGTTGATGAACAAGGTACACTGCTTAAAGAACCTATTAATGCGGTGCACCTCAAAAACTTTTATGCTTAGGGTCACGTGTTAAAAGTTATATAAGTTAAATTACTAGCTAATTTAACTTCAATTTTGAAAAAATATGTTCTTTGTCTTAATTCATTTAACACATTATCTTTTCTAGTTAATTATGGTTGCATCTTGTAAGATCACCTCTAAATAAATTGTATTAAGCATAGAATATTCTACAAAGTAATGCATTGCACAACAAGCACATTTGATAACCAGAAACAATAATAAGAAAACATTATATATATGTGTGCTCAATTTTTATACATCCGAGGTAACTATCTTGTATAGCAAAATGGGATATCGTAATACAAAATACATCTATCACATAGTGGAACCCCTGTCGCCTATACTTGCAGAACCTCATGGTGTATGTGCAACAAAAGGCTAACCGTGTGTGGCTATGGATCGTGAATGACTTCTAGAGCCACTTCGCGCTCATAATCCCCTAATCTCTCCCCTCAGTCTCATCACCTCATCACACATATCCTAGTACATCTGCTGATACCAGTCCCTCTCTAAGATGACTCTCTCTAGCTCTGCCTGAATCCTATCCTTGTCAGCTCTCGTCTGATGTAACTCTACTGACGAAGCCTCACTGCTGATGTGACCTCTCTCAGGCACAATAGCTACTGCAACCTGCTCATGAAGCACCCGTAGCTCTGCCTCTGCATGCTTGGCTCTCTGAGTGGATTGATCTATGATACCCTCTACTGATACTCTGTATCTCACGAAAGGCATAAAGATCTTTGCATGCTGCCCTGTAGATGGCTGTGGTGAATAACCTGCCTGCACACACTACTTGGCTCATCAGATGGTACTATCTTTGGTATGACATGACTCACAAAGTTGCGCCATGCGTCTGTCCCAATCGCAAAATAGAAATAAAGTAGATATCAACACCATATATAGATATAAACATAAATATACAACTCAAAATACTCATAAACTATTGCATATAAATACACAAAAAGTATCCTACTAGGATCGCCATCTTGCCAAGATGGGTCTCAAATAGCCGACGGTATGATGAGCTTTGCAGCCACTGCCACAGGTGGGGGCATACACCTATTGGACTCTCCCTCCTCACGTTGACTTGATCTCCTCACACCTGTAGACGAGGGAACCTGAGCACTCAATTGAGACTGAGTATCCTTGTCCTTGTCGATGTTTGACTCTTGTTGGTCTCGTCATGTCCTCACTCTAAAGGCATACCATGATGTGACCTCTCCCTCGTCGTCATCCTCATCCTCCTCATCACTGTCTATATCATAGTGACCTACTAAGTCATTGAAATCATCCTCCATCTCTGCATCGATCCCCTGCCTAGGCCACGACCAAGGATCCCCGATGTGGTGACTAGGTAGATAAATGGGAGCCGGTCGCACCATTTTCCACCAAATCTCATACGCCCAGGTCACTCCAACATCATCCGCATCAAACACTGGCTCTACATCCTCTGGACCATCATCATCACTCAATGTCACATCTACTATAGTTGACCGTCGGGCACTATCCACCCTGACTGCATTGCGCACATAACATGGATAGCTCGGACGCATCCTAGGTACATCCTGTTGCTGTCTGAACTGGTGTGCTACCCAATCATAGTAGAAGCATGAGACGATGTGATTAAGGTGACTAACTAACAGTCGATCCCTCTGCATCCTGGATAACTATCTCCGCTCACTAGGTCATGCTATACAATAGCGATAAGGTCTCCAAACAATGTCATTAGGGTGTAATCTGTCGAATATAATCCTCCAGTGAAGCAAATCACCAAACCTCCAACATCTTATCAGGGGATAGGCGTGAGCTCGTGGATAAGATAACTTTGGTACTATAGGAAAATGTACAAGTCGTGTGTAGCTAATATACTCAAAGGCCCACACCTGCAATAGTGTGCAACACATCAAACCCTGCGCCTCATAATGCACATACTGATCCAAATCGTGATATAGGTGCACAAGCATACTATGTCCCCATGCGTACACCGTCTTGTGTTGCTCCATCACCCTGATTGTGTGTACAAGGCCACTATGGAGGTGAGTTCCACGACCATCAGGTGTGACTGCTAATGTTATCATCACAATCATGATCCACCAAATTAGTGGGATATCCGTGCATCCTTGCTCCAGTAGTCAAAGTTGTATATGCTCGCGCTCTACCTGAGTGACTATGCGACCCAAATAGTATATCTGACTCTGCCGAGTATACTCTGCTGAGAAGCAACCTGCGACTCTCACTATCTCTCCTTGTATAGGCAGTCATAGGATCTCGAAAACATCCTCTAATGTAATGGTCATCTCTCCTATCAGTAGACAAAAAGTAGATGTATCTGCATCTCATCTCTCCATAAGTGCCATCAACATGCTCGCATGAAACCTAATCGTGGGCATGTCAAAGACCCACCAAAGACCTACATCCAGTAAGTGGCTCCACTCTATAACTATCATGGTATCGATGTGATCTTGTAGAAGCGACATAAGGTGACTGCCTATGTGCTCTTGCATCGTAGGGACAACCTGTATGACATAAACAACAACTTGTATCAGTTCCTGAGCATCAGAAAGCAACATCATGACAAAACTGAAGAATAGTGCCTAGTCCCTGGGGCCCTTGTGCTTTCTGGACCTAGGTACCCAAGTCAGACTTGGGAGCCCCAGGTGGACTAGGGCGCCCAAGTAGGACTTGAGCACCCCTGATAGGGACCCTTGTCCAGTTTCCCCTGACAGGCACGATAACAGAACAAAAAATGAATGAATGACAAACACAAAGCAAATTAAGCAAGGATAAGGGACCTACCTCAGCCTCAAGGCACCTCTTTGCTACTTGAACTCAGAGCGTCTCTAGCCTCGGTAGATGGTATGGTCATCTGGTCGGCATTGTCGATCTCCTCTTCCTTCTCCTATACTCCTACAAGATGGCAAGTAACAAATGAGTAGTGAAAAGTGATGACTCTCTTTATATATAGTGAAGTAAATGAGAAATCCTATCACTACCTAGGTGCAAAAGTAGCCTAGTGTTAATCTTGAGCTAGCGAACTCAGATTTTTACATCATCTATTGCGTCAGAATCTTGGTTTCGCTCCCCATCTCACCCAATGTGTTATGCTTGAGCATTGTTTCTTTAAATGACCCTCATAACACATTTCTCATCAAGTTTCACTCGAAATCGACGCATGCATATATCTCCTTGTTTCTCCTTTTCAGACTAAGCAAGCAGAAACAAGGGGGGCATATATCTCTCTCAATTTCCTCCCTCATCATGTATCATCACTCAATTCCCTTAGTGTTCTAAACTAGCTTATTGGTGGTGGTTGCTGGTTGATTTTGTGTAGAGCCTACCATAGTAAATTTTGGTTTTATCATAGCAAATTTTGGTTTTTGTGCTCATTATGAGCCTAGGAGGAGTTTTATTTTATTAATGTTGTAATAAAGGTCAAATTGTAGACTAATCTTTTGTTTTAAGATCACATTGTAGTGGAGTCTTAAGTTTTACTTAAAGTTAGGATAGTCTAATTTTAGACAGTCAACTTTTTTATAGAAAACAGTCAGATTTTTGCCTTTATGATGGCTTTTCCCATGATAGGAGTGGGAGTAATCATGGAATTTCATTGTAAACATGCACATATACCTCTCTAATGTCGAGTAAGAGGATTTTTTATGGAAGATTTGAAGAGAAATAATAGTGATTTTTATAGTTTTCATGTATTTTTTTGTATACTTGCTATTCTAACGCCTGATATAGAACCGTACGGTATTGTCATGAGAAAAAACCTCTAAAATTGTTTGATTCATAGTGTTAGATTTCTTTTGAGCTAGGATAGAGGGATTGTCATTTCTCTTGAAGGATTTTGTAATTGGTTTTCCTGAAACTACTCAAAAACCCTAGTTTTGAGGGTTTTGAGGGAAACGATGAGATTTTACTCCATTCCACCTATATCATAGGTCTATAATAGGTGGAATGCACTTAAATAGGTTATATTTTTCTTGTTTACTATATTTCAGGTGCAGGGGGCTGGTGTGGGAGGACTGTTTGATCATTTGAGCCTAATATCATCATGTATTAGGTCTTTCTTACATTAGTGGACTAGTGAGTTGTTGGAAATCTAACTTGGGATGATACAAGAACCTTAAACATAATGTATTTAGACCATATTTAACCTGATTGATGCCCTGGAGTGAGTTAGGAGAGTTGTGGGCAGGGGTATCCAATAGTTGCCTTGTGACAAGAGGCATAATTAGGCATATAACAGTAGAGACAATCAATTTTTGAGACTCATGATCCAAAACAACCCCTATTGCATGTTTTCTATATTCTGTAACTCCTTAAAGGGTATCCAAAAATCTAGTTTGTTCATGGGTTTTCCTTGGATTCTTCAAGTCATGCTCCTAAAACCTCATTTCTAGGGCTAGTAGCAATATAAGACTGTTACAAAGGAACATATAAAGGAATATAGAGTTAAAGTTCTTGGGGGTCTTCAGGGGTTTTAGTCTACCAAGATTGAGTGATTCAAGGTGTGATAGGAGTTAAGTAGGTTGATCAACTCATTTTCCTTCATTTGTGCATTTTTCATCCTTTAACAACCATGTTCATTGAAGAGACAACTTGCTATATTGTGACAGTCAATTTAGTGAGTCTTGGGAATCCCTTTTGATCTATCTTTAAGAGGTAGGAATCAATAATTATCAAGGAGATTTCAATTGCCGTGAAGGTTTTGGTAAGCATCCCATGCATTCAACTCATGTTGAGTTATCTTTCCAAGCCTTGAAATGGGTATGAGAGTAAGAAGACAACCTAACTATGCAGGATCAGTCAAGACAACAGTGCAATTCATAGTGAAGACTATCCTCTCTGCATCAATTGGTATCAGAGCCTAGGTCAAGTTCTATTTGGGAAGAACAAAGGAAGTTAAATTGTGAAGGAGGAATAGTACAAGATGCCTCCAAGAGCCAATGCAATCCTCACTAGAGAAATGAGAATAATGAAGGAATCTCAAGGAGTCCTAGCCAGACTTGCAGCCATAGAAGAAAACCTGAGAAGAGGTGGGGTCATTGAGGAAGATATTAAGAAAGAGAATGAGGGTGAGAATGCAGGCCCTCAAGAGGGATCCAATGTGGAAGAGATGGATCCAGATGATAGAAGGTTTATGAAGATGCTGCAGACCGTGAAAGGAGAAGGCACTGATGTTAAAATGGAGTTGCCCATGTATGAAGAAAAAATGAATAGTTAGGAAGTATTAGATTGGATTGATGCCTTGGATAACTACTTTGAGTACAAGGAGATGCCAGAAGAGCAAAAGGTTAAATTGGCTAAGACCAAGTTGAAGGGGCCATCATTGACATGGTGGAACTATGTTCAATTAGAAAGGTTAAGGCAAGGAAAAGCAAAAATTAGTTCATGGGACTGGATGGTGTCCAAAGTGAAGAGTCAAATTCTTCCTAAAGACTATCCAATTCAAACTTTCAAGAGATTACATAATTTAAAACAAAAAGACATGGATGTTATAGCTTATACTGAAGAATTCCACAAGTTGACCATGAGGATAGGGCACAATGAAGATGAAGTTGAGAAAATTTCTAGGTATATCAATGGGCTTAGGCTCAATATTCAGGATGAAATTAGTCTTTCCACCCCTAGAAATATGGAAGAATGCTTCCAATTGGCAGTGAGGGTAGAAGAAAAGATAAAAAGGAGACAAGATCAACAGACTAGGGGCAGAGGAAGGAATTTTAGAGGTAGAGGTAATTTTGGTGCAAGAGGACAGTCACACAAACAAGGAGAATCAAATGGTAGAAACAAGGAGAATCAAGAACAAAGGTGTGAATCAAGTGAAAGAGGCAACTTTAGAGGAAGAAGATCAAATAGTAGAGGAAGGTTTGATGGCCAAGGTAGAAGATCGAACACTCTCTCAGGCAAATGTTACAACTGTCATTAGTTTGGACATCCTGCATTTAAATGCCTAGAGAAGCAAGCATCAAGCTCTCATGGAGGTGAATGAAGAACCCAAATAGTGCATTAAGAAGACAGTGAAAGTGTCAATTCACCACTTTAACCTGCTACTCCTGAGAGAGGTGATACATTGATGATAAGGAGGACACTCCTCAAGGTGCCAGCAACCAAGGAGCCTTCACAAAGGAAGTCATTGTTTAGGACAACATGCAAATCACATGGCAAGGTATGTAAGGTGGTTGTTTATTCAAGATCCACTAATAATCTAGTCTCTTTGGAAATGGTAGAGAAGCTGCATTTGAAGAAGATTCCTCACCCCACACCCTATAAGGTGTCATGGTTGAATAAGGGGCAACAAGTCTTAGTAAATGAACAGGCATGAGTGGAGTTCAACATTTGTGGTTACAAGGATAAGATCCTTTGTGACATCATCCCTATGGATGTTTGTCACCTATTGCTAGGAAGACCCTGGCAACATGACAGAAAGAGCAAGCATGATGGTCAGAAGAACATTTATGTGATAGAGAAGGTTGGAGTCTCATTCTCATTAACACCCCTTCTAGAAGAAGAACCTGATATGCAGATTGGGTCTAGCATCATGGTGGTAGGAGAGAAGGAGTTTTTACAAACAATGAAAGAGGAAGGAAAAGGATTTGCAATAGTGATTAGACCTAAGACTAAGTCTGATGCAACAACAAATAAGGTGGAAGACATACCTAATGAAGTTTAGTCTTTGTTGGACAAGTATAAGGACACAGGGGTAGATGAGCTGCCAAGTTCATTGCCTCCCATGAGAGACATCAACCATCACATAGGCCTGATACTTGGTGCCAGTCTACCTAATAAGGCTACATACGAGCTGACCCCACAACAGAATGAAGAGATCAAAGAAGAAGTCCAAGAATTGTTAGACAAAGGACTCATCAGAGAGAGCTTAAGTCCACGTGTTGTTCCTATTGTCTTAGCACCCAAGAAAGGTGGAGAGTGGAGAATGTGTACTGACTCAAGGGACATAAATAAGATCACAATCAGATAGAGGTTCCCAATCCCAATAATGGAGGATGTAATGGATTGCTTAGGAGGTGCATGCTACTTTTCCAAGATTGATCTCAAGAGTGGATATCACCAAATCAGGATAAGGGAAGGAGATGAATGGAAGACTACCTTCAAAACCAATGAGGGACTCTATGAATGGATGGTAATGCCTTTTGGACTCTCAAATGCTCCTAGTACATTCATGAGGTTAATGAATGAGGTCTTGAAACCTTTTATTGGGAAGTTTGTAGTTTTCTATCTAGATGATATTCTTGTGTTCAACAAAACAAAAGAGGAGCACTTGCAACACCTTGACATGGTTTTGCAGAGCTTGAACAAGGAGAAGTTGATGATAAACCTCAAGAAGTGTGAGTTTATGAAAGAAGAGCTAGTCTACTTGGGTTTTGTCATCTTTAAAGGCACATTGAAGATGGATCCTTCCAAAGTTGAAGCTATTCTTACCTGGCCAACTCCAAAATCAATAGGAGAGGTAAGAAGTTTTTATGGTTTGGCTACATTTTATAGGAAATTTATCAAAAATTTTAGTCATATTTGTTCTCCTATTCTTGACACCATTAAGGGAGATAAGAAAATAAAGTTTCAATGGACTAAAAAGGCAGCAAAAGGCTTTGAATACCTGAAGAAGAGAGTGGCATAGCAACCCATATTTGCTTTTCCTTACTTTGAATAAGTCTTTACAATGGAATGTGATGCCAGTGGAGCAGCCATAGGTGTAGTCCTAAGCCAAGAAGGCAGGCCAATAGCTTTCTTTAGTGAAAAGCTCAATGAGGCCAAGAGGAGGTACTCTTCATATGATTTGGAGCTTTATGCATTAGTGCAGTCCCTAAGGAAGTGGAGACATTACCTCTTACCCAAAGAATTTGTAGTCTTCACAAACAATCATGCATTGAGTTTCTTGAACAGCCAAGACAAGTTGAGTCATAGTCACATCAAGTGGGTGGAGTATTTACAAAGTTATACCTTCACAATCAAGCATAAGAAGAGCCAAGCTAACAAGGTAGCTGATGCATTGAATAGGAGATTAGTCCTAGTGAATGAAATACAACTTTAAAGTGTGGGTTTGGAAGCACTAAAGGGCATGTATGCTGTTGATACAGATTTCAAGGATGCATATTCCTTTTGCCAACAATTTCAAGGTACTTTCCATGACCAATTTTTTGATTTCTTGCTGCAAGATGGACTGTTATTCAAGGGAGCTCAGTTATGCATCTCTAGATGCTCTATGAGGACAAATCTCATAAGGGTGAAGCACTGTGGAAGTCTTGGAGGACATTTGGCATAGACAAAACACTTGATTAGGTAAGAAGGTTTTACTTTTGGCCTAAGATGCATGCTGATATTAGAAAATTTGTTGAGTCTTGTAGAGTTTGTCAAAGAGCCAAGGGCTCTAGTTCCAATGCAAGCCTATATCAGCCTCTTCCAATCCCTAGCAAACCTTGGGAGCATCTTAGCATGGATTTTGTGTTAGGCCTACCCAAAACTTAGAGGGGAGTTGATAGTGTTTTTGTGGTTGTGGACAGATTTAGCAAGATGGCACACTTTATTCCTTGCAAGTGCACAAGTGATGCATCTAACATTGCAAGTCTATTCTTTAAAGAGATAGTTAGAATACATGGATTGCCCCTCTTCATTGTTTCAGACATAGATTCAAAGTTTATAGGCCACTTTTGGAGAACCTTATAGAAGAAACTTGGAACCAACTTGACTTTCAGCTTTGCCTATCACCCACAAACAGATGGACAGACTGAAGTAGTTAACAAATCACTGGGGAATCTACTTATATGTCTTACAAAAGAACATGGACACCAATGGGATCTTGTTATTCCACAAACAAAGTATACTTATAATGACTCCATTAACAAGAGCATAGGTAAGAGCTAGCCCTTTTGAGGTGATGCAGAGGTATTGGTAGTGTTTGATGGTACTTGCACAATGAACCTAGCTTTCAAGGTTTCCTTCTCTAGATTTCAAAGGTTATGTGACACAAGCCTACACAAGGCTACACAAGAGATTGACCTAGTCTAGGACCACACACTGGTGTCCACCACATAGACTACTCAACTCTCTTTTGGGGAGTCTCTACTCAACCCAATCAACAAACACATACACCTCCTAGGACAACAATCAAACTACAAATACCTCTACCAACAAGATCTCAAACTCCAAGCAACACACACTTGTTAAAGACATGACCAACACAAGGTCTCTAACCCAATAACATCATTCTACACCTTCAAAGACAGTGAGCAGCAAATTACCATATGACAGTCCTATGACGGTGCCTAAAGGAGGCTATTTCCTTGTAGCCCTTGAGAACAACTAACACAAGGATAACTCCTCAAACCTTCAAAGGGAAATCAAGACACATTACACATTCCAATACCCATTATGGAATTACACCTACCCTCCAAGTTGCAAGGCCGTACTCTGTCACAGGTTTCAATAACAACAAACTGTTCTTTTTAGGAATTAGGCCTAATTTGAAGGCTCAATGAAGGAAGTGTACCAAATCCACTTGCGCAGGAGCACACAAGTACCTACACAGGTTAATTTTCATCTGCAAACACTAAATCCACCATCCATTTGGTCAACCTTTTGACAATTTCTTGCAAACTCACTGTTTTCCACCTTTTGCATTCTAACTAGTCACCATGCAAACTAGTTAGGCTCATGCCAAATGCCTTGGAGAGAAGAGTGCAACCTGAGAAGCAAACAAAAACATGAAATCTAACCTACCTTCCTCCATCCTACTAAAAATGGGTCTTTCAGAGGACAGAGCAGAAATTCCTCATTTTTGCTGCAAAACCTTAGTTTTGAGGGTTCTTAACCAATTTGCACAAAACGATTCAATACAAACAACACAGGGGGTTTCAAAAGCTCTAACTACATGCAAATGAAATCTATTTCAAAAGTTTAACACATTTTCCAAGTTTCAGTTCCTTCACTGTCCGTACAGAACCGTACAGGATGACTGTCTTCCAGAAAACGCAGAAAAAATAGTTTTTGCACTCCAAAAATTCCTCCACTTCATCATTATTGGCATGTGATTATAGTTCCCTACCTATAGAAGGCTTGGAAAATGTTTCTCCTTCTCCTCCAACTGTACAACTTCTCTCCAAGGGAAGTGAACCATTGGAGGTTACATTCTTCACAAGAAACCACATGTTTCTTAGTGTAATTACCTGCAAATTGACCATAGTAAGGCCTAGATTGGACAAGTTGACCAAATGGACCAAGTCCTTATTACAAAACTCATGAAAATGGATTTCAAAGCCTTAGAGAGAATAAAATAACATGACAACAAAATAGGACATAGCCAAAAATGACTAGAACTGGGAGCTCCTGCACCATACTCCCCTTGTAGGAAGAACTCAAGTCCCTTGAGTTGCCAATTGTTGAAGTGTCATTCCATGCTTCAAGATATCTACTTTTGTCATCCAAGTGGCCTCTGAGTCAGGAAGATCCTTCCATTTCACCAAGTAGTCTTTGTAGACACCTCGCCTAGTCTTCTTGACAACTTTGGAATCCAGAATACATTCCAACTGCAAAGGTTTGCTTGGAGGCAAATCCTTGATCCAATCAGCATTTACATCCACCACATCTGATCCACTTTCACCATGTAATGGAGGTCTGAAAGGAAAAAGATCACAAACATTGAAAATTGGAGAGATACCAAGGCCGGATGGTAACTTAATCCCTTATGCATTTGGACCAAACTTGTGCACTACTTTGCATGGCCCAATCTTCTTCATCAGGAGTTTAGTTGGCTGACCCTTTGGCAACCTTTCTTTCCTTAGATATGCCATAACTAAGTCTCCAACTTTGAATTACACTTCTCTTTTCTTCAAATCTACCCTTTCCTTGTACTTTGTGATTGTTTTTTTAATTACAACTTGACTTGATCATGGACTATTTTCATGGAGGTAGAAAACTCTTCACCAAGTGCACTCCTTCTATCCCATCCTTGGAGATCCTTCAGTTCAAGTGGTCCCCTTGGGTGAAAGCCATAAACTACCTCAAAAGGACTTTTACCAGTGCTCCTGTTCACTGAAGCATTGTAGGCATATTCAGCCTGACTGATAACCAAGTCCCATGCCAAACCATGTTGTTTTGTAAGGCATCTTAGGAGGTTTCCAAGTGATCTATTAACCACCTCGGTCTGACCATCAGTTTTTGGATGGTAGGCTAATGAAAAGGATAACTGTGTGCCTAACTTTCTCCACAAGGTCCTCCAGAAGTGACCCACAAACTTAGAATCTCTGTCGGTTACAATGGACAATGGCAAACCATGTATTCTTACCACCTCTCTAAAAAATAGACCTGCAACATGAGATGCATCATTTGGGCATTTACATGGCACAAAATGAGCCATCTTGCTGAACCTATCAACAATAACAAACACACTATCCACCCCTCTAGCTATCCTGGGTAACCCAAGTACAAAATCCATGCTTATACTTTCCCAAGGTCTGTTGGGAATGGGAAGGGGCTGGTATAGACCTGCATTTGAAGACACACCCTTGGCCCTTTGACAAATTGCACAACTAACAACATACTTCCTCACATCGGATTGCACCTTTGGCCAAAAATAGAACCTTGTAACTTGTTCTAGTGTCTTGTCTAAGCCAAAATGTCCTCCCAAAGAGCCATTATGCTTCTCCTTGATGATGTTGTCCCTCATGGAACACTTAGGGATACACAACAAATTGCCCTTAAACAAAAGGCCTTCCTGCAAAACAAAATCTGCATACTCTCCATGGAATGTGTTAGCCAAGTTCAAACAAACATCATAAGCCTCTTTGAAATCTGAATCCTCTTTATACAATTCCTTCAAACAGTCAATGCCCATGCTTTCTAACTGAATTTCATGAACAATAAGCAACCTCCTACTTAATGCATCAGCCACCTTGTTAGAAACACTTTTTTTGTGCTTAATTGTGAAGGTATAAACTTGTAATTGTTTCATCCATTTAACATGTCTATGGTTCAATTTCTCTTGACTGTTTAGAAAGCTTAAAGCATGATTATCAATAAACACAATAAATTCTTTGGGCAGTAAATAATGTCTCCATTTTTTAAGAGCTTGCACCATTGCATAGAGCTCTAGGTCATAGGTAGAGTACCTTTGCTTGGATTCATTCAACTTCTCTGAGAAGAATGCCACAAGATGTCCTTCTCGGCTGAGAACAACACCAATAGCTTGCTGACTTGCATCACACTCAACAACAAACACCTTATCAAAATCACGAAGTACTAAGGTAGGCAACTCAACCACCTTTGTTTTCAACAACTCAAAACTAACATTGGCTTCCTTTGTCCATTGGAATCTACATTTGACTCCACCCTTGATGGTGTTGAGGATGGGAGCACTAATGTGACTGAAACCTCTGATAAACTTCCTATAAAAAGTTGCCAATCCATGGAAACTTCTCACATCTCCCACTGTCTTAGGAGTAGGCCAACTGAGAATAGCATCAACCTTAGAGGGATCCATCTTCAAATAGCCATTGGAAATGACAAATCCAAGGTATACAAGTTCAATTTTCATGAACTCACACTTGTCTAAGTTGATCATCAACTTGTGCTCATGTAGCTTCTCCAACACCTGACCAACATGCTTCACATGCTCTTCTTTTGTCCTGCTGAAGATTAGTATGTCATCAAGATAAACAATAACAAACTTACCAATGAATTCAACTAATACCTCATTCATCAAGCAGATAAATGTACTTGGAGTATTGCTAAGACCAAATGACATAACAATCCATTCATAAAGACCCTCATTAGTCTTGAAAGCATTCTTCCATTCATCTCCCTATCTGATCTGGATTTGATGATAACCTGATTTTAAATCTATCTTTGAGTAATAGCATGAGCCTCCAAGATAATCTAAACGATCTTCAATCCTTGGCATTAGGAACTTGTACCTTATGGTGATCTTGTTTATGGCTCTTGAGTCCATACATAGCCTCCACTTTCCATCCTTCTTAGGAGCAAGTACACTTGGGACTACACAAGGACTTAAACCCTTCCTAATCAGCCCTTTCTCCAAGAGATCTTGAATTTACCTTGCCACCTCTTCATTTTGCTGTGGTGTCAGCTTATAGGCAACCTTATTAGACAATGTAGCACCAGGTATTAAGTCAATTTGATGACTTATGTCCCTCATGGGTGGTAAGGAGTTAGGAACTTCCTCTACCACAAGATCTTGATACTTATCTAGAAGTTGCTACACTTCCAATGGAATCTCCTTCTATTTTTGATCTTGCTGATCTGATCCACTCTTGGGCTTCATGACCAAGGCATACCCTTGGGTATCCTTCTCCTTCAAGAGGTTTAAAAACTCTTTTCCATTCACCAACATGACACTGCTGTCATTGTTCTTCCTCCCGATCTGCTCTAACATAGGATCCATCTTGAATGGTCTCCCATTCTTGGTGATGACATAGGTGTTCTTCTCACCATCATGCTGTGCTTTGACATCGTATTGCCATGGGTGGCCAAGAAGCAGATGACATGTATCCATGGGGATGATTTCACATAGTACTTTGTCCTTGAAGTCACCAATTTCAAATTCAACCCAAGTTTGCTCTTCCACCATGAAACTTTGGTTCTTGTTCAACCAAGAGATCCTGTGAGGACTGATATGAGGAAGCCTCTTCAACTTGCACTTCTCAACCATCTCAGTGGATACCACATTCTCAGTAGATCCTGAATTTACTATGATTTTGCAAAGTTTCCCATAGGCTATGCCTTGGGTTCTAAAAAGTGACTCTTTCTTTGAGGGGGCTCTTGTTTCAAAGGCATCTTCAACATAGACCTCTTAATCATCATACTCTCTCCTTCTAGGACAGGTGCAACACTTCCCATTGGTGAATTCACACTCTCACAGTCATCATCTTTCACTAACTGATTCCTCCTTCCACTGTCATGAGAACTGCTGGCTTTCTCTGGGCACTTGTTCATTGTATGGCCAACTTGGTTGCAGCCATAACACCTTCCAGTGAAGATTCCTGGTCCTCTACCTCCTCCACCATTTCTACCCCTACCATTTGGTCTTCTCCAACCTCTGAAGCCTCCTCTATGCTCTGTTTCAGTTTGTGTTTCTTGCTGACTGTTATTTTCAGTTTTGTTGGATTGTCCACGGCCAAAACTACCTCTTCCTCTGGTATTTTGTTCACCCTTCCTTCTTAGCTTTTCATTTGCTCTAGAGGCCAATAAGAAGCATTCATCCACTATTTTAGGGATCACTAAACTGATCTCATCTTGTAGATTGTATTTCAGACCCTTTAGGTACCTAGCTACCATCCCCTTTTCATCTTCATTATGGTTGGCTCTCATACTTAGTCTGTGAAATTCTTCTGTGTAGGCAGCCACATCCATGTCTTTTTGTCTCAAATTATGGAATCTCCTAATGATTTGAATCTCATAGTCAGGTGGCATGAACTTGCTTCTGAGCATAGCCACCATTCTACTCCATTTAGTGATGGGACTCTTCCCAATCTTCTCCCTCTCACTTTGCATGTAGTTCCACCATACAAGTGCAGAACCTCTTAGCCTTGTCTTGGCAAATTTAATCTTCTTACTGTCATTGAACTCCTTGTAATCAAAGAAGTTGTACATGGCTTCTATCCAATTGGTGAGAGCATCCCCATCCAACTTGCCATGAAAAGTAGGCACATCCATCTTGGGATCACCACTGTCTCCATGAACACCCTTAAGTGCATTCAAGAAAGCTTTTTGATCTGCAGACATGTCCTGCCCTTGGGACTCTCTTCTTCCTCTACTTGATCATTTGTGTCAGAAGAACTTCCATCTTCTTTGGTCTTGCCCTTAGACCTTCTTTCTTCCTAGAATCTTGCTTTAACCATCTCTTCCACCAACTTCTTGATGGCTTCTTGACTCATTGTCTTGGGAGGCATTGTACTGGCCTTTGTTTCAATCTCCTCATCTGACATACACTGCTTCCAATCAGATATTGGCTCTGATACCAATATGATGCAGGGATATTGGTAGTGTTTGATGGTACTTGCACAATGAACCTAGCTTTCAAGGTTTCCTTCTCTAGATTTCAAAGGTTATGTGACACAAGCCTACACAAGGCTACACAAGAGACTGACCTAGTCTAGGACCACACCCTGGTGTCCACCACATAGACTACTCAACTCTCTTTTGGGGAGTCTCTACTCAACCCAATCAACAAACACATACACCTCCTAGGACAGCAATCAAACTACAAATACCTCTACCAATAGGATCTCAAACTCCAAGCAACACACACTTGTTAAAGACATGACCCACACAAGGTCTCTAACCCAATAACTTCATTCTACACCTTCAAATATAGTGAGCAGCAAATTACCATATGACTGTCCTAGACAGTGCCTAAAGGAGACTATTTCCTTATAGCCCTTGAGAACGACTAACACAAGGATAACTCCTCAAACCCTCAAAGGGCAATCAAGACACATTACACATTCCAATACCCATTATGGACTTACACCTACCCTCCAAGTTGCAAGGCCGTACTCTGTCACAGGTTTCAATAACAACAAACTGATCTTTTTAGGAATTAGGCCTAATTTGAAGGCTCAATGAAGGAAGTGTACCAAATCCACTTGCTCAGGAGCACACAAGTACCTGCATAGGTTAGTTTTCATCTGCAAACACTAAATCCACCATCCATTTGGTTGGCCTTTTGAATGTTTCTTGCAAACTCATTGTTTTCCACCTTTTGCATTCTAACTAGTCACCATGCAAACTAGTTAGGCTCATGCCAAACGCCTTGGAGAGAAGAGTGCAACCTGAAAACGAACCAAAAACATGAAATCTAACCTACCTTCCTCCATCCTACTGAAAATGGGTGGTGTCTTTCAGAGGACAGAGTAGAAATTCCTCATTTTTGCTGCAAAACCCTAGTTTTGAGGGTTCTTAACCAATTTGCACAAAATGATTCAATACAAACAACACAGGGGGTTTCAAAAGCTCTAACTACATGCAAATGAAAGCTATTTCAAAACTCTAACACATTTTCCAAGTTTTAGTTCCTTCACTATCCGTACAGAACCGTACAGGATGACTGTCTTCCAGAAAACGCAGAAAAAATAGTTTTTGCACTCCAAAAATTCCTCCACTTCATCATTATTGGCATGTGATTACAGTTCCCTACCTATAGAAGGCTTGGAAAATGTTTCTCCTTCTCCTCCAACTGTACAACTACTCTCCAAGGGCAGTGAACCGTTGGAGGTTACATTCTTCACAAGAAACCACATGTTTCTTAGTTTAATTACATGCAAATTGACCATAGTAAGGCCTAGATTGGACAAGTTGACCAAATGGACCAAGTCCTTATTACAAAACTCATGAAAATGGCTTTCAAAGCCTTAGAGAGAATAAAATAACATGACAACAAAATAAGACATAGCCAAAAATGACTAGAACTGGGAGCTCCTGCACCATGAGGTAGTGTATGGATTGAACCCAAGAGGTATCTTTGAGTTAAGAGATTTGAGAGGGGTAGAGAAGAGAAGTGCTAAAGGAGAGGAGTTTGCTATGGCCATGAAAGACATCCATGGTCAAGTTAGAGAGCAACTCAAGAAGAGTGCGGAAACTTACAAGAAGCATGCAGACTTGAAGAGGAGGAATGTCCAGTTCAAAGTTGGAGATCTAGTACTTGCACATATTAGAAAAGAGAGGTTACCTAAGGGAAAATACACTAAGTTGTTTATGAAGAAGATTGGGCCATGCAAGGTGGTCCACAAATTTTGTGAAAATGCATATGAGATAGAACTCCCTCCTAGAGTTGCTATCTCACCAATCTTTAATATTGCTGACTTATATCCTCTCAAGGAGCCTTTGGATGTAGGTACAAGTGTTCATGAAGGTGATGATGCTGATTGGGTTAAAGATCTTCCTCCTGCTGCTCCAGTCAAACTTGAAGCCATTCTAGACACCAAAGAAGTCAAGAGGACAAGACATAAGGTTTATAATGAATACTTGGTGAAGTGGCAAGGTCTTCCCCATGAAGATGCCACATGGATGACAACTGAAGACATTGCAAAGCATGGAACAATAGTCCTTGATCTGATCTCAGGTGGAAGCTGAGATCTTTCTCTCCTTGGGTGTATGGTGCAGAGCCCGCCATAGTAAATTTTGGTTCTATCATAGCAAATTTTGTTTTTTGTGCTCATTATGAGCCTAGGAGGAGTTTTATTTTATTAATGTTGTAATAAAGGTAAAATTGTAGACCACTCTTTTATTTTAAGGTCACATTGTAGTGGAGTCTTAAGTTTTAGTTAAAGTTAGGACAGTCTAATTTTAGACAGTCAACTTTTTTTATGGAAAATAGTCAGATTTCTACCTTTATGATGGCTTTTCCCACGATGGGAGTGGGAGTACTCATGAAATTGCATTGTAAAAATGCATATATACCTCTTTGATGTCAAGTAAGAGGATTTTTTATGGAAGATTTGAAGGAAAATAACAGTGATTTTTATAGTTTTCCTACATTTTTTTGTATACTTGCTGTTCTAACGCCTGATACAGAACCGTACGGTATTGTCATGAGAAAAAACCTCTAAAATTATTTGATGCATAGTGTTAGATTTCTTTTGAGCTAGGATAGAGGGATTGTCATTGCTCTTGAAGAATTTTGTAATCAATTTTCTAGAAACTGCTAAAAAACCCTAGTTTTGAGGGTTTTGAGGGAAACGATGAGATTTTACTCCATTCCACCTGTATCATAGGCCTATAATAGGTGGAATGGACTTAAATAGGTTATGTTTTTCTTGTTTACTATATTACAGGTGCAGGGGGTTGGTGCGGGAGGACTGTTTGATCATTTGAACCTAATATCATCATATATTAGGTCTTTCTTACATTAGTGGAGTAGTGAGTTGTTGGAAATCTAACTTGGGATGATACAAGAACCCTAAAAACAATTTATTTAGACCATATTTAACTTGATTGATTCCTTGGAGTGAGTTAGGAGAGTTGTGGGCAGGTGTATCCAATAGCTTCCTTGTGATAGGAGGCCTAATTAGGCCTATAACAGTAGAGACAATCAGTTTTTGAGACTCATGATCCAAAACAACCCCTATTGCATGTTTGGTATGTTTTGTAACTCCTTAAAGGGTATCCAAAAATCTAGTTTGTTCATGGGTTTTCCTTGGATTCTTCAAGTCATCCTCCTAAAATCTCATTTCTAGGGCTAGTAGCAATATAGGATTGTTACAAAGGAACGTATAAAGAAATATAGAGTCAAAGTTCTTGGGGGTCTTTAGGGGTTTCAGTCTACCAAGATTGAGTGATTCAAGGTGTGATAGGAGTTGAGTAGGTTGATCAACTCATTTGCCTTCATTTGTGCATTTTTCATCCTTTAACAACCATGTTCATTAAAGAGACAACTTGCTATATTGTGACAGTCAATTTAGTGAGTCTTTGGAATCCCTTTTGATATGTCTTTAAGAGGTAGGAATTAGTCATTCTCAAGGAGATTTCAATTGCCTTAAAGGTTTTGGTAAGCATCCCATGCACTCAACTCATGTTGAGTTTGTTGGCAAGAGACACTATATGGATTCATGTATGTTGTCATTGATGGCAACAAAGGTTATCCCACACATCCACAAGACATGATGAGTCTCTACCAGAAGTTAGATTGAAGAAGTGTTATGATCCGGTAAGCAAGAACAGAGCAGTCAGCAAGGTCTGACAGTCAGGTCCGGATCTCTCAGAGGAAGTATCTCAGTGAAGTGCAGATTTGGGGAAGTGAAGAGGAGTACCTTGACTAATAGATTCCAAGGATTTAGCCTCCGGTGATGGAAGGGTGAAAAGATATGAGCACTTGAGTGTTGGGTTCCTGTTTGGCAGAGTAGATAGAGGAAGAACTGTATCGACAGAGTGTCAAACCCAAATCTGGAAGAGATATTGCTGATGACTAAGTTTCTTGAGGTATCATTCATGATTGGTCGACATGATTGATGAATTCTTCAAGCATCTCCTAGATCCGCATCACTTGGTAATCAAGGATCCAACCGACAGATCAAAGCTTGGGAAAATATTGACTATTCCGGATGCCGACTAGAAAGGTGGTGAGATTACTTGTACAGATATATATACCAGATGAATTTAGATATGAAGATGTGTTGTGTGAATGTGTAATTGTGCGAATAAAAGCAGAAGAGTAGTGTGAAGGCAGTAAGACAGGTCCAGAATGTGACAGGACTGCTGAACCAAAAGAAAGTAAGAATGAAGTGCAGTAGATCAGTTTATTGAGCTCAACCGGAACTGAATCTTAGCATGTGTGGATGCGTCTCATCAGTTCAAACATTGTGTTATCTTCCTATCTTGTAGGCAGTGAGCCTCTTGTGAGCAGTATGCTCGAGCAGTGAGCCCTAAATTGGTAGGTGCCATTTTGTACTTCTATTCTTCTAAAAGAGAATACATTCTTGGGTTAATCACCCCGTGGTTTTTCCCTTAACCAGGTTTTCCACGTCAAAATCATTGTGTTATGTGTATTGAATTTATTTCTACTTTCATGCTTGTTTGCTTTGATGCTGCACTAATTATTAAAGAAGAACAGAAAGTTGAATAAATTTAAGATAACTGATTCACCCCCCTCTCAGTTATCAACGATTGGTATCAGAGCCAAGTTCCTCCAAATAAGAGCCTAATAGCTTGAGGAAGATCTGGGAATTAAAATGGATGTGTATGGTATGAGGGAACAACTTCAGTCTACCCTAGATGATCTTGAGCAATCTAATTCTGAAGTCAATGAATTGAAGGAAAGACTCAAATAGGCTGATGATTTCATAAATGAACTAAAAGGGAAACTAAGTCTCTCTATGAAAAAGAGAAAGGATCTACTTCAGCAATTGGCAAATCAAAATGAAGCAAATGATACAAATGGAGATCTGAAAGAGAAAATCAAGTTATGTGAAAAATTATCAAAAGAGATCATTATGGTAAGACATGAAATGGAATAAGGAGTTATGAAGTTTACCCAAGAAATTGAAGAGAAAAGAAAGACTAAAGATAATCTAAGACAATCTCTCAAGGAGAAATTAGAAGACTGCTACAAGATGGATAGAGTAATCAGACATCTTGAATCTGATCTTGAAGATGCTAAAGGTAATGAAGAAAAACTTGAGGATCAAATTGTCTCTCTTAAAAGGGATTTTCAAACAACAAATGAATACAAAGAGAAATTCAAGATAAGTTTGGCTCAACTTGAAGTTCTTCTTGAAAGCCAAAAGAGGGTAGATGACAAGTGTGGCTTGGGATATGAGAAAGGTGAAAGCTCTGGATCTGGACAGAAGAATTTTGGATCAGAAAATCCAAGGAACAGGCCTAGAAGACATCCGGTAAGGCAACCCAATGCTCAAAGATATCCATCCTTCAATGGATACTGCCACAATTGCAATAACTTTGGTCACAAAGCTAATCAGTGTAGAAAGAGAACGAATCAGACTAATACATCCTTCTCCGAACAATGTTTTAATTGTAAAAGGTATGGTCACAAATCTCATGAATGCAGAAATATGCAAATGAACAATTCATTTAATGGTAGATGCTTTGCATGCAATAGAATGTGTCATATGGCTTATCAATGTAGATCAAGAGGACATCAATCAAATATGCAAAGAAATGTTGTTTGCCACAATTGCAATAGGCCCGGTCATATTGCCAAATTCTATAGAAGCAAGAATCAGGACAAAAGAGGTCCGGTACATCATAACTAGAATCAAGACAAGGGAAAAGGAAAAGTGAATGTGGATGAAGTTCAAGGTGAGATGAACAAGATTTGGGTGAAGAAAAGTACAGAAAATGTAGGGGATGGATCCGCACCAGAATCTGGTGTTGATATTCCTTCCAGAAATTAAAAAGTGAGCTCTGGCTCAGGGGGAGACACAAGGAAAAACTTTTTCCCCTAGCCAGTAAATTGGTGCCGGAATTGGCACAAGGAAGGTTGCGGATTAAAGGGTTCTCAGAGAATCATCAAAATAATCTTTGGTTAAGATATGAAAGATCTGCAAGATGTTTAGAACAAGATTGACCCGGTTCATCAAGTCATCCGAATAAGGAAAACAAGGCAAACTGGAATGACTTAAGTTGAGCATTTATTGCAACTTGGTATTAGGGTTTGCAGAGTAATATAAGGGTTCTTCTTATTAAACATTTGTTCATTCTGCATTCAAGAAGAAGCAAAAAAGAGCTCTGCAACAAATTTCCTCAAGCCCATCAAAGATCATTTGCAGAAGTCGATTAATCCAGCAATCGATCCGGCTCACTTCGTGAAACCTAAAGGCGCAAAAGGTATTTTTTGTTCTTAAATATCTCTCTGCAAATCTTTTTAAAGATGACTACTCTGAATATTGTGAAGATCACTGATAGGCCTCGCCCCAAATTCAAGAAACATCGCTACAAATCCTTGGAAGTAGATCCCCTAGGAGCATTTTCGAGTGTTCCGCATGGTGTCTTGCATACAAAAGATATTAGGGTCTACATTCACACAAACATTGAAGAATTCAGAGAGTTCAAATTGAGGGATATCTACCACAAACAACTAATAGATGATTCATTTAAGGTCGAACCCCAATACAAGGCCCTTCGGGATAAGCACTTTGCAGAGTGTATACATTTCCCTTGTTTTGCTGAGGATGAATGGGTCCGGTATGTCTTGAGCAGAATACATGACAACTTCATGTGGTTGAATGGACCATTCAAGATCACAAAAGATGCCATTAGGGCAGTTACCAGTTTGCACTCATCCAGTGGGATACCCACTCTCAAATCTGTCAAGAATCAGACTGTAAGTGGGGCTACCGGATCTAGGTTTGACAAAAGAGCAATGAAAATAGAAGATATCACTGATCCGGATTTCAAGTTTGCCTCCATGATCATCAAATACAAGATATATCATTCTAGCAGGGAGAATTTAGTACCTGGAACTGCTATCTACACTGCTTATGAAATGTTAAGAAAGAATTCAGACTATGACCTTTGTCAGCTCCTTCTAAACCAACTCTTAGAGAATCTGCAGAAAATAAAGAAAGATAAAAAGAATTCATTTAAGTATGGTGGGTTAATATTGTGCTTATTCTTCTACTTTATGAATGAGCTACCCGGATCCAGTGGATGGGTATGGCAGAATGACAGACCAGTTGCCATATAAATCAGGGATTATTTGCATGGGCTCGGTGATGACAAAGCACAAAACACAGCTCTCTGGGGTTTCTTCAAAAACTTCCAGAACATGATGCAAGATACAGAGAGAATTCCCCAATCTCTAGTGGAGAAATACAAAGACACCATATGCTTTATGGCAGAGACTGATCAGTGCCTAATGGAGGCAGTGGAACCAAGAATAGTATGGATCATGCCAATGGGGTATGAGGTGGATGAGAAAATCGTAGAGCTGCATGTTCAGCACATGCTGAGTCAACCAAAGGATCCCAAGGCAGAAAGGTTTGGAACCTTTGAAGAATTGAGTGTGAAGATCCATGTTGAGCTAAGGCAACCAGAGATGAAAAGAAAGGCAAGAAAAGAAGTAGAAAACATTGCCAAAAGCTTTGGCATCTCAAAAGAGGCACTTGATGCCAACAGGGAAAAGAAGGAAAGGATTGAGAAAGAGAAGAAAGAGGTAGAAAAGCAAAGTGTTCCGGTAGAATCCTCCTCCCAGACCAGATCTTCTAGGAGCTCTACACCTACCACTGATAAGAGCTCAAATAAATCAAAACCGGAAGCAAAATCATTTGGTAAAGCATAGAAAAGAACTAAGACAAAGGCCACAAGGTCTTACATCAGTCAGAAGGATGATGAAGAGACTGAGTCAGATGAGGAGGTAAGGAAAATGAGGAAAAAGAAGAAAGTATCTAGTGAACCCTCTACTAGTGAAGACAAGGAAGAGATGGCAGAAGAGTTTGTTGAAAAGCCTAGTCTATCATTAGATGATGTCGTCAAATCAGTTACTGTGGATGGAAACCTTCAACCAATGGCTGAATTCTATGATTATTATAATGAGGCTGACCAAAAGATCTTGCAGGAAGCAACAGTCAAGTATCTGAATATCTACAATAAGGCTTTTATTGAAATTATATCTCTTATTCCCAAAAGCCTAGAGAAAGAGTTAGAAATAAGAAAGCATAATGCTATGGCAAAAGATCTTGAGATTCGAGAACATATAGCCATTCATCTATATCCTTCAATTGATTCAAAGCAAATGAATATGATCTTCAAAGATTGCAAGGATGAGTTCTGGAGCAAAGCAAGAATGAATCAACTTGTGCTTGGAGAAATTGACAAAATAGCAAAAGAGACAGAAGAGATCCTCTGGAATGCATACTCAAGATTCAACATTCCTATTATAGAGGACTTGGGTGTTGATCCCTCGGCTACAAGTGTTGAAAAATAATCTACTGAGGCAATGACAGAAGAAGTAATGGACACCAATGAAGAAAAAGATAAGGACTTAGAATCCTCTGCTCCGGAAGAGGTGGTTCGTGAACAAACAAACATCACTCCTCCGGTTTCCCCTGCTGACTCCGGATCCAAAGGAGAAGAAAGAATAGAGGATAAAGAAAAAGGAGTGAAGGAAAAAGAAAATGACAGTACTAAGGTTGCAGAAGGAAAGAAGACTTCAACAGAGTGGTAAGAGTGTAGAAGGAGAGAAAGCTCCAAGAGACAGCTCTAAGACTGCAGAAGAGAAGAAGAATCTGTCTCCGGCAAGAGACACTATAGAAACTGTCAAAGAATTCTTAAACAAAGAGACAATGGAGATTGATGAACTGGAACTTCTACAAGGGCCATTTGATTTTGATTCTCTTTCCCCGATACAAACAATGAAGATGCTTCATTTGCTAATGCAAAGGCTAAAGAAAAACTCTTGAAGTCTCACATGGAAGACTGTGAGCTAATAGAAGTTGCATTCGGAGTATTAGAAAAGATCATGCCATCTTTTCAGAAGGATCCCTTAGCCTCCTCATCTGGTAATCTCAAATCTCTAGTTAATAGTGTTAGCACACATTTTGATTCCCTAGAGAAGTCAGCAGAAGATAAGGTCTAGAAGGAATTTTTGGCAAAAAGATTATCAGAGGTACAAGGGTTAATAACTAATGATAGGAGGAATATGAATATTGGGATAAAGAGCTTCGAAAATGCTCTTAAAGATGGTGGGGAAATGTACAAATTTTGTTTATCATGGTCCAAAGTAATATTCGATATTGAGAAGAAAGTGAAAGAACAAGAGGACAAACTGACAAAACTCTATAAGAATTTTGATCCTCTCTCCTCTTTCATAATAAATCAAGAATGTCAGACTATTGCAGTCTTGAATGAAATCAAGAAGCTTTAGAAGGAAAAGAAAAATAGAATAAGTAGGTTGGGTGAACTTAGAGGGATAATTATCCCTAAGTTAGAGGCCATGCATGAGGCCATAAAAGAAGCTCAGATCACAGCCCGGACCAATGATTCGATAGATCTAAAAAGGGTAGACACATTTGCATTCCTGTTAAGTGGCCACATCTCAATTTTGGATAGGATGAAGCAAAGTTGGGCAGCAAAATTCGTCCAATTGAAGACAACTTTTGCAGACATACTTCAGTATATGTAAGAATGCTATGCGGCTAAGTATATTTGACTTTTTGAGAACTTTGGTGTGCGGACCCTACCCTTTACCATTGATGTCAAAGGGGGAGTGAGGAGAAGTGAAAAATGAGGATTCCAGCTAAGGGGGAGCTTCAGAAAATGTATATAAAAATAGAGCATTAGCCAAGGGGGAGTATAGTGTGACACTTAGTCATTTTTCACTAAGTGTTGCCATCAATGCCAAAGGGGGAGATTGTTGGCAAGAGACACTATGTGGATTCATGTATGTTGTCATTGATGGTAACAAAGGTTATCCCACACATCCGCAAGACATGACGAGTCTCTACTGGAAGTCAGATTGAAGAAGTGTTATGATTTGGTAAGCAAGAACAAAGCAGTCAGCAAGGTCCGACAGTCAGGTCCGGATCTCTCAGAGGAAGTATCTTAGTGAAGTGCGGATTTGGGGAAGTCAAGAGGAGTACCTTGACTAATAGATTCCAAGGATTTAGCCTCCGATGATGGAAGGGTGAAAAGATATGAGCACTTGAGTGTTGGGTTCCTATTTGGCAGAGTAGACAGAGGAAGAACTGTACCGACAGAGTGTCAGACCCAAATCTAGAAGAGATATTGCTAATGACTAAGTTTCTTGAGGTATCATTCATGATTGGTCGACATGATTGATGACTTCTTCAAGCATCTTCTAGATCTGCATCACTTGGTAAGTAAGGATCTAGCCGACAGATCAAAGCTTGGGAAAATATTGACTATTCCGGATGCCGACTAGAAAGGTGGTGAGATTACTTGTACAGATATATATACTAGATGAATTTAGATATGAAGATGTGTTGTGTGAATGTGTAATTGTGCAAATAAAAGCAGAAGAGTAGTGTGAAGGCAGTAAGACAGGTCCAGAATGTGACAGGACAGCTGAACCAAAAGAAAGTAAGAATGAAGTGCAGCAGATCAGTTTATTGAGCTCAACCGGAACTGAATCTTAGCATGTGTGATGCTTCTCATTAGTTCAAACATTGTGTTATCTTCCTCTCTTATAGGCAGTGAGCCTCTTGTGAGCAGTATGCTCGGGCGGTGAGCCCTAAATTGGTAGGTGCCATTTTGTACTTCTATTCTTCTAAAAGAGAATACATTCTTGGGTTAATCACCCTGTGGTTTTTCCCTTAATCAGGTTTTCCACGTCAAAATCATTGTGTTATGTGTATTGAATTTTTTTCTAATTTCATGCTTGTTTTCTTTGATGCTGCACTAATTATTAAAGAAGAATAGAAAGTTGAATAAATTTAAGATAACTGATTCACCCCCCCTCTAAGTTATCAACAGAGTTATCTTTCCAAGCCTTGAAATGGGTATGAGAGTAAGAAGACAGCCTAAACTATGCAAGATCAGTCAAGACAACAGTGTAATTCATAGTGAAGACTATCCTCTCTACATCATGATTTGATTTTGATTTTCTAACAAGATGTTCCTTTGCAGGTTGCGGGTTCCTAACTTTGTGGTCTTGTAGGATTATGGACTTGGGGGCTTCTTCCTCTTGCGTGACAATATCTCTGCATCCTCTACAATATCCTTTTGAGTATCCTTTGCATGATTGATGTATTTACTTTCCTTTAGTTGCATATGCATGCAGTGTCATATGGCCACTAAAGTGGGGTCTAAATGTTGGGGCCATAGGAAGATGCACATGAAGGAGCAACCCTAGAATAATCTTCACACCAAAGACCATTGCCTTACAATGTAAGGGCCAAAATTACACAAATAGATCAATTAGTGTTGTTATGTCAAAAATTGTCCACCTGCATGGAATGGTACAATTTCCCCATAGTTTAGCTCCTCCTCTTTTGTGACCTTTCAAACTAGTTTTACAGACCTTCCCAAACCCTGACTGACTTAGCCCCAACAAGAAGAATCTCATATTTTTGAATAACTGAAGACTGAACCAGAGAAACAAGGTTTGACTTGGAGTCCCCTAACCTCCCTAAGGCAGTCCTATTTGGGAAATTAGGGCTTGGACTAGGGTGCTAGTGCCCTTGTCCTCCATGATTTTTTGGGGTCTTGAATTTCATAGGGATGTTGACTCTTTCCGTGCATTCTAGGATTCTGCTTTCAAATTTTCATTTTTCACATGATGTCGACATCCTATTTTGAAATTTGAAATTCCTAATGTTGGATATAAAGAGACATTTGAAAATCATTTTATCACACACAATTCTTATGCAAGCTTAATGCCAAAACTCTGCCGAAATTGCCATTGAAGGTCAACGACTTGTTGAAGCTCTTGAAGTTCTTTTGATTTTGCTATCATGGAGACTGTTGGTGCCTCCTACATGTTTGGGTTTTGAGCATTTGAATCTGCAGGCTTTTTCATTTAAACCCCCCCCAAAAAAATCTAAGTCCATCGACAGGAGTGGACCTTTGTCTCAACGATCATGTTGTTCACTGTGGTTTGTTCCTTGCATCGACGAGACGGTGATCATCGACGGCCCATTTCGTGTTCTCGCCGACAGGCCGATGAAGTTACAAGCGAGCATCCAAAGTGTCATCGGTGAGGCTTTGTCCATCAACAACCAAGTCCAACGTTTCTCTGACAGGCCGATGGATATGCAAATGAGGATACAAATCGCATATCGGTGAGATGGTCTATTGCGCTACTCCGACGGGTGGGTCGTCATGACAATCTTCATTGACATAGTTTGCAAGGGTCACTTTGATAGTTTGGGTCACACCGATGAAGGAAACTCATATTGCCAAGACAATGCACATTGGTGTCTCATTCTGGGGTCCCTCCGATGGCCAATGAGGTATACGAAGATGGTCATCACTGTGACAATGACCATCGGCAGTCAGGTCCAATGTCTCGCCGATCGCCGATGAAGATACACTGGCTCGTCGCCGAGACCTTGCCTATCGACAGCTCTGCCCAGGGTTTCTCTGACGCGCTGATGAAATTTATGAAGGTGAGCCGATCAACATAACAATATGTATCGGCGTCCCTGATGGATGCTGCTCCGATGGCTTGGAGTCACTCCGATCAGGTCTTAGCATCGGCGGGAGATGGAGCGATAGACCGCTAGTGGGTGGTCCACTAGTCACGTTAGGGAAAAGTGTGCAATGTTAGGTATACCCATGGTTTGGTATATAAAGCAGTCAAAGGAGCATTGCAAGATGAATGCGGGATAAATAGATCTCACAAATATGGGAAAAGTCAGTGATGGAAGAAAGGACCACCTACGTGGCGCGATATCACTGGCAATGGACATTTCAATGCTGCTGATGTGGGTTTTCAACCTGTGTGGGTGGATTTGGACCGTCGATCTTGCATATTTGGAGCCTGATTCTGTGGCTGAGTTTGAACCTTCAAACGATTGTTTGTTGGCCCCTTTTTTGCGTGCTCATTCCACAGTCAACTGACCTTGCTGCACGGTGATGGAAAAAATGTCACATTTGCTAGTTTGATTGAGGTCCAGGTTGCTTGTGCCGTTGGCTTTCATGGAGGATCTGATGGCTTTAGCGACCAAAATTTAATAAAGATCTGATTGTTGCATCAAAAATTAAAAGAAATAGTCTTTGCATTTATGAAGTTCATTAGTGTGTAGGTAGTCGAAAGCTTGTGTGCTCCTTGAAAAAGGAATCCATGGCCATTCTACAGGTGTTGAAGACTAGGGGAATTTTTGGAGGAAATAACGAAAACAAAGCCTTTCTAGGTCATTCTGCCTCTTTTGGAGTTTATGAGTTGCATATGAGGTGTATGTTGTGCACATGTTCAGTTTCATTGTTGTTTTATATGAAAAATGTATTCTTGCATGTGTTTAGTTGTTTGCCTCCATTGTTGTATGCATCTCTTCTTCTGAATCTGCTTGCTAAGGGTTCCTCAGATTCTAGAATATAGACTTTTTGTATTGCATGCTTAATATGTGACTTCCATTCAAGGAGTGGATTAAACTATTTTAGGTTAAGTGTGAAGAAGAATGTATGTCAGTAGGGATATTTGTAAGTAGAAATAACTAAATACTCAGTCTTAGGTGGTGTTTGTAAGGTAAATACCAATCTTAGCCCCTTGAAACTTGAATGCCAGTGCAAATCATTCATTTGTATACGTCCAGTTGACTCCTTGCCCTGAGATAGGCACCAGTCTGCTCCCTGTGTTGTGTTATGTTTCCAAAACCCCTGTCTTGCATCCAAAATATCAAAACAAACTATTTCATAATTCCAACCTATTAGTTGTAGGAGTAAAAATAGGACCCCTGTATTCTCTCATTCCTAACTAGTTAGATACATCCAAGAACACTGCCAAACTTGTGATTTATCATGCAAATCTTGGTCCTAAATGAGAGTATTCTGCCTATTGTTGTAAAGCTAAATCTTTCTGTCATTGGGTGAGTCAGAACAAAATCTTTAGCTATAGGGATACCCCCCTTGGTGTGGCAAAACCAGAAGTGAAGGGGAGGCAGCTCATGCAACCTCCTGTATTTGTTGGCCGAATCTACTTGTGCATTGGAACTGGCAAACCCTTTGCCGATTCAGAGAGAAAGAACCAATAAAGTGGTGACTCTGCTGGGTAGGAGTCAAGTGATTTGAAGACTGGAAAAATCTAGTTTTCGGTAAAGTTGTTGTAGCAAAACCAAAGAACGACCATATGGTGCTCTGTTGGCATGATGAATCCAGAAAACAAAAGTGCCTTGTTGATACTATGTCCTCTCTGTGGGAGGTGGCGACTCTGTTGATTAAACCTATCCGAAGCTGCAACATATTTCCAGGTATTCCATCTTTTCATTCAAAATGATTCAAATAGAGCAACAATCCTGGTTGTGCTCTCAGAAAAGACCATTTTTTATTGAAAGATATAAAGCCCTAAATTTCAAAGGAATAAATGGTTACCCAAATGTTATTCCCAATAAGATTAGAAAATGTTTACCAAAATATAGTGGATCAGATTTTGAGTCTGCAAACAAACACCTGCAAAATTTTTGTAATTTGACAGAAGATTATGAGGTAGAGGCTGAAGACGTAGTAATGAGACTTTTTGTTTAGTCATTAGAGGATGATGCTATGGTCTGGTTTTCAGACCTGCCTGTATGTTCAGTTTCTTCATGGGTAGATTTAGAGATTGCATTCCTAGAGCAGTTTGGTGAAAGATTTGATTTGGCCTCATTGATCATACATTTCATGAATATCAAAAAAGAAGATGAGGAACTGGTTCCAGCCTTTAATCTTAGATTTATTAAGTTGCTCAAGCAGATTCCTGAATATATGAGACCCAATGATGCATTGTACTTGACAATTTATTTGGCTGCATTTGATGAAGAAATGAGTTATTTATTGAGAGATAAGGAACCAACTACACTTCACCAGGCCTACAAATTTGCTATGGATATTGAAAATAATCAAAAATATGAAATGCCAATAGGTTTCATGACTCCAAGCCTTCAAAATAGTTTTCAATGTGAATATATTTATGTTGTTCTAGTGTTATCATTGAGAGATGATTCTGTAGAAGGAAATATATCTCACAAAAATGGGTGCAGTCATGATGAGATGCATAAACATGAAGAAGATGTTGTAGAAAATGTAGGCACATCCTATAATAGTGAAGACAAAGATTGTTGTCAGCCTCTAGAAAAGAAGCCTGTAGATGCAAAATGCATTTCAAATGATAAAATGAAAGATATACACGAAGTTGTGTCTTGCAGTAATAGGCATATCCCAGTTATTCCTGAATATTTATATGAGGTGGATATGTAGACCTTCACTCTGAATATAGAAGATGCAGATTCAAGGGATGGCAGGGAATGTGTTGATGACTGTCAGCATTCAGATGCATATGTGAGCCTTTCAGATGATGAAATATATATGGATGCTGAATATGAGTGTTTCCTTGAAGATTATGACCACCTCTACAATGCAGAAGTTGAAACTTTTGCTTTTGATTATCAGTGCATTGGTGAAGAGGAAAATCAGGGTCACTATTCAGATGAGAATTGAGAAGTTGCAGATGTTCATGTTGATACAGATGGAGATATTGTTGCTTGTAGGGGTGACTATGAAGCTCTTAGCATAGGGTTGCACTTTGAGCTATTCAAGCCTTCTCTTGAGACATTCTAGGTGGACCTTAATGATAAAATTGCTGAGCACAATGATGATGGATATCTGAATGTTTATAAAAATGAATATGATTATGAGATGTTGCTTGTGCCTGAATATTACGTGTTTAATATAGAGGAGCTTTTATTTTGTGATGAAGGGCAAAATTCTGATGTGATTCGTTTGCTTCATGTGAGTCTGTTATTTTTCCAAGTAACATCAATGACTTGTATGATCATGAAAGTCTACTGCTGAGAATGGTAAATGCTTATGAATCTTATAGTAGATGTGTAGAAGGAGAAAGGAGCAGCAACACAAATAATTGCAAAGTAGGGTGCTACAGACAACAAAATGTTTTGAGGCTTCATTTGAATAAATCAAAAGAAAATTGGATATTTGACAAAGGAAAATTTTGGTTTTTTCTTTTTGGTGGCCCTGGGCCACCAAGTAAATTTTCAAAAAATGTGATTTGTGAAGCAGGTTGGTGCAGCTTTGACTCTGTAGCCCAAATGGATAAGGGACTAGTCTGCATCCTAGAAATCTTTGGTTCTTGCCATGCCTGCAAGAGGTATGCGTCCCCAGATAGAGCCAATGTTGGTGCCTGATACATGTTTGGGTTTCGAGCATTTGAATCTGCAGGCTTTTTCATTTAAAACCCAAAAAAAATTCTATGTCCATCGGCAGGAGTGGACCTTTGTCTCAGTGATCACGTTGTTCACTGTGGTTTGTTCCTTGCATCAGCGAGATGGTGATCATCGGCGGCCCATTTCGTGTTCTCACCGATAGGTCGATGAAGTTACAAGCAAGCATCCAAAGTGTCATCGGCGAGGCTTTGTCCATCGACAGCCAGGTCTAACGTTTCTCCGACAGGCTGATGGATATGCAAATGAGGATACAAATCGTATATCGGTGAGATGGTCTGTTACGTTACTCCGATGGGTGGGTCGGCATGACAATCTTCATTGACATAGTTTACAAGGGTTGCTCTAACGGTTTGGGTCACACCAATGAAGGAAACTCATATCACCAAGACAATGTGCATCGGCATCTCATTCTGGGGTCCCTCCAATGGCCGATGAGGTATACGAAGATGGTCATCGCTGTGACAATGACTATCGGCAGCTAGGTCCAACGTCCCACTGATCGTTGATGAAGATACACTGGCTCGTCACTGAGACCTTGCCTATCGGTAGCTCTGCCCAGGGTTTCTCCAATGTGCCGATGAAATATATGAAGGTGAGCTGATCGACGTAACAATATGTATCAGCGTGCCTAATGGATGCTGCTTTGATGGCTTGGAGTCACTCCAATCAGGTCTTGGCATCGGTGGGAGATGGAGCAATAGACCGCTAGCGGGTGGTCCACTGGTCGCATCAGGGAAAAGTGTGCGATGTTAGGTATACCCGTGGTCTGGTATATAAAGTGGTCAAAGGAGCATTACAAGATGAATGTGGGATAAATAGATCTCACAAATATGGGAAAAGTTAGCGATGGAAGAAAGGACCGCCTATGTGGTGCGATATCATTAGTAATGGACGTTTCAATGTTGCTGATGTGGGGATGTGGGTTTTCAACCTGTGTGGGTGGATTTGGACCGTTGATTTTGCATATTTGGAGCCTGATTCTATGGCTGAGTTTGAACCTTCAAACGACTGTCTGTTGGCGCCATTTTTGCACGCTCATTCCACAGCCAACCGACCTTACTGCACGGCGATGGAAAAAATGTCACATCTGCTAGTTTGATCAAGGTCCAGGTTGCTTGCGCCACTGGCTTTCATGGAGGATCTAATGGCTTCAGCGACCAAAATTTAATAAAGATCTGATTGTTGCATCAAAAATCAAAAGATATGGTCTTTGCATTTATGAAGTTTGTCAGTGTGTAGGTGGCTGGAAGCTTGTGTGCTCCTTGAAAAAGGAATCCATGGCCATTCTACAAGGCGTTGAAGACTTAGGGAATTTTTGGAGGAAATAACGAAAACAAAGCCTTTCTAGGTCGTTTTGCCTCTTTTGGAGTTTATGAGTTGCATATGAGGTGTACGTTGTGCACATGTTTAGTTTCATTGTTGTTTTATATGAAAAATGTATTCTTGCATGTGTTTAGTTGTTTGTCTCCATTGTTGTATGCATCTCTTCTTCTGAATCTGCTTGCTAAGGGTTCCTCAGATTCTAGAATATTGACTTTTTGTATTGCATGCTTAATATGTGACTTCCATTCAAGGAGTGGATTAAACTATTTTAGGTTAAGTGTGAAGAAGAATGTATGTCAGCAGGGATATTTGTAAGTAGAAGCAGCTAAATACTCAGTCTTGGGTGGTGTTTGTAAGGCAAATACTAGTCTTAGCCCCTTGAAACTTGAATGTCAGTGCAAATCATTCATTTGTATATGTCTAGTTGACTCCTTGCCCTGAGATAGGCACTAGTTTGCTCCCTGTGTTGTGTTATGTTTCCAAAACCCCTGTCTTGCATCTAAAATATCAAAACAAACCATTTCATAATTCCAACCTATTAGTTGTAGGAGTAGAAATAGGACCCCTGCATACTCTCATTCCTAACCAGTTAGATACATCCAAGAACACTGCCAAACTTGTGATTTATCATGCAAATTTTGGTCCTAAAATGAGAGTATTCTGCCTGTTGTTTTAAAGCTAAATCTTTCTGTCATTGGTTGAGTCAAAGCAAAATCTTTAGCTATAGGGATACCCCCTTGGTGCGGCAGAACCAGAAGTGAAGGGGAGGTAGCTCATGCAACCTACTGTATTTGTTGGCCGAATCTACCTGTGCATTGGAACTGGCAAACCCTTTGCCGATTTGGAGAGAAATAACCAACAGAGACAATGGATGGAGATTAGGAATCAAGATCTTGAGACTATCTTGCTCTTCCTAGGATTTTTCAAACCTTTTGCATGATCGGGAGAAGGGTTGAAGCCTCCAACATTGAGCTTGGAGATCCTCCGCGGACATTGCTGATTCACCTTCTTATTCATGCAAGTCTTCATTGATTTCATCTCCTTGAGGTGAAGTTGTATTTGTGAGTTTATGCAAGTTATTGATCTTCCCTTTATTGAGACATCTAGGGTTTATTCTTTTCTACATACACTTTGCTAGGGTTTGCACACACATCTGTAATTCTTTATCTCTAGCTATTGTTGAGGTGGGAACACCAAAATGAGGCTTGACTGAGGCAAGCTCCTATATAGCTACAAACATTTTTCCTCTCCTTTTGTAGACACAGGTTGTATTTGTCAAGATCTGGTGGAAAGGAGTTGCAGGAAGATTCATCTTACAGACATAGTCGTGACATAATTTAGATTTTGGGATTCTGAGACTTTCGTGACAATGTGTTGTTATACAGAGCCTAATTAGACTCAGAGGTTACATTTACCCCACTTGTATCGAAGCGGTTTCCCCCCAAATTATTTAATAGGGTCAAGGGGTAGTGCCCCTTGTGGGGGTTTGGGGGCAGCGCCCCCAAGACGGGGTCAAGGGGTAGTGCCCCCAAGTCTTTCAAAACTATCATGAAGGTAAACTTGGGAGAGTCTACCTTGGTGACAATGAACCATGTGATATCCTTGGCAAAGGTCTTAGGTGATGTGATGTTGAGATTAAAGAATGGAAACAAGTGGTTGTTGCAGGATGTGAGACATGTTCCTAAGCTCAAGAGGAATCTAATTTTAGTAGGACAACTTGATGCTCAAGAGTGTAGCATCACCTTTTCTTCAAATACTTGGAAGGTGACCAAAGAAGCCCTAGTAATTGCAAGAGGCAGCAAATTGGGCACTTTGTATGTGCTAGAGTGTCACGTTGAAGTGGGAGCTACGATGGTGGTTTTGGACAGTGGGACGGAGCTTTGGCACAAGAGGCTAGGGCATATGAGCAAGCAAGAACTTGAAGTCTTGCTCAAAAGGGTTCAACTTCCATGTTTGCAATCTGCTGATTTAGAGTTGTGTGAGCATTGTATCTACTACAAACAAAGGCGGATCAACTTTTCTAAAACTAGACATGACAAGAAGACAAGGCCCTTGGAGCTTGTGCACTCAGACGTGTTTGGTAACCTCTATTGGAGGGGAAAATTACTTTGTTACTTTTCTTGATGATTGCACTCGCAAAGTTTGGGTTTATATGTTAAATAGGAAATTATAAGTATTTAGAAAATCTAAAGTTTTCAAAGCTATTGTTGAAAATCAAATCAAGAATAAAATAAAGTGCTTGAAAATGGATAATGGAGGAGAGTTTTTCTCTTTGGAGTTTGACAATTTTTGTGCAGATAATGACATCCATAATATTTGTTGTTATATGGAGCCTAATCAAACTCGGAGGTTAAATTTTCCCCATTTTTATCAGCGCGGTTTCCCCCCAAATTATTTAACGGGGGTTTGGGGGCAGCGCCCCTAAGACGGGGTCAAGGGGCAATGCCTTTGGCACGCTCCCTGTCACGATACAGGGCAAGGTTGAGGGGCAGTGCCCCTGAAACCTCAAATGACTTTTATTATTTTATAAAGGTATCGAAAGTTATTTTTTCTATTGGCTGACATAAAAAAAACCCTATTTTGTAATTGACATAAGGATTGATAAAAGTGGCTAAGGGTTAGGGTTTTCGTTGATGTATTGTAGCATTTTGTAGCGGTATTGAGTTGCAAGGATTGCTAGTTGTAATTTGTTTGATTTACTGGATAATAATATTGGACTCTCTGTTGGTGGATGTAGCCCGGGTTTGGGTGAACCATGTTAAAACTTGTCTCTCGCTGTTATTATTTCTGTGTATTTCCATTCCTCTGTTTAATCTTTATTTGCATTTAATTTATATCTTCTGCATGTAATCCCTAACACAATGGTGATGGCGCCCTAGTCCAATTGGGCAAGATTTCTGGGATTTGGGAGTCTTTATAGGTTGTCATTCCCTTGATACAAAAGATCCTGACATGCAGAAACTTGTGGGACAAGGTTGATGGCACCCTAGTCCAACTGGTCCTCAATTTCTAGGTACATTGCCTTTGATCTGTTTACTCTGCATTTCTGTATTTGTTTCATCAATATCTATGTCAGAAATCAAGTTATTTCAGTTTGATATGCAAATTAGGGTTATAAGGTTAGAGAGCATAAACTAGCTTGTAAATCTTGATTTCAAATTAACACACAGTCACAATAAACAGGAAAAGGGAACATTAGTGAATAGTAGTTTATCCCTAAACTTACCCTTTGCTTCCCTAATGTCTTAGTTGGTGAAAGTGTGGGATTCACATCTCTTACTGTATCTCCTTGTATTTTCACCACACTAAACAAATGTTAGCTGTAATCAAACTATAAGAATTAAGATAAGGTACTATATTTAATTTATTAGAGGTCAAGTTTAAATGTACAATTTGTATAAGATTAATAAAATAAGAACCATTAAAATTCAAAATTAATATTGTTTCAATACATATATGTGAATATATAGTCTATCTGATATCTTAGGAAAAGAATTAGCCAAATAAAGCTATTTGAGCAAGTCCTTCTGGGATCGTCATATATAGTCAATACAAACCATGTCACTATATAACTAGATAGCTTGGTGCCATAAGGCTTGATATGTTGCTCTGGCTGGAAACTTTGACTCATCGGAACCAATCAGGTTCTGAGTCACTTGCAAAGATTTAAAACACGCCCTTTACCGTATCGAGGATCTTTGCAAGTAAAATAAACCTTGTACTCTTTCCTTAGATTTTGGCAACTGGACAAGTACAAGGTTAATCTAGTTTGGGGTCTTCCTGAGAACCAAAGACTATACTTCATTTAAATTGAAGTTATTATGATAGTATAAAAAACCTCACACAATCCTTTGTACTTAAGTACTAGAAACATTCTTCATTTCCCAGACTGCCAACATACCCTATATCCACGAGATCAAGGTACATAAGGATTCGACCCACGAAAATATGTAGTTCTATTTAAAATATGTTTATGTAATTGTATGGGTGGGTACATAACCCTTTCTAGGGTCTAGTTTCCCTAGAAAGTTCTTTGTCAGCTACCACCCACTCAAGTGAGATAGGGACAAAGTTAGTGAAAGAAAACACCTAAGAGGGGTGTTTGATGCTTAAGTTATATTTCAATCATAGGGTTTACCTAGGGTGCACATGTCTGAGGAGGATTTCCCATTCACTTGGACTAAATGTTATAAATTTTTCCTTATTTCACCCTAGTGATTTATAGGGATGGTGCCACAAACATCATTAAAGAAGCTTTATCAGGCCATAGGTGCAATAGTTTGATCGTGATGGCATGACCTGTAAATGCAAACTAGAGGCATTATTTAATTGTCGAACACTATGAAATGTTTAACTTGTCAAAAGGAATCACTAACTATTTTCTAATCACCAAGATCCTTAACAAGGTGAGGTGAGAGCATACGATAGCAAGTGTCCCAAGGTTTAATCAATGGTTAGATTGTTAGCTATCAGATAAATTTTCATTGAGGAATTCAACTTCATTTTCTGATCACCAAGATCCTTTCATGGTGAGGTGAGAGCATACAACGATATGTCGAACCCCAATGTGATAATCCATTAAATAAATCAATTGCATAATTTTACAAAATTCCACTAATTTCATAATCAAATCTCAAATATTTAATCTAACAAATCATAAGAACAAGAAAGTAATCTTAAATATCTCGTTTGAAGCTTAATATTCAATAAAGTAAATATACAAGGAAGAGGTCAGATTCTATTGTTTTATTCAAACTCTTAACACTAACTCAATTAAATAAAAAAAATAAGTGTTCAAATATCATTTCCTATGATAAAATTAAAGGATCGAATCAGTTGTTCATAAACTTCATTTAAGCCCATTTATGCTGCTATTACCATGGCCGATTAATCAAAGCATCTCATAAAAAATAACAGTGTTCATCATTGAACAATACAACATTCCTTCTATAACCAGTATTTATTAACTAACTATGTTTACCTTATTCCAGAATGCATTAGATCTCAGTTCCTAGTTCTCTTAATCAAATAATGATTATTTATATTAATAGGTAATACAAATCGATAAGATTCCAATAAGATACAATACCAGTTAATTTCAAACACAATGAAGTTATTTTAGACTCTAGGCAAGATGTATTCATTTAGAAATGATGGAATATACAATAAGTAATAATGTAAGGGAATTAAGAGGTGTTCAGGCACACAACAATGCAAGGTGTTCAAGCACATGATAGAGCAGGTCAATTTATATAAGGCGCAGAAGCACCAAGTAGTGCAAGTCATTTTAAACAAGGTGCTACAACAAATTGACATGCAAGTCAATTTTTAACAAAATAATTGATACCCAACATTGTAATTTTGATTAAAACAATTCATTCAAATGATAATGCAAGCTGACTAGTAAACCATCAGAATGGAACTCTAGTTCCCTACTCTAAGGAACAATATTATTTAATGATTCCACACCAAATTGATAGAGGAAATTTTCCTAATATAAAACGTGGTTATCAACACCATAACCATCATAGCAACTAGGATTGGGACCATAGGAAGAAGCACATGAAGGATCAATCCTAGGATAATCTTCACACCGAAGACCATTGCCTTACAATGTAAGGGTCAAAATTACACAAATAGATCAATTAATGTTAGTTGTAATCGAAGCATAAGAATTAAGATAAGGTACTATATTAAATTTTTTAGAGCTCAAGTTTAAATGCACAATTTGTATAAGATTAATAAAATAAGAACCATTAAAATTCAAAATTAATATTGTTTCAATACATATATGTGAATATATAGTCTATCCGATGTCTCAAGAAAAGAAGTAGCCAAATGGGGCTATTTGGGCAAGTCCTTTCAGGACCGTCATACATAGTCAATACAAACCATGTCACTATCCAACTAGATAGCTTGATACCATAAGGCTTGATATGTTTGTCTGGCTAGAGACTTTGACTCATTAGAACCAATCAGGTTCTGAGTTGCTTACAAAGATTTACAACATGCCCTCTATCGTACCGATGATCTTTGCAAGTAAAATAAACCTTGTACTCTTTCCTTAGATTTTGACAACCGACCAAGTACAAGGTTAATCCACTTCAGGGTCTTTGTGAGAATCAAAGACTATACTTCATTTAAATCAAAGTTATTATGATAGTATAAAAACCTCACACAATCCTTTGTACCTGAGTACTAGAAACATTCTTTGTTTCCCAGACCCCCAACATACCCTATATCCATGGGATCAAGGTACACAAGGATTCAAACCACAAAAATATGTAGTTCTGTTTAAATTATATTTATGTAACTGTACGAGCGAGTACGCAACCCTTTCTAGGGTCCAGTTTCCCTAAATAATTCTTTTCCAGTTGCCACCCACTCAGGTGAGACAAGGACGAAGTTTGTGAAAGAAAACACCTAAGAGGAGTGTTTGATGTTTAAGTTATATTTCAATCATAGGGATTACCTAGGGTGCACATGTTTGAGGAGGATTTCCCATTCTCTCGAACTAAATGCTATAAAATTTTCCTTATTTCTCCCAAGTGATTTATAGGAACGGTGCCACATATGTTGCTAAAGAAGCTTTATTAGGCCATAGGTGCAGTAGTTTGATTGTGATGCATGACCTGTAAACACAAACCAGAGGCATCATTTGATTTCTAAACACTACAAAATGTTTACCTTGTTAGAAGGAATCACTAGCTATTTTCTGATCATCAAGATCCTTAACAAGGTGAGGTGAGAGCATACAATAGCAAGTGTCCCAAGGTTTAATCAATGGTTAGATTGTTAGCTATTTGATAGATATTCATCAAGGAATTCAACTTCATTTTCTGATCACCAAGATCCTTTCATGACGAGTTGAGAGCATACAACGATATGTCAAACCCCAATGAGATAATCCATTAGATAAATCAATTGCATAATTTTATAAAATTCCACTAATTTCATAATCATATCTCAAATTTTAATCTAATAAATCATAAGAACAAGAAATTAATCTTAAATATCTTGTTTGAAGCTTAATATTCAATAAAGTAAGTATATAAGGAAGAGGTTAGATTCTATTATTTCATTCAAACTCTTAACACTAACTCAATTAAATAAAAAAATAAGTGTTCAAATATCATTTCCTATAATAAAATTAAAGGATCAAAGATTAGTTGTTGATAAACTTCATTTAAGCCCATTTATGTTGCTATTACCATGGCTGATTAATCAAAGCATCTGAGATTGTTTCAGATTGACTCAGATACATAAACAATAATAGTGTTCATCATTGAACAATACAACATTCCTTATATAACCATATTTTATTAACTAACCATGTTTACCTTATTCTGGAATGTGTTAGATCTCAATTTGCAATTCTCTTAATCAAATAATGATCATTCAGATTAACAGGCAATACAAATCGATAAGATTTCAATAAGATATATACTAGTTAATTTCAAACACAGTGAAGTTATTTCAGGCTCTAGGAAAGACATATTTAAAAATGATGGAATATATAGTAACAATGCAAGGCAATTTTAAGATAAAACATTCAGATTCTCAGCAGTGCAAGCCATTTATGAAGCATTCAGGCACACGCCAATGCAAGGCATTCAAGCACACAGTAGAGAAGGTCAATTTATATAAGGCATACAAGCACCAAGTAGTGCAAGTCAGTTTAAACAAGGTGCTACAACAAACTACCATGCAAGTCAATTTTCAACAAAATAATTGATACCCAACAATTTAGATTAAAATAATTCATTCAAATGATAATGCAAGCTGACTACTAAACCATCAGAATGAAACTCCAGTTCCCTACTCTAAGGAATAATATCATTTGATTCCACACCAAATCGATAGAGGAAATTTTCCTGGTATAAAACATTACTTAAAGAAATCTGCCCAAATTGATTTCACACAAATCGATGCCTAAAATAAACAGTGCAGTGATTAAAAGAAAAGCACTTGAAGTTTTAGAAACATGAATAATGGATCATGGAATTGCAATAACTGTATAAATAGAAAGTTACCCATTTCTACGTCTAATAGCCTAGCGCCAAAAGTAGACGATTCCAAGATCAATTTCCCAGTTTGCATGTTTTCCTTATGCCAAACTAGCTAAGGTTTTAGACTGAGAAAATATAGCAAATATAATAGAAATGTGCTCACAAGTTAGTACATGCCAAGCACTCTACTTAAATAAAATCCACTTCAATGGTCAAACATTCAATAGCAATTTTACACCTCATTCACAACAAAAAAGTGGTAAACATTTGTCCTATTTTTATTGGCCAAAATTGACCTTTGACTGTTGAAGTGGATGATATTTAAGAACAACCCATGCCGAGAGGGTGCTAGAGAGGATCTAACATAAGAGTTCTTTTCCTATTGGCTAGATTTATATGCAAGATAATTTTAAAATAGGTGAAAGGTGTTGAGCGAAGAATAGATAAAGCAAAAGCAAACAACAATGAAACAAACACCGAAATTAAACTCAGAAAAAGATGTAAAAGACAAAGACAAGTTTTTTAATGTGGTTCACCAATTGGCTACATCCACATTGAGTAGGGGATTGCTCTCTGTATTATTCCAGAAAATAAAACTCTTATACATACTATCTATAGCTTTGCAATACAATATAACTTCTTCTTCCTACAACCAAGAATACACTCCACACAAAGTCTAATAATAAACAATGCACAATATCCAACGAAAGGCACTAATATTATCCTCAACGTGGAAGAGGAAACATGCAGAGGTCGAAACCAAAGAGGAAGTAGTGGGCTGCACAACCATTATAAGAAATAAATATTGGACTGTACCATCATGGTATATGTTACATCAAAAATCTCCCACTTGCAGTCCAATTCGAGTTGCAAACAAAACTCTACCTCCAACAATCTGCTCATCACCGCACGCAGCTGATGCGTGCACTTAATCTCTGCACAGTTGAGAAAAACATATTTGGAAGAGCTCTTACATGGCTCTATAATTGCCTACCTCAATCTCACCTCTTTTCGGTCTGCGCCCACAAAAGCAAACAAAAAACTTCCTCTCAGACGACTCAACCTGGCCCATCCATTTGGTGAGGTCCTGAATCGAGGCCGAATGAAACAACATCAAGTAGGGAATGACCTACACGTAGGGAGCCCATGCACAACACTGTCATGTTCTCCAAAGCTAGGAGCTCCAGTAGACCCATACCCCACTCGCGGGCAACCCCAGATAGATCCCACGTGGTCCGACTTGTCACAATAAAATGGTGCCCCGCCCTTTCTCCTCCAATACCTGTGACACCACTGATGGGTTGAATTATTGACTTCTTTTTATGGTATTTTTATATGTTTTTAAGACCTTTCCATATGATCCTACAGATACTTTACAAACATCACCATTACTATATGTTGTTTCTCATATACTTTTTACCTATGTTGATAATATGGAATATGGTGGTTATATTATCAAGTGAATGATTTAAATTATAAGTATGCATGTAATATAAATAGAATCCTATGGTTTAAATATGAGACTTATTTTGTGTGCATATGTTTGGAGAATTAACCCTGTGCAACAAGGACGTGGCATCAAGGAAAGAGCAATTGTAGCGAGTTGCAGGACATGGGAATTAAGTGAAGTGTAGTTTGAACACCAAGACTAAAAATAGATGGAGGATGAATCTGTACCATCATGGATTGGAATAAATGCAAAAAGGAAGACTTGTTCTAAACACAGTCTATGAGTGGTTTTTCATACAAACCGTTTCATGGGAGTTCTTGTTTGAACAAGACTTTTCTTCTTTTGATTAGTTAGATTAATAAATCAATCATGCAACTTGTATCCTAGTATCTAGGGTTGAATTGATTGAGGATTAGTTAGTGGTTGCATAGAACTCTCTCGATTTTGTATAAGTTAGAGGGATGAGTTCGTTGCTAAGTTAGTTAGCTCCTTGGTCGATAATTCAATGTAGGAATGCAATGATCGAGTGGACTATTCATATAGGTTTACCCCTAAATTTTGTTTAAATCTACAAGGCATTAGTTTTCCTCTACATTTTTAGCACGTTTCTGGGGATGGTGATACCTTCGTAGTCTCATTAGTTTTATATGCTTTCATAGTTTAAATTTTGATTCCAGCATTAGAATTAATAAATTCATTTTTTTCAAGAAACACTAGACACTATACTAACATTGTGTAGGATTGCTGAAATATCAAGCTAAAACCACTATATGCAGAGGCAAAGAGATCATCGAGGTAGATTCCTCCCTTCAACTTCTTAGGATAACAAGCACACAACTAACTTTATCAATTATACAGTAGAAAGTGTTGAAGAAGAGTTTCCTCTTACATCTTCATCAACACCTTCTACATCTCCATCAGCTTCCTCCATAGCTACATAAGAGACTTTTAGAACCATGGTAGATGTTGCAGTAGAGGATCCTTCAGGACAAGCAATGTTTGAATTCCCTATCCCAGACCAAGCACGGGCTACTACTATGAAAAATATACCACCTTCTACATTGCCTATTTTCTATGGCTTGGTGACTAAAGATCCTGACACTTTCTTATTCGAGTTTGATGTCTTGTGTAGGAGTTATGACTACACCACTAATCCTTACAGACTCAAGCTATTCCCTGCCACACTAAAAGATGCTGCTCTAAGATGGTTTATGGGGTTGGGGAAAGATGTCATTCCAAACTGGGATACCATGAAGACAAAGTTCTTGGAAAAATATAAAGACTACTGCAGAGGACATGATAGGAGGAGATATGACATCTTTAGGATGTCATAGAAAGAGGATGAGCCATTGGAAGACTATGTTGAAAGATTCCAGTTTGCCTTGAAGAAAAACCCTCAAAATATATTGTCTGAAGAATCACTAAAGCTGGTCTTTTTGAGGGGAGTTAATGATGACTGCATGGATGCCCTCAATCTCATTGGAATAGGGGATATATCTCAACTTCCCTTTGAGGATGTCTGCAGAGCTTGCAAAAATTATTCTAGAACCTTTTCTAGAAAACCAAGGGGAGAAAGAGCAGCCATCACATGCAAGGCAACCAATGGGGTTTCAAGAGTGGAAATTAGTAACCTGCTGACCAACATGAAAGAGGACATTATTAGCCATATGGCTACATAGTTGGACACTCTTCACATCAAGAAGTAACAGGAAGAGGCAGATGCAATGCTTACTGAATACTACCCCAGTTGTGGATAGAGGAATGCCAATTGTAAATGCAAAAGGGTGGCCAATATCTAACAAGAAAAGATTGAAAGGCCATAATTACAACCATTCAAAGGAGAAGATGGGTAACTATTCTTCATAGCTCAAAGGAGACCTTGGCAGAAAAGACAAGGTATGCCCACTGATCCACTTAATTTTAATTCCCCCTTTCCTGTTGCAAACTAGAATTTCTCTACTTGGAATACTCAACAGTGGCCTGGTAATCCAAATGCATGGAAAAACCTAGAATGGCCTACTCCACAAGCTGGTTTGAACCAACAATAGCCAAACCCATGGCCTCAACAAATATTCCAAGGTCCTAACTATAACCCCCCAGTGGCCTACTTAGCAGCAACAATGGCAGCCTCAATGGAACAAGGGCCAACAATGGTAGCAAAATGCACCTTTTTGGCAACCTATGATTCCATCTCAACCACAACAGCCAACCATCATGCCACCCTCCACACCTCAAAATCCACCTCCTAGACCTACCCAAATCCCTACCCAACCTACACCTAACCTTAACAACAAGCCTGCCCAGCAGGCTTATACTAACTAGGTAATGTAATATCCAACCTATGGGGTGGAAGTGAGTAATGTTTATCTTAGATCAGGGAAGCCACTTGCATGGCCTTCATCTCCCCAAATCACAGAACTTGAAGATGAAGAACCCACCGAAGAAGCCTTAGATAAACCACCTTTGGAACTTGAATCAACCCAAGATGCCCAAACTACCTTACATCAGAAGCCTCCTCCTTTCCCTGAGAGCTTGGTCATGCAAAAACAAACAACCCAAACTGATACCGTCCTTCTCAGCCAGCTAAAAGATATAAGCATCAAGATTCCATTAATCCAAGCCATCAAGGATATTCCTATCTACACTAAGACTATTAGGGATCTTTACATAAAGAAGCCAGGAAGGAAGATAATAGACCCTCAGACAATACATGTTTTAGGCAATCTTGTTGATATCATGTTGGGTAATATAACTATTCCCAAATATACAGATCTAGGAAGTCTAGTGGTGGATGTCAAGATCAATGGGACTCTGATTAAAAATACTTTGATAGATTTAGGTGCTGCAATTAATGTCATGACCAAGGAGACAATGCAGACACTCCAATTAAACAATCTTAGACCTACTCTATTCCAGTCATTGAATTTAATGCTTGCTTGATGACTTCTTTCTCATCTGCATCAGGATTAGTTGACATATAATTCGTGATCCATGATCTCATTGCATCAATGCCTCTAGCATTCTCCACTTCTTCAAACTTATCAAAATTTACCAATGGTGGAGTTTCAGCTTTATAAGATTGAATATTTTTGAATGGATCATTAATGTTTAGATATGGAAATGCACCTGACCCCCGGGCCATTAACACAGTCCCCTGAGGCGGAGGAGCCGCCTGTGAAACAGGAACTTCCGTAGAAGGTGGCTGTGTTGAAACCAACTGACCACTAGCAGGATCATATTTGAAAGGCTCCGGTGTAGGAGGAACTTGGGTAAGGAGACGAGGACCTTTGTACTGGGCCTGAAGATATGGATTGGCATGACTAGGGAAACTTTTAAATTTGACAGCTTTCGCTTCAGAAGTTTTCCTGAAAGCCAACTGAATCGAATTAGATTCAGCTGCAATGGCTTCCCTAGTTTCCTGGGACTCAACTCTGAGTGAGTCTGCTATTTGTATCTGGGAGTTCGTGAGGGAATGAACTTCCTCAGATATCTCTTGCAATCTTTGTCCAGTATGTCTTATCTGGACATTAGTGGTACCTAACTGTGAACTCAGAACATCACAGTCTGCTTTGATTTCTTGTCTAACTTTTAGAAGCAAATCTCTTTGTCTTTCCATGGCTGCTTCTCTTTCTATTTTCCAAATTTCCACTTGAGTCTTAAACTCTTGATACTGATGATACAAGCTTGTAATACCTGATTGCACTTTATCAATCCATTCTTGAGTTAAGCGTTGTTCAAGCTTTTCAAGAGTAGATATGATAGTATGGGATAAGTTGGACAATGAATTCAGAGAAGTATTGCTAGACAGTGGCACAGATCAGGTTTGTGCTCAGCTGGCAAGAATGTTTGTGGGAAAAAGAGATGTCATAGAACAACTCTCATATCAAAAATTCATTAAGGGGAAATGCAAAGATCTGAGAAATTTTAAACAATATTGCAAGAAACAGTATGAACATTTCTACTTCTCAGGTCAGGAACAAAATCATGAAATTATGTATACAACTTTTCTAAAAAGTTTTGGTAATACTATCGGGAATTATTATCATAAGAAGGTTTTAGAAAATTTGTTGCATGATAAAACTGATATGAAGGAACTCACGTTTCCTCAGCTGGTTCAATTTCTGGAGCAGATTAATTCAGATATCTGCGATGAGGTAAAGGAGAAAAAGGAAAAGAAAAGGGTACAACCACTTTTATCATCAGCAGTATGCTACAAGCTGTCTACCTATGATGATGATGACTTTGAGTGCAAGCCATGTCGGAAAGAGAAAAGTGGTTCTAAAAAGAAAAAGAAAAAGGAAAAGGATTCTTATCCTAAAAGAAAGAAAGGATTCTTTCGTAAGAAAGATAAAAGAAAGAAAGGTACTTCAAAGCGAAAACCAGTGTGCTACATCTGTAAAGGAGAGCACTATGCCAATAAGTGCCCAAAGAAGGACAAAAAGAAAGGTAAAGCAAAGATGCGTGCAGCTAAAGGCGCAGGCCTCTCTCTCAGCGATTATGACTATATAGATGCATATCCATTTGATTCAGAAGATATAGTCATTCCCAGTCCTGACACTTCAGATTCTGAATCTGAAGAAGAGTACCAGTCAGCCCATGAAGAACAGGCTCAAATCAAGATAATGAAAGCTGAACAGCAGCCTCAAAGCAATTCTGATTCGGAAACAGAATCAGATAGTTCAGAAGTGTCATTCTATTATAGAATGATGAAAAGTTCAAATTCAGAGTTGGATCAGATTATTGGAGAGATCCTGAATATTGAGCAACAGCTCAAAGAAATGAATATGGGTCCAGAGACCTGGAAAAAGCTGAAAGCACGGCTTGAGCAATTAAAGAGCCGTAAATATTATCTGCTTCAACCAAAGGTTAGTAAGCCACCAGTTCAAGTGGTGGACGAAGAGTATTCTTGGGAATTTTCCAATCCCAGACCATACCAGAATAGAGGAGGAAGATCATTTGGATCTTCACCCCGAGGTGCAGCTTTTTCACATGGATATCATCCTTCACCATGGTATAATCAAAGAAGAGCTTCTGTAGCTTCTCTCAGAGAAGTTGGCCCTACGGAGTCCGTGGTCACAGCCACCACTCCTATAGAACAGAAAGGCATCCTGGAGGCCCCAAGCCCAGGAAGCATGGAAAGAAGACTGTGGCGAAGACATCGGCTAGCATTCCTAGATAAAGTTCTAGCGCAAGCCCAAGAAGAAGTCGAAATTCTCACCACAGAAGAAGCAGAAGAACAAGTAGTGGAGGAATCCACTAAAGAGCTGGAACAATATATTAATCGATTTAACACTCTTTCTGGTGTTAAAATGATCGAGCCAGCTACTTCTAAAGAGAAAGCTCTCTTCTGCCAAGAAAAGCCATTTGTCACTCCTATTCAAGAAAGCAATATGAGGATGGTGTACAATCCAATACTGAGTGCTCCTAATCCCATGCAAAGCATAAAGAAGGAACAAGCAGAGGATCCAATGCAGTATCTAAATACTGAAGCTTTTGAAGGAAGCCCAGCACGAGAGGTCTTACCAGAGCAAGGAGAAAGTAGCAGAGGAAGAATAAGCGCTATGAAGAAAACCTTCCGACTAACTAAAGCTACTACCCACTGTCCGGGAGCAGTTCTTCTGATCAAATTCCCAGGTATTCAGGCTTATCCTCTAGCCTTTCTTATTGATACTGGTGCTGATCTAAATATTGCTAGAAGAAATGCTTTTCCAGAAGATGCATGGAGAGATGGTAAGACTGATATTACTTTTGGTAATAATGAAAAGTCTTTCAGTCATCAATTCTGTGTTGCTCCAGTCCAGCTTGGTTTTGAAGAAAAGCCAAGTAATACTATTTTTGTTCACTATGAAGTTGAGGACTATGATGGAGTAATAGGTAGCAACACTCTAAGTGAATGGCAACCATTCATTATAGAGCAAGACTTTTTGACCTTTAAAGGTTTATATCAGTTGCCTTGAATCTATCAACCAACCTCTTTCTCAAGAATTCAAAAGGATGAGAAAGGAAAAAAGAAGCCTGTTAATCAAGTTTGGCTTCACCAGCAGTTCCAGGAAAGGAAGGAAGAACTCCAGCAGATAAAAGAATTATTTGCTACTACTGTAATGACTAAAGATTTGAAGAAATTCCAACGCTCCCTAGTTTGTAATTTGCCATTAAAAAGGGACACTGAAGGTAAGGAAATTCTTCCCCGAGCAAAAGCAAATTATTTTTTAATGAGTTCTTCTGAAGTTCAAATTTGTGCTAAGGAAGTAGCAGAACTTGAAGCTCTAGGTTTAATACAGGTGTCTGATTCTCCCTTTTCCTGTCATGCTATGTATGTCCCAAAAGTAGATGAACGGGGAGTAGAATTACCTGAAAAATGCCTAGTAGTTAATTATAAACCCCTCAATGACTGTCTAGTGGATCATAGGCATCCTATTCCCAGTAAAGACCATATTTGGCAAATTATTCAAGGTAGCCATGTTTACTCTAAGTTTGATCTTACCAAGGGATATTGGCAAATTAATCTTCGCACTGAAGATTACTATAAAACAGCCTTCTCTGTTCCCCAAGGTTTGTATGAATGGACTGTTTTACCCTTTGGTATTAAAACGGCTCCCTCAATCTTTCAGCAAAAAATGGATATCCTGTTTCGGCCTCATGCCAAGTTTATTCAGCCATACATTGACGATGTCCTTGTTTTCAGCCAAACTATGGCAGATCATCTTGATCACCTCCGAATATTCTTATCAGTTTGTCAACACAACGGTTTAGCAGTCAATCCTTCAAAGTCTGTACTAGCCGTTCCTGAATTAGTTTTCATTGGGATCAAGCTTCTTCCGGGGGGGCGAATGGAGGTACAAGAACACATTTTGACAAAAATCAGAAATTTGCTTGTCACAAATGTAAAAGAATTGCAGAGATTTCTGGGATTAGTAAACTATATTTCAGGGTTTTATTATAAGTTAGCAGAAGACCGTTTGGAGTTGAATAAGCTCTTAGGCAAGAAACCACCACCATGGAGTCCTCTTCATGATAGATTGATTCAAAATATTAAGGATAAGTGTGCTAAACTGCCACCATTAAAGTTACCAGGTCCAGGCTATAAAATAGTTGAAACAGATGCAAGTGAGTTTGCATGGGCAGGTGTATTAAGAGAACAAAACACTGTGGAGTATAATCCTAAGGATAAAGGGCAGATTGTCAGAACTATCTCAGGAAGTTTTCATAGTTCTGAAAAGGATTATCATAGCACACATAAAGAGATTCTTGCAGTTGTTAATACCTTTCAGGCATTTCAAATGTTTATTGCTGACAAAAGGTTTTTATTGAAAAGTGACTTGCAGAACCTCAGAGGTTTCTTCAAGAAAGAATCTCGTAATAAGGTAGTAAGAGGAAGATTATTAAGGTGGGCTCAGCTTTTATGTACTTATGAGTTTGATTGTGTTCATATTCCAGGAGCTGAGAATATAGTTGCTGACTTTGTATCAAGAGAAGGTCACGAACCAAACCCAGAAATAACCAGCCAGAACAGACAGGTAAAAGGTAAGGTAAGAGTCATGCACATCCGGATCAGGGAACATCGATGGCATGAGCTCAATCGCACTGAATGGAGCACAAATCCATTCCCAAGGAGAGATCTTCATAATTTTAGAATGGCTAACGATTTTCTGTATGATCGTTATAAAATGTTGAAAGCCAAGATGTTGTTGACATCTCCGGGTCTTTGGACAGAGACTCCCTTCTTTCAGTTTAATGCAGAGGCTGAACCAGTTGATCCTGATATAGGTCACATTCTTAATAACTGGTGCGGGGATTTCAGTCTTCCTGTTAGATTCAATAATCCAGCCATAGGTAAACCAGAAGAATGGTTAAACTTTGAAGAAGGTAAAGATTTAATCCGAGATCTATTCTCTGGTCCATACCCACCTGCTGACAATATGAATTTCCAGAATACAACAGCTTATACTGGTTGTATCTTTCGATTGACATACAACTCTGGAGAAGATACACCAATAAGCAGGCACCTAGCTCAGCATTATGGACCATGTGGACCTGAATCAGTATTTGAGCATTGGACTGTAAAAATTAGGATTAGGTATTTTTATGCTCATCAGGTTCCTATCTGGATTCATGTAAAGACATACAGAATGAATGAAGCAACTCCCTTGAGTATGACAAGAGGTATCTACGGTCCATATAAACTCAAGGTGATGACCATTATGTGGAAAGAAGGAGAACCACAATTAATGACCAGATGCATTCCACATGCCTCCTCTCAGACCTGTTACAATTGTGAAGACCACTCAGCAGACGACCCAAGGGTCCCTCCTCCACAACAACCAACATGTAATCATCCTGATAAAGCATTTTGTGAAGCATGCGCGTGGTATCATAATGATGATCTATCCACTGACAGCACGGGGTCTTAGCTAATAAGTGGGCTTGTCACTTATCGAGGAATCTTATCTCCTCGTGATTAAAGATAAGGCGTGGACCCTACCACGTTGTAAAGGGGTGATCTCACAACCTTATCGTGAGGCCAAGTTATTCCTCTTGGGCCCAAAAGGAAAGTCCTGTAATAAGTGTGTCGGTCGGTCTTATCTTATCCAAGTTCACGAGCAATTGGGTCCCACCTTCTTGGGATGCTCTCCGGATAAGATGTTGCTTCATGTCCCTCTTTCATTGACAGAACTCAAAGAATCATGAAGTTGGGGTTAAAAGATCAGCCCTCTCCTGCCTATAAAGCCGACAGGGCCGCCTGCATTCTTCAACGAATTCTTGGCGAGTGAAGTGAATGGGAAGAAATCAGTCTTGAGTCTTAGATGTAGTTTCTAAAGTCTGTAAGGTCAGTAATGTCGAAGACTCCAGTAGGAGTTAAAGTGTTGTAAAAGCTTTAAGCTTTCTTGTTTCTCTGTGTCGATTTCAATGGTGAAATCTATAGCGAGCATTGTAAAAGATGAACATATCTGTAAGCTTCCTGCATGTACTTAATGAAAATAGTTCTACTATTCATATAAGAGCTAGATATACTGTTGCGCATTGTGTTTGTCTATTGCAGCTTAGATTTGGTTAGCTAATAAGTCTATAGTCAAACCTGAAGGAGTCATAGAAGATTTGGTCATTGCATTAGATTCTTGGGAATACCCTATTGATTTTATAGTGTGGTAGCCAAAGGTTAATCTTGCCGATTATCCTCTTATACTAGGTAGACCATGGCTTGCCACTGCTGATGCATTTATAGGTTGCAGGTCTGGTGACATGATCATATCAAATGGGACTGTGACCAAGAAATTGGTTTTATATCCACCAGCCCAACCATACCATGAGCTTGAGCAGACCATATGGCCTAGCCTGGAAGATGAGGACACCTATTCCCTGTAAATCCTGATGACTATTGAATGCATCCCCTTATTGGATATTCTAGATGAAGTTGAACTAATTGCTCACGTTATACAAAATGACTGTGGGAGGCACCCACAACAGCAAGACTGCCTATCTTGCTTACAAGACCCTTTAAGCAGCATAATACCTAGCAATTCCTCAGAGGAGGTATCCCAAATATTTCATGCTTTATTACCCCAGTAATGCTTACTTGTATTACCCAGCCTTGATTTGTCTTCTATGCAAGAACTATCCAAACAATTAGAAATCAAGCCAGGTAAGATGTTGAATATTAATAATACATTGACTGACGAACAACAACAATCCCTGCATGAAATATTGCATACACAATTAGCAACATTCACTTGGGATTACAATGACATGAAAGACATTGATCCTGCCTTATGCATGCACAAAATATATATTGATGATGGCTATAGACCCATCAGGCAACAGTAGAGGTGCATGAACCCCGCCCTCAGAGAGATTGTGAAAGATGAGCTTCAAAATCTTATGGATGCAGGCTTTATATACCCCATTTCAGATAGTGAATGGGTTTCACCATTGGTCATAGTGCCCAAGAAAGGTAGCAAATGCAGAGTTTGTGTTTGACATCTTTTCTGTAGTGGGTTTTATGTTTTGTTACAATCTCCATTGTTAAAGCACACTTAAAGATTGCTGAAATTTATTTGAATTAGATTTCCATTAAAGTAGTGTTGCTTTCATTTCTAACAAGATTAAGATTTCTCCAGAGGATCAAGATAAGACAAGATTTACTTGCCCTTAGGGGACATATACATATTCTATCTTATCCTTTGGTTTGTGCAATGCTCTGGCTACATTTCAAAGAGTAGTCCTCAATATTTTCTTTGATTTTGCCCATGAGAGCATGGAGATTTATATGGATGACTTCACCACATATGGTGACACATATGATGAAGCCTTACACAATTTGGAGAAAGTGTTGAAGAGATGCACAGAGCACAACCTCTCTTTGAGTAATGAAAAGTGTTTTCTGATGATGACACAGGGAATAGTCTTGGGACATTTCATCTCAAGTGCAGGAATCCAAGTTGACCCAAAGAAGATTGAAATCATATCTACCCTGCCTATTCCATAAAGATAGAAGGATGTAAGGAGCTTCCTAGGATATGCAGGATATTACAAGAGGTTCATTCAGGATTTTAGTAAGATTGTTGCAGCTTTGTTTACTCTACTGACCAAAGACAGTGAATTTGAATGGACACCAGATTGTCAGACTTCTTTTGAAAAGCTAAAAACATCATTGACACAAGCTCCTATTCTCAGAGGTCCAAATTGGACACTACCTTTCCACATCCATACTGATGCATCAGATTTTGCCATTAGGGCAGTCCTAGGCCAATAAGAAGGAAACACAGAATATGCCATATACTATGTAAGTAAAAATCTGCAGGGAGTTGAGTTAAACTACACTGTGACAGAGAAAGAGAAGTTGGCAGTTGTTTATGCAATTAACAAATTTAGGCACTACATAACTAGTTACAAAGTATTCATACATATAGATCATCTAGCCATCAGATATTTGATGAATAAGCCAATAGTGGGTGGAAGACTTGTCAGATGGTTATTGTTGTTATTGATAAACCAGGCAAGGCTAATGTAGTTGCTGATTTTCTGTCTAGACTACCTACACAATCCTCAGAAGGAGTAGTTAATGATTCTTTTCCTGATGAGAATCTATTTGCTCTAACTATACACACTCCATGGTATGCAGATATAGCCAATTATTTGGTTACAGGGTAGATTCCAGGATACTTCTCTCCAAGGGAGAAGAGACAACTAGTTCACAAATGTCTCTCTTACTCTTGGATTTCTAGATTCCTATTTTACATTGGCCTAGACAATATTATGAGAAGATGTATCAGAGAGGATGAAGTGTTTGATATAATGAAGGCTTGCCATGATGAACCTTGTGGGGGACATTTTGCAGCCAACAGGACAGCCTTCAAAATACTAACAATAGGATATTACTGGCCAACACTTCATAAAGATGCTGTCAAGTACACTAGGAGCTGTGATAGATGTCAAAGAATGGGGAGGCCTACAAGAAGTGATGAGATGCCTTTGTAGCCACAAATCTCATTTGCCCCTTTTGATAAGTGGGGACTGGATTTTGTGGGACCTATATCTCCTACATCCAACAACAAGGAATATATCCTGGTATGTACTGATTACTTAACTAAATGGGTTGAAGTTAAAGCCTTACAATTTGCTAGAGATGGCAATGTGGCCAAATTCTTGTATGAGGACATCTTCACTAGATATGGTGTGCCAAGGGAGATACTAATTAATCAAGGACCACAATTTACATCTGATTTAATCACCAAATTGGTAGAAGAATATCAGATCAGACATAAGAAATCCACTCCATACCGTCCTCAGGCTAATGGTCAAGTGGAAGTCACAAACATAGAAATTGAGAACATATTGACAAAGACCGTCCAACTTCATAGATGAGATTGGGTTTCTAGGCTCCTAGAAGCTATTTGGGCATACAGAACTACCTGGAAGACAACTATAGGGTTTACACCTTATGAACTGGTCTATGGAAAGACAATAGTCCTGCTTATAAAATTTGAACACAAAACCCTAAGGACAATAGTGGAACTAGGGATGGATTTGACAATAGCTCAATAGGATATGCTACAACATTTGAATGCTCTGGATGAAATCTGGTTGGAGGCCATCCATCACAGCGAGGTTTTACAGAAACAAAGAGCCAAATGGCATGATAAGTACATCAAGACTAAAGAATTCACTGCTGGTGACTGGGCACTCCTCTATGATTCAATATACAAGGACTTCAAGGGCAAGCTTCAGTCCCATTGGTTAGGCCCATATGAAATTAAACAAGTCTTCCCTAATGGTGTAGTTCAGTTGTAGACCATTGATGAAGTTCAGTTTTCACTGCTAGTAAATGGGCACAGGCTAAAAATACATAAAAAGCCACTTTAGAAGGATGAATTTCTTGTTTCTTTAGCTGCTTAGTATGGTACTCTTGACATTCCTAATGAAGATGATGTAACACCAAATGATACACCTTCCAATGCTGATCCATCAACACTATCCAGTGATGTGGAGGTTGAGTTGCAATACTCAACCCCTGTCGTTGAAACATAATTTTCCTTGATTTAAAATCACATGCACACACAACACAATATCCATGGTTACTATAGTTACTTCAACTGAGACCTGTTTACCACTCACACAGTAGGGACATGACTCAGCTCAGACCTAATATATTACATCTGTAATTACACAGTCGAGACTTGTGCTGGCGGTACCTATAGCCACTACTATATGCAGCCTTCTTCCACAGTTTGGTGAATAGTACCTAATTTTTCCCACCATTCCACATGCCACATTCATTTTAAAATCACTCCACTCTATTGCTACAAGTGTCAACTCACAGTTATGAGCTATTCATTTTTCTTCTCCTTTATGCGCCATCACATCATAATTCTACCACCGTACCAGCCACCTTACCGTTCACCGCATGTATATCAACTCGACTCATCAGTATATGTTAATTCCAAGGTGTGTTAATTATTTCTTTCCATTCCATATGTGCATTATGTAACTTTCAATCATTAAAACTAGCTTTCTTTTTATATTCATGATTACTTGTAGTTTATTTCGTGCATGCGAGAATATTATCCACCATTCCATTTAATCAATACTCCTCATTCCATATTAATTGACATGTGAAGTGAGGTCACTTCAAAATTAAGTTGGGGGGAGGGGTTTATTTTTTAATTTTTGCCATTCACTATCTTTTGCCTTTCAAGAAAAACTAGATAAAACCTCCTACGCCATGAACTTACCCTGTTTTTCCAATGAGTGAACCCATTACCCAAATGAAGTTATAGTGGAGAAGAAAGGAGAGATAGAAATTGTAAGTGGTTCGTTTTGGGTGGTGAATTGAAGCAGTAGAAATTGTCTTTTTGGGGTGGTGAGTTGAAGCAACAATTATTGACACTGTTTAGTAGAAATTGACATTGTAGAGATTGCAATTGTAATTTATAGAAATAATGGGAGGGGACGCAATCAGAAGAGAACCCTCTGTGCATACAAAAATACTAGAAGATGTAATGGTTCTTCCACTCTTTACAAGAGTGGGTTGGTTAGATTATTTTCTGAAATTGACAGAATATGATGATGAGATGGCAAAGGAATTTGCATTTACATTACAATATGATGAAGCAATGGTGAAAGAATTGACTGTAGATACTTTTGAAATAGCTATTACTCAAGTCACAGGGTTGCCATGAATAGGGTTCGAATACCCAGCTAGAGCTGATGCAGCTACAACGATGGAGGAATTCTGTGAGAGGGGTGAACACCTGGACTTCACCACACAAGGTACGAAGCGATTATCTCTTCCCTTCTTTTGGGGGAAATGTGCTTCATACATTATCAAATATATTACCTGTGATGGTTGATATAACATGTTATATACTGTACATTTCAAATTGCTCAATCATCTACGACATGAAAAACTGGTCAATGTCCCAAATTTTCTGTATAGTATGTTGAAAACAATGTCTTCTGAATACCAGAAACAATAGTTAGACACCACTCTATCCCATAATTATTTAATAGCCTTGCTAATAAAGTGAAGTTTGAGAATTCAGTACCCATAGGTTGAGTGGAAATCTTTTAAGCAATGTGTGGATATTTCAACACTATTAGAGGCACCTGAACCAGAAGATGAGCCTCCATATGAGCCTGATCCTCCATATGAAACTGAGCATGAAGAGCCACAAGATGAAAATCCTCTAGAATTTAGGCCTGTAGCAGTAGAAGAACCCTCATCATCCACCCCTAAAGCTAAAAGAAGCACTCCTTCAACATCTAGTAAAGAAAAGAAGAATAGGAAGGGTGTGAAGAAGCACAAGAGCAAAATGAAAGAAGAAAATATAGAGGAAAGAAGGAAGAAGAGGGAGAAGAAGAGGAGGAAAAAGGAAGATAAGTAGGAGACTGTCACTCCTAGATGCTCAGGTAGGATAAAGAGGCAAAGTGCCAAGGAAAAAGTTGTTGAGGAACATAAATTAGAGGAAAAAGATAAAGGCCAGCAGAACAGTGATCCAATTCCACTAAATATCGATTCAGACAAGGGAGAAATTTCTCCAGAGGATGTCTCTGCTAATGCCTGTGATAATGTCAACATGTCTGCCAAGAAAAGAAGGTATGTTTCTTCTTCTGATTCTGAGTTAGAGGATTTGTTTATTGCAAAGAAAATGGGGAAGTCTGTACCTAATTATTCTGCTCAAGAAGTTTTTGATATTCCTGGAAAAGGTGATGATGAAAATCTAAATTTTGAAAAAGAAAAAGAATTATTGGAGGACATAAATATTATAAAGGAACTTCAAGAAGCTTTGGATAGAATAAGATAGTTAGAAGAGAAGGTGAAGGGGTATGAGGAGAAAGATAAATAAAAAGAGAAAAGGATTCAAGAGTTGGAAGAGAAAATTCAGACTTATGGCCATGGTTCCAATTTGGATTTATTAGCACAACTGGCTGAAAGTAAAACAAAAATTGAAGAGGATGAAGTACTCACTCTCCAACCTCATGTGACAAAAGCCCTAGGGTACCATACCACTTTGTCTCTAGGCTTTGAATTAATGAAGTTGACTCATAAAACCAAGCAAAAAAAGGAGAACTGGGAAAAAGAGAAACAAAGTTTGAATGCATCAGTTGAGGAAAAGGATTTGGTAATCAAAAGGTTGGAAGGGAAGCCGTAGAGGTAATTAATAGAGAAATTCAAATCATTGAATGCAGACCTCCACCAAGAGTTTATGCATTATTTCTCAAGGAAAAGTTTCTTAGTTTTTAATTTAATAGATTCATCAATGATCAGTCTATTTCTATCTATTCAAGGCATGATTTTTTCCAGTTATTTCAAGAAGTCAGTTTGGAAGAACATGATCAGTTGTGTGAATACTATTTGCACAATTATTTGATGGAAGAAGATACAGAGTGGAACCCCTTGATCTATGCTGGTGATTTTCAAGTTAGAGCATTGATGTCTTACCTCAGGAATGAGTAGCTTAGAGGGGAGCCAATGGATAAATATGAGGAACATGAAAAGAAGGTGCCACTACAGATTAGGAAAGAAGTCTTAAATCCTAATGTGATCTTGACCCAATGGTTAACACTCCTCTCTCATAAGGGTCCAGGTAAGGTAATTATGGATTTAAGACTCAGGGATTATAGAAGGATACAATGGTTAGTAGTGTCTATCATTCAGAACTGCAAGAGGTATATGCATAACAGGTGGGATAGTCTGACTCCGGAATTGTAGAGGAAAGAGCCCCATTCCTTCCACAATTTCATGAACATGTTTGAGAGGCTACACAGGTATATTGGGATTTCAGAGCAAATAGGAGTAGCATGGTTGCCACTCACATTTCACCCTCCTATTCTCCTTTACCCAATACCATTCTGGATAGGAGAAAAGAGTGATAAATGTAAGAATGTAGAATTGGTCAGGATGAATAGGCTTTCCTGCTATAATGGTTTCTATCTCAAATAGGGACAAGGAGTCAGAGGAACCTCAGAGGAATCACTCTGCATTATAATCTTCTCCCCTAGATGTTTAGTTCCTTGATTTTGCTTGAGGGCAAGCAAAAGAGTAGTTGGGGGGAGATGATGGGTTGAATTATTGACTTCTTTTTATGCTATTTTTATATGTTTTTAAGACCTTTCCATATGATCCTGCAGATACTTTACAAACATCACCATTACTATATACTATTTCTCATATACTTTTTACCTATGTTGATAATATGGAATATGGCGGTTATATTATCAAGTGAATGATTTAAATTATAAGTATGCATGTAATATAAATAGAATCCTATCGTTTAAATATGATACTTATTTTGTGTGCATATGTTTGGAGAATTAACCCTGTGCAGCAAGGACATGGCATCAAGGAAAGAACAATTGCAGTGAGTTGCAGGATAGGGGAATTAAGTGAAGTGTAGTTTGAATGCCAAGAGTGAAGACAGATGGAGGATGAATCTGTACCATCATGGATTGGAATAAATGTAGAAAGGAAGACTTGTTCTAAACATAGTCTATAAGTGGTTTTTCATACAAACCATTTCATGAGAGTTCTGGTTTGAACACGACTTTTCTTTTTTTGATCAGTTAGATTAATAAATCAATCATGCAACTTGCATCCTAGTATCTAGGGTTGAATTGATTGAGGATTAGTTAGTGGTTGCATAGAACTCTCCTGATTTTGTATAAGTTAGAGGGATGAGTTCGTTGCTAAGTTAGTTGCTTTTTACTTTCTAGTTACTTAGCCACTTACTCTATTTTTCAAATATCAATTATCCAGACATGTTTTGATTTAAATAAAAATCTGAGAAGATTCTATTTCTGATATGAATTGAATACAATTTGATGTTATGAGATTGCATGAGAATATGAAGTAGATTTGGTTTCCAAATTAAGTGAGATAGTTCCTTGAGCTGGCCACTCAAGGTACTAACTCTCACTTCGTAATTTCCTTATTTATTTATGCATTCCTAGTTAAATTTGTTTTTCTGTTATTTCATCAATTGCATTGTGAGGCAAGTGAAATATCTTGATTGCTATTTCTAGTAGTTGTGATTCATGAACAAGTGCACATTTTAAGTCCTCCAGAAGTTAGTGTTAGTTCTTTTATCATTCTAATATTTTGAGTTAATTCTATAATTCCCTATTGAATATAGTTATCTTTAGCTTATGTTGAAAGTACCCATAGCAACTAGATTTTGAATTATTTTCGCTGTTCTTATATTTCTGTGAACTTCAATAAATTAGGTTAATTAGAGTAAGTCTGTATGAGTTAGTTTAGGATAGAAATGAGCCTTGAAGGCATATATAGTGTAGACATCATCATAAGCTTACACTCCTTGGTCGATAATTCAATGTAGGAATGCAATGATAGAGTGGACTGTTTAGATAGGTTTACCCCTAAATTTTGTTTAAGTCTACAATGCATTAGTTTTCCTCTACAACCACACTTCCATTGGCAATGACAACTACAATTTCCTCAATCGCAAGGCCTCATTCACTAGCTTCTTCTTCATATTCTGTTTGTCTTATTGGCTGAACAAGATACTATGTATCATAGTCCTCTGAATGAGCTTCTGCCATATGAGTATGGCCCATGGAGACTGCCCCAAATTATGTAGCTCTAGGATTATCTATTGACACTCGGAGAGCTAGAGGCAATTCTAGATCCAAATTTGGATCAACACCAAATTTAAAGCCTATTCCACCTACAATTTTAACTGTAACAACTCCTCCAAGCACAAAACACAAAAATATACAACAGATAAATATAAGTAAAATCAGAGATACAACAATTCTAGCAATTCCACCAAATTTACTGCCAACTTTGATGATAGTCTTCTTAGATTTAGCTGCTCCATCTTCCATATTGGTCGACATATTTTCAGATGCACAATTTTTGTTACTAGAAGCATTAAAAATTGACTCCAAACTTTCACTCTGATCACCACTACAAATGGGCTCATTTTCAATCACCTTCAAATTTTCATTCTCATCGCCATTAATTTCATCTGCCCCAAGTTCTATGGCATCAACCTGCTCACCATCATCTAACTGATCCCTAAAATTGTCACTATCACTAAGAAAATTATTAATAGAAGAATCAGTTTCAACATCTAATTGATCCAAAGACCTTTGCTTGGTAGTCCATAATGATGAATCTGAAGTAGGATGAACAACTCCCACTTTAGCATGACTCTCTATGACATACATGGTGCCTAATTTGCTACCTCTTACAATTACCAAGGCCTCCCTTTTAACTTTGCATCTATTTGATTCAAAACTAATTTCACAACCTTGAGAACGTAATTGCCCAGCTGAGATTACATTTTGTTTGAGTTGGGGAACATATCTAACATCACGTAACAATTTTGTATATCCATTTTTTAGTTTTAATGAAATATCCCCTTTACCAACAACATCACAAGATTCATTATTACCAAGAAAGACCTTACCGAAGCCAACAATTTATAGATTTTTGAAATACTCCTTGCATGGAGTGACATGAAACAATGAACCTGAATTCAAGCACCCAACCAGTAGTTGGACTTTCTTCTTCAGTTAAAATAAGAACACCTGCATCTTCTTGGTATGTTGTGTTGGCTTCATTATTGCTCACCTTTTCTTGTGCCTTTTTGTAGTTCTAGCAGTTATTTTTTGTGTGACCTTGCTTGCCACAAAACCAACATTCTCCATTTCCGCTCCTAGACTTTGATCTTCCTCTGTCATTATTTCTGCCTCTATCTTGACCCCTTCCTCTATTGTCAGTACTAACGGCAGTCAAGGCATCACCATTTGTTCTATTTTGTCCTGTTCTCATATCTTCATTGAGAAGAGTGGCTACTACATCATCATACATGAGCATTGTTTATTTTTTCTTATCCTCCCCTTCTTCAGATCTACTTTTACCAGATACCAAATTGCTTATGGTCATGATCACACTGTCCGAGCTATCAGGAAGAGAGCACAATAATAACATGGCTCTCATTTCTTCTTCAATGTTAACATTCACAGAAAGTAATTGACTGAAAACAATATTAAATTCATTTAAATGATTCGACATGTTGCTACCTTCTTTCATTTTCAAGTTTACTAGTTTCTTCAACAAGAAAACTTGATTCATTGCTGAAGCCCTTTTGTACATATCACATAGCTTGTCCCAAATCTATTTAGATGTTGTCTCCATGACAATGTTGAAGAGGACATTGCTGGACAGTGATAGAATGATGGTTGCAACTGCCTTTTGGTCTAAGATATCCCAGTCTTCATCTGACAACTCCTCTAGCTTCTTAGACTTCCCTTGCAGTGCAATAGCAAGATCCTTCTGAATCAACAAAGCGTGAATCTGGAGCTTCCACAAACCAAAGTTCTGTCCTAAAAACTTTTTGATTTTCTATTTGTCTGCTTCATCCATTCTTCTAGAAATTATTCATGATTCCCAACCAGCTTCACCACTGAGCTGCTTTACCAAGCTTCTTCACCAAAGCTCTGATACCAATTGTTGAGCGAAGAATAGATAAAGCAAAAGCAAACAACAATGAAACAAACACTGAAATTACACTTAGAAAAAGATGCAGAAGACAAAGACAAGTTTTTTAACGTGGTTCACCAATTGGCTACATCCACACTGAGCAGGGGATTACTCTCTATATTATTTCAGAAATAACTCTCATACATACTATTCGCAACTCTGCAATACAATATAACTTCTTCTTCCTACAACCAAGAATACACTCCACACAAAGTCTAATAATAGATAATGCATAATATCAAGCGAGAGACACTAATATTATCCTCAACATGGAAGAGGAAACATGCAGAGGTCGAAACCAAAGAGGAAGTAGTGGGCTGCACAACCGTTATAAGAAATAAAGATTGGACTGTACCATCATGGTATACGTTACACCAACAAAAGGAAGGGTTTCATATTCACGCTGGAACAACTTAGGTTATGAGAATGATGCTTGCAAGAGCAACTACTGGAAGAAGTTAAATCCTTTCACCAAAAGATAGGTGTCCACTCAACAGGATTTTCTTTTTGAAAAAAAGCAACAATACAAATAAAAATATAGGAAGATGAGATACATGCAGTAGAATGAAGGCCACTGAAATCTAACATTTGAAATTAACATGCAAATCGAGGAAAAAGTCTCTTGCTGATTTATCACCTACAGATCTTAAATTTTATAAGTGTGCACCACTTGTAGATTCGACATGCAAATTTGCTAAGATTAGCTAAATTGCTATTAGAGGAAAAAATAAAACTAAGCATTTGATTTGAATACCTAAATACTTAAACAAGAAGGAAAAGCACTGTAATATTTACCTGAAGCAATAAAATCAAATTGATGATGCACAAAATTTTAACTCTTGTTAGCCAAAGGATGAAATTTCTTAGTCCTATATCTTAAACACTTTTATTCAAGAGGAAAATAGCATAATGAAAGAAAAAAACCCCTCCTTTCTTCTTCCCCTCTATCTCTTAAAGCCATCAATGGTTGTTACCAGAATCATCCCCACTTCTTTTCAGGCTAATTTTAGCCCTGAACATGACTCCAAAATTTTCATGTCATTTATTGCCCAGGAGAAATGTTCCATTATTTTAATATAAAAGTTTGTTTAACAACATTGCAAAGAAAAACTTAAATACAATAAATAAATTAAGATATAATTAACAATCCTTATGTAACTTAAACCAAGCATTATTAAACTTAACAAAAGTCAAATTGAGTCAGAATTATCAAATCCATAAGGCATAGTAAATATAGATATAATAGTTACCTTGGTCCTAACATACAAATTCACAGCATGCTAAAACTAAATGTTTGCTCTTATACACTTGATATTTCTTGAATAGATAGGATAGTTTATACAATTAGAAAGAAACAAAGTTATGTACCTTTTTACCAACTACTATTCTCATGAGATTTGGAATGAAGTATCATAGAAGACACCTAAGTTGTAGTAGTAATAACTTTGATTTCAAGATAGCAGAGTTGCCACCTCTTCCAAGAGGAAAACCTTGAAGCATACTTTAATCTCCAAAGATAGAATTATGTCTAGGTTCATTCTTTCACTAATAGAGTTTTCATTGATCAAATGGCACATGGAAGAGCACCTACAACCCTTTTTAACATCCTCAACAATGGTTCCATTTGATGGTGCAAGTCAACAAGATACGAACTTCGTATAAGATAAAGTGACATAGTCATGTTGTAAATAGTACCACATGCAACATAAAATTCAAGGCTCAAGTATCAAACCTCATTAATGGTTTCCCTAGAAATGGTACCATTTACTGGCTCTCAAAGTTGTATCTCCACATTCATAGAGGTAGGATGAATTTTAAGGCTAGTGAAACATGCCATCTTGAGGAAAGGGATGAAATTTATAAAAAAGATGTGGACAATTAAAGACCAATACATAAGAGAGGGTAATATCTCCCTCTTCTTTAGGATCTTCAAGGCCAAGGGGGTGGTTCCCTAAGGTCTTAATATAGGACAATTAAAGAGAAATGAACACTCAGACACAAGGCCCTCAAGTAACCATACCTAAGGTGCTATGAATCACTAAGATTTGTCACTAGACTCTTTTAGCACTTACTACATACAAACCTTCAAATACCTCAAACAAGTAGATAACAACATACTTGCACATGGACCAAAAGATAATAGCTATTTTATATCCATACAAGTGAATCCCCCTTAAATTATGCATGCACATATGCAAGATGAAAAAATAATATCATGATCATGTATCCTTTTATCAGTTTGCACTCACATAAGATATGACATAAGTTGTACCACTAAATCATGAAAGCATGGTAGAACCTAAACTACTAAGAACAAGAGAAAATAATTTGAATTTATGATTTATTTGGCCACTCACCAATCACGATCAATTCCTAATCCATTGGGAAACTAAGTCAAGGTAATAAAGGAAGAAGGGATCATAATGAAGAAGGGAGAATACCTTAAAACCATCAATGGAACTAGACTTATGCATACATACAAATCAGAAATAAAGGACATATATAGTTAAACATTCTTCAGATATTCATCTCAAAACAACAATAATCCACATGCAATAAGAAGAGACCATCACAAAATAGTTTACAATGCATTATAATGTTGCCACATTAATCTACCCCTCATTACATTAGGCTAACAAATATGGTAGGAGATAAATAGTAGTTGGGCTTAAAGGCTCCCTTAAGAAGTTACAATACCATGGAGACATTCAATTAAATAAAAATCCTTGCTTGCATTACTCTTCCTCTAACTTAGAAAGCATGTTCTTCCCCGTACAAAACCTAACTTGCATCACTTGATGCCCTAGATTAAACTTAGACATATACAAGCCAAAAAATTGGCTTAAAGAATAACCTTGAAAACATATTACCATAATGTATATATCAATGTATCATTATAGTTTATAATCAACCCATCAATGTATGAGATCTGTCAAGTCATGTTCATTGCACTTTGACCAGCCTTTATATAGTCACTTGTCTTGATCAATAGAAAATGGAAAGAAGAGGATTGCACCTACATGAGAAGGAAAATCCACCTTGAATTTGTAAATTAGTACTTAGAATAAGGGAGGAGATTCATCACTAGGTACACAAAATCAAATTTAGAACAGGGGTATAATATTGCACATATTTAAAGCATTCAAACATTCCATACAACTCTTGTAGCCTTATATGCATTTAAAAGTCTCCCTAGGTCTAATTGCTTCCATTTGAGGGCATTGAATGTGTTATAGGTCATGTAGGGAGGTGGGTGAAGAGAAATATTCAAATGGTTGAGTTTTGAGGTGAAGAAGCAATTAGGATTTGGAGATTACATAGAGGGTGACATATTTTATAATAGGGGTATGTGGAAAAACCTAGAGATCTAGGTGCAATTTGCAATCACAACAAGGGACCAAAAGTCCATGGGGCACATGCATAGTGGAGTGATAGAGTTGGGAAGTAAATGTGTAATTTTGTAGGGAGGAGCAAAAGGTTTGACAAATGGGCTTTGACTAGGGAGTAGGATTTAGGAGCAAAGATGCAATTGCAAGTAAGGGAGGAAATTTTGACTATATAGTGGAAAGTGGAGGGTGGAAGCAAGGAATCAATTTATAAAAAATTAAAACTTGTGTAGAAGCTCTAGATCTGCACAAAGTAAAGTGGGTAGGGATTGGAGATGGGAAAGTAGTTGCACAAGGGAGGAGAAAGCCCATGGAAAACAAGTATAAACAAAATATGGAGGTTGAAATACTAGCATACCTATATTGAAAAAATATATCTAAAGTACACCAAGAGATATCCTTCTCAAGGCACCTATTTTTTTATCAATTTACCACACAGGTGGAAATAGGGTTAGGGTTAACGATAAAATTAAGGTTCTCGATAGAATGAGGTTTATAGGGTTAGTGTTATTATTAGAGTTACAACCAAAATTATGGTTAGAATTATGTTAAATAGGGTAAGATTTAGAAATATGGTTAGATTGAGGGTTTTGAGGCTTATAAAACAATGCTAAGTGTAATCTTATGGTTGTGGTAAGAATTAGGGTTAGATTTACAATTAGGGTACCTATTTTTAAGGAATATTTTAATCTCAATGTTGAACCTTAACCCTAATTCTAACAATAACCCAAACCCCAATACTAACCTTGATTCTAATTCTAACCCTAATTATAATTCTAATCTTAACATGAAGCTTGACCCTAAATCTAACCCTAATCATAAGCCTATATAAACCCTAGTTTTAACCCTATCTATAATTCTAACCATAATTGTATTCCTAATTCTAATTTTAACCTAACCCTAACTCTAACCCTACACATGACTATAATTCAAACCCTAACCATAACCTTAATACTGACCTTTATCCTAATTGAACTGTAACCCTAACTCTAATTTAAACCATAAACCTAATTGTAACTCTAATTCTTACCCTAATTCTAATAGTAACCCACCTTAGTTGTAACTCTAATTATAATAGGATCCCTAATCCTAACTCTAACCCTAACCCTAACCCTAATTGTAACCCTAACCCTAACCCTAATTATAACTCTAATGCTTACCCTAATTTAGTAACCCTAATTCTAAGTCTAACCTTAACCTCAATTCTAACCCTAAGCCTAATCCTAATTGAAACTCTAACCCTAACCTTAATACTAAACTTAACCCTAATTGTAACCCTAACCCTAACTCTAATTCTAACATTAACCCTAATTATAGTCGTAACCCTAATTCTAATCCTAATCGAAACCCCAACCCTAATTATAATCCTAACCCTAACCCTAATCCTAATTTTAACCCTAGTTGTAATTCTAACACTAATTCTTACTCAAACCCTAATCCTAATTCTAATTGTAACTCTAACCCTAACATTTAGGCCAATACTAACCCTAATTTTAACCCTAACCCTAACCTAATTCTAATCATAGTTCTAACCCTACTCCTATAACCTGAATTCTAATTACGCCAAGAGGCGTTCCTACAGTCATAGGATGGAGTTGAAAGAGCTCAAAGATTCCTTATATTCTGTGTAATTTTATAAGATTCTAATATGAAAAACAAAAAAAATTCCAATCTAAAAATTAAAAAAATCAAAATAGGTTGCAATGCCCACCTATATTTAAAATGTAATGGAGAGCTGACATTTAATGCATTTATGGCGTCTATTACATAGTCTTGAAAAAGATCAAAAATTAAAATATGTTCTTTGTTTTTTAGGGCAAAAATAAAAAAGAAAAACCAAAACCCCATTAAAATTAACCAATATAGGTATTTTAAATATAACTTAAAAAAATTAATACACAAAAAAAATTATAAAGTAAATAAGAAGACTGAATCCTCTGTCTTTGAATAGGTTTTATGTAGAATCTAAAAACAATTGTAGGGAATTAATGATCCACGATAAATAAGAGACAATCCTTTGCTCTCTCTAGCTCTGGAAATCCTACATGCATAGGGTTGTATGCCTGGAAAATCCTTAAGTTATTATAGAAGAACTCATTTGCAACATGCAAAAGAAAAAAAAATTAAATAAATAAATTTTAAGATAATACTTAGAAGATGGGAGAGAATGACATATTGAGATCTTCTTTAACATCTCTTCACAGCTTCTTCCCTCAAACCTACAATAAAGAATAGAGAAAAGGCAAAAAAGAAAAAAAAATGAAAAATCTACAATAGAGAGAGACGGCAAAAAGAAAAAAAAAAGAAACAATACAATTTAAAGAATAAATTTATTTTAGTAAGTTCTAGAAAATCATTTCTTTCTCATGCATAAATCTACTCCTTAAAAGTAGCTAACAATTTTCTATTTGGTGGATTGATTTATTATAACATGCCTTTTTAAATTAATTTAAGATTGAGTGATAACATTTAAATTTATATTTAAAAATGATTTAAAAAAATGTAAATATGCAATCATATAATTATAATATACCTGTTTAAACTAATTTAAAGTGAGTGATAATATTTAAATCTATATTTAAAAATGATTTTTAAAAAAATTCAATATAAATCATATCCCTAAATTTTAGTTTATGGATTCCTTATTATGACCTGCTTTTTTAAATTATTTTAAATAATTTTTATTTAATGAAAACACTATTAGGGGTAAGTCACCATTGAGAACAAATGAAATGAGTGTCTAAATTCTTTTTTTTGATGTGATAAATTTATTGTTATTTATTTTTATTTAAAATTGTTAGTTATTTAATATAACAAAAACAAATGAAATGAGTGTCTAAATTCTTTTTCGGTTGATGTAATAAATTTATTGTTATTTATTTTTATTTAAAATTATTAGTTATTTAATATAACAAAAATATATATTCTTGGATGATATTTAATTTAATTTTGGTTTTTCTATGCAAGCTTATATATGGTTGATTTTATTATGTTATTATTACTAAATGAGATAAAGAGGTATTTAATTAATTATTAATTAAATTAAACCTAGATGCTTAGTTAAAATTTATAATTAAATTTGAGTTTAATTTTTTGCCTAATCACTCCAAGGTGTCATGGACTTATCATTTTCTTAGGAATGCCAGTAATTTAACTCTTAGTATTGAATAGTATTTTAAAAAAATAGTTGCATTGTGTTTATGCCCATGTGCATGTGTGTATGGGTGAGCATTACATATATGCACCACAGGATGAAGGATTTGATTTTGGAGTTGTGGGGAATGATTTGATTTTTAGATTCTACATAAAACCTATTCAAAGACAGAGGATTCAATCTTCTTATTTACTTTATATATTTTTTTGTGTATTAATTTTTTTAAGTTATATTTAAAATACCTATATTGGTTAAAATACTATAGGCTGTATGCAAACATATTTTAATTTTAATGGGGTTTTAGTTTTTCTTTTTTCTTTTTGCCCTAAAAAACAAAGAACATATTTTAATTTTTGATCTTTTTCAAGAGTATGTAATAGATGTCATAAATGTATTAAATGCCAGCTGGGTAAGTGCAAGAAGATGGGAGGCCAAAAAGGGGTCTTAAGTGGCCACTTTTTTTTGAAATCAAGAAATGCTGGCCTTGGATGAGAAATTGAGCATAGTTACACTCAAAATTTGGAGATGCAACCAAAACAATGTTTGTAGTGCTCCGAGTCTACTTTCTAAACTACTATTGTTTTTTGAAAATGGCATAGATTAAGGGGTTCAAAAGAGGGAGCCACAGAAATTGGTGTTGTTTCTGTCAAAAAAAATAACATAGCATGTTTTGTGGCTCCCTCAAAAGGTCAACTTTTTTTGGTATTTTTAAAATTACTCCAGTGAGAAATTAGCTAATAGCATGTAGTTTATGCCTGATTTTTCTAATAAATTTTTGATGAATATTTGATTTTTTCTAATTTTCAAAGTGGACACATCTTAAAAAATAGAATTTTGGCCATGCTACCCCTATAAATTTTGAAAACTAATTGAAAATCATTTTTATCTTTTTTTAATATGTGTAGAATGGAGTCTAGTTTCTAAATATGTATTTTTTTTTAAATTTTAATGAATAGTTAATTTACAATGAAAAAAAGACCAAACAGTGGTTTTTGCCCAAAAAATGGACGCACAAACAAAAGAAATTAAAGATGAAAGGCTTAAAATCACATCGTCAAATAGCTAAGAGAAAGCCTAACATTACCCAGGTGTTCGATTTGTTTGACCTTGAAACACGTGCAAATATGAGGGTTAATACGAACAAAATTATGCACGAAATCTTGAAGATTATAGAAAAACACGTCTGTGGATGTTGAAAAGGCACTCCAAGCCTTTGGGTTGGAAATCCAAAGAAAATCCCAAGCCCAAGGCTTGGGATTCCCAAAGCAAAACATAACGCGAGCGCGTTATAACACGCTCGCGTTATTGTTTGCTTTGCATTTTCCCTTCTCCGCAAAAGTTTGTGTTTATCATGTTTTCAATAATGCGAGCACGTTATAACACGCTCACGTTATGTTCCCCTTGAATTTTTTTATGTTCAAGGTTATTAATCATGTATGTATGTATGCATGCCTATATGTATGTATGTATAGTGTCGAGGGTAGAGGAGGGTAGAGATGGGAGTGAGCCAGATAGGGGAGGAGAGGGGTGGATAAGGATTAAGTGATTAAGGTTGAGGGTTGAGGGTTTAGGGATAGAATTTAGAGTTTAGGGATAAGGGATTAGAGTTTAGGACCTTGAGGGATTAGGGTTTGGGTAAGTGCAAGAAGATGGGGGGCCAAAAAGGGGTCTTAAGTGGCCACTTTTTTTCTGAAATCAGGAAATACTAGCCTTGGATGAGAAATTGAGCATAGTTACACTCAAAATTTGGAGATGCAACCAAAACAATGTTCGTAGTGCTCTGAGTCTACTTTCTAAACTACTATTATTTTTTGAAAATGACATAGATTAAGGGGTTCAAAAGAGGGAGCCACAGAAATTGGTGTTGTTTCTGTCAAAAAAACATAACATAGCATGTTTTGTGGCTCCCTCAAAAGGTCAACTTTTTTTGGGTATTTTTAAAATCGCTTCAGTGAGAAATTAGCTAATAGCATGTAGTTTATGCCTGATTTTTCTGATAAATTTTTGATGAATATTTGATTTTTTACTAATTTTCAAAGTGGACACATCTTAAAAAATAGAATTTTGGCCGTGCTACCCCTATAAATTTTGAAAACTAATTGAATTTTTTTTTTCTTTTTTTAATATTTGTAGAATGGAGTCTAGTTTCTAAATATGTAATTTTTTTAAAATTTTAATGAATAGTTAATTTATAATGAAAAAAAGACCAAACAATGGTTTTTGCCCAAAAATGGACACACAAACAAAAGAAATTAAAGATGAAAGGCTTAACATTGTTAAAATGTGAAAAAAATCACATCGTCAAATAGCTAAGAGAAAGCCTAACATTACCCAGGTGTTCAATTTGTTCGACCTTAAAACAAGTGCAAATCTGAGGGTTAGCACGAACGAAATTATGTGAAATCTTGAAGAATATGGAAAAACACGTCTGTGGCTGTTCAAAAGGCACTCCAATCCTTTGGGTTGGAAATCCAAAGCAAAACATAACACGAGCACATTATAACGCGCTCGCGTTATGTTTTGCTTTGCATTTTTCCTTTTCCGCAAAAGTTTGTGTTGTTTGTCATGTTTGAAATAACGCGAGCGCGTTATAACACTCTCGCGTTATGTTCCCCTTAAAATTTTTTATGTTCAAGGCTATTAATCATGTATGTATGTATGTATGCCTATATGTATGTATATATCTATGTATGCCTATATGTATGTATGTATCTATGTATGCCTATATGTATGTATGTATAGTGTCGAGGGCAAATGAGAGTAGAGATGGGAGTGAGCCAGATAGGGGAGGAGAGGGGTGGATAAGGATTGAGTGAGTAAGGTTTAAGGTTGAGGGTTGAGCTTTTAGGGATATGATTTAGAGTTTAGGGATAAGGGATTAGAGTTTAGGACCTTGAGGGATTAGGGTTTAGGGTTGAGGATTTAGGGATAGCGTATAGGGTTAAGGGTCGAGGGATTAGGGTTAAGGTAGAGTGTTGAGGGTAGAGGGATCAGGGATAGGGTTTAGGGTTGAGGGATTAGGGTTTAAGGTATAGTTTAGTAGTTCTTGTGGATAGAGCCAATAAACAATGGCAGATTATTTGCCTGTTTCATAACAATATACCTCCCCTAAGTGTGGGGTGGACAACAAGAAACATAGATGTACCCCAATGCAAATCTTTTCTCATAATGATCATCCTTCTGATTTCAACTGTTAATTACTCACTGTGGATGTACCATACGCAAAGCTTTTCTCATAGTGTGTACACCTATTGGCATAATGAACCCCATATGGGCCAGAAAAACATGCCATATAACATTGCTAACATTAAAAGAGTTCATAGCCATTTTTCTAACATATTCTTGCAACTCAAATATCTTTAAGAGAAGAGTGTAAAAAATGATGGGTTTAACAACCTAACATAAGGCAAAGCATTTTTTTTGGGTTTAGGGTTTAGGGTTGAGGGATTATGGTTTAAGGTATAGTGTTGAGGGTTGAGGGTTGCGGGATTAGGGTTTAGGGTTGACATATTAGGGTTTAATGTTGAGGGTTGAGGGTTTAGGGATAGGGTTGATGGTCAAGGGATTAGGGTTAAAGTAGAGTGTTGAGGGTAGAGGGATTAGGGATAGGGTTTAGGGTTGAAGGTTTAACGTTTGAGGGTTGAGGCTTTAGGGCTGAGGGTTAAGGGATTAGGGTTTAAAATATAGTGTTGAGCATCGAGGGTTTATGGATAGGTTTTAGGGTTTAATTTTTAAGGGTTAAGGGTTGAGGGATAGGGTTTAGGGTTTAGGGATAAGCGATTAAGGTTTAAGGTATAGTGTCGAGGGTTGAGGGTTTAGGAATAGGGATAGCGTTTAGGGTTTAGGGATGAGGGATTAGGGTTGAGGGTTGAGGGATTAGAGTTGAGGGTTGAGGGATTAGGGTTTAAGGTATAGTGTCGAGGGTTGAGGGTTTATTGATAGTGTTTAGGGTTGAGGGTTGAGGGATTATGTTTTAGGGTTGATGGATTAGGGTTTAAGTTATAGTGTTGAGGGTTGAGGGTTTAGGGATAGGCTTTAGGGTTGACAGATTAGGGTTTAGGGTTGACGGATTAGTGTTTAATGTCGAGGTTAGGGTTAGAGTGTCGAGGGTAGAGGGATTAGGGATAGGTTTTAGAGTTGAAGGTTTAAGGATTAAGGGTTGAGGCTTTAGCGATGAGGGTTTAAGGCTTAAGATATAGTGTCAAGTGTTGAGGGTGTAGGGATAGGGTTTAAGTTTTAAGGGTTATGGGTTGAGGGATAGGGATTAGGGTTTAAGGTATAATGTTGAGGGTTGATGGTTTAGGGATAGGTTTTAGGTTTGAGGGATTAGGGTTTAGGGTTGATGAATTAGGGTCTAATGTTGAGAGTTGAGGGTTGAGGTTGAGGGATAGGGTTAATGGTCAAGGGATTAGGGTTAAATAAGAGTGTCGAGGGTAGAGGGATTAGGGATAGGGTTTAGGGTTGAGGCTTTAGGGATGAGGGTTAAGGGATTAGGGTTTAAGATATAGTGTCAAGTGTCGAGCATGTAGGGATAGGTTTTAGGGTTCAAGTTTTAAAGGTTAAGGGTTGAGGGATTAGGGTTTGACATTGAGGGTTGAGTACATTGAGGTTCAAGGGTTAAGGGTTTCGGGATAGGATTGAGGGTCGAGGGATTAGGGTTAAAGTAGAGTGTTAAGGGTATAAGGATTAGGGATAGGGTTGGAGGGTTTAGGGATAAGGGATTAGGGTTTAAGGTATAATATCAAGCCCGTTGAGGGTCTAGGAAAAGGGATAGCATTTAGGGTTTAGGGATGAGGGATTAGAGTTGAGGGATGATGGATTAGGGTTGAGGGTTGAGGGATTAGGGTTTAGGGATAAGGTTTAAGGTTAAGGGTTGGGGGATTAGGGTTTAAGGTATAGTGTTGAGGGTTTAGGGATAGGGTTTAGCGTTGAGGGATTAGAGTGAAGGGTTGAGGGATTAGGATTTGATGTTGAGGGTTGAGGCTTTAGGGTTTAGGGTTTAGGGATAGGGTTGAGGGTTGAGGTTCGAGGGTCAAGGGTTTCGGGATAGGGTTGAGGGTCGAGCGATTAGGGTTAAAGAAGAGTGTCAAGGGTATAAGGATTAGGGATAGGGTTGGAGGGTTTAGGGATAAGGGATTAGGGTTTAAGGTATAGTATCAAGCCCGTTGAGGGTCTAGGAATAGGGATAGCATTTAGGGTTTAGGGATGAGGGATTAGAGTTGAGGGATGATGGATTAGGGTTGAAGGTTGAGGGATTAGGGTTTAGGGATAAGGTTTAGGGTTGAGGGTTGAGGGATTAGGGTTTAAGGTATAGTGTTGAGGGTTTAGGGTTGAGGGATTAGAGTGAAGGGTTGAGGGATTAGGATTTGACATTGAGGGTTGAGGCTTTAGGGTTTAGGGTTTAGGGATAGGGTTGAGGGTTGAGGGATCAGAGTTAACGGTTGAGGGATTAGGGTTTGACGTTGAGGGTTGAGGGTTGAGGTTTGAGGGTCAAGGGTTTAGGGATAGGGTTGAGGGTTAAGGGATTAGGGTTAAAGTAGAGTGTGGAGGGTATTAGGATTAGGGATAGGGTTGGAGGGTTTAGGGATAAGGGATTAGGGTTTAACATTGAGGGTTGAGGGTTGAGGTTTGAGGGTCAAGGGTTTAGGGATAGGGTTGAGGGATTAGGATTAAAGTAGAGTGTGGAGGGTATAAGGATTAGAGATTGGGTTGGAGGGTTTAGGGATAAGGGATTAGGGTTTAAGGTATAGTATCGAGCCTGTTGAGGGTCTAGGAATAGGGATAGAGTTTAGGGTTTAGGGATGAGGGATTAGAGTTGAGGGATGACAGATTAGGGTTGAGGGTTGAGTGATTAGGGTTTAAGGTATAGTGTTGAGGGATTAGAGTGAAGGGTTGAGGGATTAGGATTTGATGTTGAGGGTTGAGGCTTTAGGGTTTAGGGTTTAGGGATAGGGTTGAGGGTCGAGGGATTAGAGTTAAGGGTTGAGGGATTAGGGTTTGACATTGAGGGTTGAGGGTTGAGGTTCAAGGGTCAAGGGTTTAGGGATAGGGTTGAGGGTCGAGGGATTAGGGTTAAAGTAGAGTGTTGAGGGTGTAAGGATTAGGGATAGGGTTGGAGGGTTTAGGGATAAGGGATTAGGGTTTAAGGTATAGTATCGAGTCTGTTGAGGGTTTAGGAATAGGGATAACATTTAGGGTTTAGGGATGAGGGATTAGAGTTGAGGGATGATGGATTAGGGTTTAGGGATAAGGTTTAGGGTTGAGGGTTAAGGGATTAGGGTTTAAGGTATAGTGTTGAGGGTTTAGGGATAGGGTTTAGGGTTGAGGGATTATAGTGAAGGGTCGAGGGATTAGGATTTGACGTTGAGGGTTGAGGGTTGAGGCTTTAGGGTTTAGGGGTTAGGGATAGGATTGAGGGTTGAGGGATCATAGTTAAGGGTTGAGGGATTAGGGTTTGATGTTAAGGGTTGAGGGTTGAGGTTCGAGGGTCAAGGGTTTAGGGATAGGTTTGAGGGTTGAGGGATTGGGGTTAAAGTAGAGTGTCGAGGGTATAAGGATTAGGGATAGGGTTGGAGGGTTTAGGGATAAGGGATTAAGGTTTAAGGTATAATATTGAGTCTGTTAAGGGTTTAGGAATAGGGATAGCATTTAGGGTTTAGGGATGAGGGATTAGAGTTGAGGGATGACGGATTGAGGTTGAGGGTTGAGGGATTAGGGTTTAGGGATAAGGTTTAGGGTTGAGGGTTGAGGGATTAGGGTTTAAGGTATAGTGTTGAGGGTTTAGGAATAGGGTTCAGGGTTGAGGGATTAGAGTGAAGGGTCGAGGGATTAGGATTTGACATTAAGGGTTGAGGGTTGAGGCTTTAGGGATAGGGTTGAGGGTCAAGGGATCAAAGTTAAGGGTTGAGGGATTAGGGTTTGACGTTGAGGGTTAAGTTCTAAAGATAGGAAAATAGAGATTTTGTATTCAAGTTATTTAGATGTTGATGGGTTTAGACTTGAGCTGAAATGTTGGACTCTTAATCTAGCCTGAAGAGAGTTTCTGTCGTCAAATGCAGATTTATGTGTTTGATTATATTGATTGCCTCTCCAATTTTGGGGTGTGGATGTTTTGGAATCAATCAGGAAGTCTTCAGGAGACTTTGTGAAAGTCGATTGGCAATCGCTTGACAGAACCCCTACTATTTATGCTTGGATAAGGATTTGTCACAAACTAGAACTTCTGCTTCCAAAGAAGATCTGTCTTTCTTCCTCAATGGGTATTTTCTATCAAGGACTTGATTATGAGGGCTTTCCCCTTCATTGTTATGCCTATCATATGGCAGAGCATCTGGTATGCTCTTGTAGGAAATAGGAAAAGTTCTCCCTCAAAAATGTTCTGGTCATTCAAGAATTTCTTATTTCTCAAACACCATCAATGGTTTTTCTCTAATGCAAAGGACCTACCAAGATGGAAAGCATTTAAAGATTATATGATCTCCAAAGGAAAATCTCCTAATTCTCCTAGAATGTCATCCTTCAGCAAGGCGGGACCAAGTGGCTTGGCTCTTCAAGTCATGGATCCTCCCATATTTAAGAGGAATTGTAAGGCTTAGAAGTGTTAGTTGATGAAGCACATGATGTGGTCATTCCTGCTTGTGTTAAGGAAGATAATGCATAGGATGTGATCAATCTATAGCAGGACAAAACGCGAGCGTGTTATAACGCGCTCGCATTTTGTCTTGCTATAGAAATGGTAAAAAAGTGTTGACCCCCGTGATCAAGACCCACATGCTCTGTTGTCATACTGATTCTGCGCGTGCTTCGACAAAAAAGAAGTGCTTTCATGTTATTGGGAAGTTCACATGCACATTTGACACATTGTACCACATTTGCATGATCTTTCCACCACCTTTTTTGCTTTGCCAACTTGAGAAGGAGGAAATAACATAGTTTTCACACCAAGTTTGATATATATCTATTCAAGTTTCAATTTTTGTAGTGTTGCAATGTTAATTGTGATTCAATTTTAGGAATTGAACATTATAGATTGGTTAATAGTATTGTTGTTAGTAATTATATTTGAGTGTTATTCAATTTAACATTGAAAAGGAAGCAAGTGGTGAAAAACTCAAATTGTTGAGGAGTTTGATGCAAGAAGAAAAAAACACTACATAATTGGGTACTCTCTCCATTCAAATCTTTATTTTTTAGGTATGTCAAGTCTTTACATGCATGTTCTTTACATTTTCCTTAATTTGGATTGAATTACTTTATCATGCTTTATCATACATGTTTAAAATAGACACATTCCCAATCAAGAAAGCAGCCTACAATCTCACATGATGCCATGTATATTTTCTACACTTGGGCTCTTTAATAATTATGTGTAATAAACAGACCTTAACATACCATGATGTCAAACTATACAAGAATAAATCCTTACAACATAAAAAAATACAATCCCACTATTATCTTGTATTCATTTTAGGAAGTAATATTGGTCTCTTTATCATGCTACAGACAAATTCTCCGTCATGTCGAGGAAACGATCAATAATTAAACCAACACTAGAAGAGATATAAGCTAAGAATGCAAAGAAAGTAGTGGCTATGAGGGAACTTGGTGAGAAGAGGAAATTGGACATGATAAATGAAGACATACCAATTGAAGAGGAACCACAACCATCACAAAGAGATATGGTATTGGCGGCACAAAGAGAATGAATGCAAAAACTTCGTGCTACGAGAGATTTGAATACCATAGTTGGAGACACGTCCTCTACCGCAAGTCAACATGTAGGGACACCATCTACCACATCTCAAGTTGAGAGTACATCATCACTCACATGTGATGAAGGAGGTATGCCATCATTCCCACCTCAACCTCAAGGTATGTCATCTATTCCATCTTCTATCGAAGGTATGCCATGGCCCATCTCATTTAAATATTGATGAAATTCCTAATGTTGAGATAAATTTACCTAACTTAACACCACCTAGAATTTTGCATAGAAAGCCAAAGTATTTGATTGATATTGATGAGAATATTTTGCAGCAAATGGAAGGTAAGATTCCAAAATGCACTTGTAGAAGATATGCTCATAAGATTTGGAGATTATTCTTTGAAAAGTTAAATGAGACTGTAAGATGTCAACTATTCATTGAAATGATGCAAAGAATAAAGTATAGGTCCATCATGAAGATTCTTGGGTTGAGAACATCAGAGGCTTCAAGTGAAAAATCTATTGTCAAGAATCTAATGAGTGCATATGAGAGTGTGGGTAACACCTCATGCACAAAAGATAGTAATGCAACATGGCGTGTGATTACATCAACTATAGTAAGTAGTCAAACAAGGAAATCTCATCTCATTAGAAAGACGAGTCAAGAATTGAGAATTAATAGGAAAAGTTTATCAAGAGCTGTTGGAAGATGCCAAAGAATTGAGGATACTAATGCCAATGAATTATGGGCGTTCTCAGGGAGACTACCACGAAAAGATAAACCAATTGTTGAAGCATTGAGATCACTAATTGAAGACTTTTGGAAGAATTACACAAGGGAATCTCTGAATCAAAGGGATGTGGTAAGAAGGAGAATCAGTAGTCAGAACCATGAGCCAGATCCAAAGCATTTTTTGGATGAGACTCAAACACAATTTTATGGTAAATTTCTAGAGAAGTATCCTCAAATTAAAATTTGTCAAAGATATTTTTAAATGCTAAAACCTTTTGTATGTCAAGATAAATCACACATGCACTACTTGTTGTTGTAGATTACATGTTGAATTTTCTAACCATTTTGATGCTTATAGGTCTATATGTTTAGATATGCATACTAACAATATTTTGTAGGGTTGTGCCATATGCACCCCACCAACATCTTCAAGAGACTTCATATCAAGAATTTTATGTGAAAGAGAGGAAGGTCAAATATTCTACAAGAAATTATGCTTGGATGGTACATGTCATCATTGCGGTGGCTTGCAACATTTGCCAATATGTGAACATATGGAAAGAACACATGCGGTTGGAAACAAACTAGTAGAGTTTGGCAAGTATAAAACAGTGGCATACAATACAAAAGATGGTAAAGAAACAAAGAGGTGTGAATTGGTTATTGAAAAGATTCCAGTGTATTAGTTTATGCCTATATTTTGTGACAACATAGTGTATGAGTATGCAAGACATGCCCATAGAGCTCGATGGTTGGACTTGCAATTCAAGTTATGCAAGGACACATTTCTGGTTGGTAGCATTGTTTCAGTCGTCAACTTTGCAGAGAACTACAGTCTACAGCCACAGCGTGAGGTGCAATCACAATATTACAACTCCACACAGGTTTCTATATTTGTGCAGATCGCATTCATTCATGTGAGTGATAGTACAGAGGATGACAGAAAGATCATAAGGGAGTATAATTTCTATATTAGTGATGATCGCACGCATTCTACGGAGTTTGTGCAAGGCTGCTTTCAGGCGTTCTACAATGATTTGGCTAGAAGGGGCATATCGTTTAGTTAGCATATCATATGGTCAGATAACTGTGCATCACAATTCAAGAACTCACAGAATTTCTATTGGCTAAGTAGGAGGCATAATTTTACAGGTATTTAGCATATGTGGAACTTTTGTGAGGCCGGGCATGGAAAGGGGGAGCATGATGGTACAAGAGCATGTATCAAAAGAGCCATAGCATGAGAAGAGTTAAAGTATAAAGACAATGCAAAGTTGACAAATGCAAAATTAATTGTCGAGTGGTGTAATGCTTCCATGGGTTCAGGTAATGAAGGTAAGTCTTTAGTTCGTAGATTTTTTTGGTTGATAGATGATACTAACATTGCACCATATGAGGATTGTTGTACAGTGACATGATCAAATGAGATGCACTCTTTTAGAAGCTAAATTGCAGGTTCATGGAGTATCTATACGCGAAAGATGTCATGCTTTTGTTCTTCCCGTATAATTCAAGTCTGGGATGAGTGTGAGTCAAAGGAGTGGGTTGACGAATGACAGTTAAGTTATCTTAGCCCACTTGACACGTATTAACCCCCAACGGCATTGGAACTAACACAGATGGAATCATCAGTTGACTTTGACCACATATCAGATTTAGTTCAACCAGTAATATAGGGCACGTATATGCATCTAATTTCATCTAGTTCAACAAGGTAATGTCATCTTACTTTGTAGTGTTTTTGTAATGTTGACTAATTTCATCTAATTTACTACACATATCAATGTAGGGTACATATATGTAGTTATTGCAGATGAAGATAATGAAGAGGGAATAGATTATTACTTATGTCCTTGTGTTGAGGCCAAAAAGAAATTGGAGGCCCCTGTTACAGATGGAGAAAACATCGAATACCCTACAGGCTCAGTGGTTATTATAGGAACATGGCTTAGAAGGTACCCACATAAGAGTGTTAATGTTTGGTTGTTTTAGGACTTTGACACACATCAAAATATTCTTCATTACTCGAACCTTGTCGTGGCATCCAATGTTCATTTGATAAAGTATCGAGGTAGACCTTTGAACAAAATCTTGTGGAAGGTGCGTGAGTCTAACCATGAAGCAATACTTGACACAATAAAGAGTAGAGCAGACCCGGATGGTTCATTGGATTCATTGAGTTGTAAGTATGCACATTAATTTGTAAGGTTTGTCTTTTTTTAATTTCCTGCTGCATTTTTACACATATACACATTTTTACATCATCATGTTATGCATTTTTGGTGTCTTACTCCTGATGCGACCAAACTGACTGTTCAAACGCATTCAGATGGGTACATTTACACTAGGCATGGTCCTATTTTTCACCCAAACATGTCGAAACAGTCCAAGCTACACTGTACCGACGATATACCTGAAGAGTCCAAAGTGCAAAAAGGTAGCAATCTTTGACGAGATGTTACTTGAAAATCGTGTCACTTAGAAACATTCCATCTAAGACAACGCGATCATGTAGAGTGCCTCTACAATAACCTCTCTCAATTTTTTATATCTTTGAGGCATGTACCCGTGGTGAAAGGTTTTCTGCTGCCCTAAAAATTGTTAGAAGGAGGCAGTGTAAAGTTGCAAAGGGGTGTAACTTTCATCCTGCTCCTGATGAGACCAAACTGACTATTCCAACATGTTTGTATGGGTACATTTACGCTAGGCATGGTCTTTTTTTTCACCCAAACATGTTGAAACAGTTCGAGCTACATTGTACCGACGATATCCCTAAAGAGTCCAAAGTGCAAAAAGGCATCAATCTTTGACAAGATGTTACTCAAAAACCGTGTCACTTAGAAACATTCTGTCTAAGGTAGTCTGATCATGTAGAGTGCCTCTACAATAACCTCTCTCAGTTTTTTATATCTCTGAGACATTTGCCCGTGGTGAAAGGTTTTCTACTGCCCAAAAAATCGTTAGAAGGAGGCAGTGTAAAGTTGCGAAGGGGTGTAACTTTCATCCTACTCCTGATGTGACCAAATTGACTATTCCAACGCATCCGGATGGGTACATTTACACTAGGGATGGTCCCTTTTTACCTAAACATGTCGAAACAGTCTGATCTACATTGTACCGATGATATCCCTGAAGAGTCCAAAGTGCAAAAAGGCAGCAATCTTTGACGAGATGTTACTCAAAAACCATCACTTAGAAACATTCTGTCTAAGGCAACGCGATCATGTAGAGTGCCTCTACAATAAACTCTCTCGGTTTTTTATATCTCTGAGACATTTGCTCGTGGTGAAAGGTTTTTTGCTACCCTAAAAATCGTCAGAAGGACGCAATGTAAAGTTGCAAAGGGGTGTAACTTTTGTCTTGCTCCTGATGCGACCAAACTAACTATTCCAACGCATCTGGATGGGTACATTTACATTAGGCATGGTCCTATTTTTCACCCAAACATGTCGAAACAGTCCGAGCTATATTGTATCGATGATATCCCTGAAGAGTCCAAAGTGCAAAAAGCAGCAATCTTTGACAAGATGTTACTCAAAAACTGTGTCACTTACAAACATTCTGTTTGAGGCAACACAATCACGTAGAGTGCCTATATAATAACCTCTCTCAATTTTTTATATCTTTGAAGTGTTTGCCTGTGTTGAAAGGTTTTCTGCTGCCCCAAAAATCATCAAAAGGAGGTAGTGTAAAGTTGCAAAGCATTGCTAAGAAATCCTCAATACTCAAACACTCCAATGAACTGAAGCAACTTCTTCTTAGGCACAAATGTAAGGGTACACGAGGGGAAAATGGCACCTAGATGACTTAGTGCATTTCTATGACTTCATTCACATGTTTAAATGTTTGAGAAACTCTCCTTTACTAAGCGCTTGTCCTCATGTCAATGTTAAGATTTATACCTCCTAGGTGCTCAATTAGGTGATGTCATTAGATACAACTTACCCTTAGGCACCAATGTAGCTTCTTCAATCCATCACACTTCTAGGCACTCAAATTTGAGGTCTTGGACTTGTATCCTATTCCTAGGCACAATTGGATGATCTTCCTAGATCTAGGCACTCGTGATGGTGGGAAATTACATGAAGGGGTGCCTAAGTCCAATTTGACTTGGTATTTGATATTTTATGACTCCAATTGACTAGGAATGGCTCAATTTCTAAAGTGTCGACTCAATAATGTAAGTTTAAGGTCTTTTCCTCCTAGGTGCCAATTAATGAGTTCACTAGATGCAATTTCTCCTGGACTTGAAGATTGTGAAAGAACTTGAAGCTTAGATGGATGTCTTCGAATGTTTGATGAAGAAGTGTTCCAACTTGAAAGGTCCTTTGAAATGTAGATATTGATGATAACACTTTCCCTTATATGTGAAGTAGATGACTTCTCAAGGAGGCTTGAATGTATCAGAGGGACTTGAAATTGAATGGATGTCTTTGGAATGCTTGATGATGATGAGAAGTTCCTTTGGAGTGGCTACATGTTGATCTTGAAGAGATGATTGATGAAGAATCTAGTTGATACTTGAAGATGAATAGAACTTGAAGTGATAGATGGAAGTCTTCGAACATGATGCAACTAGGGATGTCGTTGATGAAGAAGACTTGAAATATATCTTGTTGTGACCTCTTGGAGCAGCTACCTCTTGAAGTGGTGTTTCCTTGGTAGTGATTACTTCCATCTTAACTCTCTGGCATGAATGAATGTGAAAGGCTCCTTTGGAGCAACTACATGATGACTCTAGGCGACTCCAAGCTCTTGCTCCTACCTTTTCCTTCAATCTTCCTACAATACAAACCAAGAAACACATCAATCCTCATGATAAACATTTTATAACACAAAGGAATCCTCTTTAAACATGGAATAATCTTACTACAAATATAGGCGCATATATAGGTAAAAAGAAGAGCAAAGGGTGCCTAACACAAGTTGGTCCATATTTATCACTTTAAATGATTTCAAACAATTGTAATGGCTTAAAGAGGTCAATATCCCTTAAGAGATTCATTTAAAAGGTGTCTTTCAATGCAATTTCTCCCTTAGGCACCAGAATGGGTTTGTACCGATGGAGAGTGCGCCTAGATTTAAATGTCTTTATACTTGCAATTTTGCAATTCTAAATGATGAGACATGTCTTAGAATGAATTCTATCTTTCAAGCACTCACTCCAAAAGGTCATCTCATGCAATTTCACCCAAGGCACTCATTGAGGTGTCCTCAGAGGCTAAAGTGCGCCTAACTCAATTGCCTTTTGTGATAGGTGAAAGTTAGGTGTGGAAGATCAGACATAGTCATGAAACCCTAACCCTACCATCATCAAGGAATCTAACCTAAATGAAATCAAAGGGTAATGCAATTCAAGCATAACATCACCTAGACCGTGCGATTCCTTGTTTGAGAGAGAGATGTGGACTGCTTCTTCAACAATAAGCAATTACAAAGCTGAAAGCTGCCATTGATGGATGATAAAAGCTCAAAGGCTCAAATGCTCAAGATGATAATGTAGGTGCTATATGATTGCTGGATTACTAGATTGCTGGATATCTCATATGGGATGAAAGGGTGTTTATATAGAACTCAACCAAGATCAATCAACGGTGGAGATTCAGAGGCTATGTGAATGGCTAAGATTGAAAGTTACTAAATTTAGGTCCAATTAGTTGTGCATGTGAAAGATTTTAAATGAAAGTTGTCTTACAACACATGATGAATGGGAAATGGACAAGTGTTGAAATGTGATATATGAAGAGGGCTTAATTCAAATAAAGTATTTGAATTAGTTGGGATATGAGTAGGATATTAATTAAATAAATAAAATTTATTTAATTAATAGGATAAATGCATAAAATGAGATAAGACATGATGTGGAATTAATTAAATAAATACAATTTATTTAATTAATTGGCTAAGTGAATGGGAGAAGGATTTTAATTAAATAAATAAAATTTATTTAATTAATTAGCTAATGGATTAGTGATTTAACAAGGTGTTGCTAGACATGGACAAATTTGGGTGTCTACACCTTTATCTTTATCATTTTTGTGCTTTCAACAATTAAAAATGACCTAGAGTGATCCTTTCTCTCAAGGCACTCACCTATTGATATGAAATCAAGTTATTTCCCTTAGGCACAATTTTAGGCTTGTATGGGTGAAAAGTGCGCCTTACATCCTTAGGTGGTTCTTTCTAATTCTCAATGATTTTAATCAAATGCCAAGTGTCTAAGGAAGCTTTTGTCTTGAGATGATTAAATTTTGAGGTTCAAATCCCTTCCTCAATCAAGGCACAATCTGAGGGTTGTATAGATGAAAGTTGACTTCAACTTGGGTGCTGATTTGAGTTGGGAAGAGCTAGAATTTGCGCCTAAATTAGAGATAGATATTTTGGCTTATTTGATGATGGTCTCAAGCCTCTCTACCAAGGTGCATTTTGATGATGTTCTTATTTAAACTCTTATAAAGACTATCTCATCCCTAAGTGCTTATCCTCATGATTTTCATGCACTTAGACTTCAAGGTGCCAAAACTAGTAGGAAAATTCACAATGAGCACCTTTACTTTGGAAGAATTTCTTATTGATCATTAGGCACACTTTGGAGTTGATATGTACTTCCTTTACTTCCATGTACTCATTTCATCATAATTATTGTCAAAGACTTCTCCAAGTTGATTGATAACATGCTTCTTGATGTTAAGATCCTTCATTCACTCCTTCTTCTTAGATCTAGGTGCTCATGATGGTGGGAAATTACATGAAGGGCGCCTAAGGTTCAAGATAGGTTCTTTCCACTCATCTTAACTTTCAATCATTGTAGTTAATCTCAAAAGACATCATCCAAAATGAGAAACCTCCAAGACTTGTCATTGTAAGTTGATTTCCTCCAAGGTGCCAATACAAGGTTCTTTTGAAGGAAAAGGGCACCTAGGCTTATGGGGCTCAATTTGATGTATTTATTGAAAGCTCAAGGTGAATTGATGCTTATTGAAAATGCCACTTAGTCCTTCATTTACATTCTAGGCGCCATTTCCTATTGACTTATATACTCCTCATGCTAGGGCACCATAATGAAGTGGTTTAGACAATAGGTGCACTTCACTTACTAGAGGCTTGTTCTCCTTCCACCTTAGGCGCACTTTTATGGTGGAACAGGTGTCAATGGGTGCCTTGTCTTAAATGAATGCTCTCTCCAAGTTGGGCACCCTTTTGAGGCTTTATGAGTTGCAAATTGCACCTTAACCCTTCATGCTTGTTGCTCAATGTTTGAATGTTTAAGAAAGTCTCCTTTAGGTGCTCATCTTAATGACTTTTTCTCAAGGTGCAATCATCCTAATGACTTGGATATCATCCTAGTGTTTCAGGATATCAGGCTACCAGACTTAGTCATTTTCAGGATCTCAAACATAAAGAATAACATGATGATTCATTTTTTTGTATTGCATATAGTTGACATTGTATGCTACCCATAAAGAATATTAATATTTTCTGTTCAACATGGGGATTCATTTTTTTTTAAATACAACTTTAATCTTTTAGTTCCAAAATGAGATTTAGGTGATATTTGAATAACAATAGATAGCTTATTGGATCAACCAACATCCTATGTAATACAATTGGACTTTAAATATTTGAAGTAGCCATCTACAAATATCCATTCAAATGTGGATTTATAATGCAAGTATGGACGCCATCAATAAAAAAGATTTATATTAACCAAATATCCATATTGACATACATCAATATCTGTCGATATAAGTATAACATATATACAAAATAGCCATATAGGCTTACAAGAATGCCATATAGGCATACAATGTCAACTATATACAATACAAAATATATGTCCACAAATGCCATATAGGCATACAACAAAGGAACACAATAAAAAGTCATTCCCCTCTAGCTGGTGAAGAGAATAGATCATGGGTAGCCTTTAATCTTCTAGGGGATGGAGACGCACATGTGGGTGGTCTACTACGAACCTGAGGGTTGCTCCTCCTATTTAGTTCTTCCTGCATCTTTAGCTGTTACAATAAAAAGTATAGACATTAATATATAAAAATTACATGTTATAAAAAATGAAACATTTAACAAAATAATCACTTACCGCTACCATATAATCTATCTCCTCACTTGCCTCAGTAGCATGAATAGGCTGTGGTGATGTCATGTCCTATAGAAACCATCCAGATAGAAATTAAACTTCAAATCAATAATCTTTTAATTTTTCAAAAATAGACAACTATAACAATGAATGTAAATTGAATTTTACTAATCTGCCTCATACCCCTATCAATACCATGGAGCTATGAATCGCAGAGGTCACACCATGCTCCATTGCCCTATGAACATCGGGAGGTGTCTCCGCAGCCTCCATCATCTGGAAATAAAATAACATTATTCAATTACGAAAACTATAATAGTGATGCAAATCATGGCTCCTAACATACACACATGTTCATCTAAACATGGAAGTACACACAATAAAGCACACAAGTCACATACAAAAATTTAGTAAGTACAATTCATTCATTAAACTACTTATTTTATTACCTCCATGAAGCTTTGAAGTCCACCACCACTGGTAGGTGTTGCTGTGAAATCTCTAATATTAACCTATTCAACATCCAAAATCATATATTAGAATACCATTCATATAACGATGCTATTCACATGTAATATTTATAATTGTTTACTAGTTACATACCCCGACAGTAGATGATCTAGTGTAATATGCAGGTGGAGAACCACTGAAAACTGCATCAATGCTATGACCCTAAAATTTGATTAAAATCATCAAACTAAATTACTTAATCTTGCATTTCAAAAATAAAATTTAATAAATTAAATTCAATAAACTTGCTAATATTTACCTGAGTATCAAGGCTGAAAGTCTCACTCAGGAGGGTATCTTTCATCACCATCTGCTCAGCTACAGATGTAGCCTGTGCACCTGCATCCTGACTGTCCATGGGGTCATAACCACAGACTGATCCGCAAGTCTGACAAGCATGGGGTGGGACCCTACTCCTCGCACTATCTCCCAACCCACTCTATGCTGTAGGACTAGCATGCTCTATGATGCTCTAGGTCAAGGCACTAATGGACTGAAGTGTATCGACCTCAACACTCTCCTTCACAATGGAAGGGATAAAAACATGCTCATGGGCTGGTCTGTTGATTACTCATCTCACTGCCCGCTGTGGGTCAACACGTGCCCCTGGTCTATCTTGTGCTAACCCCCCACCTCTACCCTGGAAGTCCCGCATATCAAAATAGTTTGGCACTTTATTGAGGACAAACTCGCAGTAGAGTTTCCTCAAAAAGTATTGTGGGACCTCATTATTATTGCATGGAGGATGGTCAAAAACCATCCACCACCTCTACCCAAAATTGTCCCTTATCGCTTGGTTGTTGCACCAATGGATAGGAAAGCTCTTGCATGTAATGGGTGGAGGTTGATTTGTTTGTGGGTTTGTGAAAATGAACACAAGTCTAATTTTGTAATTTGTAATTTTTTCACATCTTGGTATGATAGCTTGTCTGCATAATAATCTCTAAACTCTCTCCTCTTATCCATCCAACTAGTTATTTGCTTGCTAAATGAATCTACATTTGATAACATAGATTCAAGAGATTCAGCAAGCATGGACCTATGCAAGGTTGAAGTGGAAGGATCTTTCAACCTTGCAATTATATCTTCAAATTTTTTTTTGTTGTTTTCAATTTGCCCCTTTATATTTTCTTGTGTTCCAGGGGCATGTCAAGGAATGGATGGAGGAGGTTGTTGTTCCACAGGATTTTGTGGATTTTGAGGAGGAGGAGGAGGTGCATTAACATTTTCTGACAATTAATGAAATATACATCAAAAAACAACTCAAACCTACCTATTTAGAAGCAGATTCAAACAAAAAGACAAATAAACTCACTCCTTTGGTGTGCTTGACGTTGTGGCGGCATTTTGGTGACGAATCGATAAGATTTTTGTGTTGAATTGAGGAATCCAAAACCCGAGCGCACTTCCTAGGGTTTGCAGACTGCGGGAATAGTGGAGAAAAAAGAAATGAAATGAAATGAGATGAATTTTTTTTTAATTTATAATAGGTGATAATGCGCTTGCGTTATGGTTTGGTTTTGACAAGCCTTAGGATCATCATTACTAAACCATAATGTGAGCGCGTTATAACACGCTCGCGTTTTGTATTATTTTTTTTGAAAATAATTTGGTCACTTTTTGGCCCCCCATCTTTTTGCACTTACCCGTTTAGGGCTGAGGCTTTAAGGATAGCATTTAGGGTTAAGGGTCGAGGGATTAGGGTTAAGGTAGAGTGTTGAGGGTAGAGGGATTAGGGATAGGGTTTAGGGTTGAGGGATTAGGGTTTAAGGTATAGTTTTGAGGGCTGAGGGTTTAGGGATAGGGTTTAGGATTTAAGGTTTAAGTGTTGAGGGTTGAGGATTTAAGGTATAATGTTGAGGGTTGATGGTTTAGGGATAGGGTTTAGGTTTGAGGGATTAGGGTTTAGGGTTGATGAATTAGGGTTTAATGTTGAGAGTTGAGGGTTGAGGGTTTAGGGATAGGGTTGATGGTCAAGGGATTAGGGTTAAAGAAGACTGTTGAGGGTAGAGGGATTAGGGATAGGGTTTAGGTTTGAAGGTTTAATGATTTAGGGTTGAGGCTTTAGGGATGAGGGTTTAAGATATAGTGTCGAGTGTCGAGCATGTAGGGATATCTTTTAGGGTTCAAGTTTTAAGGGTAAGGGTCGAGGGATCAGAGTTAAGGGTTGAGGGATTAGGGTTTGACGTTGAGGGTTGAGTACATTGAGGTTAGAGGGTTAAGGGTTTCGGGTTGACAGATTAGGGTTTAGGGTTGACAAATTAGCGTTTAATGTCGAGGTTAGGGTTAGAGTGTCAAGGGTGGAGGGATTAGGGATAGGGTTTAGGGTTGAAGGTTTAAGGATTGAGGGTTGAGGCTTTAGGGATGAGGGTTTAAGGCTTAAGATATAGTGTCAAGTGTTGAGGGTGCAGGGATAGGGTTTAAGTTTTAAGGGTTAAGGGTTGAGGGATAGGAATTAGGGTTTAAGGTATAGTGTTGAGGGTTGATGGTTTAGGGATAGGGTTTAGGTTTGAGGGATTAGGGTTTAAGGTTGATGAATTAGGGTTTAATGTTGAGAGTTGAGGGTTGAGGGTTTAGGGTTTAGGGTTTAGGGATAGGGTTGATGGTCAAGGGATTAGGGTTAAAGAAGAGTGTCAAGGGTAGAGGGATTAGGCATAGGGTTTAGGGTTGAAGGTTTAAGGATTTAGGGTTGAGACTTTAGGGATGAGGGTTAAGGGATTAAGGTTTAAGATATAGTGTTGAGTGTCGAGTGTGTAGGGATAGTCTTTAGGGTTCAAGTTTTAAGGGTTAAGGGTCGAGGGATTAGAGTTAAGGGTTGAGGGATTAGGGTTTGACGTCAAGGGTATAAGGATTAGGGATAGGGTTGGAGGATTTAGGGATAAGGGATTAGGGTTTAAGGTATAGTATTGAGCCCATTGAGGGTTTAGGAATAGGGATAGCATTTAGGGTTTAGGGATAAGAGATTAGAGTTGAGGGATGACATATTAGGGTTGAGGGTTGAGGGATTAGGGTTTAGGGATAAGGTTTAGGGTTGAGGGTTGAGGGATTAGGGTTTAAGGTATATTGTTGACGGTTTAGGGATAGGGTTTAGGGTTTAAGGTATATTGTTGAGGGTTTAGGGTTGAGGAATCAGAGTGAAGGGTTGAGGGACTAGGATTTGATGTTGAGGGTTGAGGCTTGAGGCTTTAGGGTTTAGGGATAGGGTTGAGGGTCGAGGGATTAGAGTTAAGGGTTGAGGGATTAGGGTTTGATGTTGAGGGTTGAGGGTTGAGGTTTGAGGGTTAAGGGTTGAGGGATTAGGGTTGAGGGTTGAGGGATTAGGGTTTACAGAATAGTGTCAAGGGTTGAGGGTTTATTGATAGTGTTTAGGGTTGAGGGTTGAGGGATTAGGTTTTAGGGTTGATGGATTAGGGTTTAGGGTTGACGAATTAGCATTTAATGTTGAGGTTAGGGTTAGAGTGTCGAGGGTAGAGGGATTAGGGATAGGGTTTAGGGTTGAAGGTTTAAGGATTGAGGGTTGAGGCTTTAGGGATGAGGGTTTAAGGCTTAAGATATAGTGTCAAGTGTTGAGGGTGCAGGGATAGGGTTTAAGTTTTAAGGGTTAAGGGTTGAGGGATAGGGATTAGGGTTTAAGGTATAGTGTTGAGGGTTGATGGTTTAAGGATATGGTTTAGGTTTGAGGGATTAGGGTTTAGGGTTGATGAATTAGGGTTTAATGTTGAAGGTTGAGGGTTAAGGGTTGAGGGATAGGGTTGATGGTCAAGGGATTAGAGTTAAAGAAGAGTGTCGAGGGTAGAGGGATTAGGGATAGGGTTTAGGGTTGAAGGTTTAAGGATTTAGGGTTGAGGCTTTAGGGATGAGGGTTAAGGGATTAGGGTTTAAGATATAGTGTCGAGTGTTGAGCGTGTAGGGATAGGTTTTAGGGTTCAAGTTTTAAGGGTTAAGGGTCGAGGGATCAGAGTTAAGGGTTGAGGGATTAGGGTTTGATGTCGAGGGTATAAGGATTAGGGATAGGGTTGGAGGGTTTAGGGATAAGGGATTAGGGTTTAAGGTATAGTATCGTGCCCATTGAGGGTTTAGGAATAGGGATAGCATTTAGGGTTTAGGGATAAGAGATTAGAGTTGAGGGATGACAGATTAGGGTTGAGGGTTGAGGGATAAGGTTTAGGGTTAAGGGATTAGGGTTTAAGGTATAGTGTTGAGGGTTTAGGGATAGGGTTTAGGGTTGAGGGATTAGAGTGAAGGCTTGAGGGATTAGGATTTGACATTGAGGGTTAAGGGTTAAGGCTTTAGGGTTTAGGGTTTAGGGATGGGGTTGAGGGTCGAGGGATTAGAGTTAAGGGTTGAGGGATTAGGGTTTGACCTTGAGGGTTGAGGTTTGAGGGTCGAGGGTTTAGGGATAGGGTTGAGGGTCGAGGGATTATGGTTAAAGTAGAGTGTCGAGGATATAAGGATTAGGGATAGGGTTGGAGGATTTAGGGATAAGGGATTAGGGTTTAAGGTATAGTATCAATCCCATTGATGGTTTAGGAATAGGGACAATGTTTAGGGTTTAGGGTTAAGGGATTAGAGTTAAGGGTTGAGGGATTAGGATTTGACATTGAGGGTTAAGGGTCAAGGCTTTAGGGTTTAGGGTTTTGGGATAGGGTTGAGGGTCGAGGGATTAGAATTAAGGGCTGAGGGATTAGGGTTTGACATTGAGGGTTGAGCACATTGACGTTTGAGGGTTGAGAGATTAGGGTTAAAGTAGAGTGTTGAGGGTATAAGGATTAGGGATAGGGTTGGAGGGTTTAGGGATAAGGGATTAGGGTTTAAGGTATAGTATCAAGCCCATTGAGGGTTTAGGAATAGGGATAGTGTTTAGGGTTTAGGGATGAGGGATTAGAGTTGAGGATTGAGGGATTAGGGTTTAGGGATAAGGTTTAGGGTTGAGGTAGACAAGAAGCGACTGAAAGACATAGAGAAGGGAGAGGTAGAGAGGTGAGGGGGAGAGATAAGTGAGATATAGAACATGAGCTAATGGAACTAGAGGTGAGATATTGTAGAGGTACTATTGAAGGTGAGATAGGCACAAATATTTATGGATCAATCTATAGCAGGACAAAACATGAGCGCATTATAATGCGCTCGCATTTTTTCCTGTTATAGAAATAGTAAAAAAGTGTTGACCCATGTGTTCTAGGCCCACATGCTCTATTTTAATGCTGATTATGCGTGTTCTTTGACAAAAAAGAAGTGCTTTCATGCTATTGGGAAGTTCACATGCATATTTTACACATTCTACCATGTTTGCATGATCTTTCCACCACCTTTTCTGCTTTTCCAACTTGAGGAGGAAATAACATAGTTTTCACACCAAGTTTGATATATATCTATTCAAGTTTCAATTTTTGTAGTGTTGTAATGTTAATTGTGATTCAATTTTAGGAATTTAACATTATAGATTGGTTAATAGTATTGTTGTTAGTAATTATATTTGAGTGTTATTCAATTTAACATTGAAAAGGAAGCAAGTGGTGAAAAACTCAAATTGTTGAGGAGTTTGATGCAAGAAGAAAAAAACTCTACATAATTGGGTATTCTCTCCATTCGAATCTTTATTTTTTAGGTATGTCAAATCTTTACATGCATGTTCTTTACATTTTCTTTAATTCTATTTGAATTACTTTATCATGCTTTATCATACATGTTTAAAATAGACACATTCCCAATCAAGAAAGTAGCCTACAATTTCACATGATGCCATGTATATTTTCTACACTTGGGCTCTTTAATAATTATGTGTAATAAATAGACCTTAACATACCATGATGTCAAATTATACAAGAATAAATCCTTACAACATAATAAAAATACAATCCCACTATTATCTTGTCATATTAACAAGTTAAAATACAAATGAATAGGTGCCAAGATCATACAAGTATGCACATGACATGATGATTTGTATGCACATATCTTGGGCTAGGACATTCCTTATGCACCTATTCATGATGATTTGTATGCACATATCTTGGGCTAGGACATTCCTTATGCACCTATTCATGATAATTTGTACATGCACATGACACAACAATTGTTTTCTATTCCTTCACAAGCCACCCAAATCCTAGTATCCCTAGTACCAACAAAACAACTTCTCAATTCCAAATCCTAGTAGCCCTAGTAACAACAAACATGTCAAATTGGGTCTGCCTCAACCTTTTCAAGCATGAAGTCCCATGTACTCTTTTCATGGTTGTAATAATTTGCTTTGTATGCTTTGTACCTATTTTGGTTGAGTGACATTTACTCTTTTACATGATGATTGTATGCACATTTACTATGAAGGGTTGAATGACATATATTTTAGTTATTTGTATGGATTCATTTCTTAGGAACTAATATTGGTCTCTTTATCATGCTACAGACAAATTCTCCGTCATGTTGAGGAAACGATCAAGAATTAAACCAACACAGGAAGAGATAGAAGCTAAGAATGCAAAGAAAGTAGTGGCTATGAGGGAACTTTGTGAGAAGAGGCAATTGGACACAATAAATGAAGACATGCCAATTGAAGAGGAACCACAACCATCACAAAGAGATATGGTATTGGCGGCACAAAGAGAACGAATGCAAAAACTTCATGCTACGAGAGATTTGAATATCATAGTTGGAGACACATCCCTTACTGCAAGTCAACATGTAGGGACATCATCTACCACATCTCAAGTTGAGAGTACATCATCACTAACATGTGATGAAGGAGCTACGCCATCATTCCCACCTCAACCTCAAGGTATGACATCTATTCCATCTTCGATCGAAGGTATGCCATCTAGCCCATCTCATTTAAATATTGATGAAATTCCTAATGTTGAGATGAATTTACCTAACTTAACACCACCTAAAATTTTGCATAGAAAGCTAAAGTATTTGATTGATATTGATGAGAATATTTTGCAGCCAATGGAAGGTAAGATTCCAAAATGCACTTGTAGAAGATATGCTCATAAGATTTGGAGATTATTCTTTGAAAAGTTAAATGAGACTACAAGATGTCAACTATTCCTTGAAATGATGTGAAGTATAAAGTATAGGTCCATCATGAAGATTCTTGGGATGAGAACATCAGAGGCTTCAAGTGAAAAATCTATTGTCAAGAATCTAATGAGTGCATATGAGAGTGTGGGTAACACCTCACACACAAAAGATAGTAATGTAACACGGCGTGTGATTACATCGACTATAGTAAGTAGTCAAATGAGGAAAGCTCATCTCATTAGAAAGATGAGTCAAGAATTGAGAATTAATAGGAAAACTTTATCAAGAGCTGTTGGAAGATGCCAAGCCGTTGGAAGATGCCAATGAATTATGGGCGTTCTCGGGGAGGCTACCACGAAAAGATAAACCAATTGTTGAAGCATTGAAATCACTAATTGAAGACTTTTGGAAGAATAACAAAAGGGTATCTCTAAATCAAATGGATGTGGTAAGAAGGAGAATTAGTAGTCAGAACCGTGAGCCACATCCAAAGCATTTTTTGGATGAGACTCAAACACAATTTTATGGTATATTTCTAGAGAAGTATCTTCAAATTAAAATTTGTCAAAGATATTTTGAAATTCTAAAACCTTTCTATGTCAAGATAAATCACACAAACACTACTTGTTGTTGTAGATTACATATTAAATTTTCTAACCATTTTGATGTTTATAGGTCTATATGTTTAGATATGCATACTAACAATGTTTTGCAGGGTTGTGCCATACGTGCCCCACCAACATCTTCAAGAGACTTCATATCAAGAATTTTATGTGAAAGAGAGGAAGGTCAAATATTCTACAAGAAATTATGCTTGGATGGCACATGTCATCGTTGCGGTGGATTGCCACATTTGCCAATATGTGAACGTATGGAAAGAACACATGCGGTTGGAAATGAACTAGTAGAGTTTGGCAAGTATAAAACAATGGCATACAATATAAAAGATGGTAAAGAAGCAAAGAGGTGTGAATTGGTTATTAAAAAGATTCCAGTGTATCAGTTTATGCCTATTTGTCATAGCATAGTGTATGAGTATGCAAGACATGCCCATAGAGCTCGATGGTTGGACTTGCAATTCAAGTTATGCAAGGACACATTTCCAGTTGGTAGCATTGTTTCAGTCGTCTGCTTTGCAAAGAACTATTGTCTACAGCCACAACGTGAGGTGCAATCATAATATTACAACTCCACACGGGTTTCTATATTTGTGCACATCACATTCCTCCATGCAAATGATAGTACAGAGGATGACAGAAAGATCATAAGGGAGTATAATTTCTATATTAGTGATGATCGTACGCATTCTACGGAGTTCGTGCAAGGTTGTTTTCAGGTGTTCTATAATGATTTGGCTAGAAGGGGCATATCGTTTAGTCAACATATCATATGGTCAGATAACTGTGCGTCACAATTGAAGAAATCATAGAATTTTTATTAGTTGAGTAGGAGGCATAATTTTACAGGTATTCAGCATATGTGGAACTTTTGTGAGGCCAGGCATGGAAAGGGGGAGCATGATGGTGCAGAAGCATGTATCAAAAGAGCAATAGCATGAGAAGAGTTAAAGTATAAAGACAATGTAAAGTTGACAGATGCAAAATCAATTGTTGAGTGGTGTAATGCTTCCATGGGTCTAGGTAATTAAGGTAAGTCTTCAGTTCGTAGATTTTTTTGGTTGATAGATGATACTAACATTGCACCATATGAGGACTATTGTACACTGACAGGATCAAATGAGATGCACTCTTTTAGAAGCTCAATTGCAGGTTCATGGAGTATCCATACGCGAAAGATGTCATGCTTTTGTTCTTCCTGTACAATTCAAGCCTAGGATGAGTGTGAGTCAAAGGAGTGGGTTGACGAATGGCAATTAAGTTATCTTAGCCCACTTGACACGTATCGACCCCCGACGACATTGGAACTAACACAGATGGTATCATCAGTTAACTTTGACCACATATTAGATCTAGTTCAACCAGGTAATATATCTATTTGCATAGTTTTTGAAATTCCTAATGTCATCTTACTTTGTAGTGTTTTTGTAATGTTGACTAATTTCATCTAATTTGCTAGCTATATCAATGTAGGGCACGCATATGTAGTTATTGCATATGATGATAATGAAGAGGGAATATATTATTACTTATGTCGTTGTGTTGAGGCCAAAAAGAAATTGGAGGCCCCAGTTACAGATGGAGAAAACATCAAACACCCTACAGGCTTAGTGGTTATTACTGGAACATGGCTTAGAGGGTACCCACATAAGAGTGTTAATGTTTGGCTATTTCAGGACTTTGACACACATCAGAAGATTCTTCATTACTCAAACCTTATCGTGGCATCCAATGTTGATTTGATATAGTATCGGGGTAGACCTTTGAACAAAATCTTGTGGAAGGTGCGTGAGTCTGACCATGAAGCAATACTTGACACAATAAAGAGTAGAGCAGACCTGGATGGTTCATTGGATTAATTTGTAAGTATTCACATTGATTTTATAAAGTCATGTTACATTGAGTTGTAAGTATGCACATTAATTTGTAAGGTTTGTCTTTTTTCATTTCCTGCTGCACTTTTACACATATACACATTTTTATATCATCATGTTATGCTCCATGGGGTTAGACCTAAGTGATGGATGAAGTTGATCCTGAGAATAATGTATAAAATATAGGTAATGTATAAAATATAGGTGTCTCTAGGTGTCTTGGTTTCTAACTAGATAATAGGTGTCTCTAATTGTGATGTAGAGGCAATGGGATAGTTGGAGGATGGCAAACTAGACAAGGTTTCCTTATGCTCTAAAGCCCAAATTTCATGATCATTATACAAAAGTGGGAACAATAGTAGAGACTCTAAATTCTTCATATAAAAGGTGATTTCAGATGCTATGGGACCCATTCCAATCATTGCCAAAGGCAGACCACACTTAAGATTAACACTTCCTTCACAAACCCAAGAAATGGCTTGTAGCCCTAAAAAAAGAGAACAATCCTAATAACTTTTGATATAGATCTTCAAACATAGAACTTGGACAATCAGTAGATACCATTTGGACTCCCTATCACATATCCAAAACTAGGTATAGGTTGTTTTGGACGATATACCCTAACCTATAACTCCTATCAATAACCTAGAGCCCCAATTAGGCCTAAAATACAAATAGATCCCCCTTAAATTCACACATAGAACTCAACCAATGACTTAAGAACTTAGTATTCATTCCAAAACTATGAATTTTGTGAGTTTTGTCCTCCTACAATCTGCTATTCCCAAAAATGCCTCTATGGTTCCTTCTCTATGTCTCTAAACATCACCTAACACATGGTTTTGTTAGGTTTCCACAAAAAAAACTTCTTCTCCTCTGATTTCCTGCTAAAAACTCATCATAGCATACTATAACAGACCTACTACAACCCATTCCACTGATCAAAAGTGAATCAAATCAGTGGAATGGCCAAAAAATGCATGATTCTTACCAAAACCCTAAATAAGGGTTTCTTAAACTATTTTCAGGAAAATGAGTCTTACTCTACTCTAGAATTGTTTCAAGATGCCAAACTAGATGCAAATGAATGTCAACTCACTCTAGTTTCATGCCACCACCATAGTCCTTCAGTTGCACTAATGGTGCAGGGGCACCTAGGTTGTCATGCCTCCAAGAGGGGTCAAAAAATGAAATTTTGTTTTGATTGAGTCAATTGTATGTAATAAGGTCTTCTAAGACCATTTCATTTCTTTTTAAGTCACTTTGAGTCATTTGGGGTCAGTTTGAGTCTTTGAGTCATGTTGCAAAAAAGTGTCAATGTTGTTAAGTTGCATAAAGCAACTTTTGTATTTTTGGTGTCCTACTCCTGATGCGACCAAAATGATAGTTCCAACGCATTCGGATAGGTACGTTTAGGCTAGGCATGGTTCTATTTTTCACCCAAACATGTCGAAACAGTCCAAGCTACATTGTACCGACGATATCCCTGAAGAGTCTAAAGTGCAAAAAGGCAGCAATTTTTGACGAGATGTTACTAAAAAATTATGTCACTTAGAAACATTCCATCTGAGGAAACATGATCATGTAGAGTGCCTCTACAATAACCTCTCTCAATTTTTTATATCTCTAAGGTATTTTCCCGTGGTGAAATATTTTCTACTGCCCCAAAAATTGTTAGAAGGAGGCAGTGTAAAGTTGCAAAGGGGTGTAACTTTTGTCTTGCTCCTGATGTGACCAAACTGACAGTTCCAACGCGTCCGGATGGGTACATTTATGCTAGGCATGGTCCTATTTTTCACCCAAACATGTCGAAATAGTCTGAGATACATTGTACCGACGATATCCTTGAAGAGTCCAAAGTGCAAAAAGGTAGAAATCTTTAACGAGATGTTATTCAAAAACTGTGCCACTTAGAAACATTCCATCTAAGGCAACATGATCATGTAGAGTGCCTCTATAATAACCTCTCTCAATTTTTTATATCTCTGAGGCATTTGCCCGTGGTGAAAGGTTTTCTGTTGCCCCAAAAATTGTTAGGAGGCAGTGTAAAGTTGCAAAGGGATGTAACTTTCGTCCTGCTCCTGATGCGACCAAACTGACAGTTCCAACACATTCGGATGGGTACATTTACATTAGGCATGGTCCTTTTTTTCACCCAAACATGTTGAAACAGTCTGAGTTACATTGTACTGATGATATCCTTGAAGAGTCCAAAGTGTAAAAAAGTAACAATCTTTGATGAGATGTTACTCAAAAAATGTGTCACTTAGAAACATTCCGTCTAAGGTAAAACGATCATGTAGAGTGCCTCTACAATAACCTCTCTTGGTTTTTTATATCTCTGAGGCATTTGTCTATGGTGAAAGGTTTTTTGTTGCCCTAAAAATCGTTAGAAGGAGGCAGTGTAAAGTTGCAAAGGGGTGTAACTTTCATCCTGCTCCTGATGTGATCAAACTGACTATTCCAATGCATCTAGATGGGTACATTTATGCTAGGTATGGTCCTATTTTTCACCCAAACATGTCGAAACAGTCCGAGCTACATTGTACCGACGATATCCCTAAAGAGTCCAAAGTGCAAAAAAGCAACAATCTTTGACGAGATGTTACTCATAAACCATGTCACTTAGAAACATTCTGTCTGAGGCAACACGATGACGTAGAGTACCTCTACAATAACCTCTCATTTTTAATATCTCTGAGGCATTTTCCCGTGGTGAAAGGTTTTTTACTGCCCCAAAAATCGTCAGAAGGAGGTAGTGTAAAGTTGCAAAGGGGTGTAACTTTCGTCCTGCTCTTGATGTTACCAAACTTACTGTTCCAACACGTTCGGATGGGTACATTTACACTAGGAATGCTCCTATTTTTCACCCAAACATGTCAAAACAGTCCGAGCTACATTGTACCAATGATATCCCTGAAGAGTCCAAAGTGCAAAAAGGTAGCAATCTTTGACGAGATGTTACTTGAAAATCGTGTCACTTAGAAACATTCTATTTTAGGAAACATGATCACGTAGAGTGCCTCTACAATAACCTCTCTCAGTTTTTTATATCTCTGAGGCATTTGCTCGTGGTGAAAGGTTTTCTGCTGCCCCAAAAATCGTCAGAAGGAGGCAGTGTAAAGTTGCAAAGGGGTGTAACTTTCGTCCAACTCTTGATGCAACCAAATTGACTATTCCAATGCATCTGGATGGGTACATTTACACTAGGCATGCTCCTTTTTTTCACCCAAACATGTCGAAATAGTCTGAGCTACATTGTACCGACGATATCCCTGAAGAGTCCAAAGTGCAAAAAGGTAGCAATCTTTGACAAGATGTTACTCAAAAATCATATCACTTAGAAACATTCTGTCTGAGGCAACATGATCATGTAGAGTGCCTCTACAATAACCTCTCTTAGTTTTTTATATCTCTGAGGGATTTGCCTGTGGTGAAAGGTTTTCTGTTGCCCCAAAAATCGTCAGGAGGCAATGTAAAGTTGCAAAGGGGTGTAACTTTTGTCTTGCTCCACGACGCAAGTTTTAAGTTGATTTCCTCCAAGGTGCCAATGTGAGGTTGTTTTGATGGAAAAGGGTGCCTTGATTCATGATGTTGAATCTCCTTCCTCCTAGGCACCAAAATGGATAGTTTAGACAAGAAAAGGTGCCTTAGTATACTTAGCTCATTTCTTAGCAATTTGATGGCTTCAATCACTTGTACAAACCTATAGGAGACCATTTTACACTTAGGCGCTAGATCTTAGGATTTAGAACATCTTCCTTCAAGGCACCAAAATGAGATTATTTAGACACAAAAGTGCGCCTCCATACAAGATGCTTATTCTCCTTCCACTTAGGCGCTTATTCATGATAATCCAAGTGACAATAGGCGCCTAGACTTCCTTTGGTAAGATTTAGTCATTTTGAAGGTTCTAACACTAGGCGCTATAGTTGGAAGTGATTTGAAGTTTATTTTCCTCTAAACGCCCAAAATGGATGGTGGAGACAAGAAAAGGTGCCTAGGCTTCTTTTGACAATTTTTAAAGTCTTCCTAAGTTATATTATGTTATATTGACCCTTAGGTGCAAATGGATGATCTAGGATAACTCTAGGCACATATCCAAGGTGATATCTTTTTAGGCGCAATCTTCACTAAGTTTAGACTTCACTTTACATCAAGGCACCAAATTGGATAGTTTAGAGAGAGGCAAAAATGCGCCTAGAGGTATGATGCTCAATTTGATGTGTTTGATCAACTTTGATAATCAAGATGAATTTCCTCCCTTAAGATGCCCTCCTTTATACTTTGAAACATCCTTTCAATATCAAGGCACAATTTTGAGGTTGTTTGGATGATGAAAGGCGCCTTGAGTTCTAGGTGGAGTTTTGAGGTTCTGCAAGTAGATAAATGTGCCTAAGGTCTTAAAGCAAATTTGTGCCTAAAACTAAAAATCCCTGAGGTATGACTTATGGAAGCCTATAGCCCCAATGTTATGTTGCATACTAAAATTAGGTAAGACTCAATGTAATCTCATAACCTCGCCTTATATGCAAGAGGAATTACATTTAATAACCACAATGGTCATCAGGTGCTCATAAGCATATGATTTTGACTATCTTATTCAAAACAACAAACATACTCTTTGCATCCCAATATGGTATAATAATAAGAAATTAAGAAATATTTTCAATTGACCAACTCATAAAGAATATGGATCAGCATACTCATTTGAATATTTTCAATTGAGAAACTCATAAAGAATATTAATATTTTATGTTCAACATGATGATTCATTTTTTTTTAAATACAACTTTTATCTTTTAGTTCCAAAATGAGGTTTAGGTGATACTTGAATAACAATAGCTAGCTTATTGGATCAACAAACATCTTATGTAATACAATTGGACTTTAAATATTTGAAGTAGCCATCTACAAATATCCATTCAAATGTGGATTTATAATGCAAGTATGGATGCCATCAATAAAAAAGATTTGTATCAACCAAATATCCATATTGGTATACATCAATATCTGTCGATATAAGTATAACATATATACAAAATAGCCATATAGGATTATAAGAATGCCATATAGGCATACAATGTCAACTATATGCAATACAAAATATATATCCACAAATGCCATATAGGCATACAACAAAGGAACACAATAAAAAGTCATTCCCCTCTGGCTGGTGAAGAGAATAGATCACAGGTAGCCTTTGATCTTCTAGGGGATGGAGACGCGTATGTGGGTGGTCTACTACGAACTTGAGGGTTGCTCCTCCTATTTAGTTCTTCCCGCATCTTTAGCTATTACAATAAAATTATAGACATTAATATATAGAAATTACATGTTATAAAAAATGAAACATTTAACAAAATAATCACTTACCGCTACCATATAATCTGTCTCCTCACTTGCCTTAGTAGCAGGAATAGGCTATGGTGATGTCATGTCCTATAGAAACCATTCAGATAAAAATTAAACTTCAAATCAATAATCTTTTGATTTTTCAAAAATAAACAACTATAACAATGAATGTAAATTGAAAATTTCTAATCTGCCTCATACCCTTGTCAATGCCATGGAGCTATGAATCGCAGAGGTCACACCATGCTCCATTGCCCTCTGAACATCGGGAGGTGTCTCCGCAGCCTGCATCATCTAGAAATAAAACAACATTATTCAATTATGAAAACTATAATAGTGATGCAAATCATGGCTCCTAACATACACACACGTTCATCTAAACATGGAAGTACACGCAATAAAGCACACAAGTCACATAAAAAAATCTAGTAAGTACAATTCATTCATTAAACTATTTATTTTATTACCTCTGTGAAGCTTTGAAGTCCACCACCGCTAGTAAGTGTTGCCATGAAATCTCTAATATTAACCTATTCAACATTCAAAATTAGATATTAGAATACCATTCATATAATGATGCTATTCACATGTAATATTTATAATTGTTTACTAGTTACATATCTTGACAGTAGATCATCTAGTGTAATATGCAGGTGGAGAACCACTGAAAACTACATCAACGCTATGACCCTGAAATTTGATTAAAATCATCAAACTAAATTACTTAATCTTGCATTTCAAAAATGAAATTAATAAATTAAATTCAATAAACTTGCTAATATTTACCTGAGTATCAAGGCCGAAAGTCTCACTCAGGAGGGTATCTGTCATCACCATCTGCTCAACTACAGATGTAGCCTGTGCACCTGCGTCCTGTCTATCCATGGGGTCATAACCATAGGCTGACTCACAAGTTTGACAAGCATGGGGTGGGACCCTACTCCTCGTACTATCTCGCAACCCACTATGTGCTGCAGGATTGGCATGCTCTATGATGCTCTGGGTCAAGGCACTAATGGACTGAAGTGTATCGACCTCAACACTCTCCTTCACAATGGAAGGGATAGAAACATGCTCATGGGCTGGTCTACTGATTACTCATCTCACTACCCACTATGGGTTAACACGTGCCCCTGGTCTATCTTGTGCTAACCCCCCACCTCTACCCTGGAAGTCCCACATATCAAAATAGTTTGGCACTTTATTGAGGACAAACTCGTAGTAGAGTTTCCTCAAAAGGTATTGCGGGACCTCATTATTATTGCATGGAGGATGGTCAAAAACCATCCACCACCTCTACCCAAAATTGTCCCTTATCGCTTGGTTGTTTCACCAATGGATAGGGAACCTCTTGCATGTAATGGGTGGAGGTTGATTTGTTTGTGGGTTTGTGAAAATCGAACACAAGTCTAGTTTTGTAATTTGTAATTTTTTCACATCTTGGTATGATAGCTTGTCTGCATAATAGTCTCTAAACTCTCTCCTCTTATCCATCCAACTAGTTATTTTCTTGCTTATTGAATCTACATTTAATAACATAGATTCAAGAGATTCAGCAAGCGTGGACCTATGCAAGGTTGAAGTGGAAGGATCTTTCAACCTTGCAATTATATCTTCAATTTTTTTTTGTTGTTTTCAATTTGCCCCATTATATTTTCTTGTGTTCCAGGGGCATGTCGAGGAATGGATGGAGGAGGTTGTTATTCCGCAGGTATTTCCTCCTCAGGATTTTGTGGATTTTGAGGAGCAGGAGGAGGAGGAGGTGCATTAACATTTCTTGACAATTAACAAAATATACATAAAAAATCAACTCAAACCTACCTATTTAGAAACAAATTCAAACAAAAAAAAAAAAAACTCACTCCTTTGGCGTGCTCGACGTCGTGGTGGCATTTTGGCGATGAATTGATAAGATTTTTGTGTTGAATTGACTTTTCCAAAACATGAGCGCGCTTCCTAGGGTTTGTAGGCCACGGCTATAGAGGAGAAAAAAGAAATGAAATGAGATGATAAGATTTTTATTTATTTATAATAAGTCATAACATGCTCGCGTTATAACGCGAGCACGTTATAACGTGCTCGTGTTTTGCATTATTTTTTTTAAAACAATTTGGCAACTTTTTGGCCCCCCATTTTTTTGCACTTACCCAGCTCTCCATTACATTTTAAATATAGGTAGGCATTATAACCTATTTTGATTTTTTTAATTTTTAGATTGGAATTTTTTTTTGGTTTTTTAGATTAGAATCTTATAAAATTACACGAAATCTAAGGAATCTTTGAGCTCTTTCAACTCCATGTAGGAACACCTCTCGACATAATAATTTACACTTTACAAATTGCAATGCAAAAGAGAAGTATACCTACAATACATGTAGATGAGACTTGAGAGTGATAAGCAAATGACAATTTACATAGGGAGTTAAAAAGTCTACTAGACATAAGAGGAAGTGGGAAGTGGAACTTGGGAAGCAATTTATAGGGTTTTGCACAATAGAAACTCCAAAAGTCCATAGTATAAATTAGGTGGGGGGTGGAGGTATAGAAGCAATTTGTGAGATTTGAAAAATAACATGGATGTTTTGTATCTCTACCACAAGCAACATAATGACCTCAAAGACATCAATCATCAATTGTTTTTTGACACAAAGGCATAATGAAAAGACTTGGAGGGGCAAAGCCCACAACATAAAACATAACTTTAAATAAATATTTAGCTATCAATTTAGCCTTGTGTTTCATAAATCTTTGTCTATCATTATCATTTTTACATTTTATTTCTTCCTCTCTTTGTGCTTCTATAATTTGTTCTTGTCTTCATCAACCATATTATTTTTTATAGTCTCCTTGTTCTTCTTTTTCCAAATTTAATCTTGGTCAAGATATACCTAAATTGTACTCTCTTTGTGCATCTATTATTTGTTCTTGTCTTCATCCACAATATTCTCTTTATATTCTCTTCATTGTTCTTCATTTTTAAAATTTAATCTCATCAAGCCATACCTACAATGTATTTAAAAAATATGTAAATGGTAACATATTTAGCAAAAACCTATGTAAATTATACTATATTTAATCAATAAAACTAATAATATATTAAAATTATTACACCGAAGTGCAAACTAAAAAATTATCAATGGGATGTCTTGGTGAGGAGGCAGACTAGGGTTTGGGCCATGGGCTTTCCAAGCTCCACGTAGGGATTTTGTCTGAAGATCTGATGGCAACAAGAGATTGGAGACTCGTTCATGGGGCTGGGAGGATCTAATGTGGAAAAAAGTAGGGCCACGACCATTTTAACAAAATAATATAAGGCTGAGGTCTCCAGGATGGGGCTATGACAAAATGTTTGTGGGCCCATTTTAGAAGGAAAACAAAGTTTTGAACAAAATTTGGAAGCTGAAAGTCTCTAATAAATTAAAAGGTCAACAATGGACAGAGACTGTTAAGGAGTTCAAAGCAAAGGCATTTTTTATGAAATGGGTAGGAGAGCATGCAGATTTCAACAATGTCCAAGCATGGTGTGATGAGCTATGGGGTCCCTTGACTAAACTCAGACCTTTGTTGAATGGGTTTTTCTTTGTAGAATGTGATTCAGAAAGAACAAAACAATGGATATTAAATAATGGACCCTTTATTATGGAGGGAGTGGGTTTCTTCATAAGAGACTGGGTTTCTCACTTCAACCCGTTGAAAGAATCGATTGAGGAGGTTTTGGTTTGGATCCGTTTGCATAGTCTTCTTGTCAAATACTGGGATACTAAAACCTTGCTAGTTTTCTAAGGTAATAGATTGCGTTCTTTTGTTAAAGCAGAACAAGATATAGATAAAAAGGACCAAAGTATGTATGTGAGGATTTGTATAAAATGGAAACCATTTCCCCCCTTCCAAAAGAAATAGAGATCAGATCAAATGAAGGAATATGGAGACAATAGATTGCGGTTGAAGAGTGTTTTACGAATTGCATCATTTGTAAAGACTCCAATCATACAAGTAGTGATTGCATTTGACACAAGAAAGGGAAAACTTTGGAGAACGAGGTATTGGTTAACAAATTATTGGAACCAGAAAAGGAACAGCTAGAGGAAAAAGTTAGAAATCAGTTAAACACTAATATGAATGAAGGTTTGTTCATTGAATCAATGGAAAATAATAGTCAAGTAGAACTATCCCCTCTTCCAAATATGGATCCACTGAACACCCCGAACGCAGGATTGTTAGCTCTGGAAAATCCCCTTCAGTGTGGAGTTATAGTAATTAAGGCTACGACTAGTAGGACAATGGAAGAACAAGTACAAGAGAAATCTTTTTTTCGAAAGGATAGTCTGGAAAGAGCCAAATCATAGAGAAATATTGACCTGCAGGGTTATGTTACATGTGTAGACAATTTGCTGAAAACTCTGATTTGCAAAGAGAAAGAAGGCAAAGATAGTGGCTTTTTGGATGACGAAGAAAGTACACATGGTGATGTGGAGAAAGGAATTTTGGAGAAGAGAACCATAAAATAGAGCATGTCAATAGATGGTAAGATTAATATTGGTGAAAAGAAAGCTTGAGGAAGAATGTCAAATAAGGTCAAACTGGAATTGGCTAGTAGCGCAAAAGGGCAAAGAAAATTAAGATTTGGGAAGGGATTGTCCCTTCCCGAGTCACCATGAATGCAATATCTTGGAATGTCAGGGGATGTAATGCCTCTGACAAGATGTGACTGATCAAATGGGGGTTTGATCAGTTTCGACCTGACTGTATTCTATTACAAGAAACTAAACTAGATAAAATAAGTGCAGACAAACTTATGTGTAAATGGAAATAGTGGATGGGCAACTTTGTGGAAGCAGATGGTGCTTTGGGTGGTTTAGTCATCCTTTGGGATCCATGTAAAGTAAAGGTAGATGAGGTGGTGAAAAATAGACATTGGCGGTTGTTAAAAGTGGTCTCAGAATCGATGAAGGATCTAGTCTTCATTATTAATGTGTATGGCCCTACAGAGACGGGTCAAAAAAGGGAAGTTTGGAAATAATTATCAGAGGTTTTACAATCTCTGGGTGATGCATTGGTGGTATTAGGGTGAGATTTCAATGTCACCCTCTTGTGCGAGGAAAAGAAGGGGGGTTCAACAAGTTAAGTATTGTTCAATTGGATTTTCAGTAGTTTGTTTTATCAAATGGTTTACAGGAAGTTTTTACAAAGAATGGAAAGTTTACTTGGATGAACAGGCATAAGGGCTTCACAAACATAGCAGAGAAATTGGACCGTTTCCTTCTAGCAGGAAAATGGGGTGATAAGTCGTATGTGGTGGAATTGTTTATTTTGGCAATTTCAAGGTTAGATCACTATCCAATTTCTCTATCAGTGTCAAAAGATGCTGCCCCATCTAGGAATCCGTCTAGATTTGAGAATATGTGGTTGAGAGACGAGAGCCTGAAACCTTTAATTGAGGCCTGGTGGAAGAATGTGCCTCAGCTAGAAGGATCTAAAGTGTTCATCCTTTTTAAAAAACCGCAATATATCAAGGGCAACTTGTGGGAGTGGAATAGATAACATTTTAAAGATATTTTTTAGGAGGAAGTGAGGTTAGAAGAAGAGCTGGAACAGTTGGATACAAAGGTTCTAAATTATAGTATGGACAAATTTGATTTTAAGCAAGAGAATGACCTAAATGGTAAGTATTCAGAAATTCTAGCCAGAGAGGAGATTTATTGGTAGCAAAAATCTTGAGAGTGTTTGTTGAAAGGAGACTGTTATACAAAGTTTTTTCATAATTCGGTGAAAACTAGAAGGAGTAGAAATAAAATTTTTGGAGATAAAGAACAGTGGAGGGGAGATTATTAAAGAGCAAGAAGATGTTAATAGAGAAGCGGTAAGGTATTTTTATGATCTGCTAAACACACAAAGCATGGGTAGAAAGGTTTAGTGGAAGAGATGTTAAATGTTATACCAAAATTGCTTAATGATCAGTAGAATCAAATCCTAAACAAGGTGGTGTCATTGGAGGAAGTTCAATCAATAGTGTTTCAGCTAGGCAGAGACAAAGCGCCAGGACTAGACAGGTTTCCTACGAGCTTAGATAGCAATCCTTTTGGGAAATACTTAAGGGAGATTTATGGGAAGTAGTGGAGGAATCTTGCATTCACTCCTACATGTTGCGGGACATGAATAACACTCTCATTGTACTTATTCCTAAGAAGAAGGATTGCCAAACTTTTGATGACTTTTGACCCATTTTTTTGTGCAATACAGCTTATAAGGTGTTTTCCAAAGTAATGGAAAATAGGTTGAAGAAGGTATTGAAGGTTATTATTTTAGAAGAACAAAGTGGCTTCATCCCACACCACTCAACTGTGGAAGGAATTATTATAGCGCATGAGGCTATACATATGATAAGGAAGGCCAAAACTGATAGGATATTGGTGAAATTAGATATTCGCAAAGCTTATGACCAAGTTGATAGATCCTTCCAATTGAAAGTACTCAACAAATTTGGGTTCAACACCTCTTGGATTTCATGGGTGAAGAGTTGCATCGAGACCCCCAAGTGCTCAGTTTTAGTTAATGGCAATCCGCAAGGTTTCTCTTCAACTAGCAGAGATCTTTGGTAGGGGGACCCTTTGTCCTCATTTTTGTTTATCATAATGGTTGAGGTTTTAGGCAGGTGCATTAGTAAGGCTAGAAGTGAAGGTAAATGGAAGGGAGTGTGTATAGCACAAGGTATGGAGGTAGTCACACATTAGCAGTTTGTTGATGATATGATTCTACTGGGAGAATCTACTTCAAGAGAACCCTGTGTCATCAAAACTACACTCGAAAAGTATTGCTTAGCCTCAGGTCAGAAGGTTAATTGGCACAAGTCAGATTTTTTTCTTTAATACAAGGTTGGAGAAGCAAAGAGAAATAGCTAGAATCCTAGGAATAAAGATAGGGAAATTTTTGGGTACTCTGCTCTTTGAAGGTGCGTGTAGATCTGATTTATGGAATCATTTGATTGACGACTGCTTGGGTAGAATGGAGGGATGGAAGGGAAGATGGTTATCATCTGAAGGGTGAATTCTAATGCTTAAATTAGTCATTTTAGCTATACCAATTTATTCAATGATGTGTTTAAAGCTGCCAGTGAAGATTATATCAGTAATAGAACAAAAAATGAGAATGTTTTTTGGAATGACAGTAATGAGTAGGAGAAGGTCCCATTGCTGGCATGGGATAAAGTGTGTAATCCAACATTTGTAGGAGGGGTGGGGCTTCGGAAATGGAATTTGATGAATGAAGCTATGGGATCAAAACTTATATGAGGCATGGTCAGTAAACCTGAGCAAAAATGGGTGAGGATCCTCCAAAGCAAGTACCTAGACAATACACAAAGGGAATGGATTCTCACTATTCAAAATTTTCCTAAAGGTTTGACAATTTGGAATTTTATGATTTCATGCAGACAGGTGGTCACAAATCATGTATTGTGGCAAGTGAGCTTAGGGGAAAAAGTTAATTTCTGGGAGGATTCTTGGGAGGGGCATCCAGTTTTGAAAGAAGATGCAAGGTTAGTAGTTATTCAAAGAGAAATGGAAGAAAAGTGGGGGACAAGAATTAAAGATTATGTAGTTAAGAAGGAAGTAGATGGTTTTGAAGATTGGGTATGGAAACCTATTGAGGAATTAAATTTGTCAGTAGAATAGAAAAACACACTTCAGAAAGTTTTGCAAGATAGGAAAGTGTTTTTAGTAGAAGGCACTGATGAAGTGAGGTGGTGTGGTTTTAAGGATGGGATGTACAAGGTTAAGATTGGTTGCAGGCTATTGGAGGAAGAATGGGCGGAGGAGGGATGGCCAAATCATTTATGTTGGAACAAAAACTGCTTACCTAAAGTAGGATCCTTTACATGGCTGGCTCTGAGAGGGAGAATTTTGATAGGGGACATGTTGAAGAAAATAGGCATTCAAGGTCCTAACCAATGTGTGATGTGTAAGAGTAATGAAGAAACATTTGATCACCTACTATTGCACTGTGAGTTCACAAATAATTGTTGGATGCACTTGTTGAAGAAATTGAATTGGCAGGTACCTTGTCCAAGGACTTTGAAGGCGATGTTTCATGGATGGAGATTGAATCTAAAGAAATAATCTTTCTCTTGTATATGGCAGGTAAGTCCTTCAATGTTGATATGGGAAATCTGGAAGGAGCATAACAAAAGAATTTTTCAAGGTAAGGAATTAATTTTTGATCACATGTTAGCAAAGATAGAGTTGGGAATTTCAGAAGTGGTCAACATGGCAGTAGGGAAGCAAAATCGTGGAAAATACTCCTTGTGTCAAGTAGATAGTATGCTGCAAAGGAGTTGGCCTAGGCTCAAATTACCACAAACATACAAGTCCTAGGATGGAAACACTTTGAAAACTTCAGAAAGGGTGAGAGAATGGCAGCAACCAGAAGCAAGGTGGATAAAGGCAAATTTTGATGGAGCTGCAAAAGGGAATCTTGGACCATCAAGTGCAGGTTACGTTATTAGAGATGATTTAGGTAACATTTTACTGATGGGTGCTCAAAAGTTACAAGATGGCACTAATGATGAAGCGGAGGCACAAGCTGCCCTGTTAGCAGTTAATTTAGCACAAAAGTTTTCTTTCGAGAAATTGCACTTAGAGGGTGATTAACAAATTGTAGTAATTCTATTGCTAATGGTGGTTCCTAGATATGGAGGATAAACAAGTTTGTGTAGATTATAAAATAGAAGCTCGAAGCCTTTATAGACTCGTTTGTGGAATGGAGTAGTGTAGGTTTGTTTTTGTAGGAAGGAGGACTCGCATAGACCATATGAGGGACAATAAGGGGTAATTTATGGTAAGGAGAGCTATTGGTTGGTCATTATTAGGGTGGAGTTGCATGGTTTGTTTTTAGCATGGATGGTTGGGAAGGAGCTAGTGTTTACTGTCCTACTTTAGGGGAGGGTGGTAATTGGTGGTGGCTATAGGTTTTAACAGTAGGTTAGTTTTTTCATGTGAGTGCAACTGATGAATGTTGTTGAAGATATATTTTTAAGGATGTATTATGTTTGAGAATAAATGAAATAATGCAGGTTATACATGCCTTTACCAATAAAAAAAATTATTACACCAAGTGGTATTAAGGGGATGAGTGTGATGTGTACATAAAAATTAATCATAGCCTACATATATTTAGAAAAAAATATAAAATAAGTGTTTTAAAAATATATATAGCCCACATATTTTTATAAAACCCATGCAAAAAGTATAAAGCCATCAATCAATTACTCACATTTTAAATAATTCTTAGGATCAAATCTTTGCTTATTTATAATTGTTATTTTCTTTAGAATAATGTATTTAATAAAAAAATACATTAAAGTGTAGCTTAAATTATGAAAAACATAAAATTTTCCCATTTTAAGAGCATTTCCTTTAAAAATAAAAATACTCTTTGGAATCATAAAAATAAAAATATGCACATATTATCATGCATTAATTAGGGTTAGGGTTTTTCCTATTATCATGCATTAATTAGGGTTAGGGTTTTCACATGTAGCAGTATACATGGTATTCATCTGTTTAATAGATCTGCTGTTGGGACTGCGACATCATATACATTATTTACTATTTGAGTTAGTAGAATGATTGTCAATTTACCATATAAACTTTAAAATAAATAATAAGTAGCATCTTTTGTGCCATTGTAAATTGGATCTTAAACCACAAATATAATAATAAAAATCATTATTTAATATTAAAGCCTTTCTTTCATATCTTATAGATGTTATCTTCACAGATAAGTTGTAATCATTCTTATATTTTCTATAATATTTGAGTTTTATATTTTAGTTAGATATATTAATCATGACTCAATTTTATTTACTTAAACATTTATTTTATTTACTTAAGAGTTATTCTATAATATATTTTATAATAATTACATCGAGAGGTGTTCCTATAATTTTATAAGATTCTAATCTAAAAAACAAAAAAAAAGATTCCAATCTAAAAATTAAAAAAATTCAAAATAGGTTATAATGCCTACCTATATTAAAAATATAATGGAGAGATGGCATTTAATGCATTTATGGTGTCCCTTACATACTAGAAAGATCAAAAATTAAAATATGTTCTTTGTAAAACCAAAACCCCATTAAAATTAAAATATGTATGCATACAACCTATAGTATTTTAACCAATATAAGTATTTTAAATATAACTTTAAAAAATTAATACACAAAAAAATTATAAAGTAAATAAGAAGACTGAATCCTCTATCTTTGAATAGGTTTTATGTAGAATCTAAAAACAATTATAGGGAATTAATGATCCACTATAATAAGAGACAATCCTTTGCTCCTTCTAGCTCTGGAAATCCTACATGCATAGGGTTGTATGCTTGAAAAATCCTTAAGTTATTATAGAAGAACTCATATGCAACATGCAAAAGAAAAAAAAAGTTAAATAAATAAATTTTAAGATAATACTTAAAAGATGGGAGAGAATGACATATTCAGATCTTCTTTTAACATCTCTTCACAGCTTCTTCCCTCAAAACTGCAATAAAGAATAGAGAAAAGGCAAAAAAGAAAAAAAAATGAAAAACCTACAATATAGAATAGAGAAGGCAAAAAGGAAAAAAAGAAACATTACAATTTAAAAAAAAAAATTTATTTAGTAAGTTATAGAAAATCATTTCTTTCACAGGATGGAGTTGAAAGAGCTCAAAGATTCCTTAGATTTCGTGTAATTTTATAAGATTCTAATTTAAAAAACAAAAAAAAAATTCAATCTAAAAATCAAAAAAATCAAAATAGGTTATAATGTCTACCTATATTTAAATGTAATGGAGAGTTGGCATTTAATGCATTTATGGCATTTGTTACATACTCTTGAAAAAGATCAAAAATTAAAATATATTCTTTGTTTTTCAGGGCCAAAAAAAAAAAAAACCAAAACCCCATTAAAATTAAAATATGTTTGCATACAGCCTATAGTATTTTAACCAATATAGGTATTTTAAATATAAATTAAAAAAATTAATACACAAAAAAAATTATAAAGTAAATAAGAAGACTGAATCCTCTATCTTTGAATAGGTTTTATGTAGAATCTAAAAACAATTGTAGGGAATTAATGATCCACGATAAATAAGAGACAATCCTTTGCTCCCTCTAGCTCTGGAAATCCTACATGCATAGGGTTGTATGCTTGGAAAATCCTTAAGTGATTATAGAAGAACTCATCTGCAACATGCAAAAGAAAAAAAAAAGTTACATAAATAAATTTTAAGATAATACTTAGAAGATGGGAGAGAATGACATATTCAGATCTTCTTTAACATTTCTTCATAGCTTCTTCCCTCAAACCTGCAATAAAGAATAGAGAAAAGGCAAAAAAGAAAAAAAAAGAAAAATCTACAATAGAGAGAGAAGGCAAAAAGAAAAAAAAAAGAATAAATTTATTTTAGTAAGTTCTAGAAAATCATTTCTTTCTCATGCATAAATCTACTCCTTAAAAATAGCTAACAATTTTGTATTTGGTGGATTGATTTATTATAACATGCCTTTTTAAATTAATTTAAGAGTGAGTGATAACATTTAAATGTATATTTAAAAATGATTTAAAAAAATCTAAATATGCAATTATATAATTATAACATGCCTGTTTAAACTAATTTAAAGTGAGTGATAATATTTAAATCTATATTTAAAAATGATTTTTAAAAAAATTCAATATACAATCATATCCCTAAATTTTAGTTTATGGATTCCTTATTATGACCTGCTTTTTAAAATAATTTTAAATAATTTTTATTTAATGAAAACGGGTAAGTCACAAATGAAATGAGTGTCTAAATTCTTTTTTTGTTGATGTGATAAATTTATTGTTATTTATTTTTATTTAAAATTGTTAGTTATTTAATATAACAAAAAGAAATGAAATGAGTGTCTAAATTCTTTTTTGGTTGATGTAATAAATTTATTGTAATTTATTTTTATTTAAAATTATTAGTTATTTAATATAACAAAAATATATGTTCTTGGATGATATTTAATTTAATTTTGGTTTTTCTATGCAAGCTTATATATGATTGATTTTATTATGTTATTATTACTAAATGAGATAAAGAGGTATTTAATTAATTATTAATTAAATTAAAGCTAGATGCTTAGTTAAAATTTATAATTAAATTTGAGTTTAATTTTTTGCCTAATCACTCCAAGGTGTCATGGACTTATCATTTTCACTTAGGAATGCCAGTAATTTAACTCTTAGTATTGAATAGTATTTAAAAAATAGTTGCATTGTGTTTATGCCCATATGTGCATGTGTGTATGGGTGAGCATTACATATATGCACCACAGGATGAAGGATTTGATTTTGGAGTTGTGGGGAATGACATTTTGAATTGATTTTTTATTTTGGAATAGTTGATGAGGTCTTTAATGATGGGTGTTGATATTATTACATATGATGGAATTATAATTTTGATTAAAATTATAATTTGGGTTAGGGTTAAAAATTGGGTTAGAATTACAATTAGGGTTATGGTTAAATTTAGGGTTATAACTAGGTTTAAAATTAAGGTTGAATTAACATATATTTCTATAAAGATAAATATGCTAGCTGTAACACTAATTTAAATCCTTACTATAACCCTAACCATACATGGAACCCTAACCTTAATCATAATTTGGTACATGAACAAAACATTAAATGTAATTAGACTTATAAATGTATTCAAAATGTAATATTATTCTAAAGATCAAAATAAGGTACATAAAGTAATTATTTGAGGATGATCATAGATTCATAAAGGCTTGAAGCTGCATACTTCATATTATTTTCAAAGAGGCTACTCAGAGGCCTTGCGACCGAAGCATTCATGCTAGCAATAGTCAAATCATCTCCATTCAACATATTAGTAATAGGGTTAGGGTTTCAATTAGGATCAGGCTTAGGGTTAGAATTGAGGTTAGGGTTAGAATTAGAATTAGGGTTACTAAATTAGGATAAGCATTAGAGTTACAATTAGGGTTAGGTTTAGGGCTAGAGTTAGGGTTACAATTAGAGTTAGGGTTAGGGTTAGGATTAGGGTTAAATTATAATTAGAATTCAAGTTATAGGAGTAGGGTTAGAACTATGATTATAATTAGGTTGGGTCAAGGTTAAAATTAGGGTTAGTATTGGCCTAAATGTTAGGGTTAGAATTACAGTTAGAATTCAGATTAGGGTTTGAGTAAGAATTAGTGTTAGAATTACAACTCGGGTTAAAATTAGGATTAGGGTTAGGGTTAGGATTATAAATAGGGTTGGGGTTTGGGTTAGGACTATAATTAGGGTTAATGTTAGAATTAGAGTTAGGGTTATAATTAGGGTTAAGTTTAGTATTAAGGTTAGGGTTAGGGTTTCAATTAGGATTAGGCTTAGGGTTAGAATTGAGGTTAGGGTTAGACTTAGAATTAGGGTTACTAAATCACAGTAAGCATTAGAGTTACAATTAGGGTTAGGGTTAGGGTTACAATTAGGGTTAGGGTTAGGGTTAGAGTTAGGATTAGGGATCCTATTAGAATTAGAGTTACAATTAAGGTGGGTTACTATTAGAATTAGGGTAAGAATTAGAGTTACAATTAGGGTTATGGTTCAAATTAGAGTTAGGGTTACAGTTCAATTAGGGTAAAGGTTAGTATTAAGGTTATGGCTAGGGTTTGAATTATAGTCATGCTTAGGGTTAGAGTTAGGGTTAGGGTTAAAATTAGAATTAGGAATACAATTATGGTTAGAATTACAGATAGGGTTAAAACTAGGGTTTATATAGGCTTATGATTAGGGTTAGATTTAGGGTCAAGCTTCATGTTAAGATTAGAATTATAATTAGGGTTAGAATTAGAATCAAGGTTAGTATTGGGGTTTGAGTTATTGTTAAAATTAGGGTTAAGGTTCAACATTGAGATTGAAATATTCCTTAAAAATAGGTACCCTAATTGTAAATCTAACCCTAATTCTTACCACAACCATAAGATTACACTTAGCATTGTTTTATAAGCCTCAAAACCCTCAATCTAACCATATTTCTAAATCTAACCCTTTTAAACATAATTCTAACCATAATTTTGGTTGTAACTCTAATAATAACACTAACCCTATAAACCTCATTCTATCGAGAACCTTAATTTTATCGTTAACCCTAACCCTATTTCCACCTATGTGTGGTAAATTGATAAAAAAATAGGCACCTTGAGAATGATATCTCTGAATTCGTCAGTATCTTTGTTGCCAAGCTATATATTTCATTTAGAGTTTTATACTTTAGTTAGAGATATCAATCATGAGTTAATTTTCTTTAGAAAAATTATATAATTATAATTATAGTTAGCAACTATATTTTATAATTATAGTTAGACAATTATATTTTTCTAAATTATATTTTATAATTATATTTTAATATTATTTTAAACTTGTATACCCATCTTTAGAAAAATAGAGTCTTATACTTTAGTAGAGATATCAATTGTGAGTTAATTTTCTTTACTTAAAGAGTTATTTTATTTAATTAAGAAATTAGTTTGAAATATAGATTCATTAAAATTGTTGCAATATTATATATTAAATCTACATATGGATGAATTTTATAGTTTAATTAGAAATATATTTCATTAGAAAATATTTAATCCTTATTTTATCTTGATTTTATAGATAATAATTTCTTTTGTCTTAAAAAATATTATTATTTAATCTTAGATAATACATGATATATATTTTATTACACAATTTAAAAGCAATAATTTTAATATCTTTCCTTGGAAAATATTTAATGGCTCTTATCTTAATTTTTCCTTCTTACCTTTTCTACTATGTTATTTTTGGGTAATACTTTCTTTTATTTAAAAAATGGTTATTATTTAAAAATGTCAAAATGAAAATAAATTATTTACTACAAAACTTAAATAATATATAATAAATATTTTACTAGAAATTTTCAATATAGAAAATAAATGATTTTTGAAGATTATCTTAAATATTTTTTAATTTTAAATTTAGAAATTTTATTTAATTGTAATAGTAATATAACCACTCTTGTAGTTGTTCACATGAAAAGTAGGGGTGTTTAATCACTCTTACCCCATGTCCCCATGCAAATTTTATATTATGTATAAAGGATAATTTAGAATCTTCCCCTATTATAGTGGAGCCACTACTTTTTAGAGATTGGAAATAAGTTTTGAAAAAAAAGTGGGGCTAAAATTACACTGCATTATGAAAAATATGCCATGTGGCTACATATATTTCCTTCCCTCTTTTTTTTCATTTTTTTTCTAAATCTTATCCCCTAAATTTTATATATTAATAAATATTTTTTATTGATAATTTCTTTTTGTTTTTCTTAATATAGTAAAAAACTACAATTTAAAATAACTTCTTAAAATAAGTAGAAAAATAAAATATTCATGGGGTCACTAGCTTCACAAATATATCTCAAAAATAAGCTAAGCAACAACATGGGGACATGCCCTTAGGAAGGGGTCCCATGGAGTTGCTAAATGATCTATTTTTGTGGAGTAAGGGGTCCCATGAAGTAAATTAGAATATTTTCCTCCAAAATAGGAGCCCTCAACTATAGAAGACCTAGAGTCACAAATTAGAATTCCACATTAGATGTCCCTATGTGGATTTGAACTTGGGCCTCCACAATGAGAACCCAACATTTTAACAAATTAAGCTCAACCCCTTGGAATATATATATATATATATATATATATATATATATATATATATATATATATATATATATATATATATATATATATATATATATATATATATATATATATATATATATATATATATATATATATATATATATATATATATATAATGTGATAGGAGTCTTCCTAAAATTTTAGTTCTATCTTATGACAAAATGCCTAAATATAATTATACACCTATCAAATTTATGCCATATCTACAACTATAAATTAAACGTTTCATCACAATTAAAAAAAAAAATCAATCATATTAAATTATAACAGTTGTTTACAAGACTACAAACAATAGAAAACTAATATATATATCCAAAATCTTTTTAATGTGATAAGAGTCTTCCTAAAATTTTAATTCTATCCTATGACAAAATGCCTAAATATAATTATACACCCATCAAATTTATGCCATATCTACAACTATAAATTAGGCATTTCATCACAATTAAAAAAAAAAAAAAAATCAATCATATTAAATTATAACAGTTGTTTACAAGACTACATACAATAGAAATCTAATATATATATCCAAAATCTTTTTAATGTGATAAGAGTCTTCCTAAAATTTTAATTCTATCCTATCACAAAATGCCTAAATATAATTATACACCCATCAAATTTATGCCATATCTACAACTATAAATTAGGCATTTCATCACAATTAAAAAAAATAAAAAATCAATCATATTAAATTATAACAGTTGTTTACAAGACTACATACAATATAATAGAAAACTAAATATATTTTATATTCCCAAAAATAGAACGAGCCATTTAAATACAACCCAATGGGAAGCTTTTATTCTCAAAGGAAGAACATTTTAGCCCTTCTAAAATCGAATAATCGAATAAGAAATCAACTATTTTGTTGGTTTGGTAGGGGCTGCCCGGCCAAAAAATATTTGACCAAGGTTAAGGCCCTAAGTGGTTTAAAGGAGGGAACTTCATGGCCAGCCTCTCTCACAGTGGCAAATGTGAAATTTCCCTTGTAAATCACACTGTATCCTCCTACCTGCATTGCCAGCGGACATTAGGGACAATTCTTAATCATCTAAAATAGTTACGAAGTTGCCCAAAAATTAAGAGAGATACTTGCCTCTCCATTTGGTTTACCATCCTCAGCCCAACTGTACCATGGTGTCTCAATTGAAAGATTCATAGATTTGATGGCCATTCTCGTGGAAGAAACAGGAACCACCGAATCAGTGTCTCCACTAAATAAACACACAAAACAATTGAAAATATCCTTGTTATTTTATTCGTGGAGAAAGAAATTGGGTACATTTTAGTGTATAGTTTGTGAAGATTTCATTTTTATATTTTTTTTATTAAGATAAGCAGTAAACAAAGGTGTTGATGCCCTTATAAAACAATCCCAAGGCAACATAAAATAGGTCTCAAACTGACGAGCAAAGAAAAGCAGGAAACAAGGGTCCCAACCCTACTCAATTAACCAAAAAAAAACTAAATCATTCTATCAACCTACCTGAAAATTAGAATTCTTAACCCTGCTGCCATGAGCTGTTGATAGATTGGCAAAACAGTGGTAGCATAATCCCTCCAGACGTTAAAAATGAGATCACTAGTTAACAAAAAAACTTTATCAATACAGACTATTCTTAAATATCATCCACTTCAACAGTCAAAAGTCAATTTTAAATAGAGTGATCAATAAATAATATAATTTCAAATCTAAACATAATTGATAAGATGCAGGAAGAGTAGAATGAATCATACTTGCAGAGGCTCCACTCGTAAGGTACTTTTATTACGTGAAATGCTTTCTGAACTTCTGGTCTATTCATGTATTTCGTAACATAATTATCCATACAAGGGTCATATCGATCTGCTCCTCCTTGCTTTTTCCACCATAATAAGTGTACCCACTATGAATATTGTATGGAAAGTTTGTAATATTGAAGTAGTGTTAATAATATGGACTAGTTAGAAGTTACCATGGCGGCTGGTGTTGTTGTAGAGGAAGCATCTCTACATCGTGGAGCATAGATGGCGTATAAATCAATATTTCCCATTTCAGCGTACATCTTATTTTGCAAATCAACGCAGTGTGAATTATCGGGACGTATGAAGGATATGTTGGTACAGGAGTCCATTAACTCCTGGTATGTTTCATCAGAAATCAATGCATGTGACCATGAGTACATATATTGCCCAACATTGTCTGAAACAATAGACATATCGCCGTTCCCAACCTGTATAGATTAATTTATTTGTGATTACCTCATAATTTTTTTCAAAGTTTGTAAACTGACTAAACTAATGGAAATTTTGAATAACATAGCCCGGATCACTCTGAATTCACCATCACTCCCTTCAAGTTGATGAATGACGCCTGCGATTTCTTTTTATGATCCAAAATTGTAGCAGCCAACTCTGGAACGTAACTACCTGTACTCAGGAATGTAATAGTTATTATTAATACCGCCTCTTAAGGCACCCTTCACGTGAAATTTAAATTCAAAATTTGAATTTAGAAGATATAATCTGTTACACGAACGGTTTCTCCAAATAGATCGGACATAAAATTGGAAGAATCGATTGTTAGTGATCCATTGAATGAGCTATATAGTTGGAGTGTATATCTTTAACTCTTTCTCTAGATAGGTTTATCGCTACTGAATGATAAACAACGGCTAACTAACCCCCTAAGTCGGGTTAGGAGTGGGTATTTTTACCACTATTTAATAACTCTTTCTATGCATAAGTTTATCGCTACTGAATGATAAACAATGGCTAACTAACCCCTTAAGTTGGGTTATGAGTGGGTATTTTTACTACTCTATTTAAATATCATTCATTTTAATGGTCAAGCAGTTTATACTTCATTCTCAACAAAAAGTGGTAAATATTTGTTCTATTTTTATTGACCAAAATTGACTTTTGACTATTAAAACGGATAATGTTTAAGAATACAATCGAACAGTATGTTTAATAGAAAATAAATAAATAAATAAAATGTTCTATTTGTGAGTGGAGATTTCCAAAGAATATTGTAACAAAAATGATCTTAAAATATCCATTACAAATATATCAACACTGCTAGAAATAATGTAATTTGATGGCTTTATGGCTGTATAAAATACAATCAAAAATTTAAAAATAATTTATCATACAAAAGGAGACATTTTGGATAGACTATCAAAATTTATATAAAATTGTGATGATATATATATTTGGTTTATATATAATTTTTACTTATACTAAAGTATGTCATAGTATTTTTGCCATAGTATTTTAAGGCTCTACTTAAACATTATCCACTTCAATGGTCAAACAATCAATAGCAATTTTATACCTCATCCACAATAAAAAGTGGTAAATACTTGTCCTATTTTTATTGGTCAAAATTGGCTTTTGACTGTTGAAGTGGATGATGTTTAGCCATATTTTAAAGACATCTTTGAATGGATAACCATCATAAAAACAATTACTTTACAGGCAGAGTTGACCATCAAATTTAAACCATGATTAAAATAATGTAAGATTTGGAAGAACTTAAAATGTTGACCAGTGGGAGCAAGTCCCACACATAAATAACTACAAAGGTTTTGCATCCTTACCTGCATAGCTTTCACCTGCTATGTAGAAATCACGGTTATTGTACTCTGGAAACCTCTGAAACCAATTCACCAAGAATGCATATGAATCTTCGGCTGCAAAAAAGAAACAAAATCAAGATCACATTAAAAAATAAAGATCACCGGGGATGCATTAGTCGTTTTGGCATGTAGAGTAAAATAGAGTAGCAAACCTAAAATACACAGGAGTACATCTAAACTAACAATTTACCAGTTCGTGTGTCACCACTTTGATTATAATCGGACTTGTTATTAGAGAAGGAAAAGCCCACCCCAGCTGGAGAATCCAAAAACAAAACATTTGCCTCTGCAAAAACGAATCCCATATTTCATTTAAAAAAACTTGAAATTACGGAGACATTATATAATGAAATGAGAAAGGTTTTGGGATATTTTTTGTGGGTACCATTGTTCCATGCATAGGGATTCAGGCGGAGTGTTTCTCCATCCGGATTAACTCGAAAGGGACCCAACTCTGTCATTGCCCCATATCCCACTGACGAGCATCCAGGCCCTGTTTTTCTCTCATCAACATAACCTTCCATTATTAGTTATTTGTCTAACACAAGAATTGGAGAAGAAATGATGTATATTATTTGTATACCTCCATTAAGCCAGAGAAGCAGGGGTTTAGAGGAAGAGTTCTGAGTGGCCTCTGTGAAATAGTAGAAAAGATTTCTGCCAGAGGAGGCATCGACAGAAATGTATCCTGAGTACTGCGCAAACGGTATGTTGGGTGGCTGTCCAGGAAGGCCATTAGCGATCAGATCTGCTTTTTGAAGTTTCACTCCGTCCTCGGCCTCAGTAAAATACTGTGAATCTGTTTTCAAGGGAAAGGCTGGGGAAGACCAGCTTATATTGTGGAGGCGATTTGATCTTGCGGCATTGCGGATAGAACACAGAGCATCACGCTGAGTGCATAATTGATTGGAGGGAAGAATGAATGAGAAAAGCAACAAGGCAAGAAGCACGTCCATCTTTGGCGAACAAGAGCTGCTCAAATGACTATATTCATCAACGTCTAATTACAACTTGTTCACAAGAGCTGCTCAAATGACTGTATTCATCAACGTCTAATTACAACTTGTTCGTATTTATAGGTTTTTATGGAAGGGCTAGGATTACCCGTCACTTACATTTACTGTAACAATATATTGTTATTTGTTTTGCCCCCTATATATTTTGAGTTTTGAGTTTGGCGTTTTTCATTTGAATTAAATTAGCATATTTATTTTTAGAAAATTTATTTAAAAGATAATAGAGATATTATTAAAAATCCTGCATAATGATATCTCTTGTGTCTTTTACATAGATTTTGTAAAGATAGGTATGCTAGTAGATAAATGTATTTAAAATATCTATGCTAGTTTTAATATATTATTGATTTGATTGATTAAATATAGTATAATATGTTGCTTTTCTATAAAATAAATACTAGCAAATATAACTCTCGAGCTCGAGGCGCCTATATTGAAATTGTTATTGAGAATAGATAGGTGCCTTGAGACTCTCAACCTCTTTTTAGATGGATGTATTTAAAAATATATATATCTGATTATTTAGAAAAAATATGTTGGCTTTATTTTATTTTTATGTACACTATCATAGTCATCCCCTTAATGCCACCAGATAACTCCTCTCAGTGTAATTATTTTTATATGTCCACTCTTTAATAGTTTTTTTCACATCTCATGCCATTACACTCCACCCCTTGTTGCCACTGTAGTTACGCCTCTCATTTAACATATAGCCAACATACTTTTATGAAATGAATGCACCTAAAAATTATAAAGTAACTATTTTATATTTAAGAAATATATAACATATTTTTTTAAATAAAAACATACAAGAATTAACTTTAAAATATATAACTGCCATAGTTTTATTAAATTATTGGACATAACAATAAAACTGACATAAATAACAAATAATAATCAAACATAAAAAAAGACCATAGTATACTAGACAAGCACAAACAGTAAATGCATTATATTATATTTAATTTTCTTTTCTTTACAATGAAATTTAATTTCTTACTTTTTATTAGTATTGCTCTTAAAATAAATTAAAATTAAAAAACAAGGTAAAATAAAATAACTTTGAAGTAAATTAAAATTTATAAGTAAATAAAATAACTCTTAAATAAATTAAAATTTATGTATATGTAGTAAATAAAATAATTTTTGTGACAGTGTTCATAAAAACTAACATAGATATCTTAAATACATCTATCTGAAGATATTTATGCTAGTTATAATTTCTTAAAACTATATAACTCCTCTCCGTGTAATTATTTTTATATGTAGGTTCTTTAATAATTTTTGTTAACAACTCATGCCAATACACTCCACCCCTTGCTGCCACTGTACCACATATATTTTTAAAATTTATAAAGTAAGTGATTTAAATTTAACATATAGTCGACATACTTTTATTAAATGAATGCACTTAAAAATTAACTATTTTATATTTAAAAAATATAACATATTTTTAAAATGAAAGCACACAAGAATTAAATTTAAAATATATAACTGCCATAGTTTTATTAAATTAATGGACATAAATAACAAACAATAATCAAACATAAATTGACAAGCAATATAGATTTTGTAATCTGACTATATTCTCAATTCATGTTTACATGGTTTAAATAGATTGTAGAAACTAATATTTTTACTTCATATCCAAATACTATCTCATAATTCAAGCATTAAAATCAAATGATGATGTTTGACCACTCCACTCTCATACAATGAGGTTTCATTCAAATGATGATGTTTGACCACTTCACTCTCATACAATGAGGTTTCATGCATACTTATGTCGAATAATATTTCTATCTTTCCTCAAGATCAAATAAATTGAATAATAGAATAAAACAATTAATATTATTCTATAAATCATTTCAAATTCCTTTTCCAAAACTCCAATAAAGTAAACACACTTTCCAAGCAATAATCCATCTTTTGTTCATACATGCATCCATAAGTTTTATCAAATTAATATAATTTCTATTCCATATTTCAGTCATAATTCGCCATATAAAAGTCTTTCTAAGTCTAATTCAAACTTACTGTCATATCTAAGACAGGAGCTAACTTAGTCTATTTTCATAAGTTTTATAATTCAATCAAAAACCTTACTGTCATTTCTGTGACAGGTAGTTCAGAATCAAAAAAATAGTCTTCATGTTGCAGTTACGACAGGAATTGTAGCAAAATAAAATAAAGAACATAGCTTTGCAAGCTTCTAATATCATTCAAAGATAGATTTTCAAAATAATAGTTTTGAACAACAAACAATAAAGAAACAATCAGCTACAGGAAAACTCTTATCAACACCTAAGTGTATAGAATTATTTATACCTTGTTTTAATCTTAGGATGAGGTCAATTTCAAATAAAGATTGATTCTATCAATATGCAGAAAGGTTTACAAGGTTTACTAATATCTGGCAGATAATTATATAACTGTGTCTGGGAATTTTACCATGTTTTCCAACAGTATACCATATCCAGAAAGAGGCGATTTACCTAGCATAAAACAAAGAAAGCAAAGATCACCAGGAAAAGAACACGGCCAGCAAGAGGTTATGCACATGTGCCAAAAACTAGAAAAATAAGAGCAATAGAGTTGATGCTATAACGACACCTTTTTTAAAGATTGGCGGCAAGGAAAAGTTAAAGGTAGGTTGATTCTGATTTTAAGAGCTAATAATGTTTCTATCAGCAAATTGACTTCACATACAGGTGCCATGGCCAAGAAAAACATGTTGGATTAAGAGTCTCAGGTAGGTTGCTCATGCAAAGGAGGCCAAACACAGGCCACAATAAACATACTCAGGTCGATATCATATCACAGAAGTTACGATCCCAGTAATCAAATGAAAGATAAATAGGTAAAAACAATCATCACAGCAAATAAGGGAAACACATATCAGTGCCAACAGCAATTTCTGAGAATAACGTTGACTAGCAACAGGAAGAAGGCAGTGATTTTAAAAAAGCCAAAAGTCTATGTTTTAAATGTAGCCCAGAGATCTTACATGGTCAATTTGCCAAGCGACATAATAAACAAAGGGTTGATTACTGGACCAACCAGAGACAACATTATTATATTTTGCAAAATAAACAAGGAAATACCTGGTCTTTCTATGCGGATGGATGATGGACGATTGCCTGAGCACTCCCTACTTTTTTCTTTCCAAACACTGCTCTTACTCCCAAGTTCTTGTCGCCTTCAGCACCTTAGCTTCTTGGTCACCTGGAGATGAACGAGAAATTCCTGCTAAACTACCTCCTACGCTCACAAAAAATAATTCTCTTGCTACCAATAATCATGGGGTATCTTTCCTCTACCCAGATCTCATTCTTTTATTGAAAGAAAAATCTCCCTAATTCTGGCAATTAGATTTAGGTTGAAGACTGAAGATTAGCTAACTAGAGTTCTTTCATTTGCATGAGAACTGACCAATTAAAAATCTCACAAATTCTATTTAATTTATAAATAATACTATTTTAATTAGTCTTACCGTCGCATGAATGGCATAAAATATATTTTAATTCTTTTATTCAGTTTCTAAATATAATAATACTGTTTAATTATAATTTTTAACTATTGTTTTATAAAAACACAATCACTTTAAATAATCAAGAAGTGAAATATAATATATATCTATCATACTTTGATATAATTGTTTAATCTAATGGGCATATTGTCTTCCAAACATCTATAATTATGAAAATAAAGACAATATTTCTAATTATTTAATTATAAAATACAATCATATATATTTCCTTATTTAAATATAATACACCATTCAAATATAATACGAAAAGACATTAAATTTAAGTAATCACATCATACACTTGAAAATGATTAATAACCATGCATTAATGCAATAAAAGCCATTCAATAATGCATATGCAACTACATGATGTGTATGATTGCATCAGGGTAAACCATCCCATTAGTTCTTGCCAAGTGGCTAGAACACCTCTACTTCAACCATGCTCTCGTCTTCGATGAGTACCTGCATCCATTTGCACTCAACTCGACGTCAATAGGTTAGTGTCTCCAAAACATAGTTGAGGCAAATCATTGTAATAATGTCTACAATATTTAACATCTAAAAACAATTTCTAATTTTCATCAATATAATTCATGATAATTACCTTCACACATGTAAAATTACTTAAGGTAAAAGTCAATCACAGTAATTGTTCACTAATCTAGAATAACCATGTTGTTCATAAAAATAAGATGTGACATCCTTCCCCACTTGGAAGAGACATTATCCCGATGTCTTATTAGACATCAAATTAATAAAGTATCCATCAACCACTAATAAAGTATCAAGGTATCATAAAACAATAACATCAACTCAAGGTATCAAAAGCATAACAACAACTCAAAGTATCAGGTCAAAAATGGAACTCAAAGTATCATTAATGTATCATCAATTCTAACAAAGCATATTAATGTCTCTTTACATCTTCCCATGTGGCACCATCCAAGAAAGTATAGGTCTTATTTGACCTTATACAAAATAATATCTCAATTTCACATTTAACATTGCATCCATCAAATGAGTCCAAGTATAATGAATCAATCAATTCACATGGCACAACTGCCAATTCAATATATACAATCCATCACATGGTACAACTACCACTCTTTAATGCACACCAAGGAGGCATAACTCAATTCATCATAGGCACTTACAAACATGAATCAATCCTCACAATGCACATGCAATAGCATGGTAAAACAATATAAAATATCAAAAGATTAATCTCTAACAAACGTGGGTCAAGACCTCCATCACAAGACAAAACTCCAACGGTGCACCAACTAGATCATATCTAATCATTTGTGCAATCAACTCCTCTAAAACTGTATGACTCATATCATTCCTACCAATGGAATCCATTCCTCTTTCATTACTTGCAACCAAACTTTATCTTTAACCTGATCTACAATTCAAAATATTTTGAAAAACTCTTCCTTGTCTCCCTCGTGCTTTTGCACAAAAATAATTCAACTTTTTAAATTTCTTTTACTATTCTCTGCCCTTGGCTATTCATTATATTTGGTTGTTTTGTTTCTGTTCAATTCTTTTCCCTCTTTTTTTTTTTTCAATCAAATACATTTATCCAACCACAGTTCATTTCCAAACAACTTGTCTTAGATTCATTTTTTAATTCTCTATTTCAACATGTCTTTTCACTATGATTTTTCAAACCACAAATTTTTGCAATGATGTAAATTTCAACAATATTCTCTTCTATTTCCTTTTCTATCACAATGGGAAAAGCGTAAGATCTCCTTTTCTTGAAATGACTTCTTAGTACTTACAAAACATTTGTCTTTTCTTTTCCTTTACCCTGATACCTGAGACTTTCATACTTAGTCCTACAATTGACTCAATGAAATCTTTGATTCCTTGCCCATGCTTACCCAAAAATTTGCCTATATATTCATTTTTCTTCAAGATTTTCCAACAAACATTATCATCAAAACAACTAGCTATGACAGCAAATTCATCATCATTTTCATCTTTATATTCTTCAGCAAGCTACCAAGTGATTGATAAAAATAACACAAATCTTCTATGTCACATGAGACTTCACAAACTGGCGGTTTGATTTCCAACATTTCACTTTCCTTTTGGCATGCTGCAAACAATTGTTTTATTCATCAATTTGATCTTTCTATTTGAATTTTCCCCTTCTATGTTTTTCAACTTTTCTTGCAATTATTCATTCCTTAAACAACTTCAACTCTTCTTTCACCCATTCTTTTTTCCAAAAGGTCATTTTCACAAATCTTTTCATACTTTTCCTTTCCTAACTCCTTTATTCTTTCCATATATTCTATATTGCTCCTTTCAACATTCCTCAACTTTTTTATTAACTTTTTCCAATTCTTCTATCAAGATTTCCTTCAAAATTTCAACTTACTTCAAGTGATCCAAAGTGACACCCAAAATCCAATTCAGAAGTTCCTCAACACTTCAACAATGTTAATACATCTAACAACAATTAATGAACTCAATCTACCAAAGCTCTTAGTAACACACTCGCTACGAAACAATATATTCTTCGCATCCTACTCCCTTATACAACCTATTAGAGGCCCGTCATGGACATGATAGAAAACATAACATGATACATGACCAACAATTTTAAAACATTCAAGTATAGCCGCCAATAATAAATAAACAAATAATTACAAAGAAAAGAAAAAGCCAATTCCAACAATAAGGTATAAAATGTGCACAATTTCAATAGTAAATCCAACATGACCATCAAGGTCGCAAGATAAGTAAGTATCAAATTTTGATGGCTATACTTTTTCATAAATAAGAATAAAAATTTTAATGTTGGTCTTTACAACATTTAGAGAATTTATCAAATCAAAAAGATAAATATCAAATTCAAAAATTTTCACATTACACATGAATTATGTGACTAATTCTAGCCACTAGAGAGGGAGTACGATGCTACACTACGTCTGGTACCAAAGTTGGGGCGAGTTAAGAGAACACACTCAATCACACAAGCAACCTAGTCTTCTAAGATTCCCAACACCTCTAACACATAAGATCATTTCCACACAACATCAGTCAATATACCTAGCAACAAAGATTGCATTTCGATCCAGGAAATCACAATCAAACTGAAGAATGCCCAACCCAACCTGGTACATCCCTGTTAACCTACATGCATCCCCAACTTGAATGCAGTATCTCATTAACAGGATATGGCAGGGAATTAAGTACATAAAATTGATTAACGGTGTGTAGGTTTTGAAAAGAAAACCTACTTCCCTGTTTCCCCATATTCGACACCCATCTTGTAAGGCCACTTCCCAAAAGCGTAGAAATAAAAATAACCATTCTCCTTTGAAACACAAATTTGTGGCAAAAAAAACATTCATACAATCATATACTTACAAAAATTCAACAACCAAGGTTTAAGTTAGGACAAATCTGGTTCACAAACCAAGATATCACAACACCATTCTTTCCTACAAGAAATGGTTATCATTTCTTTCTTTAAACTTCAATGAGGTAATGCAATACTATCTTTATTATAACCACATAGTGAATTCATATTCATGATCATACTCTTAATAAAACAATGCAATATGCATCTCAAGCAAGCATTCACCAAAAGGCAAAATAAAATAAGTCAAACATATAATCCAACATCCTCTTTTGCATACTCATGCATAACTCTAAAAGAAGAAAAGAACCTAGTTCTTTCATACTCAAGAACAATCATCAGGGTCTATTTCAATGTCATCTTGTTTAGATCTAAACCTTTAAACATAGTAACCTGATTCAATTCCCGAAAAGAGGAAAAACCATATCTGATAATCCACATTCAACATCCTAGCCCAGAAAGTAACCCAATAACATTCCTAGATAAAAATATACCTTCTTTCCCCAAGAATTAAATAAGCAAGTAAATAAATAAAATCAATGAATAAAGATCCAAAATCACTTATGACCATTTCTAAATCCCTTTCCCATGCATCAATCATGAAACACATCTTTCAAGTAATAACTCATCATTTGATTTACACAAAAAGTATCTTATAAACTACTAAATTGATTTAATATATATATCTCTGCCACATCTTGTTGTGAGACAATCTACATTTCATTATTTAGAATTGCACATTCAGACATCAGGTTGCATCAGGTGTTCCCTCTTGCCAGTTGTTTCTAGGTAGCTAGACATTTCATGCAGGGTTGGGTTTCCTTCATTTTATGAAGGGATCCAGGGAAGTGTAATTGCTTCATGGTTGGGTGGAAAAGCACCTGGGCCATGTTCCCGTCTCTCAGCTCGCAAGTGGAGGACCACTTGGCTCGTGCGACTGATGAGCGTATCAATTTATTTATTCATGTTGTTCATGATTATTGGATGTATTATGGCATGATTGTCAAAGGACTTTGTGTATTATTTTATAGTGCTTTTACCTAGGATGAGCACGCAAATTGTAATTTAATGACTTTATTTGATTTATATTGATGAGATTATCTTTGGCAAGATTTAATGATTCTTATGGATTCTTATTGTGAAGATTTATTAACTTTATTGAATCTTATTAACAAGATTATATCATTTTATTGTGATATTGTAATTAAGCAGATTAATTACACCCCATTTTATCTTTTTGAAGTTGTATTTAAGCAGATTATTTACATCATTTACTTTTGACTTTGGAATGTTGTATTTAAGTGGATTATTTACTTCATTTTACTTTTGTGATGGTTTTGAGGCTTTTACATTTGGTATCAAAGCTAATATTGCTATTAAAAACAATCAATAATATCCTTTGCAGCGTACTATCTCATGGTTGATAGGGAAATATATTTTAATTCTTTTATTCCATTTCTAAATATAATAATATTGTTTAAATATAATCTATCTATTGTTATTCAAGCTGTAAATGCATTATATTATATTTAATTTTCTTTTCTTTTGAATGAAATTTAATTTCTTACTTTTTATTCAGTATTTATAAAATAATATTTTATGGTTTTTTAATATTTTATTAGTGTTTTATCAAATCACATAAAAAGGGGCATAGTATTCTCCACAAGCACTTTTTTTTCACTCATTGTTGTTTTATTAGGTTTCAATTTGTACAATCAACTAGAAATATAAATAATTAAATATTTCAATGTATATTTAATAAATTATCTATAAATATATTTAAATACAAAAACACATGTATTAAATAAGAAAGAATATAAATATATGATATTTATATACTTGGTGTACTAAATTGAAAAGAACATATATATACATACATATATATTATAAACTAAATAGAAATATATATGTATATATATAATATTAATTTAAAACATCAACTAGAAATATAAATAATTAAATATTTCAACCTATATTTAATATATATTATCTATAAATATATTTGAATACAAAAACACATATATTAAATTAGAAACAAAATAAATATATAATATTTAAATACAACTCCATAGGTATATTAAATTGAAAAGAACATAACTATTTATATACATTAAATTTTTTTTGTTGAATAAAATCTAGATTATGGTCCAGGGGCCTTCAAAAAAACCAGAGACTAGCTCTATATCTAACTGTCATATTATATTATTGCCAGAATATCATATGTCCCACAACAACTGAAACCAAACCATACTATCAAGTTGTCAACCCGAACCAACTAACAAAACTAAACCAAAAAACATCAAAATTTTATCCCTAAACTATCAGCCCTATTCACAATATCATTGTCTGAGTTTAAACAACTTAAAACATCTAGTTGCAGAGGAAGGGAAAAATTATGCAAGCCCCTTCCCTGCTCCATTAACATTACAATTATCTTGAGACAAAGTACCTACCACCTTGACCTCTAACGGCCCCTTAACAAACTCCGCTTCCCTACCACTGCAACAACACCTAGAAGCCTCAAACAAATTCGTTGAAAGTGGCACCTTCAACCCTTTTGCTAGTTCTTCAACTGTGTTCTGAAGGTAGGATTTAAGACATTTGATTCCATGCAAGTGATCAAGCAGACAGTCATGAAACATGTCTATTTGGTTGTCCACTTCCAACAAATCATCATTGAGAAGGAAAGAGCTAGCTCCTGTCACCATGATGGAGGCACAAGACAATGACTGAGCCCCATCGAAAGCATTCCAGTGACCCTTGGTGTATCTCAGGTCCAACAATAATGCAACCATGGCCTCCCTTAGTTTGGAGTTTGGAAGCCCATCAATGTCCTCCACGACACCCCACATCCTCACCATCCAATGACACAAGCAAGGGTTCTCAATTTCTTCCTCAAAAAACAACATAAAATCCTCCACCGCCTCTTCCCCCATTACCCTCCTCTTCCTCTTTCTCATACATGTCACCTCAGCCTATCTCTTATCATCCTCGGTGAGCAACATTCAACCTCCGACGTGTCTCCTTCCTGTTGAAGCTGCCATGTGACACAGCCACCACACTTCTCCTGAAAAAACTCCACACCGTTTGCAGAGCAGAAAAACTAAATGAAACTAAAATGAGGACACATCATAAACTACTATTGAAGGACTTAATCCTTCTTTATGTTGTCTGCCTACACCCATCATGTTTCATTAATTCCCACATCTTTGAACATCGTTATCCATCCCAAAAATCATTACTTCACCTGCATTGGGTCCCTTCAGCCTTACTCTGATCCGACGTGGATCTGACCTAGCTTTCATCACATTGTCCTTCTGTCCAACACTCACCTGCACCCCTTACCACCTTCTTAGTCTGTCAGATCTAAGACTCACCCATTTTCAGGGGATATACATTAAACTAATTAGAACATAAAAATATATATGTTAAACTAAATAGAAATATATATTTATGTTCTATTTAATAAATAGAACATAAATACATTAAATTATATATATACAAAATGGGGTCTTAAGATGCCACTTTTTTCTGAAATCGGGAAACATTGATGTTGGATGAGAAATTGAAGATAGCTACACTCAAAATTTGAAGATGGAACAAAAACAAGAGTCGTAGTGTTCTGAATCTAGTTTCTAAACTACTAATTTTTTTTCCAAAAATGGTTGAGATTAAGGGGTTCAAAAAGGGGGAGTACACAAATTGGTCCTGTTTTTCTCAAAAAACATAACATAGTGTCTAGTGTGCTCCCCCTAAAATGTTAACTTTTTTTTTAGTATTTCAATAATCACTCCAGTGAGAAATTAGCTAACACCATGTAGTTTATCCCTGATTTTTCTGATAATTTTTTCATGAATAATTGATTTTTTAGTAATTTTTAAAGTGGACACATCTTGAAAAACATAAATTTGAGTGTGCTCCCCCCTAAAATGTTTGAAAACTAATCAAAAATTGATTTTTTTTATAATACGTGTAGAATGGAGTCTAGAGTCTAGTTTCTAAAAATGTAACTTATTTCAAATTTTGATGAACGGTTAAAAAAAAGTCAAAAATCTTAGATACTGGTTTTTGACAAAAAAAATGGACACACTAACAAAAGAAATTTAAGATGAAACCCTTAACATACTCAAAATGTGAAAAAAATTATATAGTTAAATAGCTAATAGAGAGATTAAGATTATGGTGGTATTTTTTGAGTTTTCATCAAAATAAGTGCAAACCTGATGGGGAGCATGCTCTAGATTATGTGGTTTTTGCTACAATCTAGAAAAACACATCTTTGGACATCCTAAACACAGTCCAAGACTTTGGGTTGGAAGCCCAAGACAAATCCAAGCCTTAGGCTTGGAAATAACCAAGGCAACGCATAACACGAGCACGTTATAATGCGCTTGCATTATGATGAACTAAAACAACTCTCTCTTCATCCATCTCTTTCTCTAAACCCTAAACCTGAGAAACCCTAAGCCTCTAAACCCTAACCCCTAAACCCTAAACCCAAGAAACCCTGAATCTCTATCTCTCTATCTTTATCATCCCTCTACCTCTCAATCTCTCTCCCTAAACTTATAAACCCTAAATAATACCCCAAAAACCTTAACCTAAGAAACCCTAAACACCTCTCTCTCTCTAGATAGAGAGTGAGGGACATGTCCAGAGACATAGGGAGAGAGACTGAGAGGTAGAGGGATGATAGAGATAGGGAGATAGGGGAGAGATAGAGAGATAGAGGTTTAGGGTTTCTTGGGTTTAGGGTTTAGGTGTTTGGGGTTTGGTGTTTGGGGGTTTAGGGTTGCTCCTTGAGTTTAGGGCTTAATGTTTAGAGCTTAGGGGCATTATCTAGGTGTTAAGGTTTGGAGGTTTAGGGTTTAGGGAGAGAGGACTGATAGGGAGATATAGAGGACACCAATAGGAGAGATAGGGAGATAGAGAGTGATGGACATGACCAGAGACATAGGTAGAGAGATTGAGAGGTAGCGGGACGATAGAGATAGGGAGATCAAGGAGAGATAGGGATATAAAGGTTTAGGGTTGCTTGGGTTTAGAGAGAGAGAGAGCTTTTGACATGCAAACCTAAACCTCTAAACCCTAAATAATGCCCCTAAACCCTAAACCCAAGCAACCCTAAACCTCTATCTCTCTATCTCTATCATCCCTCTAACTCTTAATCTTTCTTCCTATATCTCTAGCCATGTCCCTCACTCTCTATCTCCCTATCTCTCCCCTTAGTCTCCTTTATATCTCCCAATCGGACCTCTCTCTCCAAACCCTAAATCCTATACCTCTAAACCTTAACCCCTAAATCCATAAACCTTAGATCCTAAATAATGCCCCTAAACCTTAACCCCTAACCACTAAACCCTAAACTCAAGCAACCCTAAACCTCTATCTCCCTATCACTATCATCCCTCTACCTCTCAATCTCTCTCCCTATGTATGGCCATGTCCCTCACTCTCTATCTCCCTATCTCTCCCCTCAGTCTCCTCTATATCTCTGTATCGGTCCTCTCTCTTTAAACCCTAAACCTCTAAAACTTAACCCCTAACCTCTAAATTATAAACCCTAAACCCTAACCCCTAAACCAAAAACCTAAGCAACCCTAGGAGAGAGAGAGAGATTGTTGTTGACATGTAACCCTGTTATATCAGAAAAATGCACCCTTGGGTTTTTTTCCTTTTAAGGTTTAGCTCCTGGGTCTATAGATTGTGTTTAGAGCATCTTGCATGATAATTCAGACTCCCAATGAGAAAACCCTTGGGCCTTGTGACAAATAGGACCTAAGGGGGACTATTTTGATGATCCCCCTTAGGTCCTATATATCCAGTAAATAAAATAACTCTTAAATAAATTAAAATTTATGTGTATGTACTAAATAAAATAATTCTTGTGACCATGTTCATAAAAACTAGTATAGATATCTTAAATACATCTATCTAAAATATGTCCATATTGAAATTGTTATTGAGAATAGATAGGTGCCTTGAGACTCATATCTCTCAACCTCTTTTAGATAGATGTATTTAAGATATTTATGCTAGTTATAATTTTTAAAGGAATTAATTCCTATAGTAAAAATCTAAAACAAACGTCATCATTTACAAATATATATAGGGTTATTTATAAAAAATATATCATCTTTATTTTATTTTTATGTACACGGTCATAGTCATCTCCTTAATGCCACTAGATAACTCCTAAGCCTCTCGCGTAACTGAAAAGTGTTAGACTTAGGGCACACAACTGAGAGGGGGGGTGAATCAGTTGTGCAAAACTTTCTCCAATTCACACACTTAAATCTTCTTAGTGATTAGCAGTATGTTAAACATGAAACATAATGCATTCAAATCAAAAGCAGAAACTCATCAACACATAAGACACCAAGATTTGGAAAACTCGTTTAAGGGAAAAACCACGGGGTGATTGACCCAAGAATGTATTCTCTGTTAGAATAATAGAAAGAACAAAATTGCACATACCAATTAGGGCTCACTACCCGAGCACACTGCTCACAAGAGGCTCACTGCCTACAAAAGACACACTGTCTACAAAGAAATAAGTATCACATACATGAACTGGAGAATAGCATCTTCACCATGCTTGAATTAGTTCCATTAAGCTCAAAACTTCTACTCTGCCTTTCACTCTCCTCTTTGCTACCACACTTTCATCTCCACAAGACACACTCTGGGATGACTTCACAATCCCTTATTTATACAAGGCATCGACTTAGGAACAATCATCTTAGTCGAAAAACACCTACAAGAACACCCGCAAGATGTGTAATACATCTGGTCGGCCAGTCTTAGAAAGAACACTGACATCCGGTGGTTATTCTTCAAATACAAACTTTAACTTCAATGCGGACCACCCATATTAACTGGACACTATCCACAGATCACCACAAGCTTTCCTGAATCACCAAGAACATCCGCACTTCATCTGCTTACTAGAATTCTTCTCTCCTTCATCCGGAACCTCAAGAACACAGTCTGTCATCACTGTTACAAAGGAATAGGTTCTTCCGAACCTTCAAACCATGAACCAATCTACTTGACACTTCACAAGGACATCCTCAACACTTCCTCAAATCTGTAGAATGGTATAATGCATTTCTGAATCTCACCGAACCTATCTGTGTCACTCTGTCACCTCTGAACATCTGTCAGAACCGGTTCTACTTGAGCGACCATAACTTCTTCAGATATTCATGTGAACCTTTGAAAACTTGACTGGAGCATCTCAAGACTTATATCTACAAACCCTTTAAACTGCATCCTTTGATCCTCAACCTATCTTGGACTTTTACCTTGTTGTCATCACTGTTCTTCACTATTCCTGATTGAGACTAATTTTCTCAATATCCTCAGCACACAGCTCATCCAATCCTTCTCATTACTGCAACATGAGTATGTTGACATCAATGACAACACCGGTTAGATCCATACTTGCAACAAAAAGAACCCACATATATTTTTTAAATTTATAAAGTAAATGATTTAAATTTAACATATAGCCGACATACTTTTATTAAATGAATGTGTAATGCCCACTGAGGAATTTAACACTTAATAACAATATTTTACTAAATTATTTAGAAATAATGAAATTATAATATGATTACAGGAGAACATTTCCTTATTATAAATAATTAACATCCAAAATTCATTGTAAATAAATTACAAGATACAAATGCTTCATATTCAAATATACACATTTAAAATAAATGTCTTAAGATCATCCTTTTGCAAGGTGGAAAATACTTTCTAGCTCCGGTATCCTGCACAGTTATCAAATCTGAATCTGCACACTAAATGTAAACATTAGTTCTGCATAGTCGCTAAATAAACAAAATAAATATCAATTGCATAAAATGACAAGCATAAGGCCCTAAGGGGCCGACCTAATGTCTTGGGGGCTCATGTTGGCCATGCTTATGTACGTGTAGCGCAGAGACTTCGTAGTTCGGGACTTGAACTTGCAACCACAAAATGGTTTCATACAAATAAGAACCTCTAAGATGTTATTCACAAGATAACGACATGTTCAAGTAATCTTCTTTTCAATGTAAATGATACTTATTTCTCCAAGCTAATACAATAATCAAACATAGTGTAAGCTTTAATGTACGAGTAAGAAAAGATTTTAAAAAATATATATTTCTTTCTCTACAATCCTGAGTAATTCAATCTTGTCACCTTACATATTACTATTTCTAAAAAAATATTAGCAAGACTAAATAGTCTCATTGATAGTTTGATAATAAAAGGAGATTACTTCTTGCCTAGAGTTAATGCCTTACATATTACTATTTCTAAAAAAAATATTAGCAAGACTAAATAGTCTCATTGATAGTTTGATAATAAAAGGAGATTACTTCTTGCCTAGAGTTAATACCTTACTGAATTTATCGGTAAAAAAATGAAACACATTGTCAAATCATATCTACTTGGTTTTCTATCCATAACATTAATATGGAGGATAAGTCCTTATTTTCACAATAAAAGTATTTCTATGATAGGATAAAGAGCCAATTCCTTCTAAATTGTTAACTACGCAATAAAGTTTGTTACAAATGTTAATTATGAGACTATCATAACATGAATTCAAATAAGTTAAAAGTATACATGAAATTTCAAGGTAATTAAACCAAGGAACTAGACCTTATTCCTCAAGGGTTTGTCCCAACAAATTATGCCCATGCATTAACTAACAAGGACACAAGTCTAAGTTATTGACTACTTGATTTTTCTATTCTAAAATTATTTACATCTTTAAGCAAGTATAATAACACAATTTAATTGAATTCAGTTTAAGAAACTAACACAAGTATCATAACTAATTAGTAATGGTAACCTAGAATACCAGGTTTCCTTTTCTTGAAAAAAAAATTAACAAAGACTAACTCATATTATCAAATTTTCTATTCAAAAAATAATTTCATAAATAGATATATAAAATAATTTATATATATAAATAGAAATCTTTTTATTTAAGTAAATTCATATTTTTCTTATAAAATAATTCAAAAGAATAAATACTAACAAAATACCATTCTAAAGAAAATTAAAAGATTTAAATTCTTAAATTATTAAGACTTAAAAGATTTAATTTCTAAAATAAAGAAGATTCCACATAAGTCAAAATTTAGTTTCTAATATAAATGAAAATAAATATCTTAAAAGTAACACCATCCTTATTCCAAAAAAAATTATTATATCATATTGTTAGTTTCAAAACTAACTTTATTTTCAGATTAAGATATGGATATGATCTTGAACAAAGGATAATTCAGCTATGACTATTAATAAGTTGTCAAAATGTCTAATAATTAAAACTAATGAAAACAAGATTAATACCTCTAATTAAAATTAATTGAAACAAGATTGATTCTATTATCTATAATTAGAAACATCTTCACAAGACCAAACTATAGTCAATAATAATCCAAATATTTAGATTTTATGAACAATGTTACAAGGACAATTACATAAGTAAAGTATCATCTATTAGCAAGATAGAAAGAATAATTTCATTATGACTACCCCTAAAATCTTATTAGCAAAATTCCAATCCTAAAACAAATAATAAAATCAAGTTCTTACAATATATACACATATAGAATCTCTCTATTAATAATATACAAATTCTCCTATAGAAGGATAATCTCCTTTCATATTTTATTTAAATGAGAAGCTAAATTCTTATATATGTTAAAATAATTTAAGGAAAATAAATTATAAAAAAGTTATGATTATAAAGGAGTCAAAGTAATTTAGTTTCTAATTAAGGAAGATTTCCAAAGATTTAGATTCTAAGAAATCGATAAGGATTCTAAAACTTGCATAGTTTAATAAATTAAGTAATGAAAGGGATTCCTTGGAAAAAGGAAACATCACTATCCACCGAAGAGCCAATCATTTCTACTTTCTATGGGATAAGAATAAACTCATAGAAATAAGAATAAACTAAGGGCTAATTTAAGGATTCTTAAACATGTCAAGATCTTATCTTAATCTGTAATTCTTATCTATGAAAAACAATACAAAGAAATATATCAAGAGGAATTTTTGCCATATGGCTTACTAATTAGGATAGTTTCTTATTTTAAACTAAATCATTTAAATGGAGATTCGTTTACTCTAATTGGAGGAAGAAGGGAAACAAAAGGAGGATAGACTATAAGGTCGGTAATACTCTGATAGACATGTTCGCATAATGTGGAAACATAGAAAAGACACATACCTCAAACAGATATCATCTTAAGGAATGCTATGATTTCTGGTTTGTACAAAATTGACTTCCAAGCAATGACATAAAGCCAAATTCTACGTCACAGGGGGTATGAACTATATGACAAAATGCCTCAAAGGGATGTCATCTCATGAAATGCAGAATATGTGCATTAGGGTTCACAATCAAACAATTAGTTTGGACTAACATGCAAATTAGAAATCAGACACATCAGGCTGGCTGCTTGGCCGATTGACTCAAGAGAGAAAGAGAGATGTCATCGCATGGGATGCAATGATTTCAGCATAAGCACAAAATGGATTTGTTGAAAGGATTTAGTAACTTCAAGCAAATGCGATTGGCAGGGACAAAGCCAAATTCCAGTGTGTATAAATTTACCAGATGTTGTAGTTGCATTTGCCCAGGTAGACATATTTGCAAAATTGGTAGCATAGAGAAGGCACGAGAACTGCTTGACAGAAAGCCTCAAAAAGATGTCATCTGATGTAACGAAATGATTGCATTATAATTAGGATGTCTTACGATTTAGGAAAAGATTGCCTTCGACACATCAAGCTAGAGATATTTTGACTAGCGGAGAAAAGAGAAAACTATAGATCTAAATTTTAACAATATGCAGATTCAGACAATCAAATTAAGATAACGGAAGGGAAATTTGGTCGATAATGTAATCCCCAGAGCTCTGAAAGCCTTGCATGCCAAATACTGTTGCATAAACAAGATGCCTAGCCTATAAAAACAACAGGAGGATAACTTGACTATTAATTTTGGTATCAATATACTTGAATGGAGTAAACACTCTGGACTACGCGGCATGATTATTCCTGGGAATACCAAAAGATTTACAAAATATGATGAACACAGGTTAAACACAAAATGGATTACACACAATATTCACAAAAGCCCTAAATTATGTCTTCCTGGATAACCCCAAAGATAGTACTTGCAAACTTGAAGACACCTAGAACTTATCAAATATATAAATATATATACCAGTTGATCCTGAGGACAAAATTGCGAAGATGCATTTCTTTATGTTCACAGACTTCATGCCATATCTAATATCAAACAGACATGACCATCAAATTATGGACATTTTGATTTATCAGTTTCAACACATACCTGAAATTATCCATTGGATCCAAAATAATGCCAATGAATCTTCGAATCCTACCTTCCCCGCTCAATGTCCTCTTTCCTCCCAAAAAACCTCCTTCCAGCACTCATCAAAAAGGCCAACTAAATCTGCAAGCTTCACAACTCCAAGATACCAATACCACAAACAATCAAGATTTTCAATCAGCAAAACTCCCCCTCCATAAGAAACGAATTTTCCATTAATAGAAGAATTCCCCAAGAAAAAGAAGACTCTTTGTATTTGCAGAAGATGACTCCTCATCTTCTAACTCCCCACACCCATTTATTCTCCTCTTCTAAAATTAACTCCACTAACTTAAAACTGCAAATTAAATATTAATTTCTAAGATTTTCTCTTGAAATATGTAACTGATATAAAACAAAATCCTAGACATTATCTAAATAATTATTTCAAAGAAATAAAATATCATAATTAATAAATAAATTTCAGATATGCCTTAAGAATGCACCTAAAAATTATAAAGTAACTATTTTATATTTAAAAAATATATAATATATTTTATAAATGAAAGCACACTAAAATTAAATTTAAAATATATAAGTGCCATAGTTTTATTAAATTAACATGGACATAACAATACAACAGACATAAAGTAACAAATAATAATAATCAAACATAAAAAAATGGCATAGTATACTGGACAAGCACATTTATTCAAAGGGTAAATGCATTATATTATATTTAATTTTCTTTTCTTTTGAAAGGGTAAATGCATTATATTATATTTAATTTTCTTTTCTTTTGAATGAAATTTAATTTCTTACTTCTTTTTATTCAGTATTTATAAAATAATATTTTATGGTTTTTAAATATTTTAGTAGGGTTTTATCAAATCACATAAAAAGAGGCCTAGTATTCTCCACAAGCACACTTGCATTATATTTTATAAATTTTATTTTCTCATTTTTTCTCCATAATGATTTTTTTTCACTCACTGCTGTTTTATTAGGTTTCAATTTGTTTTATGCATAATCAATTAATATGTGTCCTAAACTAATATTTTATATCACTATATTTTATTAGGGTTTCCTTTTATTTTTTTGGACAATCAAATTAAATTTATTAGCTTTTACTAACTTTTAATACATCATTTTATTTACTATTTTATTAAAAAATATAAGTATACCTGTAAAAGTTATTTGGATTGGATTGCAAACTAGACCTATGTAAAAACATGAGGGGAGGAGGGGGTTACAATAAAATGAAAAGCAAAAAGGGAAGGGGTTAATATTTATTAAAATTAAACCATAAATATAAATAATTAAATATTCATACAAGGATACGAACATATATATATATATATATATATATATATATATATATATATATATATATATATATATATATAATTTCAACATATATTTAATAAATTATCTATAAATATATTTAAATACAAAAGCACATATATTAAATAAGAAAGAATATTTAAATATATAATATTTATATAATTGGTATACTAAATTAAAAAGAACATATATATACATACATATATATTATAAACTAAATAGAAATATATATGTATATATAATATTGATTAAAAATATCAACTAGAAATATAAATAATTAAATATTTCAACCTATATTTAATATATATTATCTATAAATATATTTAAATACAAAAACACATATATTAATTAGAAAGAAAATAAATATATAATATTTAAATACAACTCCTTAGGTATATTAAATTGAAAAGAACATAACTATTTATATACATTAAATTTTTTTGTTGAATAAAATCTAGATTATGGTCCAGGGGCCTTAAAAAAAATATAGTCTAGCTCTGTATCTAACTGTCATATTATATTATTGCCAAAATATCATATGTCCCACAACAATTGAAACCAATTCATACTATCAAGGTGTCAACCCAAACCCGCTAACAAAATGAAACCAAAAACCATCAAAATTTTATCCCTAAACTACCACCCCTATTCACAGTATCATTGCCTAAGTTTAAACAACTTAAAACATCTAGTTGCAAAGGAAGGGGAAAATTATGCAAGCCCCTTCCCTGCTCCATTAACATTACAATTATCTTGAGACACAGTACCTACCACTTTGACCTCCGACGGCCCCTCAACAGACTCTGCTTCCCTTCCACTGTAGCAACACCCAGAAGCCTCAAACAAATTTGTTGAAAGTGGCACCTTCAATCCCTTTGCCAGTTCTTCAATCGTGTTCTAAAGGTAGGCTTTTTGGCATTTGATTCCATGCAAATGATCAAGCAAACAGTCATGAAACATGTCTATTTGGTTGTCCACTTCCAACAAATCATCATGGAGAAGGAAAGAGCTAGTTGCCGTCACCATGATGGACGCACAAGCAAGTGACTAAGCCCCATCCAAAGCATTCCAGCAACCCTTAGTGTATCCTAGGTCCAACAAGAATGCAGCCATGGCCTCCCTTAGTTTGGACTCTAGAAGCCCATCAATGTCCTTCGCGATACCCCACATCCTCACTATCCAATGACACAAGCAAGGATTCTCAATTTCTTCCTCAATGAACAACATAAATTCCTCCACCGCCTCTTCCCCCATCACCCTCCTCTTCCTCTTTCTCATCCATGTCACCTCAACCTATATCTTATCATCCTCGGTGAGCAACATTCGACCTCTAATGTGTCTCCTTGTTGAAGCTACCATGTGACACAACCACCACACTTCTCCTGAAAAAACTCCACACCGTTTGTAGAGCAAAAAACCTAAATGAAACTAAAATGAGGACACCTCATAAACTCTCGTTGAAGGACTTAATCCTTCTTTATGTCATTTTCCTACACCCATCATGTTTCATTAATTCCCACATCTTCAAACGTCATCATCCATCCCTAAAATAATTACTTCACCTGCGTTGGGTCCCTTCGGTCTTACTCCAATCTGGCGTGGATCTAACCCAGCTGCCATCACGTTGTCCTTCTGTCCAACACTCACCTGCACCCCTTGCCACCCTTCTTAGTCTGTTAGATCTGAGACTCACCCATTATTAGGGGGATATACATTAAATTAATTAGAACATAAAAATATATATGTTAAACTAAATAGAAATATATATTTAGGTTCTATTTAATAAATAGAACATAAATATATTAAATTATATATATATTTATCTGTAAGAAATTTGTGGACAAGGGGTCCACTCCCATATATGGAAAAATAAAAAAGAGAGACACATCAACCCTAAAATAGGGATCCAAAAAGGTCCCCAAATGGGAATCTACAAAGCAAAGAGTTACTGTTGCCCCTTATAGTAACGATGCACAAAACTCCTACATCTAATCAAGAGGTAGAAAAAATCTCAACCCAAAAGCTTGTGAGAGCAAATCATGATGCCACCTTGTCCCCCTTTTTGGAGGACCTCAAATTCGTCTGATGAAGAGCTATATGTTTCCTCCTCTTAACTTTTATCCAACCTTGATCTTGAGGAAAACTGTACACATCTAGGTTTCCTTCACATTCTGACCCATTTGAGGATTTTAATGGCGCTTCCACATTCTCAGACCACATAGCCAAAGTAGGAGAGTTCGAAGGCTGGTTAATTGCTATTTCAGAAGAAATAGAAAGTAAGGGCCTCATACAACTTTTTGCCCTTTCTTGGAAGCTTGGCTCGCACGGTTGGAGTATCTTTTCAATTGCCTTTGGCTCTAAAGAAATCTCATTGACCAACTCCACATTTTGCTTCTTGGATTCTGATCTTGGAGGGGAGGGATTCACATTCGGAGAGTTCATAACTGAGTAATGTTTGGGAAGGAGTCCCTCCACCAAGAAGCCACTCAATTTGGCTGAGTCTTGATAGTTGGGCACTCAATAGCTATGTGACTGGTTTGGTGACATCTTCTACATCTCAAAATTAAACCTTCGTAATCCAGAGGTTGTTTCTAGCAATGACCATTAGCCCTCAAGATAATTTCAGTCGATAGATCCTTCAAGATGTCTAGTTGCACCAAAATCCTGGCATAAGTTGTGTGGATAAAATTCTTTGAGTTTCCATCTGTATACAAAAATTTTCCCATAGAGTTTCCGATTGCAGCAAAACAAGATTCAAACCAGTAGTGAAGGGGGAGATTTGGGAGAGGAACCTAGATCGGCAAAATTGTAAATGATTCCATAGATGGATCAAAATTTGGATGCCAAGATTTTAACTGCAACAAATTACCTTCCCACTACCAAACAAAATTGAGAATGGTGTTTTTGTCTTTCTTACCATCGAAAACCACAATGAAGAAACCCTTTGCACTAGGGTAAATTTCTAAACCTCCATCCATAAGAGGAAGCCAAGATTTTAACATCTAGTCATGGAGATCTAGGAGACTGGGCCAAAAATGGCTAAATCTTCCAATTAAGCCATTCTCTGAAAAAAGCTTCATTTTCCCATATCTCTTTGTCATAGAGTCATTGAAGTCCAGAGTTAAGGGTTTCCTAAAACACTTGATGATTCTCCTATTGCCTGTGTAATTCTTTGGATTTTGTGATGATCCCGTGGAGGAGTGGGGGCCAGACTTCGCTGCTTCAAAAATCATGGGGTTATTTGCCATTGACCCCTACCCAGAAGGCAAGTCTCTGCACTCTTTAACAGGACGCAACTATTTCTTCGTGGGTGAAAGATCTGACCCAATGTTACCAAGAACAACATCATTCCCACTGAGATCACACAGTGCCTTAACCTTCAGACCGCCAATAGGAACAACAAATGTTGAGGCCAAAAATCCTAGTATTCTAGCCAAAATGACCCATGACTCCTTTGATTTGGCTTCCTACGTAGTAAAGTCCCCGGTTGAAGTTGCACGAGAGGACGCATCTTGAGATGAAGCTGCGACACGCAAAGAAACCCTAGGTCCTAGAGTGATCGGTAGACTCGATGAAATCAACATTTTCGGCAGCTACCACTTAAATTAAATATAGATAATTACAAAAGCATATATCTAATATATATTATATATAATATTTATATCTATGTAAAAATATACAAATGTATAATCTCTCTATATACATGTAAACATTAACAAGTATACATATAGACCTTTCCATACATACATATATGTACAAGAACCATATATATTTGAATGTATGTAGGTATTAAGAATATGCATATAAATACACACATTTATATAACAAGCATGTAATTAGAAAAAACAAACAAGCACGCTTTCATGGAAGGAAAAATACTACTAAACAAGGGGGAACATGGGAGACCAAGGCAAGATATACATAGGAGGGATAGGGGGAGAGGAACAAATGAGGTGGTATAAGAGGAGAGGAAGGAAAAAAGGGGGGTTTATAGGGAGAAGGTAGAGCGGAGGTTACAAAGGTTGAAAGAAAAAGAAGAAGAAATTATGAGGTTTCAACCTTTGTAACCTACGCTCTACCTTCTCCCTACAAACCACCCATCTTTTTTCTTCCTCTCCTCTTATACCACCTCATTTGTTCCTCTCTCCCTATCCCTCTTGTGTATATCTTGCCTTGGTCTCCCATGGTCCCCCTTGTTTAGTAGTATTTTTCCTTCCTTGAGATTGTGCTTTTTTGTTTTTTCCTGATTACATGCTTGTTATATATGTGTGTATTTATATGCATATGCTTTTAATACCTACATACATTAAGATATATATGTTACTTGTACATATATATGTGTGTGGAAAGGTCTATATGTACACTTGTTAATGTTTGCATGTATATAGAGAGATTATACATGTGTATTTTTACATAGATATATTTACATATATTATAATATATATATATTTATATATATATTATATATGCTTTTGTATATATATATATATATATTCTATTTAGTTTAACACACATATATTTATATATTTATGTTCTAATTAATTTCATGTATATAAATAGTTATGTTCTTTTCAATTTAATATACCTATGCAGTTGTACTTAAATATTATATATTTATTTTATTTCTAATTTAATATATGTGTTTTTGTATTTAAATATATATTTTTGAACATTATAAAATCCTAGTTTAGGACTAGGAATCAAGAAAACCAGAGCTGAACCTTTGTATATATCTAAGTTTGCTTCCATTTAAAAAACTGCCATACTTCATGTCCATACATTTACTCTCATTCATCCAAGACTATCTTATCTACTATCTATACTTCTACTACTATACACAGAGTTTCAAGTTTGTCTTAAAAACATAAAACACCTATAAGGAAAGGGGCAAATTATGCATGCCCTTTTATCATTACATTTATCTGGAAATTTATTGCCTACTGGAACCACCTCCACCGATTCTGCCACGCCAACCATGCAATAGTCAGTGGATGTCAGAAAAGTAGCCACCAAAGCACCACCTTCAACCCTTTTCCAGTTCTTCAACCGCATTCTGCAAACAAGCCTGTCTGCGCTTGATACCATGGAGATGATCCAATAAAAAGTTATGAAATGCGTCCATTTGATTGTCTACCTCCATTAAGTCGTCATTTAGGAGAAATGATCTAGCCACCATTGGCATCATAGTAGCATAGTTCAGCGACTATGCACTATCAAATGCACTCCATCGGCCTCTAGTATAGCTTGGATCCAGCGAAACTCTCTCTCTCTCTCTCTATATATATATATACATATATATACATACATATATATATGTGTGTGTGTGTGTATGTATGTATGTATGTATGTATGTATGTATATACATATATCTATACATACATGCATATATATATATATATATATATATATATATATATATATATATATATCAACTAGAAATATAAATAATTAAACATTTCAACCTATATTTAATATATATTATCTATAAATATATTTAAATACAAAAACACATATATTCAATTAGAAACAAAATAAATATATAATATTTAAATACAACTCCATAGGTATATTAAATTGAAAAGAACATAACTATTTATATACATTAAATTAATTAGAACATAAATATATTAAAATATATTTATGTATAATCTCTCTATATACATGCAAACATTAACAAGTATATACATCTAGACCTTTCCACACACACACACACACACACACACACACATATGTGTGTGTGTGTGTGTATGTGTGTGTGTAAACATATCTATGTAAAAATATACATATGTTTAATCTCTCCATATACATGCAAACATTAACAAGTATACACATAGACCTTTCCACACATACATATATGTACAAGCAACATATATATATATGAATGTATGTAGGTACTAAAAGCATATGCGCACGCGTACGCACGCACACATATATACATATATATAACAAGCATGTAATGAGGGAAAAAAAACAAGCACATTCCCAAGGAAAGAAAAATACTACTAAACAAGGGGGACAACAAAAGACCAAGGTAAGGTGTACATAGGAGGGATAGGGGGAGAGGAACAAATGAGGTGGTATAAGAGGAGAGGAAGAAAAAAGGGGGGGATGTTTGAAGGGAGAAAGTAGAGAGGAGGTTACAAAGGTTGAAATAAAAAGAAGATGAAATTATGAGGTGTCAACCTCTGTAACCTGCGCTCTACCTTCTCCCTACAAACCCCCTTTTTTCTTCCTCTCCTCTTATACTACCTCATTTATTCCTCTCCCCCTATCCCTCTTGTGTATATATTGCCTTGGTCTCCCATGGTCCCCCTTGTTTAGTAGTATTTTTCCTTCCTTGGGAATGTGCTTGTTTGTTTTTCCTGATTATATGCTTGTTATATATATGTGTGTATTTATATGCATATGCTTTTAATACCTACATACATTAAGATATATATTTTGCACTTGTACATAAATGTGTGGGGAAACGTCTATACGTATACTTGTTAATGTTTGCATGTATATAGAAAGATTATACATATGTGTATTTTTACATATATAAATATTATATATAATATATATTAAATATGCTTTTGTAATTATATATCTTTCTATTTAGTTTAACACACACATATATATATTCTAATTAATTTAATGTATATAAATAGCTATGTTCTTTTCAATTTAATATACCTATGTAGTTGTACTTAAATATTATATATTTATTTTCTTTCTAATTTAATATATGTGCTTATATATATATAGGTTGAACTATATAATAATTTATATTTCTAGTTGATATTTTTAATCAATATTATTTATATATATTAATATATTTATATGTTATATTTATCAAATAGAACATATATATATAAGTACATATATTAAATTAGAAAGAAAATAAATATATAATATTTAAGTACAACTACATAGGTATATTAAATTGAAAAGAACATAACTATTTATTTTCTAGTTGATATTTTTAATCAAATTATTTATATATATAATTTAATATATTTATGTTCTATTTATTAAATAGAACATATATACATATACATATACATATATATTTCTAGTTTAACATTTTTTTTATAAAACCCTGGTTTAGGACCAGGAACTGAGAAAACCAGAGCCAAACCTCTGTATATCCAACTTTGCTTCCATTCAAAAAACTGTCATACTTCATGTCCATACATTTACTGTCATTCATCTAACACTATCTTATCTACTATCTATACTACTACTACTACTACTATACACAAAGTTTCAAGTATGTCTTAAAAAAACATAAAACACATATATGGAAAGGGCCAAATTATGCAGGACCCTTCCCCTTCATTTTATCATTACATTTATCTAGAAATTCATTGCCTATTGGAACCACCTCCACCTCAGGTGACACCTCCAATGATTCTGCCACCCTGACCATGCAACAACCTGTGGATGCCAGAAAAAGTAGCCACCGAAAGCACCACCTTCAACCCTTTCACTAGTTCTTTGACCACATTATGCAAACAAGCCTGGTTGCACTTGATACCATGGAGATGATCCAACAAACAGTCGTGAAACATGTCCATTTGATTGTCAACCTCCATTAAGTCGTCAAGTAGGAGAAACAAGCTAGCCATCATTGCCATCATAGTAGCACAAGCCGTGACTGTGCACCGTCAAATGTGCTCTACTGGCCTCTATTATAGCTTGGATCTAGCAAGAATTCCACCATTGCCTCTCTTAATCTAGTCTCTAACAAACCGTCGATGTCCTTCACAACCCCCCACATCTACACCATCTAGCACCTTAGACACAAATTCACAATTTCCTTTTCCACGAAATACATGAAATCTTCCACTGCTTCCTCCCCAGAATCTCTTCTTTTCCTCTTCCTTGCTCTTGTCACCCCTGCCTGCCTCTTTTCTTTCTCACTGAACAACATGCATCCACCAACGTGCCTCTTCCCCGTCACAGATGCCATAACAGATCACCACCTCAACATAAGAACTTTTCCCAACGCTTCACACAGCTCAAAGTCGAATTGTATCTTTTATCACCACCTCCAAATGCTTCCATCATGAGCCTTTACTCTTCATAATGGCTCATATCACTTCCCATAAATGCTTGCCCTCCAAGGATGTTGTCACAAACTTATACACGACCTTAATTCATTCCTATTACATCATCCCCCTTTCACCCTCCTTTCTGATATATGATGTGGTACCTACCCCTTATCATGTGGACACTCCTTCAAATCATCATATATTATTCTGATAACCTTATATGGAAAATTCTCCCTCCAGCATTTGATAGTCACTCCCTTCTCCCTCTTCAAATGCCCCTTCATTTGTTGCCTAGTCCGCAACCTTGTTGCCCTCTCTTTTTATGTGAGAAAAATTGACCTCTTCATATTCCTTTGCCACACACTTAGTAGTCTCAATAATTGTCTCAATTCTCCAATTTTGGATTTCTCCCCCTTCATCGATCTTATTATTAAACTTGAATCTCCTTCTATCCAGAACTTCTTCCAACCTTTCTCTCTAGCGATCATCAGACCCCACAACATTGATCTAGCCTCTGCAATGTTATTCAACTCAAATCCATAATCCAATGCATACAGAGCATCGACTTGTTCATTATTGTCTCTAAAAATTCCCCCTCCATCTACCTTGCATGGATTGTCTTTAGCCGCTCCATCGAAGTTTAATTTATCCATCCTTCATCCGGCTTGATCCATCTAATAGGTTTTCTTTTATTTCTTATTTGGGTAGGCCGCTGATCCATCCATCTGTATCTAGTCCAAGCCCCCCACACTTTCTCATTGTCTTTAATATCCTATCTGATTTTCTTGTGAATCTCCCCCATTTCACCTATTGAGCTTTCCACTAAATCTCACACCCTTTCCACTAATCTCCTTGCCTCCTTGAATATCCTCCTATTCCTTTCAACCTAGATATTCCATACAGTTATGGCCAAAGCCAGCTCCCATATTATCTTCAAACATGGACTTATAATTTTTAGTACCCAACTCTCCAAAAGCCTCGGTATAGTTTTTGGGAGTACCCATGTTAGTCCACATCTTCCTAGAAAATATAACCAAAATTTTTGAGTGTATTCACACTGAACGAACAAGTGATCATTATCTTCTTTGGTAGCCTCACACATCACACATCTTGATGGGCCAATCTTTCCCATCAACCTCAATCTATCCCACATAAATGCCCTTCTCTTCCATGCTATCCAAAAGAAGGCATTGACCTTAGGGATACCATGTTCCACATTTTCCTATCCACCCAATCTGACTTATCCCACTTACAGAAACATGTAAGGAATGCATCTCGCACCAAAACCTTACCATTACCTTGCCCTCCCCATACCAATCTACCTTCCCTAACTGGCCCATAAACCGACTATTTATCTAGCTTCTCCTAAATCTCAGAGCATACATCCTTTAATTCATTGAAGGGAGCATTGAGTTCTTTCCACCTTTTGTTCAGGGGGTTTCCTTCTATATAATTCTTGATCCATTCCCTTAAAACTTCCTTTAAAATTTGTTACTAGAGGAAGGTCTCTCCTAGTGTCCTTCAAAGCCTTGTCCTCTAGCCAACAATCCCTCCAGAACCTGATTTTCCAGCCATCCCCCAATTTCCATTTCATATCTGGTCTTATCATCCTGCCACAAGATCTGAGAAAATTCCAAATACTTGACCCTTTACTAGTAAGGATACAATCTTGTTTGAACAAATTATCTATGTTGTTTTGTAAATATCTAGCTTGAAGGATCTTGCTCCAAATCTTATCTATTTCCTCATAGATTCTCCATATCAACTTTGCTCCTAAGGCCTTATTCATCTCTTTGTAATTTCTAATTCCCAGCCCCCCACCTTTGTTGGCTTACAAATCTCCTCCCATTTAACTAAATTGTATTTGAACCTCTCCTCACTCCCTCTCCATAAGAACCCCTCTTCAAATCTTCAATGTTTTTAGCCATCTTGCTTGGTATTTGAAACACAGACATATTATATACTAGAATTTCTGCCATCGATGCCTTAATGAGTGTGATCCTACCTGCCATTGATAACCATCGACTCTTCCATGAAGCAAGCATTCCATGGATCTGATTTAGTACATTACTCCATTACATTTATGAGGGCCTCTTGTTCACTAAAGGCATACCTAACTATTTACTTGGAAGCCTATCTGTTTCAAACTATAGCATACTAAATCTCAAACAAGGCTTAAAACAAATATTTGCCAAGAAATAGAAATACATTAAGTGAAAAAGATTGAACTTTTTTTTTGAATTAAAATATTCTCAAGGAACCAAATTACATCATATAAACCAACCATCTTTTCTGAATATACAACATGTAATAATTTTCAAAATCAACATTTCATCTTTCAATTACAATAATCTGTACTTGATAAAATTTACATAGTTTATGAAATACAAGTCACATATCAAATATGATGTTGCATCTGGAATTCTGATATCCATATCGCAAGTCTCAGCTAGTCTTCTGCTGGAGAGAGAGCATCATTCGTGTGCTTTACCTCCAACCACCGACCTTCCAACTCGAAGTGACCCTACCCTTCACAAAGAGTATAGACATAAGGTAACCAGCTATTTTTTTCCATCTGAGTACTAGTGTTGTATCCTACATAACACTATCGATCACACAACTCTAGACAATCCTCTAGCTAAGTATGATCATACCAACAGGTTATGAAATCTGGACATGGTAAACCAACTAATGCATCCAGAGACGAATGCATTACTTTGGCCAAAGTTTCTATATAAATAGACATTTAAAGTAAATGTAGTCGTAATGTCCACCCACCTCTAACTCGACTTGGATACTATCACAACCTGCAATTTGACTTGGTCAACTTGGTTTAACAATAGCGTCTTGTCTAACTCAAAATCTAGTCTACCTAACTTAGGTTAGTTCTCATGACCTTGTCTTTCATACTGTAAAACTTTATGGATTGACTATTCATTCAAGAGTACCTCTTTGCATACTTGCACAAATCGAGGTCTATGACATATCGACTTCTACACATTGAGTCCATAACACAAGTCGATTGTAGTAAATCAATTTGGTTTCTCTACCTATCGAAAATTGCCATTAACAAGAAAAACAAACTTATTTAGACGAGTCTAATACAAACATTAAAACTTAGGTTTTTATCTTCCCTATTCCAACACCATGGAATAACAAATAAACTTGTTTTCAAAAGAAAGTGAAAAGTAAGAATATCGTAAGTAGGAGAATAACCTCTAGTCTTCTTCTGACTACATGGTCATGTTTTTTAATCTCTCAAACCATGATTGGTATAATTTACAAGTAAATCCTCAGTTATATCAAAAACCAAAGGTTCTAATCATGTCTAAACTTTGACTAAGTTCAGTTTGATTTCAAAAAGGTGATAGACTTTTTCAATTTGCTATCCACTTAAGTTCAATGTCCAAGGTTGCTCTTTCTTTTATATACCACATCCTCTTCCTTCTCTTCTTTCTCTGGCTATAAGACAATAGAATAAGGATTGAGCTCTCTGAAGATCACACTTTTGCTATACAGAACTCTCTCAGCCATTGGATCCCAAAGCTTGTACCCTTTCACACTAATGCCATAACCAATGAAGATACACTTCACAACCTTGTTCTCCAATTTAGACCTCTTCTCCTTAGGCTCATGTGTATATGCCTCACAACCAAATAATCAAACATGTGTCTCAATGAAGGCTTTTTACTAGACCACACCTCCATAGGTGTCTTATCAATGAGCGCTGATGTAGGAAACTTATTAACCGGGTAACAAGTGGTAGCAACAACTTCAACCCAGAACTTTTGTTTAAGGCTAGCTCCACTTAGCATACTCCTTGCCCTCTCCATCAACATTCTATTCATCCTCTTTGCAACTTCATTTTGTTGAGGGATATACAGAGTTGTCTTGTGCCTCTCAATCCCCTGTTCTTTATAGAACATGTCAAAATCTGCTAAACAAAACTCACCGCCATTGTCAGTCCTCAAACACTTAATCTTTCTATCCTCCTGATTCTCTACAAGATCTTTGAACTCTTTGAATCTACTAAAGAATTTAGATTTTCTTCTAAGGAAATACACCCATGTCCTTCTACTGTAATCATCAATGAATGAAACAAACTAAACAAATTTTGAAATCAAATGAACGTTAATAGGACCAAACACATTAGAATGGATCAAGTCCAACACCTTAGAAGATTTGTGAGAACTAGATTAAAATTGATTTTTATTTTTTAGGGTCCTCAAACCCTTTTCACTAATGTGACCAAGCCTTTGGTGCCATAACATTGTCTTCTCAGCTGGCAGTTTCATCTCCATAGAATGAGCACCCTTAGGTACCCAGAAAGCATGACCATCATAAGTAGATGCAATAGTCCTCTTTGTTGCTAGTTCCAATGGTGAGGATGAAGAATCTGAAGCTCTCTTCTTCGAAACAGAGGCACTATTACACTGAACCGCACATGCATCAAGCTGAAACATAGTACCAATCTGAACACCCTTAGCCAATACCATAGATCCTCTAGTCATCTTGCATCCTCCATTCAAGAAAATAACCTGCACACCCACATCATTCAACTTATTTATAGAAAGAAGATTTCGTGCCAAACCAGGGATATGCAGAACACCATTGATTCCCTTCACTCGTCCATCAAGGAATCAAATCAAGACTCTTCCATGGCCAACAATCTTCAGGTGAGAATCATCACCCAAGTACACCTTTCCACCATCATATTCTTCATACTTCAAAAACCAACCCCGATGCGAGGTCATGTGAAAAGATGCATCAGAGTTAATAAGCCACACATCCTCATATGCATGCATTGCCAAGGCAGCGACAAATGCTTCTCCTTCATCCTGAGAGGACATGTCAGAATTTGAATCATAATTCTTCTTATTTTTGTTTTTCTCCTCCTTGCATTCCTTGCAAAAGTGACTAGGTTTACCGCAGTTCCAACATAGAGCCTTGGACTTTCTAGGAGACTTAGATCTCCCACGAGATTTGGATCTTCCTTTTTATTCTTTCTTCTTATCCTTTTTCTTTCCCTTCTCTAAGTTATATCTACCACGAATCACAAGAACCTCCTTAGACGATTCAGAAGACTTTCCCCGCATCTCTTTAGACAACAACAAAGAAACCACTTCATCCATCTTGAAGGTGGTAGTGGTACTCCCAATGGCCATAACAAGGTGATCCCATGAATCTGGTAAGGAACACAGTAATGTCATACATCGATCATGCTCCTCCATCTTCACACCAACAGAGGTCAACTGGGCAACAAGCATATTGAATGTATTCAGGTGATCAGCGACGGATCCTCCATCTTCCATCCTTAGAGAGTATAATTTCTTTCGTAGGAATAACTTGTTCACTAGGGATTTAGCCTGATAAACATCTCCAAGCTTCTTCCATAGATCTTTTGCAGTCTTCCCTTCATGGATATTCAGGAGCACTGAGTCAACCAAACAGAGTCTTATCAGACCCTTAGCCTTTCGATCCATCAGATCCTGATCTTTTTGTTTCATGCCCGATGGCATGGATCCGGATACTGTGAGCCATAGATCACTATCCACCAATAAGTCCTCCATCTTGAGTTTTCACAACTCAAAATTACCTCCATTAAAGTTCTCTATATCAAACCTCCCATATGTGCTCTCCATCTCTTTTCTGCAACAAAGATTTCAGAATCCTCTGCACAAGCTCCCACTCAAATGAAGATCATCTCAAAAAACCCTCTACCCAATAACTAGAACCAAAGGTGATCAAGCTTTGATACCAACTAAAAGGAAGCAAGGTATGCGAAAAACACTTCCTACACTGATCTACTGAGGAAAGATTTATGCAAATTTTAACTTTTACAGTTACAGATTAAGATGCACATTAACATAAAGGTAATAACAATATTCAAATGGAAAACTCACAACACAAGATATATGTGGGGAAAACCCTTTCAGGTAAAAAACCTTGCACTCCAAATCCACCCAATATATTATTTAGGAATTAAGAAGATTACAATATACTTGGAGAGCAAGCTTTCACAGGAGTATTAATCAACCATAGATTCAGAGGCAATTCAACATTTGTAAGAATCTTTTACACAACCTCCATCTCCAGCTCCTGATATATAGGAGATACAATACAGTAAACCGTCAACGGTAATTACAAAACCATGAGCCAAAACCACCCAAAAGTAGCACCCAAATTATCTGTAATCAAAGATGCCTTATGATGTGCCAAATCACACACCAACATGTGTAACTCTCCCCTTTACAACTCTTTTAAGTGTCCAACACGTTTTCACATTTCCCAAAAATAGGAGGTCCAACTTTTGGAGGCCATAACTTTTGATCTGGGTGTCCAATTGACAAACCATTTGATAAGTCAGAAAGCTCATGATGAGATCTATCAAGTTATAACCTGCTCTACTAGTTACAACAAATTTCAAGGCATTTAGGGACCTTTAAGTGGCTCAAAACTAAGTTGGAAACTTTTTCTGACAATTTCAAAAAATAGAAACTTTAATAATTTGCAATCTAGGTATGATCTTGAGTCAAAAATCACCCAAGATGTTTACTTAGTCATTTCACACCTTTTGGGAAAATTTTAGGTCCATCCAAGGTCAAATGTAGAGTTACTAAAAATAGTAAGTCCTACCATTTTTAGCCCTTTTGGAAACTTTGAAAGTTCTAGACCATTCTTCAAGATAAAGGGTATTCAAAAAGACCAAAATTGAGAAGAATAGTAACCTTTTGTAGTTGCAAGGTTGAGACACTTTTCCTAACACATACAGAGTTTTGTTGATGTAGATCGGGCAGATGACTTGAATAGTCGAAGGTCCACTAGTGGTTATGTGTTTACTTTGTTTGGAGGAGCTATGAATTGGATGAGTAAAAGGTAGCCCACTATTTCTTTATCCACCATCGAAGTAGAGTATATGGCTGCTACTCATATATCTAAAGAGGTAGTTTGGTTACAGAGATTGTGTACAGGTATTGGTTTTGATTGTAGGATTATTCAGATTGGTTGTGATATGTTGAATACCATTTTTTTTGTAAAATGATTGGTAATGGTCATATTGAGGTGAAGAAGGTTGACACTCAGGAGAATTTTGTAGATTCATTTACTAAGCTTGTGAGCACAAAAATGTTTATGTGGTTCAGGAAGGCCATAGGCCTTGTTCCTAGTGCTTAGTTGTTTTATGTTTTCCTATGGATGTATTTACAATGTATTATGTCAAGTGGGAGAATGTTAGGATTAAGATAACATCAACCTTGTAAATCCTATGTAATTAATTACTCCTAATATTGTTTGTAAATCATTCATAAGGGATGAAGTATTCACCAAGTAGTGATCTTGTTTCAGCCACATGTTTGATCCCAGTACCTGACAGATGTAGGTTATCTAGGGATTGTAGGAGGGCTACCCCCCTACAAGGTTCGAGGGGACCATCCTCCAACAGGGGGTCCAGGGGCTGTGCACCCGATGGGGGTTGAGGGGTAACGCCCTTAAAAGACACATTTTATATATAAATGTCCATTGTAAAATTGGATTGTTCATCATTAGGTCACAGATCTGATGGTAGAGGTTATGTTGGGGTTTCTTGCCCTAGAAGGCAACCCATTTATGAAGATATTGTATTACGGTGGTGGATGAGTATTACAGGCACTGTTGGATTGAAGACTGAAGAGGAGATTGATAGTGTTGTATTATAAACTCTATTGAAGTTAATACAAATTGGTGCATCTCTTCTTGTGTGGAGTTTTTTTATTGAAAGAGTTTCTCCACGTAAACATTGTGTTATGTGTTTGATCTTTTGTTTCGTTATTTCTTTGTGTTTATTTCATACTATCTCCATTTTGGTTTTGCACTAGGTTAATAGTTACAGGTGTAATCATATTTCCATTCTATAGTTGTTCACTTTCATTTCTAACACATCCTTCCTATCTTCCATCCATAATCCTTTTGGCCATCTATCCACTCCTTTCATCCTTGTCCTCCAACTTGGTTTTCCCTTGTTATTGGTATCTATCATCTAGGCTATCCAAACTGCAATCCAATTCCATCCCATAACATATCCAAAAACCCAAAAAAATTAAAATATCCAAAAATCCAAGCAATAATCCAAATGCAAGTCATCCTTAATCCATGCCAATTCAATTAAGCAATCTAGCCAAATCATCTAAAGGTATCCAATGATTTTGTTTCCAACCTTGTTGTCAACCCAATCAATCAATCATTATCAATGGGATATATCATTCCCTCATCCTTGTGTTGTTCTTGGGATATATCATTCCCACAATACTATCGTTATCATCAATCAGTCAATCATCAATTTTCATCTTGACAAGGGCACAACCTTGTTTGTTTTTGAATCATTTGTGCATGCTTTCTTGCTTGCTTGTGCTATCATTTTATCTTGCCTTTGCATCAAGTCCTTGTATTTCTACACACGACATCATGGTCTTCTATATCATGGTGCCCAAAGGCATGTGTGTGCTTGTGATCTTTTATCTTTTTTGATTCAATCCTTTCATGCACATGACACATCGTAACCTTGGTCTTTATACCTTGGTGCATATTGTTTAGTGTTATATCAAACTATATGGTTGTTCACTTAATGCAATGTAACATCTTATTTCTCCACCCCTATCTCTCCCCCATCTCCTTGACCCATCCATTCATCCATTTCGAGAGCATACCCGTATTCTTTCAACCCGCCTATCCTCTCGAGGGGGCATTCTTCCTCGTCACTCTTTCAAGTGATTGGGGCATCTTTTTCCCTCCATCCATACCTTATCTTCTTTGAAATGATGTTACTTCTCTTAGTCACAACATCATCTCAAAGAGGGGCAAAATTATGTATACACCTAAAAATGACCATCACCTTGTGATACATTTGTCCTAGAACCTTTTCATGCCCCCTTCCATCACCTAATTAATTAAATAAATTATCTTGATTTATTTAATTAATTTCATTTTTTTCTCCATCATCCAATTAATTAAATAAATTATATTTATTTAGCTAATCCATTTTTATCCCTTTTAGCCAAATTAATTAAATATTTATTTAATTAATATTTCACACATCATTATCCCTCTCCAATAATTAATTATATAGTTTTATTATTTGATTAATTATTCTACATTTGTCCTTATCCTCATCACCCTTGCCCAATAATTAATTAAATAATTTTATTATTTAATTAATTGTTGAGAGTCACATGACTTGCCACAAATAATAAATGAGTCTCCCAAAAGTCAAATCAACTTTATATCCTAACCACTCATTTCATATTGCACCTCTCAATCTTAGCCATCTATTTCCACCTCTTAATCTCAACCATCCATTACACCTCTTAATTCTAGCCATCCATCTTATTATCCAAAAATCTATAAATCAAACATCAACCAAGCCATATTCATCAAGCAATCCTCAAGTAATGTTATTTTGTCAAATTGAGCAATGAACATATTACAATCATTATCAAATATCAAGGGCAACAAGGACTACTTTGATAATATTGTTTCATTTCCTTACTTTAGTTATTTGCTCTTGATGTGATGTTGACTATGGATTAGGTACTTTCATGCATATTTACATTTCATATTTCTGCATACACAACCATTATCATATATCTCCATATGATAAAATTATGCTGCAGAATTGAACAACTAACATATATAAATCTTCATCAAAATATCATTGGAACAACAAGGTGCAACAAGAAGACTATTGTGGTAATAGTGTTTATTTGTTTCTATTTCATTTCTTTAATTTTATGCATATTGAATGTCTTAAATATGGAATAGGTGCTTGTATTGTTCCTTATTTACATTCCACATTTCTACATACACAATTACAAAGAAAAAATGAACCATTACTAGCCAAACTACTAAGCTTAATTGCGAGATAAGAACATTACTGCGATAATTCCATGGAAAGAACTAAAAAAGCATAATGCAACTCAAAGGTCAATAATGAGCTCGCAAAACAATTCAATAGCTTGCAATCTCAGCTTTAGGATTTGGAAGCTAAGCATATTATCTAAAGATCTTAGATTACCCAGTTGTCTAAGGACTCCAAAATTTGATAGTCTCCATGGTCTTCCTCGGTTACTGGGTGATTTTCTTCAGCAACTCTCTTTGGCTGCATACTGCTACTCCATGCTTCGAGAGAGTTGTTTTATGAGCTCCTCTTGGAGGGGACTCCTAATGGTTTATGAGCTTATCCTAAAGATAGACTTTTGTTATTGTTGCTGTGGTTGCAACTGTTTTTTTATTCTGCTTTCTCCATATATAAAATAGCAACTCAACAAGAGCCAAGAATGTCACGAATTGTTTCTGACCATTGAAAAAGAACTGTCAAGTTTAGCATAGGTTTGCACTCCTAGATCGAGGTCTTTGAAGGGATAATGATTTGGAAATATCAGTTGAATGGTTGTTTGTGGAGCATATTCTTCTCTTCTTGGGTTCACTCCAGTTTTAACGCTACTTTGGTTGCCCTATGTTTCTAGTGCATTATTTCTATGTTAGCAGCCCTATGGATAGTTTCAACTCTTTGTTTATGGTGCTTCCTTGAGCTGTTTTGGCTTCTACGACTGCATTTCAATCCAATTCTTTATCTCTGTAATTCTTTTTAGCAGCTTTGTTTCTCTTGATCAGAGTTGGTTTCAAGGTTTTAGTTGTTCAGTTGTTTGAATGCTCTGTTATTATGGGTTTTGGTTGTTCAGCTGTTTGAATGCTCTGTTATTATGACTTTACAAGTGTTTAGCTGGTGTGGGCTGTCCACCAACTTATCTCTCTGATCCACGTGCTTGGCACTCTCGACAGCTGTACACATTTCAAAGGCTCCCAAGTGGAATCGAAGAACCAAATTGTTGTCAAAGTTTTTTATTTGACGTCTTCGGAGGGGCACTCATGATGGCTCAACAACTTGCTCTGTTTATCTGCAGTCTGGTTAGTGGTTGTTCTGGGTTGTTCGCTTTCAGAATGTTACTGGCTGCTACATTTGGATCTTTCTTTCTGTTTCTGTGCATGCTGCTCGGTAGTGGTTATTTGTAAGTTTTTTTCCTCAAAAAATAAACAGTCATTTATGGATTGTTTAGCTATTTGTTGAACAGTCATTTGTGGCAGTCCTCCTTTGGACTACATTGGAATAATTGTGTTCTAGCATTCTACTTAAATATCATCAGATTTAATGGTTAAACAGTCAATAGTAATTTTACACTTCATTCATATAAAAAAAGGTAAATATTAGTTCTATTTTTATTGACCAAAATTGACATTTGACTGTTGAAGTGGATGACATTTAAAAATAATCTGTATTTTTAATCATGTCTATTTTCTTCAACTCATATTAAAAAGGAACTTATAATAAATAACACTTTAGAATGAAAGCATGAAACATATGCTGCTCTAGTGTTGTTCAGTATGTAACCAGCTGTAGTTCTGTATGTAATCCTTTTCAAAGCTTTATATATATATATATATAAAAGGCATAATGCTAGTTAGCGTTGTCTTCACTCCAAGGTGCAGAAGTGCTTTCCCTTTGAGAATAATGTTTAAACTCGGTAACGTGTCATTTTAATTATGTTTGAATTGTTATGATTGGTACGATAAGTTGTTTTCCCGTCCGGTAAGTTGCATGCGTACGAGACGCGCCCGCCCGGGTGACTGGGTCGCAGAAGGGCACAAACCTTAAAATAAATCATTGCGACTTTCCAACATTATGTATTCAAAGTTCGGAACATTACGGCAGAGAACACATATCAGTCTTAGCTTTTATCTTTTATTCCACAAGCAAACTCAGGTTTCTCGAATGGTCCCGGCCCTGGCCGGGGCTAACTTCAGGTCGGAGTGACAGGTGTAACCGCCCTTCATCATTCAAGCACTTGCCCGCAAGTGGGAGTTGTAAATTCGACAGGCTAAATTTGATGGTCCCCATTGTCGTATTCATGCATTTTTTCTTTAAAAACAATTAAAAATTTAGGAACATTGTATCTCATGATAGAGGAGATTATAGAGGAGATTATGGGTTGATTGTAAAAATTCAAGAATAATATATTATTAAAAAAGGGGTGGGTGCCAGGGCTTAAATTTGATGGCCGTATGGTTGTATTTAGGCATTTTTGTTGTAAAATACAATCAAAATTTTAAAAAGATTGTATCATATGAAAGGGGAGATTTTGGATAGAATGTCAAAATTTATATAGAATTGTGATGATATATATTTGGCTTATATATAATTTTACTTATACTAATTTATGTCATAGTATTTTAAGGACACCTTTGAATGGATGGCCATCATTAAAAATTTGCTTGACAGGCAGGGTTGACCATCAAATTTAGGCCCCGGTGGGTGGTATATATATTGAGTTTATGATATTTTCTTTTAAAATAAAGTGTGTTTTAAAATTTGAATGGTAACTTTGAAAGAAAAACAATTATGAAAAATTTATTTGATAGGGAGGGTCAATTGTCAAATTTAGGCCTTGGTTGTAACCATCGAGAATAATGATTTGTTTGTTAGAGTTAGATGAGCCAAAAATAATAATTAACTAGCAATCACACTTAATATGCAATGGGCATGTTGATAGAGTTTGATAAGTAATGCACTTTTGTCAGTTATTTTGAAAAATGCAGACACAAATAACTTTTTTGGTGGGAATGGTATCCACTTTAAATATAAAATTATGATGGCAAGCAAATGTTTAGAATTTGAGATTAATATTGTGCATAGACAATCCTCTTCTTGCCTCCTAAGGGACGCATATACGTTATCTCACAAGTGTGTGTATCTCTGTAGCTAAAGGTTGAGGAGATGTGTAGATCAACTAGACAGTGTACTGATGAGACTATAATGATGTGAGGCTCCAACAATGAATGTTCCTGATATTGATTGTTACTCTTTCAAATTTTAGCCCCTAGGATTTATGGATTGTCAAGGCCCATGTCATCTTAACAAAGAGTTGGTGGTGGCTTCCATGAGTAACCAAAACAAATGGCACAAGTTGTGGGTCATGTGGATCCCAAGGTTGACCTACATAACATTCAAACTTGACCAAAATGAAGAGTGGAAGATCTAACGGGGTGCTCTCACTTTTATAGACAACAACAAAAACTTTGACTAGTGCGAAATTAATAAGACCTATTGTAATTCATAAAATTAAAGTGAGCATAATTTGTTGAACGATACACAAGAGCACCCTGGCATCTAGTTGTTTGTCCTCAATATTTGAACATAGTTGACCTTGTATTTGTTTTGCATTACACCGTGGAATAGAGACGCCCCTAATTATTTAAGCATATATTGTTGCAAGTATGGGCCTAATCAGTGTTGTCATTGATGTCAACATACTCCTGTTGCATTGATGATAAGGATTGGATGAGCTGTGTGCTGAGGATAATGAGAAAATTAGTCCTAATCAGGAACAGAGAAGAATAGTGAAGACAGTGACATAAAGATCCCAGCTAAGATGAAGATCAAAGGATGCACTTCAAAGGGTTTGTATATATGTGTCTTAAGATGATCCAGGAAAGATTTCAAAGGTCCACATGAAGATCTAAAGTAGTTATGGCCACTTAAGTAAAACCGGTTCTGGCAGGTGTTTAGAGGTGACAGAGTGACACAGATAGGTTCGGTGAGATCCGAAAATGCAATATCTTGTTCTGCAGATTTGGTGGAGTATTTAGGAAGTCAATGTGAATTGACAACCCAATTGGTTCATGGTCTGGAGGTCCGCAAGCATCTATTCCAATATGACAGTGATGACAGACTGTGTTCTTGAGGTTCCAGATGAAGGAGAGAATGATTTCAATGAATAGAAGTAGTGTGGTTGCTCTTGGTGATTCAGGCAAGCTTGCGGAGGTCTTTGGATTGTGTCCAGTTCAAGTTGGTGATCGACATTGAAGATTGAGCTCGTAATTGAAGAATTACTTCCGGATGATAATGTTCTTTCTAGGTCTAGTCGACTGGATGAGTTATACATCCTATGAATGATCTTGAAGATGTTCTATGAAGAACGGCGTGTTTCTAAAGAAAGATTGAAGTCTCAGATCTATGTGGCCGACAGTGTGTTGATCAACGTGAAGTCTTTTTGTAATTAGTCATATTACATTTATGTATTTGCTCTGTAATATATGCCGACTTGGATGATTATTCCTAAGTCAATGTCTTGTATAAATAAGGAGCAGTAAAAGTCATTTCAAGGAGCATTGTGGAGGAGAATGTGGTAGAGCAGATAAGAGTGAAAGACAGAGCAGAAGTATTGGGCTTAAATGGAACTGACTCAAGCATGGTGAAGATGCTATTCTTTAGTTCAAGTATGTAATACTTATTATTTTGTAGACAGTGTGTCTCTTGTAGACAGTGGGCCTCTTGTGAGCAGTGTGCTCGGGCAGTGAGCCCTAATTGGCATGTGCCATTTTTCTTTCTATTCTTTTAACAGAGAATACAATCTTGGGTTAGTCACCCCGTGGTTTTTCCCTTAACCGGGTTTTCCACGTTAAAATCTTGGTGTCATATGTGTTAATGTGTTTCTACTCTTGAATTGCTACATTAAGTTTCCATGATTGATTTACTACTGAATTAAGAAAAGGACTTAAGTGATTAATTGAAGAAAGTTTTTGACAACTGATTCACCGCCCCTCTCAGTTGTCTGTCCTAAATCTAACATATATAGTTTATGCATTTGTCACAAACAAATGTATTGAGGATTGGAATGCAACCTACTTTACATTGGTAAGGAAAGGACTAAAATGTGACATTAGGAGTTCCTAGTTAAAAATCGTTGGCTCTGCATCACTGATATTAGAGAAAAGGCTACAAAATGTGACCTTAGGATGGTTCATCACCATGTTGATGGAAGAATTCTAATATAAAAACTATGCGTAAGTTGTACCAAAGTGTTGTCCCATAGGATGCCCCAACATACATAACAATGTCTTTTATAGGTGATACCTAACTTAAATGACCAACAAGGATGATGGAGAGAGCACTAAATGGAACTTGGTTATGAATGGAGAAGGATTCATGCAAACACATGTCAATGCAAGCCAACAACCTAAGCCCAATAAAATTCATCTCATTAATTAGAATGTAGAAAATGAAATACATGCACTCTTGAAATGTTGCTAGTGCTTGCCCCTCAAGAGGATTCTTCTCTTTTAATGGAATGTAGAGGCCAATGCAAACTTTGAATAAATTTGATGTTGAATTTTATAATACTAGTCAAGGCAAGCAACAACAATGGTGATTGGGATAGAGGAACACTTGTTGAAAGTGCATGCCTAACTTTGTTTATTACATAGGATTTGTCAGTGCTTGTAGTACCCTATATGATCATTCTAAGGGTAGTTGCAATCCCATTATTGAAATATGGGATATAATAATATCAAAGACAGAGTATTGTCTAGTTGATAAATTAACTAGTAGGTGAGTGCACCGAATTGGAGGACAAAATAGTGGTCAAATCAAAAAAATTGAAGAAAATGCAAGTGCCTTAAATAAAATTTCACTTAACAAAAGCACGTTTTATAATGCACATGTATGTTATATAGAATTTCAAGCAAAAATATTGTAGGATTAAGGTGCCATCAAACTTGTAGATACGATATATTTAATTACTCCTAACATTATTTTTTAAATGCATTCTATAAGGGATGAACATTCCAATGACTGCAATAATTATTTAATTACGATGACAATAATTTATGGTATTTTACCTCAGGATAGTAAATAGGTAAATGTGGGGCATCCAATTTTATTAATGGCTTATGATAGGTGTAAGAGCATCTACTAATATTAGTGTCTTACATGTAAGGAATCAACTATAATTGGACCAATATCACAGAGCATCTTATGACAACCTGTAAGAAGGTGTAAGAGGCTATTTTTAGCTTGTTGTTGACTTTCCCAGAGGTGGGCATGGGATTTTGGACCATTATCATAGAGCATCTTATGACAACCTGTAAGAAGGTGTAAGAGGCTATTTTTAGCTTGTTGTTGACTTTCCTAGAGGTGGGAATGTGATTTTATCTATCTTAGGCACAATATTCTATAAGGTGGTTTTATGACATCTGTAAGAGGCTAATAATAGCCTAATTGTGAGATTCCCAAGATAGGATGTTGAATATTCCCAAGTTTGGGTGCCATGTTTGAGAAATTTCTTCTATAAGATTGCATTTCTATTTAACAAAAGATTGAGAAGTGTAGAATATGAGTCAAGAATGTTTTACTGGTGCACAGGGGCAGTTAAATTGGATGCAGGATTGAAGGAAGTGATTGTATTGTAATCTCTTTTGAAGATGATACAAACTTGTCCTCTTTTCTGGTGGATTTTTTTTTCGAAAGGGTTTCTCCATGTAAATTTAGTGTCATGTGTTATTCTCTTGAGTTTGTTGATTTCCTTGTTGTTGATTTACATTAGTTTAAATCTCTATTTTGATATTCTAGTGTTAAAATTCATATTTGCAACATAATTTCAGATTTCCATATTATAGTGGTTTGCCTTCATTTCTAACATTTGGTTTCAGATCCTCACTAGCTTTGCTTCTTGGGTGGAAGAGTGAATGTTTTCTATGCTACAATGGGAGTTTTGGTTAAATTTGTTTTGTAGATTTGTGTGTGGAAGCCATGGTTACATCTACATCTTAGTTGGATATTGAGAAGTTCAATGGAACTAACTGCGAGTTGTGGAAGCTAAATGTGGAGGATCTTTTTGAAGAAAGAGATCAATGGTTGGATGCGAAAAAGAAAAATAAACTCGATAAAATAGATCAAGATGATTGGGATAAGATGGACAAGAAAGCACGGGAAACAATCTAACTTTGTTTTGTAGATTTAATTCTATTAAATGTAGTTGAAGAGTCCACTGTATATTTTCTATGGAAATGTCTAGGTGATATCTACTACGACAAGAGTCTGCTAAATAAATTATATTTGAAAAGAAATTATTTTCTCTAAAAATGAAGGAAGGTGATTTGGTTGCCAAGCATTTAAATAATTTTAATTTGAGTTTGAATCAATTAGCCTCTATTGATGTTAAGATTGAGGAAGAAGATAAATGCATTATGCTTCTTTGTTCTTTTTCTAAGTCATGGGAGAATTTTATTTTTTCTTATAGTACTAATCTTGAAGATCCCAAGTTGGATGCTCTTGTTGCAACATTGTTGTCATAGGAAGTGAGAAGGAAAGCTATGGATAGCTAAATGGATGCTCTTAATGTTAGGGGAAGGTCCAAGGAAAGAGGTATATCTAAAGGAGAATAGAAGGGGCCTAAAGACAAGTCTAAGGACAAATCTAAAACTCCTAGTAAAAATCAAAGAGTAAAGGGTTAGAATTACGAAAAGAGAGGACATATTAAGAAGGAATGCAAAAATAAAAAGAAATAATTAGATTCCTCTACAGAAAAGTCCTCAAAATAGGTGATGAAGTCCTACTTTCTGCATGTAATATTGTTTCTAACGAACATTGGTTGGTTGACTCAAGATGCTCATATCATATGACTTCTCATAAGAAGTGGTTTTCCACATATGAAGAATATGATGGAGGTGATGTCTACCTTAGGGACAACAGTTCATATCTGATAGTTGGACGGGACAAGGTATAGTTGTGTTTCAATGATGGGAGGTTAAAAACCCTCCATGATGTTTTACATATTCCTGGATTGGCTAGAAATTTAATTTCTATATCTAAGTTGAATGATTCAGGAATGTATGTAAGGTTTGATAAGCATGGTTGCAAATTGGTGAGAGGGAGCTTGGTGGTAGCAAGAGGGACAAGATTGGGAACTTTGTTTAAGCTGAATGCCACTACTTTATGTAAATCCACCTATGTGATTGAAAAATCTAAAAATACATGAATTTTGTGGCACCGTAGATTGGGCCACATAAGTGAAAAAGTATTAAAAACTATTACGAATAAAAAGTTGCTTGATGGTTTCTTTTATTCTAATGAATATTTTGATTTTTGTGAGCATTGTGTGTTTGGGAAACAAAACAAAGCATCATTTCATTCATAAAGTAATAAAGCAAAGAGTAAATTAGAAATTATTCATACAAATATTTTTGGACCTATGGATAATGATTCTTTTAGAAAATATTGATATTTTGTGACCTTCATTGATGATGTTTCAAGATATACATGGATTTATATTATGAGAGATAAATTTAAGGTTTTCACTAAGTTTAAGGAATTTAAATTCCTAGTAGAGAATCAATTAGAATATAAGATAAAAGTATTGAGGTCTGACAATGGAGGGGAATATTGTTCTAAGGAATTTGATGAGTTTTGCAAGCATGCTGGTATTATAAGGCAAAAGATTACTCCTTACACACCTCAACAAAATGGGGTTGCAAAAATGATGAACCAAACTTTAATGGAAAGAGCCAAAAGTATGTTAAGTGATGCAAAGTTGGATAAAAAAATTTGGGCAAAAGTTGTGTATCGCTTCTTACTTGGTTAATTGATCTCCTTGTAAGGTTCTTGATTCAACCCCTTATGAAGTGTGGACAAGCAAGAAACCTTCTATTTCACATTTAAGGGTTTTTTTGTTGTGAGGCTTTTTCTCATGTACCTAAAGAAAAGCATTCTAAGTTGTATCCAAAAGCACATAAATTCATCTTCATTGGCTATGGTGTGAATATTAAAGGTTATAATCTTTGGAATCCTCTAAACAAGAAAGTTGTCTATTCTAGAGATGTGATTTTCAGGGAACCTAGAGTTATTTCTGATCCTAAATAGCCAAAAGATAAAGAAGGGAAAAATATAGTGCATTTTAAATTGAATCAAAAAGATGCACATAAGGAAGAACAAAATGATGGATTTAAGGATGGAGAGGAAGAAGAGGGTTCAAGTGGGAATTATGAGTAGGATGATTCCGAGATTATAGAAGAGGTTGAACATGCAGAAGAATGAGAGGAAGAATCCCTTACTCCACTCTTGGGAAGATTCACAAAACAATAGAATCTAGTTGACAAATATAGCCCACCAAATTTATGTTGTGTATTTTCTTTATTAAATATTGACAATGAACCTAGATCCTACAGGGAAGCTATTCTTGCAGATGATAGTGATCAATCGTATTTATTATGGCTAATATCAACAATAATCAAAGAAGATGTTAATTATAAATCCCAAGAAGCTTTGTAACAACATGAAAACAACAATGCATTCTTACAAAAGCATGTTTGTTCACTACATTTGTTATGTCATTCAATGCAATTGAGGAGTTCAATTTAGTTGATGACATCATTTTTTGCTAGGATGGAGTAGTGGAGTATTGGTTTTATTTGCTTACTATCATGTGGGTTCCAAGCAGGTATGTAACTATTAGTGTATTCTACTACACTTTTTATAGAATCTTTGTTGGTCCAATCTATGTTTTCAATGTTAGGCACTTCTCAAAGCCAAAGGAATTCATAACTATGAGAAGAATCTCTATATTTCCATTCATATCTAGAAGAAGGGAGAGAACTAGTAAGGATCAATTAGATTTAACAATGTAAGAGTTAGTATAAATGAATGGAATAAGAACATGTAGGTCACTTATACCAATAGTATTTTGCACCCAAAAGCTTCTCTAGTACCTCTTCATTGAAGTTAGTTAATTTATTATGGATGTACAATGCAGTAAGATGTGGTTTATAAATAATGTTATGGATCCTCCATTAATGTGCATGATTTGTTTCAAAAGGTGATAAGTTAGGTATTATGTTGTACAAATCTGGCCACTTTGTATCTATTGCATTTAGTGTAAAGAACAAAGTTGGGCACCTAACCTAGATGATCATATTAGAAAGCTCTCCTTGACACCTCATCCAAAATGGTCTTGTATCGTGGAGGTTTGAGTTGAATCATGTCAAGTGGTACATAAGTTTTTCATCAGGTAAGTCTTTTAGTCATTGACGAGTGTCCACAACTATTTGTGGACTGTTGTCATCCAAGTTCTTAACAAATATTGTAGCACTAGTCTAGCTATAATGATGTATCATAAGATTCAAGACATAGTAGTGGAATCACATGTGTTGACCAAACCTTTTCTTATTGTATCTCATAAGATGAAGAGCATATATGTGCATTTTTATCTCTTTGATGCATGTTGCTTGAAACTTGTAATGCCTATATGAAACAAAGTGAGAAAGCCATTCATGTTGTACTCATTTATTGGTGACAAAGAAATAGATGGTAATTCAATAAAATTAGTTGGTCATCTATGGCCTAATTATAAGAAGCTATTAATCTCTTCCATCTATTTATGTGCAAATGGGAGAACAACCATAAAACAAGATTGGTTCTCAAGTTGTTGTTCAAGGGTGCTAGATTCTTCTATGTCTATGGAAGAAGAGTGAAGGGTAGGGTCAAAAAAATTTATGGTTGTGTGGTGAAGAATGGCATACATCAAATGTGCTTAAAGGCAAAGATGAAAGTACACATTCATCAAATTTGACATCTTTGTAGAATAAGGTTGTGAGCAGTTTTGTACTACAATGCTTGAATAACATGAGTTCTTCTAATGTATAAGTCATAATTTTTGTTCCAAATTGTGCTTCCTTACAATTATGATGTCCAATTGGTTGATACACCTAGGCAAGTGTTTGGCAATAGCAATAATGTCTTGTGTGAAGCTAAAGGTGTGGCCACTATATTTTAGCTACCAACCTTGTGCATGGAACACTTGAAGAATTGGATTAACCTTTACATATTAGCATCTCTTCAATATGAGTAAAGATCTACAAATAAAATCATTGGTTCCCAAGGTCCATACTATTTCACTTGTAGAAACAATTTCCATTTCTCACAACAAGGTATTTGTAGCAAACATTAGCACCATGCAGTCACATAGTTTGAATTTCTAGATAGCACTCCATGCACATTAAAAATGCATGGGCAATTAATGATATTTGATCTATCTTTGCATGGAATCATTTTTTATTTGTGATGTAGAAAGAAATTTTGGGTGTGTGGGGGGGCATTTGAATAGCATGGTACCATCCAATTATTGTGTTGATCTATGAGGGTTTGTATTGAAGCATAAAATGATGCTTTTGCATTGTATTGTGTTGAAGAAGAGGGCAAATAGACATTGCAAGGGAGAAGTAGGCTCAACATGTTCCAACTGGTGATATATGAGCATCCAATGAATGGTATTTCTCTTATCTAGCCTTTTTGATTGCATCTTTCCAAGCTTGATAGAGGATACATTGCAACTCATCTCTATGTTCTCTATTAGTTGAACCACTACCACAACTATGGTTATGTTCTCTACTAGTTGAACCACTACCAAATAGCCCAAATCCAAAAATTTCTAAGTGTTTTCCCCTTTGGAGATGCAAGGAAACACCCTAAAATCAACTAAGTCCCAAAATCCTAAGTTTGCCTTGTGTTTTTAGTATAGTCAGAGTTTTAGAGTTCAGAGTTCTATCCCTCATCCTTCCATCCTCATCGTCTCTGAACTCTACCTTGTCCTTTGCAAGTTTCTCTAAGTATTCAATGTTTTTTAGAGGTTGGAGTTCAGACCTTCCCTCTTCTTTCTTCTTCTCCTTAGAAGGAGAAGGGCGAAAGGCCTGAGAGCCAAACTTTGACCTTTTCCCTTTGCAAAGTGGCTAAGTGTTTTGAGGCTCATACTTTTCCCTTTCCCTCTTCCCTTTTGGAAGGCATAAGGTGGAGAGCCCAAACTCTGACCCCCAAGGAGTGTAAAATTTCTAAGGCTTCCCACCATCCCATGGAGTCTTTTGGCGGGCCCATGGTAGGCTGGTGGGACAATAAGAAGTTGACACATGGTGATGACATCACCAAGCAATGTGAAAGGTAGAGGGCCCGAGGGCCGACTTCCACCCAAAAAGTTTGAAAATAATTCTAAGTGTTTCGGGCTTCGGGGGTCAGACCTTCCTTCTTCTTCATTCTCACTGAAGGTGAAAGACAGAAGGCCCAAGCTCCAAACTCTGTTGAAACTTTCAAAAGATTGGCTAAGTCTTTGACTCTTGGAGCCCGGACTATCTTTCTTCCTCCTTCTCTATGAAGGCAGAAGACAGAAAGCCCCAGGCTTGAAGTCTGCCGATATTGTAATTCTTCCCTTATAAAGCAAAGCTCGGGGAGCATACTTTCCTCCTTTATTCTTCTCTTTTGTAAGGCAGAACACTAAAGGCTCGAGGCCCGATCTCTGATGACTTCCATAATTTTTAGAGTCAAAGACAAAGAGGCTAAACCAAGGGTCCACCATGATCACACATGATGAAATCTTGCTTCCAAGGTAGCAATCTAGTCTAGATGAAATTCAAATGTCCATCTCTAGCTAGAAAATTGCGGTTGAGCACTTATGGTTGCAAAAGGCAATTTCAACTGCAAGTGTTCAAACGCAGATATTTGTTCAACCACTTCTTAGAGATATTTTTCTGCATTTATGGCATTCCCTTTTGTAAAATATCTCTGACAGGCCCATGGGCACATTCATTACGGTAGGTAATGGCACTTCATTGAAAATGCTATATAAGGCATGAAATGTAATGTATTCAGGTTAGCTTTTTGATCTAAAAAACCATATCTCTTTTCAATTGTAACCGTGCCTCTTTGAGAATAAACATCAAATTTTTGCCTTTTCATGAATTATTCTTTGCTCTGTGTATTTTTTATTTAATCTCCATCTATCAATGCTTCTTTCCTCTTGGATTTCATTTAGTTTCCTTTACCTCTACAAGTAATTCATGATTTGTGTATGTTGGTCTGTTGTTTATTGTTATTCTGTGCATACATGGTTGTTTTGAGGGCCTACCAATATTTAAACCTGGTGTATCACCCCCTTTCATTTTCAGTTCATCCTCCTTTCCATTTTCCTCAATAGTGCATAGATTAGGTTTAGTATTAGCAATAGCTAAATCTCACATTCAACGAAGGAACTAGCCTCTCTCTAGCGATTTGGCCTCCTTGCAGGGTCCCACATTTGGAGGCCATCTCAATGTTTCACTAGATTGTTGGAGCCCTAAAATCCTTCAACACAGAGTGCAAATCCATGTGACAATAGTTTCTGGCACACCTAATGGGATGGTAAGCAATATGAGTCAAAGAATCAAGCTGAGAATCTAGTGTTCTTCTCAATAGTCTGCATTTTGGCAGACTTTTCATGCACTTGGTGACTCTACAAACTTATGGTTTTGATTAGTGCCATCTTTTATGCCTGTGCAAATAAGGGCGTCTTCAAGAGGTAACTTTCAATTTATTGAATTCTTTGTTGTCGCTTCAAGGAGATGGTCCAAGCTATCTAGGTCTCCTGTGAGAAGGAATAGCAACCCTATTTTACCTCATCCAAGAGCTCAATCTACACCCCCTCCTATTAGGTTTCAATATACTAGAAGAAGCTTGCACATTCCTAGATTAAATTTGAATATCCCTAGTATGGAAAGGAATTTTCCTTTTGTGACCTTTAATGGAGGCAATCCTTTAGATTTGGCTACATACAATCATATACCAGTTGCAGCCCTAAAGAGTGTTTCACCCTTTATGGGTGATGGTTCTATAACCCCTACTAGACATCAAAGACATATCAAATGTGTGCTCAGTCCATCATATACAATATGAAGATGTTACAGTCTGACTTATGGTCTCATCTTTTAAATGGAGAGTTCTTTAATGGTTTAGGAGCTTGCCCCCTTCTTCAATACATGACTGGGATGAGTTGGGAGAGAAACTCTACAAGTAGTTTGGAGAGAGGGCAGATAATGTTTCATTGTTGGAAAAACTCTCAACAATCAAGAGAGCCCCAAGTGAGATGCTGAAAGACTTCAACTTTAGATTCCAGAGGACATGGGAAAGAATTCCAGCTACCCTCATGCCATCTCCACAAGGTGCTTTCTTGTACTTTTTAAGAGCTTTGAATTCTGATATTGTGATAATGATACAATGCATGGGTGCTGAAACACTACCCGCTAGTTATGAGACAACCCTAAAAGCTAAAAATTGTCTAATACGGGCTGGGAAACTTGCTCCTAGACCTCATGTACCTCTTTTTCTAGAGCTTCCCTCATTATCCCAACAACCTATTATTGCTCCCATTCCAGAGCCTAAAGCTTCAACGTCATCTCTTTCTCAAGAAGAGAGTGATCTTAAAATCCTAATGGCCAATTTGACCAACAAGGTAAATAACATTGCTATTCAAACTGCCCCCAAACCCCATCAAAATTAAAATCAGGGGTAGTCATCCAATCAAATTTGGAATCAGGGTTACAATCCCAATAGAAACCAAAACTGGAATCAAAGTTACCAACAAAATAGATATCAAAACCCTAACCCATCTCAGCCCTTACAAACAGTCTAGCCTATCCAACAGATCCCAGCTATGAATCCAGTTAGGGCCCTAGTCCCTACTCAAAATAATTTGGCCCAAGAGGCGGATTTGTGCTACCCCTACAACCAATCTCATAATCAGTCCACTTGTGCTTTTGGAGCAGAAGAAAGGGCTTTAATGGTGCAAACCTTTCATACCCAGCAGGAATCATTATCAAAGGCAGCCAATCACAACCCCAAGGTATGAAATGAGGCTACCTTTGATGCTAATATGATGCTATGGACATTAGAAGACTTTTGTGTTGTCAATCCGCCCATGGATAGTGTTGTTATGCCCATTGCAAACAACATCAGGTCAAAAAAGAGGCAGTTGGAGGCTAACCCCATGCCTACTATGTTATAAAAAGAGCATGTTTCAAAGGTAAAGGTGGCCAGTGCCAAAATTCCAATTCAGAGCAGCAGATCTGCTGCTACAAAATAAATTTCATTAGGCTTAAAAGTGTCTGAGCAAGTTGCAGATCAATCAAAGAAGGGAACATGGATTCCCTCAATGTATAAGGCAGCCACTGTTCCATTGAATATTGTGGAACAGATGAAGAAAAAAAAATCAACATCTCAATGTGGGAAGTAATGTCAATCCCTTCTCAGAGGGATCTATTACAAGAAGCACTAAGGCAATTCCCATTAGTTGAATTAGCAGCAACAGACTCATCAGTAAAATAGAAAGAAAAGAGCCTTGTCAGTCTTGTGCAACCAAGGGAAGAACAAGTGCAGCTAAAATGCCATCCCCTTTCTACTTTTCCTTAATCATTGGCAAATATTTAGTGCACAATTGTATGATTGACTCAAGGGCTAGTGTTTCAGTCATGCCCAAGAAGATAGCAGATGCATTAGGCATCAAATGTACCCTTATTTCATTAGGAGTATTACAATTGGATGGCAACCTCTGTAAACACTATAGGAGTGATCAAGGGATTGGACTTGACTCTACATGCATGTCCGAACTTGACTTTCAGTCAAGACATTTCAGTCATTGACCTTCCTCCTTTCTTAACCATTTTCCTAGCAAGAGACTTCACAGCTAAGGTAGGTGGCTATCTTTCTTCTAACTGGTCTCACATGTTGTTGAGGACCAAATATGGCACAAGGTTCACCATCAAGACTGAACCAATTTCAAATCACCGTGTGGAGAACTATGACCATAGCCTAGTGAATCCTCATGTTATGATTCAGGGTGAGGAAGTGCATGATTCAGAGTCTCTAGAAGCAACATCTTCACCTCTACCAATCCCTAATCTGTTTCTTGATGAATGGGCAAGGGATCACTATGATTTTGATCCTTATGATACCACTGAGGCAACTAACTTGGCCACCTACATGATCCATGAAGGGAATTCTTCAGTCCCTTCCGTACTTAAGCCAGGTGATGACTCCAATGGCCCATGGAAATTGTTCTTTGATGGTGCAAAGAGCAGAAATGGAGCTGGTGCAGGGATTTTGCTAGTCTCTCCGACTAGTAAGAAGTTGCATTTTGTTCACAAATTACATTTTCTTGCACCAACAATGTAGCAGAGTACGAGGCATTGGTTCATGGTTTGCTTATTATTGAGAAGAAAAATATCAAACATTTGGAGATTTTTGGGGACACCGAGTTGGTGGTTCACCAAGTTAGAGAAGAATGTGCCACCAAAAACCAGCTCCTAAGAGATTACAGACATAGAGTTTGGGACCTATTTGAGAGTTTTGATGCTCTCAACTTACATGTAATCCCAAGAAAAATAAATTCAGAGGTTGATCAATTGGTAATAGTGGGTTCCCAATTTTCTCACCTACAAATTTGTTTCAGGGCCCTGATCAGCATGTGAAAATAGTTGTTAGGCCCTCTATTCTTGATAATGATATTCATTGGCAAATTTTTAATAGCAATGAGCAGATTGTGAGCTTCATTCAAAATGAAGCAGAGTTTTCTTCTATGGTGCAGCCCAAGGTGCAGGAAAGTTATAATGACTAGATCATCCAGCTCAAAATGAACAAGCTACCCAAGGGTTTAGTTACCCTTAAGGGCATTTTTAGCCATGATGATGAATTCAAGGGTGAAAGAAAGAATATGACATTCCAAAAGGGAGATTACTAGAAGGTTACTATCACCCAAGGTAAAGAATTGTTGCTAGGTAAAGTTTGTGGTGATGCAGAGCAACAAGAATTCATACAGCTCACCAAGAAATACACCGACATCCTGGCATGGACGTATGAAGATTTGAAAGGCTTCAATCCAAACATTGCTCAGCATGCCATCGATCTAGATCCAAATTGCAAGCTTGCCCACCAGAAGTAGCGACCCATAAACCCAAAAATTGAGTTGCTTATGAGACAAGAGCTTGCTAAGCGCATACAGGCAAGGATCATTTTTCTAATTAAATATTCTACTTGGGTTGCTAATCTAGGGCTTGTGAGGAAGAAAAATGGTGAAATAAGGCTCTATGTAGATTTCAGGGACCTGAATAGGGCTTCTTTGAAGGATCATTACCCTCTACCCTCTATGGATCAAAATTTGCAAATTATTGTAGGGGTAAAGAGGTTTTCATTATTGGACAACTTTTCTGGCTACAACCAGATCTTTGTCAAAGAGGAGGATAGATTTAAAACAACTTTCACAACCAAATGGGGAACCATGGCATATGCAAAAATGCAATTTGATCTTTCTAATAATGGTGCCACATTTCAGAGGGCAATGGACATTGCCTTCAAAGGACTTATAAACAAGTTCATCCTTATTTATTTGGATGACATTACAGTCTTCTCCAAGAAGGGAGAAAATCATATGGAGCATCTGGACAAAGTCTTCCAGAGATGCAGAGAGTTTGTGGTGTCTCTAAACCCTAAAAAATATATTTTTGTTATTGCTCAGGGTAAGTTGTTGGGCCATATAGTATCTAAAGATGGGATCTCCATAGATCCTAAAAGAACATCAACTCTTCTTGCTCTTCCTCTACCTGCTCACAAAAAGGCTTTACAGTCATTTCTGGGGCAGATCAACTTTGTTAGGAAGTTCATTCCTAACTGTGTTGGCTTGGTAAAGCCTTTAACCCTTATGCTTAAGAAAGATGCGATCTTTAGATGGACTAAGGAAAGAAAGGATTTCTTTGAAAAGATCAAAGAAGAGATTGCCCAGGCACCTACTCTCATGAACCCAAATTATGAGGACTTCATCCTTTATGCACATGGAGGAGAGAATAGCATTGTTGTTGTCCTAATGCAACAAAATGAGCAAGGAATGGAATGGCCTCTGGCCTTCTTCATTCAGACCTTGAAGGACTATGAGGCCAGATATAGCCCCTTGGATAAACAAGTATTTGCCATGTTAGATATTTTAAAAAATTTAGATATATGATGGCAAATAACCATATTAAAGATTCAGTTTCTCATCCTAGTGTGAGAGATTATATAATGGGGATTGAGATTAGTGAAAAGAGAGCCAATTGGGTCACTAAGATCCTAGAGTATGATGTGATCATCAAGGCCACTAACTTGATTAGAGGCAGAGGATTGTGTGAACAACTAGCTCAAACTTCTATAGATGAGGTGAGCTCATCTTACCATTTGAATGAGGAAGAACCTAAAACTAAGTTTTCAGTTGTGAGTTCTTGGACAACAAACATGGCCAAATTCCTATCCACTGGTGAGTATCCCTATGGATTGGATAGAACCAAAAGAAGACACTTCAAGCTGCAATCTATCCCTTATGTGTTGGTGGATGATGTTCTTTTCAAGAGAAATTTGGATGGAGCCTTACTGAGATGTATAGAAGAAGATCAAATTGATAGAATACTGAGTGAGTTTCATGCTGGTCCAGCTAGTGGCCATTTCTCTGCCAGAGCTACAACAATGAAAATAATGAGGGCAGGTTACTTTTGGCCCACATTATTCACTGATGCCAATGTATGGGTAAGAAAGTGCAAAGAGTGTGCTCTCTTTGCAAGAAAGAAACGATTGGCAGCACTCCCACTCCATCCTATTCAGGCTGATCAACCTTTCTCATAGTGGGGATTAGATTTCATTGGCATGATAAATCCCACTTCTAGTGTTGGTCACAAGTGGGTTTTGACTGCAATAGATTACTTTCCTAGATGGGTTGAAGCAGTCCCATTGAAAGAGGCCACTGAGTCAGCAATCATGGATTTCTTGGAAGAAATCATGACAAGGTTTGGAGTTCCTCATACCATTATTTCTGATAATGCAAAAGCTTTCATTGGTTTTAGAATTTCTGATTGGGCTCTTAAATAAAATGTGTTCTTAAAGGCCTCATCCAACTATAACCCCCAAGGTAATGGGCTAGCTGAATCCAACAACAAGAACTTAATCAAAATTCTAAAAAGGGCCATGGAGACAAACCAGAGACAATGGCACAATAAGATCAAATTAGCTCTTTGGGCTGATAGGATCACTTATAAGAGAGCCATTGGAAAATCTCCTTTTGTTCTTGTGTATGGAAAAGAGGCTAGATTTCCTATATCTTTGGAACTTCCTGCATTAGAATTGGATTAGCAATTAGAATTAGAAGGAGAAGATGCAAGGTCTATCAGAATGGCTGAATTGACTAAACTAGAAGAACAAAGACAGTCAATCATGGCTACATTGAAAGAACATCAAAAGCAAACCAAGAGGTATTTTGACAAAAAGGCCAAGGTTCAAACCTTTAATGAGAGTGATCTTGTTCTAAAATGGGATGCTGACAGAGCCAAACCTGGAGGCCACACTAAGTTTGATGCACTTTGGAGTGGGCCTTATATCATCATCAGTTGCAAGCAAGCCAATGCTTTCATTCTTTCAAGGCTAGATGGTGAAGCTCTACTAATCTCAGTCAATGGGATCCATCTCAAACCTTACCATTAAGGTTAGTCTGAGATTATGTACATATTGTTTTAGTTTATTTCTACTTTAGGTTCACTTTCCCTAAGCGCTCTTGCACAGGTTGCATTGTCATTAGGAGAATGCATGCCTTATTTCCTTTTTTGGTGTTGTTTTGAGGCCAGTTTCAGCTATTCCAGAATGTTTCAGACCTTTGACTCTATGCCCAATGGATGCTTAAGGCCACTAGTTTCCTTTTATTTAGCAGGCAAACACCTCTGAGAAGTTGCCAAAATGTTGTCCTATTTTACCTCCCAGCCATATAGCCCAAATTAAAAAATCTCTAAGTGTTTTCCCCTTTGGAGATGCAAGGAAACACCCTAAAATTGACTAAGTCCCAAAATCCTAAGTTTGCCTTGTGTTTTCAGTATAGTTAGAGTTTCAGAGTTTGGAGTTCTATCCCTCATCCTCATCATCTCTGAACTCTGCCTTGTCCTTTGCAAGTTTATCTAAGTATTCAATGTTTTTCAGAGGTTGGAGTTTGGACCTTCCCTCTTATTTCTTCTTCTCCTTAGAAGGAGAAGGGCAGAAGGCCCGAGATCTTGACTCTAACCTTTTCTCTTTGCAAAGTGGCTAAGTGTTTCAGGGCTCAGACTTTTTCCCTTCCTTCTTCCCTTTTGGAAGGCGTAAGGCGGAGAGCCCAAACTTCAACCCCCAACAAGTGTAAAATTTTCTAAGGCTTCCCTCCATCCCGTGGAGTCTCTTGGTGGGCCCATGGTAGGCTGGTGGGACAGTGAGAAGCTAACATGTGGCGGTGATGTCACCAAGGAATGTGAAAGGCAGAGGGCCTGAGGGCTGACTTCCACCCAAAAAGTTTGAAAATAATGCTAAGTGTTTCAGGCTTTGGGGATCGGACCTTCCTTCTTCTTCCCTCTCACTAAAGGGGAAAGATGAAAGGCCCGGGCTCCAAACTCTGCCAAAACTTTCAAATGATTGGCTAAGTCTTTGACTCTTAGAGCTCAGACTTTCTTTCTTCCTCCTTCTCTACAAAGGTGAAGACAGAAAGCCTAAGGCCCAAAGTCTGCTGATATTGTAATTCTTCCCTTACAAAGCGGAGCTCGAGGAGCAGACTTTCCTCCTTTCTTCTTCTCTTTTGTAAGGCAGAACGCCGAAGGCCCAAGGCCTGATCTCTGATGACTTCCACGATTTTTAGAGTCAAAGACAAAGAGGCTAAACCAAGGGTCCGCCATGATCACACATGATGAAATCTTGCTTCCAAGGTAGGAATCCAGTCCAGATGAAAGCCAAACATCCAGCTCCAGCTGGAAAATTACAGTTGAGCATTTATGGTTGCAAATGGTAGTTTCAAGCGCAAGTGTTCAAATGTAGATATTTGTTCAACCACTTCTTGGAGATATTTTTCTGCATTTATGGCATTCCCTTTTGTAAAATATCTCTGATAGGCCCATGGGTGCATTCATTACAGTAGGTAATGGTGATTCATTGAAAATGTTATATAAGGCATGAAATGTAATGTATTCAGGTTGGCTTTTTGGTCTAAAAAATTGTGGGTGTTTCAATTTGCACCTCTGGAATGCGAGTTGGAAATGGACAGCTATGCACAGATAAACTGCTCTCCTATTGGAAGGGGGAGTTCCCTTTTTGCTGATGTTCGCTGAAAAGATAAATAAAACCAAATTTTGCCTATCTTCTTTTTTATTTTTAGCTGTGAGCACAAGGTTATAAAACTCTAAACACTGTAGAAGAGGTTTTTTCCTTTTTTAAAACTTCCACTACAACTAAGCATACACTAATGACACTTTTAATCTCCTAAGTAAATTTAGAGCAAAGGAAATTAAAAGTGAACAAGGGATGATTGTTTTAACAAAAAATTAAGCAATTTTCTCCTAGATTTATACTACAAGACTTATAGTACTTTAATGATGAAAGCTGAAATGAAAGCTACAAAAGCTACACATCTGATGACGAAACTTGATGATTCGAGATAGAATATTAGAGAAAAATAGGCATGAGACTTCTATTCAATATCACAAAGTTGGCACAACTCCAGGACAGCAATACTGTAGCAAAAGGCAGGCATACAGCAAGTGATCAAACACTGGAGAACAGATTACAAAAAGTGAACGGACACTTGGAATATCAAGATTTGCAGGCTAGAATAGGCACAGCAAATTTTCTATCACAATTACCATTACCAAACAATGGGCAAGGATGCCCTTATTTATACTAAAATCAAAGGAGTAGGGAACCATAAAATCTCCTTGCTAAACCCTAACTTGCCAACTCGCAAGCTTTATTACTATTCTAAGACAAAGATTACAATAAACAAATACTTTAAAGCAATTTGCTTTAAAGCAAAGAAAATTCCAACTATCACAAAGCGATTTCTTTCTAAATATAGAATGGATGAGCTTAGGATGAAAACAAATGCTTTAAAACAAAAAGCATTTGTTTTAAAGTTGCTTTCTTTTGAAATGCATCCTCATCAACATTCTTGCTTTTTGGTGATGTCATCCATTGATATTCTAGGAAACAATATCTTCTAAAAAGTGAGTGACTGCATCTCTGCCAGGAACACTGATACTCTCTGGTGATGTCTGCATAAGTATTTAGGTTTCTAGCATTTAAATATGCAGGCACCTTCCCAAAAAATCTAAAAATTCTATGTCTTTTGGCCTCCGTGGTTAAAAAATTGCAAAATCAATTGTATGCAAGTGCCTTTGTATATACAAGGGTGTTTGTATATACATACAGGTCAAGTATGTATTGGCGAGCTTGCAAAATCCAAATCGGCCTTTGAAAAAATGAGTTATATGCATTTTTGAATGCATATCGAGCTTAAAAGATGCATATACAAAGGGGGAATCTTTTGCAGATTCCTGGGAATATTCCTGGTTTGTATATCGAGTTGCATGTAAAGGTGCAGAGATGAAAAATATGCAAGGGTGGAATATGCATTGAAGATTCCCATAATATTCTACAGATGCATCACAAGTTTGCTTGTATATTGTGTTGTATGTTCGCACGTACATGCGCAACGTACAAAGGAAAATATACATTTCAGGGCATACAAGAGACAATGTATATCGCATATTCCATAATAGATTCCTTGTTTGTATGTAAAAGGGTTTGTATATTCGATATACAAGAGAAATGTACATTACAGATATACAAAGGGGCAGAATATACAACTGGTGGGGCCCGCGGATTGCACATGCATCGGAGGAGGTATGCAAATGGACAGGTACAAGGTGGATGCGGCCAAAGAATTAATAGTATTTGAGAAATATTTTGAAATCTGCCTTTGTATGTTTGGGATTGTATATTCCAAATATACAATCGAATGTGCAAGCAAAATATACAAAGAAGAAATGTACATGGCCCAGACGCGAAAGGATAATATGTTGCAATGGATGGATTTTGAAGTCCACGGGTTGTATATCGCGTTTGTATATGCGATATACAAAGGAAATATGCATGAGTAACATACAATCCGGACCCGATTGAAAATCAAATGCAGAGAAGAAGGTTTCGGGTCTGTAACATGTATATTGGGTGCTTGTATATGCTATATACAAGGCCCGATATGCAAAGGCATATGCATTGGGTCATCGGTGGGACAGTTATCATCGGCGGATGCCTCAAGAGTTGTTCCGATGGCCGACAGAGGAAAATGCATGGCGATAGAGGACCAACCAATGGCCACCACGTGTCCTAAAACAGTCACATGTATCTGCTGAATGCATATACAATGGTTTTAAAAGGCTAAAGGGGGTGGTTGTATATGTTCTTGCATATACAAAGACAAATGTATGTGCTCTGGGTGACAAAGGCAAAAGAAGGCAGAAAGGCAAAATGTAAGGTCAGCAATGGCAAGGAAACATCTGACGTGGAACATTCTGATTGGCTGGCTGCTTGTTCATTCAATTTGGAGCTGTAGATCTCAGCGGAGGAGAGGTGGATCGACGACCATGTTTTAAAACTTCATGCGAAGGTTTTTCATTGTATGCACGCGGGTTGCTGCATTCTCAGGCCACAAGTTAGTGAACAATTAATGGCAAATTACAAAGGACGTTGGGTCGAAGGGACAAATCACCTACCAAATTTATGCAGAAAATCTTCAGGCAAGCTATGCAGATCCTGATTCCACCTACTTCTCCTTCTTTTCCTCTCTGCAGCATTAAATGTTTGGAGTGCCAATCTGAAGATGCATTGTATCAGGCAATTTTTGAGTTGACCGTTGTAATTTTGGTTGAGTACACAGTTTTGCTATAAAATGAAAACTGTGTCACTCATATTTGGTTGTTGAAGACTTGGGCAATTTTGGGGGAAAAATAATGAAATACAAAGCATTTCCTATTTGTTGTATCTTTGTGAAGTTTATGCGCTGCATCTGAGTGTATCTTGCACATATGTTCAGTTTCTTGTCATTGTATATGGAAAATGCATTGTTGCATGTATTTATCTGTTTGTCTCCATTTGTTGCATGCAATTTCTTCTTTTGAATCTGGTTGCTAAGGGTTTCTCAGATTCTTGGGTATAGATTTCTATATCACATGCCTAATCTCTAACTTCCATTCAAGGAGTGGATTAAATCATTTTAGGTTAAGTATGGAGAAGATTGTATGTCAACTAGGATATTTGTAAGTAGAGACAGTTGAATATTTATCCTTGGGTGGTATTTGTAAAGCAAACACCAGTCCTAACCCCTTGAAACTCGAATGACAGTTGCAAGCCATTCTTATGTATATGTCTAGTTGACTCCTTGCCCTGAGATAGGCACCGGTCTGTTCTTGTGAAGTAGTTATGATCCAAAACCCCTGTCTTGCATCCAAACCATAATTTCAACCCATTCCATAATTTCAACCTGTTAGTTGTAGGAGTAGGATTAGGAACCCCCTGCATACTCTCATCCATAACCAAACACACATGTCCAAGAGTGTTGCTAAACTTGTGATTTGTCATTCAAATCTTGGTCCATACATGAGAGTATTCTGCCTATTATCACAAAGCTAAATCTTCATGTCATTGGGTGAGTCAAAGTGTTAAATCTTTAGCTATAGGGATACCCCCCTTGGTGTGGTAGAACCAGAAGTGAAGGGGAGGCAGCTCACGCAATCTCCTGTATTCGTTGGCTGAATCTGCCTGTGCATTGGAACTGGCAAACCCTCTGCTGATTCAGAAATAAATACCAACAGATGGCGACTCTGCTGGGGAGACAATGTCATATCCATGAAGGTGTGAGTCTAAAAGATTGAAAAAGCAGACCTAGAGGTGTTTGTTACAGCAAAATCTGAAAAGTTATGTGTGTGGCTATGTTGTGGGAGAACCTAGAAAGAAATCAATTTTTAGCTTCGGCCTGTTTGAAGCTTATTCCTCTGCCAAGGAGGTGGCGACTCTGCATATAAAGAACTTGATAAGAGGACACAAGAGGTTGAATTTGCAGTTGCTGCAACATATCCAGGTATTTTCATAAGTTTTGAAAGGTTCCCTATTTGGTGAAATAGCACTAGTCAAAAGGGAAATATTGGTGATTAGATTGCATACTTTTGTGAGGACCTAGTTTGCATTTCAAAAGGAATATGCAATATTGTTTAAAAGACTCATTTGGAGGACTTTAGGAAAGTTGAAATAACAGTTTGTATTTTAAACGCCTAAGGTCATTATTATGATTGAAAATTTGAGTTGAAAAGAGGGTTGCAAAAACATAAAAGATTATTATCAGCCCATGCACCCTTGTGAGATGTCAAATGTAATGATGTATAATAATCAGTCTCAACCATGTGAAAAATGAAGTTTCAGCACTGACAGATATAAGCCCATAAGTCTTGATGGCATTTGTGGCTATCCAAATGTTTTTCCATCTAAAATCAAAAAAAAATTGCCCAAATTCAATGGTGCTAAGGATGAATCAGCTGAGAAACACTTGCAACAGTTTATAAATGTGATAGATGATTTTGAGATTGACCATGAAGATGTGGTTATTAGATTATTTGTTCAATCTCTAGATGAAGATGCAAGGGACTGGTTCTCCTATCTTCCAGCTTACTCTGTCAGCTCTTGGCAAGAATTTAAATATGCATTTCTAGAACAATTTGGTGAAAAAATATCTGAATATGCAGTTATTAGTGATTTTATGTATATCCATATTTAAGAAGATGAGTTGATCCTAGCTTTTAACCTCAGATTTATGAGGGCATTGAATAGAATACCAGAATGCATGAGACCAAATGATGCACTGTGCTTAGTCATCTATTTGGGAGCATTTGGTAGGAAAATGAGCTATAGATTGAGGGACAAGGAGCCCACCACATTACATCAGGCACAACAGTTTGCAATAGATATTGAAAATAACTAGAGATATGGGATTCAAAAAGGGTATTTCTCTGAAAATTTTTGCTGCCCTATAGTCCCAAATGTTAATGAGGGATATAGTTTAAATGTTGGAGATGAATGTCACAGTACTCATACCCATGTTGTCCTAGTTTTTGCATCATTTCAAGTTGATGATATTTCTATTATAGAGGAGGATGTCCTGATTTGCCCAGCAAATGAAGTTGACAATAATAATTTTTCAAGTAATATTTGCATGCCAGTCCTAAACAAAGAGCATTCATGTTTAAATGATCCAGTTGTGCAAAGTACTGATCATATGGATCAAGAGTCAATATCAGCTTCATCAGGAAGCATTAGAGGGCTGGAAAATGATGTAGATTGTTCAACTTTAGAGTGTATTGAAGCAGCAGAAATCTTATATGTGGGGCAGTCAGATGATAGCGATGATATTCATGACCAGTTCATGGATCAAGTTTGTTCTTATGACTCTAGGTCTGATAATGATGAAAAAGAAATGGGTTGTCATGAAGAAGAAACAGAGACCTTTGCAATGAGTATGAATCCCCTTTATGATGAGCCTGTGGATGCATTTGATATTGTGAGTTATGACATTCATTGGTGCACAATTAACCCTATGTTTGAAAATGATGATACTGATTTGCAAACTGTGGATGATGAATGCTCAGCAACAGTTGTTTCAGACATGTGCAGTGATGGCAATGGGTGTGTAGATCAGGATTTGTTTTCAATGTCAATGAGTGATATAAATGATATTGAGGGTCTCATATTTTCTGAGTGTTTTTAGTTTTTGGATCAACTGGATATGTGTTTGGTTATATGCAACAACCAGGTAGATAATGAATATTGCCAAATGCAATATGAGGATATACTGCTTGAGGATCATAACATACATATGTTACCTAATGCTAAAGAATATTATAATGTGTAAGGTTATATGTCTGGTTGTAAGGTGCAGAGTGACAGAGGCAGCACTGACAGAAGCAAGTTTTCAAAAATGGTGAAGCGTGTAATTGATCAAATCATCTTACGGGTAGATTATTTTAATGTTTTCAGCTATGGTTGGGATTATTCAGTTTGGAATCGGGCATTTGACAGGATAAAGTTGTGGTTCTTCCTTTTTAGCTGCCCGAGGCCGCCAAAATAATGTCTGAAAACATAGTTTGTGTGTAGGTTGGTATGATAGACTCTGTGGCCCAATGGATAAGGCCCAATCTGCGAAACCAGAGATTCTGAGGTTCTCGCCATGCCTACAAGAGGCATGCATCTCCAGACAGAGCCACTGGTGGTGCCTGCATAAGTATTTAGGTTTCTAGCATTTAAATATGCAGGCACCTTCACAAAAAATCTAAAAACTCTATGTCTTTTGGCCTCCGTGGTTAAAAAATTGCAAAATCAATTGTATGCAAGTGCCTTTGTATATACAAGGGTGTTTGTATATACATATAGGTCAAGTATGCATTGGCGGGCTTGCAAAATCTAAATCGGCCTTTGAAAAAATGAGTTATATGCATTTTTGAATGCATATCAGGCTTAAAAGATGCATATACAAAGGGGGAATCTTTCACAGATTCCTGGGAATATTCCCAGTTTGTATATCGGGTTGCATGTAAAGGTGTAGAGATGAAAAATACGCAAGGGTGGAATATGCATTGAAGATTCCTAGAATATTCTACAGATGCATCACAAGTTTGCTTGTATATTGTGTTGTATGTTCGCACGTACATGTGCAACATACAAAGGAAAATATGCATTTCAGGGCATACAAGAGACAATGTATATCGCATATTCCATAATAGATTCCTTGTTTGTATGTAAAAGGGTTTGTATATTCGATATACAAGAGAAATGTACATTGCAGATATACAAAGGGGCAAAATATACAATTGGTGGGGCCCGCGGATTGCACATGCATCAGAGGAGGTATGCAAATGGACATGTACAAGGTGGACGCGGCCAAAGAATTAATAGTATTTGAGAAATATTTTGAAATCCGCCTTTGTATGTTTGGGATTGTATATTCCAAATATACAATCAAATGTGCAAGCAAAATATACAAAGAAGAAATGTACATGGCCCGGACACGAAAGGATAATATGTTGCAATGGATAGATTTTGAAGTCCACGGGTTGTATATCACATTTGTATATGCGATATACAAAGGACATATGCATGAGTAACATACAATCCATACCCAATTGAAAATCAAATGCAAAGAATAAGGTTTGGGGTCTCTAACATGTATATTGGGTGCTTGTATGTGCTATATACAAGGCCCGATATGCAAAGGCATATGCATTGGGTCATCGGTGGGATAGTGGTCATTGGTGGATGCCTCAAGATTTGTTTTGATGGCCAATAGAGGAAAATGCATGGTGACAGAGGACCAACCAATGGTCACCACGTGTCTCGAAATAGTCACATGTATGTGCTGAATGCATATACAATGGTTTTAAAAGGCTAAAGGGGGCGGTTGTATATGCTCTTGCATATACGAAGATGAATGTATGTGCTCTGGGTGACAAAGGCAAAATGTAAGGTCAGCGATGGCAAGGAAACATCTGACGTGGCACGTTTCAATTGGCTAGCTGCTTGTTCATTTGATTTGGAGCCGCAAATCTCAGCGGAGGAGAGGTGGATCGACGACCATGTTTTAAAACTTCATGCGAAGGTTTTTCATTATATGCATGTGGGTTGCTGCATTCTTAGGCTGCAGGATGGTGAACAATTAATGGCAAATTGCAGAGGACGTTGGGTCGAAGGGATAAATCACCTACCAAATTTACGTAGAAAATCTTCAGGCAAGCTATGCAGATCTTGATTCCACCTACTTCTCCTTCTCTTCCTAGCTACAGCATTAAATGTTTGGAGCGCCAATCTGAAGATGCATTGTATTAGGCAATTTTTGAGTTGATCGTTGTAATTTTGGCTAAGTACACAGTTTTGCTATAAAATGAAAACTGTGTCACTCATATTTGGTTGTTGAAGACTTGGGCAATTTTGGGGGAAAAATAATGAAATACAAAGCATTTCCTATTTGTTGTATCTCTGTGGAGTTTATGAGTTGCATCTAAGTGTATTTTGCACATATGTTCAGTTTCTTGTCATTGTATATGGAAAATGCATTGTTGCATGTATTTATCTGTTTGTCTCAATTTGTTGCATGCAATTTCTTCTTTTGAATCTAGTTGCTAAGGGTTTCTCAGATTCTTGGGTATAGATTTCTGTATCACATGCCTAATCTCTAACTTCCATTCAAGGAGTGGATTAAATCATTTTAGGTTAAGTATGGAGAAGATTGTATGTCAACTGGGATATTTGTAAATAGAGACAATTGAATACTTATCCTTGGGTGGTATTTGTAAGGCAAACACTAGTCCTAACCCCTTGAAACTCGAATGACAGTTGCAAGCCATTCTTATGTATATGTCTAGTTGACTCCTTGCCCTGAGATAGGCACCGGTTTGTTCTTGTGAAGTAGTTATGATCCAAAACCCCTGTCTTGCATCCAAACCATAATTTCAACCCATTCCATAATTTCAACCTGTTAGTTGTAGGAGTAGGATTAGGAACCCCCTGCATACTCTCATCCATAACTAGGCACACATGTCTAAGAGTGTTGCTAAACTTGTGATTTGTCATTCAAATCTTGGTCCTTACATGAGAGTATTCTGCCTATTATCACAAAGCTAAATCTTCATGTCATTGGGTGAGTCAAAGTGTTAAATCTTTAGCTATAGGGATACCCCCCTTGGTGCGGTAGAACCAGAAGTGAAGGGGGGGCAGCTCACGCCACCTCTTGTATTCGTTGGCCAAATCTGCCTGTGCATTGGAACTGGCAAACCCTCTGCTGATTCGAAAATAAATACCAACACTCTCTAGAATGATATTCTAATTTTCTAACATTTCTTCACCATTGGCAACCATCTAAAGAAATTCATGAATTTCACCCATAGCCTTGTTGAATTTCACTGACATTGTGGCAAAATGACCCATCTTGTCGGCACTGATATTATCATTAAAATTGCTGCGGATGAGAGTCTGGAACTCTGCTTGTACTTCCCTGAGGTCATACAGGGTACCATCTTCTTTTTCATAAGAACACGTGATCTGAGAAACAAAAGATCTAACGAACTTGAGGATGTTTACTACCTTTTCTTTGCATTTTGTCAACTCTAAAATTATACTGTCATAAGTTTTTACTGTGAAAAGGTATTGCATTTTCCAAGTAGAAATTGTCTTCTTATCATTAGCTGAATCAACAGAATCAAGTGCAATCTTCAAGTCGAATATAATGATCTCAAACGCCGGTCTATTTTCTGCCATGGTCTACTGCAACCCCTGGATACCCCGGCGTAAATCATGAGCGTTGTACTTCAATTGATAAAACTCTGAAAGTACAACTCTCCCTTTAGTCACAAATTCTTCCACCCAATTATTCATGTGCCTCCCATAGAGAACCAACTGACTGAATTACCGTTGATCGGCTGGTGATTCCAGATTTGGTGGAAGCAATAAATTAGCCTGTGATGTGCCATGGAAAAGGTTTGAAATATACTACCGCAGCTACCTAACTTCAGCCTTAGGAGCTGCTTTGTCTTCTCCATCTTTCAACACCCTTTCCTTCAAATTATCCACTGCAACCTCGAAGAGATTTATATCTATATGGTGGGTGCTTCTACCAAGGTTAGCTTTGACAACCGTGAAGTCATCAACCTCGACATCATCAGCACTTCTATTTTTTGGCGGTGTTGCAGTTTCAAAAATTATTTCTCCATCCGCATTCTTCTCAATGTGAACCTGCTTCTTCAGCTTCTTATCTAGTGTGTCTTGGTAGACGCTTTTGAGCTCTGTCAAATCTAACTAATATGAGGGCTTTCTCCTCTTCCTTCCTAGAATGTTTTCAAGCCAGGATGAACCTTCTTCTATTTGAAACTCAGTTCTAACCTCATTAGCTCCTGATGAATCAATGTGTGCATCAGAGTTACGAACCGGCGAATCTAGGTTTGAATCTGTGGATAGGAGAAGTGCTCGGTGAAGGAGGGGGAGAAACATGATCTGGAGGTAACGCTTAAACATGCGGCGTTGGTTCAACAGGAACTTGTGATTCAACTGGTGGTTGTTCCTGTTGGACATGAGTTGGAGACTCATCTTTTTTCCTCTTTAACTTAGCCATTTTTGTTCCCTATGGAAGAACACTCATAGCTTTAACCCTTCGTTTTGGCTTGGAAGTGGAAGGCTTTGATGGTTGTACAACTAGTGGCTCTGCTAATGGAATATCATCCTTCCGCTTATTCTTCAAGAATATCAAACTATTTTTAACCACTCGACTCGATCTTTCCTCAATGGAAGTGCTTTCTTTTACTGACCAATTAACAAGTGGCAATGGTTGTTGCTCAATTTGGTCCCTGAAATACGTGGAGAGTATAACTTCACCACTCTCTGTCAAACCCTCTATGTCTTCTAATAGGATATCAGACATCTGCTGAAGAGTGAACCTGCTATAACTGCGTTCTCGCACTTCAAACTCATCAGCACAATTAGCCCAGAAGTCTTCAACTGTAAACTTGTGTGTATAATTTTGACCAAGATGTAATGCAAAAACACCACAAGGATCATATGAAGACCTCCTATCAAAAAACTTGAGACCATACTTGGATGATTCATTACCAATTGCCTTGGCATCTACTCTAGATCTGCATCTGTAAATACTCATCCCAAGTGGAAAATTGAAAGCTACCTTGAGTCTGCTATGCAAAAATGTATGAACTTCATAGGCTTGCCTCAAAAATTCCATAAATGGTATTTCATTTGTAGGATATCCCGATAACATGGCTGGCTCTCTTGAGAAGCCATATACTCTGATGTAGGAAAAAGTGGGAAATTAGATAAACCAATCAGCCCATTCTGCCATTGCTATTCTAGCATCTGCTGAAAACCATCCAGCTTTTTTGGTAAACAAAAGAGCAGAACAAATTAGAAGAAAGAAAAGGTGTTGTATTAATTATAAACCTCTGAATAATATTATTCTTCCATTCAGTTATCCAATTCCATTCAGCAGAGATTTAATTATGAGAGCAGCGTCTAAAAAGATATTTTCAAAGTTTGACCGCAAATTAGGTTTTTGGCAGATCAAGGTAAAAGATGAAGACAGGTATAAAACTGCTTTCTCAGTTCCTCAAGGTTTATATGAATGGAATGTAATGCCATTTGGTTTAAAAACTTCTCCATCTTATTTCCAGAGAAAGATGGACCAAGCTTTGAGAATCCTGAAAGATTTTTGTGCTGTATACATTGATGATATTATTGTGTTCTCTGATGATATGACTCAACATTTGCAGCATATAGAATCTTTATATAACACTATCAAACATCATGGAATATGTTTATCTGCAAAAAAGATTGTTATAGGCCAAGAAGAAATTGATTTCCTTGGGTTAGTCTTGTCTCATGGAAAGATCAAATTGTAGCCTCACATATTAAAGCACATTAATGAATTTCCAGATGTTTTGTTAGGAATAAAATAGATTCAAAGATTTCTTGGGTGTCTAAACTATGTGTCTCCTTTCTACAATGGTTTGGCTAAAGATAGAAAGAAGTTGCAAAATCAGCTGAAAGAAAATGTAGGACCATGGACTCAGGAATTAACAGAAATAGTGTAGAAGATCAAACTTAAATGTCAATATTTGCCAACATTACACCTGCTTGAAGATGGTTTTCCTTTAATCCTCTATACTGATGCTTCTGATGAAGTTTGGGGTGCTGTGTTGTTACAGGAAATTCCTTTAAAAGGATCTCAAGTGTGTGGTTACAGATCAGGTACTTTTACTGATACAGAATGCAGATACACAATCTATGAAAAAGAGATCCTAGCTGTAAAGAAAGGCATTCAAAAGTTCAAAATATTTCTTAAACTAGCACATTTCATAGTCAGAACAGATAGCTAGCCTATGAGGTCTCTTCTCAGAAAGAAACCTGATAAAGACATAGCTCATGGATGCATTGCTAGATGGTATCTAGATTTTACAAGCTATGATTTTGACATAGAATGGATTCAAGGAGAAAATAACCCTCTTGCAGATAGCCTCACCAGAGAAATGGCAAAGCTTGCAGAACCAGTCTGCATGATGATCGAGATTGGCGAAACGATCACAAGGAAGGATGGAATTGAAGTTTACCAGAGTACAGATGACAAAGGACAAGATATTTGGGTACCCCAGTTACCTGCAGAAATCATCTCTCCTATTCTTGAAGTATTTTTCCTGAATAAATGGTTAGAGGAATTAAGGAGGAAGATATGAGAAACTTATGAACAAGGAATTCTCACTCCTTCAGATTCATATGATTTTCTTGAAATTTTTGGTCTTGAAGAATCTCAAATAGATTTTATGCTGAGAAATGGTTTGCAAATGGATATCTGTATCACCTCACTTCTTCTGATGCATTGGACATACAGGGATAAGAAAAATTTGCTAAAGGTTGCAAAGTTTGGTTTTATTAACAGTATCACAATATCTCAAACTGAATTTGAGGATTATGCTGATATTTTCCTTGGCATTAATGATAGAATTCTGCAACCAGACATGAATGAATTCTTTGATCACATCCAGAAGAATTTTGGTTGGTCTATTGAAGAAGGACTATGTGGACCATCTGGATATCTTATGCAGCCTCATGGATACTGCCTTCCTAGGGTAGAATATTATCCATTAACACATGATTGGTTTTCAAAAGCTATTTTAAATGACTTAATCCCTTCATTACATCCTGCTTTGGTTGCTGCAAGAACAGAGATGGATATTGCTTATCCTGACCAGATTGAAAAGATCATATATTCTTTTCATCCCTGAAATGATGACTTGGATGTTATCTTCAGACCAATACCACAAGATCTCTTACCACCTACTGACATTTCTGGTTTGGGCTAGCACATGGGCTTGTCTATGCCGTGACGTCGGTCACATTAGGCTTCCGACAACAGGATGCAACCCTGTCTTAAAAAGCAAGATCCTCATATCCGCTTTTGACTGTAAAGTGGGTCGTTTTTTGCATACAGTGTGGTTAATGCGAATATTTATGTACTTTTCACTGTAGTTAGTGCTTACGGATACATCTGCCTAACAACTACCCTCTCCTACAGTGTTGTTACGTGTCAGTTTTGTATGGTCGTATTTCTAGAGTAATTTATAGTTTTGAAGTCCGCTTGGACTTATAAATAAGGTGTTTTTCTCCTCATTCGGCAGAGGGCTTTTGGATTAGAAGCACAAAGAGTCTTAGCTCTTAGGATCTTAGCAAGAGTATGCTCTTGTTCTGCGCTATATAGCGATCTAGACAATCATAAATTGCTTTGTAATATTCAAAAAAGATTAATGAGAATTTAGTTCTTGGCTTATATTTATGTTCCGCTTGATAATTTCTAATGAATCCTCTGCAATTTTGGTCAAAGAATCATGAAGAATGTGAGATAAAGATTAAACCAGAATGTTCATCTGTGATTCCTTTTGAACCTGCTTATCTAATGAGTCCTTCTGAGGTACAGGAGATTGATGAACATTTGCAAGAATTGTTAGATGGAAAATTCATCAGAGACAACTAAATGGACTCTTGCTGTCTCTGATGAATTTTCCATCTAACAATTCTTGCAAATGTTCATCAATCTCCTGTACCTCAGAAGGACTCATTAGATAAGCAGGTTCAAAAGGAATCACAGATGAACATTCTGGTTTAATCTTTATCTCACATTCTTCATGATTCTTTGACCAAAATTGCAGAGGATTCATGCTGCAACAGTCTTGCTCAAATCTGATCTTAACTGGTTCTAGCAGAGGCAGTGTTTGAGCTTGCAAATTAATGTTTTCTTTTCTGCTCATTCTAGGTGACTTCTTTGTTGGCAAGAGACACTATATGGATTCATGGTTGTTGTCATTGATGGCAACAAAGGTCATCCCACATATCCGCAAGTCATAATGTGTCTCTACCGGAAGTCAGAATAAAGATTGTTGTGGTCCGGTGAACAAGAACAGAGCATGTGGCAAGGTCCGACAGATTGATCCGGATCTCTCAGAGGAAGTGTCTTGGTGCAGTGCGGATTTGGGGAAGTCAAGAGGACTACCTTGAGTGGTATATTCCAAGGATTTAGCCTCCGGTGATGGACAAGGAAAAAGATATGAATAGTTGAGTACCGGATTCCTGAGAGACAGTGAAAATAGAGGAAGAACTGACTGACAGAGTATCAGACTACTTTCCGGATGTGTTACTATTGATGATAGAGGTTGTGAAGGCATGAATCATGTTTGGCCGACATGATTAATGATATCTACAAGTATATGCTTGATCCGCATTGCTTGGTGAGGAAGGATTCAGCCGACAGAACAAGAGTTTGTAAGAAACTAGACTGTTCCGGATGCCGACTAGAAAGGTGATGAAATTACTTGTGCGGATATATATAGAGGATGGATTTAGTTGTGAAGAGTGAAATGGTGTGAAGATATATGCGAATAAGTCCAGAACAGAGCAGAAGTAGCAAAAAGGATCCGGTATGTGAAAGATAGCAGAATAAAGAACAGAGGAAAGATGAAGTGCAGCAGATCAGTGTACTGAGCCTAACCGGAACTGAACTCCAGCATATGCAGATGCTTCCAATCAGTTCAAGACTGTGATTCTTATCACTTTGTAGACAGTGTGTCTTCTTGTAGGCAGTGGGCCTCTTGTGAGCAGTGTGCTCGGGCAGTGAGCCCTAATTGGCAAGTACCATTTTTTGTAATCTCCTATTCTTCTAACAGAGAATAATTTTGGGTTAATCACCCCGTGGTTTTCTCCCTTAACAGGGTTTCCACATCAAAAATACTGTGTTATGTGTTTCTTATTTCATGGTAATGTTTTTGTGTTTATGCTGCATCAATTAATAAGAAAGTTCAATAAGGGAAATAATTAGGATAACTGATTCACCCCCCCCCTCTCAGTTATCAACAATTGGTATCAGAGCCAAGTTCCTCCTAATAGAGCCTAACAGCTTGAGGAAGATCTGGGAGTTCAAATGGATGCATATGGTTTAAGGGAGCAACTCAAGACTGCTCTTGAGGATCTTGAACAGTCAAATTCTGAAGTCAATGAATTAAAGGAAAGACTCAAACAGGCTGATGAATTCATGAGAGAATTAAAAGACAAATTAAGTCTCTCTATGAAAAAGAGAAAGGAGCTGCTCCAACAGTTGGCAAGACAAAGTGAAGAAAGCAATACAAATGAAGAATTGACTGAGCAAACCAAGTTATGTGAAAAGTTATCAAAAGAAGTCATTATGTTAAGACATGAAATGGAATCAGGAACTATAAAGTTTACTCAAGAGATTGAAGAAAAAAGAAAGGCTGAAGACAATCTAAGACAATCTCTTAAAGAAAAATCAGAAGAATGCCACCAGATGGACAGGATTATCAGACATCTTGAATCTGATCTTGAAGATGCCAAAGATAATGAAGAAAAACTTGAGGATCAAATTGCCTCTCTCAAAAGAGACCTTCAAACAACAAATGAATATAAAGAGAAATTCAAGATAAGTTCTGCTCAACTTGAAGTTCTTCTTGGAAGTCAAAAGAGGACAGATGACAAGTATGGTTTGGGATATGAGAAAGGAGAAAGCTCCGGATCCGGTCAGAAGAATCTTGGATCAGAAAATCCAAGGAGCAGGCCTAGAAGACCTCCGGTAAGACAGCCAAATGCTCAAAGATATCCATCCTTCAATGGATACTGCCACAGCTGCAACCACTTTGGTCACAAAGCTAATCAGTGTAGAATGAGAATGAATCAGATTAATTTATCCTTCTCTGGACAGTGCTTCAACTGCAAAAGGTATGGACACAAATCCCATGAATGCAGAATTATGCAAGTAAACAAATCATTCAAAGGTAGATGCTTTACATGCAATAGAGTAGGTCATATGGCTAATCAATGCAGATCAAAAGGATATCAGTCAAATATGCAAAGAAATGTTATTTGCCAAATCTGCAATAGGTCCGGTCATAATGCTAAAATCTGCAGAAACAAGTATCAGGACAAAAGAGGTCCGGTGTATAATCAGAATCAAGACAAGGGTAAACAAAAGATGAATGCGGATGAAGTTAGGAATCAGATGAGCAAGATTTGGGTGAAGAAAAGTTCAGAGAATGTAGAGGTTGGATCCGCACCAGACTCTGGTGCTGATATTTCTTCCAGAAATTAAAAAGTGAGCTCAGGCTCAGGGGGAGACTCAAAGAAAATCCTGTTCCCCCAGCCAAACAAGTGGTGCCGGATGTGGCACAAGATGCGGATTAAAGGGTTTGTAGATATGAGTCTTGAGATGCTTCAGTCAAGTTTTCAGAGGTCCGCTTGGAGTTATGAAGAAGCTGTGATCGATCAAATAAGACCTATTCAGGGAGATGCTCCGGTATGACAAAGGATTACAAAAAGGTCCGGAGAGATCCGGAAGTGCACTATCTTGTTCTGCGGATTGGACAGAGTGTTTGGGATGTTCTTGTAATATGTTACCTCGATTTATTCATGATTGAAAGATCCGGATGATATTCACAGATTAGGACTAATCCGGGATACTCCAAGCTATCCAGACAAGGCAAACCAGAATAATGTAGGTGAAGCATTTATTGCAGACAGATATTAGGGTTCGCGGAGCAATATAAGGGATTTCTCAAAAGTCATTTGCTCATTCTGCACTCAAGAAGAAGCGAATAGTGGAGCTCTGCAACAAGATTCATCAAGCACACCAAGGATCTCCTGCCGAAGTCATTGCATAAAGAAATCAATCCAATCACTCCGTGCAAGTCGAAGGCGCATAAGGTATTCTCCGTTTTTCATTACCTCACTGCAAATCTTTGAAGAATGGCTACTCCAAATATAGTTAAGATCTCTGATAGACCTCGCCCCTCATTCAAGAAACATCCTTACAAATCATTGGAGGTAGATCCACTAGGAGCCTTCTCTAGTGTTCCTCATGGTGTATTGCATACGGAAGATATTAGGGTTTACATCCATGCGAATCTTGAAGACTTTGGAGAATCAAAACTGATGGATATCTATCACAAACAATTGATAGATGACTCCTTTGAGATCAAACCTCAGTATAAAGCCATCCAGGACAAACACTTTGCACAGTGCATTCATTTCCCCTGTTTTGAAGAAGATGAATGGGTCCGGTATGTACTAAGTAGAGTACATGACAACTTCCTATGGTTGAACAAGCCCTTCAAGATCACCAAGGACGCAATTAGGGCTGTAACCGGTTTGCACTCATCCGGTGGATTACCTGTTCTCAAATCTGTCAAAAATTAGACAGTCAGTGATGCAACCGGATCCAAGTTTGACAAGAGAGCTATGACAGTTGATGACATCATTGAACCGGATGTCAAATTTGCAGCTATGATAATTGGTTACAAAATCTATCACTCCAGTAGGGAAAATTCAGTACCGGGAACTGCAATCTACACAGCCTATCAGATGTTAAAGGAGAATGCAGACTATGACTTGTGCGAGCTTCTAGTAAACCAACTCTTTGAAAATCTGCAGAAGATTAAGAAGGACAAGAAAAACTCCTTCAAATATGGCAATCTGATCCTTTGTCTCTTCTTTTACTACATGAATGAGCTTCCCGGATCCAGTGGATGGGTATGGCAAAATGACAGACCGGTTGCCATCCAAATCAGAGACTATTTGCATGGACTTGGGGATGCCAAAGCAAGAAATATAGCTCTATGGGGATACTTCAAAAACTTCCAAAGCATGATGCATGCAAGAGAAAGAATACCCCAATCCCTTGTAGAAAAGTACAAAGACACAGTATGCTTCATGGTTGAAACAGATCAGTGTCTAATGGAGGCAGTAGAGCCAAGGACTGTTTGGATCATGCCCATGGGGTATGAAGTGGATGAACAGATAGTAGAGCTGCATGTTCAACACATGCTAAGCCAGCCCAAAGATCCTAAGGCAGAAAGGTTTGGAACCTTTGAGGAACTGAGTGTAAAGTTACATGTAGAACTCAGGGAACCGGAGATAAAGAGGAAGGTAAGAAAAGAAGTTGAGCATATTGCTCAAGGCCTAGGCATCTCAAAAGAGGCACTTGATGCCAGCCGGGAAAAGAGGAGGAAGGCTGAGGAAGAAGAGAAAAGTAAAGAAAGTGTTCCGGTTGAAACTCCCACCCGGACCAGATCATCAAAAAGATCTGCACCTCCCTCAACCAAAAGTTCAAAATCAGAAGTCCAGGCATCCGGTAAAAGATCCAAGACAAAAGCCACAAGGGCTTATAAAAGCCAAAAGGATGAAGAGGAAACAGAGTCAGATGAGGGAGTAAAAGAAATAAAGAAGTAGAAGAAGAAAGGATCCGGTAAACCCTCCTCAGGACAAGACAAGGATGAAATGGCAGAGGTATCTGTTGAAAAGCCCACTCTGTCTCTAGAGAATGTAATCAAGTCGGTCACGGTGGATGGAAACCTTCAACCAATGACTGAATCTTATGATGACTTTAGTGAGGCTGACCAAAAGACTCTGCAGGAAGCCACAGTCAAATATCTGAACATATATAATAAGGCTTTCATTGAGATCATATCTCTTATTCCTAAAAGCCTAGAAAAGGAATTGGAAGTAAAAAAAAAATACTGATGCTCATGCAAAAGATCTTGAGATCCGGGAGCAGATAGCTATTCAGCTATATCCTCAAATTGATCCCAAGACAATGAACATAATCTTCAAGGACTGCAAAGATGAGTTCAGAAGTAAAGCCAGGATGAATCAACTCATGCTTGGTGAGACTGACAAAGTGGCCCAAGAGACAGAAGAGATCCTCCGGAAGGCCTTCAAAAGGTTCAATCTTCCTGTTGTAGAGGACTTAGGTACAGAAACAGCTGAGGACTTGGAACCCTCTGCTCCAGAAGAAGTGGCCTATGAACAAGCTAGCATCTCTCCTCCGGTTTCCCCTACAGTCTCCGGATCCAAAGAAGAAGAGAAATTACAGGAGAAGGAAGCAGTGGTGAAAGACAAAGAGGTTGACAGTTCCAAGACTGCAGAAGAAAAGAAACATCTGTCTCCGGCAAGAGACACTGCACAAACTGTTCAACAATTTTTGAGCAAAGAAACTTTAGAGATTGATGAACCGGAGCTTCTAAAAGGCCCATTCGACTTTGACTCTCTCTCTCTGGTACAAACAATGAAGATAGCTTCATTTGCAAATGCCAAGGCAAATGAAAAACTCCTGAAGTCTCATATGGAAGACTGTGAGTTGATAGAGGCTGCTTCCGGAGTACTTGTAAAGATTATGCCATCAATCCAGATAGATCCGACAGCCTCCTCTTCCGGTAATCTAAAAACCTTAGTCAGCAGTGTTGATACACATTTTGATTCTCTAGAAAAATCAGCTGAAGAAAAGGTCCGGAAGGAATTTTTGGATAAAAGATTTTCAGAAGTATTAGAATTAATCTCTAAAGATAGGAAGATTGTGAGCATTGGAATAAAGAGCTTAGAGAATGCTCTTAAGGATGGCGGTGACATCTACAAATTTTGTATATCCTGGTCAAAGGCAACAGCAGCAATTGATAAGAAAATAAAAGAGGAACAGGACAAGCTACAAAGCTTATCTCAAAGTTTTGATCCTCTCTCTTCCTCCATAATAAATCAAGAATGTCAGACTATTGCAGTCTTGAATGAAATAAAGAATCTTGAGAAGGAAAGGAAGAACATCACTAACCGGATGGGAGAACTTAGACGGATTATAATCCCTAAGTTGGAAACTATGCATGAGGCCATCAGTGATGCTCAGACCACCGCCCAAACAAAAGATCCGACAGATCTCAAGCGGGCAGAAGCTTTTGCATTTTTGTTGAGTGGTCACATTTCAATTTTGGATAGAATGAAGCAAAGTTGGGCTACAGAAATGATCCAATTGCAGACATCCTTTGCAGACATTCTTCAGTATATGTGAGTATGTAAATATGCGGCTATGTATAGAAAATTTTTGAAAATTTTGGTGTGCGGACCCTACCCTTTGCCATTGATGTCAAAGGGGGAGTGAGGAGCAGTGAAAAATGAGGAATCCAACTAAGGGAGAGTTCCGGAAATTGTATATAAAGACAGAGCATCAGCAAAGGGGGAGCATAGTGAAAACACTTAGTCATTTTTCACTAAGTGTTGCCATCAATGCCAAAGGGGGAGATTGTTGGCAAGAGACACTATATGGATTCATGGTTGTTGTCATTGATGGCAACAAAGGTCATCCCACATATCCGCAAGTCATAATGTGTCTCTACCGGAAGTCAGAATAAAGATTGTTGTGGTCCGGTGAACAAGAACAGAGCATGTGGCAAGGTCTAACAGATTGATCCGGATCTCTCAGAGGAAGTGTCTTGGTGCAGTGCGGATTTGGGGAAGTCAAGAGGACTACCTTGAGTGGTATATTCCAAGGATTTAGCCTCCGGTGATGGACAAGGAAAAAGATATGAATAGTTGAGTACCGGATTCCTGAGAGACAGTGAAAACAGAGGAAGAACTGACTGACAGAGTATCAGACTACTTTCCGGATGTGTTACTATTGATGATAGAGGTTGTGAAGGCATGAATCATGTTTGGCCGACATGATTAATGATATCTACAAGTATATGCTTGATCCGCATTGCTTGGTGAGGAAGGATTCAGCCGACAGAACAAGAGTTTGTAAGAAACTAGACTGTTCCGGATGCCGACTAGAAAGGTGATGAAATTACTTGTGCGGATATATATAGAGGATGGATTTAGTTGTGAAGAGTGAAATGGTGTGAAGATATATGCGAATAAGTCCAGAACAGAGCAGAAGTAGCAAAAAGGATCCGGTATGTGAAAGATAGCAGAATAAAGAACAGAGGAAAGATGAAGTGCAGCAGATCAGTGTACTGAGCCTAACCGGAACTGAACTCCAGCATATGCAGATGCTTCCAATTAGTTCAAGACTGTGATTCTTATCACTTTGTAGACAGTGTGTCTTCTTGTAGGCAGTGGGCCTCTTGTGAGCAGTGTGCTCGGGCAGTGAGCCCTAATTGGCAAGTGCCATTTTTTGTAATCTCCTATTCTTCTAACAGAGAATAATTTTGGGTTAATCACCCCGTGGTTTTCTCCCTTAACAGGGTTTCCACGTCAAAAATACTGTGTTATGTGTTTCTTATTTCATGGTAATGTTTTTGTGTTTATGCTGCATCAATTAATAAGAAAGTTCAATAAGGGAAATAATTAGGATAACTGATTCACCCCCCCCTCTCAGTTATCAACATTCTTCTCTCCAGGCTTTCTATCTAGGAATTTATGGTTTACCACTTTCAGTGTAGGGATTTTGATTTGACCATCTTCATGACAGAGGGATATTTCATGGACCCTTAACACAAATGGTTGATATTTAGTTAGAAAAGTAAAACCTAGGAGAACATCACCTCTAAGACCCTTTAGCTCAATGAAGTCTGTAACAAACCTTTTGCCTTGGATCTCTATGGGAACATCTTGGGCATACCTTCCATATTGCACATCTTGGCCATTAATAGCAACACCAGCAGGTATTTCAAGTCTAGGTTTCCAGAATTCTGTAGGAATAGCATTGGTATTGGCAAAATTTTTGGAAGATCCAGAATCCACAAAAGCATCCATTAGTATTGGTTTATATCCAGGGAATTGGAGATTATTACGAATGTATGTGCAATTTTCAGAAATAAACAAGGCATTTGCAGGTTCATACTTCGGGAGCTTAGATCTTGTCTCGGAAGAATGTGAAGAGTGTTCAGATGGTGCAGATTCAGAACTAGAATGTTTAGCTTTTAACATAATGTCAAGCAATTCCCCCATTGCAGAAGTGAGTTTATCAAGAGATTTCTGCTGCAATGTAATATGGCGAGTCAAAATAATAAGTTCTTCGTGACAACGGTCAATTTTGACAGCCAAGGTATCGATAGAACGACCCAATGAGGGAGAAGGCAATGGAGAAGGAGACTTATGAGATCTGGAAGATTTATGGGATTTCCAGGATGGTGCAACATAACCATGGGATTTAGAATGCCGAGATCAGGGAGGAGACAAGATATGATCTTTGGAAGATCAGGTAAAAGGAGTTTTACCTTTTTTGAGCTGAGAATAGAGAGAATCTTTTTCAACTTCCCATTGTTTAATATCTTTAGCTTGCTTCTTAGCGGTAACTTTCTTCTCTTCAGTGGAGCCAGGCAATCTATAAGGATCTTTGGCTTTAGCCATGCTGATTTTGAAATCTAGATCTTTAATGGCTTTCTTGACAACAACAGTGACAGTGATGTTTTCATCTGAAGAACTGGATTCAGACTGTGAACTGCTGCTAGAAGAACTGATCTTGCGGTGTTTGTCTCTGGCCATGTTCAATTGTTCTAGGAGAACTTCAACCAATTCAAAAAACTCATTATCTACAAACTGATTCAAAGCTTCAGAACTATATACAATATCCCAATTATTATGTACATCTTGCTCAGCAAATAAAGCATAGACTTTGTTTTCTTACTTTCCTTTTCTTGGACAATCAGTTGAATAATGGGGACCTTTACAGATAAAACATTTAACTGATCTATGCCCACCTGACTGTTTATTTCTTCTGAACAAAAACTTAGGAGGAGATCTCCTTTTAAAAGACTGTTTATGTACAGGAGCTAATCTATATCTTCTTTTAAACTTGCGATGCTTATGACGGAATGATTTTTCCATGTTGTCATCATCATAAGATCGTTTACATTTTTTACAACTGCAATGCTTACCACAAGAGGATTTTCTAAATTTTCTGACATGCTTAAAGTCTTTTAGCTGACTCAGAGCTGGTAAGTCACAATAATCTTTCATATTACAAGAAGAATTATATTGGTCTTTATTATCATTGAGAGCTTTAGTGAGACAACCCTTATCCAACTTATAAGTAACCAAAGTTTTCAAATCAACAAAGCCAAATTTGTCCACTGTGGTTTTATACTTATTCATCACATAGTCTTCTGCATACTCACCTAAACCACAAGGTAGAGAACTTAAATAATACTTTTTGGTTGTTGGATCATGTAATTTATGGGCTGCTATCATGAAATTCTCAAAGACCAAATTATATTTTCTCAGTTTGCCTAAGTCTTTTAACTGGAGAGAAAACAAAATCTTTTGTGCTTCTAAGACTTCATTTTTCCTATTTCCGGCAAACAAACCAATCAGAGTTATTTTTAACAATGAAAACCCTTCTGCAGAAATGTCATTCCTACCTAAATCTTTTTCTTTAACATATTCCTCACCTGTATCTGGATCTGTGGTGATTACTCCATTATCTGGCAGAGAATTCCACCAATTTCTAAGTTTTCCAAACATTAATCTCACAGCATACAGAACTTTGCTGGCATCATTCCATGGAGATCCTCTAGTATCAAAATAATTTTCTAAAGTATCACACCAGGTACAAATAGCATCATAAGGATCTACCAGCTTATCAACATTGAGGATATAACCTGAAGTAGCATAGGCTCTAAGATTTTCAAGTCTTGTATTTTCTGATAGGGATTCTTTCATTTCTACATCATAATTATTGTAGACAGACTCTTGACTAGCAAAATAAAATTCTTCCCAATTTTCTGTATTATTTACCTCAACCAAATTTATTTGAGTATGAAATTCCATTTCTTCTTCTTCTTCTAAAGGATCAGAAGACTCTTCTTCAAGATAAACTTCTTCTTCTGGATTTACAGCAGCTGCAGGCTCATCCATGTAAATAGGTTCATTTGGTTGATCCAGATGCAATTCTTCTAACCAATCTTTCAAGGGTTCAGCATTTTGCATCATATGTTCTTTTTGTTCGGGAAGTACCAACTTAGTTGGCATAAGAGCTGACTTACTTCTGACTTGGGAGGTTCTGGCTTTTGGTTCCTCAGTCTCATCTATAAAAGAAATTCTTTTACCTTTCTGGACCTTAGGCCTAGTAAAAGGTTCAGCTTTTTGGGATTTTGTCTCTTTAGGTTCTTCTTCAGAACTATCCTTACCCTTTTGAGAAACTCTTATTTTCTTAGCATATTTTCTAATCTTTTCTAGCTTATGAGCAACATGCTCTAGTAAAGCTTTATGCTCTTGAGCTTGAGTTTCTTTTTTATTATCAGAAATGACTACGTTCTCATTGATCCTAGTAGCCATAGAATCTATTCTCTGGGCAAGATTATAGACTTGTGTTTGTTGAGACTGAATATTTTTTATGCTGTAATTCATTGAACTAGAATCATTCAATAGAGAAGTACATTGCTTATCAATCTTGTTAACTACTGTTTCTATTTTAAAAACAACACTCTAAACTTGAGATAGAGTTTCTTGTGTAGCCACAATTCTATTGACACCTATTTTAGTGTCTACAGCCATATCATCTAAATTGTCTTGTGCAGACAACATCCATTGAGACTACCAATTTCTCTGAGATTCAGAAGTTTTCTATTTACTTTCTACTTTAGTGTGTAGTCTGGCTTCATATTTTCCCCATAACTGTTTCTCAGGATTGATGACAGTGAAACTTTCTTGGGTTGGTCATCTTCCAGGTACATAGTGATCAAGTTCTAAAGCAGTAGCTGGGTCTACCTGGATTACTTTATTTTCTTTCTTTTCAGCACCATACCTGGGTAAATGTTCTCTTAGCATGCAAGCATGGTTAGGCATCTTAGGAATCTTAGAGATCTTAATCCCTTTTTGCTTGTGATCTTTTGGGTCATCTTCTTGCCTTGGAACAAGATGAAGTCTTGAATTGACTTGTCTAGCTAGTTTTTCAACTAGAACAGGATCATTGCTAAGATCAGAAGTAGATGCAAAAGATGATCTTGAAGGATAGGGATTTATGGACTAAGATGCTTGAAATCTGTGCGAACTACTAGAAGAAGTAGAACATTCTTCTGGGTTGTAATCCACATAAGGCTTTCTATTAGTGCTGGCATATGCATGGGCCATGGAGAAACTTCTTTTTAGGGGTTGTTGCCTAGATGGTTGTTCTTGTTCTAATGGTTGTTCTAGAGTAGTTTGATTTGGGACTGTTTGTAAAGTAATTGGAGCAACTCTTCTAGATTGAAAATAGGGTCTTTCAGAGAATCTATTCCTGTGGATTGGAAGGTCTACAAATTGGGGTTTCTGTTTATCTAATAGCTGTTCAATTATAGGGAAACCAATCTCGAAGCCAGTGTGGTCTATGAAATGGCCATAGTCAAGTAGATTAGATGAACCTTGTACAAAACCTACCCCCATGGGAAAAGAAGCTGGCGAAGAGACAGTATTCAACAGGCGATAAACACATCATCCTCCAATGGTGGAATAGACAGAACCAGGCATGAGAGAAACACCTTTAACTTGCAATAACAGACAGAAAGCAGAAGAGATAAATTTATTAGAAAGAGAGAGGGTGAAATTAGGTTGGATAGAAATATGACCATCTCCTTTCTTAGGGCTTAAAACACCTCTAAACTGGGCAATGATAGCTTGTTCCCAAATCTGACATCGAGTATCAACTAAGGTAGCAAAAAATTCAGCTTTGATGTCATAGTTAAAATGAGGGTGAACAATAATGTCTACATGAGGGAAATGGACATGGAAATATCATTTATCAGACCATCGAGAAACATCTTCTGGTAGAATAAAAGGAAGATATATAGGACAAATACCAGTACTAGAAACTAAGAGATTAACTTCGGACTGACACACAGAGTCACAAAATTTTGCTTTAATGCCTTTTTCAGGATAGAAATTTGAAATTTTTAAATCAGGAAACTTAAAATTGCCTTTTTCATCCACAACATTATCATTAGTGTCTTGGAAATAATTATGCAAGACTTGAGATAGGGAAGAACTAGCATTGATAGATCTGCGGAGTGCCATAATGAGAATGAACTTACTAATTATCGTTCGCAATATTCCCTGCTACTTTAGTTGCTTTACTACCCTTCACACGGCGCTTTCCTTCGGCCTTCACAATGGGTCTTACTCCGACTTCCATAGGTACTACAGCATGCTACTAGCAAAACTTTCAGAAATTCTCACAAGACAATGACACAAATTTCACAACACATGGCTCTGATACCAATTGTCTTCTTATCATCAGTTGAATCAATAGAATCAAGTGCAATCTTCAAGTTGAATATAATGATCTCAAACGCCGGTCTATTTTCTGCCATGGTCTACTGCAACCCCTGGATACCCCGGCGTAAATCATGAGCGTTGTACTTCAATTGATAAAACTCTGAAAGTACAACTCTCCCTTTAGTCACAAATTCTTCCACCCAATTATTCATGTGCCTCCCATAGAGAACCAATTGACTGAATTGCCGCTGATCGGCTGGTGATTCCAAATTCGGTGGAAGCAATAAATTAGCTTGTGATGTCCATGGAAAAGGTTTGAAATATACTACTACAGCTACCTAACTTCAGCCTTAGGAGCTGCTTTGTCTTCTCCATCTTTCAACACCCTTTTCTTCAAATTATCCACTACAACCTTGAAGAGATTTATATCTATATGGCAGGTGCTTCTACCAAGGTTAGCTTTGACAACCGTGAAGTCATCAACCTCGACATCATCAGCACTTCTATTTTTTGGCAATGTTGCAATTTCAAAAATTATTTCTCCATCCGCATTCTTCTCAATGCGAACCTGCTTCTTCAGCTTCTTATCTAGTGTGTCTTGGTAGATGCTTTTGAGCTCTGTCAAATCCAACTGATATGAGGGCTTTCTCCTCTTCCTTCCTAGAATGTTTTCAAGCCAGGATGAACCTTCTTCTATTTGAAACTCAGTTCTAACCTCATCAGCTCCTGATGAATCAATGTGTGCATCAGAGTTACGAACCGGCAAATCTAGGTTTGAATCTATGTGGTAGGAGAAGTGCTCGGTGAAGGAGGGGGAGAAACATGATCTGGAGGTAACACTTAAACATGCGGCGTTGGTTCAACAGGAACTTGTGATTCAACTGGTGGTTGTTCCTGTTGGACATGAGTTGGAGACTCATCTTTTTTCCTCTTTAACTTAGCCATTTTTGTTCCCTCTGGAAGAACACTCATAGCTTTAACCCTTCATTTTGGCTTGGAAGTGGAAGGCTCTGATGGTTGTACAACTAGCGGCTCTGCTAACGGAATATCATCCTTCCGCTTATTCTTCAAGAATATCAAACTATTTTTAACCACTCGACTCGATCTTTCCTCAATGGAAGTGCTTTCTTTTACTGACCAATTAACAAGTGGCAACAGTTGTTGCTCAATTTGGTCCCTGAAATACGTGGGGAGTAGAACTTCACCACTTTTTGTCAAACCCTCTATGTCTTCTAATAGGATATCAGACATCTGCTGAAGAGTGAACCTGTTATAACTGCGTTCTTGCACTTCAAACTCATCAGCACAATTAGCCCAGAAGTCTTCAACCGTAAACTTGTGTGTACAATTTTAACCAAGATGTGATGCAAAAACACCACAAGGATCATATGAAGACCTCCTGTCAAAAAACTTGAGACCATACTTGGATGATTCATTACCAATTGCCTTGGCATCTGCCCTAGATCTGCATCTGTAAATACTCATCCCAAGTGGAAAATTGAAAGTTGCCTTGCGTCTGCTATGCAAAAATGTATGAACTTCATAGGCTTGCCTCAAAAATTCCATAAATGCTATTTCATCTGTAGGATATCTCGATAACATGGCTAGCTCTCCTGAGAAGCCATATACTCTGATGTAGGAAAAAGTGGGAAATTAGATAAACCAATCAGCCCATTCTGCCATTGCTACTCTAGCATCTGCTGAAAACCGTATATGCAACTCATTATCCAAATCTCGCATTGCATGCATCAGGAATGCATCATTTACCTGCCTGTAATGTCGTTCAGCTTGGGAGATTTCCAACTACGGGAAGTGGTAATAAACGTGCTGAATACCCAGAGTTCCAACGATATTCAAACCTCTGAATTGACCCTGAAAATCCATCAAATACACAAGGTATAACATCATGTGGAATTCATGAGCCCTTTGAAAATCAAGTATTTTTTGGTGGAGACTATCATTGATGAGTGCCGACCAGTCATAGAATTCAGTTCCATCAACAATCTGGGACATAATGTAAAACATCCAAGGCTGGAACTTGTTAGCATCTACTTGACCCGTGATCCTTCTCAGCAAAGTAATCATTATTGCATGTTCCTCCTTGAATTCTCCACATCCAAAGTAATCATTATTGCATGTTCCTCCTTGAATTCTCCACATCCAACATTCTTTGGCATGACATTCTGCTTCTCTTTTAACCACCTCTGACCAATCTTTTTCTGGTATTTTTCTTTATCATTGTTCCAAACCCTCTTGCATTCTTCAAGTGAAATAGTTAAGTTTTCTCTCCAAACAGATATTGTAAAACACTTCTCAATGTCGTTTGGCCTCAGGCTATAGAGCACACGTCCATCTCTTGACTGGATTTCTCTTGTGACTGAATTGTAATGCGTCATGCAAGCAATTATGAACTCGATACTTTGCACTGTGATGGGGAAGGATGTAGCTGCAAGTAAACAAAAGTGTCCTAGATTCCTGATAGCATTATTTCCTGCATCCTCCAAGAAATGTAAATTTATCACTGGAAGTATTTTGTGCAAGTCTGTTTCACAAGTTCTCAGGTAATCGTGAACCAATGTTGTCTTGGGCCTAATTTGTGTTGGAGAGTACTGCATACTGAAAGATTTGAAAATTGACTGTGAACACGCCTATGTCGGAAAAATCTTGGACAAATGGTTGAAAATTACTTGCTAATTTTTAGAAAAAAGTAGTGTGAGCAAAAAAGTTGGCACATGCATTTTGTAGGCAATTCTGTTTCGAAGCAACCCAGATTGTCAGATTTTGAAAAAGCAAAGATTTTCCTGAAAAAGCAAGAAAAAAGTAGATTTTTGAAAAAAAGCAAAAATCCAATTTTCAAGAGGATGATATTCTGGATGGACCCATCTTGACGAAAATTGAAAAAGCTTTGGTCGAATTTCTGAAAAGCGATCCCCTTGAAACAAGGAGCCTGAAAAAGTGAGCCTCCCTGCTTCCTCAACTCGAAACTATGAAGAACGCTGAAAAAGTACTTCGTTTGGGTCTTTAAATCTTTGTTGAAAGAAAAATAAAAATCCTTCCTCTTGATGCAACCTACAAAAGATAATGAAATAAAGAAGCCAAATGCTTGTCTTTATAGATCTTTAGGGCGAAAAAGCAGCTTTATTTGTGAGAAAATAAAACTTGGACCTCATCCATGAAGAAAGCAATTTTTAAAGCATAAATACAAGTGGATGTCTTCGAATAGGAAGAATCCATATTTTGTAGCTGCCTATGGCTTCTTGTGTAAGATGATGAAAAATATCTTCTTTTGATGATGTCATCGAACACGCAAGTTGATAGAAGTGTTAGCCAATTTTTCTTCGTTTTCAACACTTCTACACTCGTTTTGACTTAAATATGGCCTGTCTCTGACTTCAACAAGGTGGAAAAATGTCATCGTTGACTGGAAAAAGTGACTAATCCTGACATTTTGGAGACTTATCAACTAAGATTCCATTTCTGACCTCCAACAGACGATCTGGCATCGTTTGACCAAGTTTGACCTCCCGAAAACTGCCCACGGATGAAGATCAGGAAACAACTATCAGAAAACACTATAAAATCTAAAAAATTTCTATCTCTGGTCAAGTTGGGCGCCTCAAGTCACCTGGGGCGCCTAGTTTCACCAGCCTTAGCCATTTTTCTGAAAATTGCAACTTCTTCAACTTTTCGATCTGCGTGCGCGTTCCGGTGGCTGATGACCCCTATTTGGTTGTTGATTTTTGTCAATTGGGACAAAACTAAGTCTGATGATCTAGCAGATATGCAGGCCTAATGAAAACTGAGCTAACTATACTCTCTATCAGCCTCGGGAAACGTGTCAAACTGTCCAACTCTGAACTGGACCGGGTTGACGGAAGGAGATTCACGTTTTTCGAGGAAAACTTCAAAAATAAACTAACTCTAATGAGTTTGGGTGCCCCAAGTCACCTGGGGAGCCTATCTTGCCATGCCTTAGAAATTTTTCTAAAAAACTCAAATTTTGTACCATTTCTCTTTTTTCGTGCCCACAACCCCTGTTTGATCTTCAATTCTGGTTGTCTAGACGACTGTCGAGGCAAAACGGAGGGTGGTCTGAGTAGTCTGAACATATCTGTGATGAAATCCCAGCTTTGACTGACTTTGACCAAGTTTGACCAACCGGGAAAGAGCTGACGGAAGCATTTTTGACATTTCTCAGAAAACGTGAAAAAAATCTAACACTTGAAAGGTTGGGCACCCCAAGTCACCTGGGATGCCTGGATTCTCAACACTTAGTAAAATTTCATGTTTTCTAGATTTTCATTCCACCTTGGATCCATCTTGCAACGTTTTGTGTGCGTCATTGAGTCAACGACTGTTCATCAGTTCTGCGTCATTGGAACAGCATTAAGAACTCGTCGATGAGCTCTGGCAGATGAACTTTCTCTGTTGACGACTTCTGAGCTCATGCTTCACCTTTTGAAAAAGAAAAAATGACCCAGTAGAGAAAACTTGACCTTTTGGAGATTCCGTCTGGACTGCACTGATCATGAAGCAAAATCGACCAATGAGAATCAAGCGCGACACCTGAGTCGAAGATTCTATTTTTAGAAAGTTTTGCTAGTATCCATATCTCAAGAAACCCAGAAAACCTAATCTGATGTCTATTTTTAGAAATTTCTAAAAATAGAAATTTCTATTTTTAGAAATTTTGCTTTTTTGACTTTTTGATGAAAAATTTTCTAGACTTGTTCAAAATGCCTTAATGAAGCAAAAATTTTGATTGGGTACAACAATTGGCTCTATTAGGGGACCATGTGGGATACTTACGGCATAGGAGAATTGAGAATGTCTGGAAATTTAAGCTTGGACCAGTGCTTTACAAGTTGGGCAATAGAGTCAGGTTACTTTCCTAATCACCTAGAACAAGACTTTTCCCTACATCACCTAAAATCGGACTTCCTAAAATCACCTAAAAGTTGGAACTTCCAGAACACAAAGAACACAACTGTCACATTACGGAAAGGGGAAAAACATTACTACATAACGATCACGTCACAGAAAGGGGAAACACATTACGAGAACATAAAGTGTTTTACGCGCTCTTTTTCCTGAGCGAGGATGAGATGTAATTAGGATTGTCACATAAAACCATCAATTGAATCAGAAAAGTAAGAACTATCTCTCCTTAGCTGTGAAGATTGTCTTGGTAGCACAAAACTTTTCTTTCTCTACAACATCTCCTCAAAGAGCCAAGATTTAGGTGGGTAGTCATGTTCAGGCCATGAGAAGTTCCTGAGGAACTAGTTGATATGCCAAAGATTAGGTGGAGCATCTTCTTCTAAAGCGAGAAGTCTCTGCAACACGTGAAGGTACAAAACCTCTTTCTGAAGATATATAGGAATGTCTTGTGGCCAAAGTATATCTATGGGAATGGTTATCACCACATATTGAATATGAGTTTCATTTATATCTTGTACACATGCAACTTTGAACTCAATCAACGCATCATCTTCTAGAAAGGGCGCAAGCTGTTCATACACGACTCTCATTACCGATTCTTGGCTTATAGGATCCATGACTGTCATTGCCCATTTTTCTAGTTCTTCAGGAGCTTCTTCTTCTTCTTCATTGGTTATGTTTTCATCCATCCACTCTCCAGAGTCTAATGAATCATCAAGATCTGAATTCTCAAACTCTTGATCATTATCGATAACATCTTCACCAGACAGCTCACTTTGCCATTCATTATCTTGAACATCATCATCCTCTGTAGGGTAATCTTCTTCAATGTGGATATCCAGCATCGTTTCATCTTTAGAATTCATGTATCTTTCTTCTCCTAGTAAGTAAGTGGAATCAAAGACAAATTCATCTGAGCTATATGCTTCTTCTTCATCTTCTTGATCAATCTCACACATGGTGTATCTCACAAAACATTTGTCAAGAATTTCTAATTTTTCAATATCATCCTCTTTAGTGACCAAAATTGAATATTCCATGAACTCCTCTTCTCCATCAACCCCTTCATATGTTGCATTTCGCATTGGTTGCATAGTATCAGTGAAGTTCTATTTCTTGTACAGGTTCATAGATGGATTCCTCATCATCTTCTTCACTTGTGTGTATGAAAGCTTCTTGAGACAAAGGTGAAGACGAGCTACCTTGCAAAAGAAAATTTACAGTATCCTCTATTGAAGAATCACTCTCCAAGTGAAGTAGAAAACTATCGAGATCCAATGATGATTCTTCCATATGATCTCCATTTTTGAGGAATTCCTCCAATGATGAATCATCTTCAAAATGAAGATCTTGTTCTTGCTCCAATTGCAATGCTTCTTTGGTCTCTTCTCCTATGAATGTATCTGATGCGGGTTCTTCAAACCAACCTTCAAGAGATGAGAAGAACAAATTGGATTCTTCATTGCTCTCTGAAGCATATTTGATCTCTTCATCATAATTTTGCTCTTGAGAAGATTGTTGCACTTCTTCTTCAGAGAAAGTATGCAAGTCATGCATTTCTTCAGGTTCTTCCATCAACGATCCTTCTTCATATTCAAAGAAATTATGCAAATTTTTAGCTTCTGATGAACATGCATGTTCCATATGCAAACACATGATGTCGCTTAAAACAGAGTTAGGAAAATGTTCCCTTTTAATATTTGATTTACACTAGTAAAATCCCTACATAGAGCCGCCATCGAATTCGTCAAAGAGACATTCAGGATTATCTGAAAATCCTTGATTTTTATTTGATGTTTTTAATATTTGCATGAATCTCTCATCTCAGGGCAATTTTCTCCATCATGTTGGTTTGTTGCATGGAACAAGCAGTAGATTTGTATTGCAGAAGACACATCTGCCTCTTGATGCATAGGTGATACTTGATGCACAGGTGAAGTAGGTTGATCACTGACATAGTTAATGAAAGAATCTAGTATACTTGAAGGACACGAAACTTGCCAAAGTGGTACAACATTCAAGGGCACCAGTGGTTTGATTGAATCTCTCTGGATCTTTCCTAAAGTGATCATATGATCTTCTAATTCAATAGCATACTCCTGAGCTTCTTGCAGTTCTGTAGTGTGTCTTTGCTTGAGGTAGAAAGAAACTTCTGAAGATTGTGCATTCGTGAAACAACTTAGTAGAATTTCTGATGAAGGATTCAAGGTGTTCACAACTTTTCTGATGAGACGGTTGAATCTAGCTACAAACTCTCGCATTGGTTCACTGTTGTCTTTCTCGATGTTTGAGAGAGTTGTGCAAACAAAACATGACTATCTTCTACAAGTTCGAAACGGGTGAGAAATTTCTCCCTCATCGCCTCCCAACTTGTGATAGAGCTAGCAGTGAGGTGATTAAACCATTCAGCTGCTGAGCTTTGCAATGATTACACAAGCAAATGCACTGCAACATTTTCATGTGCAATGCCAAGAATCCCATAGGCGGTGGTGAAGGCAGAAATGTGCTCATCAAGATGTTGCTTGCCATCACCATGAAACTTTAGAAAACTTTTTCTTGATCCTTCAGGAAGCTCATGATATTCTGCTAGTGCCAAAGGTCCAATGTTGTTACCCCAAGGTAACGGGGGTGGACGTTGCTGATTCTAATTATTACGAGCATTATTATTAGCAGCACCCATTTCTCTAGGTTGGATTACAAGTTCCTCTTGTGGTTCTTCCTACTTGACTTCAGGAACTTGCTGGACTTCAAGAATTATGTTGGATGCCTCTGCAACTTATGTAGGAACAAGATCTTGGAAGAATGGATTTGTAGTACCATCTCTTCCCCTCCTTGTATAAACATTGTGAGCCAGGATTATCTATTGCCACGCAGGAGGTGGTAATACTGGTCTTTTGGCCGCAAGATCTCTTTGTTTTCTTCTTTATCAGGAATAGTAGCCACGTTTCTCCATTGAGCAGGACTTTCCTTTTTTGCAAATATGAAACTCCTCAGGCTACTAATGATGTCTGTTTGCTCTCCTTCCAATCGTATAAGATTTGGTTGAATAGCAGGTGGTGTAAGATTTGGTTGTTGAACTGGAGCAGTAGGACGCCAGAGAGTCATTCCCGTGACATAAGCCTAAGCTTGCTTGAAGTTTTATGCCTCGTGCCCCACAGTGGGCACTAGAAAATTGTTAGCATTTCAATTCGTACCTCTGGAATGCAAGTTGGAAATGGATAGCTATGCACAGATAAACTGCTCTCCTATTGGAAGGGGGAGTTCCCTTTTTGCTGATGTTCGCTGAAAAGATAAATAAAACTAAATCTCGCCTATCTTCTTTTTGATTCTCAGCTGCGAGCACAAGGTTATAAAACTCTAAACGCTGTAGAAGAGTTTTTTTCCTTTTTTAAAACTTCCACTACAACTAAGCATAGACTAACGACGCTTTTAATCTCCTAAGTAAATTCAGAGCAAAGGAAATTAAAAGTGAACAAGGGATGATTGTTTTAACAAAAACTTAAGCAATTTTCTCCCAGATTTACACCACAAGACTTATAGTACTTTAATGATGAAAGCTGAAATGAAAGCTACAAACGCTACACATCTGACAACGAAACTTGATGATTTGAGATAGAATATCAGAGCAAAATAGGCATGAGACTTCTATTCAGTATCACAAAGTTGGCACAACTCTAGGACAGCAATACTATAGCAAAAGGCAGGGATATAGCAAGCGATCAAACACCGGAGAACAGATTACACAAAGTGAACAGGCACTTGGAATATCAAGATTTACAGGCTAGAATAGGCACAGTAAATTTGCTATCATAATTACCATTACCAAATAATGGGCAAGGATGCCCTTATTTATACTAAAATCAAAGGAGTAGGGAACCCTAAAATCTCCTTGATTAACCCTAACTTGCCAACTTGCAAGCTTTATTACTATTCTAAGACAAAGATTACATAAACAAATGCTTTAAAGCAAAGAAGATTCCAACTATCACAAAGTGATTTCTTTCTAAATATAGAATGGATGAGCTTAGGATAAAAATAAATGCTTTAAAACAAAAAGCATCTGTTTTAAAGCTGCTTTCTTTTGAAATGCATCCTCATCAACATTCTTGCTTTTTGGTGATGTCATCCGTTGATATTTTGGGAAACAATATCTTCTAAAAAGCGAGTGAGTGCATCTCTTCTAGGAACACTGATACTCTCTAGAATGATATTCTGATTTTCTAACATTTCTTCACCATTGGCAACCATCTGAAGAAATTCATGAACTTCACCCACAACCTTGTCGAACTTCACTGTCATTGCGGAAAAATGACCCATCTTGTCGGCACTGATATCATCATTAAAATTGCTATGGACAAGAGTCTAGAACTCTGCTTGTACTTCCCTGAGGTTAGACAGGGTACCACTTCTTTTTCATACGAACACGGGATCTGAGAAACAAAAGATCTGACGAACTTGAGGACGTTGACTACCTTTTCTTTCCATTATGTCAACTCTGAAATTATACTATCATAAGTTTTTACTGTGAAAAGGTATTGCACTTTCCAAGTAGAAACTGTCTTCTTATCATCAGCTAAATCAACAAAATCAAGTGCAATCTTCAAGTCAGAGATAATGATCTCAAACACCGGTCTATTTTCTGCCATGGTCTGCTGCAACCCCTGGATACCCTGGCATAAATTATGAGCATTGTCTTTCAACCTCCCTTTAGTCACAAATTCTTCCACCCAATTACTCATGTGCTTGCCATAGAGAACCAACTGACTGAATTTCCACTGATCGACTGGTGATTCCAGATTCGGTGGAAGCAATAAATTAGCCTGTGATGTGCCATGGAAAGGGTTAGAAATATACTGTCGCAGCTACCTAACTTCAGCCTTGAGAGTTGCTTTTTCTTCTCCATCTTTCAACACCCTTTCCTTCAAATTATCCGCTGCAACCTCGAAGAGATTTATATCTGTATGGCGGGTGCTTCTACCAAGGTTAGCTTTGACAACCATGAAGTCATCAACCTCAACATCATCAACACTTCTATTTTCTGGCGGTGTTGTAGTTTCAAGAATTATTTCTCCATCCGCATTCTTCTCAATGCGAACTTGCTTCTTCAACTTCTTATCTGGTGTGTCTTGGTAGATGCTTTTGAGCTCTGTCAAATCCAGCTGATGTGAGGGCTTTCTCCTCTTCCTTCCTAGAATGTTTTCAAGCCAGGATGAACCTTCTTCTCTTTGAAACTTGGTTCTAACCTCATCATCTCCTGATGAATCAATCTGTGCATTAGAGTTACGAACCAACGAATCTGGCTCTGAATCTATGTGGATAGGAGAAGTGCTCGGTGAAGGAGGAGGAGAAACATGATCTAGAGGTAACGCTTCAACATGCGACGTTGGTTCAACAGGAACTTTTGATTCAACAGGTGGTTGTTCCTGTTGGACATGAGTTGGAGACTCATCTTTTTTCCTCTTTAACTTAGCCATTTTTGGTCCCTCTGGAAGAACACTCATAGCTTTAACCCTTCGTTTTGGCTTGGAAGTGGAAGGCTCTGATGGTTGTACAACTAGCGGCTTTGCTAACAAAATATCATCCTTCCACTTATTCTTCAAGAATATCAAACTATTTTTAACCACTTGACTCGATCTTTCCTCAATGGAAGTGCTTTCTTTTACTGACTAATTAACAGGTGGCAATGGTTGTTGCTCAATTTGGTCCCTGAAATACGTGGGGAGTAGAACTTCACCACTCTCTATCAAACCCTCTATGTCTTCTGATAGGATATCAGACATCTACTGAAGAGTGAACCTGCTATAACTACGTTCTTGCACTTCAAACTCATTAGCACAATTAGCCCAAAAGTCTTCAACTGCAAACTTGTGTGTATAATTTTGACCAAGATGTGATGCAAAAACACCACAAGGATCATATGAAGACCTCCTGTCAAAAAACTTGAGACCATACTTGGATGATTCATTACCAATTGCCTTGGCATCTGCCCCAGATCTGCATCTGTAAATACTCATCCCAAGTGGAAAATTGAAAGTTGCCTTGCCTCTGCTATGCAAAAATGTATGAACTTCATAGGCTTGCCTCAAAAATTCCATAAATGCTATTTCATCTGTAGGATATCTCGATAACATGGCTGGCTCTCCTGAGAAGCCATATACTCTAATGTAGGAAAAAGTGGGAAATTGGATAAACCAATCAGCCCATTCTGCCATTGCTATTCTAGCATCTGCTGAAAACTGTATATGTAACTCATTATCCAAATCTCGCATTGCATGCATCAGGAATGCATCATTTACCTACCTGTAATGTCGTTTAGCTTGGGAGATTTCCAACTACGGGAAGTGGTAATAAACGTGCTGAATACCTAGAGTTCCAACAATATTCAAACCTCTGAATTGACCTTGAAAATCCATCAAATACACAAGGTATGACATCATGTGGAATTCATGAGCCCTTTGAAAATCAAGTATTTTTTGGTGGAGACTATCACTGATGAGTGCCGACCAGTCATAGAATTCAGTTCCATCAACAATCTGGGACATAATGTAAAACATCCAAGGCTAGAACTTGTTAGCATCTACTTGACCCATGATCCTTCTTAGCAAAGTAATCATTATTGCATGTTTCTCCTTGAATTCTCCACATCCAACATTCTTTGGCATGACATTCTACTTCTCTTTTAACCACATCTGACCAATCTTTTTCTAGTATTTTTCTTTATCATTGTTCTAAACCCTCTTGCATTCTTCAAGTGAAATAGTTAAGTTTTCTCTCCAAACAGGTATTGTAAAACAGTTCTCAATGTCGTTTGGCCTCAGGCTACAAAGCACACGTCCATCTCTTGACTGGATTTCTCTTGTGACCGAATTGTAATGCGTCGTGCAAGTAATTATAAACTCTATACTTTGCACTGTGATGGGGAAGGATGCCGCTGCAAGTAAACTGAAGTGTCCTAGATTCCTGATAGCATTATTTCCTGCATCCTCCAAGAAATGTAAATTTATCACTGGAAGTACTTTGTGCAAGTCTATTTCACAAGTTCTCAGGTAATCGTGAACCAATGTTGTCTTGGGCCTGATTTGTGTTGGAGAGTACTGCATACTGAAAGATTTGAAAATTGACTATGAACATGCCTATGTCAGAAAAATCTTAGACAAATGGCTAAAAATTACTTTCTAATTTTTAGAAAAAAGTGGAGTGTGAGAAAAAAAGTTGGCACATGGGTTTTGTAGGCAATTCCATTTTGAAGCAACCCAAATTGTCAGATTTTGAAAAACGAGAGATTTTCCCAAAAAAACAAGAAAAAAGCAAATTCCCGAAAAAAAGTAAAACTCCAATTTTCAAGAGGATGATATTCTGGATGGACCCATCTCAATGAAAACTAAAAAAGCTTTGGTCGAATTTCTGAAAAGCGATCCCTTTGAAACAAGGAGCCTGAAAAAGTGAGCCTCCCTACTTCCTCAACCCAAAACTATGAAGAACACTAAAAAAGCACTTCATTTGGGTCTTCGAATCTTTGTTGAAAGAAAAATAAAAATCATTCCTCTAGATGCAACCTACAAAAGATAATGAAATAAAGAAGCCAAATGCTTGTCTTTATAGATCTTTAGGGCGAAAAAGAAGCTTTATTTGTGAGAGAATAAAACTTGGACCTCATCCATGAAGAAAGCAACTTTTAAAGCATAAATCCAAGTGGATGTCTTCGAATAGGAAGAATCCCTATTTTGTAGCTACCTATGGCTTCTTGTGTAGGATGACAAAAAATATTTTCTTTTGATGATGTCATCGAACACGCGAGTTGATAGAAGTGTTAGCTAATTTTTCTTCGTTTTCGACACTTCTACACTCGTTTTGACTTAAATATGGCCTGTCTCTGACTTCAACAAGGTGGTGAAATGTCACCGTTGACTAGAAAAGTTGACTGATCCTGACATTTTGGAGACTTATCAACTAAGATTCCATTTTCAACCTCTGACTGACGATCTGGCATCGTTTGACCAAGTTTGACCTTCTGAAAATTTCCCACAGATGAAGATTGAGAAACAACTGTCAGAAAACACTGTAAAATCTAAAAACATTCTATCTCTGGTCAAGTTGGGTGCCCCAAGTCACCTGGGGTGCCTAGTTTCACCAGCCTTAGCCATTTTTCTGAAAATTGCAACTTCTTCAACTTTTCGATCTGCGTGCGCGTTCTGATGGCCAATGACCCCTGTTTGGCTGTTGATTTCTGTCAATTGGGACAAAACTAAGTCTGATGATCTGAACGATATGCAGGCTTGATGAAAATTGAGTTGACTGTACTCTCTACCGGCCTCAGGAAACATGCCAAACTATCCAACTCTGAACCAGACCGAGCTGACGGAAGGAGATTCATGTTTTTCGAGGAAAACTTCAAAAATAAACTAACTCTGATGAGTTTGGGTGCTCCAAGTCACCTGGGGCACCTATCTTGCCATGCCTTAGAAAATTTGTTAAAAAACTCAAATTTTGTACCATTTCTCAATTTTTGTGCCCACAACCCCTGTTTGATCTTCAATTCTGGTTGTCTGGACGACTATCGAGGTGGAACGAAGGGTGGCCTAAGCATTTTGAACATATCTATGATGAAATCCTAGCTTTGACTAACTTTTGACCAAGTTTGACCAACTGGGAAAGAGCTGATAGAAGCATTTTCGACATTTCTTGAAAAACGTGAAAAATAATCTAACACTTGAAAGGTTGGGCATCCCAAGTCACTTGGGGCGCCTGGATTCTCAACACTTAGTCAAATTTCATGTTTTCTAGATTTTCATTCCACCTTGGATCCATCCTACATCATTTTGCGTGCGTCATCGAGTCGACGACTATTCATCGGTTCTGCGTCGTTGGAACAGCATTGAGAACTAGTCAACGAGCTCTGGAAGATGAACTTTCTCTATTGATGACTTTCGAGCTCATGCTTCGCCTTCTAAAAAAGCAAAAATGACCTAGTAGAGAAAACTTGACCTTTTGGAGATTCCATCTGGACCGCGGTGATCATGAAGCAAAATCGACCAATGAGAATCAAGCACGGCACCTGAGTCAGAGATTCTATTTTTAGAAACTTTTGCCAATTTCCATATCTCAAGAAACCCAGAAAACCTAATCTGACGTCTATTTTTAGAAATTTTCCTTTTTTGACTTTTTGACGAAAAATTTTCTAGACTTGTTCAAAATGCCTTAATGAAGCAAAAATTTTGATTGGGTACAACAAAAACCATATCTCTTTTCAATTGTAACCATGCCTCTTTGATAATAAACATCAAATTTTTGCCTTTTCATGAATTATTCTTTGCTCTATGTATTTTATGTTTGATCTCCATCTAAGAATGCTTCTTTCCTCTTGGATTTCATTTAGTTTCAATTACCTCTGCAAGTAATTCATGATTTGTGTGTGTTGGTTTATTGTTTATTGTTGTTATGTGCATACATGGTTGTTTTGAGGGCCTACCAATATTCAAACCTAGTGTATCATCCCCTTTCATTTTCAGTTCATCCTCCTTTCCCTTTTCCTTAATGGTGCATAGATTTGGTTTAGTCTTAGCAATAGTTGAAACTCACATTTAGTGAAGGAACCGACCTCTCTCCGGAGATTGGGCCTCCTTGCAGCGTCCCACACCTGGAGGTCATCTCAATGTTTCACTAGATTGTTGGAGCCCTAAAAGCCTTCAACACAGGGTGCAAATCTATATGACAACAATTCCTAACCCATAAATGAGTTTTCATGCCTATAAATTAAGCAAAAACAAAAGAATACCAAAGGAGAAAATAATTGAGGTAGTTGGAAAGAAAATATTATTGAAAACTTAATTTAGTTATGTGATTTGGGTAATCTCTACCGAATCTATAGATGCCTAGCTAGTTGTAGAGTTATGCCTAAAGTGGAACTAGGGATATCTCCATTGAGGCTATAAACACTTGGCTAGTAATGGGGCAATGTTTAGGCAACTTAGTGACATGTCTACCTAAATGAAAGCATATATTTCTATAGATTTTTGTTTCTTAAAGATAGAATATGTAACCATGTAACCTAATTTTAGGATTATGATGATAAATTTAAACAACTCTAGAAAAGGGAATGAACCCAAATACATACACATACGTCCAAATTATTTTAATTGTTTCTAAATTTTAATTGTATGTGGTGAGTTATGAATAAATTTCTATTTTCTTGTGATTAGATGAGTTATTAATTTTTTATGTTATAAATTTATTTGTTTTAAAATATTCATGAGTATTTTCTAGCGAAGTCACCATTTGTTGTTGCTTGCATAACACAACCTAGTTTTCTTTAGAAACTAGGGATCCCCCTTTGATATGATTTCAATTAAATGTGTGGTCTTCTTGCCTTATGTTTTGTTCTTGTAGATACTAATACAAGATCTTTACAATAAAATACACTAGAAATAACCTGTGGAAGACCAAGAGTCACTACTTAGAAATCCACTTAATTTAGAAACCACATCCATATTAGAAGCCAACTATGGAAGACCAAGAGTCACAACTTAGAATTCCAAATTAGATGTCCCTATGGGGATTTAAAGTTGGGTCTCCATAATGAGAACCTAATGTTTTAACCAATTAAGATCAACCCCTTGCACTTGGGTTCTTTTTTGTCTTCTCATAGGTTGATTAATATTTGTGTGTCAACAATCTTAGTCTGAATGGTTTATCATTGGGAGGTTCAAAAGTTTTGTTTCACTAAGAACTCTAATTGTGATGAGCCCCAAACTTCATGGAGTCTACGCATTGAGTCAATTTGTAAAAAGTTTAGGCAAGGGAAAGTTTTGTTTTACTTTAACTACTTAACCAATTATAATTTCCCATTAATCTCGGTTGTCTACAGACCCAATAAATGTGGCTTGTGCTTAGCTTGAAAGTCCCTCATGTCTACAACTCTAAGATATTTGAAATCCTTTTAAGTCTGAGTTAGCTAAAGTCTCCAATAAAACTAAGAGGATTATTTAAATTGAATAAGAGGGGGATTATGGATCTATAATTTGGTGGTCTTTATTCATAGAGTTATGACAGACTCGTAATCATTTAATAAATCATACTAAATGTAAGTTTGATTCTAGTTTTGGAGTCTCCAAAATCCTAAATATCCTATAGATTACTAAGTTAATAATAATTTTGCATCCAAGGGATGAAACTTAAGAAGATTTGAAGATCCCAAAGACTTTGACAAACCCCAAAATGAGTATAGAAAAGATTTAATTGCAATTTTAGTTTTGCCAAAGAATTATAAATGCTTTTTTAATTCCGTAATGAAAAATAAGTTTGAAGTGACCAAGATGTCTAAGGTAGTTGATAAATCTGAGTGTTTTAATGGTTGGGAGGTCCCAGGTCACTTTTAATTTAGTTTTATTTTCTTTTTGTGCATCTAGTTTTTGATTTCCATAAAGATTTTAAAATATGGACTCAAACTTAATCTAAGTTTTCCACATGTCATTCCCAAGTTATTTGTTCTCCTTATCATCCATATCAAGAGTTTCAAAAACTCTAATGGACTAAAGAAGGATTATGGGCCAAATTCTATAGAGATTTTAGTTTTGATTATTTACATTATTGAAATAGGTGATAAACTCGTATTCCCCTAGAGCACATCTAATGCAACCACGTGGCCCCTTCATACATACTAGGATGATTGCATGGGATGGTCCTAGTGGATGCTCTAGACCTTAACTGTTAATCTTTAATGTGAGAGCATTATAAACCTAATTTAATCTTCATTTGCACTTGTATTTCTACCCTAAGTAAGTTGTAAGTTCATTCAATCTGAAACCACTATGTATATAACAGGTGTTTTCATGCTTCCTCTCTCATAGATGCCCTATAGATAGTAGGGCTCCTTTCCAAACATTAATCTAGAAAATCCAAACTTTTGGACCCTAAATCTTGACATAATTACCTTGATTACATGGTCAAGATTGATTGAACCTAAACTCAAACCTGTCATGGTTTATCTCTTGATTAGTTTCCACATGGGATTGCTTGAGAACAATTCAACACTTAGTTTTCTATAGATTTATAAGGTGATAAACCTAATACAAAAGAATATGGTCAAGAAAATGAACATGAATATGATTACAATTATTCTTTCTATAGAACAAGGATGTTTTTTCTATTGATAAAATGATAAGTAAGATAATATTGGTGGAATCTATTTAGTGTATGGTCATATGTCTTATTATGTGAGAATAAAATCTAACTTCAAGAATCTAGCTATGAGAATAAAATTCAAAGTTAGATTAAAAAGAATTAAAATTACTATAGCAATAATAAATGCTTCCAGAGATTTCACTATGTACAAGGTTGTTTGAGCCCATGAGGATTTGATCATATTTTAGTGACAAGAGCACTCATCCTTGAAAGGAACATAAACTCTCAATAATTGACTATTGTAAAATGTCATGGTGTAGAACTAGATTTATGATTATATAGATCAACTTGAGGCTTGAAGATATTAAAGTTAGCTAAGATTACAAATAGACTCATGTAACAAACCAACTCCTCTAAGAATTAATGTGTAGGTCATTTAAACCAAAGAAGGTTATCAAGAAAGCAAGACAACCAAGTTGCAATAGAAACACTCCAGAGAATTTGTGAATCAAATCAAGGTCATCTACCTCATATATAATTGCCAAAGCTACTAAATAATTGAATTCCCTTAACAAAATTAAATTAATAAACCTATGATAAAATTTGAGATTGATGTTGTTCTATGAAGAAAATAGTTGAATGTGGAGAATATCTATAGGAATAAGATTTAATTACCCTCAAATTTGTTTAAGATCAAATTGATGTTTTTCAAGGCATTCTATATATTATAGAGCCATCCCTAATTCTAAGGCTTGGAAAAATTAGGGTGCTAGGAGTATTTTGCTAGAGTTTAGACTCTATTTATTTAGTTTAGCATAGTTTGTTTAATTTTCATGGTTTTTCTAAACTAGGTTAGGATATTCTAAAGTTGTAATTTAGATTCATTCAAAGTGGTATAAATCAAAATTGAGAGCTTTATGATGTATCTTTAGTAGTGAAATTTGTAATGATTTGCATGCTCAATTTTCTAATGGAATATGGTGATTGTGTATGCTTGTCTTATTGGTTAATTTTTCCTTGAAGATCACAACATCTTAGGCTTCTAACTATGTTGTAACCAGATGAGGCAAAATCAAGTTCCCTATTGATATACTAGCTTCATTGAATTGAATAATACCTCTAGGATAATAGAGGCTCATTTTGAAATCTTCCCTTCCTTTTTTATATTTCTAATTTACTTCGATGGTTGATAGATTTAAGATTGGTTTAGTAAGTCTAGCATTTCAATCAGTTATGTGGCTTATTTAGGTTTGTATCTTGTACTAAGTGTAGAATCCTCTCAGTTTGTGAGAATCTCTTTCATGTCTTGATATATTATCAATCGATAATACTCTATCATAGTAAATGGTTGAAACAATTTATGCTAATTAAAGAACATTGAATCACAAACATTTCTAAAAGCTAGCATAAATTTGTTAATTCTTTTGGTTGGCTTTATACCTTGTTTTGTATCTTCCTTAGGTGTCATTTAGGCCTCTTGTGGAGCTATGATATCACTTCTAAGTTAAACCGAGCATGCCTTAACATATTTTCTTGAGCCTTAGAGGGTGATTTGTCCCTTTTAGGAGGAACTATTTCATCCCATGCATTGGCATGCCATTTGCACTTCTAGTAGGATTCGTTCTATTAAAGTCACCCAAGGATCCAAACTAGCCCTAACCATACCTCTATGGATTTATACCTTGGTGAATGGTGTGGCACATCATCATCCTAACCAATTGGGCTTTAACCCCTTATGTGGTAAACTTATGTTTTATTTTCCTCACTTATAGTTAAGTTTTAATACTCTCTAATGTAATGACTTATAGCCAAAACATGTTAGTTTTGTATCTAGAATTGAAAGCCTTCTTGTACTTTTGTAATGGTGAAAATTGCATACCCTACATTTTTCCCATTAGTTTTGGACTCATTTTAACTAGGTTAGACTTTATGTAATAACTAGCATACAAGTGGCATATTTTTGCTCTAAGAGTTAGCACACTCCCTAAACCTATCCCGATTTCACCTTCACACATCCCTAGGAACCAATTTTTAATCCTCATTTTACCCATCCTCTTACCTTGTTCAATTTTGTAGCAAAAAATTGACCCCTACCTTTTTAAAATTCAAAAGTCAAATTGGTCCCATGTCATGCCCTCCAACTAGCTTTTATGTGCCAACTTAAAGCCCATAACATTTTGATGAAACCAAACATTCATAGCATAATATTCATCAATATTATTGCAAACAAACTCAAAAACTCATAAAGATTATCAATTCTACTTCTCATCCCATTGCATCCCTCCTCTACAACTAAAAAGAAACATGTTATATTTACAAAAATGAAAATTCCTTTTTTTTGGTAGTTTTTAGCAACTTTCTAAATTTACCATTTTAGGTGATTTCACATGCTTATCCACATCGCCATGAAAGTTTCCAATTATTTGAAATTAACTGAAGTAGGACTAATTGTCAACTTTCTAATCTAATTACATATGAAGTTCAAAAAATAATTAGAAATAACAAATGGGGAAGATCCCAAAAAAAAATTAAGACCTCAATTTGAGGCCCTAGATGATTGAAAATGGCCCAAAAAAAATTTCAAAACGGAATCCAACCAAACTATGTTTGTTTGGCATTTCAATCAACTCCTCAAGATGCATCTTCACACCAAATTTCAGCTCAAACAGACTCCCGGATCAAAAGTTATGACCTCTGGAAGTTTCTGCATCATTATCTTCTGGTTGAAAAGAATGCATCTCCTACAAGTTATTTTCCTAGAACTTGTGCCACTTGTCCTGATCTAGCTTCTTCAATTCCCACTCTAGAATCCTTGTATATTATTCGCTTGTGCTAGCCCTTCCTACTGTACCAAAAACTTGTTGTATTGAGCTTGTCATGTGTATATTGTTTTCTTGTCCAGAATCTGTGTAATCTTTTCCTTTTTCTTGCTTGGAACCTACGATTGCCAATCTACTTCCGCCTCACCTTCTTCATCACAATCCTCTCCATGAAAAGTATATAAATTAGAAACATTAAACACAGGAGAAATTTATAAATGTGAGCTGGTAAATCTACCTCATAAGCATTGTAATTGATATTTTGTAATCCTACAAGGACCAATTTTCTTGCATTTCAACTTGTTGTAAGCTCTCATGGGAAACCTCTCTTCTCAGATAAATAGTCACTAAGTCACCTTTACTGAATACTTGATGTATTCTACTAGCATCTACTATAGTTTTATACTTGTCATTACTCTCTTGGAGCTTCTACCTCATTTCTTTCTGTAATTGTTGAAGGTGTTATGCATATGCTTCCCTATCATCACTAACCCTATCTCCAACTCGTAGTTGTACCAAATCTAAAACACCCTTAGGATTCCTGCCATAAATAATTTGAAATGGTGACTTACCCGTTGATCAATTTATTGACTGTTATAGGCAAATTTAGCTTGTGTTAAGGCCAAGTCCCACTGTCTGGGTTTCTCTCCAATGATGCATCTTAACAAGTTTCCCAAACTTTGACTTACAACCTATGTCTGCCCATCTATTTGAGGGTGAGAAGAATTGCTAAACTGGAGATTAGGTCCCATCTTATTACATAGGGTCCTCCAAAAATGACTCAGAAACTTGGTATCCCTATCAGATGTGATAGTTCTTGGGACACCATGCAATCTAACAACTTATTTAAAAAATAATTCTGCCACCCCAATTGCATCACTAGTTTTCTTGTAGGCAATAAAATGAGTCGTCTTAGAGAACCTATCAACAACCACAAAATAGAATCATTACCTCATTGTGTGTTTGGCAACCCTAACACAAAGTCCATATTTAAATTTTTCCATGGTCCTGTAGGTATTGGTAATGGCATATACAACCATGTATTCTATGAATGTCCTTTAGCCATCTGACAAATCCTACACCTTGTCACATATCTTGTTATGTCTCTTTTCATCTTCGGCCAGTAGTAATTGTCGTCTACCAAAGCTATGATATTATTCTTACCAAAATGCCTGACCAACCCACTGCTATGAAGCTCTCTTAAAATATTATCTCACATAGACCTAAATGGAATACATAATTGCTTTCCTTTAAAGAGATAGCCATCCTACATAAGATATTCACCTTGAATGTGCTCCATGTTGCCCACTACTGGGGTTTTCAACTATTCCACAATCTCCCAAAAATTATTGTAAGATTCATATATATCTTTGATGGCATCAAAACCAATCACCTCATTTTCCATTGTTGTCAATAGTACAATATGTCTACTTAAAGCATTTGCAACTTGGTTATGTTTTCTTGACTTATGCTTCAGAACAAAGGTGTAGCCTGGTAAGAAAGACACCCATTTTGCATGCCTTCTATTCAATTTTTTTGTTTTCAAGCATTTCAAGGCAAAATGGTTTGTAAACAATAGAAACTCCTTGGGCACTAGGTATTAATGCCTCCAATGTCTGAATGCTTGCACAATTGCATAAAATTCTACATCATAAGTTGAATAGTTCTTCCTTACCTCATTTAACTTTTCACTAAAGAAGGCTATGGGTTTACCTACTTGGCTAAGTACAGCTCCAATGCCCACATGTGAGGCATCATAATCCACTTCAAATACCTTATCAAAATCTGGTAATGCTAAAATAGGAGCTTCTATCACCTTCTTCTTCAAAAACTTAAAACCCTCCTCAGCTTCCTTGGTCCATACAAATTCCCTTCCTTTGGTGCAATCTATTATGGGTGCTACAATACTGCTAAAATTTTGAATGAATTTTCAATAAAATGTGGCTAACCCATGAAAACCTCTTACCTTTGTTATGTTCCTTGAACTAGGCCACTCTAGAATTGCCCTGACCTTTTCTGTGTCCATTTTGACACCATCTACAAAAATGACAAAGCCCAAAAATACCAAACTTTCTTGCATGAATCTACACTTCTTCAAGTTTGCATAGAGTTTCTCTTTTCTCAACACATACAATATGATCCTCAAGTGTTGCAACTGCTCCTCTTTTCTCTTACTAAAAACCAAAATATCATCAAAATAAACTACCACAAACTTACCACTATAAGGATGCAATACAGTATTCATTAGCCTCATGAAGGTGTTGGGTGCAGTGGATAACCAGAATGGCATAACCATCCAATCATATAATCCATCCCTAGTCTTGAAGGTTGTTTTCCACTCATCCCCTTCTCAAATCTGGATCTATTGGTAACCACTATGTAGATCAAATTTGCTAAAGTATGTGGCCCCTACAAGCAAATCCATCATGTCATCCAAACAAGGGATGGGAAACTGATATTTGATGGCAATTTTATTGATTGTTCTGCTATCTTGTGCATCCTCCACGTGTTATCCTTCTTTGACATTAATAATGCGGGTACAACAATGGGCTCATGCTCTCCTTCACCACACCTTATAAGATCTGTCACTTGTCTATTGAGTTATGCATGGTGGGTAGGACTCATTATGTAAGCTTCCTAATTAGGTAGAGATTCTTCTGGGATCAAATCAATGTGGTGTTGAATATCTCTCTTTGGTGGTAGACCATCAAGTAACTCATCTAACACAACATTAGAATATTCTTCTGGTACCTTTGCTACTTCTACTAGTACTGGTACATTTATTCACCATCTTTTTACACCTCTAGTGCATAACTGAACCCTGTCACCTTCATTTCCTTGACAAGTTCTCTTGTGGACAACTTGTTGTGCCTTGTACACACGCCCCATTTTGCCAAACGGAGACTCCCTCTTTTGATTTGGCTTGGGGTCTCGACCTTTGTTACTTGTGATGATGAGAAGGTGAATTTGTGCTTAGAGTGCATGATTTCTTCCAGATTTGAGTATTTTGCATGATTGGAGTGATTTAATGTCTTTCATAATTGATTTGGAGGTGTCTTGAGTGGTCTTGTGCTTAAAAGATAGCCATTTGTTGCCTTCTTTGCTAAAATTGGGTGTTACTGCATTTTGCTCCAAAATCCCATGTCACTAGATATTGCCCTTGAAATTGCTTATGTAGGATGTTTCATGTTGAAATTCCTAGTTTCCAGGTCTTAGAGTTGCAAAATCATGTCAAATTCCACAAGATTTCACTAAAGGGTTCATATACTTTCATCATATCACATGGTCCTGAAGCCTTGATTTGGCTAAGTCTAAAACCCTGAAACCCTGAAAAATGGCTAAGTCTAAAATCTTGTGGAACTTCAAAAATCTAGAATTTGCATATGAAATCATTTGAATCTGGAACCTATCTCAAACATCCTGAAAGTATATTTAATATACTTAAATATATTTTTAAATATGCTTTCACCCTGGCCAATTCAAAATCTAGCGCTAAAATGATCCCAATTGCACTTTGCACCAAAAACAGCCCCTACCGGCTCTAAAAATTGAACTCACTAACTTTGCGCTAAAAACAGTCGCTATTGACTTTCGGCGCTAAAAATAGTCACCACTGACTTTTGTGCGAAAATCATCCTCCGCTTACCTTAGCGCTAAATTGACCTCCGACTAACTTTCTTCCAAACTACTACTAAGTTAGTCGGCACCAAAATCTGCCAACAAACTTTGCACTAAAAACAGACCCAACGGACCTGCACTAAAAAGTGAACCGACTGACCTCATGAAGCATCATTTTAGTCGGTCAGACCCAAAATCCGTGCTAAGGTCAGCTAGACCTAAAATCAGTGTTGAACATATTTTGCGCTAAAAATGAACCTCTTTGACCTATGCTAGAATTGCATTGCACTGACTTTTAGTCGGTAGACCCCAAAATCAGCGCTAGGTCCGTGATAGCTAAAATCAACGCTTTCTGACATTTTGGCCTAAAAATTAAGTTTTTCAAGGTGCAAATTAGATTTTCTTAATGGATTTGAATTGCACAACTAGTTGTCTTATCATGATGAACATTTTACCAAGTTTTGTTGGTTTTGGGCACGTTTTACGATAATTAATGTCACTGTACATGAAAAGTCCGTGACCCCCAAAAATCCCACTTTTTACAGAAAAGGCTATAAAAATGCAAAATAAAAGTCCCGAAATGGATTCAAATGACCAAAAAAACTTCCTTGATCATCAAATTGGCCAAATGGGTACTCAAAAATGATGAAAAACTTAGAAAATTGTGTGAAAATCACTAGATTTAAGAGGTTGTTTGTAAGAAGGTGGCATTGACAGTAAGTTGTCCTCGACTAATCTATGGCTGCAAGTGGACATATCTTGATCCAAATTGATGGAAAATGATTGTTCATGATGAAATTGGTGTTTTGCCTTGTTGATTGCAGATTTAAGAGGACAAAGGAGCTAATTGGAGCCGTCTTGGAAGGGTGAACACACAAGAAGTACCTTGCTGACCCAAAAATGCAGAATTGACATTTTATCAACCAAATTTATGTTGCACATGCAACAAGAAGTTAATATGATGTCTAAGATGATGGAGATGAGCTACAGGAGCTATAGACATAAAAGATCAAGTCTACTTCATTATTGTTCCTGTAAATCCAGTCTAATGTTCAAGACATGTTCACACTTGTTCATAGTTGTCCCAGAAGTCCAGTCATGCAATGATGATCCAACAATCATCCAGTTGGATACACTTTCACTAAATTGTGCCACATACTCCTCTTGATCTAGTCAACACTTGGAATCCCATGAATACACATCAGCTCAAGTTTTCAAGTGTCATGTGACTCTTTTTTGGCTTTATTAGGCCTTCAAAATTGACTTTTCATCATATACAACTAAATGGTTATCTATTTTGTCCAAATTCAATATATTTGCAAGTTGTATTTTGTCTTTTTCCTAAAGGACAAATACAAATCTGAAAATGCAACAAAATGATGTATCTCATTAAATATCATGTAATCTAGACCATTGGTGTTGAGTAAATCTCCACCATCCATTGAAAAACTTGGTATGGTGCCTTGTCTATAAAAGGGCCATCCTTTTCTCTCATTTGTAAGTAAGATTTGATATTGAATTGTTGAGACTTTGCCAAATTGTGATCAATACAAAGCAAGTTTTGCAGGTTGCTGGGAATTTGTGTTCTTGTGTTATCCTCTTTGATTTTCATGGTTCGTATCAATTTGAATTTAATTAGTTGTGCTTTTGCAATGATGGGTAAATGTTAAGGTATCTAATGAATGCTTTGGTCCATACTATTAGTGCTTGTTGATTGTATGTTGTTGTGTATAGTTTGCCTGGGCCTTGTCATCAAGTGTAGTTTAGTTGCATTCCACTAGTTAAGTTGTGCCATTATTTGGGTGTTTAATGAGTGAATGCAATTTGAAAATCATAAGGATCCTTTGAAGATTGCATCATTTCTTGCAACATTATGGGTTTCCCATCCTGGTGAATCAAGGAATGATTTATTAAAAGTATTTGTCTATCTGCAGCATTTTATCCCGTTGTGACTGTCACTTAGGATCTTTTATCCCTTCTCTCTCTCCCTTTCTTTTGTATTTTCTTTACATCAAATTTGTTAGATTTAGGGTTTGAGCAGTATTTCATTGCCCATCTGCTGAAATTTTAGACTTTACAGTCTAGATGACCTAGGGTTTCTACATGTACATTTCTACCATCTTTCATAAACCTTGCATTTCATGTAAGACCCCTTGTTGGTATAGCTGGTACATACCACTGAGTCATTCCATGCAAAACTAAGACCTAGTTGTATTATCCTTGGGGTAGTTTTATCTTGGATAGGATAGCTTTTTCAAGAGAGGTGTGATACCAGCAATCACACCTACATTGTTGTGTGCTAAAACCACCATCAACAGAATCGATGCTAGAAGGAGGGCATGACCTAAGATTTTATGCAGGATCTCAGTTTTGTTGGTTCATTGCACATGCTGAAATGAAGTGAATGGACAAGAAATAATGATCCAATGGATACACAGAAGGGTTTCAGTCATGAGACTCCTTTGTTCTTCAGAACACTATCACAGCAGTCATACCATGAAGAGAACTTCCAAGTGAACATCCCACTTTTCAAAGAAGTGTTAGATAGGCAGATCAGAGTGAAGTATCCTCCACTGACATTGCTTGATTTTAGTTCACCACATGTTTGCACGGTGCATCCTAGAGAGCTGCATGACAAAATGGGCTGTTTAACCTTCCTCTAGAGGTTAGATCTGCATTTAAAAGGACTACTCCCTATTTTTGAAATATACAAGCCTCAAGCAGGATATATGCATGACAGACATATTCATAGCAAGACCATGCAAGGAGCTGCAGTACAAATGGAAGCATATGCATGTGATCATGTCTGAGTTGAAAGCACCTAAAGAGCTGAGGCTACAGAAGTTGTAAGTCAATGTCAAAAGAGTAGTCTACATACGAAGAAAATTGAAGCCCCTCAAGGTGTTCATCAAAGTATATGTCCAGATGATGAGGGTAGGAAATACATATGGTCTGCAAGTCACCCAACCAGTGAGTATGAGATCCATGACTGGTTAAAATCTCTTTACCAGTCAAACAAATCAAAAGAGTATGCTGTCCCAGCTTGGTTAAAACTTAGTTTGCAGTCCCAGGACAATGAGCAGGGCATTATACGGGGTCACACTTCTAAGGATGTTGATAAAATGGACAATGAATCGGACCTCATGAACAGTCATGTTGAAGATGCAGATCAATAATCAAATGTTTCACAGACATCAGGTCCTAAGACTGAATTTCCTGCTACAGAGGTGTAGAACAATAGTTCATTTTAGACTGCTAATAATTCTGAGTTTAAACAATAGTTACATCAGATCTAATGTGTGCAAGAACAAGAAGAAATCAGTCTTCCAAATGAAAAACAGTCATGCATAGGAATACAAAAAATTGTTCCAGATGATGTACTTGAGCCACAATCAAAGTGCCCAGAGGAAAGTGATCAGGATTATGAGTATATCAGCACAGTGCATTACCATGATCAGTCATATCAAGCCAATACAGTTGCTCCAGAAGAGTATCAAGCTGAGTCAAATGAAGAAAAGCAGAAAAATGCACCACTCCAAGACAACATTGACATTATGAATTTTGTTATGCAAGAAGAAAGATACTTTGTTGTTGTTGCAAACAATGGATGTACAGTCCAAACAGGGAGATTGTTAACTGATACAGAGAAAACTTTTTCAGAACATGTGATTGATTTTGATGAAGTAAATTCAAGTATCTCATATGTTCCTCATGTTGATCCTATTCATGCTTGCAACAAAGATCTCCACATGGTTGATGTTGACATACTGATAATAACTGAAAATAGAAGTTTGCAATCTGAGAATAAAAAACAAACATTCATGCAGAGTAATGGCTTGGAAGCTTTTTCATGTCAATCACTTGATCGCATCATTGGGTTGGTATCAACAATGAGCAAGGATATGTTGCTACATGGGAATTCACCGCATATGTCAGATTTTACCTTAGCCACTTCATGCAGAATCCATCCAAATGATCCACATACTAAACAAAGTTGTTCAGACTTCCTGTTTGCTTGGGCAGTTGCTACAACATTTAGTAATCTAGAGGTATCTAATACACAAGACATGATCCACACAAGCTGAGTCCCCTTGAAAATGAGAAGGTATTTGGTGCAATGCAATGAGGTGATGAATTTACAATCCCAACTGATGGTACTGCAAATCAGGTTGTATATTCCCTTTCTCCACTTAGTTTCAATGGTTATCATTTTGATTATGGTGATTTAGGTAAGACAACTTGCATTTGGATTGATCATGGCCCCAATAAGCTGCCCCAACTGCTAATCGTATGTGACTGGTACCCTGAACATGAACCTAGCATGCCTCTACCTCACTATTCAAAGTACAAAAATGAATTTGCCAGAATTAGGACATTAACCTACACCTTGTTACTCTTGCATGTCCTGAGAAATAAGTCATAGGGAAGTGTAAATACTTACTGTCCAAAGCTTTTGTACATAATCTTGCTTTTTTCTAGTTAGGTTTTAGTTAGTTGATTGTTGTTGCAGTTTATTTTCTACTTTCTATTTTTTCTTTTCCTTGGTTGTCAGTTGTTAGTTGTTAGTTGTTTTTTTCTACTTGTTTTGCTTTGGTTAGAGTAGTTTGCTTTGTTTAGGTTAGTTGCTTGTTTTCTTTTCTTTTTGCTTATGTGCTTGCTTTGCTTGGGTTCTCCATTTCTTGAATGTGGTGGCAGTTGTGCAGACCTGCAAGTGCTTCTTTGTTGGGTAAGTAACTTGGAATATTTCTTTGAGAAGCAAAAGTTTCCGCTTGGGTCTTACCATGGGTTCCGTTGTTGCACTAGGGAGTATGATGTCAGTTCATGGGAAATGAGTCATTAGTTGGTACACCTGAATTATTTTCTAACCATATACCTTTCACACTCTTAAATAATCTTGAAGTACCTAAGTGAGTCTTGGTGATCTTACATTAAGTGAAAAATCTAAGGTCCACCTTTTCTGCCATTAGGAGTCCACACCCAGCTAGTCGAGTTATCAATGTAACTAGTGTTGTCAAAGGCATGTGTTGCAAGGGCGATGGTATTGCATTATACTCTGCCAAATTTAAGCTTAAATGGAATGTCAATCAAATGAAAGAGAAAAGAAATACAAAGAAAATCACACTCACACACACCTATAACTCAGATAGATGGAAAATCAAGTAAACTCTACCGAGGCTATGGATGCCTAACTGACAGTAGGGCTCTACTTGAGTGGAATTCTGAGACAAACCCATCAGGGCTATAGACGCTTGCTGGTAGCGAGGCAATGTCTAGGTAGTTCATGAGGTGTGTACTAATCACATAGCTTAATGTAAAGGATTTGAGATGAGCTTGGTTGCTTAGGGATGGGAATTAATGCAATTGCACACACTCAGGTTTTCAGGATACAGATGGCTATGCTATGCTTTTGATTGTTGCTTCTATGATAGGGTATCATGTCTTCTTGATTAACATGTGGGAAACACAGAGATTCTGGGTTCAAAACTAAAGTTTATCTTTGAAATGCTCTGGACCATTTTCCCAACAGAATCGCCATTTGTTGTGCCTTGCACACACACCCCATTTTTCCAAATGGAGACCCCCTCTTTTGTTTTAGCTTGGAGTCTCGACCTTTGTTACTTGTGATGATGAGAAGGTGAATTTGTAATTAGAGTGCATGATTTGTTCTAGATTTGAGTATTTTGCATGATTGGAGTGATTTGATGTCTTTCATAATTAATTTGTAGGTGTCTTGAGTGGTCTTGTGCTTAAAAGATAGCCATTTGTTGCCTTCTAGGTGCTAAAATTGGGTGTTACTGCATTTTGCTCCAAAATCCCATGTCACTAGATATTGCCCTTGAAATTGCTTCTGTAAGATGTTTCATGTTGAAATTCCTAGTTTCCAGGTCTTAGAGTTGCAAAATCATGTCAAATTCCACAAGATTTCACTAAAGGGTTCATATACTTTCATCCTATTGCATGGTCCTAAAGCCCTGATTTGGCTAAGTCTGAAACCCTGAAAACCCTGAAAAATGGCTAAGTCTGAAATCTGGTGGAACTTCAAAAATCTAGAATCTGCATATGAAATCCTATGGATCTAGAACCTATCTCAAACATCCTGAAAGTATATTTAAAAAAATATACTTTCACCTTGGCCAATTCAAAATCTAGCGCTAAAAATGATCCCAACTGCACTTTGTGCCAAAAATAGACCCTACCGACCTTAGCGCTAAAAATTCAACTCACTGAATTTGCGCTAAAAACAGTCACTATCGATGTTCGGCACTAAAAATAGTTGCCACTGACTTTTGTGCGAAAATCATCATCCGCCAACCTTAGCGCTAAATTGACCTCCGACTGACTTTCTTCCAAACTACTGCTAAGTCGGTTGGCACCAAAATCCCCACCAACAAACTTTGCACTAAAAATAGACCCAATGGACCTACACTAAAAAGTGAACCAACTAACCTCATGAAGCATCATTTTAGTCGGTAGGACCCAAAATCTGCGCTAAGGTCAGTTGGACCTAAAATCAGTGCCGAACATATTTTGCACAAACAATGAACCTCTCCGACCTGCGCTATAATTGCATTACACTGACTTTTAGTCGGTAGACCCCAAAATCAGTGCTAGGTTCGTGATAGCTAAAATCAGTGCGAGGTCCGTGACAACCAAAATCAGCGCTTTTTGACATTTTGGCCTAAAAATTAAGTTTTTCAAGGTGCAAATTAGATTTTCTTGATGGATTTGAATTGCACAACTAGTTGTCACATCATGATGAACATTTTACCAAGTTTGTGCTGATTTTGGGTACGTTTTATGACAATTAATGCCACTGCACATGAAAAGTCCATGACCCCAAAAATCCCACTTTTTACAGAAAAGGCTATAAAAATGCAAAATAAAAGTCCCCAAATGGATTTAAATGACCAGAAAAACTTCCCTAATCATCATATTGGCCAAATGGGTACTCAAAAATGATGAAAAACTCATAAAATCATGTGAAAATCACTAGATTTAAGAGGTTGTTTGTAAGAAGGTGGCATTGACAATAAGTTGTCCTAGACTAATCTATGGCTGCAAGTGGACATATCTTGATCCAAATTGATTGAAAATGATTGTTTATGATGAAATTGATGCTTTTCCTTGTTGTTGCAGGTTTAAGAGGACAAAGGAGCTAATTGGAGCCGTTTTGGCAGGGTGAACACACAAGAGGTACCTTGTTGACCCAAAAATGCAGAATTGACATTTTATCAACCAAATTTCTGCTGCACATGCAAAAGGAAGTTAGTATGATGTCCAAGATGATGGAGATGAGCTACAGGAGCTAAAGACATAAAAGATCAAGTCTACTTCGTTGTTGTTCCTACAAATCCAGTCTAATGTTCAAGACATGTTCACACTTGTTCATAGTTGTCCCAGCAGTCAGTCATGCAATGATGATCCAGCAAGCTTCCAGTTGGATACACTTTCACTAAATTGTGCCACATATTCCTCTTGATCCAGTCAGCACTTGGAATCTCGTGAATCCACATCAGCTCAAGTTTTCAAGTGTCATGTGACTCTATTTTGGCTTTATTAGGCCTTCAAAATTGACTTTTCATCATATACAACTAAATGGGTATCTATTTTGTCTAGATTTAATGTATTTACAAGCTATATTTTATCTTTTTCCTAAAGGAGAAATCCAAATTGAAAATGCAACAAAATGATGTATCTCATTAAATGTCATGTAATCTGGACCGTTGGTGTTGAGTAAATCTCCACCGTCCATTGAAAAACTCGGTATGGTGCCTTGTCTATAAAAGGGCCATCCTTTTCTCTCATTTGTAAGTAAGATTTGATACTGAATTGTTGAGGCTCTACCAAATTGTGATCAATACGAAGCAAGTTTTGTAGGTTGCTAGGAATTTGTGTTCTTGTGTTATCCTCTTTGGTTATCATGGTTCGTCTCAATCTGAATTTAATTAGTTGTGCTTTTGCAATGATGGGTAAATGTTAAGATATATAATGAATGCTTTGGTCCATACTATTAGTGTTTGTTGATTGTAAGTTGTTGTGTATAGTTAGCCTGGGCCTTGTCATCAAGTGCAGTTCGGTTGCATTCCACTAGTTAAGTTGCGCCATTGTCTAGGTGTTTAATGAGTGAATGCAATTTGAAAATCATAAGGATCCTTTGAAGATTGCATCATTTCTTGCAACATTGTGGGTTTCCCATCCTAATGAATCAAGGAATGGTTTATTAAAAGTATTTGTCTATCTAAAACATTTTACCCCATTGTGACTGTCACTTAGGATCTCTTATCCCTTCTCTCTCTCCCTTTCTTTTGCATTTTCTTTACATCAAATTTGTTATATTTAGGGTTTGAGCAGCATTTCATTACCTATCTGCTAAAATTTTAGACTTCGCAGTCTGAACCACCTAGGGTTTTTGCATGTACATTGTTGCCATCTTTCATAAACCTTGCATTTCATGTAAGACCCCTTATTGGTACAGTTGGTACATACCACTGAGTCATTCCATGCAAAGCTAAGACCTAGTTGTATTATCCTTGGGTTAGTCCTATCTTGGATAGGATACCTTTTTCAAGAGAGGTGTCATACCAGCAATCACACCTACGTTGTTGTGTGCTAAAACCACCATCAACACAACATACTCTCAACTTTCCTTTCATCCTTAAGGGGCAATAAAATCACTTTAGAACCTTCTTTCCAAAAAGTGTATGTATTCTTTTCTCCATCATTCATTACCTTCCTATCAGATTGCCATGGCCTTCCCAACAACACATGGCATGCATCCATTGGGATGACATCAAACCATATTTCATTCTCATAAGTATTTCCTATGGAAAACTTAATTAAACACCTCTTATCAATAGTGACTTCATTTCCCTTTTTAAACCATGGAATATGATAGGGATGGGGATGTTTTTTACAGTGCAGATTCAGTTTATCTACCATTTCTCTAAAAACCACATTTTCACAACTTCCACTATCAATAATAACTTGACATACTTTTCCTCTTGAGGTGTACCTAGTTTGAAAAATATTGGTTCAAAGCCAAGAATCATCAAGACCTTTAATCTATGCTTGCCTCTTTTCTGGAATCACCATTGCTCTTCTCATCATGAGACTCTCGCCCACATCTAGCAGAACCTCTAGTTTTGCCCTTTCTCCTTCATTCTCAGCTTGAACCAAGTTCAACCTGGGTTGTTCTCCTTGTTTCCTTTCTTGCATGTGATAGTTTGGACATTCAAATGCCCTATGACTCTCTTCACCACACCTATAATAAATGAAAGGTTTTTGAGGGTTTTCCCATCTTCTACCACCACCATAACCTCTACCCCTCTGAAATCCTCTTCCTCTTTGTTGACTTTGAGGATCTTGCTGAATATCTTCTAATTTCTCTACTCCTTGGGATGATTCTCCCCAACTATAATTCAAGCCACCTCGCAATGGAGATGATGTTCCCCTCCTCGATCCTTTATTCCTTTGAAAATATTGTCTACTTTTTTTTTTTGCTACCTTTAAGCGGCTAATTGGTATGACTCTTCCATACTGCTAACCCTATGCATGCTCAATTCATCTTGAATAGAGAATTTTAGACCATTTAATACCTTGTAGCCATCTATTCATCAGTTTCTTAATGCTCCAAGTGAATGGACAGATTGTAAAATTCATTTGTATAGTCTTACATAGTAGATAAGTTTTGTTTCAAATTTTGAAATCTATGAAAAAGAGTTTGTGCATAGTCCATAGGAAAAAATTTCTCTCTTAGCTTCTTATCCATTTTACTCCAGGTCCTAATTTTAGTCTTTCCCTTTCTATTTCTTTCCATTTGTAGATGATCTCACCAGATCATTGCATGATCCTTTAACTTGGTGAATGCAAATTTCACCTTCTTTTCCTCTATCATAGTCTTCTATTCAAAGAATTTCCCCATGTCGTTCAACCAATCTATCAACTCCTCTGGTTTGAGACTGCCTACATACTCTGAAACTTTAATTTTAGTCCTTTCATTTTTTTCTTCGAATGATCTGAGCATCCTCTCTTCAAAATTTAGGCACTCTAATTGTGCTTCCTCTTCATGTTTTGCATGTTGATCTTCATCTCTTTGGCATATTTCTTCATTAGAATCATCTCTTCTTTGTCTCAATCTTCCATCATACCTACAAGATATACTACTTTCCTTTCTAGATTTTGCATATCTCTATGCATCTGGGAAAGACCCTATCTTCCTCTTCCTCTCCTAGCCATCTTCCTGCTTTGATACTAGATGATGAAACCAAACATTCACAGCATAATATTCATCACTATTATTATTGCAAACAAACTCAAAAACTCAAAAATATTATCAATTTTTCTTCTCATCCCTCCTCTACAACTGAAAAGAAACACCTTATATCTACAAAAATAAAAATTCCCTTTTTTGGTAGTTTTTAGCAACTTTCTAAATTTTCCATTTTAGCTAATTTCACATGCTTATCCACATGGCCATGAAAGTTGCCAATTATTTGAAACTAACTGAAGTAGGACTAATTGTCAACTTTCTAGTCTAATTGCATATGAAGTTTGAAAAATAATTTAAAAAAACAAATTTGGAAAATCTCAAAAAAAACATTAAGACCTCAATTTGAGGCCTTAGATGATTGAAAATGGCCCTGAAACAATGTCCAAACGGAGTGGTTGGCATTTCAATCAACTCCTCAAGATGCATCTTCACACCAAATTTCAGTTCAAACGGACTCCCAGGTCAAAAGTTATGACCTTCGGAAGTTTCTGCATCACATTTTAAATTATATTATATGGTGTTCTATAAGAGGACAAAGCCTAATTCATTTTTGCAAATCCAAGGGTCGAGGATCAAGAGATCTTATCCCTCATTTGCATTATCACTAAAGGATCACATTTGAGCATTAAATGCCACATAAACATCTAAATACTTAGAGATAAATAGGAATATTGCATGGTTTCTTGTTGTCTAAGGATTTGATCAAGGAGAACATGACCCTCGCTTATCGAGCTCCCCAAGGGTGTTTATAAACACAACTTGTATATTTTTAAATATCATAATGTGAGGTGAATCAGTTTTTATATCACTAAACCCAACAAGTCAATTGTACATAAAAGGTCAATTTCATGTCATAGTTTTGCCCCAAATCAAAATAGAGTTTAGTTCGCTATCTATTAGAGCATTATAGGATAAGATTTGATAGGTCATAGCATCATTTTTTATCACTAAGTGGCAACTTATAGTTTAACTCTATTAAGCTGTATTTAGAGATAAGTAACACTAATTCATCTTTGTCATTTTGAAAAGTGTGCTTGTTTATTTTTAATTAATTATATTAGCTCCATATCCTAGGTCAAATTTATTTATTATTGCAATTTAATTAATATACACTTTAGGATATTTGAAAATGATCATTTATTTCCCTTTTCAACTTAATGAGCATAATCGATCTTACAACGCTTTAGGTTTTTTGACCTTAGGGTTTGTTTTTATTTATTATATAGATCTAAGATTTCATGAATTTTTTAGTTTTATATCAGTACTTTTCCCTTGTGTTATCTTTTATTATCCTTCTAGGGTTTGTGAATTATGTCTATACCAAATTCTTGTTGATATCATCATTTTGCCTTGCAAATAAGTGTTCATCTAATCCTAATATGGAACCTCATTTAACTTATTCAATATATTCATGTTGGCTCTATAGATGATGTTCATCATGAGAATATGGTGTTGATCATGATGCACATGTAGATAAGCAAGAAATTTCTATCACTACACAAATACCTTTTCAAGATCTTACTAATGCTTCATCTCCTACTCAACTAGTTGATTCCCTACATAATTTTCTCTGTGGTGATCTAGTTGGTTAAAATGTTCTTCAAAGCATAAGGTCTAAGATTAGTTCTTCTAGTTCTTTATAGAGTTCATCTTCCCCTCTTCCTACCAAACCTTATCCTATCATTATTACCCCTCCCACTTCTAAGGTTCTCATACACCTTTTCGCATGGCACCTACCTCTCATGTCCCTTCCTCTTATGCTACTACCAGTGTTCCATTTCTCTTATCTATTTCCATCCCTTTTTCTTATCCTTATAGTGTTTCACCCTCTTTAGACACCATTGGTGTTAGCTATGTTACTAGTAGCATTCCCGACGCTCATCCTATTAGTGTCACACCTTCATCTTTATCTTATAGTGTTGCTTCCCCTTCTTATTATCATGTTTCTTTGCCTATTGTCCCCCATCCTCTATATACTATATCCATTTTTTCCCATTATCCCACCACCATCATTATATCCACCTCCACTCATGATGCACTATTAAAACAATTGGATAGAGTTGAGCGTAAAGTTGACTCTATACCTAGTAGATATACTATAGTTGAGTATAATCCATCGCATATTACTCCTCTTTCACTTGATATATTGACATATCCTTGACTAGCTATCTTTTTGGCACCTCACTTTGAGTTGTATTATGCAAAAGGTGATCCCAACACACACAAGTTTTTCATGCTTATTGTTTATATTTTTAATATGATATGATAATTTGATGGTAATATATTCCCATGAACTTTGAGAGGATACAATAGTCAATGATTTTCATCTTTATTTATTGGGTCTAGTCATTCTTATGGTCAATTAGCAATAACGTTTGTTATTCATTTCCATGTGAATTTGGGTTTGAAGACCACAATTATAGATTTATTCAATTATGCACAAGGGTCAAATGCAATGTGATTAGATTTAAATCATTGTATTCTAAGATGAGACATCACTTCCATATTGATGAGTTACAAAGTGTCTTAATTAAGGTATAATTAGCACCTATTAAAGAGATAGCTTATACCTAAATAATTATATATTTTTTATTGATCTATGTGCCTATGTGAAGAATGTGGAATTGAAACTATTAGCTTCTAATTTCTTGAAATATGGTTCTTCTCATGCATTTTCTTCATCTTCCTATCCTTCAAAATTTGAAAAGGAAAGTAATTTTGAAAAGGAAAGTGATAAAAAAGAGACAAACCTAATACTCAATATGTGGCTAATGTGTTATATTCTACATATAAGAATGAAACTACCCAAAAGTGCAAGGAATACATACAATAAAACTATTTAATAAATGATCCTAGAATCAAAATAGCAAAATGTAGTTAGTTCCCAACAATACAAGAGAAATGAGAAATTCTCTAGAGACAATATCTACAATAAGAAAAATAGCATAGAGAAATTTCACCCTAACATGACTAAAACATGCAAGGTGAGTGGATACATATATAGAAAAGAGAGGAGGCAAACCAACCGAGAGAGATGTAACTCTAACTACCCAAAAATAGGTGGGAGCTACATTCATGGAAGATGCTCTCTACTCGCATAATGATCCACTCTATCTACCTAAGTAAGATAAAATAAATGTATAGGAAAACACAATAATATCTAAGGAAAATAAAAATCCTACACTAACAGCTCCCCCACCTTAAGCATAGCTTTGCCAGGAAAAAAGATGGTTCCCCAAAAATGAAACTTGATGAGGTACACATGTACATGGAAAACCTTCCAAAGAGAAGAATCTTACCCCTAAAAAAGAGAGAAAAGACCCCCCAAAATAGAGAGAGAAAAAAGAGAGGACTAGCTAGTGCCCCTAAGATTTAGCCTCCCACACCCCCAATAAAGCTTGTAAATGCAAAGACTTGTTTTCTGTAAAGGGTCTAGTGAAGATGATGGCTACTTTCCGAATAGTTGGGCAATAGTGGAGATCAATGACCTTTCCATGAATGAGCTCCCAAATTGAGTGCATTGGGACCTTAATTGATGTGTTTGGCCCATGGATGATGGACCGAGTTTTGAGAGGTTGAGATAGCATGTTCTTTATCATAAAATGTGATATATGGCCTATGAAAATGAATACCAAACTTAGTGAGAATATGTTGAAGCTAAATGGATTTAGTGGCAGGATTAACGACACCTTATACTCAACCTTTGTGGAAGAAAGAGCAATAGCATTCTACTTCTTGTTGGACCAACATATAGAAATAGATGCAAGTGAGAATCTATAACTAGTTTAGTGCACTTGTAATCCTGAAAATTGTCTGCCTAATTAGAATTAGTGTACCAAACCAATTCAATATCAATGTTTGTTTTATAGTGAATCACATGATTGTGAGCCCTAAATGTAGTGGAGGATTCATTTAGCTACTTTCCAATGTAGCTCATGGGGCTCCTACATAAACTAAGAGACCAAACTAACAATGTATGAAATTCTAGGCCTCATATGCGGAATCAAAAAAATGAGACTGTGAAAAAGTAATTGATACAAAGTAGCATCAACCAAGGGTGAAGAACACTTTGCCTCAACTTTGAATCCAAAAAGAAAGGGAGTTGGTGCAAGTTTGCAATCAACCATATGGAACTATGAGAGAAAATCAAGTGCATACTTACACTGTGCAATGCTAATCCCAAAATTAGATTAATAGATCTCAATCCTGAGAAAATAGAGTAATAAACCTAAGTCAGTCATCAAAAACCTATCATGTAGGGAAATTTTCACTACCTCAATGGAGCAAAAAGAGCTCCCTATGAACGGTAAGTCGTCAACATAAAAAACTAGGAGTAAGAGACACTCATCTTGCCATAAACTATAGATGTTTAGATTAGAATGACATTGAATGAATCCAACTAAGAAAAGTAAAGAATCCATATTGGCATACCATGCCTAAGGGAATTGTGTTAGGCAATAGATAGATTTCCTAAGTCTTTTGACCAAGGAAGAGTCCTATAAAAAATCATATGGTTATTCCATGTATATCTCCTCTTCAAGGTCCCTATAAACAAAGACACTCTCCATGTCCATCTAATGAACCTCCTACTGATGAGTTGTGGTAGTAGCAAGTGTGATTTAGATAGAGTTCATATTTACAATAGGTGCAAAGGTCTTAATGTAGTAGCAACCTATGAAAATCCCTTAGTGATCAAGCGAGCTCTAAACTTATCAACTAACCCATCTACTATAAATTTAGTCTAATATATCCACTTAAATTAAACAAGTTTCCTTCCCTTAAGAAGGGGGACTAAATCCCAAGTGTGGTTCTTTATCAGGGAGCTATACTCATGCATAGTTGCATCACACTTAGGAATGTAAGATGCCTCATGTAAAGATTGAGGCTCTAAAGTGGAGGTGATGAAAACATGAGGTGGTTTTTGAAACTATGATTGAGTCTTCCTAGTATCTAAGGATCCCTGACCTAATCACCTGTAGACTACAAAATCTAACTAGCCCAAAGTGGACCAAAGATAGGAGAGTTGGGAGTATATTTCTCATCCTCATAATGATGACTAGGAGAGAAGGGAGGATGTTCCTTATCATCACTCTCATCATTAGAAATGTGCTCAAGTGGATCTACCTCATTTGAAGAACTACCATTTGTTCCAAGTGCACCCCAAGTGACTAAAGAAGGAGAAATTTCAAGAGTTGGACTCAAAGAGCCCTTTTCAAAGTAAACACTCCTCTCAATGAACAACTTATGAGTAACTGGATAGAGCTAACATCTCTTTACATTGTTTGGATAACCCATAATGATACAAGGCCTACTTTGAGGATCCATAGCCTTCCATTTCTTTGCTAGAATGTGGGCCCATGCTAGACATTTGAAGACCTTGAAATGTTTCACCATGGGTTTCCTATTGCTCCAAGATTCAAAAGGAGTAACTACTTTCAAGGCTTTATAAGGAACTTGGTTCTAGATGTAATTCGTATAGATAATAACCTCTTCTCAAAATTATGGTATAAGGGATCTAGAGTAGATCATGCAAATTTTCATTTCCTTTAATACACAAAACCCTGATGGATTCCTTAGATTAGTTTTCTAAAAGTGGTTTGAAGTCCTAAAAGTGCTCAAAAACCTCTGCCTTCTATCAAAGAATGTACACCTAACTAAAATAAGTCATCAATGAAGATAAGAAAATATTTGACTCTATTAAAAGAAGGCTTCAAAAATAGACAAAACAAATCACTATGAACTAGATCTAGAATCTGAGTAGCCCTCCATGCTTTGCCTTTTTCATGCTTCTCTTTTGGGTGTTTACCAAGAATGCATCCCTAGAAAACCTCATCATAAAAGGAACAAAAGGCAACCTATAAACATGCCCTGCTAGTTGAGCTATTGTAAGTATTGATAGTTTAAATGACCAAACTACTAATGCCACAACTTACTTCACCAGAATGAGTAAGTAGTGTAGTGGAACGAGAATCAACAATAAATTGTAAATAGACATGTAGTCAAGACTGGTGATGTACCCTCCCAAGTGCTACGATGGAGCCATGATGAAACTCATTGATAACCATAGAATCTAGAGTGAACTCAACCTATTTCCTTAAACATGTGTGTGTGATCTGGTAGATTGATAGAAGATTAGTTGATAAAAAAGGAACATAGAGAACATACTAAAATGTTCCATTACCTGTGTCAATAGAAATTCTCCTATAAACCTCAACTGGAGTATCACCACCCATCAAAATATACAGCATGGGACTTGGCTCTAAAGATGTGAAATTTGTTGCAAGTATGAGGATAACCAGTGTTGTCATTGATGTCAACATACTCATATTACATTAATGAGAAGGATTGAATGAGATGTGTGCTGAGGATATTGAGGAAATTAGTCTCAATCAGGAACAGTGAAGAACAGTGATGACAAGAAGGTAAAAGACCTCAATAGGTTGAGGATCAAAGGATGCAGTTTAAAGGGTTTGTAGGTATGAGTCTTGAGATGTTCTAGTAAAGATTTCAGAGGTCCACATGAAGATTTGAAGAAGTTATGGCTGCTTGTGTAGAACAAGGTCCGACAGGTGTTCAGTGGCGACAGAGTGTCACAAATTGGTCCGGTGAGCTCCAGAATTACATTATCTCATTCTGCAAATTGGAAGGAGTGTTGAAGAAGTCAGTGTGAAGTAACAACTAGATTTGTGAATGGTTTGGAGGTTCGAAAGAAGCTTTTTCATTATGACAGTGGCGACAGACTGTGTTCTTGAAGTTTCGGATGAAGAAGAGAAGAATTCCAGTAAGCTGATAAAGTGTGGATGTTCTTGATGACTCAGGAAAGGTTTTGCTGATCCTTGGATCATGTACAATTCTTATTGGCGGTCCACATTGAAGTTAGAGTTTGGATTTGATATAAAGACCACCGGTTGTTGGTGTTTTTCCTGAGACAGGCCGACCGGATGTATTACACGTCTTGCGAATGATCTTGTAGGTGTTTGCCGACTTAGATGGTTGTTCCTAAGTCGATGCCTTGTATAAATAAGGGTTTGTGAATTCATTTTGAGGTGTGTCTTGTGGTGAAGAGTGTGGTATAGCGAAGAGAAGTGCGAAAGGCAGAGCAGGAGTTTTTGGGCTTAAATGGAACTGATCTAGGCATGGTAAAGATGTCAATCTCCAGATCAAGTTTGTGACTCTTATCACTTTGTAGACAGTGTGTCTCTTGTAGGCAGTGTGCCTCTTGTGAGCAGTGTGCTCAAGCAGTGAGCCCTAATTGGCATGTGCCATCATTTTCTTATTCTTCTAACAGAGAATAATCCTTGGGTTAATGACCCCATGGTTTTTCCCTTAATCAGGTTTTGTACGTCAAAATCTTGGTGTCTCATGTGTTGATGTTTATCTACTTTGGTGTTTATTCTTTATGCTTTCATGAATGATTAATTGCTATGCTATTGAATAACAAAGTGGATTTAAGTGTTTGAATTGAAAGCAAGATTAGGATAACTGATTCACCCCCCTCTCAGTTATCAACAATTGGTATCAGAGCCAAGTTCCTCTAAAAAGAGCTTAACTGCTTGAGGAGATCCAGGATGTTGTCATACAAGAAGGATAGTCCGAAGTTTGATGGAACGAACTTCTCTCTTTGGAAAGGTCGCATGAAATGTCACTTAGAGTGTATTGGAAAGGCGTACTTGTCCATGGTCACAAAAGCCTATGTACCTCCACAGGGTGGTCCGACAACTCTAAATGAAATCACAGATGTTGAAAACAATTTGCGGACCAAAGAGGCTCTTCTAAGTGCTTTAACTGACTCAGAACTCTCAAATGTTATTGACCTACCAACTGCCTATGAGATCTAAGTCAAACTGGAACTTCTGCATGAAGGAGATGAGTATGTTAAGAGTGCAAGGTTGCAGAGTCTCAAAGGGAAATTTGAAAGACTAAAAATGAGAGATGATGAAAATATTGCTACCTTTATGCCAAGAGTAAATGAGCTGGTGTGTGGAATCAGGAATGCTAGTGGAGTCTTGGATGAAAATGAGATTGTTGGCAAAATTCTCAGATCCCTTCCTACTATCTATAAAATCAAGGTTGCTGCCATTGATGAATTCAGAGCCCATTAAACTGTCACAAGAGACCAATTGGCTGGCAAACTGGCTGCATTTGAAATGACTAAGTTTGGAGATGATCCCCCCAAGACTGAATCTGCATTCAAAGCCAGTGCCTCTATGAAAGGCAAACAAAGATTTGATCCGGGAGAAAACTCTTCAAGGAAGCTGTCATGGTATGATCAAGCAAGAAGAGACATGGAAGAGGAAGATGCAGAAATAGCTCAACTGGAAGCTCTCGTTGCAAAGAGACTGCCAAGAGGATCTAGTAAGTATGAAGGAAAATTACCCTTTAAGTGCTTCAACTGCAATAAGATTGGCCATTTTGCCTCAAGATGTCCGGAAAGATCTACAAGGTCAAATTCTAACAGACAAAGGTTGCAAAAGAATTGTTATTATGTTCATGAAGAAGATGATAATGAAGGAGTAACAGATGATGAATCAGAGATAGGAAATAAATCTGGAAATGAATGGGTGTTTATTGCCATCAAGGAAGAAGATCCAATATCCTCTGAATCTATCAATCATAAGGTTGTAGAAAGAGCTTTGGCTGCCCAAGTTGAAGAAAAGGATGATTGGGTTATTGACAGTGGATGCTCTCACTATATGACAGGTGACAAGAACAAGTTCTTAGATTTGGAAAGGTATGAAGGAGGAGTGGTAAACTTTAGTGATAATTCAGCTGGTAGAATCAGAGGAAGAGGAACTATTTCTTTTAATGAAAGAAACAAAACTAGTAATGTGCTGTATGTTGAAGGTTTGAAGCACAATCTTCTCAGTGTTGGACAGTTGGTGGACAAAGGCTATGATCTCTGATTCAAGGATGGAAAATGCAAAATCTTTGAAAGATTTGGAACAAAGATTGCATCCGGTACTCAAACTAAAGGTAATATCTTCCACTTAGTTGGTGCTGATAAAAGTTGTCTGCTTGTTCAAGTTGATCAGGGTTGGTTATGGCATAGAAGGATGTGTCATGTAAATTTTGATAACATCATCAGGATAACCAATACTCAGGCTGTAAGAGATCTTCCAAAATTGGTAAAACCTACAAATAGTTTGTGCAAAGAATGTCAGCTAGGTAAACAGAGCAGAGTCTCATTCAAAAGCAAAGATCAGTCCTCTATCAGATTATTGGAATTAGTTCATACTGATCTATGTGGTCCAACAAGAGTCAAGAGTATGCAAGGTGATAGATACTTCATGTTACTAATTGATGATCATTCCTGGATGATGTGGGTTACCTTTCTAAAAGAGAAATCAGAAGCTTTTGAGAAGTTCAAAATCTTCAAGGCTATGGTAGAGAATCAAACTGAAGTAAAACTGAAATGTCTGAGGTCTGATAGAGGTGGTGAATTCACATCCAGTGAATTCATAGATTTTTGTGAGAAGCATCGTATTAAGAGACAGTTATCTGCTCCTAGGACTCCTCAGCAGAATGGAGTAGTAGAAAGAAAGAACCGGACCATCCAGGAAGCTTCCAGGACAATGATGATGGAAGTAAATGTTCCTTAGATGTTTTGGAGAGAAGTTGTCAGCACTGCAGTTTACACTCTCAATCGAGTTCAAATCAGAAGCAATACCGGTAAGACTCCTTATGAACTTTGGTTTGGCATCACTCATACTGTGAGATATTTCAGAGTATTTGGTAGAAAATGTTACATTAAAAGAGATGAAGATCTAGGAAATTTTGATGCTAGAAGTGATGAAGGAATTTTCTTGGGTTACTCCACTCAAAGCAAAGCATACCGGTGTTACAATAAGAGGCTGAGAAAGATGATAGAAAGTACTAATGTGAAAGTTGATGAAGGAATTGAGAAGCCCTCAAGATTTTATGAGTATGATGAAGATGATCAAGATGGTGTTCTGGTTCAAAGAGCTCAATCCTCTCCTAAAAGTCAGATTCAGACTGATCCAGTAAATCAGGAAGAAGAGATAGGTCTGAATGAGCCTGATCAAGAAGCAAAAGTGCAAGAAACTCCCAAAGTTCCAAGGTATGTAAGACTAAACCACTTTGAAGATAAGATCATAGGTGACAAAAGCAAAGGTGTGCAAACTAGAAGGAAAATTTCTCAAAACTCAGATGAATGTTGTCTGATTTCAAAGATTGAACCTAAGACAATAAATGAAGCCTGCAATGATGAAAATTAGACCAAAGCAATGGAGGAAGAATTGATGCAAATTGAGAAAAATCACACTTGGGATCTTGTTTCTAGACCTAGTAACAAGAATGTGATTGGAACCAAATGGGTCTTCCGAAACAAACTAAATGAAGTTGGTGAAGTAATCAGAAATAAAGCCAAATTAGTCTGCAAAGGCTACTCTCAAATAGAAGGGATTGATTTTGAGGAAACCTTTGCTCCGGTGGCAAGAATTGAAGCAGTCAGACTATTTCTTGCATTTGCTTCCTTCAAGGATTTCAAAGTGTATCAGATGGATGTCAAATCTGCTTTCCTGAATGGTTACTTAGAAGAAGAGGTGTACATTGAACAACCGAATGGATTTCAGTTATCTGAGCATGGTGATATGATCTGCAAATTAAAGAAGGCACTATATGGTCTAAAGCAAGCTCCAAGAGCATGGTATGAAAGGTTGGACAAACATCTTTTGAAGATTGGTTTCAACAAAGGTACTGCTGATAGTAACCTATATTTCAAAATTGATCATGAAAACATCTTGATTGTTGAAGTATTTGTTGATGATATCATTTTTGGAGGAAGAGACAGTATGTGTAAAACCTTTGCAAATCAAATGAAAAGTGAGTTTGAAATGTCAATGCTCGGTGAAATGAATTTCTTCTTGGGTCTACAAATTACTCAGACAGAGAAAGGAATCTTTATCTCTCAGACCAAATATGTGAAAGAACTATTGAAGAAATTTGGAATGGAAGATTCAAAGCCTATGAACACTCCCATGGATACCAGATGTAAGTTGAGCAAAGATGATGACTCTCCTAAGACAGATCAGACTAAGTATAGATCAATGATTGGAGGATTATTGTATCTCACTCAAACTAGACCAGATATAATGCAGGTTGTTGGTCTTGTGGCGAGATTCTAGGCTGATCCCAGAGAATCTCATGTCATGGCAATCAAAAGAATTTTTAGGTACTTAAAAGGAACAGTTGAGTATGGTCTATGGTATCCTAGAGATCATAATTTTTCTCTTCATGCATATACAGATGCCGATTGGGCAGGAGATGTGGATGATAGGAAGAGTACAAGTGGAGGAGCATTCTTTTTAGGAAAAAGGTTGGTTTCTTGGCTAAGCAAGAAACAAGAGGCAATATCCCTGTCCACAACTGAAGCTGAATACATTGCAGCAACAAGAAGTTGCACTCAACTTTTGTGGATGAAGCAAATGCTAAGAGATATTCAAGTAGAATATGAGGAGCCTATCACAATTTTATGTGATAATTCAAGTGCAATAAATATTTCTAAGAATCTGGTATTGCATTCTAAGACCAAGGATATATCTATCAAATTCCACTTTCTGAGAGAGCAAGTGAACAAGGGTGAAGTCAGATTGGAGTATGTGCCCTCCAAGGATCAGCTTGTAGATATTTTTACTAAACCTCTTCCCAAGGACTCTTTTGAGTATCTCAAGGAGAAGTTAGGGGTCATGGCCCCTCCGGTGATGAACTAGGATGCACTGATTTGCATCAGTCTGATGGATATCATAGTCATATCTTGTGATCCAGATTGATGATGGGGAGTTGCTACTCAGGGAGAGCAGCTAGTATGATTCTAATGTGTTAGAATTGTAAGTATGAGCCCTTTGCCATTGATGTCAAAGGGGGAGAGAAGCCATGTGAAAAACAAGTGGTTGATGATCAAAGGGGGAGCAGTAAAAAGGAGAAGACATGTGAAGAGTTATTGCTGATAGGGGCAGATGTGACAGAAAGGAGAAGCTCTTGTCTTGATGGTTTTTCACATCATATGTTGCCATCAATGACAAAGGGGGAGATTGTTGCAAGTATGAGGATAACCAGTGTTGTCATTGATGTCAACATACTCATATTGCATTAATGAGAAGGATTGAATGAGCTGTGTGCTGAGGATATTGAGGAAATTAGTCTCAATCAGGAACAGTGAAGAACAGTGATGACAAGAAGGTAAAAGACCTCAATAGGTTGAGGATCAGAGGATACTGTTTAAAGGGTTTGTAGGTATGAGTCTTGAATGTTCTAGTAAAGATTTCAGAGGTCCGCATGAAGATCTAAAGAAGTTATGGCTGCTTGTGTAGAATTGGTTCCGACAGGTGTTCAGTGGCGATAGAGTGTCACAGATTGGTCCGGTGAGCTCCGGAATTATATTATCTCATTCTGCGGATTGGAAGGAGTGTTGAAGAAGTCAGTGTGAAGTAAAAACTAGATTTGTGAATGGTTTGGAGGTCCGAAAGAAGCTTTTTCATTATGACAGTGGCGACAGATTGTGTTCTTGAAGTTCTGGATGAAGAAGAGAAGAATTCCAGTAAGTTGATAAAGTGCAGATGTTCTTGATGACTCAGGAAAGGTTTTGGTGATCCTTGGATCATGTACAATTCTTATTGGCGGTCCGCATTAAAGTTAGAGTTTGGATTTGATATAAAGACCACCGGTTGTTGGTGTTTTTCCTAAGACAGGCCGACTGGATGTATTACATGTCTTGCGAATGATCTTGTAGGTGTTTACCGACTTAGATGATTGTTCCTAAGTCGATGCCTTGTATAAATAAGGGTTTGTGAATTCATTTTGAGGTGTGTCTTGTGGTGAAGAGTGCGGTATAGCGAAGAGAAGTGCGAAAGGTAGAGCGGGAGTTTTTGGGCTTAAATGGAACTAATCCAGGCATGGTAAAGATGTCAATCTCACTTTGTAGACAGTGTGTCTCTTGTAGGAAGTGTGCCTCTTGTGAGCAGTGTGCTCAGGCAGTGAGCCCTAATTGGCATGTGTCATCTTTTTCTTATTCTTCTAACAGAGAATAATCCTTGGGTTAATCACCCCGTGGTTTTTCCCTTAAATGGGTTTTTCACGTCAAAATCTTGGTGTCTCATGTGTTGATGTTTATCTGCTTTGGTGTTTATTCTTTATACTTTCATGAATGATTAATTGCTATGCTATTGAATAACAAAGTGGATTTAAGTGTTTGAATTGAAAGCAAGATTAGGATAACTGATTCACCCCCCCTCTCAGTTATCAACAAAATCATCCTAATTTTAAGCCATATGGTGTGAAGCACCTAAGTCAACAATCCATGTGGAAGGTGGAGATTCAATGACAATAAGGGCCTTGCCCTTTCCTTTCCTCTCACTATTGTTCTACTTAGAGGACTCCTATGATTAACTCTATCTAACTAAATTAGGTTCCCATTGTTGTTCTTTTCAAAAATATTCATGAGGTGATCAATATTCTTCTTCATGCATTTGTATTCATCATGTTTGGGCCTCTTGCATTAGGAACATTTCTCTTTATTAGGCTCATCACCTTTTGAAGATGATGAATATATTTTAGGAGCATTAGAAGATTTCGGGTTCTTACCCTTAGGACCATCTTTCTTGTCCTTGTTCTTCTATTTCTTCTCTCTATTGTTGGAAATCTTCTATTCCTTTGTATCCTGGTGAGGTACCAAGTCATGTGACTTAGAAGACTTAAGGGATTCTATCTGAATGAGTTTATCTTGCTCTATTGTGAGAGAGACAATAAACTCAGCAAAGGTAGGCATGTGAAATGAATCATTGAGAGAACCTTTTGTAGTATGAAAAGTAGAGACAAAAATAGAATAATTGGAACCCAACTTAGAATAGAAAGAACTATCCATGTGTCATATTTCTCTATCCCACACTACTTCCAACTATGTTCTGAGGCTTTTAAACTTAGTAAATAGTTCCTAAATTATATCAAAATTGAATGGATTGAGACTTATAAGTTCATTTTATAAGAGATGACCTCACATTACATCTTGTTTTCCAAACAATTTAGAAAAAAGTATTCTAGACTTCAATAGGTGTACTTAAGGACTCAACATGCTATAATAAATTTGTATACATAGCAAGACACAAACATCCAACAACCTCATCACATTTTATCTCCCACTTCATTTTTTTGTTGCATTGGTAGGTTCAAGTACTGTCCCCATTGCATATTTATGGTATCCTTTAGTTTTTAGTAAAAGTAGTATTTTAAACTTTCATTCAAAGTAATTGTAAAAACTTAGAACTGGAATTAAAGTTGTAGGATCCATAATGTAGAAAATAATGTGATAATAAGAAAGACAAGAAATGTGTGTTACAATGCAAAATACCAAATTTAATAGAGCTTTGTAAGGCCCAAAAGTGGCAAAAATACTAAAAGCAATAAGTGCTTATAGAGTAGGAACAAAGAAACTACATTGTTGTGTAGAGCTCAAAAAATATATCAACTTTAAAAAAATGGGGCTAAAAAAGGAGATCATCTAAGAAAGTTAGGAGTGTTTTAAGTTCCAAAAAGTATGACTGAATAGCAAAATATTTGATAAAACTCAAATTTTAGAAAATAGGGAAATCAAATCTAAAACTAATCACACTACTATGAAGCATGGAATTCTAGCCCATTTCAAAAAAAATGCTTGAAAAAATACCTTCATTTGAGCAAGAAACAAACTCTTGAATTTGGTCTCCCAGATTGAAAGGACCAATGGAGAGGGGGCAAGGGGTTCTCTAGCTGGTTGGTGGTGCCTAGGTGGTAGAATGGTGGTTTATCTATTAGAGGTGGTAGCTAGGCTGAGTGGTAGTGGTGTGCAAGTGATAGAAAAGGTGGTGTGCAATATAGAGAAGGGAAATAATGTCATTGCATGCAATTGGAGACCATCTTGGGCTAGCTAGGCCATGCTAGGGCTAGAAAGGCCAAGCCCCACAAAGGCTCTAGGCCTATTTCAAAAGCCATGAGTGACTTGTATGGGCATGGCCTAGCTGCATACCCCTTTACAAGGGTCATGAGCCAAAAAGGTTGGCTCATCCCTCCTCATTTTTGAAAATTTGTCACTCAAACTTTTATACGATGTTGTATGACCTTAAGCTACAAGCCTATGGCTCCCAATTTTTTTCCTTAAATACAAACTACTCCAATTTACCTATTTAGACAACTTACTTTAATAGAAAAATAACATAAAGAAAGTTCACTATCATGACTAAAACATGCAAGGTGAGTGGATATATATATAGAGAAGATAAAATGTAGACTGACCAATGAGAGATGTAATTCCAACTATCCAAAATTATATGTAAGTTACATTCATGAAAGATACTCTCTACCCTCATAATGGGCCACTCTATCTACCTAAGAAAGCTAAAATAAATGTGTAGGAAAATACAATAATATCCAACTAAGGAAAATAAAAAACCTATACTACCATAATGCATCTACTATTATTATATTTAAGTCTAAAGAATTCAAAAAATTTACTAAGTTGAGTGAACCCTTAGAGAAAGTGCTTCAAAGTTTTATTGGTGCTTGTTAGGAATGGTGTCTCAACATTGCATCTTAATGTTGAGAATATTAAAATGCAATTGTTGGGCTATAGAGATCATTTTGGCTTTAAATATTATCGAAATGTAAGATTTAATTGGATAAAGTGGGTTATAGTGACATGGACCTCTCCAAGGTCCTTAATTTAAAAAAGGGGGGCTCAATTGGATTCCCAAATCAAAATATGGCCTCTACAAGTTAGGACCGTCACATTAAAAATGTAAGATCATGTATGAAACATTAGAGAGTTGTAAGAGGGAGATATGCATGTTGACCAAGAACATTCACCAACCTATGACATGTAATTATGATTATCATAAAGCATCTTTAAAGGGTTTGAATAAGACAAATTGGAATGCTTAGGCTGGGAGAATAACTATAACATGTTATGATAAATTCTTGTGATAAGTACATAAGGAATATGCTATATTTAGCATGACTAATCTTCTTGGGATTTGGGCATTAGAATTTGACTAGAGGATTTGGGCACCACTTTTAGGTGTTATTAGCTCATGGTTTTGTGATTCCCCTTATTGGTTTCATGTATTGGTTTCTCTATTCATTGGGTGCTTGGGATAGAGTTTGCTTAGTGTATTTTTTATGTATCATTATGTTACCGATATTACTCTAAATCAAAGTGTTGGTGTTGTCTCTTATGAAGGCTCCTTGCCTGGATTGTATTGTAACTAATGTGGATTGTATTGTGTTATGGTGAATGATTTAATTGCATGGTTTCTTTCCTAAAAATTATTTTAGATCATATTTTTTATTTATCTCTCATCTTAGATTAGTGTAGGAAGCATTTTTACACCTTAGCTTCCATTTATTTGATGTCAAATCTTGATCAACTCAAGTCCTAGGGGGTAGGAATAAGGTTTGTTTTGCTAATTTTGGTTTGAGTGGGAGTGTGTGTAGAAAATATCTTTATTTCAAGGAATATGGAAAGCACATCTTAACTAGGGATGGAAAAATTCAGTGGCACTAACTTTGAGCTATGGAAGCTCAAGATGGAGGATTTATTCATAGATCAATATTTTTGGGCTATAGTATACAAATCCAAACCAACTACAATGTCATCAGATGATTGTGTAGTGTTGGACAAAAAGGTAAGAAGCCTTTTTAGGATTTGATTGGCAAATTTTGTGTTATTAAATGTCTATGAAGAATCCACTACAAAATCCTCTAGGAAAAGTTGGGAAACCTAAACTAGGCTACATCCTTGGTTAATATTTTTCTACAAAAGAAGTTATACACTTTGAGGATGGGTGATGGTGATTATGTTGTTAAGCATCTGAATGCATTCAACATGATTATAACCTAATTAAAATCCATGGGTGTGAAGATTAAAGAGGAAGATTGATGCATTACTCTTCTATGTTCTTTGGTAGACTCGCGAGACAACCTAGTAATGGCTATTGGAAGCACTATCTCAAAACTAGTGCTTAATGAGGTTGTGGGTGCTCTTATCTCTGAAGAAATGAGGAGAAAGGCTACCAAATCATCCAAGGATTCCATGGTTGTTCATAGGTGGTTTAATAAAAAGGCAAGAAGAAATATAAGAGCATGTCTAAGTCTCTTAGAAAGTCCAAAGCAAAATGTTGGAACTGCGGCAAGACAAGCCACTTCAGAAGACACTACAAAGAGGAGAAAAGAAACTAAAAGTTAAATTTGATGATGCAAGAGATGCTTTTTTTGTATCTTCGCTACACATGCATGCGAGGATGCATGGATGATCAAATTTGAAGCATCTTTCCACTTGGCTCCCAATCATGAGTGGTTTTTATACTATGAGAGTTTTGATGGTGAGAAGGCATATTTTGGCGACAACTCTTACCTCAATATTATTGGTTGTGGTAGAGTCAAGATCTAATTTGATGATGGAACGATGATGGGTATTATTGGAGTTCAACACATCCTTGGTTTGGCACAAAACCTCTTATTTACATCAATAAAATGAATGATGTAGGTGTGCAGGTCATCTTTAGTAATGGAGGTTATAAAATGGTTCAAGGAGATATGGTACTTTCCAAGGGGGTTCAAGATGGTATTCTCTTTTAGCTTGATGCATGCACTTACATATATTACAATGATTCCTATGTTCATGCACTTACATATATTACATCTCACTCATTGGGACCTCTAACAAAGAGATCTATTGTATCTATTTATGATGGTCATACATTCTAGGTACTTAAGCATCCTCTTACCTAAAAGAGAAAGTTATGTGTTGAGAAGACAATGTTATGGTACCAACCCATGGGCCATATTGGTGAGAAAGGTTGACAGGCCTTGAAAAATAAAAATCTTGTAGAGGGGCTTGTTTATTGTTCTCTTGAGTTTGATTTGTGTGAGCATTATATTTATAGAAAACAAAATCGTGTTCAGTTTTACGCTAGCTCTCATAAATCTTTTGGGTTGTTGGATCTTATTCATTTTTATGTAATTGGTCTTGTAGATTTTCCTTCCTTGGAAAAAAAATTGTATTATGTATCGAGTTTCTTAATGATCATTTTAGGAGGAGGCAAGTGTACAAAGTTAAGGGGCCAAAAAGTGGCCAAAAAGATTTTAAAGCAAAATATAACATAACACAAGCACATTATAATGCATTGGTGCTATGTCTCAAAAATCTTGATCCATAATGCTAGCAGATATAACACGTGTGCATTATAATGTGAGCATGTCATAACACGTTCACTTTATAATTGTCTTAAAAACAAAGAAAATTCTTAGTGCACTCTCTTTTTTGAATTTATAATGCATGCACATTATAATGCACATGCACTTCATTTGCATTTACTTTGCAGTCCCACCCTTAGGCTTGGATTTTGATTGGATATCCAAGCTAAGGGTTGGACCTACATGTAAGGTGCCCAAATTCGTGTTTTGTAAAAATATAAAAAATAAACAAATCTTGAGCGTGCTCTCCATCAAGTTCACACATTTTAAGATATTATTTAAAAAAAACACTACTACAACATCAAACTCTATCTTAACTTTCTAACCATGTATTTTTTCTAAAATCCAAATATCTAAAGGTTTTGATCTTTAGTTACTTTTAGTAGTGTCTTCATTTTTTGCCAAAAAACATGTGTATTTCTTTTTTGGTGTCATTTTTATATGCTCATCCAAATTTGAAACAACTACATGCCATTTTATACACATTCAAAAAAAAAATCTCAAAATTACGAGGGTGCACGCTCAATTTTTCATTTTTCTAGATGTGTCCACTTTGAAAATTAGTAAAAAATAATCTATTTACTAAAAAATTAGAAAAAAAAGTTGTCAAATACTACATGATGTTATCTAACTTTCCACCAAAGGGATTTACAAGATGCTTTTTAAAAAGTTAACAATTTAGGGGGAGCACACCTGATGCTATGTTATATTTTGTCTGACAAAAATAGGACCACTTTGTGTGTTCCCCCTATTTGACCTTCTTAATGTCCAACATTTAAAATAAAAGTTAGTAGTTTAGAAATTAGATTCTAAGAATTGCTAAACTTGTTCTTATTACATCTTGAAATTTTGAGCGTAGATATCTTGAATTACTCATTTAAGTTTAGTTTTTGTTGATTCCAAGAAAAAATTAGCCACTTTTGACCCCCTTTTGGTCCCTCATTTCCATGCACTTACCTTTACGTCAATGTTGGGCATGGGTATATTTTCTCAAAAGTTAATGCAAGGTCTTTAGTTAGTTTAGGGAGTTTAAGGCTCTCTTGGAAAACCATATTGGTAGAAATATTAAGGTGTTGAGAACTAATGATAGTGGTGAGTATTGTTCTATAGAGTTTGACATATTTTATAAGGAGAACAACTTAGAAATGCATAAAACAACTCCATACACCCCTTAGTAGAATGGAGTTGCACAATGCATGAACATGACATTGATGGAGAGGGCTAGGAGTATGCTTAGTAGGTCTAGCCTAGAACATAAGTTCTCAACAAAAGCAGTTTCTACAACATATTACTTGATCAATAGGCCTCCTACATCAATGCTTTAGAGAAAACCCCCATGAAGGTTTGGATGATAAAAAATCCCTCAATTGATCATCTTCATGTATTTGGTTGTGAGGCATATACTCATGTGCTTAGGGAGAAATAGTCAAAGTTGGATTTAATAAGCTATGAATTGTATCTTCACTAGTTATGGCATTGGTGTGAAAGGGTACAAGCTTTGGGATCTTGTGGCTAAAAAATTTCTCTATAGTCAAAATATATTTTTTTAGGGAGGTCAAATCATCCACTATAATTGAGCAGCCAAAGGAGGATGGGAAGTTAGTTGTGCATCTGTAGCCAAAGACTTAGAAGGCTACACTAGATATTGAACTAGAGGTTTAGGTTAAACTAGATGAGGATAGTATGGAGAGACCAAAGAGTTTGAAACAAGAAATAGAACCTTCACCTCAATTTTTGAGGAGTCCACTTGACAAAGGAGGCAACCAAAAAGGTATATCCCACTTGATTTTAGATGTATATTTTCTTTGTTAACTAACACTAATGAGCCTAGAATAGTTAAAGAGGCAATGGAAATGGATAATTGCAAGTCTTGGAAATTATCCATGAATGAGATGTTGCACTAAGGAATAATGATACATGGGACTTGGTACAGTTGCCTGATGGATAGAAACCCTTGGTTGCAAATGGTTTTCAAAATAAGTTAGGGCCTAATGATAGCATTGATAAGTATAAAGTGTGATTGATTGGCAAAGGTTATTACCAAGTTGAGGGAATAGGTTTTGGTGAGATTTTATCCCTTGTTGTAAATTTGACATCTATCATAATGTTATTAGCTTATACTAATGCTTTTGATCTTGAGTTTGAGAAAATAGATATGAAGACAAATTTATTGTACAATGATCTAGTAGAGGAGGAGATCTACATGTCATTTTGATTTGTTAGTTGAAGAAATCCCTCCATGTTTTAAAATAGTCTCCTAGAATGTGGTATAAAAAATTTGATTCATATTTTTTGTGGGTGGGATTATCAATTCTAACTTAGATCATTTTTATTACTATAAATATAATGGTGATCATTTTATCATTATCACTTTGTATGTCGATGATATGTTGTTATTTAGGAATGGTAAGAAAATGATTAGGGACTTGAAATCTCAACTTTCATTATAGTTTGAAATGAAGGACTTGGGGATTGATAAGTACATCCTTAGGATGGACATTAGATGGGATAGGGCTAACATAAAAATTTGGATTAGACAAAAGGAAGCATGTTGAGTCTGTTTTGTTACATTTTTGTATAGCCGAAAACAACCCAATGACTATTCCTAGTTATGTGGGAAGTAAGATTTTAGTTAAATAGTGTACTACAACACTCACAAAGATGGAGGAGCTCAATTCAATTCCCTATGCTAGTGCAATTGAGAGTTTTATATATGGTGTGGTCTACACCAAATTAGATAATGCCTAAGTAATGGGAGCCTTGAGTTAGTACAAGGCTAATCTAGGATGGGAACACTAGATTAATGAAGAGGGTCTTCAAGTATTTTTTAGGTACTTCTAAGTATTCCATTTGTTATCATGGTAATATTTTAGAGGACCAAAACTCGGTGAATTTTCAAGGTTATGTGGATTCTATTAGGATTAATGTGATATTAACCTTGCGAATCCTATGTACTAATGTTAGATCTCCAACATCTTTGGAATGCGTACTTGGATGCCCATGTAGGGGGCTAAGGGATATTGTTGTTTTAATAATTCTATTTTTAATTTGGAATATTAGTTGTAGTGGCATTAAGAGGGGAGGTTACTTATAACATTGGTGGTTATGAAGTGAATTAACTACATTTACAGCACTCTCTTGATTCTAGGTGTTAGGAGAGAGAGAGAGAGGATCATATATTCATTATTGGGTGGGCTCCTCATGTATAATGGAGTCTATTTTAGAGTGCTAGTTTTAGAGAAGTGTGCCATTATTTATGAGTTGTAAAAGATTCTTGTATGAGTAGTGCAATTTATCGTGCATGTTGAATATTTGTCACTAGGGACATTGCATTTTTGTCATACCATGGTTTCTTGTTAGTTAGTTTTAATGAATCCACTTGTGGTTTCATCTCTTTAGTTCTCTATAAATTGAATGTAATAGATAGTTGTTTCATGGGTCTTTTATAGGTGAAGTAAGGTTATGTTATCATATTAAAGTGAGAAGTTGGATGCATTATTGTAACACATTGTTATTTGATTAATAAAAACTTGTGTCTCTTTGGTGGTGGAGTTTTTCCTCAAAAGGGTTTCTCCGCATAAATTTTGGTGTTATGTGTTTGCTGATTTAAACTTCCTAACATTAGTCTAATGGTAAATCACATCATATCTTAATTTTTATATTAGTTTTACATACTAATTGTATAAGTTTTTACTATAGTAGTTTACCATGTTTCTTAATAGATTTAGATTAGGTAGGGGATGTCGACAGTAGAAGGTCTACTAGTGGCTATGCATTTAGCTTATTCAATAGTGTAGTGATTTGGATGAGTAAGCGATAGGTTTTGGTCATTTTATCTATTGGGACCCAACCTAGAATTGTAAAAAAATTAAGCCTTTGCCCTTTGTTGCCATTAGCCCTACTTCACCCATCACTAATTATATCCAATCTAAGATATTTTAAATGGGTCCTATTTGGGTCAAGTGTGTGCCTAACATAGTGCTTGGCTCCCCCGTGTACTTTTTTTATTTACTCAAGTTGTAAAAATCTCAAATTTTGCTAAGTATAGGGTTGTTTTTAGTCCTTGTTGGGCCTTGTGCAACCTCACAAAAATCATCAACACTTTAACTAGTTATAAAAACCTATAACATTGCTAACGAGGTCTTTTTCAGTGATCTCCCTAGTTCTCACAACCATCCAAACTACTGGCGAGATCGTTCTCAACACTTTCACAGGTTGTCACAACCATCCAAACTATCGACAATGTTCCTGGGCTCTCTAGTTTGTCGAAACATTGAAAGGCCGACAAGGATATGGAAAATTCAAACAAGGAAATCATATGTTTGGCTTGCATAAATGTTTCTCAAGGTTTTCAAAACCACTCATTATGTAAACAAGGTAGAGTTAAGGAAGGACAAACAAAAGGCATCAGCAAGCAAGACAGGTTTTGAAACCATTGTCAAGAGCCAACAAGGTTCTTGAAACTAACTTTGAAGATGATGAAGCTTTGGTTTTGGTGAATGGAGAGGTTTTCACAACTCAAGTTTGGGCCAACATATAAAGCATGCCATAAGGATAAAAAGACATGTTTCTAGAGGAGGTTGTGAGTTTCTTGTTAGAATTTGATGAGGTTCCCATAACCACCTAAAGTGTCAATAAACAAAGGAAGCAAAGGATGGATAAACAAAAAAGAGAAAGCATCAATGTTTCTTAGGGTTTGTGAACCCTTGAAATCATTGATGAACAAAGAATAAAGTCAAAAGGAAGACAAGAGAAGAATGAAAATGAAGGTGAGATTTTGGTGGTCTCCCAACAACTTCTGAACTGAAAGTCCCTTGCCCAAACATATTATTTACTCAAGGGTGAAATTCAAGGTGCATTTTTTATGGCGAACATGAAGATAAAAATGTGAATTTCACTCACAATAGGGACATGTTTGTTTCTTGGTAGGTATTTTCACTGCAAAGGTAAAATATGTGGGTAAACTCTTCTAGAAATGTTGGAAACATTCTTCAAAGGAGTTTAAAGATACCAAGGCATATTCCTCTATACCCATGAACAATGGATATAGGGCCCAACTCATGCCAAATGTCACTCTTATATCCAATCTAAGTTTCCCCTCTTCTCTATAAAATTATAATTTCTAGGCATTGTAAAGGTTGGTTAGGGAGTTCTGGGTAGTGCACTACTATTAGAGTTTCCAAGCCAATTATGGGTCTATATGTGATGAGTCTCTAAGATTTGTAGTGTAAAGATTCATGAAATACTCTAAGGAATGAAATAGGGTTTGGTTTTCAATACAATTTCGTGCAGTTGACATTGTAATATTTGTTTGGCAAATCAATATAAGACCACATTCTTGGCTTTATTCTGCAATTTGTCTCCATTTTCTTTTGTATGTCTTAGGGAAAATAGCAAGTTTCTATATGCACACTTGTTGCATTTATATCAAAAAGTGGTCAGTTTGTCATTCATAGAATGTATTAAAATTTCTTGTTATAAGTTGTTTATGATAGGAAATCTTTCTAATCTGGTATGTGGGGTTTGCAAATTGGGAAAGGATAACTTATAATAGGTTGCATTGTCAAAGAACTAGAAGGCATTTGAGGGTCTAAAGCTTCTACAAATTTGAAGCCTAGTAAATTAAATTCATCCAATTTGGAGTTACTCTGTTTAGTCGTCAATTGTTCTAGTTTGACTTTTTTTCTATAGGATTAGGCACCATGCTCTATTAATTACATCTAATCCAGCACCTAAAGTTTACAAATGTTGAATATCTACAAAAGGTATAAGTTATTTGAGGTCTGACTATCTTCATGGAGCTAAAAGGTGTAAAGGAAATGCTTAAATTCTAAAAAATTCATCATCCCTTGCATAATTAGAATGAAGATAAGTTTATTTATAACTTATTTGTTCACAATGCTTGTCAAGGTACAGACGATCATGCCTGCACATGTTGAATATTAAATTCTTCACTCATACACTTGTGAATGTGTCATTTATCTACATTTCTAAGGTCTATAGCTACAAATCTATATGAAACCAACACAATATGAGTTAGTGATAGTGAATTGGGATTATGCATTATGCATGTTGGACCTGGTTTTGTCTTTGTAGTTGTGCTAGTCAATGATCCTTGTTATTTTGAAGACCCTCATAAGGATCACCCTTCACTCATGTAGATAATTAGAATGAAGATAAGTTTATTTATAAGTTATTTGTTCACAATGCTTGTCAAGGTACAAACGATCATGCCTGCACATGTTGAATATTAAATCCTTCACTCATACACTTGTGAATGTGTCATTTATCTACATGTCTAAGGTCTATAGCTACAAATCTATATGAAACCAACACAATATGAGTTAGTGATAGTAAATTGGGATTATGCATTATGCATGTTGGACCTGGTTTGTCTTTGTAGTTGTGCTAGTCAATGATCTTTGTTATTTTGAAGACCCTCATAAGGATTACCCTCCTGAGTCTTATAGAGCTCAAAGTGTAGAAGATAGGGTACAGTCTTGTTAGTTGGCTTTCCTTGTCCTTGGTTCAATCATAGAGTTATCATGTTACTTGGATCAACTTCATCCTCGGGTCTTGGTTCTATGTCATCTCTTAGAGCTGAGTGTAGCAAGAAAAAACCCCAACAAATTAGTGTTATTTCCAAGGATAAATTAATCTAGAAGTTATTTTGAAAAACTTTGCAACACAGTCACTAAAGGAAGTATTACAATTGTGCTGTTTTATTTGTGTGTAGTTAATAGCTCATGAACCTGCACCAATGAATTGGCACCATTGTTGAGGAGTGTTGATTTAAGGTTTTAATCAAATCTTCAAATCTCAGTGTTTCTTGGGTTGTGTATTAGTGAATTCTTCTAAGGTATTTGTTGAAGTTTCTCAAAGCATTTTAAGACTATCTTGCAACTGCACCAATGTGTCATGTGTGCCTACTATCCATCAACTTACATGCCAACAAATTGAGGAAGTAAAAGATTTGATCCATAGGTTGAAGATCTTTGTAGCTTGTTGAAGAAATTACTTGCATTAGTACTAAATTGCTTGGCCTATTTGCTTGAGCTAAGAGAGTACCATTACTAAAATTGTTTACAAAGATTTGATTGGTGATTAGAACTCAGAATATTATTACAACATTGAATAAGTGCTGACTTATCCAAATTTCTATCTTGTTTGAGAGGTGGTGACTCTGTAAAAGAACCTTACAAATAAATTTTAATAAATGGAAGGAAGGAGATCTATAATAAAAAACAATCCTAATGCAGTTTTAGTACTTGAATTGGAGACTAGTAGGACTATTATATGGCGAGCTAAAAATTTAGGTATTAATCAAGACCCCTTGGAAATAATATTAAAATTGGTACTTCTCATAGGGTCCACCATTTATTAAATGATGGTTTTTCATCTAACAATGATGAGAACCCTGAATCTCATTTGTAAAGACTAGTACAAACAAGAGAAAGGGTTATCGAAGAAAATGCTAAAAATGATAGAGACTATTGACTATGGTCCCTTAGGATTCATTCCAAACAAGCTATCCTTATCCATAAATAAATAATCCTAGAACTCAAAACCCGGTACCAAGGGATAATTTAGTTTTGGATGGAGAGGGAGTGTAACATCATGAAATAGAAGTAAAATATGAATATGCCCAAGTAGAAGTAGAAAGGGATGGCTATGATACTCTAGATGAGGAAATTGAACAACAATTGGCTAACCTAGAGGAAAAAATACTTTGCAAGCATAATGCCAAGAGGAGTAGAATACTTGTTGCACATCAAAATTCCCAGTAAAGAGAGGTTAGATAAGAAAGAAGGGATATGATTGAACAAAGAACTCATAGAAGAAATCATAGAAACCAGAGAGGTCATGAACATTATGGATGTGAAAGGAGACCCTTAGCCTTGGATAGGTATAGATAGATTGACTTTACAGGCATCCTTGGACATCCTAATATTGTCCAAAATGAGATAAGAGGAAATTTGTCTCAATTCTAAGCTAATAATGCAGTATTTGGTGAAGATAATGTGAAGGCATTTATTAAACTCACTAATGATTATGATGTGATAGATGAAGATGTGATGATGAAGTTGTTTGTATAATCCATAGATGATGTAGCTAGAGATTGGTACAAAAGTCTGCCTGATAGGAGCATTGTCACTTGGGAAAAATTTTAGGCTATATTCAGGAAACAATATGGAAATAGAATTGATCCCATATTCACAATAAATGAGTTTACTAATATAGCCGAGGGATAAAATGAGACTATATCTGAATTTGATACATGGTTCATGAGATTAATGTCTAGAATTACTAAAAAAATTCAACCTAATGAGCCCATGTGTCTAGTGATATATTGCCTATGATTCTAAAATGGGTTACCTCCTAAGGGATAAAGATCACCACACTTTGAGAGAAGCATACAAGGTGGCAAGAAATATTGAAAGTAATAAGACAGCTTCTGTCAAGGCACCTAAGAGGGGAAGAGTTTAAACTATCTCATCCTAATAAAGTCCCCCATGGAAGACACCCCTTACCTAAGGATAAGCTTGACAAATTTATGCATGCCTTGAGGGAGCTGAGTTACAAAGTAGCTAAGAATGAGAGAGGTTCATCCTCTAAAAGACAATCTCCCCATGAATAAGAGAAACCTATGAAATTATTTGACATGCCTTACAACACTGATTGGAGGAATGGAAGATTGGTCCATGAAGCAAATAGAGATGACCAAAGAAGACCTGATCAGAGGAATGTCTCAAAAGAAAATCATGATCCTCTAAGGAGATCAAATGCGAATGTTGTGGGGGATGACATGTGGTGTAAGGCATCTAGTTTACCTCATAATCCTGATCATTGTGCCATTGCTTTGGCTCTAAAATAAGATATTAAATATGAAGGATGTGTTGAAGGTGAATCTTACGTTGAGGAAGATGAAAAGCAAGAAATTAACATGCTCTACACTACTAAACATTATTGTGATTCTAAATATTCTTTTGATAAGAATGATTGTTATGAAAGAAATAAGTAAAGTTCTTCCAACAACAACAAGTCTTTTTTATGATGAAGATAAATAGCCTCATGTGAACATTATGGAATTTGTTAAAGTTAAGAAAATTCTACAGAAGTATAGGCTTGGGAAATCCATTGATGAATAAATTAAAGCCCTTACGGTTGTTGCTATTACACAAGTCAAGAGTGATTATAATCTAATAAATAGGTTAGGTCAAAAGCATCTGGAAAGTGGAAGAAAAGATGGTGGGATATTTGTAGAAAAGAAGAATGATATTAAGAAAACTAGTGCAACTCCTCTGAAATTTGCTACAACAGTCCCCAAAGATAACAAATCACCTTCTTATGAAATCCCCGATATACCTAAGAAGTCAATCCCTACTGCTAAAATTACCACAGCTAGTTTCCCACATGCGTCATCCAAAAACAAAGCTAAGGTAACCCATTCTGATTCCCATATCACCAAGGCCAAAGATGGTAAAATCAAAATATTTCCAAGTAGTAAGTCAATGCCAAAATGGTCCTTGACTACTTAGTCCTTGCATATACTTGATGCTAGCATAATCACTCATCCATTAGATGCTCCCTTGCCCCCATAGGTCCCATTTGATATGGACCAAGTCCTTTAAGTCAAATTATAATCCAACTACCTTTTCTAAAAGACATGGGAATCACTGAGCATAGGGGTAAATCCTTGTCATATTTAGGGGAAGTTCCAATGATCCTAGACCAAGAAAAGCCTAGAAGATGCATACCAGTTTTCTTTGAAGGTGGAAGAGAAGCTAAATAAAAGATTTGAAATCAAGCAAAGAGGAAGAGGTCATGGTGGAAGGACTGGTGGAAGATCCTATGGAGGACAAAATGAAGATCAAAAGAAAAGTGAAGAAGCATGCACGGGTTGAAATCAGAAAGGAGATAATTGTTGGATATGAAACCCAACGGTCACCTCGTCCTTTTGTGGTGACTCTTCATTTTTAGCTCTTTCTCTTGGCAGATATTGTAATCTATAAAAGCATGTGTATATGCTGTTGTAAACATCATCTGAGAACAAACTAATATAAGAGTTTTCCCCTGCTTTGTGGACGTAGCCATACATATGGTGAACCACGTTAAATATCTTTGCACTGTGTGATTGTTTACTGTTCTTTTCTTTTTTCGTTGTTCCATTGTTTTAACAATTGGTATCAGAGCTCGGGTAAGGAGCTGGTTGAGAAATTCGTGACGAATTTCGAAGAAATGGAAGAAGCGGACAAGTGGAGAATAGAGAAGTTTTCGGGGCAGAATTTTGGGCTTTGGAAGTTGCAAATTCGTGCTGTGCTAATTCAAAAAGACTTAGCTATCACGCTGAAAGGAAAAGAAGCAAAACCGGAAAAGATGACAGATGACGAATGGGATGTGTTGGATCAAAAAGCAGCCTCTACAATCATCCTCTCACTGTCCAGCAACGTCTTATTTAATGTTGCAACAGAAACCTTGGCAAAGCAGATCTGGGACAAGCTTTGCGACATATATGAAATGGCATCCGCAACCAATAGGGTCTTCTTGCTAAAAAAGTTGTTCAATCTAAAAATGAAAGAGGGAAAAACTTTTTCAAATCACTTGAACGAATTCAACATTGCAATCAGCCAACTAGTTTCTGTAGAAATCAATTTTGATGATGAAATGAGGGCTATGCTACTCCTGTGCTCGCTTCCTGACAGCTGGGATAATGTTGTGATGACGATCAGCAATTCAGCACCTGGGAGAAGAGGATCTGAAAACAAGGAAAAGAAAGCATTGTTAAAATTTGACGATGTTGCTACCACCCTCCTCAACGAAGACATGAGGAGAGGACAAAATAAAATATCCGGTGAAGCCTTGGTTCTAGGCAATAGGGGAAGAACCCAAGATCGAGGAAAACAAAACAGGAGAAGATCTAAATCAGCGAAGAGATCAAAGTCAAGAGGACGGAAAGAAGGTTGCTGGTTTTGCAGAAAAGATGGACATGTCAAGAAGGATTGTTGGCATTACAAGAAAGCTCAAAAAAGGCTGAAAGAAAATGAGATTAACACGACTCTTGAAGATGATGGAGGAGCTCTTGTCTTGGCAGCAAGTGAAGCTGAAGCCGACTCATGGATTTTAGACTCTGGCGCCTCCTTTCACGCAACTTCAAATCGGGATGCCTTCCAAACATATCAAGAAGGAAAATTTGGCAAGGTTTATCTCGGAGACAATGAGCCGTGCGAGATTGTCGACAAAGGTGATATATTGCTACAACTAAAGAATGGAAGCAAGTGGCTACTGAATGATGTCAGACATGTTCCTAAACTTAAGAGTAACTTGATTTCAGCAGGACAACTTGATGCGCAAGGCTGCAGCATCACTTTCTCTTCCAACATTTGGAAAGTAACTAAAGGCGCTTTAGTTGTTGCAAAAGGCAGTAAATCAGGATCTCTTTATGTGCTCGAATGTGCCGCTGAAGTGGGAGCGGTGATGGCTGTAGTTGACAGCGGGACAGAATTGTGGCATAGGAGACTTGGCCACATGAGCAAAAAGGGAATGGAAGTATTGCTCAAAAGAGGCCAACTTTCTGGTTTACAATTAGCAGATTTGGAACTTTGTGAGCATTGCATTTACGGGAAACAAAGGCGGGCCAGCTTCTCCAAAACCGGACACGACAAGAAGGCAAAACCCTTGGAACTCGTGCATTCGGATGTCTTTGGTCCCACAGAGGTAACCTCCATTGGAGGAGCAAACTACTTTGTAACTTTTTTAGATGATTGCACCCGTAAGCTTTGGGTTTATATGCTCAATAGAAAATCAGAAGTGTTTGCAAAATTCAAAATTTTTAAGGCTATTGCTGAAAATCAAATTGGGAACAAAATTAAATGTCTTAAAACTGACAATGGGGGGGAGTTTTGCTCTTTAGATTTTGATGCTTTTTGTGCAGACAACGGCATTCAGCACATCAAGGTTGTACCATTTAAACCTCAGAAAAATGGTGCAGCCGAAAGAATGAATCGCACGATTCTAGAGAGGGCACGTAGCATGCTCTCAAATGCTGGTTTGAGTAAAGAATTCTGGGCTAAGGCAGTTAACACGGCGGTTTATTTGATCAACCGAAGTCCTTCTACTAAGCTGGATTTTGATATTCTGGAAGAAGAGTGGTTTGAAAAGAAGATCTCTTACCATCACCTCCGGGTCTTTGGCTGCGAGGCGTTCGCTCACATTCCAAAAGAAAAGCGAACAAAATTGGATTTCAAATCCAAACGATGCATCTTCGTCGGTTATGGGGAAGAGCAATACGGTTTCAGATTGTGGGATCCTATTGCAAAACAAATCATTCACAGCCGTGATGTGATTTTCAATGAAAAAGTGTTTCCTGCCTTGCAAGACCAAAGGGCATCTACAAAAGAGTATATATTAGTTGATGATATTGGGTGTAATTCGCAGTTTTCACATCCAAAAGTGGGATCAGATAAAAATGGAAATTCCAATTCAGCATTGGTGCCTACTCCGTCACTTCGTCTGAACAGAGATGCACAAGGAAATGTCAGTTCAATGTTTGGAAATGATGACATTACACAGTATATGCCACCGAATTTCCAATCACCACATTCAGTGGGAGCGATTTCCACACAGGCTGGTGAAGCAGAGAAACAAAGCTCATCTAGTGAGCAATTTTTTAATCCCACGCAGCAGGTTCAGCGCACTGGGATATCAAATGTCGGGTCAAACATACCACAGCATACATTCCCATCGTTGCCAGTTGAATGTTCAACGCAGCAGGATAATTATTCATTGCAGCATACAACGCAGCCACTTCACATGAAATCGCTGCCTATCCAAAGTCCAACGCAGCATGATAAGTATTTAACGCTGCCAGTTGAAAGTTTAATACAGTCTACATTTGCTGACTCTGCTCACATTGGCAAACAAAATTTAAGGGAAAATACTCCCACGGGGGCTGAGGATGGTCCACACAGATCAAACGCCCCTCAAAATGTCTTGCCTGGCTTCCCTCACCCACGGCCTCAGGAAGAAGGTCAGCACTTTAAAAAGAATATGCAAGATAAATGTTCAACGCAGCCAGTACAAACTGCGAATCCACAATGTTTAACGTCCCCTCTGCCAAATCAAACTTCTTTGACTACCACGCAGCAATTCTGGTACTCTAATACAGTAGGAAATGATTCTACAGGGAATCAAAAGGCAGAGCATTTGTCTTCACAGTCTATGCCAACAGCAAGGAATTCACAAGAAATACAGAGGGAAAAGGGCATACAGAAAATTGATGTTGAACAGCATAATCAACAACAGAGGAATATTGCACAAGAACAGGGCAGTCTATAGGGACAAATCTCTTCATTGAGGAGATCTACCAGAAAGAGGAAACCTCCTCCAAAATTTGATGACTATCAATTGCTCGTTGCTGACATATCAGAACCAAATACATTTCGAGAAGCTTGCAATGACAGGGACAGTGAGAAATGGATGGCAGCAATGAAGGATGAAATGGACTCTCTAATGGCAAACCATACATGGGATCTGGTCCGGCTTCCACCTGATCACAAACCTTTGAAGAATCGGTGGGTCTACAGAATCAAAGAGGAAGAAGGCGGCACAAAACGCTACAGGGCCAGACTTGTTGTGAAAGGATATGATCAACAAAAGGGAGTGGACTTCAATGAGATTTTCTCACCAGTTGTGAGAATGAACACAATTCGAGCTGTTTTGGGTTTGACAGCAGTTTATGACCTTGAGCTTGAGCAACTTGACGTCAAAACCGCTTTTCTCCACGGTGACATAGAAGAGGAATTGTACATGCATCAGCTAGAAGGTTTTGTCAAGCAAGGGCATGAAAATCTGTTTTGCAGATTAAAGAGGAGCTTGTATGGGCTGAAACAAGCCCCAAGGCAGTGGTACATCAAGTTTGATAACTTCATGATGGAAAATCAGTTTACGCGCTCTGAATCTGATCCATGTTTATACTACAAGGTTTTGCCAAGTGGTGAATTTGTTTTGTTGCTACTCTATGTTGACGACATGCTCATTACCGGCACCAACATGAGAGTCATTGCTGATTTGAAGCAACTCTTGGGAAACAAATTTGCAATGAAGGACCTCGGGGCAGCAAAGAAGATTCTTGGCATGACCATCATTCGGGACAGAAAGAAGAAAGAAATCAGATTGTCTCAGCAAAAATATGTTGAAAAAGTTTTGGACAGATTCAATATGAAAAGTGCTAAGCCAGTTAGCACTCCACTTGCCGATCATTTTCACTTGTCTTCAGCATTGTGCCCCAAGACACAAGAAGAACAAGATTACATGAAGAACATTCCATATTCTTTAGCCGTGGGAAGTCTTATGTATGCAATGATATGCACCCGTCTTGATATTTCCCAAGCAGTGGGAGTTGTGAGCCGATTCATGAGTAATCCCGAAAAAACTCATTGGGAAGCTGTGAAGTGGATATTGAGGTATCTAAAAGGCACTTCAGATTATGCCTTATGTTTTGGTGGGAAAGTTGCACAGCTACAAGGCTTCGTTGACTCCGATATGGCGGGTGACTTGGATAAAAGAAGGTCTACATCCGACTATGTTTTCACTTTTGCCGGGGCAGCTATCAGTTGGGTCTCAAGATTGCAACAAGTAGTTGCTCTTTCTACTACTGAGGCTAAGTACATTGCTCTCACTGAAGGAGCAAAAGAAATGGTTTGGTTGCAGCGTTTGTTTACTGAATTGGGTTCGAAACAGCAAGCTTTCACACTTTTCTGTGACAGTAATAGCGCTATTCATTTGGCCAAGAATACGGCATTCCATAACAGAACCAAACACATTGAGCTAAGGTATCATTTCATCCGTAGCATGATTGAAGAAGGCAAGTTGCAAGTTCAGAAGATCGACACCAAGATCAATCCCGCTGATGCATTGACCAAGGTTGTACCTCGAGAGAAGTTTGAATTCTGCCGCGCTTCTCTCGGCATTGTCAAACTCTGACAATAGGCTTAAAGTAGGGGAATAGCTCTGAATGTTTGCAGCAGTCGTTGGGTTTCAAGTGGGAGATTGTTGGATATGAAACCCAATAGTCACCTCGTCCTTTTGTGGTGACTCTTCATTTTCAGCTCTTTCTCTTGGCGGATATTGTAATCTATAAAAGCATGTGTATATGCTGTTGTAAACATCATCTGAGAACAAACTAATATAAGAGTTTTCCCCTGCTTTGTGGACGTAGCCATACATATGGTGAACCACGTTAAATATCTTTGCACTGTGTGATTGTTTACTGTTCTTTTCTTTTTTCGCTGTTCCATTGTTTTAACAATAATGCCTACCACCGTCATGACCAAAATAATGGTGAGAAAAGAGGAAGAGGAAGACCTGGGCAAGGACCTGGAAAGAGGAACCTATTTCCAATGTGGAGAAGGACATAGAGCCTACAAGTGTCCCCAACATCAAGGAAGGACAAATAGAAGACCTAAAGGTAATGCATGCGTTGCACATGTAGATGAAGCTGAGCATTCTGAATATGTTGAAAGGGGATAAACCTTAGTTGTCAAAAGAACCTTGTTAAATGAGGAGAAAGAGCTAGATCAGAGGAAGAGTTTATTTTGCACAAGGTGCAAGTGTGAAGGTAAGTGTTGTGATATTATTATTGATAGTGGAAGCACTAGTAATCTTGTCTCAAAAGAGATGGCCACATCCATATCAGATTGCATGGTTGCAAAAGGACCATAGAGCTTTGGTCAATGAGCAGTGTTTAGTCAAGTTTAAGATTAAAGAATACCCTGATGAGGTGTTGTGTGACATCATACTGATGGATGTGTGTCATATGCTATTGGGAAGGCCATGGCAATATGATAAGTGTGTTGTCCATGATGGTCATGCAAACACCTATTCCTTGACAAAGGATGGAGTTCATCATAATTTGAAGCCTTTGAAGGAGGTGGAAGAAAAGGTATGTAGTACTACTAGAATTTGCATGGTAGATGGTAGGAAACTTTGGATTGTATGAAGCATGAGTGTCATTGCTTTACGTTGATTCCTAAGATCATCCAGGAGAAATGTGAAGATGTACCAGCAGAAGTCTCAGACTTGTTGTAAGAATGTTAGGACATTGTCTCTGATAATGTACCAGAAGGTTTACCATTGGTGAGGAAGATAAGTCATCAAATGGATTTGATATCGAGAGCTAGTTTGTCGAATAAGGCAGCCCATAGAATGACTCCTGCAGAGAATGAAGAGTTGAACAAACAAGTTCACAAGATGTTAAGAAAAGGACTGATAAGGGAGAGCCTAAGTCCATGTGCGGTACCTAAAGTACTAGCATCATGTTGTACCCATACAAAAGTTTTTATCTATGCATATAAACTTCCTAATAAGATGCCCAAACACACCTCCCAAGCACCATGTAGCCTTGTCATTATTTCGCTAACCCTGTAGGTACAAGACATATCAAAGGAGAGCGATCCAAAGCTTGAATGGAGGGAGACTCTAGCAAGCCAATTAGGCCTCGAGTTATGAAAGATCATCTAGAAGTGGAGGCCAAAGTGATGGATTGAGGACCAAAATGACACAAAGGAACCAAGGAAAGCAATGCAAACACATCTAGCAAATTAAAATTCGATTTTGAAACTTTCAAAAAATTTAAAAAAAAATTAAGGCATTTTGGAGCATTTTTTTGAAAAAGCACGCTCCACCTTGGAGCGCACTTCAAGAAGAAAAGGCTTCAATAAGAGCATCAACTCTTATGAGCCTAATTTCCAAACTTCAAAGCTTTTCGTTGTCAAATGAAGAAGTTACAGCAAAAGAAGCTTCACAAGCAGAGACAAATGACATTGATCCAAGCAATCTCCATCAAAGAGCATGGAAAATTGTGAAACAATCACAAGCTTTTTTATAAAAATCTCAAGGCAAAAATCAAGATTTTCAAAGGCAAAATTTGAAAAAGTTACTAAGGCAAAGTGCCTTGGCAAAAGGTGCCCAAATTGGGCATTTTGCACGCCTTTTGCAAACCTCAAAAAGGCGCCCCTATTTGCCATTTTACACTCCTTTTTGTGCCTCCAAAAAAATGCCCCTTTTTGCCAAAATGCACTCCTTTTTGAACCTTGAAAAAAGTGCCCATTTTGGGCTTTTTGCACTCCTTTTGCCACCTTGAAAAAGGCGCCCATTTTGGGGAAATTGCACGACTTTTTGACCTTGGAAAAAAGTGCCCTTTTTGGGCGATTTGCACTCCATTGTCAACCTTCCCAAAAATGCCAAAATACCTCTATTTTTGGTGCCCAATTTGTAGGAGAGAGAGCGCTCAAGAGAGAGAAGATCAAGGGTTATAAATAGAGTTTTATCATTCACTTCCACTTCACTCTTCTTTGTTGCATGGAGTTAGAAATAAAAGCACTCTATTTTTAGAGTAAGGCACATTGGAAACCCTAAAAGGTGGCGTTCACTACAAAGGAGTTTTTATTCATTATTATTGACACTTTCAAAGGCATAGCAAAGGAGTAAAGGTAGCGTTCAAAGCTAGGGCACCACTGTTGAAGGTACATGAAAGCTCCAAAGGTAGATTGGAGGGGTTTGAGGAGTGTATCTTCACATACAAGGTAAAATTGACACATTCTTGCACTATTCTATACTTCTCTCTTACATTCCAAGTCATATCCATACAAGAGGAGGTCATTTCTTCACATTGGCTGCAATTGTTGAGGGTTTCCAGCTTTTCTATGATAGGTTAAAGACACTTTGTGGGACAACACTTCAATGAAGAGGTAGATTTGTCACTCCAAGGCAACATTTCCTCCATTCTACATCATCTAGAGACACTTTTGCACACTCATAAGGCAGCGCTCAATCCTTGGCAGCCATTTTTGAAGGAATTTCAAGCTTTTTATGACTGTTACAATCCAAAATGACCACCTACAACCACAACAAAATGAGTTTTTAAGGTGTTTTGGTCCATCTTTTCTCATTTCTATTGCATACCCACCTCAAGAAATGACATTTCTCATCATTCTTAACTATCTAGAGCTCAGATCCGACATTTTTTTGAAGATTCAGCTTCATATTTTCACTTTCCAAGGGCAAAAAATGTATTTTTCACAAAAATCAGAGTTTGGACAACGAGAATAAAGACCTAATTTTCTTGAACAATGAGCATACAGAGGCCTATTTTGATATTTTTAAGACAGGACATTGAAGAGGAAGGCTTTTCTTGAAGCCACAAAGCCACCATGCAATATTCCTTGGTCACCATTGAATTCAACAAGGCTAAAAAAGAATATGAAGATGTTGGCATCAACCTACAAATGAGGACGATTCATCTAGATTCTATCGGTATACCAAATGAGGCCAAAGTTGATGAATTTGAGAGAAATCTCAATTCTCAAACTTAGCCGATTTTTCACTATCTACAGGAGGAATCTATTTTGGGCAGTGGGAGAGATTTCCAATGCAGTTTCTATTTTGAGAACTGACTTTGCTTTCTAGAGTTAAATCTATTTTTGGATTTGTTTTTGGAGATCATGCAAATTTTCTTTGAGTGGAACTCAATGTGTAATAACATGCAAGTTCAGTTAACTGAATTGCATGAGAGATATTTTATTATTTTAAATGCTAATAAGCTTGCATGCTTGTCATGCAACATTAGGGTTAGGTTGGAGAGTATTAGTTAACTCTTCCTTTTATTTCCTTACACCTTTGGTTTTTAGGGTATAAATAAGTGTATTATACACACTTAATGGGAAATGATGATAATGATAAATGCTGAAGCTTTTATTGCTCACATCTTATTGTTCAATGATCTTGCATATTTTTATTACTTTGAGAATGAATATATGTGTTGTCTTTCTGGAAGCTTTTGGTGTTGTTGAGATTAAGATAAGTGTTTAGGACTTTGTGCTTAGACATTTGTTTCACCTCTTCTTTGTTCTTAAGTATTTTCATGTAAAATCAGCTCACCTATGTTCATTTGTTTCCTTCGATCTCTAGATTTAATCAAAGGAATCAAAAGTATTCAATGTCCAGTATCCAGTCTTGTGTTCAATCAAAGAATAAAAGCAATAGCAATTCTCATGACTCTACTTGCTTAAATTGTTATTTGTTTAATATTCTCCTGATCGTGTTCTTGTTTTGTTCATTAATGGATTCCAATATGCCTATTTTGCTTCCAAATATCCATCAAAATGTATTATTTGTGATGAAGGTTAGGTTGATTCAACAAATCTACAAACTTTGCGTTGTAGGTGAAACTGAAAGAATAAGTCATATCTGTGCATAACCTTATAGTTGATCTAGTCTTGGCATTCATAATTGTGTGATGTTAATTTGTCGAATCAATCCAAAATTGTGTACTTGCTTTATTTAGCCTCTGTATTTAGCTAAATAGTGTAATCATTTAGCCTAGGTTTTGTTTTCAGTCAAAAAGATTAAAATCTTTGCTTCATTGTTGAATGTGCATCTCTTCCTTTCCGCACATTGAAAAAACCCAAAAAGATTGTAAAGATTTTAGTTAAGTTTTATTTTACAGGGAGCTTCCCCTTCTAATTCAAAGAGCGGTTCTACTGCACATCTGTCTGTTTTTCTTTCTCACCGAAAGGTGCAAAATTAAATGCTAACACACTGAAGAAAGATTGAGAGTGGAGAATGTGTATAGAGATTCCTGAGCCATAAACAAAACTACAAACAAGTATAGATTTCCATTGCCAAGGATGGATGATATTATGGACTGCTTGAGTGGAGATAAGTGCTTTTCAAAGATTGAATTGAAGAGTGAATATCACCAAATCTAAATCAGAGAAGGAGATGAATGGAAGACAACCTTCAAGACTAAGGAGGGCATGTACAAATGGTTAGTCATGCCATTTGGGCTAACCAATGCACCAAGCACATTTATGTGGCTCATAAATAAGGTACTAAAAGAGTTTTTGGGTAAATTTGTCATTGTTTATTTAGATGATATTTTAATTTTTAGTAATACTTTGGAGGAGCACCTGATGCATATTTGAAAAGTTTTTGAGAAGCTGAGGGAAGAAAAGTTGTTGGATTAATCTGAAGAAATGTAGTTTTATGAAGGAGTTTCTATACATTGGATTTGTTATCTCAGTTGAGGGTCTTAAAATGGATCCAAATAAGGTGAGGGCTATCATTGAATGGCCTACCCCAAGGAGTGTTACAGAGGTACGATTTTTTCATGGTTTGGCAAGTTTTTATAAAAAAAATATCAAGAATTTTAGTAGCATTTGTGCACCCCTAACTAAGACAATGAGAGGGGATATAAAAGATTTTAAATGGACTACATGAACAACCAAGAGTTTTGATACATTGAGGCAAAAAGTCACAGAGTAACCTGTTTTGGCACTTCCAGATTTCAATAAGGTATTTCAGGTAGATTGTGATGCTAGTGGAAGTGATATAGGAGTTGTTTTGAGTCAAGAAGGTGAGCCCATTGCCTATTTTAGTGAGAAGCTTAATGATGCCAAGAAAAAGTATTATGTTTATGATTAGGAGTTTTATGTTATAGTTCAGGCTTTGAAGAAATGGAGACATTATTTGTTGCCAAAGGAGTTTGTTTTATATATTGATCATTAGGCATTGCAGTATCTTAATAGTCAAGGAAAGTTAAATCAAAGGCACTTAAAATGGGATGAGTTTTTGCAGAGTTATACTTTTGTTTTGAAGCATAGGAGTGGAAGGTAAAATAGAGTTGTAGATGCCTTAAGTAGTAGGCAAAATGTGTTGACAGAGATGAAGATAAAGGTCGTTGGGTTCAATGAACTCAAGAATTTGTACCTTAAAGATCCAGAATTTGTAGAGGCCTGGAAAGCTTGTTTGGAGCCTGTCACCCTAGATAGGACTAGATGGTTGGATTATATAATCCAAGATGGTATGTTGTTCAGAGGAAGTTAGTTGTATATTTTGAGGAGTTCCATGAGAAAGAACCTGATTAAGGGGAAGCATAATGGAGGGTTGGAAGGACACTTTAGTCAAGATAAGACCATTACTCTTGTTAGTGAGAATTATTATTGGCCATAGTTGCACCAAGATGTGAAGAAATCTGTGCAAAGTTGCAGAGTATGTTAGATTGCCAAAGGAGTGAGTTAGAATACCGGGCTATATCAGCCATTACTTGTACCAGAGGGGCCATGGGAGGATATCAGCATGGACTTTGTTCTTGGTTTACCAAGGACACAACGAGGGCATGATTCAATATTTGTGGTGGTTGATAGATTTTCAAAGATGACGCATTTCATTGTGTTAGAAAATCAATGATGATGTTCACATTGCAGAGTTATTTTTGAGAGAGGTGGTTAGACTACATGATCTACCAAGGAGTATAGTTTCAGATAGAGATACCAAGTTTGTTGGGTATTTCTAGAGGACCTAATGGAAGAAGTTGAAGATTGAGTTGAAGTTCAGTTTTGAACATCATCCGAAACTAATGGACAGATAGAGGTAGTGAATCAAAGTTTGGGCAACCTGCTGAGATGCTTAGTAGGAGACAAGCCCAAGGGATGGGATTTGAAATTACCACAGATAGAGTTTGCATATAACAATTCTATCAATAGGATTACTAGTAAATCCCCATTCTAAATTGTATATGGGAGTAGTCCAAGAAATGCTTCTAAGCTAAGAAAGATAGACAAAATAGAGAAGAGTAGTGTCAAGGCTCAAGACTTTGTAGAGCACCTAAAGAGCTTGCATGAAGAGGTATGACAACACATTAATAAAATGAATTCTTAGTACAAGGCTAAGGTAGATCGGAAGTGAAAGTTTAAGGAATTCAAGGTTGATGATGAAGTCATGGTTCACCTAAGGAAAGAAAGGTCCCCAATGGGGACATATAATAAGTTGAAGATGAAGAAATTTGGACCATGCAGTATCCTGAAGAAGCATGATTTAGGAAATGCATATGAGGTAGAGCTACCGAGTGGAATCAACATTTCCCATGTGTTCAACATCGCTAATTTAACAGAGTATCATGAAGGTGACATAGAGGATGGACCAATAGAAGAACAGTGGAATATCCTGGCATCTACTTACAAGGAGGAGATAGAAGAAATCATGGATAGCCGTGTGGGAAGAAGTACATGGAATAGGCAATATGAAGTTCATATTTGGTTAAGTGGAAAGGATGGTTTGTCGAAGATTTTTCTTGGTTGTCTAAGGTAGAGGTTGACCATTTAGGTTTTCCTCGAACACCTGAGAAATAACAAGGTCACTTCCCAAATTACGTTGGGTGTCTGATGCAAGATTATCCAGTGGTGTAAGGGTAAATCTTGCATCACCCAAAAGAATGATGATTTTGTTTTCTACTTTTTTTAATTTTGATATTTTCACATACCCAATTACTTGAATAATGATGTAGAACCTTCAGTTTTTCCAACCTACTAAAAATAACAAACTACTATTTTTAGAAAGTTTGTATTTGAACACTATGGAAGCGAAAATTTACTCAAAGCTTTGGAATTGAAAAATATAACCTTTGGTGAAGGAATTGGCCAAAGATCACTTGTGGGCTGAACGATATTACAGTTTATGTTTCTTTAAAAACCCCTGAAAAAGTTTCAAAGTCAAATATGAGGCACTTAGAGATCTCGTACGGCCCTAAAAATGGGTAGAATCAACAAAGTAGATTCTATGGGCGTAGATCACTTCACGATATTTCTAACACATCCAATGGTTCATCAATTGGACACCTAAATCAAAAGTTATGGCTCCTGGAAGTTGACCTATTTTTGGAGGGAGTTACAAATTTCAAAATTTTGGCTGGAAGGTGCCAAAAAGAGCTATTTATGACCATTTTTGGGAATTCTTTGGGCAATAGAGAAAGGGGGAAAGTGGAGAGTTAGGAAAAGGAGGGAAAATAGAAACCCTAGCAGATTTGAAGCTACAAAAATTAGAAGGTTCCAAAATGTAGAGAGAGGAAGTTGTAATGTGTTGCAACCTGTTGAGGATTCATCCTCTGATTTGATTCCAATTTCTATAATGTAATGTGTTTTTCAAATCAATTAAATAACATTCCTATTTTCTGTGTGCAATCTATGTTATTGTGTGTTCTATGATTGACCCCTCATGACATTATATCATATCCATTCTATCCTACCATCTCCTAATACCTCTTGTGGACTTATTTTTCTCCCTTTTCCCTCAAATTCATTGGTTATAATGACCTTGTCCTTAAACAAAATATTTTTTGATTCTATAGATCTCGCACAATGCATTTCCTACTTTACACCTACCATTGCTTCTATCCAACTACTACCACTATAATTTCTCACCATTTCCATTAGATAATATATCGCACACAAAGAAGTTGGACTACAAAAAACTCCTTGGTTGTCTTGGTGTATAATCTTAGGATCACATTTCAAAACCTACTCGTCTAGAATTTGTAATCCTTGCCATGGTAGACATTTTGTTGCTCCTTTTGGTTAGTCTATCATGTATTGTGATTTTTTCTTCCCTCCTTTATTTACTTTTTCCCACTCTTCTTATACTCTCTCTCTCTTGCTCTTGATTTTACTAATAATTTAATCTCACCTTTATTTCAAATTTTATTTCCTCCTTTCATTGTTGATTACCTCTTTATCTACTTTGGTTTTTCTTTTCCTTTCTTCCATTTTTTTCCTATTTATTCTACTTGATTTCACTCTTATGGCATTTTTCTTTACTTCTCATTGTTTCCTCTTTGCACCGATTTTTGCTTTATCCTTAATGATATTATTCTACAACAAGTGGAGGATGATAATCCACATGTTATCTATTATTATATATTATTAGGATTTACTCTACCCACATAGAATTATGGTATTGATCAAGTTTCCTCCCACCATATTTTTGAAGGATCCATATGGTTTTTGTTTTGTATTTCTTCTTGACCATCCTTTCTTATTCTTCTCAAGGCATTCTTTTATTTTTTATTGGGAGCATTCACCACTTACTATCATATCTTGTCTCAACTTTTTTTCCTCCACCTAGCATCCTTTCTCATATTTTCTTCTTAGTTCATTCCTTGATCCACTTTACCTATCATTCTACCTTAACACTTGGAGGCATCAAACTTTCTTTTTCCCCTTTCTCCTTCTAAAGTATAATTCCACACTTTGTCAGTTACTTGATCATCATGACATTTATTCCTATCTCCTCTTTCCTCCTTGGTATTTCTTTCCTCTTTATGGATATGCCTTCTCTTCTTATATCTATCTCATTTCTCATGACACACTCTATCAATTGCATGATCATTGTAACATCCAAGTTCTAAAACATAGTAAAACTAGAAATTTACCATAAAGTAATTTAACAAGGTAGAAATGAGATAGAGAATTTTTTTTTCTTTTATTCAACATATAATCAAGTAACTACAATTACAAGATTTTCTCAATACAAAATACATTAAACCATATTGTCTTTCTCAATTACAATGTTTATAAATGTAAATCAATTACATATACAAGTTTTGGAATAATTATTGTATTTGAATATCTGACATCTTTATCACAAGTCTTGGCATGTTTCCTACTTGGAGAGAGAGTATCTTTCCAGTGATTTACCTCTATCCATAGACTGGTGGTCTCCCACACATCTTCCACATAGGAAGTGGCCCTACCCTTCATGAGGAATATAGATTGTAGGTGACCAGTGGTAGTTTGTCTTTCCCTAGTACATAGTGTTGTATCCTACTCAACTCTATCAACCATACAACCCTAGATACCCTCTAAGTATGATTTCTGAGAAGATGAGCAATCCAGATATAGTGAACCGACAATGCATGCAGAAAATAAATGAATTACTTTGGCCAAAGTTTTTAATATCAATATTGTTCATAATGAATGTAGTCGTTGTGTTCACCCACCCCTACTCGACTTGGATACTGTCATATTCTTGTATTTTATTCATACCAACTATATTTACATAAATAGTTTAATCATCGTGCCATGATATTGGCTTCCTTGACAAGGAGAAGTCTATATGTCATAACTATTTAGTTGGTTCATAATTGTTTATAGGGTTTACCTATTAACCCTTGGATACAAATATTTCACCAAATAAACATATCTCAACTCTAGGAGACCTAGGTTCATAATTAACCATTGGTTTAACTCAACCATGGTTAGGAATAATTTAACTCTTGTAAATATAATAACTCCTATCCTAAGGAACATGAATACTATTCGATTCACTTCTAAGTGATGCCATTACCTTCACTTCTTATATACTCATAAATGAATTCTATATAAATTTGTAGACATAGTCTTTTCAACATACAATGGTGTACTATAAAACTATACTCACCTAGATTATTTGTATAGATAATATAGAAGGTCTTACAACATTTATTCATTTTTCCAAACTATCTTTAGTTAATCTATAACTCAATAGGTTTACCATAATTGTCATAAGTCACTTAGACTTTGAATTCTGTTGGTAAGGAATCATTCTTGACCAATGTATTTAACCTAGAATGGTTTCAAAATGATATTATCTTCTACTTGATACTTAAGATCAGATTTCTCATAGTTTGGTAAGTTTTTCTCTAACAAGTAGCCTTTACTAATTCATTAGAATTATTTTCAAGACTAACTTATGTCTATACAGTTGGTTATCCTCAAAAGGAAACTCAATCAAATATGTGACCAGTTGTCTAGTTTCATGATAACTAGGTTATCCTTTGTGAAATTTATAAAAATAGAATCATTTGGTTCCTAAACTCATATTATGACAAGTATCATAGTTTTGAACTAAAGCACAAGGTCAGCCTAGTTAAATCATGAGATAGGGTTCATTATTAGTCTTAAGAATCGGCTTTACTAGGCTATATCGAGTTTCAAGTTTAAAACTAAAATAACATATCAGTCATATAATGACTCTCTACTCTTTCCATATTCAGCTGACTCAATAATCAGATTAAATTGATACTAAGAAGAGAGACAATTAGCTCAACTTCATCAAATTAGTTAGAGTATAACTTGGAGATTATCAAAAAGATAATGGATGAATGTCCAAGACAAAGCAGTATTTAATCTTTCATTGTCTTCTATGATCATAAAATTCAGAGGTGTTTACCTGAGGTGGCGGTTTACATAGCAGAGATAGCAACAAAATACATTGTATTCTTTCTAGGATGCCTTCCCAGACCACACGTAGTCTCCTCTCCAAATCTTAGTTACCGAACTTAGCACAACCAGAATGCCCTCAACTATCAAGTCGTGGTCTCTTAAGAGTCTCCAACTAACTCATCAATGAGTCATACCACTAAGCGCTCCACTCATGACAGTTAAAAACTCATTCATTATCAACAGTTTTGGTCTCCTGTTATGACTCAACCACCAACTACAAAGGTGCAATCGACACTATATGTCGATCTTGCAAAAATTGCTGAGATGAGTTAGTGAATGTGGTTGGTTATACGCCACTCCTCATTAATGAGGCTGCCAACTCAATAATAGAAAAGGAGCAATCGATTACTCATCAAGAGTAGCTTGATCCATTATGTTTGAATATTAAAGGCACTCCTTAATAGATGCCTATGGCTACTCAATCAAAAACCATAATAATTTATCATGAGGTATTACCTCATTCAACACATAAGCATATTATATTTGATTATATCAAATATTATTTTCATATCATTATCTCTATTTGATTATTATGATTTAATCAATAAATGGATAATACTAAAACAAAGGATTACAGAAAATGTGATTGGGTTGAGCTAGTCTCCCCATCACAATCTGTCAACAAAAACACGTCATCTTAACTTGACAATAATGTCTTAACGTTAAGAATCGATTATAATGCCTCAAGTGACTTAATAATAATAAGACAACTATTTTATGACAACAAAGTCGTAATATATATGTTAAACGTAAATAGTCATAGTTTACACTCAAACAATGTCGTTAACTTTACTAACGACTAAGATGACTTACTACGACTTACAAAGATTGTAAAATATCGACTACCTATCGATTAGGTTCAGAAGTAAACTGACAAGACAAGACTTACCTCTCACAACAAATTGGTTCACGTTTCCGTTAAACACTTATACTCGATTTGGCAAGTAAACCACTCGTAACCCGAGGTCTATATCTCTCTCTTGGAAACATACTCTCTCTTTCTCTCTCTTTTTGAGAGTCATCTGAAAACCTGTAATCCTCTATCAAACTTGTTACCAAACAAATTATGATCAGTGCATCATTATTCAAATAATAAATCAAATCTCATAAATCAAATATTAAATCGATAATAACATAATCATTTCCATACTTTCATAAATGACATTCAATATAATCCATGTCTTTCCTTGTCATTAATCTAAGCATCATAATAATTTTACTTATGTCCAAATAAAAGTAAAAGTATAGCAAGACAAAAATTGGGGATGTAACATATCCTTCCCCTAAAGATTCATCATTCTCGATGATATAAATTATCAAAAAGTAACTAAAAATAAAGTTCATTATTTTCAACTAGTAACAACATTAAATAAATGAGGAAACTTTTGATAAAATTCATGGTAATCCTCCCATGTAGCATTTTCCTCAGCATATTGGTCCCATTGGACCTTGCATTGCATGACCTCTCTGTTATGCAAGTGGAGCTTGTGCGTTTCTAACACCTTGAGTGGCTTGATCGTGACCACCCCTGGGTCTTGCATTTGTAAAGAATTCCAATTCAAAATATGATTATCACCTGCAATATATTTCTTTAAATAAGAAACATGAAAAACATTGTGCATTCTAGACAAGGCCGGTGGTAGAGCAATTTTGTAGGCAACCGGATTGACCACTTCAAGTACTTCAAAGGGTCCCACATAACGAGGGGCTAGCTTAGAAGACTTCTCGAACTTATAGAATTTTTCTAAGGTTTGACCCTCAAAAGAACTTTCTCTCCAACAGAGAATTGCCTCGGTACACACTTTGCATCTGCATAGCTCTTTTGCCTATCATTGGCTTCTGCCAATCTTTTTCTAATCAGCTTAACTTTCTCTTCCATTTCAGCTAGCATTTCTGGTCTGATGCTAATCCTATCTTCTAGCTTATCCCATCTTATAGGAGTTTGACATCTTCTTCCATACAATGCTTCAAATGGTGCCATCTTAATAGTGGAATGATAGGAATTGTTATAAGCAAATTCCACAAGTGGTAAGTATTCTTCCCACTTATATTGTTGATCCATGCAATACATTCGCAACAAGTCTTCCAAGACTTGGTTAACTCTCTTAGTTTGCCCATCAGTTTCAGGATGATAAGTTATACTCACGTTGAGTTTAGTCCCTAGCGCAGAAAACAAAGTTTTCCAAAACCTTGACGTTACACGTGCATCTCTATCCAAGATAATCTTTTCAGGGAAGCCATGCAATCTAAACATCTTTTGCAAAAAATTGTGAGCTAACACAGGTGCTCCATCAGTCAAATTCCCCGGTATAAAATGAGCTACCTTTGTGAGTTTATCAACCACAACTAAAATGGCATCATGTTTATTCCTTGACATAGGAAGACCCTGAACAAAATCCATACTAATAACTTGCCACCACTCTGGCACATCATGGGGGTACAACAATCTTGCGAGGTGTTGATGTTCTACTTTACCCTCTGACATTCTAAACATCTTGCTACATATCTTGCAGCATCATTCTTCATTCCTTTCTAGAAATAAAGAGGTTTAACATCCACTAGAAGTTTGATCACTCCTGGATGTCTAGAATATTGTGTAGTATGAACTTCTTTCCATACTAAATCCCTTAAACCAGCTGAATCAGGGACATACATTCTTCCCTTATACCTCAATAGTCCATTTGACTCAAATAGAAAACCATCATACCTTGGATCTTTAGGATTATCTTTCAGAGCCTGCTTAACTTGCTCATAATACTCATCATTAGACAAATTTTGCAACACCAAATCCTTGAAATTTCCACAGATAGAAACAATAGAAGCTATATGTCTTCTACAACTCAAAGCATCAGCTACTCTATTATCTTTTCATTTGATGTAGTTTATCTCAAAGTCATAGTCATATATCAATTCTAACCATCTCCTTTATCAAGCATTCAAATGAGGTTGACAGAAAATATACTTAAGACTTGGATGGTCTATCTTAAGTACAAAAGTCTTCCCCAACAAATAGTGTCTCCACATCTGCAAGGCATGAGTTACTACTGCCAATTCTAGATCATGCGGTGCATAATTTTTCTTATAAGATTTCAATTTCCTTGACTCATATGCTATAACTCTTCCATCTTGCATAATCACTCTTAATCCTTCTATTGAGGCATCTGTAATTACCTCAAATTTTCCTTCGGGGTCAGGAACTTGTTGGCAAGAGACACTATGTGGCTTCATGGGTGTTGTCATTGATGGCAACAAAGACCATCCCACACATCCGCAGGACATGGTGTGTCTATACCGGAAGTCAAATTGAAGAGTATTTTGGTCTGGTGACCAAGAACAGAGCATGCAGCAAGGTCAGACAATCAGGTCCAGATCTCTTAGAGGAAGTATCTTTGTAAAGTGCAGACTTGGGGAAGTCAAGAGGAGTACCTTAACTGATAGATTCCAAGGATTGAGCCTCAAGTGATGAAAGAGTGAAGAGATATGAGCACCTAAGTATTGGGGTCCTGTTTGGCAGAGTAGACAGAGGAAGAACTAACCGGTAGAGCATCAGACCTTATTCCAGATGATATATTGATGGTGATCAAGGTTCTTAAGGTATCATTCATGATTGGCCGACATGATTGATGACTTCTATAACTATCTCTTTGATACGCATCACTTGGTAAGCAATGATTCAGCTGACAGACTAGAGTTTGGGAAAATATTGACTATTCTAGATGTTGACTAGAAAGATGATGAAATCCTTGGTGCGAATATATATATACAAGATGGATTTCGATGAGAAGGTGTGTGTGGTGTGTTGTGAAGTGCAAAGAAAAGTAGAGAACGGTGTGGAAATAGAGATAGAGGTCTGGTATGTGACAGAACAACAGCACTAAGGCAGAGGAAGAACGAAGTGCACTAGATCAGTATATTGAGCTTAACCAGAACTGAACCTAAGCACATGTGGATGCTTCTCATGAGTTCAAGTATCTAGTTTCCTTCTATAAACTATTGTAGGCAGTGTGCCTTTTGTGAGCAGTGTGCTCGGGCAGTGAGCCCTAATTGGCAAGTGCCATTTTGTACTATCTTATTCTTTTAACAGAGAATACAATCTTGGGTTAATCACCCCGTGGTTTTTCCCTTAATAGGGTTTTCCATGTAAAAATCCTTGTGTTATGTGTGTTGATTTCATTTCTGCTTTCATGTTCATTTATGCTTATAAGTTTTGATACTGCACTAATTGTCTAAGAAGAAAAGAAAGTTGAATAATTAAGATAACTGATTCACCCCCCCTCTCAGTTATCAATAGAACTTTCAAGATTGGAGTTGTAGTTAACTTTTCCTTTAAGAGATCAAATGCATCCTGACATTTGTCTGTCCATTCAAATCTCTTTTCTTTCCTCTGCAGGGAAGTGATTGGACTAGCAATACTGGAGAAATTTAAAACAAACTTCCTATAATAGCCAGCCAGACCCATGAAACTACGCACCTCATGCACATTTGTTGGTAAAGGCCAATCCAGAATAGCTATGATTTTTGCAGGATCAACAGATATTCCATTAGCTGATATAATATGCCCTAGGTATTGGATCTCCTTCTAGAAGAATGTACACTTAGTTTCCCATATAACTTATGTTCTCTTAACCTTTGCAGAACTATTTGCAAGTGTCGTTGATGTTCTTCTTCATTCTTAGAATAAATGAGTATATCATCTAGGAAGACTAAAACAAACTTGTCCAAACAATCTCTGAATACACTATTCATGAGATTCATGAATGTAGCAGGTGCATTCATCAAACCAAATGGTAACACTGTGAAATCATAGTGTCCATAGCTAGTTCTAAAAGTTGTCTTATGAATATCTTCATCGTTCAATCTTAACTGATGATATCCTGATCACAAATCAATCTTTGAAAACATAGCAGCTTCATGCATCTAATCAAAAAGATCATCAATACGTGGCAAAGGATATTTTTTCTTTACCATTTCTTTATTAAGCATATGATAATCTATACACAATCGAAGGGTTCCATCCTTCTTCTTAACAAAAATAACTGGAGCACCCCAAGGTGAAACACTAGGTCTGATCAAACCTTTTGCCAACAATTCTTGTAATTGTGCTTTGAATTCTATTAATTCCGTAGTTGTCATACGGTAGGGTGCTTTTGATATAGGCTCAAATCCTAGTTTAATGTCAATTGCAAAATCAAAAACCCTCTTGGGAGGCAATCCTAGAAGTTCTTCTGGAAACACATCTTGAAACTCCCAAAAAAAAGGATACTTTTCTCCAAATGATGAACTAGGGTTTTCTAACCCTTCCTCTACTTGTTCCATTTTGACTACAAATAATTGACAACCTTTCCTTCTAACCCTTTCAATTGCTTGGCAGAGATAGGTCTGATTTTAGCTTCTCTTTGAATCCCTTGGAATTGGGTCTAATTTCCCAAGTCATCTAAGCATTCAACTATTTTTGAAAAATAGTCAACCTTAGCTCTATGCTTCCATAACCAACTCATTCCTAGGATTACATCATAGGAACCTAGGGGAGCTACATACAGGTTTACTTCAGTTGAGAAACTAGGGAGATCAATCTTGGCTTCAAACACATATTTCTCTACCTGAGCCTTAGATTGGTTAGCATATTCTACTGACCAAGGTTTAGACATGTATCTAGCTTTTCTAGGAAATTTATTAAAAATTCTAGGAGAAACAAAGTTTTCGGTGGCTCTCGTATCAATCAAAATAGATATAGGGACTCCAAACAAAGTACCTGTCATCTCAATAGGTATGATTTGATACTCTGCTTGACGATTGTCGAGAGCTGCATGAATTCTTTGCTGGAATGCTTCTTGCTGAGTAGGTAGTGCAGTACCACTTTGTTGACCATTTTGATTCATGTTAGGGAAACGATTTGTATAATGGTCACCTCCACATGTAAAGCATCCTCCAATGTGTCCTTTCTTATCTGAAGTCTTCCCATTGTTATCCTCATTTCTTTTGTAGTTGCCATTCTTCTTCTCATTACCAGATCCACCCTTGTTCTTCTAAGATCCTTTATCTGTTCTCTTGTTATCATAGCTCTTTTCATATCTTTTCTTGTATGGTTGGTTATTAGGAGTTCCATTAAACCTCTTACAGTTTCTATCAAGATAGGCTAAGATGGATTTCAACTTTTGTTCTTGCTTGATCGCCTTCTTGTACACTTGATCCATTGTTGTGGGACCATGCACGTCCACTTCACTGCCAATTTGAGCATTTAAGCCCATGACGAATTTTTTGATCCTGAATCTCTCATCTTTTTGGTACTGAGGAACATACTTCAAGAGTCGGGTGAATTTTTCTCCATATTCCACCACTGTCATATCTCCTTGACGAAGATTCTAAAAATCAGTTAGTTTTTTATCAAAATAGAGTTGTGGTAACCATCTCTTGCAAAAGAGCTCCATGAACTCATCCCAAGTTACCCTTAGAGAGATTAAATTCAATTCCATCTTCTTATTCATCCACCAAGTGGATGCTTCTCCTGCCAGTTGGAATGCTCCCCATACTGCCTTGGTCACCTCTGAGTAATTTCTTATCTCAAAATATTTTTCCATTTCTGTTAACCAAGCTTTTACAGCATCTCCAGTCTCTGTCCCATCAAATTTTGGTGGAGTAACCTTCTTCATATCCTTTGAGATCTTCGAGGTCAATCTATCCCTTGCCTCTTTATGAGGTTTTGTACTCTTACTTTGATCTTCATGATTTTCTCCGCTTTCACCATGAGAGTTTTCACCTCCTCCCTCAGTATTCCCTTTATCATCCACCTTCTTTTCCAAATCACCCAGTCTTTTCTTGGTTACCTCAAGCATGATTATGATTTGGTCTAGCTTATTATTTGGCGGGTGGTTTTCCCCTTCACTTTCTCCTTGGTTAGTTCTTATCTGAACCATGTTTATCAATTTCTCACACCTAAGAATATTGATTTGTCCATTAGTTCATGATTATAATGTATCCCATTAAATCAAAACATAATAAACTCAAATTAAACAATAGTTTGGCACAAAAACAACTCTTTTTTATTTATTTCATTTCAAAAGCAAAGAGTATTCTTCATTTATACAAGAAATGACTTCAAAAGTTGTGCTCAAGAGGAGTATATCCTTCATACTCATTTTCAGATACATAATCTCAAGATATATAACCCTCTGACTCACTTTTGAACCTAACTTCTATGATCTCAATAGTTGGGGGTATGCGGGGATCTCGCCTAACCATATTCATTTGCTCATCTGACATATACTCTATGATTTTGGCAGTGATCTTAACTCTTTCCATATTTTCCCTTCTTACTCACTTGATTCGAGTTAAGGTAGTCACCAGTTTCAGTATCACTTAACCAAATGTCACTCTCATCATTGGTTCCCTCAAAGGTTTTGATAATGGCCTCACGTTATCTTTTTGCTTTAAGGAAATGTTGACTCATATTAACAGACTTTCTTGTTGTCTTCTTAAGACGTACCATCTTGGCACAAAATTTTTCAAACATTAGCTAACTGCATAATATTGACTACAGGCAAGCATAGTGGTCTCATAAGCCCTAGTGCTAAACCTGGTAGCTCTGATACCATATGTAACATCCAAGTTCTAAAAACATAGTAAAACTGGAAATTTACCATAAAGTAATTTAACAAGGTAGAAATGAGATAGAGAATTTTTCTTTTTCTTTTATTCAACATATAATCAAGTAACTACAATTACAAGATTTTCTCATTACAAAATACAATAAACCATATTGTCTTTCTCAATTACAATGTTTATAAATGTAAATCAATTACACATACAAGTTTTGGAATAATTACTCCGTATAAATATCTGACATCTTTATCACAAGTCCTGGCATGTTTCCTGCTTGGAGAGAGAGTATCTTTCCTATGATTTACCTCCATCCACAGACCGACGGTCTCCCACACATCTTCCACATAGGAAGTGGCCCTACCCTTCACGAGGAATATAGACCTTAGGTGACCAGTGGTAGTTTCCCTTTCCCGAGTACATAGTGTTGTATCCTACTCAACTCTATCACCCATACAACCTTAGATACCCTCTAGCTAAGTATGATTTTCGATAAGATGAGCAATCCAGATACAGTGAACCGACAATGCATGCAGAAAACAAATGCATTACTTTGGCCAAAGTTTTTAATATCAATATCATTCATATTGAACATAGTCGTTGTGTTCACCCACCCCTACTCGACTTGGATACTGTCATATTCTCACAATTTATTCATACCAACTATATTTACACAAATAGTTTAATCATCATGCCATGATATTGGCTTCCTTGACAAGGATAAGTCTATATGTCATAACTATTTAGTTGGTTCATAATTGTTTCTAGGGTTTACCTATTAACCCTTGGATACAAATATTTCACCAAATAAACATATCTCAACTCTAAGATACCTAGGTTCATAATTAACCATTGGTTTAACTCAACCATGGTTAGGAATAATTTAACTCTTGTAAAGATAATAACTCCTATCCTAAGGAACATGAATACTATTCTATTCACTTCTAAGTGATGCCATTACCTTCACTTCTTGTATACTCATAAATGAATTCTATATAAAGTTGTAGACATAGTCTTTTCAACATACAATGGTGTACTATAAAACTATACTCACCTAGATTATTTGTATAGATAATATAGAAGGTCTTACAACATTTATTCATTTTTCCAAACTATCTTTAGTTAATCTATAACTCAATAGGTTTACCATTATTGTCATAAGTCACTTAGACTCTGAATTCTATTGGTAAGGAATCATTCTTGACCAATGTATTTAACCTAGAATGGTTTCAAAATGATATTATCTTCTACTTGATACTTAAGATCAGACTTCTCACAGTTTGGTAAGTTTTTCTCTATCAAGTAGCCTTTACTAATTCATTAGAATTATTTTTCAAGACTAACTTACATCTATATAGTTGGTTATCCTCAAAAGGAAACTCAATCAAATATGTGACTGGTTGTCTAGTTTCGTGATAACTACGTTGTCCTTCGTGAAATTTATAAAAATAGAATCATTTGGTTCCTAAACTCATATTATGACAAGTATCATAGTTTTGAACTAAGGCACAAGGTCGGCCTAGTTAAATCATGAGATAGGGTTCATTATCAGTCCTAAGAATTGGCTTTACCAGGCTATATCGAGTTTCAAGTTTAAAACTAAAATAACGTATTAGTCATATAATGACTCTCTATTCTTTCCATATTCGGCTGACTCAATAATAAGATTAAATCGATACTAAGAAGAGAGACAATCAGCTCAACTTCATCGAATTAGTTATAGTATAACTTGGAGATTATCAAAAAGATAATGGATGAATGTCCAAGACAAAGCAGTATTTAATCTTTCATTATCTTCTATGATCATAAAATTCAGAGACGTTTACTTGAGGCAGTGGTTTACATAATAGAGATAGCAACAAAATACACAGTATTCTTTCTAGGATGCCTTCCGAGCCCATGCATAGTCTCCTCTCCAAATCTTAGTTATCAAACTTAGCACAACCAGAATGCCCTCGACTATCAAGTCGTGGTCTCTTAAGAGTCTCCAACTGACTCATCAATGAGTCATACCACTAAGCGCTCCACTCATGATAGTTAAAAACTCATTCATTATCAATGCTTTTGGTCTCATGTTATGACTCAACCACCAGCTACAAAGGTGCAATCGACACCATATATCGATCTTACAAAAATTGTTGAGATGAGTTAGTGAATATGGTTGGTTATACGCCACTCCTCATCAATGAGGCCGCTAACTCAATAGTAGAAAAGGAGCAATCTATTACTCATCAAGAGTAGCTCGATCCATTATGTTTTAATATTAAAGGCACTCCTTAATAGATGCCTATGGCTGCTCAATCAAAAACGATAATAATTTATCATGAGGTATTACCTCATTTGACACATAAGCATGCTATATTTGATTATATCAAATATTATTTTCATGTCATTATCTCTATTTGATTATTATGATTTAATCAATAAAAGGATAATACTAAAACAAAGGATTATAGAAAATGTGATTGGGTTGAGCTAGTCTCCCCATCACAATCCGTCGACAAAAACACGTCATCTTAACTTGACGATAACGTCTTAACGTTAAGAATTGATTATAACACCTCAAGTGATTTAATAATAATAAGACGACTATTTTACGACAATAATGTCATAATATTTATGTTAAACGTAAATAGTCATAGTTTACACTCAAATGACGTCATTAACTTTACTAACAACTAAGATGACTTACTACGACTTACAAAGATTGTAAAATATCGACTACCTGTCGATTAGGTTTAGAAGTAAACTGACAAGACAAGACTTACCTCTCACGACAAATTGGTTCACATTTCCATTAAACACTTATACTCCATTTGGAAAATAAACCACTCGTAACCCAAGGTCTATATCTTTCTCTTGGAAAGATACTCTCTCTCTCTCTCTTTTTTCGAGAGTCATCTGAAAACTTGTAGTCCTGTTTCAAACTTTTTACCAAACAAATTATGATCAGTGCATCATTATTCAAATAATAAATCAAATATTAAATCAATAATAACATAATCATTTCCATAATTTCATAAATGACATTCAATATAATCCATGTCTTTCCTTGTCATTAATCTAAACATCATAATAAATTTACTTATGTCCAAGTAAAAGTGAAAGTATAGCAAGACAAAAATTAGGGATGTAACAATCATTCTCCTACTCCTTCTTCCTTCTTCCTTAATTGACTGGATCTTCACTTCTCTCTATTTCTAATCAATTTAAGGGGGCAAATATTCTATGTTATATTAGTTTTCTCACAATCCTACTTGCTTGATCAAAATTTCCATTTTCTTTTTTTAGGTGGCAATCATTAATAGCCAGGGTGGCAACCTCAAAGTCATTTTAATCCATTTTTCCTTTCTAGATTTTTTGTTAACTATTATCATTAGAACCTTTACCATTGGCTTGGATTGGCCCTATCCTTAGGTATCTACCTTACAACCCTTATCATCATGATCATCAATTAGTTTCTAGTCTCTAGTTTCTAATTTTCATGGGTCACTACCACCTTTTTCCTTTTCCAATTTCCAATTGCAATGGGTCACTAATACCCTATCCTTTTCTAGTTTTTGTGGGTCACAATGACCCCCTCTCTCTATATCTTCTTCTTCTATCACACTTTCCTCTATCTCCTCTCTCTTTTTCCTCTATTCCCCCCTCTCTCCTTGGTTTCTTCCATGGAACAAATATTCATATATCTCTTCCTAGGTTGTTAAATTAGAGTTTCATGATATGGTAGCATGTATTCTGTAATCTAGTCTTAGATAGATTTGTGCTTGAGTTGAATTCCATTCTCTAGATGTGTTTCAAATTCCTATATTGTTAGTTTGTTATTATATGCATACAATTACTACTCTTTGTGGATGCTTTGTATGATTGGGTATAACAATGAAGAACGAAGAAATATTTGAAGACTAGTATCTCTCACTTAGTAAATGTATCCTTAACAATTCAATACATGATTATCTATATGCTTTACTGTACTCTCAATTTAGTGAGGCTATTTCCCATAGAGTGTCATGCCCACTAAATTGGAGGTAAAATGTAATAACTAAAATTACATACTCTACAATTTCTTTTGTTATGCTTTTCACTCATTTTAGTGTTTTGCCTAGTTTCCCCCCTTTTGACCCCTTTCTAATATATTTTTCCTATTTCCCCTAGATTTTACATTTCCATGTGTCTATTTCCCCTTTCCACGTGTCTTGACCCCTTCCTAGGCCCCATTTATTATCCCTATGTCACATTTTCCCCTTTTAGTGTGTCTCTCCCCCTTCTTTATGCTTCCTTCACACTTAAGCTATCCATATTTCCATTTCCAAGGTGATTGCTCTAGAAATTAAAAGCTTACTTATCCTCTCACAAGAATAACTCATTTTCACCTTGTTTCTTTCATATATCACACATTTGGACTCTAATTGAGTTGAAACCACATCCATTGATCTTGTTTCTTTCTCCTCATCCAAGTTCACTTTCCTTGAGATATGAGGCACCTTCCAAGGTAGGGGTTCAAGTTCCCTACCCTCCCTTGGATCCAAAAACTAAATTAAACCTTATTATAGGATGACTAATCTCAATTCAAATTGTTCCCACTCAAAATGACAAAATTTAGCCCCCAAAAATCTATAAAAGGAACCTTCCTCCTCTCATTTTTATATGACACTCTCAAATTTCCTCTTGTGCATTGAATTTATTCTTTGCTATCTTGGAGCCTTCGAGAATTACTCTACCATTGGAGCATCATCATTAAGATTTGGAGATCATTTATGTAGCATTTTGAAGCCCTAGAGTAGCATTGTGTGGTCCTATTCCTCTATTCATCCCTCTCATAGCCTTTCTTCTTCCATTTTTCTAATTTTCTTACTAAATTGCACTATTTTTCCCTAATCCCTTATTTTACCTTTCCCATCTCGTCCCTCTTTATCCCCACACCACTCTTGTTACCTTTTATTTCCATTTTGTCTCCCATTTCCTTCTTCCACAAAGCCTTAGTTTCCTTCTTTCCATCTCCTAAGTGGTAAGCATAGTAGGGTTTGATTTTCATTTCAATTAGCAAGTGTATTTTTATGTTTAAATTTAGCACCTTTTCCATTATCATGAAAATGCATATTTATGTTTGAATTACCCACAAGGGAGATGACTGAGGTAGCTTCCCCTTTACCTAACCACCTTATAAGCTTCCATTAGCAAAATTTGTCTTGCAGGCAATTTTCAAAAGAATTTGTGTAGATTGGATAGGCAGAACAATTTTAAGTATTAATCAACACATCGAGGAGAATTTTCCCTAAAAATTTCAAGTGATTTTGAGATAGGACACCATACCAACGCCCCTACTAGGGTACATGTACAACTAACCTTGTACAAATATTAGTCATAGTTTTCAAATTTATCAAGAGTGTTCCGACATTTTGTCAAGTCTATGCACTATGTTACTTTCTATTTTTCATTAAATTTAGGGTTCCAAATATTTGTTTTTCTCTCCCATTTGCATGCAATTCCTTTATCGTTTTACATTACATTTTCATTGTTATTTCTTGATTTCTCTCCTATTTTTGACACCTATAGACACCCAGGCTTAGTGGATATAACATCTTTGGCACAATACCTATAAAACTTCAAAGTTTGAGAATATTATGAGTTGGGACACCATACCACCTCTCAACACTTCTACTTTAGGACACTTGCACCCCTTTGTTGGTAGGGACAAATTCATCCCACCTCTTTTTGGTCTAGGACTTTCACAATAGATATAGATCATCATTTCCAACATTTTACACAACTACCTTGACTAAATCTAGGTTCATTTGTTCCCTACTTTTCCCTATTTTCTCTCTTTGGTTTCCTATTTCCTAGTCAATGTTTGCTTTGTGTTGTTACTAGTCTTAGCTTTGTGTGATACATTAGTGTTGGACTAGTTGGATATATTATTTCATAGGCATTAACACACATTAAAAAGAAAGCTAGAGTGAAATTGAACTCCAAAATACTCTTTTTATTTTCTTTCACTTATGACAATTACATGTTACTTTCATGCTTACAATACTCTTATTTTTTGATGTTAACATGTGCATTTATGCCTATAATGTCTATATCACATGCTCTTATGATTATGCTACATGTTACATGCTATGATTACACATGTTTTGTCACTGGTTATCACAATGACATTTAACATTGATATATGCCTACATTGTTCTTATATATTATATTTTACTTGCTTATTGCCCTACTCTAGGGGAAATTTAGGGGCATCATGCCTTTTCATCTATGAGTTTTCATGCTTATCTCTCATTAATTTATTACTTGATTGTTGTACCATGCTATTTAGACACTTATCATGGTTTTATACTTTACACGATGATATATTTCCTTTTCTCCTCTCCTTTGATTCCTTGCATCTTTTATATGCAATTAATTGGAGGGACATATTATATCATTGATGTTCTTTAACGTCTATGGTTACAGTGGCCCAACAAATGTCCTACACCATCCTTTTGATAATTGGATCATGGTTAGAATGGTTGATTGAGGGATCTTACACCACTTCCTTTGATAATTGTGATGATTGAATTCATGCCACATGTTCATGGATTCATGTCATCCTTTTACATTTACTTGAGATTGTTAACAATGTTAAGAAATTATGTTAGTGCGTATTTTTAAAATTCTTAACAAATGCTACTCATTGGATTCCTTTTTCTTGTGCAGGTTTTAATTTGGAGCACTCATTATAAGCACAATGTGTCAAAGAGGCATCCTTATCTATATCCTTTTATGACTATTTGAAATATTTTACATTCATGTTGACTATTTTCTTTACGTTTACATGTATCTTAATAGTAGTTCACTAGCAATTCAAAGTGGGGGCAAAATGTAATAGTGAAAATTACATGTACCTACACTTTTCCCATTATATTTGGACTCTTTGACTAGATTATCCTTTATGCACATGTGTGTTTTTGCATTAAGAGTTGGCATGTTCTCTAAACCTAGCCTAATTTCACCTCCACACATCCTTAGAAACCAAATTTCATCCCCAATTTACCTATCTACTTACTTGGTTTGACTCTACAATGTGAAATAAACCCTTTCCTTTTTTAAATTCAAAATTCACACTAAGCCCATGTTGTCCCCCTCTAACTAGTCATTATGTGTTGACTTAAAGTACAAAACATTTCAAATTGTAGTATACATTGTTCTACAAGAAGACAAAACCATCAATCATTTTTACACTTCCAAGGATTCCAAAATCTAGTTAAGAGCTCTTATTACTCATTTGTGTTATTACTGATGGAGCATATATGACCATTCATTACCATATCATCATTTATATACTTAGCAATAAGTAGGTATATTGCATGGTGCTTGATATCTTCAATATATGTTCACAAGCCATTAAATTGTTACACCTAAAGGTTTAAATAAGGAGAACATGGCCCTCACTTATCAAGATCCCTAAAGGTGTTTATAAATGCCACTAGTCTATTTTCAGATATTAAAAGGTGAGGAAAATTGATTTTTAGATCACCGAACCTAACAAGTTGATTTTACACATAGAAGGTCAATTTCACATAGATTGATTATGTGCACATAGATCTATTTTGCACCATGTAATTAGCCTAGATTGATTCCATGTCATGATTTAATCCCATATCAAAATAGAGTTCAATTTTTTTTTCAGAGCATTACAGGACTCAGCCTAATATTAGAGCATCAGTTTGGATCACTAAATGATAACTTTGAGAACTCAATTCTATCAATATGCGCCTAGAGCTAAGTAACCTAATCCATCTTTGTCATTTCAAAAAGTGTGTTTATTTAATTTCAATTTAGTCTCTCAACTCCATATCATGGGTCAGATTTATTTATTATTACAATTTAATTACATACACTCTAGGATATTTGAAAAGGATCCTTTATTTTCCTTTTTCAACTTCCTCATGGTTTTTCAATAAATAAAATTACCATTTTATAATTATAATGGTGAAATTTGGATACCCATGCCCTTTTTCCTTATGTTTTGGACCCATTTCAATGAGAATCTCCTAAATGCAATAACTATCTTATAAGTGGCATATTCTCAAGCATGAATTTGGCTCATGACATCACCATATATTGATCTCTCTATCATTGATCCCTAGATTACACATTTGCTAGACCCTGGATAAGATTTGTAGGTGTGGACTTGACCAAGGTCACTTTCATGGTCATGGATATGAACCTTGAACTTTTAAAATTTAAAATTCAAATTTAAATATTATTGACTACTTATCTAGCTATTATGAACTAGCTTAATACATGTTTTGTTGATGTGTACTTGGTTGTTTTATTTAAAGACAATCCTCCACTCATTTGAAATCATCAAGGACTATCATTTTATGAAATTGTTAGGGTTTATTAATAGAAGTTACGAGAACATTCTAGTAGCATTTATTAGAGCACATCATCATAGGTTTCTTGTACGCTTGCTTGTTGTCCTCATTTTTGGTTGATCACCATTAAATCTATCTAACAAGGGGTTTGATTGAGGAGAACTTGACCCTCAAAATCAAATAGATTCCCCAAAGGTATTCTTAAACACTATTGGTCCTTACAATAATTCAAACAGTAGAAATCAAGGAGAGCAAATTCTAATAGTCCACATTCTATCTATTTAGATCTATGAATTACAGTTCATGTTTATGTGCAAGTTCAGACCCACACTTATAGAGATTAGGTTTGCACTCATGTAGGTGAACTTGAGTTTGACAAGTAGTCAGTTTGTAGAGTCTAAGATGTTCATTCAAACAACCCTTAAAATTCTAATACTTTAGTGAATAACCTTTTTACATTTATCACAACACATCTCCATCATCAAATTTTGAGCTAAGTGTCGCATTTGATATATTTAATTTCATAATTTCATTATAGTCCCAACTCATTATCTTAGAAATTCTCATTAGCCTAGATAAATTTATGTAGAGGAGATTTATCTCTTTAACCTCCTTTTTCAAGGACGCCCATTCGAAGTAATGGAAGAATAAAAGTACCTTGCACTTGATTTTCACAACAGACTTAGTTGGGAGACATGTAGGGAAAAAATAATACAAGGGGGGTAGAAGGCTTTATACTCACTATAAAATAGATGTAGGAATACATAATTATGAGACTGGAAAGCTAAGAGAACACTATTTAGCTTACTTGTCACACTAGTGGTCATTTACAAGTGTGAAGTTTGGCACAATAGTGTGTTAGATAAAAATGGAGCTAGATAGAGAGAATCTAAAAGTATTTAATCACAAGCAACCTCAAAATCAAAACTTCAAATTTTTATGAGATTCTATTAGCTAAAACAAGTATATTTCCATTGGAGGCATCGATAATGGCTTAGACATTAAATTATCTAAACAATACACAAAGCATGGAGAATTATTTTTGGCCCAAAATGGTAATAGGAGAAGAGCAAAGTAGAATTAAGAACATACTGATGAAACAAAACAACAAGTGGATGAGTAAGTGGGACATTAACATGCAAAAATGTCTAAACACTAATGAGGAAATATAAAAATATGTGAGAGGAAAATTTAGAACTACCATGTGAACAAAGCAAGTTAGTCAGAAGAAAGCATATTATATATCAAATAATTTAACTTCATATGGGGCTATGATAAAAAAGTCTACACAAGAGCATAAATTAAATGAAAGGAAAAAATGTTGATGGCCCAATTAAGGACTAGCTTGCATCATCTTAGATGTGAAACCTGTTGGTGGATAATGCTTAAGGAGGAATGGGAAATGAGAACATACCTTTTGTAACAAGGGGGTTGTGGAGGCAGAATGAAATTAATCATGGAGTGTGCATTCTATAGTGACATCCTTGTAAAGTACGAAGGCAACCAAAGAGTGGACAATCTAACCACCTTGTTAGAGAATGTGAGGCTAAACAAAATAATAAAAGTTTTGATCAAGATCAACAATAAAAAATCTAACATCAAAAAAGTTTTCAAATTTTGTAAGTTAATTGGACAACCCCTATATTTACATTGATAAGCGTTCCCTTAACGAGGAGCACTAGATGAAATACATACAATGATGGTAGAGATTAAAAGGACTACCATCAAATAAATCTTGATGTATAATTTTCAATAAATACATGATTGTGACATGGAACTGTGTCATGTTGCAATAAATCCATATTTGTGATATATGGAAAAGATCTTGACCTTACATTTATTACATTTTCTAAAATAATCTTATTTAAATAGTCATAAGTGTTGGGGAACCAATGAGATCTTGAGCTTACATTTATTTCTCTATTCAATAAATTTCTTTAGATAGAGATAAAAACTCCATTTAGTCTTCACATAATTAAACACATTTCATTTAGTTAATTTGATACATTTTGTCATAATTGAGCAAATATGTGAATTAAGTGTAATTGTTACTTTTGAGTTAGTAGACGATGTCAAAGCATATTAGTGTTTGTACTCTATGGAATGTTATGATAATTTATAAACTTATTCATGATTACCATATTTAGAAAAACACATAATAAATGAGATAAAACCATTTGAATGAATATGGTTTTTTTGATGCAATTTCATAATTTTTGTATTTAAAATTTTATTTCATAGATTTGGTGTTGGGTTGATTCATGATCATTTGATTCTATGTGCATGTCTTAAATGTGTTTGGATCCAAATACATTAAATGAACAATGTTTTAGGCCTATGTTGCCTCGAAAAACGTGTTATAGTTATAAACATGTAATATGATATTTCCTTCTATTTTATCATTTTAGGCATGTGTAGGAGTATATAGTAGAAGCATCCCATAATTATCATTTCTTCATAAGTGGAAGAGAGTGATTAAATTCTTCATACAACATATTCATTTAATCATTTCATAATGAGAAAATTACAAATAGATAACATATGATTTTTCTTACTAAATCAGAGAGAGAGAGAGAGAGAGAGAGATTATGCTAATTATTCCATTTTTTAAGGATTCTGTCTGTGCTCAGAATGGTTATTAAACATATTTTCATTTTCTTGAGAAAAGCTTGTAGAAGCGAATAATAGAGTATTATGGTTTTTTGAGGAAAACTTGTATGATTTTATTTTTGTAGAAAATAAATTGTGATTTATGTTTGATTTCACAATAGTTGGCATCTCTAATTTGATTTGATTCTAAAAATATCTATTTATATCTATCAGATTCTATAAATTCTAGCAAGGGTTTCACCATCTTTGATTCCAATGGAGATCTCCTCTTCAGAGTGGACATATGCATACACCCTTGCTTCCAACCACATTATTCTCATGGATGCCTAGGGAAAACTGCTTCTCACACTGCACAACAAGGTATACACATCATTTCTACATATTTCTATTATTTAACTGATCGTATGGTTGCATGCCTTCCTTTGCAACTTCCCAACCTACACTAGAGATGGGAAGGCTATCTTGGAGATAAGTTGGATGGTCAAAAACCCCTCTTCACCATAATGATGTCTTTGATTTTACCAATGATAGAGTGCCTCCTTGGTTTTTTTCTTTCTATCTTTATTGTCTTTACAAGAATGGGTTTTTTAATCTTCTGGTGAAAGGATTTTGTGCAGGTGAAATGCAAGTGTGGCAGTGTGGGAATGATGCTTAGTAGAGATGTTTTTAGTTTGTCGATTGCACTTGGCTTTGATTAGGCTTTCATGATGGATTTGATTATCGTGCTTGAATAGATCTACTTGGTGACAATGACCTTCCTCATGTGAGAGGATCACACAAAGGGTGAGATAATTACACCACCCTCCTCTACCACCCATTGCCAAAAGAGCGACGCACTTTTGTTTAAATTTTTATATTTATACCTAGCCTAACAATTGCTCAGTTATGGAAATATTTGTCAATAACTTGATTGATGCTATATTAATTAAATTCTCAACTTTAATGTTGTTTGATGGTGTACTAATTTTATTCTCAACTATAATATTCTTTAAAAATATTGAATGATTGTTGTCGATTTATGACCTCAAGATTAAAATACTATTTTTTTGGATATTTCTTTTATTTAACCATTTCATATTACTATGCCAATCACAATACAAACATAGTAGACTATGTAGAGAACTTTTGTGCACAAGGTGTTCCATCTCTCTACACTCTACTTAAACATCACACTCTTCCATGATCAAATAGTCAATATCATTTTTACACTTCATCCCTACCAAAAAGTGGGGATTAATGAAGTCCATTTCTTTCCTAAATATTTAATGAACTGACATTCACTAAATGAGTTATGTAGATTCATTCCCAAGAGCTTGAAGTGTATGCACATTGCCATATACAAGAGTTATTTGAGCCATTTTAGGCATTTTTACATAGATTTTAATTTTAATTTTTTTTGTGCTACTATGAGATAAGGATTGTATTTGCTTCTACAAGGAATTATATGTATATTAATGAGAATATTGGATAGGTTAACATTCAAACTTAGAACCTACTTGTGACTACTGAGATTTTCCACCATTGGGTACTTGCTCTTTCATGATGGAAACTTTTGAATTCAATCAAGAAGTGTATTTCAATTCCAACACACCCTCTAAGGTACATTTATGTTTAGATTAGCTATGATACCAAATTCAAAATTTCAGACATGATATGATTCAATTCTAATAAATTTCACATAGGATAGAAATTCAGCTATGATACATGATTTTTAGTTCTAATTATTTTTCTACTCCTTTGCAATAAAATTTATTTCACTAAATTCTATCCTATAAACAATACATTTAATAAACTACATACATTTTGTATCATTTTTCATGTAATTAAGGATTTAACTATGGAAAATTTATCTATCTCTAACAAAATTTTACTCTAATTAAAAGAACGATCAAAATACCCATTTAACAACCTATAGGTGGAATTGCTAATTTATAAATATATTAATCTGATATATTTTATTAAAATCCTTCCCCTGTTCCTTCAGTTATTTTGCTGTTCTGGATTTCTGTATAGTTTCTTTTTCGTTTCAGCTGTGAAGATGTTGACAGCTGTGACTTTTTGTTACTCTTCTATGTCTGGTTCTTCTGTTTCTGTGTATGTATATACTGCCTATGTAATTTGTGGCTGGAGGTGGTTGTTTCTCCAGCGTGCTGTTTTGTTTTGTTTTGTTTAGATCTTAAATTAATAAAAGCTAAAAGGTCTGCACGACCAATTAAAACTGTAACACGTGGAGGATGGAGAGTGGCTACGTTGGAACAGATTAGTTGCTACATGATGACAGAAAAAGACATTTGCCTCCGTATGATGACGGCAACTTTTAGCATGGAGGCAATTTCACACAAGAGTAGTATGTTTGCGTTGATCTTACTCCATGTTGCAAAAGTGCTTTCCCTTAGTCTTTCGCACTTGGCGAGTAATTGGCATAAAATATTTATTATATTATATTATATTTAATTATGTAACACTAGGGCAACTGACATTTGTCGAATGGTCCCGACGTTCATTGTACATATCAATGTCCAGATGCAGCCGAAGTGGTCGCCCCATCATTCAAACTAAATTGGGCCCAAAGCAAATCTTTCCTGATTTAAAGTTGCCCTTTTATCTAAATTTTATATAGAAAAGTCTGTGTATAGAATAGAATAATTTTTACTATCTTTTTTTTTTTTTCTCTTTGTAATTTATTTCTTCTTTTGTTCAAAGTGATGATGAGTTCTTCTACATTCTCAATTGTTCCCTTGGAATGAAGCATTCTTCAAGATATTTGTATACTTGTCCCTGATGTCCTTCTAGGCATCACACTCCAAAATAAAGTGCTTTTTTGATTCTACCATCCCAATTGTACAAAAATCACAGAGTCTTCCCATGCCTCTTTTGGCCTTTTCCACCTCCCTGTTTCACACTGGGATTGATGAGAATTAAGTTTTTAGTTGAACAACACGAATCTTTGCTCTCCAAGATATATTAGCTCCTATATAAACCTTTTGTTGATGATCCCTAGTAGAATTGAATTATATATATCAAAATCTTTCCTTTTGTTTTGGAAAAGAAATAAAATATTTTAAAAAATTATTTAGGTTAATTTATTAATTAAGTAATCAACACATAATTAATTTAGATTATATGATTGAGTATTAGAACATTATACAAATATATAATGAAATTGATAAAGAGATTAAGAGTATTTAGCTTTGTATATAATTCATGTCATGCAATTTAATTTTTAATTTCTATTAGTCAACTCGAGATTATGAAGCTTTGATAGACTGAGAAATGACCCACACTTTGTCTTGATTTAGTCCCACAAATGTAGTTATGATCTTTACACCTACGACCTCAATTATGCTTCTACAACTTTGAACTTGCTCCAAGGCCTTGAACTTTGCACATTAGGTCTTCAAAATCTTGTTCACCTTTGATATTTGAGAATGATACTTAGAAGCACCATTAGAACTTGTATGCTAGGGAGGGCAAGTTGATTCACTTCCCACCTTACCACTTAGTTAAGCCCTTAGATTGTTCAATTATTTTAAACAAGTTTAAAGAAACACCAAATAACAACGTAAAATGCTTATGTCTATCCTTATGATCTTAGATGTTGATGCAATGCTCGTTAGATAATGCTTTAATGATATGCTCATGAGTTGATAGATTCAATTGGATTAGGACTGTCCTTTTATACAACACCCTAACGCCAAAATTTGAATATTTTGTGCTTGACTTGGCGAGCAATGACTAATTAACAGTAATTCAACTTGGCCCCATAATTAAATTTAAATTAGAAAAAAAGGGGGTCAATCTCACATATGTTGTTTTGAACTAAGTTCAAGGCCTCACCTACAATTTTAATCCAAGATTGAGCCCAACAAATTTGTGGGTTAGGTTTGAACCTCTAGGGGATAGGGACTCATAATCAAATAAGGTATGAGTTGGATGTCAAATATTGCATAGAAATACACCATTTGATTATTGAATTTGGGACAAGGGGTCAAAGTTAGTCTAAAACAAATGGTTTCACCCTTACAATGTGCCTCCACTTTGACTTGCATGTGAACTACTATGAATCATCCATATAAAAGTAAACAAGTAGTCAACATGAAATGAATGACAAACACATTAATAAAAAAAGATATGAAAATGGACAATGATCCACATGTACTCATTGTAATGATAATTCCATCTTCACATCTGCAACCATAACATTTCATGAGTAGCATCTAATTAAAAATCTAAGATAAACATGAACAATTACTTAACAATGTCGTAAAAAAAATGCATAAAAATCAAAAGGTAGGCATGAGATCATGGGGGGATCACTTTAACCCAAAATATAAATGTAGAGCTACAAAGGATCAATCATACTCAAAATAAAGTATTGTAAGGCTGCAAATGAACCATCATAACCAAAAGAGAGTGATGAGGGATATTACATATCAACATGTATGTAGGATTCAAATTTAAAAACAATAAATACAAAAACAACCAAATTATATATTAAAACCATGCATAAAAACATCAAATATAGAAGATAAGCACAGGGCTTAAATTTGACAGTCAACCTTGCCTGTCAAGGAATTTTTTTATGACAGTTATCTATTGAAGAGTGCCTTTAAAATACTATGACATACTTAAGTATAAGTAAATTATATAAAAAACCAAATATATATATCATCATAATCCTATATAAATTTTGACAGTTTGTCCAAAAACTCCTCCTTTCATATGATACAGTCTTTTCAAAATTTCGGTTAAAATATAACTATACAACTGTCAAATTTAAGCCTTGGAAGCACTTATCTCCGCTCCAATATTATTGTACAAAAGCAAGTTCACAACTACTTCCCACACCACCCCTCCCCCCAAAAAAACAAAAAAAAAAAAAAAAAAAAAAAAACTCACATGAACACAAATGTGTGCCGAATTCAAATCTACAATTCAAAAAAAAAATCAGTTTTTAAAAAAAACAACGAAGCCCACGTGAACCCGAGTTTCAAACTTTAGATAGCTCAATATCTAAATTTCTAGTGGGAGCCATTACAAATTTCCAAAAAATATTGAATTGATTAACTAAAACTGCTAACATGTGATTGGTGGGAAAAGCTTTATGTACCCATAAATGACAGGATAAAACAGAACCTAACATCACAATAAAATAAAATAAACAATTTTAGTTACCTGCACACCTCAATTATATAAGAAATACATCTCTCCATTTCTACTTTAAGCCCAAACGATTAGATATGGTTACAGAGCAGTGGGGCAGTCGGAAAAGATATTTTGTTATAAATTAAGGGTAAAGAGGAAGGAGATCTCAACACTTGTGCAAAGAAGCCGTGCAGTTGGCTAGAGGCTACCACATGGCCCCGGCCCTCACTCTCTCTACATTTCTTGCTGCGCCTGCAATTCCACCATCTCCATCCTCATCCTCTTTCTGCAAATTCAAAACTCATTTTCAAACAAGAAGCTCTATTCCTCTAATTGCAGGTGCTTTTCCTTCTTCTATCTTAAATTATTTAGATTCAAAGTGCATTAATGGCAAATACCGGTCAATGACGTTTACTGTGGGCGTGCTTTTTCAGGAGGACGAGGTTTAGCCAGTGAGAAACAGAGATGTGTATATGGCTCTGCCGTGGCTCCGCATAAGGTCGTTGTCACCAGAGAAACAGGGAAGAACGAAAGATTGATGAAGTTGCTGGTAAATTTTTCATCCTTTTTTACTGTTTTAAAAATATTTCGGAGACTGCGTTTGGAGTTCCATTATATTATAATTCTATTAGGATTTCAGTTTGCTGTGCTTCACTTTGTGGAAACCAGATATTTATCGTTTACGGATTCCATGAAAATATACAATATCTTTAGGAATAAACTAAACTTTATACGTAGGTGAAAGTTTTTCTGACAGTTATGGTGCAAAGGTCGAAACCACAAAACTCATGTATGATTCGTCCACTCTGTTCGGCCTAGGCTATTTCTAGTTCCCTCCTTTTGCCATTTCTAAATTTGATAAATTATTTCTGGATTGCTCTGCGATATTATTTACAAATATGCGGTGTTATTTACAAATCTGTTACGAGTTTTACAGTATGGTATTCGAAATCAGGGCTGGGCTGCAATTATTTTGCGGTTGAATAACAATATAAAATTTACAACAGCATTTGCAGCAGCAAATAGAAAATACAGAATGTGAAAATCAGGGACTGCATCTTCTAGGAAAAACTATTTATAGTAGACTAATCGAAACCACAAATTCATATGCATGTGAAAGTAGTATTAGAAACTAAAAGTGCTTCAAGTCTTTCATCTTACATACTAAAATATTCACAATGTTATTGGATGAATTAAATATTTGGGTTTGTACCTTCGTGGGAATGTTACCTTGAAACCTAAAATGCTTAACAAATTGAAATTTAAAATGCTCAGTAAAAGCCAAATTTGGTTACTGTTGCTGTCCAGCAGGAATTGACCATGCATCTTGTCAATTATAAGCAGGGGCTTTCACCGTTCTGCCATGGATATGATTTTCAACACTTTTCTTACAGGTGACATCCATCCAGCCATTGCTCCCCCGCAATTAAACACACCAAACCAACAATACATTAACTTTTATTTTTAACAAAGATTCACAACACAAAACAATGAAGCACACTTGCACTTCCTTTGCAGGCATGAGGCCAACCATCCTTTCCAGTGATGAAAGCTGTGATTACCAGGTTGCCATTGGCAAGAACTGCAAACCTACCTAAGCAAAACTCTCAAGCACTCTTAAAATTTCAGAATGCTTTTAGAGAAACTGCAGGAAACCCTTCTGCAGCAACTTTTCAATTATGCATAGCTGTTTCTTCACTTTCTCATAACTTCATCTAGTCACACTATGTTCGACATCCCTTTTGCTCAGTATATGGTTCATTATCTCTAAATTCATTCATTAGACAGTCTGCACATTTCTTTCGCTTGGTATGTGGCTCATTATCTCTAAATTAATTCATGAGAAATTGTGCAAATCATATTTTATAGTCCCAAACCTGGTGGCCTAGCCTTACACACCATGAACATTGTCCAGAAGAAAGAAAAGGGGTACCACAACAATAACAAGAGAAACCACAATGGAATTCATTACCAATGAAATTTAGTCAAAGTGACAGCATTTGCATGTGCCTTATTCTCTCTGTGTATTGGCACTAAGTTACTAAATGCTCTTCTAATGTAATCAATATGACACCTTGCAATAAATTACTAGGCATCCAACACTTAATAACATCTCTCATATCTGCATGTTCCAATGCTATTATTCTTTCTAACTTCTGCCTCAAATGCTGAACATCTGGGATGGCACAAAATTCATGGAAACCAATTTTCTGCAACGGTACAATTTCACTTATCACCAATTAACCTCAGTCTTTGATAAAGAGGAGACAATTGCCAATAATCTAGTCTGCAATATTCAACGATCTATCTGCAGCAACAAAGATATTCATGGCAATCAAAGCCACAAGAAAGTTATCACTTTGATAATATGTTAAAAGTCAGGGCTAGGCTGTGATTGCTCCATGATTAAATAATACTCCAGAAATTGTACAGCAAAAACCTTGAAGAAGTATATATAAGATACAATGTTTGGAAAATAGAGGCTGCATCCTTAAGCAAAAACAACTTACAGAAGTGTTGTCGAAACCTGATATTCATATGCTCAAAAATATGGCATTAGAAGCCAAAACTGCTTCAATTTTCTCATTTGACATACAAGTATATAGAATATGATCAAATGAATGAAACATTTGGCTTTCTACCTTCCCAGGAACATTGTCAACAAATTGAAACTAAAAATGCTAAAAGGCATACTCATTTCTGTCATTGCTTCTTGTGCTGGTTGGATATCCAGTTTTATGACCTAAATGGAAACCAAAACAGCAGACCGCCAATTCATAGGTGGGAGATAAAGGCAAAGCAGGTTGATGCAAAATTTTTGGAGAGTAGATACAATCTGTGTGTAGTGGAAGAAAAATGAAACTTCTCCTAAACTATTCAAAGGATTTTCCATCATGTCTTAGATTTGAAGGACTTAATTTATGAAGTGTCAAGCCCGTCACCACCTGGATCCCAAATTACCCTGTCATCACATCCGGCAAACATGAAGAATTGGAAGCATCCCAAGGTGCTAACAACACAAAACCAATCTCCAACTCTTGTAGACCTCCCATGGATGTGAAGAATACCCAACATAGGTGCAAGAAAGTGTATAACCGCTCCTCCTAGGTTGCTGATGTAGGACAGAACAGCAATCTCATGACTGAAAATCAGTCCTATGTGGATGCAAATAACACCGCCAGGGTCATAGGATGATAGAGTATCAACCCTATGCCACTCTCCAATGGTGAGGAGATGATGCAACTCTCCTCCAAACTCCCGAACAGATGCTGTCCGCCAAAAGTTATGTAAGAAACCTATGTTCCATAAAGTAGAACAGTCATCTCCTATCAATGTAGGGAGTAGATTCTCACGAACTAGGGCTGGAACACCAGTGCAAACATGCTCACCGCCACGCCCAGCGCTCTCCAAAATATGCCAATCACATGCAAGTGCCTCCATGGCACGCATCACAAATCTCTGAAATAGAGCAACTACATACTCTACCAAAGAGTCATCAACAAGATGAGACTCATCACCATCAAACTCCCCAAGTGTTCCATGAATGATCAAAGACCAAACCAAATCTGCATCACCCATATCTCCATCTACACATGTAATCATAACACTAGTGGCTGATCCACAAAGTGTATGCTCCATAAAGCCATCCAAGTGTATGATATGACTATTCAAATGGCTCTCCAAAAGAAGTGACACCAAATGCCGATGTGAACAAACAAGGAATTTTGAATCATACCTCAAACCTGATTGCTCCACTTGCTTGGCCACTATACAAGGCTCATTCCTCATATGCCACATGCTCTGAATCTTCTTTGCCTCTGCCATGACATGCTGTACTAACTTGGCCCTCCTGTGTCTTGGACACACAAATAAGACCTCATGTTTGTTTCCCAAATGAGTGACAAAAAAAGAAGAGGACTTCTTACTATCATCCTCATGAGTAGGAGCTGTCAACTCAAGATTATGCAAAACCCACAGATTGCTGTCCCAAATCAGAAGATCAGATCAACTATCATACCTTTCCATAGTGTCTTCATCCAAATCTGCATATCCTTCTTGCTTGCTTTCCTCAAAGGACTTCTCCTTTGCATGCTCCACCTCTACGCATTCTTCCTTTGGAAGAAATAGAGATCTAAGGTGTGACTCCCTTTGCCTCTTTGCTTGATCTAGCTTGTTACAACGTTCCTTGACCTCTTGCAAGTGCTGTTTTGCTTGGGCCACCAACATCTTAGCCTCCTTTGCTCTTTGTAGCCAACCGTCACACAAGTCTTGAGTTCTCTTGACATCCTCCAAGGTATGATGAACAAATTCAGATATCTTGTGGCTTGAAACTTCAATACCTTCCTTATGCTTCACACCCAAATCACGAGTGCCAATCTTGGAAGATTCTTCTACTTCATTTTCTTCATGTGAAGTGGCTGTTATGAATGAAGGAATAGGACTGCTGTCATGAATCGGAAAATCAGACCTGCTGTCAATTCTTATCATGCCATCCTCTAGCTCTTCAATCGCATCCTCTTCCTTGGCTTCCTGTTCTCCTACAAGTGCAGATCCAAAAAGTGGCTCTAACTGAAAATCACTTGCCTCCAATCTGAATTGGACCTCTCTCCCTTTGGCTGCCATGTCATGATATTGTGAAGGTAGGGGACTGCTGTTACACAGAAAATCAGTCCTTACCTCTTCTTCTTCCATGGATGAGTGCTCATCAACGAGTGCTGGTCCAAGGGATGTCTCCCATGGAAGATCAAGTGTGTTGTGTGCCATAACTTTTGTCCCATGGCTGCAAGCTAAATCTTCATGTACATATGTCTCTTCTATCTTCATGTCTTCATCATAGGACCCCTCAAGTCCTTCCTCCATGACTCCATTCTGTGTCATCTTCCACCAAAGCTTATTCTCACGCTCTTCCGATTCTTGAAGAGCCCTTAAGTGTTCCTCAAAGAATCCACTGCATCCTCAAGCTCAAGGGTGAGCTTGTCCACCTCATCTTCTTTTCTTCTCAAAGCATCCGAGTACATCTCACCAAGTGTGAGGAGATGATCTCTATCAGCAAGTAAGTGTAGGTAGTTTGTCTTCACTACCACCAAAGTTTCCTTGAGTTCGTGCAAGTCATCAAGAGATATACCTTTTTCAAAACCTTCATGTTCCCTTCGTGCCTTCCAACACAAATCTGCCATCATCTTTTGAATATCATCAAAGTGAGTTAGGGCTCCCACGATCTGATCGTCATTCACATTCAATTGCCCTTCCAAGTGATGTGACTTATGAGACCCAAAATCTTCATGCAATATTTCTGATTTGTCTTCATTATCATGAACAACATCACCTCCATAAAACTGATCAATCATCACTGATTTGACACATTCTGTGACAACATGCCCTTCTTCCTTGTGGTCATTAGGAAGACACACGTACTCCTTATTGGCTGATGAAAGAAGTGAATCCTCATCCTGTTGAAAACATGTGAGTACAGCTTCATCTTCTTTAGGTGTTGCGTTCTCATCATTAGCTCTCAACATCATTGGTTCATTCTTGGATGTGAGTCCCATAGTTTCAAACCAACTCCAAGGTGTAATGTCCATGACAAACCATACATTATCAAACTGTAGGATCTTACTAGGCCAGCCCTTAATCTTTATGATCAGCTATTCAATAACATGTTTCTCATACAACTTCAATAGGTAGTCATCAAATGTGATCATGTGCATGAAACAAGGATCATCATACTTACTATGGAATGACATACCTTGTATGTAGCTTTGCCTTATGAACATCCTTTTATGCCTACCCTCATTGACTGTTCCAAAAGTTGTATCATCCATCTCACAACTGAAATCTGCCCTTTCATGTGAAAACCACCTCATAGGTGTGGCTGCCATAGATGACCGTTTTTCTGATTTGATATCTTCTTCTTCATCTAATTTCTGTTTTGAAACTAGAGCTGCCTCATGACAAGCCAGCTCCTTGAAATCTCCTTGATGGGTTAATTCTTCCTCCACATCTGAAATAATGTACTTTTCCACACATTCTTCCTCATCGTCTTTCTCAACCCTAAATTGAACCTTTCCATCACTCCATGCAAAAAGTCTTTGATCCAACATACCCAAGTCATTTTGCTCATCACCTTCCTCGCCACTATAATGTAGAGATAATGTGGTACTGCTAGGCTCAAGAGATGGATCATTAGTAGAACCCATATCTTCATGTGGCTGATTACAAGGAAGCACTTCTTCTTTTATCACTTGGACAATTTCAACATGCTCTTCTTCAATGGCTTTTCTAGAACCTTGTTCACCTATAGGCTGATCAATGACTGTTGATTTACCATTCTCCCAATCATTACACTTGTCAAACTCATCATAGAGAATTCTAGATACTTCACTTGTAGATGTGGATGAGTCTCTATAGTGCTTAGATTGCCTTGTTAGGGAGTCTTCAAACCGCTGCCTTTTGAATTCGTTGAAGGACAAGTTACATCTAATACATATTGGATGAGATTTGTATTCATCACTGTAATGTGCCCCATTTAGCCCAAATGATCAATTGATAAGATTAGCCTATCACCAGGCTTCCGTAGGTTAATGGCAGTGGTTAGGGAGCCATATTGGACCAATTCACTAGGATTTACTATTTATAGTAAGTTAGGACGGGGCAGTGGGGATTGACTTGCTATTTATAGCACTGTAGGATCAAAGGGCCTAGCATATGATTTATGGTTTCGAGATGCCCGAAGCATTATTTGTCGATATATAAGTTAAATTGAATATTTAACTTATAATATATTCATGACTTAAGTAACTTTATTTTATTAAAGTGTCTTTGATTTATAAAATACAAGTTATGACTTAAAGTACCAATGCTAGGAGTGGGCGCCCTCATGGTGACATAGGGGACTTAATAAAGACATAAAATAATACAAGGTTGCATGGAGATTGGTACTGGGATTGGTACGGGAGACTGGTACCGGTACCGGTTATATTACTTATAGGCTTATAGCTTACTCGTAACAATTTAATATAGCTTAATGTATATATATTACTGTAGACACTAGTATTGAGGTTTGAAGTCCGAAGGAGTAAGAATCCACTGAGCTTGTGAGAAAACAACGGAAAAAATGAAAGGTAGAAAAAGAATAAAAAATGGAGACGCCTTTTTATTGATGCAGGGTACTTGGAGACGAGTGGGAGACTTGACCAGAAGTCTCCTACAAAGGGAGACGTACCCAATCAAGTCTCCGAGGCGGGAGACGTGTACCAGTCTTTGAGACAAGTACCAGGGGGTCGGAGATGGGTCTCCGTGCAACGTAGAAATAATATAATATTCCCCTTTCTTGGGCATTGAGAAGAGGAGAGGTAAAAAGCAATTGTGAGCTCTTTTTGGGGATTATTCTTCACTCACTTGAAAATTGGATTGTTGTGCGTTGCTTTGGAGCTTGGCTTCAAGGGTCTGTAGTTTGATTCTGTTGAGACGAAACCCTCTTCAGAGTCACCTTCTTCGTGTGTGAAAGACCACATCAGGAAGAATTTTGGAGGCTTCATTCAGGGGCTTCATTTGGGCTTCAGCTGATACATTTTGATGAAGTTTTCAAGAAGATAAAGACATATCTTATCTATGTTTTTGTGAGCAGCATTAAGGAAAACATTCAATAACAGTTTGCAGAGATATTAAGGAGATTTTGGGGCTGTCTTCAGACCTCTATGCTGGCCGTACCTCTGCTGGGACAGGCTGTACTGCTTACTAGGGGATATTGTGGAGTCTGGTGCAAATTTCATTGTGTTTCTTCATCCTATCTTGGTTGCCTAGCATCTTGTTGTACCCAATCAAAATTTTTGCTTCATTAAGACATTTTGAACAAGTCTAAAATTTTTTTTCGTCAAAAAGTCAAAAAAACAAAATTTCTAAAAATAGAAATTTCTATTTTTAGAAAGTTTCTACAAATAGACGTCAAATTAGGTTTTCTGGGTTTCTTGAGATACGGATGCTGGCAAAACTTTCTAAAAATAGAATCTCTGATTCAAGTGTCGCGCTTGATTCTCATTGGTCGATTTTGCTTCACGATTAGCATGGTCCAGACGGAATCTGCAAAAGGTCAAGTTTTCTCTGCTGGGTCATTTTTGCTTTTTTGGAAGGCGAAGCATGAGCTCTGAAGTGGTTAACAGAGGAAGTTCATATGCCAGAGCTCGTTTTCGAGTTTTCAACGCTGTTCCAATGACACAAAACCGACGAATAGTCGTTGACTCAACAATGCACGCAAAACGGAGTAGGATGGATTCGAGGTGAGGTGAAAATCTGGAAATCATGAAATTTGACTAAGTTCGAAGATTTCAGGCGCCCTAGGAGGCTTGGGGCGCCTAGTCCCACCAGTGTTAGAAATTTTTTGCGTTTTTCGAGAAAATGCGAAGTGTGTCCGTCGACCCATTCCGGTGGGCGTAAAAGCAATCGTTTCGATTATTAGATTCTGAAAATTTGGGAAATTCGTCAGATGTACCCAGGCTATGCAATTCATTCACCATTCAGTGGCAGTTGATCGACGAATCATCGAAATCGACATCAGGAAGCAGCTGTCGACACGCAGAACGGAGCAGATTGCAAACGGGTGTTGGAAATCAGGTAAATGGTTAAGTATGAAGAAACCAAGTCCCCCAGGTAACTTGGGGGGCCCAACCTCTCCAGTGTCAGATTTTTTTTCACGTTTTTCGAGAAATGTCAAAAATGCTTCCGTCAGCACTTTCCCAATTGGTCAAACTCAGTCAAACGTCAGTCAAAGATGGGATTTCATCACAGATATGTTCAGGTTGCTCAGATCACCCTCCATTCTGCCTCGACAATCGTCCGAACAACCGAAAACGAAGATCAAACAGAGGTTGGCATGGAAAACAAGAAATGGTATAAAATTTGAAATTTTTAGAAAATTTTCTAAGGCATTGAAAGTTAGGCGCCCCAGGTGGCTTGGGGTGCCCAAACTCACCATACTTAGAATATTTTTTGAGTTTTTCCTGGAAAACGTGAATCTCCCTCTGTCAGCCTGGTCCGGTTCAGAGCAGGCAGTTTGGCACGTTTCCTGAGGCAGACAGAGAGTATAGTCAACTCAGTTTTCATCAGGCCTACCTATTTGCCAGATCATTAGACTCAGTTTTGTACCAGCAGGCAGAAATCGACAGCCAAACAGGGGTCCACATCCATCGGAACGCGCACGCAAATCGAAAAATTGAAGAAGTTGCAAAATTCAAAAAACATGGCTAAGGCATGGGAAGTCAGGCGCCCCAGGTGGCTTGTGGTGCCCAAGTTCATCAGTGTTAGAATTTTTCATGGTCTGCCAGTGTTTTCCGACTGTTGTTTCCATATCTTCGTCCAGTGGCCGTTTCCAGAACCCGAATTCGCAGTTGAATGATGCTAGATCGTCAGTCCGAGGCTGGGGATGGAATCTCAGTTGATAGGTCTCCAAAATGTCAGGATTAGTCAGCTTTTTCAGTCAACGATAACATTTTGCCATCTGGTTGAAGTCGGAGACAGGCCATACTTGAGTCAAAACGAGTGCAGAAGTGTCGAAAACGAAGAAAAATTGGCTAACACTTTTGTCAACTCGCATGTTTGATGACATCATCAAAAGAAGATATTTTTCGTCATCTTACACATGAAGCCATAGGCAGCTACAAAATAAGGATTCTTCCTATTCGAAGACATCTACTTGGATTTGTGCTTTAAAAGTTGCTTTCCTCATGGATGAGATCTAAGTTTTATTCTTTCACAAAGAAAGCTGCTTTTTTGCCCTAAAGATCTACAAAGACAAGCATTTGGTTTCTTTATTTCATTATCTTTTGCAGGTTGCATCCAGAGGAATGATTTTTATTTTTCTTTCAACGAAGATTCGAAGACCCAAACGAAGTGCTTTTTCAGGGTTCTTCATAGTTTCGGGTTGAGGAAGTGGGGAAGCACGCTTTTTTAGGGTCCCTTTTTCGAGGGGATCATTTTTCAGAAATTGGACCGAAGCTTTTTCAGTTTTTATCGAGATGGGTCCATCTAGAATATCATCGTCTTGAAGATTGGGAGTTTTGCTTTTTCTAGGAATCTGTTTTTTGCTTCTTTTTCGAGAAAATTTTTGGTTTTTCAAAATCTGACGATCTGGGTTGCTTCAAAACAGAATTGCCTACAAAACCCATGTGCCAGTTTTTTTGCTCGGAATCTGCTTTTTTCTAAAAATCAGCAAGTAATTTTCAGCCATTTGTCTAAGATTTTTCCGACATAGGTGTGTTCTCAGTCAATTTTCAAATCTTTCAGTATGCAGTACTCTCCAACACAAATCAGGGCCAAAACGGCGTTGGTTCACGATTACCTAAAAACTTGTGAAACAGACTTGCATAAAGTACTTCCAGTGATCAATTTACATTCTTTGGAGGATGCAGGAAATAATGCTATCAGGAATCTAGGACACTCCGGTTTGCTTACAGCAGCATCCTTTCCCATCACAGTGCAAAGTATCGAGTTTGTAATTGCTTGCATGACGCATTACAATTCGGTCACAAGAGAAATCCAGTCAAGAGATGGATGTGTGCTCTGTAGTCTGAGGCCGAACGACATTGAGAAGTGTTTTACAATACCAGTCTGCAGAGAAAACTTAACTGTTTCAATTGAAGAATGCAAGAGGGTTTGGAACAATGATAAAGAAAAATACTGGAAAAAGATTGGTTAGAGGTGGTTAAAAGAAAAGCAGAACGTCATGCCAAAGAACGTTGGATGTGGAGAGTTCAAGGAGGAACATGCAATAATGATTACTCTGCTAAGCAGAACACGGGTCAAGCAAATGCTAACAAGTTCTAGCCTTGGATGTTTTACATTATGTCCAGATTGTTGATGGAACCGAATTCTATGACTGGTCGGCACTCATCAGTGATAGTCTCCACCAACAAATACTTGATTTTCAAAGGGCTTATGAATTCCACATGATGTCATACCTTGTGTATTTGATGGCTTTTCAGGGTCAATTTAGAGGTTTGAATGTTGTTGGAACTCTGGGTATTCAACATGTGTATCATCATTTCCCGCAGTTAGAAATTTCTCAAGCTGAATGACATTACAGGTGGGTAAATGATGCATTTCTGATGCATGTAGTGCGAAATATGGATAATGAGTTGCATATACGGTTCAGCAGATGCTAGAATAGCAATGGCAGAATGGGCTGATTGGTTTATCCAGTTTCCCACTTTTTCCTACATCAGAGTATATGGCTTCTCAGGAGAGCCAGCCATGTTGTCGAGATATCCTACAGATGAAATAGCATTTATGGAGTTTTTGAGGCAAGCCTATGAAGTTCATACATTTTTGCGTAGCAGACGCAAGGCAGCGTTTAATTTTCCACTTGGGATGAGTATTTACAGATGCAGATCTGGAGCAGATGCCAAGGTAATTGGTAATGAATCATCCAAGTATAGTCTCAAGTTTTTCGACAAGAGTCTAAATATGATCCTCGTGGTGTTTTTGCATCACATCTTGGTCAAAATTGTGCGCACACGCATATAGTTGAAGACTTCTGGGCTAATTGTGCTGATGCGTTTGAAGTGCGAGAGCGCTGTTACAATAGGTTTACTCTTCAGCAGATGTCTGATATCCTATCAGAAGATACAGAGGGTTTGACAGAAAATGGTGAAGTTCTACTTCCCACGTATTTCAGGGACCAAGTTGAGCAACAACCATTGCCACCAGTTAATTGGTCAGTAAAAGAGAACACTTCCATTGAAGAAAGAACGAGTCGAGTTGTTAAAAACAGTTTGATATTCTTGAAGAATAAGCGGAAGGATGATATTCCGGTAGCAGAGCTGCCAGTTGTACAACCATCAGAGCCTTCCACTTCCAAACCAAAACGAAGAGTTAAAGCTATGAGTGTTCTTCCAGAAGGAACAAAAATGGCTAAGTTAAAGAGGAAAAAGGATGAGTCTCCAGCTCATGTCCAGTAGGAACAACTAGCAGTTGCATTAGAAGTTCCTGTTGAACCAACGCCGTATGTTGAAGCATTACCTTCAGACCATGTCCCTCCACCTTCTTCATCGAGCACTTCTCCTATCCACATAGATTTAGAGCCAAATTCGCCGGTTCGCAACTGTGATGCACATATTGGTTCATCAAGAGTTGATGAGGTTAGAACTGAGTTTCCGAGAGAGGATGGCTCATCCTGGCTTGAAAACATTCTGGGAAGGAAGAGGAGAAAGCCCTCATATCAGCTAGATTTAACAGAGCTTAAAAGCGTCTACCAAGACCATAGTTTCGAAACTCGCCAAAACTCGGCGAGTCATGAGCCGAGCATGCCATGGCGAGTCCTGGGGACTCTGACCCGGACCCGGCCAGAAACTCGCCAAAACTCGCCGATTTTGGAAAACTTGCCAAACTCGCTGGAAACTCGCGAGTCCTGAGCATGAAACTCGGCCAGAAAAAAGTGAAAAAATCAGGAACACAGTGACAGTATATTTCAAAATATATTTAAGTATAAGAACTTATACTTTAAATATTTTGAAGTATACTGTCAGGATGTTTGAGATAGGTTCCGGATCCATGGGATTTAACATGCAGATTCTAGATTTTGGAGGACCCATTAGATTTCAGACTTAACCAATTTTTCAGGGTTTCAGGGTTTCAGACTTAGTCAAATTCAGGGTTTCAATTTCGCACAGAAAGAGTAGAGGACAAATCACTGGATCGTATTGACTAGGATGAGATAGATCCTATTGATTTGTCGAGTTTTCTCTGAGTTTTTGTTGACTCATCAATTTTGGCATGATTGAAGACCTACCATTTACGCCTTCGTAGGAAGGCGAAGGATGCAGGCTCCTCTGAGCTATAGACTTCTAGTTATTGTTTTGATATTTCATAATTGTTTGGAACATTTGATGTCATGGATTTCATATTTCATGAGTTTTGTATACATTTGACTATATTTATATATCTAAGTGTGCTATTTCCTTTAGCAGCTTAGCTACAATTTGCGTTTATACTTATCTGATCAATGTATACTTGAATATGTGATCAAATTAGCTTTTATTTGATGATGTTATTGTGTCTTTAAGGTTTATTTTATAAAGGGTGCATGAAACAAGTTTTAAATCCTTAAAAATATCTAAATTTCTTGGGTTTTTCACTTTGCCGAGTTTGGGTGCCGAGTCTCGAGTCCCAAGCCGAGTGACCCTCGCCGAGTCTGCGTTGAGTCCAAGTCTCGGAACTATGACCAAGACACACCAGACAAGAAGCTGAAGAAGCAGGTTCGCATTCAAAAGAATGCGGATGGAGAAATAATCCTAGAAATTGCAACACCGCCAGAAGATAGAAGTGCTAATGATATCGAGGTTGATGACTTCAAGGTTGTCAAAGCTAACCTTGGTAGGAGTACCCGCCATACAGATGTAAATCTCTTTGAGGTTGCAGCGGATAGTTTGAAGGAAAGAGTGTTGAAAGATGGAGAAGACAAAGCAACTCTCAAAGCTGAAGTTAGGCAGTTGCGGCAATACATTTCCAACCTTTTCCATGGCACATCACAGGCTGATTTATTGCTTCCACCGAATCTTGAATCACTAGCCGATCAGCGGCAGTTCAGTGAGTTGGTCCTCTATGGGAGGCACATGAATGACTGGGTGGAAGAATTTGTGACTAAAGGGAGAGTTGTACTTTCAGAGTTTTATCAATTAAAGTAGAACGCTCATGATTTACGCCAAGGCATCTAGGGGTTGCAGCAGACTATGGCAGAAAATAGACTGTTGTTTGAGATCATTATCTCCGACTTGCAGATTGCACTTGATTCTGTTGATTCAGTTGATGATAAGAAGACAGTTTCTACTTGGAAAGTGCAATATCTTTTCACAGTAAAAACTTATGACAGTATAATTTCAGAGTTGACAGAATGGAAAGAAAAAGGTAGTCAATGTCCTCAAGTTCGTCAGATCTTTTGTTTCTTAGATTCCGTGTTCATATGAAAAAGAAGATGGTACCCTGTATGATCTCAGGGAAGTGCAAGCAGAGCTCCAGACTCTCGTTCGCAGCAATTTTAATGATGATATCAATGACGGCAAGATGGGTCGTTTTGCCGCAATGACAATGAAGTTTGATAAGGCTGTGGGTGAAGTTCATGAATTTCTTCAGATGGTTGCCAGTGGTGAAGAAATGTTAGAGAATCAGAATATCATTCTAGAGAGTATCAGTGTTCCTGGCAAAGATGCTGTCACTCGCTTTTTAGAAGATATTGTTTCCCAGAATATCAATGGATGACCTCACCAAAAAAAAAAACAAGAATGTGGATGAGGATGTGACTCAAAAGAAAGCAACTTTAAATTAGATGCTTTTTGTTTTAAAGCATTTGCTTTCATCCTAAGCTCATCCATTCTTTATTTAGAAAAAGAAATCACTTTGTGTTAGTTGGAATTTTCTTTGCTTTAAAGCATTTGTTTATTGTATCTTTGTCTTAGAATAGTAATAAAGCTTGCGAGTTGGCAAGTTAGGGTTAATCAAGGCGATTTTAAGGTTCCCTACTCCTTTGATTTTAGTATAAATAAGGGCAGCCTTGCCCATTGTAATGGATCGACTTTTGTGATAACAAATTTGCTGTGCTTATTCTAGCCTACAGATTTTGTTATTCCAAGTGTTTATTCACTCTGTGTTCATTGTAAGGAAACAGTGTTGAAGATAACATATTTTGCTGTGCCTATTCTAGCCTGCATAATTGTTATTGAAAGTGCTTGTTCTCTCTGTGTAACCTGTTCTTTGGTGTTTGATCGCTTGCTGTATGCCTGCCTTTTGCTACAGTATTGCTGTCCCGGAGTTGTATCAACTTTGTGATATTGAATAGAAGTCTCATGCCTATTTTGCTCTGATTTTCTATCTCGAATCATCAAGTTTCGTCGTCAGATGTGTGGCTTTTGTAACTTTTATTTCAGCTTTCATCATTAAAGTACTATAAGTCTTGTGATGTAATTCTGGGAGAAAATTGCTTTAGTTTTTGTGTTAAAACAATCATTTCTCATCCATTTTTAATCCCCTTCGCTCTGAATTTACTTAGGAGATTAAAAACGTCATTATTCTATGCTTAGTTGTAGTAGAAGTTTTAAAAAAGGAAAAAACCTCTTCTGCAGCGTTTAGAGTTTTATAACCTTGTGCTCGCAGCTGAGATTCAAAAAGAAGATAGGCGAAATTTGTTTTATTTATCTTTTCAGCTAACATTAGCAAAAAAGGGAACTCCCCCTTCCAATAGGAGAGCAGTTTATCTGTGCATAGTTGTCCGTTTCTAACTCGCATTCCAGAGTTGCGAATTGAAACGCCAACACATTTGCAGAGACATCTAGTACAAAACAAAGATAACAGAGGTTGTTTGGAGTGGGTTATTTGTTGATAACAGCTTCCAGCAAGGCCGTACAGTGTAGTCTTGGACATGGGCATTTTGTATGCTGGTCTTTCTCCATTTTGTGGCATTTATCTCCTTCATCCTTTGCGTCTAGGGTCATATTTGCCTCTGTAGCAGTGATTTTAGAGACTACCTTTCATTGTGTGGGATTTATGGTGATTTCCCATAGCTTGTAACGCTGGTCCGAGTATGGCAATAATACGAAGTTGAAGATTTGAAAATGGGTATGTCACTATAATTAGTTCTAGCCTATTTTATGATCTGGTGTCATGTCCCCATATTAAGGCATTGTTTAAATTAAAGATTTAAACATCATAATAAACGATGGAGTTGCTTTCTTGAGATATGGTGTTAGTAGTGTCCCTTCCATCGTCATGGTGAATGACAATTATATAGAAAACATATATAATAGATAATATTAAATAATATATTATCTTTGATTGACAAGATATTATATTATGATAAAAATATAAATATATTTGTAATGATATAAAAATAAATATGAATTATTAAATATCATTATAATAAAAATTACTAAAATATAAGACAAGTAAAGAGGATCGATATCCTTTAACTTCCGTTGACCCCAAGAAAGCCCATAAGAGGGGACATTACAAGATCGCTGTCACCGAATTTGCAAATTGGCCCTTCAAATAACTGCGACTTCCAATATGTGATCGCTGGCCCTTGAGTAGTCGCAACTTAGTCCGCCACTATGTTTGCAATCAAATCGCCTCTATGAAGGTCAGCAATGGAGCCCAACTTGGCGAACTCCTCCAAGGAAGCAAATCGGTGCTTAAGCAAGAGGTATCTCCTACACAAAATCGACCTTGAGTGATGAAGGATCTTGAATCAAGAACCATCTAATGTGCTTAAATTATGATGTAAACATAGTAAAACATATTAAGTGAATAAAAGGTAATGCCACGTTTATACCAATGTCTCAGAAATAAAACCAAATAACATATACCAACAACAATCATTAACCATTTACGATTCTTCACATGGAGCGATTAAAACGGATTAAGGAAGAGCCACGCCCCTTGGCAAGGCATCTTTGAAAAGTATAAAAGCCCATAAGGAGAATCATCACTTAATATAGAGGCATCATAGAAAGAATTCATCGAACCTTATGAAAGATATTTCCAACAATCATCAAATAAACAATTCCTTCAGCAAACTGATTACATTTATCTGATCCAGCCAGCTGAAGATATCACAGCAAATCAATTACATTGAATTTGTGACAGCCATTAAAGGTATGCATAATGCTCTTTCTCCCTATATGAATAATACTAATAATGATAAGGATAAAGGAATATATCTTGCTGACTATGTTATCCATTCATATATACATTAAAGTAATATTCATATTTCCGATTCTTCATATTATAAACACAAATAGACTTACAAAGTTAAATGATTGCGTTTATGATTAATGATTGATGATAGAATAATAGATTGATCTTAGATTAGATATGTGATCATATGTAAAATACCCTTCTAGAATGACTGAATTTTTTTTGCCAATTTAGATAAGATTTCTTGCACACTTCAATTAAATAACATCACCAAATGAACAAGGAATTGTAACATATCAAACCCACATCAACTTTGCATATATGAAACCAACAAATAAATGAAACATGAAATGTCAAGTGGCTGAAATTTATTTCAGTCCATGTCTGATTTTATATTAGACTTAATTACAAATCAATATGAAGCCCAAATACATCAAACTTTGCATACAAATATAGCCCAAAGCCTCTAGAATGATGATGACTATCAAATAGACACAAAACAATCTTGAAAAAACTTCAATAAATTTTTGATATAAACTTTCTGTATGCTGATATGACTGTTGAAAATGAACTTTTAACCCAGCCAAGGGTTTACAATGAAATATCTCCTCCAAATGCATTCTATGGATGCATAGGAAGGTCTTCTATCAAGCACAACTCTTCAACCTTCAAACCTTTGATCAAATCCACCTAAAAAGCCCTGAAATTCCAATGTAAAGTCGCTGTTATAAAAATCAGACCCTGCTGTTGCAAAATTAGACCCTGCAAAATATGAAAATACCATCCAAAATGTACTCCAAATTCATTAAACTACCTTGGTAGTCAATCCTCTACACCAAGAGCTTCAAATAGATATCAATATCACTTCCAAACTCTTCAAATAACCTGCAAATTTAATCCAATGATGAAATCTGTATGACAACATCTCACAAATTGTTATGGGATCATCACCACAACATTCAAGGGATTATCTCCTTGAAGAAAATAACTAGAAAATGCAATTTCCAGCTAAAATAGATAAAATGCAAAAGCTTACCATAAGATCAAAAGTTGCAAAATGCAGGTCAAGTCATCTATTTAAACTCCTCAAGCTTGGATGTCCATCTTCTTGGCAATTTTGGAATGCATTTTGAAATCCATCAATGAAAATCAAGGAATTGGAACAATATTGAATGATCTTCACCAAATATGCTTTCATTTAAAACAATCTTCAATTATTTTAAATGAATTTACTCCTCTATGGATCGATCCTCTTGGGCAAGGCGTTTGAACTCAAGCATTGAATTTTTTGATTTGCAATCATTTAAAACCTTCTTTACTTGGGCGATTAGCTAAATGCATTTAATTTTGTATTTGAAATACATTTAATTTCCTTCAAACTACCCATCGAACCTCTTGTTGCTAGTGCAAATGCATTTGATGAGGGAGTTTGCATTTAAAATCGCCCTTCCCTTAGCCGCCACCACATCATACATGGATGATTTGCATTTAAAATATCAAACAAGAATCATTTTAAATGATTTACCTCACGATCGCTTCTTTCTAAGCCGTCAACACTTCATTCAATGATGCATTTACAATTTTAAATCATCTTCTACTAGCCGCCGCCGCTCCATGCATAACCCGCCGCTCCTTGCAAGAGTGTAATGCATTTAAAATGCTAACTAAACATTTTAAATGATGTTTGCTATTTGAACTCCTTCCTCAAGGCCGTGGGCACTTCCCTCAATGATGTCTTTGCAATATTCAATGTCTTCAAACCTTGACGAATGGGATTTGGCATTCTACTATTCAAGTCTAACCTCCTCAAGCATAGCTGTTGGCTCCAAAAGCAAGGCTCAAAACAAATAATATTAAATATCCTTCATGCATCGATCCATATACCTTGATCTTTGAACTTGAATTGGGCCCATCTTTGACTTGTCAATATTCCTTCACCAACAGGTCCTACCTGGAGCTATCCATATTTACATCATCTCCATACAAAATAGATTAGAGAAAATGTAATTAAAAATTTCATTTTCCCTCCTTATTTATCAAATTCAAATTCAAATGAATGAAAATACAATCTTAATATTGCATTTTCCATATAGCTCAAAATACACTAGTTAAGCTAACTTTCCAAATCTCCATGTGTAGAAGCCAACTCAACTAGCCAATTATTCCCTTACCAATGCATTAGCCTACCGGAATAGATGATAGGCTAACCAAATATCTCCATGTAACATCACTCCGGAATTGGGGACATGACAGTCCTCCCTTTCCGGGATTGCTTGTCCTTAAGCAATCGAAGATTGGGATGCTCTAAAATCTTCTCACCTTCCCATGTAGCATCCTCTAATGGCAAACCTCTCCAACACACCAAATACTCCCTGATGATTTGGCTCCTCAATCTCCTCTCTCTCATGTCCACAATGCTATCTGGCTCAAGTATCAACATACCCTCTTCATCAAGAGGTGGAAGATCAATGGAAGAAACCACATGCTGACCCAATGCCTTTTTGAGGCATGAAACATGAAAAACATTATGAATGCGGCTTCCTGGTGGTAGCTCTAACTTATATGCTACTTCTCCGACTCTCCTGATGATCTTGTAAGGCCCATAAAATCTTGGCTTGAGTTTTTCTGCACCACTTTTCTTCAATGAGCTCTGTCTGTATGGCTGAAAGCGCAAGAAAACCAAGTCATCTATCTCAAATGATCTCTCCACTCTATGCTTGTCTGCATACATTTTCTGCTGATTTTGAGCATGTTGAATATTATCCTTAAGAACTCTAAGGATATCCTGTGTGTCCTGCATCATCTCTTTAGCTCTAGGAGCTCTACTATCATCAAAAGCCAAATCAACAAAAGATAATGCATCATACCCATATAGTGCCCAAAATGGAGTCATGCCAATAGACATATGATAGGTGTTATTGTAACAATACTCACCAAGGTACAACCATCTCACCCAAGCACGCTGATGACTCGCAACATAATTGCGAAGATAACCCTCAACCCACTTATTCACAATCTCTGTGTGACCATTTGTTTGAGGATGATAACTAGTGCTCGGTGTCAACTCTGTACCTGCAAGTTGGAATAGCTCTCTCCAAAACATACCAATGAATCTACTATCCCGATCACTCACAATAGTCTTCGGTAGGCCATGCAAACGGAACACTTCTCTAGAGAATAACTCTGCAACCTGTAAAGTTGAATAATTCGTTGCAATAGAATAGAAATGTGCATATTTTGTTAATCTATCAACAACTACATATATGCAATCTCTACCATGTACCTTTGGAAGACCTGTGATAAAATCCATAGAGATACTCTCCCACTTCTACTCAGGAATAGGCAATGGCTGAAGTAGACCGACGGGAAAAGTATGCTCAGACTTGTTCTGCTGACAAGTCAAACACTCCCTAACATGCTGTAGAACATCATCCTTGAGACCCTTCCAAGAGAATCTCTCACGAATCTGTCTATAGGTTTTGAAAAACCCTGGATGTCCTGTTAGAGGTGTGTCATGAACGGCTCTTAAAATTTGTTGTTTGAGCTTTGATTCAGGTACCAAAAATATCCTGTCCTTATAATATATCACATCATCAATCATCTTGTACCTGTCATCCTATATAATACCATCCATGATCTCGTATGCAAAAGTAGATTTGGAATACTCAACTAAAAGTTGGGATTTCTAATCAACTGAAATCTCACTCAAGGAACAAATAGTAGGCCTCCTGGAAAGTGCATCAGCAACAATGTTCTTCTTTCCTTTCACAAACTCAATATCAAAATCTTATGCCTGTACCTTAGAGACCCATTTTTGTTGTCTCTCATTTAAATCCTTTTGTTCCAAGAAGTATTTCAGACTATTGTGGTCGGTCCTTACCACAAACTTAGCACCTACCAAGTACTGATGAAACTTAGCCAATGCATGCATAATGGCTAGCATCTCCTTGTCATAGGTGGAATATAGGCGTTCCACATCTCTCAATTTCCTGCTCTCATATGCAATGGGATGCCTATTCTGCATCAACACAGCTCCAATACCATCTCCTGATGCATCACACTCTAAAACAAAAGACTGTAAAATCTGGTAGTGCCAATACTGGAGTAGTACTCATAATTTCCTTGAGACGATCAAATGCTACCTGTGCTGCCTTTGACCATAAGAAAGCTCCCTTCTTAGTGAGATCTGTCAATGGTGATGCCAACTGTGAAAAACCTCTAACAAACTTTCTGTAGTAGCTGCAAAGACCTAAGAAACCTCTCAACTCTGAAATGTTCCTTGGAATAGGCCACTCTTGAATAGCCTTGATCTTCTCATCCTGAACTCTCACTCCATCAGCACTAATCATATGCCCTAGATAAAGAATCTCCTTCATCCCAAAATCACACTTGGACATCTTGGCATACAATGATTGTAACTCCATGACTCCAAGTACCTCCTCAAGATGTTGGAGATGCTCCTCCCATGTCTTACTATAAATCAGAATATCATAAAAAAACAACAGCAAAAATTTACGCAACTGCTTGTTGAAAACATGATTCATACAAGACTGAAATGTAGCAGGTGCATTAGTAAGACCAAAGAGCATCACAAGGAACTCATAGTGTCTGTATTGACATCTGAAAGCTGTCTTTGGAATGTCCTCACAAACACGAATCTGATGATAGCCTGAACGAAGATCAATCTTAGAAAAGTATATTGCCCCATATAACTCATCAAGCAACTCATTGATCTTGGGTATAGGATACTTGTTTTTGATTGTCCTCTTGTTCAAAGCTCTATAATCAATACACATCCGCATAGTCCCATCCTTCTTTTTTACCAACACAACTGAAGAAGCAAAAGGACTAGATGATGGCCGAATGTGTCCCATATCTATCAACTCCTTAATAGTCTTCTCAATCTCAACCTTGAAGTGTCTAGGATGTCGATATGGTGCAATGTTGATGCGCTTGGTTCCATCCTCTAACTCAATCACATGCTCAAATCCACAGTCTGGTGGTCTACCTGGAGGAATGTCACCAAATACCTTACTGTACTTATCCAATACTGATTGGATATCCACATGATACTCACCATTGGAAGAAGGCTTAGAAGTTATTTCAACTTGGGCTGCCCATGCAATATCATTGTGTCTAAACAAAGTCTCCATACGCCTAGCTGAAATGACTCTAGCATTACCATCTGATATGGCTCTCAAAATTACCTTCTTTCCATTATGCATAAATTCTATCTCCATCTTCCTCAAATCTTGAATGTACCTGCCAATAGAATGCAACCATTGCATCCCTAGTACCACATCAATCCCTGAAAGTCCTACCATGTAGAAATCATCTGTCAATGTGTATTCACCCATCTGTATACTCAATTGTGGCACCCTCTTTTGACAATTCATGGTGAAACCATCAGCTACCACAACTGTGAATCCCTCAAAGTCCTCTGCTTGTAATCCACGTCTCAAAACCAAACCCTCATCAATGAAATTATGTGTAGCACCACTATCCACTAAACAAGTAACCCTTTGTCCATTAATAACTCCTTTGATCATGAATGCATGGTATTTAGGAACTCTTGAAATAGTAGCAATAGTGATGGGATTACTAATATCATTAGACTCTGGCTCCAAAATAAGTTGATCATCCTCATGGCATGAACCTGTATCATCCTGTGAATTACTATCATCATCTGATAATACCTCAATGAGATGAGCTTTGCCTTTTCTAAGGCAGCTATGTCCTGGCTCCCATGGTTGCTTGCAAGAAAAACATAGTTTCTTCCTTCTCAATTCATCTCTCTCTCTATTGCTGAAGGATTAGGCTTAGGCTGAAATGGTTTCCTCTGATTAGAACCTGTGCCTTTGTAGAAGCTTTTCTTTGGAGTGAATGTAGGAGTAGTATCCAAATCAAGTGCTAAATCAATGGCCTCCTCAAGCGTAGTTGGCTTATGGACCTTAACCAAACCCTTAATCCTATCATTCAACCCTTCCACAAACAACATTGTGATCCTCCTATCTGACATATTAGGAACCATAACCCCAATCTTTTGAAATTCATTCACATAGGCCTCAACTCTACCCGTTTGTTTCAACTGTGCAAGCTCATGGTAGTAGACCTCTATATCCTTGCGATCAAACCTGTTAATGAGTTTTTGAACAAACTCATCATATGAAGTAATCCTGTTGTGATGTTGTGAAACCAAACCTTGATGCCACCACTCATATGCAAGACCCTCCAAATGCATAGTAACAAAATGTATAGCCTTTTCTTCAGTCATGGGTTTGAGTGTAAGAAAGGTATCCAACTTATTTACCCATGCCCTAGCACTTAGTTTGCCACTACCATCAAAACTAGGAAGAGGAATTTTGTTCAATGCATCTTTGTATTCTTTTGGTTGTGTAGGTTGAGCCCTTCTTTGCCTTGGCCGATTCACTCTACCTTTTTGATCTTCTTTTTTTTGACTCATGTAGTTATTGAAATTGATTCTATTCCTTACATGCTCAGGAAGTGAATCATACTCATCAACCAAAGATATAACATTCTCCCCAAATGGAACTTCTTCTCCTTCATCTTGTGGCTGTTCCACTTCTTCTACATCTTCCGTAGGAAGGAAAATAGGTTGCATAGGTCTTTCAACTGTTGGTGTTCTTGCCCTTCCAGCATGTGTTGGTGATCTTCCAGCTATACTAACTGCATCTTGATCGTTTTCATTACCTGCATTGTTATTTCTGTTACCCATCATAGCTTGAAACATTCTTTCAATATTTGCATTTGTTTGTCGTTGTTGTTCGGTTGCCTCATGTTGTTGAGCTGCCATCTCACGCTGATTATTGACCATATCTCTTAACATGTTATCAATTTCATCTTGTGGAATACCTTGCCTTCAATCACCCACTGTATCTGTTCTTCTTCTCCTATAATGATGAGGCAAAGGATCAATGTTGAAGCTCATAACCCATAGGCTGACAGGATCCAAGCTTTGATACCACTGTAAAATACCCTTCTAGAATGATTGAATTTTTTTTGCCAATTTAGATAAGATTTCTTGCACACTTCAATTAAATAACATCACCAAATGAACAAGGAATTGTAACATATCAAACCCACATCAACTTTGCATATATGAAACCAACAAATTAATGAAACATGAAATGTCAAGTAGCTGAAATTTATTTCAATTCATGTCTGATTTTATATCAGACTTAATTACAAATCAATATGAAGCCCAAATACATCAAACTTTGCATACAAATATAGCCCAAAGCCTCTAGAATGATGATGACTATCAAATGGACACAAAACAGTCTTGAAAAAGCTACAATAAATTTCTGATATAAACTTTCTGTATGCTGATATAACTGTTGAAAATGAACTTTTAACCTAGCCAAGGGTTTACAATGAAATATCTTCTCCAAATGCATTCTATGGATGCATAGGAAGGTCTTATATCAAGCACAACTCTTCAACTTTCAAACCCTTGATCAAATCCACTTAAAAAGCCCTGAAATTCCAATGTAAAGTCGCTGTTATAAAAATCAGACCCTGCTGTTGCAAAATCAGACCCTGCAAAATATGAAAATACCATCCAAAATGTACTCCAAATTCACTAAACTACCTTGGTAGTCAATCCTCTACACCAAGAGCTTCAAATAGATATCAATATCACTTCCAAACTCTTCAAATAACCTGCAAATTTAATCCAATGATAAAATCTGTATGACATCTCACAAATTGTTATGGGATCATCACCACAACATTCAAGGGATCATCTCCTTGAAGAAAATAACTAGAAAATGCAATTTCCAACTAAAATAGATAAAATACAAAAGCTTACCATAAGATCAAAAGTTGCAAAATGAAGCTCAAGTCATCTATTTAAACTCCTCAAGCTTGGACGTCCATCTTCTTGGCAATTTTGGAATGCATTTTGAAATCCATCAATGAAAATCAAGGAATTGGAACAATATTGAATGATCTTCACCAAATATGCTTTCATTTAAAACAATCTTCAATTATTTTAAATGAATTTACTCCTCTATGGATCGATCCTCTTGGGCAAGGCGTTTGAACTCAAGCATTGAATTTTGTATTTGAAATACATTTAATTTCCTTCAAACTACCCATCGAACCTCTTGTTGCTAGTGCGAATGCATTTGATGAGGGAGTTTGCATTTAAAATCGCCCTTCCCTTAGCCGCCACCACATCATACATGGACGATTTGCATTTAAAATATCAAACAAGAATCATTTTAAATGATTTACCTCATGATCGCTTCTTTCTAAGCCGTCAACACTTCATTCAATGATCCATTTACAATTATAACTCATCTTCTACTAGCTGCCTCCGCTCCATGCATGACCGCCGCCGCTCCTTGCAAGAGTGTAATGCATTTAAAATGCTAACTAAACATTTTAAATGATGTTTGCTATTTGAACGCCTTCCTCAAGGCCGTGGGCACTTCCCTCAATGATGTCTTTGCAATATTCAATGTCTTCAAACCTTGACGAATGGGATTTGACATTCCTCTATGCAAGTCGAACCTCCTCAAACATAGCCGTTGGCTCCAAAAGCAAGGCTCAAAACAAATAATATTAAATATCCTTCATGCATCGATCCATATACCTTGATCTTTGAACTTGAATTGGGCCCATCTTTGACTTGTCAATATTCATTCACCAATAGGTCCTACCTGGAGCTATTCATATTTACATCATCTCCATACAAAATAGATTAGAGAAAATGTAGTTAAAGATTTCATTTTCCCTCCTTATTTATCAAATTCAAATGAATGAAAATACAATCTTAATATTGCATTTTCCATATAGCTCAAAATACACTAGTTAAGCTAACTTTCCAAATCTCCATGTGTAGAAGCCAACTCAACTAGCCAATTATTCCCTTACCAATGCATTAGCCTACGGGAATAGATGATAGGCTAACCAAATATCTCCATGTAACATCACTCCAGAATTGGGGACATTACATCATAAATATGCATAGAAAGAATAGATTACTATGATAAATGAATGTGGTTATGCATAAGGAATCAATGAAGATGATAAATGAAATATGATCATATGATTGGCCAATTATGATATAAGGCTAAGATGTCCTAATTATAAGGCATCATGTGCAAAATGTTAATAAGGACTTAGGAATCATAGGATTGTGCCATATCCGAAAGGAGGATTAGCCTCATCATTAATCATCTCGCCATCCTAGGTGTATGGGTAAGTTAGGAGAATGTTATTGGACCTAGGTAACCCCAAAAAGATGAAGTACCTCCGGGTGTGAGGTGAAGCCTTGGGCCTATGGTATGATGAGCTCATCAATGTGATTTGTGCCCTACGGTAGGTGGCTCTCCAATAGATGAGGTGGGAAGTTTTTGGAGCCGATTGGTGAGGTGGGAAGCCATCGGGCCTCCGTATGGGATGGTTAGTGTCTCCTTAACGAATCATGCCTATGGAGTTAGAGATGGATTAATGATAGGGCAACACATGATCCTCTCAAGGATAGAACATAAGGCCTAGGAATATGAATATGAATATGAATATGAATATGAATATGAATATAAATATGAACATGAATATGAATGAGTATGAATATGACTATGAATATGAATTATGTGATTATGGGATTATAAGTTTTAGGATAAATGTGGAAAGAATATGGATCTATATTTATTATGATATGAAAAGAGAAAAATTTGAGCACTAATGCTTCCTTTTTGTAAGTTAAAATTGTGCAAGGTTGGTGCAGTGCACCTAGAATAATCATTTAGTCAAATTTTTGTAATTTTTGGTTGTTAAAGGTAAAATGGAGTTTTAAAAATGTAATAAAGCCTTAAATAGGCATGCTCATGTAGTGTGGAGGCCTAGAATAGGCCATCTCTTTAGGGGAGTCTGCAAATTTACTAAGTCTAGTTCAGTTTATTTTTAGACATTTAGCTTTTTATGAAAAAATCAGTCAGTTTAGGCTATTTTTAGCCTCTTCCCACGATGGGAATCTTTGTAATGGAGGGATAAGGCTATAAGTTATGCGAGGATTCATTGAGAAGGATAGAGTGAACGGGGGGAAGAAGTTGGAGAACATTTTCTTAATAGAAACTCTATTTTTTTATGTGTTTTTCTTGCAATTTTGCTGTTGCAGACCGTATCACGAACTTGTACGGCATAGTTATACCATGAAACCTATTGGATGTTATAGAGGGGTGAGCTAACTATCCAATGCCGTTGGTTTGAGGTCATTTCATTCATTTTTGTGAAAGTTATCGTGTTTTTGCTAAAAGCTGTCCAAAACCCTGTTTTTTTTTACTGCAACAGTCCTGTTCCCGGCCATTGCACGCCTCTGTACGGACAGATATAGGGGCAAGCCATATATTTCTGGAAAGAGGGTTGAGATACCTTTCTAATGGTTCTGGTCTGAGGTCTTGATTCAATTTCTAGAAGGAGATATTGCCTTTTTTCTAAGACTGCCTGTGTCATTCCAGCAAAACCTTGATTTGGGGGTTTTAGAGAGGTTTTTGTTTTCCTACTTCATGAAGCTGTGTTAGAACCCCAAAATGGGTGGAGTGAGTGTAAGATGGTGTTTTTTCTAATGGGTTTTATGTGCAGGAGTAGAAGACAAGTGAAAGTTGGAGTTTGGGGCTATCGAGACCTCATTGTATCATGTTTAAGGCTAACTAGTGTTGGTAGAAGGAAGATTTGATCATAGAATGAGTTGAAATGATCTCAGACCCTAAAATTGGTGAAATCCATCTATTTGTACCCTATTGGATCCTCTGGAACAGGGGTGAAAAGTTTGTCTTTGAGTTTGTGGACATTTCCTTTGTAAAAGTGGGCTAATTGCCCTTTAGGACAGCAGGAACAGTCAAAATTAGGGGCTTGTGTTCCAAAAGACCCCAACCTGCATGTTTGGTATGTTTTGTAACTCCATAATGGGTACTTGAAAAGGTAGTTTGTTTGTGGGTTTGTCATGTCTTTTGAAAGTTATGCTTCAAAAACCTCGCTGACAGGGCTACAAGTAGTTAGGTCAGCCTATGAAGGAAGTGGTACACGGAGGTACCTTCTGAGCATTTTGATGGTTTTGTAAGCTTGGGACAGTCAATCATAGTTGGTCTAGGGTCCCTAGAAAGTTTCGGAATGTTCCCATGTATATGAACCTAAAAATGGGGTTTTTGTGTAGTGTTGAAGCCATGGACAGTGAGAGGACAGTCATGTCCTGTTTGATGTCAAGTGTTGTAGTTTGGTCCACTAGGACCTAAAAGGAGTTGTTTGCCCTGCGATCCCCTGTATCCTCTTCCTCCTGTGTAGTTGGCTCTGCATCAAAGGTTGAGAACAATTTGAGCTTACTAGAAGGGGACATTACATCTGGGTCATTATTCGTTTATGCATATTCATTGTATATTTTCTGGGTTTACATTATATGCTAGTATTTCAATGATATCATGCAAAAACATTACATGCAAAACATACACATAAAACCCTAAACAGAACAACAACAATATCATACAGAAAAGGCAAAAAACTTAGCACAAAAAACCTTATCTGACAGTGTATGTTACAATCATGAAGTCGTCATTTTCTTTTTTCTCAATGATCTCCCTTTCTGATTTTTCTCTGTCTATATCAACACTCCGCTGCGTAAGATTTTGCCTTATTTGGGTAATATTGCGCATGCCTTCCATGACTCCCATGATACTTCTTTGCTCTTTGTTCTTGTCTTTGCTTCTTTCTGTCCGTTCGATGCTCCATGTATTGATTGAAGTTTAGACGTTCTTTGATGTTGTCCGGAAGTGCATCATACTCATCACATATGGTAGCCAACTCATCCACTAATGACGACACAACCTCGGAACCCATGATTCACAACTGCATAAGGTCAAATCCTTTTCCACATAACATGCAAGGATAAAACCGAGCCAAATCACTACCAATTGATGGTGGACTTAGCTGCTTATCTTATACTCATGCATGCTAATAGGTTAAGATCTTTCCAAACCCTCTAGGCTGGCAGGATCTAAGCTCTGATACCACTGTAATGTCTCGAACTAGGGTTTGACCAAAATTTCTGAATTTGCAAATTTTCAACTTGAAACTCTAGGACTGAATTCTGATTTTTATTTCTGCACCTTATCAAATTGACTTCACCAAGCATGAAACATAGTCTAACACATAGAAAATTGATGGCAAAAGAAAGTGTAGATCTGCAGTCTTATCAAATTGAATTACACAATGAAATACACATGCAAGCATGCAAAATATGAATGCAAGTCTGCTGCTCCAAATTGCAATGATATAGAATGAAATTACATCAAGATCATAGGCCAATCATGGCCATCAAACTCCCAAGCTACTGCTGTTACAAATCAGATCTGAATTACATACCAATTATGATGCCAACAAAATGGGTGAACCTCTTCAATCAATTCGACCTCCAATGAAAATGATGAAAGATATCAAGGATGGTCTTCAAGTGATGCCAATGGATGATGCCAAGGCTGATCACTGCACAATTGCTGGTCGCAGCCTCTTATGATGCTCAAAGAATGTTCCGCCACTACTATTGTCCTCCAATCAGTCCTTATGCAGATTGGACCTCTTGATGATGACGAATATGACACCAAATGAACAAATGCAGTCGCAAGATGATGGTGAACTCCTCCAACAGTCCCACGCACCCTCCAAAGTGATGAATGATGAAAAATGTGATCCCCAAGGTGGCGGCGGCTAGGGTTTAGGCCTCTAGCTATGATCAATCTGTAAATATTCAACAACCACTTCAAGATATGATTTTAAATCTGCAAATGTCTTCTCAATAATGGCGCCCAAGAATGCAATGGTGTCTCTCCTCAATTCGGCGCTCAACATGCAATGTCAAGGATCTTCAATGTCTTCAAATGTGGCGCTCCTAGCTGATGCAAAAAGTCTTCAATGATGATGCTCCTCAATGATGCCAAAGATCTTCAACAATGAAACTCAAATCTGCAATGAAAGATCTCTTGAATGCTCAATCAAACTTCGAATTCTCCGATGAAGCACAAGTGTGAACTCCGTATGAATCCACCTCCAAGATGTGATTGGGTTTTCGTCCAATCCACCTCCTTCCACAAGGGTTTTCGTCCTTGGAAAGTTCTGCAATACAATTGCCAAGCAAAATGCCAAAGTTGCCAAAAGTTCATGATGATCAAATGAAGCTTCGTCAACCTTCTTTTATACTTGAATCTTCTTTTTCCTCCGATGTAGGCCGACAAATTCAAATTAAAGATTTGAATTACCTTTTCCCTCCAAGTCGGCCAAAGATCAATATTTTATTTATTTTTCCTTTCTCCCAAGTGGCCGCCCAAATTCAAAAATATAATATTATTTTAATTCTTCCTTTTCTCCAAGTTGAGCGCACCAAGTAATAATAATAAAGGGGCTTGGGGCTCGGGACACGTCCAGTGGACTTAGGAGACATTTCTAGATCATCCTTTCTCTAGGTTCTTTTCTAGGACAATAGGAAGTACACTATTGTTATTTTTCTAGTAGAAACATAATATTTGGTATCTTCAAGTTCACATCATTTTAGATGAAATGATTTTTAGTGTAAGGATCTGATGTTGTAAACATGCTTGTGAAAGTAGTCAATCACATTAAGGACCATTAAAAAGAGATGTTTCTTTTGTATGCAGACCTGAGAGTGGGGAGGGATGTAGCTGTTATAGGTTTATATTATAGTAACCATTGAAGAACATAATTCTACGCTACCCACTAATGGAACTAGAGCCCCTGTACATGAGCTGAAGTACAAATATTTTATTTTCAAGCTAAAAGATACTTTTGTAGTTCTCTAAATAATATTCACCTGGTAGTCTATGCAGCAGGATTTTAGAAAGATGGGAGAGCCACATCAGTGTCTTGCTTGAAGTGAGACCATAAAAACCATAGAAAACCATAGAAAACAAGGAAATGTTTTAAAAATATCGATCGGTAAAAATTTTCAAGTTTGTGAGTAAGAGGGAGTATCATCGTTGGAATTTTCATCATCCACCTTACAAGAGATGGTTTGCATGAATGGATTGAGAAATTTCCATCCACTATATTGATGGTTTGTAACTTTGTATAATATTTCCGGATAACCGCATTAAATATTTTTCTCCAGAAAAGGCTTCAAAACATCATACAAATGTTTACATTCAGAAATCTTTGTTCCAGAAGTATTGGTGGCTGTTGATTAACTTATGATAGCTTTTAAATTTTAAATTTTCTTACATGCCTTACAGAAACCATGATATCTGCCTTGATAGATGATATCTGTATGTGAATCAACTCTCTTTGCATTTGTCAGTGGTGGACTGGGGGAACAGAATAAACCATTAAGCTAAACAAGTGTCTTCAGCAGAAAAGTTAATGTATCAATAGGCTTTGTGACAATTTCCTTTTCTAGATTGTTTCTAGTTTTTACTACCCATCCATAATGCAAGCTTATATGACAAAATACATTTATAATAATTTGCATAAGATGCACCTAGTTTGTAATAACATTATCTAACTGTCATTTTACTGATTTTTGTCCAGGCCATAAGAGCCTATTTCACCTGATCTTATTGGAGAAACTGGCACAAGAGTTTATTAAATGCCAACATCATCATCTTTAAAAAAAAAATCAACTACTAAAGCAAGCACAAAGATATGTTGCTTTCCTTGAAACAGGTTAAGGCCGAGTATCCTTATTGCACACAGCTCATGACCCTTCATTTTTCAAAGGTTTCCTCTTATCCTAATTGCAGAAACAGCCCATGGTTTAAGAGTACATTTGAAGGCTTTAGAACTCTTTTGCCAAGAAGTTGGGATGCAAGTGAATACCAGCAAGACCAAAGTCATGATTTTTTCATTAAAAAGGAAGAAGCAACAAGTTAATTTTATTTTTGAAGGAAGCTCATTGGAAATAGTGGAAGAATACAAGTACCTAGGAACTGATTTTCACAATAGACTCAGCTGGGAGACATGTAGAATGAAAAGGATACAAAGTGGATGGAGAGCGTCTTAACCTACTTTAGAATAGGTGTAGGAAAGCGGAACTATGGGATTGGAAAACCAAGAAAACCCTCTATGGTTTGTGGGTCATGCTGGTTGTCCTCTATGGTAGTGAGTTATGTCAAAGGGTTTGCCAAATTTCTGGCTTGCAGTTCGAAATTCGGCGAACTTTTAAACAATACATAAAATTTGTCAAAATGCGCCTTCAAGTTCGTATGGTTAGAAAACAGGGTTTTTTATAATAAAATATGTTTTTATTGCACTTGTTTTAGGGTTTTTTTTCTTGTTTTTCCTTTAAAATGAACTATCGCAACCTAATTTTTTACTGCTTCCTGTGTGAGCGCGCTACATAATAGTGAATTCACCGCTTCGATAATATAGGACTTTATATATTATAATATAAACTCAAACTTCAGAGTTTATAATATTATATTATAATGTATATTAATAATATATAAATGTATTATAATATTTATAATATATTATATATTATAATGTGATTATTTTTTTTTGATCCGTAATATAGGCATAAGGGAGCCGTACCCCATAAAATAAAAATAAAATTAAATCAAAAGCATGCTCTAAGAATAGGGGTCCAATAAACAAGCGACAATGCTTGCATCAATTGAAAGACATTCAATAACAAACCCTGACAGCCCATAAAAGCGTGGGCACAAAAACAAACTATCATTTTGAAACTTTTACATCTGCCAAAACAACTAAAAAACCCAACCCCTACCCCAATCAACAATCAAGGATTACAAAAAGGCATCCCTTGCCTATTGAGTTTTGATTGTAGATTTGGCACTAGAATAAGTGTGAGGGCGCTGCTGCAAGTTCCTCCTAATTTCCTCTAATTTGCGGATGCATTTTTTCCTTTTCTGCACTAAGTGCCATTCCTTGTCCTGGCCATTGATTTGATCTTCTAAAAGAGGAGAAGCGAACTGCGTAGCTGTATTTTCAACTCCCAAGATGAGGGGACCCATAGATTCATCCGAGACTCTCATTTTGAAGTGTTGACAACCTTTGCATTTGATAGATCTAAGCCTTTAGTATCACCATCTTGAGACAAGTTCTGCTCCCCCACAAAATCAGAAGAGGGCTCATCTTTTTGAAATACCTTTCTCTCATAGGAGAAGTCTTGTTATCCCCCTCAACATTTTGCTTCCTGGAGCCCACCTTTGTGGGAGAAAAATTTTGTTTGGGAGAGTTCACAGAATAATGTTTAGGGGAAGAGTCCTTCCACCAGGAGACCGCCCGGTTTGATTGGGGCTTAACTGATGGGCAATCCGCAGCAATGTGGCCGGTTTCATAACATCTCCTGCACCTAAAAATTAACCCTTCATAATCCAAAGATTGCTTTCAACATTGTCCATTGGCCCTCAAAAACAATTTCAGCTGGAAGATCCTTGGAGGTATCCAACTCTACCAAGATCCTGGCATAGGTTGTGTGAATAAAATTTCTTGAGTTGTCATCTAAATACACAAATTTACCCAGTGTTCCCAATGGCAGCAAAACATGATTCGAACCAGTAGTGAAGCGGGATATTTGGAAGGTGCACCCAAATAGGCAAAACTGTGAATGATTCATTGGACGGGTTGAAATTTGGATGCCAAGGTTTCAACTGCAACAAATTATCTTCCCAAGATCAGACATAATTCATAATGGTGTTTTTGTCTTTCCTACATTCAAAAACCACAATGAAAAATCCTTTTGCACTAGGGTAAATTTCTAACTTGCTATTCATCAGAGGAAGCCAGGATTTCGAAATCCAATCATGCAGATCTGGAAGACTGGGCCAGAGGCAGTTAAATCTACCAATTAAACCATTGTCGGAAAAGAATTTCTCATTTTCACTCAGCTCCTTTGACACTGAAGCATCAAACTCTAGAGACAGAGATTTGCCAGAGCGCTGAACCAACCTTCTGTTACCTGCGTAAAACTGAGGTTTTTTGTGTAGCTTCTGGGGGAGAGGAAAACCCCGACTTGACTGCCTCCAAAAATGAGGGTTTGCCCTCCACCGACCTCAGCTCAGGAGGCAAAACACCGCGAACCCGATCTGTATGCAATGGATCTTTCAGGGATGGAAGAGGGATATTGTGGGTGGAGGAATTCGATGCCCTAATCTTTGAGTCACCCTCAGGAGCATCAGCAGTAAAAGCGGATGCAGAGGCGAAGGGGGAAGCCGATGCACCATGTGAATCCCCCAGATTTCCTTGTGAATCCAAGCTACATAATCCTTTGCATCTGCGACCGTGGCAGCCACCGAAAAGCTCTCCCCCTGCTTCACATCGTCTAGCCCAGAAACCCTAGCCTGGCAACCATTCGGTAGTTTCGTAGTTTTCGACATTTTTGGTAGAGTAGATAACATACTTCCCTTCTCACTGGTTTTTAATTTCATAATGTGATTATTAATATATAAAATATTATTAATATTTATTATTATATTATAATATAATATTTATATTATTAATATATATTAATATTTATATTATAATATATCAATATATTATAATAAATATTAATAATATAATATATATTTATATATTATATTATAATATATTGTTATATTATTAATATATATTATTATTTTTTAATTCATAATAGAAATTCTATATTAAAAAGTATGCCAAAAAGATACATTTCCTCAGCCCTTTCATGGCTGGCAGTATGTTCAAGCCTAACAACCTTCCCAGACTAAGAACTTGTATAAGAAGACCACGTAGGGTTAGCACTGCTAACAACCAAAGGAGACTATAAACATACTAGGATTGGCTAACTTTTGGCTTCTACTATACAAAATGAAGCCACAGTGTTACATTGAATCTACTAATTATCATATTCACCTAGCTTCACGCTGAAATCCTCCACCCACTGGAGACCTTCGACCGCGACCAAGCCCAGCACCCTTTTGATGAAATCGACTACCACCAGTGCCTGCTCCTTCAACACCACAAGATCAAACCCTTTGACGTCCAAAATAAACGGATACAGCTTAATCACTGCTCTGGGATCGATGAGGAGACTCCAATCCTTTGGTCGAGGGATTCCAATACCAGTGCTGGCTACCTGCAAGGTCATTTCCAATTCACCTAAGTGCTCTGGATTGAAAATGCCTCTCATAATGGATTCCGCCTCTGCCTTCGACGTATTCATTTCCAATAGCATTGCTAAGACCCTCGAAGAGATATCTGTGTCCACCCGGTATCTTTCTTCGTTCTCCGTAAAGTCTTTGCCCAGAATCATTCTAACAGCCCCCACCATTAGATCATCCGACCTGCGAAGCATCCTCTGTAGTCTGAGGTCGGTGATATTGCCAATGAAGGCCATTTGCCTCTTTCTGCTGACCAGTCTGATTGGGGTATCCATCTCCCCACAGTGGATGGACTCTGCCGAGATTATCGCTACAAAGTGAGAAGGCATTTGCCAGCGGACAGAGAAAGAAACGAATCCGCCTTCCCTAATATCCTTCTCCCAGTCTTCACACCAAAGTTTCTCGAAGGCATTCCTCGGAATGATTACCAACTAATGCCAAGGCTTGGCACTTAAGAGAATTAATGTCGACCTCCCCTCTGCCCGTGCCATCTTGAAGCAATACAAACAATGATTACCTGACTCCTCTGCCTCGGCCTTGCCACCCGTGCTGATGTGGCAAGGCTCCCTCCCAACCTCCCACATTATTAATATATTATTAATATATATAAATATTAATAATAAAATATATTATTATATTATTAATATTTATAATTTATATATATATAACTTATATATAAATTATAAATATTAATAATTCAAATATAAATAAGACGAATTTAATAACGAATTTTTTTTGGAATTTTTTCCCCTTGCCGAACATCTGAATTTTATTGTTGCCGAACACAAACTCAAACTCGAACTCGAACTCGAACCTTGTGACATAGGTTACGAGGTTTGAGGGAGTTGCATGTCAAATCACAAGTGGAGACAGTTAGAAAGAATCCAAAAACATCTAATCACTAGTAGTCTCAAAGTCAAAACAACGCCCCCCTATGAGATCCTTTTGGTTGAAGCAAGAACTTTCCCAATGGAGGCCTCAGCGATAATTCAGTTGCTAAGTTACTTAAAAAAGGTTGAAAACATGGATAAGCATCACTGGCCGAAAATGGTAGCAGAGGAGGAATTAAACCATAGGAAGAAGATGTGGATGAAGCAGAACAACAAGTGGATGAGCAAATGGGACATTAATTTGCAAGAATGTCCTAACACTAATGAGGAAATAAAAAAGTTTGTGTCAGAAAAATTTAGGACTGCCATGTGGACAAAGCAAATTGGCCGAAAAAAAATGCATTATATCAAAGAGTTCAACCCCACTTGGGAGCATGGTGAAAAAGCCTATCTGCATGCTGCACTTAAGGGAAAGGTTAAGATATTAGTTGCACAGTTGAGGACCAGATCACATCATCTCAGGTGTGAGACTGGGAGATGGATGGTTCCCAAGGACTGGGCCTGTACACCATTCTACAGCCTTGATGGTCTACTTTCTCTTTAATTTTAGTTTATTAAAGTTCTATTCTATACATGGGATGAGTTTTGATGGGAAATTGATGTTAACACAGAAAATTCATCATTTCCCTTTATATGAAGGCAGTTTGAACTTGATTTTATTCATCATTGTCATAGATTTTCATGTGTCCGGAACTAAATAATGTTGCTTAAAATACAGGGAATAACTACATTAAAGAATAACAAATCAACAAAGAAACTGGCAATTAAAAGTAATCCGTGATGGACAAACAAATATAATCTGTGATGGGTTTAATCTGGGAAGCTCAAGGAATCCAAAAAATGCAAGTTCTATGCAGGAACATTTTATTTGGTTTAAAAGAAACAATATCCTGAAATACAACCAGTGGAAGATTAGTCACATTGTAACTATGTGTATGTTGATTGCATTCTGTAGAGCATGCATACTTATATGTGCAATTTTCATATTCTCTAGAGGACATTAAATTATTGTCAAATTATTTTGGTGGCTTCTGTTGTCTATGCCCTTAGATTATAGTATCATTCTTGTTGCAGGGGAACCAAGGGATATCTTGCTTGGAGCTTCCACTTGTTAAACACATAAAAGGGCCTGACTTAAAGAAGCTTCCTAGCATTCTTCGTGGTACCTTTCTGCATGCAATGTTCTTACTTTGTATATAATGATCGAATATATAGAGAACTGTGGGAAGTTATCAGGAATCATTGCTACAAAGCTGCATTTTATTGTTAGAATCAGAGTTGTGTTTATCTTTGATATTACTTGAGCATATATTTTTTGTATCTGAATTATCACTTTAGTGCCTTAACTTTTTGTTTTGTAGAAGAACGCTGGAAGAAAGAGATCCCAAGCAATGTGTCTGAAAATTTTGCTTAATAACATTCTCCAAGAGTAAAGATTTATGTAGCAAAGCTAAACTAGTAATTGTTAAATTCAATTTTTGAGGAACTAGAAAATACTAGTAGATCAAAAGTCTTTTTCTTCTCCTTAAAATAACTAAAAGTTAGTTAGCATCGTACAGGTTAAATTTATTGTTTATAAAAATTGAAATTTCAATGTAGCAAAATGAAATCAGAAAATGTTATATCCAGTTATTTCATGTGGGAGCTCTCTTAGAATGGTAGAAGTAACCATAGCTAGATGGCCATGGTAAATAGGGTTAAAGCTTATAGTTGTTTGTGTCGGTGCTAAACACACATTTGGTACCCAACTTCCCAGTGTTCTGTTAATATATGGCTATGGTTCCCATGAGGCACCAAGCTTCTGCTGTAACCCTTGGAAATGTGTGTATACCTACTTGTGGGTGTATGGTAGAATTGAGTAGCACATTTTTCCCCATGTACTTAAAGCCATTTAAAGTGGGACCATCCTCACTTAAGTGAAAGCCTACATTAATGGGAGGTCTATAGTTAAGTAGGGTTATGTCACCAATTGTACACAAGCAATTAAGTGATGACTGATGTGATGAGTACTTATTATACCCACGAAACCTTTGTCTCCTCTCTGTTTCCCTCTCTTCCTCTCTCTGTGATATTAATATATTGTTCTATAGTGATGCTTGTGGATGAAGGTTGTGCAATCATGGACTTATTATACCCACGAAACCTTTGTCTCCTCTCTGTTTCCCTCTCTTCCTCTCTCTGTGATATTAATATATTGTTCTATAGTGATGCTTGTGGATGAAGGTTGTGCAATCATGGAGTGGACTAGTTAGCTGATTGTTTTCTTCAATAATCTTTGTTAGGGTTAGCTACTTGGGCACATTCTCAGCTTTAATATGATATCATAGCATTAGGGTTAACCCCCATGGTTTTGAGGGTTTTGAAGAAAGTTTTCAATTTTGAGAGTTTGGGATCGAATCTTCCAGATTTGTTCTACCTAGTGATAGATTGGGTCATAATGAGGGTAGGTTTCAGATGACTGTTTCTAACTCGTAATGGCTTGGGAGTAGTTTTTTCACAAAAACTAAATCTTGGCAGCCAGAAGCAAGATTTTGCCAATTTGTTTGTAGATATGAAATCTATGCAAAATATTGTTTGGGGATGTAGTTTTGTTGGAAATTAATCCCTGATACAGACAACCAATACACTGGGATATTGGAACACCTTAAGATTATGTGATAAAAAACAGTTATGTTTGTTATACAATTCAATTAAGCAACATTAAAGGAAGCACATGAAACAATACACAAGTCATAAATACACGAGACATGAATTTATGTGGGAAACCCTTACGTGAAAAAACCAACCAACAAAAGACATTCACAATTGTATTATTCAGGAAGGTTACATCCAATAGAATAGGTCTCTTTCACACACAATCTCAATTTGTAGACTAATAGCATATAACCTCCAACTAGAATTTCACACGTTTAGGATACAATTAATCCAACCACATCCAATGATGTCCAACCTTGGCAAATCCATACAAGCAGATGGATATAGCTATAGAAACATTCAACAAGGAATTCCAACCATCTAACTGTCTAATTGCCATGTAGAATACCAACAGTCACACAACCATCTCATGACCATATCATGACATTAGCATGCCGCACATTATATGTAACATGACTTATCCATATGGATGATCATTGCATGTAATGAGTTGGTGTCACTCACACTTGGTCAAAGGCTGTTGACCCACTTCTCCTTAACTGTGAACGTGTCTTCCTGCAATATAGTCAAACACTGCCCATGGCTTGCAGTAGTAGAGACAAACTCCTGATTGATTCTAGCTGCTTGTGGTACCTGTGGACATCTCCTAGAACATCACTACGCTCTTGGTTATAACCGTATGTACTCCAACAGCTCCGCAAGTGCACCTGCACTATCATACGCACTTCTAGGGACATACCTACAATTATGTGGTTGTTAGTTCTCCTTCAAATGACTTGCGGTTGGGAACATAGCATCACTATACTTATACAAGTCTCCATGCTAGACTGCAACACTTGAAACTCAGCACAAGCTTCTACATTATCGTAACTGTTTACCAGTATGTGATTAGACAATGGTCAACATGAACTTAAAACAAAGTCCATCAACTTCTACTAGAAACCTAATCAAGAACTCTTTGTAGGTGAATAGCACACCAAAGTTCCAACAAGTTTTGCACTTCTCAATATTTTATTATTTATCCCTTTGTTTTTACAAGGGAAGTTTTTTCTCTATTCCCCCCCTGAAGTACATATTGTTGAATTTTAAAATGGAAAAAATTCATAAAACATTCCCTAGGTGGAGCATTGGTAGAGCTCTGTTTTGGTAGCTAGGAGATTTGAGTAGAAGTAGAGGCAACATGGAGGTTGACCACTAATGAAGCCTCTCAATGGACAAGTTTGTAGAAGGGGCAGTGGTGGCAATGACCAAGCAGAGTGGCATGGCAAAGGGTGACAATAATAGGAGCAAGTCATGATATTGTTGCATGTAGGCATAGTTGAGGTATGAAGGCTTTAAGTATATGTCCTTTTTCTAAGGGGGGACAACAACCTTCCTTAAAAGGCTGCTAGAACCTATAGGTATAAGGCCTATGGGCTAGGTTGGCGGGCCCTCTTTGAGTGCTAGGTCACTTAGCTAGGAAAAGGTTTCAAGTTTGATTCTTGTAGGATTCTTTGTTCCTTGTTATCTGAAACGTGGTAGAACATATGGATGTATGGATATGGATGAATAAACGTGGCGCCAAAATTTTAAAATAAATATGTGATCAATATGTGGTAGGACAATAATAATCCAAAATAAATAAATAAAACTATACAAGACTCCTAGGTAGTGAATTGCACTTGGATGAATAATGGGACGATACAAGGTGCAATTAGGTCCTAAGTGAAAGTTTCCAACTCTTTGTAAATTTTTTAATGTTCAATAATGCTTGTTTGGGTTTTTAAAGGGGAATCCTTTTAGAGCTATTACTTTTGTAAAGAGAATCCAATTTTCAAACCTTTCATAACATTGTAAAGGTTGTAAAAAGCTCTTTGGATTGGTGTAGGTTGTAACTAGGTCTTCCACTTGCAGTTCTAACAAAAAAATTAAAGAAAAAAGCACCAAAAGGTCTCGAAAAATCATCAAGGGTTTCATATTTACATTTTTTCAACCTTTTCCACTTAGGCCTCTCCTTTTACAATTGAAAGTACAACTCTAAGGGGAATTAAAAAAAAATCCCTTTCAAGGTGTGTCAATAGATCTTTGTTTGTACAGTGGCACATTGGAGGGTAAGGGAGAGCTAAGCAGTTGCACATGGGCATTAGACTAGTGGCACAATGCAAAGAGCATGTTAAAGGACAACAATGTTGGTGGCAACCATAGTAGCAAAAATCTTTCTCAGGAATAACTAGACAAACCAAAAGATAAGATTTTTTCATTAACTGGGAAAAGAATAGGTTAGGGTTAGGGAAAAAATTGGGAAAAATCTTTGAAGAAATGGGTTAGGGTTAAGGAACAATTCTAGAAAATCACAATTTTCTAGCCAAAGACTTGGTTTGATTGATTTTATCAAAAAACCTATTTTTTTTTGAAAAAGTTGGTGTCTAGCCTGAGTGTTGATTAATCACAATAAATAATCATTTTTGCAATTATGATGGCAACTATGGCTACCAAGGAGTAGCAGTTGTACATTAGGGCATAGCGGTTGTTGTACATTAGGGCATAGCAACAACGATAGGAAATATGAAGTTTTTAGCAAGTTGGTTGGTTAAGATGGCAAAGGTGCCATCTAGGGAGCTACACCTTCATCTCCAAAGTGGAAATGGCCTTGATCAAAAGTTTGTGACACCCTTAGGGGGTATGTCTTGTATGCGGTTGGTTGGTCCTCCCACAAGCACCACGAGGTTTGGTAGAGGGAGGTCTAGGCTTTGAACTCGGTTAGCTTTATTGTAGTCCTAAAGCATGGCATTGTAGGTGATTGCATGAATTCATCTAGACAAGTGGCATGATACCAAGGGTAAAAGAATCAAAACCAAATTGACAAGCGCGATGCTCATATTGGTTAGAATTTTTTAATATATGTGTCTAGTCAACACCGAGTCACTAGGGTCTTGAGATGAATCTTTTGGGAGCAATATCTTTTGTCAATAGATTTTTCTTTTTGAACAATTTGAAGTGCTTGAAAGCTTGCGAATAACTCTTCGGGAGCCATATCTACACTAGTTTTGCTCTTTTCAAGCTGATTGATACGTAAATGTGAACATTCCCTTCCATATGATTGGAACCATTTATGTGTTATCTCATTATGATGAATTAAGAAGAAGGGTGGTTTAGAATATTTATTACATGCCACATCCTAGTTTAAATTATGTTTGTGAAATAATGGAGTCCAATAAAAGATTTGAGTTAAAGGATAATAAGTTTGTAATTAAGGATTTAGAAGATAATTTGAGACCAGTTGGCTCCTCTAAGTTGTTTTACAAATTTGATCTTTTTCATCAAACGATTGATGTTTCTATAACCTTTTCTTTCCTCATTTGGACTAATGAACATGGTAAATCATGGTATGAAAGGTTAGGGCCTTGAAATTTCAAGAACATTCGAACATTGAAGAGACTGAATATGGTTCAAGATTTGTTTATGGGGCCTTAAGGTTTGCGAAAGATGTGTAGATGGAAAACATCACAAGGAGTCTTTTGAAATTGGTGAATCAGGAAGAGCCCTAGATATTCTTGACATTGTTTACAACAACATATGTTAGTTGCCACTCGCATATTTAGTCTTATTGATGATTTTTCTCTATATACATGGTTTTATCTTTAGAAACATAAAAGTATGGAGCTAGAATTATTGATGGAGTTCAAAGCTTTGGTAGACAAGCAAAGTTGCAAAAGAATCAAGATTGTGAGATTAAATGGTGGTGGAGAATATGTAAACCATGCCTTTTCAAACTTTTGTATTGAACATGGGATGTTGCATCAAAGGAAAATTCATTCATCACCACAACAAAATGGTATTTTTGAAAGAAAAAGCAAGACACTTGTAGAAATGGCTAGATGCATGGTTCAAAAACTTGACAAACCCAAAACTTGACTCAAACTTGGGACTGGGCAAAAACTCAACATATTTTCTGAACATTAAAAACAAATAAATTTGTAAAATAATCTTCAAAAACATGCGTAAAAGTGATTTTAGATAATCATAAGTTTTTCCTTCATTTTTAATTTTATAGATAAAAAAACGAGTTCTATACACTTCAGAGTTTCATACATCATATAATAAAAATTACAAATCCATATTCATAATCTACAAATTTCTTCTATGACTAAATCTTCTAGGAGGTTGTATGGATGCCCTCAAATTGGATGGTAATGCTTCCTATTGAGGAACAATATCATCTCAACAAGAGCCTCACGCATTTGATGTGCATCCGATGAAGCTCCTATTGATGCCTTACCTTCTGCCTCTTCATTTACTGTTGTGTCTACTGCTTATTTTATTGCCTCTCTCTCAAAATCAGCAATATCATTTGTAGAAAACATCAGCTCCAAGTCCTCTACAATCCAATTTGTATATGGATCAATGTCATCAAGGTCAACTGCCTCATGTATTTGTTTCCTCTCCACCATGTTCACACTCAAACAAAGGTTGTATGCACAAAGGTCATTCAAGCAGTTTTGAGTCAACTTGTGCTTCAAGTGAATGGCCCTCAAATGTGCTCCAATTGCACTCTCACTTAGAAGCGCTATAGGATTGGGACAAAATGCGGATGGTGAGGGTTTTGAAGATTAGGTGTCATTGCACCAAAATCTTCCCACCACAAACCTGCAAGGACAACATTTATAATTTTGAATGTAACTTATTAAACTTAAAGATAAACTAAACTTCAACATTGAACTTAAGTCTTAGTTAACATATATACGTTTTTAGTTGGCTATAGAGTTGTTCTCCTTTGAGTGCATAGAGGTGAAGAAAATAACCTCCCCTCCACTCCCTTATAAATCTGCAACTTGTCATGAATGATGTCTCTAAGGGCTTCGTTAGGAGAGCATCCTCTCCATACATGTGTTTAGGCCATCTAGAACCTCCACATCTGTGGTAAATGATTTGGAGAAGAAAAACTTTTGGGTTCACGTAGTAAGTAGCAGCTTGAATGTGTTGATGGGTTTGTCTATTCCACCTCCGATCAATAATGCGCCAAATGCGTTCATATTTGTTTTTGTTTGACCCATACAAATGCTAGATGGCCTCTTTGATCTTGTCTGTGGCCTCCTATAGATAATCCATGGGGTTTTTGTCCCCATCCACCAACCATAGAACCCCACCAACGGTTCTAACCCCTAAAACAAGAGAGTATAAAATTGAAATAAAAAAAATCTACAAAATTAAAAAATAAAAATAAAATCAGAAAAATTGTAAAATTAGCAAATTGTAAAATCATAAAATTAAAAAAAAAAACATTTAATTTTTTTTTTAACTTACCTTGATGATTTCATCCATGTGCTGCACGGACAAATAATGAAAAATGATCCTCTCCCATTCAACCTTCTTTGAGTAAGGACTATCCAACCCCCTGCCACTCTCAAACATCTGCATAAGAGATGGCAATGAAGCTCCAATACTCTGCAATGTGATGAAATTGGTGGTAAATTGTGACTTCTGACCGCACAAGCTCCTTTCTGTTGACGTGCTCTCTCATAAGATTTAGGACCCATGTGTGGTTGTAGATGTATTTCGTAATGTTCCTCACATCTTCTACCAGGGTTTTGACCCATCCAAGTTTGCTTAGCTATCTTCAAGAAGGTAAATGCAATGGGTGGTACAAGGGGTCCAAAAGAGATTAGGGTGCCTTGCCTTAAGAATTCTACCATTTGTCACATATGTAGCTGCATTGCCCATCACAACCTACACAACATTCTTCACAACCACCTCCATCACCACCTTATCCAACATTTTGCATAAGGTCTCAACATTTTTCACTTCATTGGAGGCATCAACTAACCTCAAGAACACCAATTGTCCCCCTGAAGCCATGAGGAAGTTGATTAGTGTGTGGTTTCTATCAGCTGTCCACCTGAAGCCATGAGGAAATTGATTAGTGTGTGGTTTCTACCAACTATCCACTTGTCAATTAAAATAGTGCAACCCTTCTTTTGCGAAACCTCCTTTTGTTCTTGAATTGGAATGTCCAGGTTTCTATTAACACCCTCCAACAATGGCCCACTCAACTCATAAGGGCTTGATGCCTTGAACCTCTTTCCTACTACGGTCAATGCAATGACCAATCCCTTCCAATAACAAAGGGCTCCACACAACATTAAATAGTATGTTGTTATAGTCATAGTTATAGAACTTGCAGAGTACTCGTGTGACTTGTGAGTTTGTTTCAAGGTCAAGAAATTCACACTCAAACTCATAGGTAGATTCATGCGAGTCCTTGTTGCAGACTACTCACGAGTTTGCAACACAGACTTCTTGGGATGTGGAAAATCACTCAAAAACTGTTCTTGAAACCTTGCAAAACCTATCTATAACCCTACAAAATGTAGTAAAACCTTGTAAAATGTGTCTATTATGTTTTTTAAGGAATATAAGTATTTTTTAATTTGTTGAGTTGTCAAATTCAAGTCAAATTTGGGTTTGCCGAGTTTTGGCAAGTTGCGAGTTTTTGAACTATGGTTATAGTCATAGTTTAAAAACCTAGTGAGTACTCGCCGGAAATTATGTCTTGTGAAAAATCACAGCAATGACTCGACCACGAGTTTTACCAGTAAATCGTGGTGATTTATCTAAAAATTTAAAAAATGCTTAAAAAATCGCAAAACTCGCCCAAAAATCGAGGAAAAACTCATCCAAAGTTTTATATATTATATGGGTCGCAATTTTTTTGGGGGGGTTGTTTCTTTAGATTGGAGTGAGCGAACCAATATGCGACGACTAGGGCATGGTTTTATAGAGAAGAATGGCCTTAACAATTGAGGGATGACTCGACCTGCCAAGATGTAATGTCCCCATTTTCGAGTCCTATTGCAACACAGTTGGAGCTGACTTTCTAGGTTGGTGACAGCATAACAGAGGAGTATTTCGATGTCACCAGGGTGTTCGGGTGATCCAGTGGAGTTGGTTGACACTTTTCGGAGAGATTTCAGACTTGTCTGTTCTTACTAGTTATAGTAAGTGCTTGCATGTCGACAATCTTTCTGGGTTTCTCTGGGTTTGTTCTCTTTGGTCCTCGAGGAACACTGCTATTTTTAGTAAGTGTCAGTTTGGCGCTGTTTTGGTGACTTGACAGTCATCTGTTGGCTCTCCTAGATGTTGCATTGAGCTTAGAGTTATCAGATGGTTTGTGGATCCAGTTGGCACCCTCCGAGTTGGCTCAGTTTGCTTATGGCTGTTACTTACTATTTTTAGTAAGTTCGGGTTTGGTGGTGTTTCGAGATTTTCAGAGTTGGAATGTATTCGTCTCGTTGAGACCTTTCCGGCGAGCTATTGGTCATGGGATTCTGACTTCATCTGGATGGATATTTTAAAGTCCGAAGATATATTTTATTATTTTACGGGACTTTATAATGTTTAATGGCATATGTGACTCTATGAAATAAAATATTAAAGGGGGTCACTAAGGGACATGGGCGCCCATCCCAATGAGGGAATAAAGTAATTTTAAAACATTAAAACTCCCTCCAAAAAGCCAACGCTCTCAAGGAAGGAAATAAAAGGAGGAATAAGGGAGTCATTTGATATGCTTGGATTATTATTTTCTTCTCTCTTTGAGATTTTCCCTGTGAGGGTTTCTGGAGCTTGGCTCTAGGGTTTGGTATTGTCTTGCTGAGACAAAAACCTTTGCAAGATTGATTTGATCTTGGCTTCTGGGGACGAAAACCTCCATTAGCAAATACTTCTGAGGCGGATGAATCCAGTATTCGCAGTAGTGCATTCATTGGAGACATTTCGGCAAAGTTTTGAGCTTGAATGAATATCTTTTTATGAAGTTTTGAATTGCAGATCAGATGCAGAGTTGTAGAAGGCAGATTTAAGTGTGTTGATGGTTCTTTAATGCTGCTACAGGCTTTTCTTAACAGGCCGTACTTCCTCCCTTGCTGGTCGTACTCTATCTAGGGGGTCGTACCACCTTCAGCACTAGTATAAGGAGGGTTTTGTGAGGTTTCAGCAGCTGCACCTGGTCGCCATAAGGGAGCATTAATTTCTGATGCAAAACAGAAACATTCCAAACAGATTTATGTGTGTTTGCTGTGGTTATCTGCAGCCATAGAGGCCGTACAGAATAGAGATGAACATGGGTATTGCAGAAATTTAATTCTTCATATTTGTGGCTTGCTATCTCTCACAACTTGGGCACCTGGAGCTTAATATTGAGCTATACACCTTCGTGAAGTCATACCTCTTCATTTCTTGGAGTTTGGAGTACTTTTCTATGCCTTGTATTGCTGGTTCTCCGTCAGCATCTATATGAAGTTGTAAAACTCCATCTGGGTATGTCATTGTAATTCATATTTTGCTATAATACAATCTGGGTCTTCATTAGGTTGCTCATATCTCTTCTAGTTTTTCATGGTTTATGCTATATGCTCTTTATTTCATGTATTCAATGCAAATATCAAACATGCAATATATTCAATGAAACCCTAAACTCAGAACAATCAGAAAAACAAAAATTGGCATCAAAATATATACCAACAGGTGCGGGACACTACACCAGAATCGACCTACCTTTTCATTCAAGTGATGAATCGTCCAACCCTCCTTTCCTCAAGAAAAGAATAGCCGCTCTTCCATTCCATTAGCAACTTTGATATAGATAGTGGGACGAGAGAGGATTGACTGTGTGGCATAGATCACATAACTAGTTGGCATAAAGTTGATGTCGACCTTCATTCAATAAAATGAGCTTTTAGACATAGACGGCGGCCGGTATATCCACAAACAAGTGACTCTCAATCTGATCTAACAAGAAATGATATTAATACTCTATAAATATTATATTATTACAAGTAATGCTGCATCGTTTGTTTGAAATTGTAAGCTATAGTATATTATTAATATTTATATATTATAATATTATATTATTACATATTTTTTGTACAGATGAACCCAACCACCAAATATGGTCACTTGTGGACTTTTGTTTTAGACTGAATATTGTCAAAGTTGTTGGAAGAGAATGAGCCACACTTTTAACCGAAAAGGATCCTGTACCCACAAAGGGCCAGTAGCTCAAGAGCAGTGCACCACAACATGCACATGGGAGTTCCTAGGTTTGGGTTTTAGTCGGTACATGTAAAATAACATGGCATAACAGCCAGCAAGCTAGGAGCACCAAGCACCAAAGTGTGGCTTGATGGGGAAAAGTTGGAAGAAAAGGAGCCACACCCCAAACTGAAAAGGATCTGATAACCAGAGAGGGCTGATGGCTTAGTGGTAGAGCACCCCAACATACACATCAAAGGTCCTAGGCTTGAGTCTTAGCTGGTTCATATTAAATAACAAATAATGCTCTAGTTCCTTTTACAAGCTGAGGCAATTACTACCCAACTCCATATTTTTTTTGTGTTGAAATTCAAGATGATGAGATTCACTAATAAATACTTTTGTAATTAGTTTTGGCTTTTGCTTTTTATGTGCTAGTTCTTATCTACCAGATCCACACTTATGATTATAAAATATAAATCTGTTTAAGATGTGCTAGTGAAGAGTAAGACGATTTTGATGGCATGCTTTCTTTCTTGTAATTTGATGTGTTTCCCATTTGTACTATCTGGCATGTTTTCTCTCTTGTAATTTGGTGTGTTTCCCATTTGTACTATCAGTGAGATCAAATCAATTGGTTTTAGACCTGATGATTAGGCCTCTTTCACACATTGATTCTAATTTCCCAATCTGAAATCTGATGAATTTTTTCTCCTCAAGAAATTTTCAGGTCATGGCATGGCCTAATTGTGCCCTCTTCTGCTCCTGTTCCTACAAGATATTAACATGTCATTTGAGCTGCTTTGTCATGTCTGCTTGGATACTATTTCTTTGCAGATCAAACAAAGGTTCAGTCATCATCCTTATTAGGCCTTTTAATGATGAAATTGTTTGAAACTTTGAAAGATTATTTGGTTCTGCTAGAACTTAAAAGCTGCAAACAATTGAAACTGATAATATTTCTATGGGTTACAATCCCAATTAGATTTCATCCTGATTTTTTCTTGTGGTTTGTGAAGGTCATGGCTTTGATATTTACAGGAGTTCTTTCCACTTAAAGGTTTCTCGTTCTCCAACTCTTTCGGTTCATGCACATCCAACAAAGTGTTATCATCCTCTAGCCCATCACTACTAGGGATTTTTGTGCTTTTCTTTCATTTTCCACCTTTTCCCATTTTCCCCTGCTTTTTTCCATTTGCCTACTTTTTTTCTCTATCCTTGCATTTTCCTAGTTTTTTCTGTTTACCCTACTTTTCCTGCTTTTGTGTGATAGGACCAGAGTTCCTTTTCTACCGAGGGGGTCTACCATTATTGTCCTAGCTAAAAAAGAGAAAAAAAAAAGATAGGAATCTTTTGCTTTGACTCTTTTCTTAATTAAAAATAAATAAATTTGTCATGTGTCTTTTTGGCAGACCAGAAAGTCCCTTAGTTGTGACCTAAAACCTTGACTTGTGCAACACCTTTGATGAGAACTACAAGAACAAAAATGACAGAATTAATTTCAGATCCAACTTATGCAGCAAATTATGAGCATGTTTCAACAATTGATAAAATAATGACAATGATCGTATTGAATCTCCACAATGATTTCTCTTCCAGCAATATAACTTGATTTAAATGGACTTGACAATTCTAAGGAATATGTAGATCCGCCTAGAAAGTTGGCTACATCTATCTCTAAAGGATGCCCCCCACCTTAAATGTAAGGCATCGTGGTTCTATAAATGGATAGCCACATGATCCTCAATGAAGATATCATTACATAGACTATAACTCTTCTATAAATGTTTTTTCTTGTGAGTGAGGCTGTTGACCAATATCTAAATGCTATGCTTCCTTAGGACTGTTCTGGTTATATCCATAGCCTAGGGCCATCAACAACACATTGAGCATATTCATCTATAGCTAACTTAAGTCCAATCTTCTTCCTCAAGACGATGCACAATCCAAAGGAACAATGATGAACTCTATGTTTCTTGTATTTCTCATCCCCTTCCCCAGTTGACAGCAGGTCAAGTTCCTATTTGAGCTTCCTCATAGTTCTCAAGAGGAATTTCTACAATGTCAGTGTTGGCATCCTCTTCTCCTATTTTTGCCATTCATAGGTTCAATTCTTAAGCAGAGGGGATATCTTGTGGCTTTGCATTCAACTGATTAACACATGACAAAGTTCTATGCCCTGGATCAAACTTTCATTACGCTAAAATATTATCTTCTCAATACAAAGATCTTCCATTCAGATCATTGATTTTTGGAGCTTGAATTTTCATAGAAAGATCATTTTAGCATCAACAACGCATTTAAGCACAGTTATCAGGAAACTCCAGTACGTGAACGAGGACCACATCCTTGTCCCTGTCTTAGCAATTTTTGTTGACTACATTTATATATAATATGGCTGTACCCTTATTCATTTACTTACGTATCCTAATTTTAATGATGTCCCCATCCTTGTATTGGTACCCACACCCCATGTCTCCAGTTAATTATGCATATAAGTCTCCAAGATATTTACATTCCCAAGTTTTCTTAGTCATCTCATTTGACATTTAGATTCTATCTGTTTTGGGACTGACTTGTCATTGTTCATGGTTTGCATGCAGTAGCTATATTATGTCAGATTTCATTTCTTGCTTGCTCACCTTGAAATCTATGTGGTGTTTTGATTCATTCATAGAAATTAGGCACTGTTTTCTTGAACAAAGGAGGAGATGAAGAGATTCACTTTTGGTAAGATTTCTCATTCTATAATTAGATTTCACCTTTCAGCTTTTTGGATTTTTTGTTTTTGTGTGCTATATCTTATCCAATCAACATATGCCCTCATCATTGTACAATTCATACTAATGAAGAGTGTAGTCACACAATATTGGTGGTATATCTCTCCTTTCCTTTTCTTGTAGTTTTGTATGTTTTTCATCTGTGTTCTCAATGAGGTCATTTCACATGAGCACCTATCCCATAGGATTGCCGTCATAGTCTATCACAATGTGATGTGCCATCCTTGGCTGATGGGCTATAAAATATTGCTTCTTGTGACTTCTATACCCTTAGTCAATCTTTAATTGTCCTTGCAACAATTGGATCAGGAAAACTTTTCCATGGTCTCATAAAGGGCACTTATGATTTCATTCCTACTATCTCTATCCATGCCAAGTTGTTTAGTCTCATAATACTATTGTATTGAAAGAGTTACATACCATCTTCCATCTTCCATCAATTATTTCCAATATTTCTTTGCTAAACAGTTGGACACACCTCTAGGGGTACTCATATCATGGACCAGATACACCAATCCTTGTCAGATTCATCTAGATTTGTCATAATAGATTCTCTTTCCAGAATGGATTTCAGGTCCACTGTTTTGATTGGATTGCCTATGGAAAAATACTCAACTGAATCTACCCTAACCTCATGTCTATTTTCCCTCACTTAACCCACAAATTAATGCTCCATCCCTATCAACTCAACTGAAGTAAAGAAAAACTTAATTTCTCTTTCCTATTTGACAAAGTTGGGTTTCAGTTTTCATTATGTAGGTTAAGGAGGTGTTGTTGTAGGTTGGAGAGCTATTGGAGGTGTTGAGTGTGTCTTTCGAGTTTGACTATATACCAACATTTGGGAGTTGATCTAGGGGGCGTTTGAGAACATTATAGGGGCATTAATCAGATTTGGAGTTACTTCCCCCCCTCCCCAAAGAAGCAAGTAAATCAGAAATCTTCTCAGAGTTTCACATCCTTAAGTAGTAAGTGCTGAAAGGGGGAAGACTGTGGGTTCAATTTCATATTTGACCCACAGTCTCCTCATTGGAGGCATGTTTGCAATTCATCAAGCATATCTGGTGGTGAGCATTAAAGTAGATTTACAAGCAGTGCAACATATACAGCAAGATTTAAGTTCACTTATGTGGGATAGAAGGTAGTGGTATTAAAGTATGCAGAGGTATTGTAGTCTGATGTTATGTATAGTTATTGGTGGGATAATCTATAACACTGGTGTGAATGCATGTTAGAATTTTTCTCATGCACCCACACTATGGTGAACAATAATCAATCTAGCTGGGAAGGCAACTCTGCTCAAATATTCCAAACACACAAAGACAATCAGATGATAAGTAAATTATATTGGAGATCATAACAAATTAGTGGACACTATTCAAAGAAAAATCCAGAACTTGTCACAGTATATGGAATGAAGATCAGCAGACAGAGAAGTACAAAAAGATACAAGTGAAGACCCCTTAATCCTTTATTAGCAAAGAGAACCAAGAAGGGTGTCATGCTTTTCAAGTCCAAGGAGAACGTGACATATCAAGCGTGGTCTAGATCAATTAACAATTCTGTTACAATTATGTGAAATTGTTGAAGATAAAGGTCTTACAAAAATTTTGTATCCCAAAGGATTAGCTTTAGAATGGTACAATAGCAATTAAACATAATCCAAAATGAAAAAGAACCCAAACATGCCTAGTCAAAACTTATGCTTGTAATAGTTTCACCCCTCAAAATTGCATGTTAGAAGCCTTTAGAAGTGATGAAGAGTTGAGAAGAGTGAATTGACATGTAGGTGCTAGGCAACACTAAATCCTGATGTTGTTTAAATCTGGAATAATTTACCTAAAGTTATCAAGATATGACAACACACTTCCCGCATTACCCATTTTGCTCACTAACTAAAGTTTAGCTTCACTCCACAAGTTATCTATTTGACTTAATATAACTAAGGTTTATGCACACCCAAGCTGGCTACTCTATAACCTTATTGACATGATAATATCATGTGCTTAGCATCATAGCATTTACCATTTATGCATACACAAATTGCTTCCAAATTGTTGTGAATTTTCATTTTTGGGCCTCAGTGCTTGTTCTAGGAAAGGAAAAGTAGTATACTGCCATAGCTTGATTTAAAGTAGTTTCATACCTATTGTCCCTTATGTGTTTTTATCTGCACTAAGCCACACCCATTTAACACTGCAATTCACATTTCTTTGAAACATACACCCATATTTTCATCTATTTACTAGAATATATGCAAGAATATTGCATAGTAGAAATTTCATGCTTACATTTTTGTTATGTTGGGCTATTAATTGTAGTTTCAGCTTTACTTTTATTTAAGGCAAGGAAAATTATAGCATTTACATATACACAGATTTCTTTTGAATTTATGTCAAATTTCAATTTTGACCCTTTGTGCTCATTTTAGGGAAAGAAAATCAATACTCTGCCATAGGTGCATTTAAAATAGTTACACTCCTATTGCCCTTTTTCTTGTTTGGATACCTGCACTTAGCCGCACCCATGCAACATTACAAGTTGCATCTCTTTGAAAGGTATATCCACAGTTCAATCTATTTAATAGAACAAATACAGGAATATGCACAGGTAGCAATTTCATGTTTATATTTTTGCTATGCTTGGCTATTAATTATAGTTTTGGTATTATTTATATGCTAGTAAAATTATAGCATCTATGGATACACAAATTGCTTTTGAGTTGTCAGTTATCAATTTTGAGCCTTTGAGCTCGTTTTAGGAAAATAAGTCAATGCATTGCCATAGCCACATTTAAAATAGTTTGATGCCTATCACCTTCTCTCTTGTGCCTATGCTTGCACTTAGCCACACCCATGCAACACTGCAAGTTGCATTTCTTTGAAACACATATTCATATCTTGGTCTGTTTACTCAAACAAATGCAAGATTATGCACGGGTAGCAACTTCATGTTTACATTTTTTGTTATGTTGGGCTATTAATTATAGTTTCAGTTTACTTATTTTCTAATTTCGGTTTGTCATTTTAGAGGACATATACATCAATCAGGCCACTAGGGAGGAAGTTGCCTTAAACAATACATACAATAGTGCTGTCAATTATTAGAGAGAAGTCAGGCCTTGCCTTCTTTATGAATTGGTGATTCTCTTTGTAACAATTTGGCTATTTTGTTTGAATGGTATTATGATGCTTGTTTTGATGGTAGAGTTGATTTGGTTAATAGTTTTAAATGTGGGTTTGTACTTTATTGCTTAATTAATCTCCCTTATAAAGAAAGTCATTTTTGGGGTATGATTTTGTCATCGCCCCATGCTGCAGATAATATGTTTGATTGGATTGTCATAACATCTCCAGAAGCAGCCTCGGTATTTCTAGATGCATGGAAGTAAGTGATCTTGTCCATTCTTGAAGTGTTAAGGATATTATTTTATGTATCTAGGATGTACTAGAATATATTATTACATCATTTTTCTCAAACACCAATATATGTTTGTTTCTGTATGAGAAATACAGTGAAATGCATAGGTCAAATAGCCATTATCTTTTATTACTAGTGAATTCTACGGTTCTAAAAGGCAATTATAGACTACCTTGAAAGTTTAATCAGCAGTTTGAGACAACTTTGGGCACTGATGTTAGCTAAATATTAAACAAAAAAAAAATTAGAATGTACTTTGTAATATAAATTTGGCTTGCCCCCAGGATGTAGACTGAACAGTCAAGCCATTGAAAAACACAAATGATGGTCGCAGGTTTGAAACTCCAGTTTATCCATGGTGTGTGGAGTGGGGCATTTGCATGTCATCTAGGTGGACTCACCCCATGTGGAATGCCTTGCTGCCAAAAATGGGAACTGAAAAGCCAGGCAATGGGTCACTGGGTCTCCAACACCCACTTGGTATCATAATATATATATATATATATAATTACGTTGGGAGGTTTTAGATATTTAATTTTTATTGATATCATTTGTTTGAGGAGATATATTTTATCTTTGACTACCCCATTCACTATATGAAATTTCTGGGCACTTTTCTTGTCTGGTGGATTGCTTTTTAAGTCCAAGGGGTCTCTAACTGTCAACCCTTCATTTTCTCCTTATTTGACTGCAAGTTGAGCGGAATCCATGACCGCTTATACTAGTTGTGGACTTAGAGACTCATACCAAGAATCATTCATACTAGGACTGAGAAACTACAGAACATAGGAAGCATGGAATTAGTATAATTGAAAAAGAAAGGTGCAAAAAAGTGCCTTTTTTCTTGTGGTGTGATGCTTTTTGCATCATCTCTATTGTTTTCTTTCATTTTTGTTTAAGTTTACCGAAAACTTATGGCTAGTCCAGTAACCTTCAGTAATCACCCAAAATTATGACTTAATCCAATTACTTGCTCAGGAGTTGTGTGATCAAAAATTAATATCAACTTAAACTAATGAATCAAATGTCAAGCATGGTCCAACAGCTGATGGGACAATTTTAAACCATCAGCTCCACTCATACTGCCATCCTAATTTACTTACTTTCATGTTGGACACCAAGATATCTATTCCCCATTTTTATGGCACAATGCATGGGGATATGTTGGATGCCTGGATTTGTTTCAGGAAACAGTCACAGCTTAGTGAGCCACAACGAATAATGAAAGCTGAGCTCCTTATGAACAATTTAGCCCTCACATGTTGTCAGTCTCAAGTCCATCTTTTGGAAGCAACACATCAACCAGAAATTGACACTTGGATGATCTTTGAAGAAACTATTAGGAAGAGATTGTATCCCCTTGTGTACAGATTGGAGTTATTGGATTGTTGGTTCTGTTTTTGGCAGACATTAGTCCAATCAGTCAAACAATACATATGACCATTTCAATTACCTCTATCAAGTTGGAGGTTCAAGAGGTCAATAAGACTCTTCAAACCAAGTTTGTCTAAGGCTGTCTATTCATCTTCAGAAGGAGCCAGATGAATTCACCATCACTTTCGTAGAACATACTTTTCAGCTTGCTTTGAAGGTGGAATACAACCAATAACTCAACCATTCTTTTACATCGTAGAAGAACAAATATTCCACCCTTTGTCAATGCATCCCTGAAGACAAGAATCATTCTCAGAGTGGCTCCACTATGGGTTGGCAAGTGGAAGTTTTCTCTTTCCTCATGAAATTTGATTTCCTTCCTTGGTTTTAGGTTGTTGAATCCCTAAGTTGTTTTGGTCTTTGTTGTGTTCTTTTGTCTTCTTTTGTATTTATATGGTTGAATTTAACAGTTTGCCATTGTTATTCACTAAAAGTCTTGTACATATGATTGTTTGGTATGTCATCAGGGCTTCCTGATTAAGAGTTATTAACTTCTTATTAAATGAAGATGTTTCCTTTTGTTTCTCAAGTGCACGCCAGAAATTTCATTTTCATTGGTTTGGCATTTAATATTAACAACTTCTAGTGCAGTGTCCGACTCTTGCTTATCTCCAACGATTGCTTGAAATTGATTTGACAGAGTAGAATGACTTCCTATTTCTTCTAGAAAAGATGCATATGGTCTTCTTTACTTGAATTTCATTGGCCTTAAATTGTTTGTAATGCATATTTAAGGTGTGTATATTTAGTGGTTAGCTTGTGAGCTTATGTTCGCTGGTGATTTCTCAATCGCCTCTTTTTTATGTATTTGGATTTGGAATCACTTGTACTAGAGATGTTGTGTAGAAGTTGTTTTCATAGGTCCTGTTTTGCAATCATATCTTTGGATGCCAATTTTCATGGCATCCCCTACATTTGAAGGAGATATTTTCACAGTCAAATAGCTACCCCAAGATATGGCCCACTAAGTTCTGTCAATTGGGAGGTTAAAAGCACACACAGATGGTGAGAGATCTGTGAAATGACATTCCACGTGCTGCTACAAGTATACTCCAGTTCTTTCACTTGCATACTAGGCATCATGGATCTTCTACTCAGTCTGAGGGTCATCTAGTTCTCTTTGCTCTCAGCCCTGGATACAAGTAGGGTGCATATCATCAGCTCTCTACCTATTGAGACTTGTCAACCTTGGGTATGGGTACCATGGATCTTCTACTCGGCCTGGAGGTCATCTGGTTCTCTTTGTTCTCAGCTTGGGTAGAAGGACAGGCACATATAATGAGCTCTCTAACTCTTGAGACTTGTCAACCTTCAGTATTAGGAGAGGCTCCAAGGAAAGTATCCTGCTTCCTTTTAGGATTGTCCAGCCTTCCCCCATAGACTAGAACATTCTTCTGTGAACTGAATAAGATTCTGCATTGGTCTAGTTGTGCTAGTGGATGATGTTGTTGGTACTTTTTCATCAACTCTGAGTGGTTATACAGGTGTGTGATAATGCTGGTTCCCTCCCCTTCTCTAGCTTTGATATTTTATTATGTGCTTTTCTTTTCCCTTGAGGTCTATATCCTCTCACGGCTATTTATATTTGTATATTTATGTTTAGTGTTTGTCTCCTTTATAGTTATGCTTTAATTGTTAAGTATTTTAGTTCTTTAGTCATATTTGCAGCTCCTAGGGTACTTTTCTACCCTACTTTTCTATTGTAACTGCATGTACTTATGAATCCCTTTGACCTAGTCTGATCACTACGGAAGGCTAAATAATCTGATCCAGTCGGGTGATTAATGGCAGTTCTTCCATTGGGTTGAAGCCAATTGTCCATTGCTTAATAAACAAACCATCTATGTTTGTAGACCATGGTCCCTTTAGAAGATGGCTTTTTGGTCCTCTTTTCTTGCAAACTATAGCGTGAAATAACCATGTTTTCCTTTTAAATTTCCTTTTTCCACTTATGTGGTACAGTTATCTAGTACCCAGTCTTTAAGCCTGCTGGAGATGGATGGAGCTTCATAAATCTTCAAAAGAGCGCTCTTTCATTGATTGTCCATGTGCGTTTTGACCTTTTCTGTCACTGGAACATCTATAATTGGTGATGTTTTTGTCTTTTGATAGCAAATATTCTGCTTTTTGTTGTTACTTGCTTCAATGACTGTAGTCTGATTTGTATTTTGTTGAGCATCTCTGAATCTCTTCATTTGTTAGTAAAAATACCCCTCAAACACATTATTTTATGTGGGAGGAAAAGATGGGAGGGCCGTACCTACCATTTTGAGTCATGTTGTGTTCAGGTCTTTAGAGTGTTTCTTAGGTGCATCAAATTTATTTCCCTCTTTTTTTTTTCATTTGTGTAACAAGTTCTAAGGGATAGCTACCCTTGATATTAATAATAAATATTAAAGAAGTGTAATATTTATATTAAATGCTTGTTGAATGTGATTTTTAACATAGAGAGAAAGAGCTATTAGTTTAAACTTTTGATTCACATAAGAGAATCAAGTAGGCCACAAATTACCCAAGAAATTTTCCAATAAGGTTTGCCTTTGTTTTTATATATACATACATACACATTCATTCATTTCATATATTTGCGTTTTAGCATTTTTCCTGATAAAATTTATACTCTTTTATGGCCAATCTTTGTTATTTGGAATTTTTCAGGGAGGCAGGTTTTCCAAATGTCCAGGTTGCGGCAGTGGGCTCCGGCACTGCAAGTATCTTTGAAAATATAGAAAACTCGAACAAACTAAATGTTGGTTTTAAGCCATCAAAAGGTGCAACATCTTTCTCTTGTAAATATTATTCTTTTGAATCAATTTGTTGGAAATCAGGGGAATTGGCTACAGCTTATTCTTATGTTTTCCTCTTTAAGCATACATTCAATTGATTCATTTGCTTTAGCTATTTCACTATTTACTAGTTTATTATTCCACTTGTGACTAAGTTTGTCTGTTTAGGTATAAATCTCCTTGTATTACTTTCCCTTGGAATATAGATGCAAATGGTTGAATGGTCTTAGTGATTGAATTTATAATTTTCTTTATTCTTATATCAAATGATGATCTTGAAACTCATGGTGTGATATTGAGTGATTCTATGGTGTGGACAAATTAGAGCCTATTTGCCATATCCTACCTATATAAATGAACTCGACAAAAGGCTATTCACACCTAGATGTCCAATTTTTTTAAAAAAAATTTCCTAACTATATTTAAGGGAGGGAAAGTGACATTTAGATAAAAGAAGCCAAGGCAATGTGAAAGTGGTGAGTGAAAAAGATATTCCCACTCATTACTTCTTTCTAGGTGTGGTTTGCTTTGCATTTTTCTTGCACCTACCTGCCAATATTTTTAATTCATAATTTGTTTGAACCTTGTCCCTGCATGGGAATCATCTTGATGTATATGGTACATCCAGATACACTGGGTTATTAGTAATGTCATATAATAGAGTATAAAAATCTATTATATTCATCTGATTATTTTACACCTAGTGCTTGCAACCTAGATTTGAATCAATCAATAAATAAATGCCAGTCCTTCCAGGCCTTACCAATGTTAATGTGCAAACTTCTAGTTTGAAAGTTATCACCCTTGCTATCTAGCAATAATAGAGCATAAGAATTTGCAAGATGAGTATACTTCACCTTCATTTCTTATTGCTATGAGTAGCTTCCAGCTGTGGAACAATTTGACAACACACTAGAGTTTTCTTCTTTAATTAAGTTCTAGAAATGTTTTTTTTTTAGACTGCAGAAATCAGCATAGCCCCCCTATAACCTGCAGTGTATCGGGTAAACTTTTTAACGTGACCGGTGGTGCTGGCACGACATGCCCTCCGGTACCACGTGGGCGGGGGGATTGGACCTCGTCACCTCTTCCCTGCAACAGGATGCTTTAGCCAATTGAGCCAGGGCCCCTGCCCCATGTTATAGAAATGTTAAGGTACTAGAAATCTTGGAATTCTTAATGCCATGTTGATTCATAATAGCGTGTTATGTCAAATTGCCATTAGCTTATAATATCAACCATGATCTATTGGCATTGAAATTTCAACAAAGGTTTTCTTGTTGAATCAAGAAAACAATAGGAATGTTTCAAATGAGAGAATGTGCAATTCTAGATACATAGACTGAGGTGGTTTGTCATGTAGGTAGGGAGGTTTGTCATTAAAAACTAACACTGGTGAAAAATGGGCTCTATAATATCAATGCAACAACAATAAATTATTTAACCATGTTTTGCACTACCTATGATCTTGTATTGTTCAAGCATTTCATTGAGTACTGCAACCTTCAACAATAAAACCTTAAGGATTGCCTTTAATTTTCAGTCTGCAGACATTTCCTTAGTTGGGACCCCCAATAAACACATCGTAGATCTTCAATTCAAAGGCTTGCAGGGTTTTCAAAGGATCTTTGCCTTATAAACATAATGGAACAAACTCTGTTGATGTGTCACTTTCTTGGAGCTTTAGAGAAGGAAAGGCTTTGACACCACTTCAAAGTTCTGTCCACCATTGATAGGCATTCAATCTAACAATGTGGAATAAGAAGCCCACTACAAAAGAATATTGGTTTGTCCACTGAGGACAAGGCAAAGGAAGAGACATGTGGGATTCCTATGTAAGTTCAAGAGATTCAGAGGTCAAATAACTTTCCCAAACAACGCCCATTGTCAATTTTCTTCCCATGACAACATAATCCAATGGCTGGAGCACTTTTAGAAGATCCTTACCATAACTTTCGACACCAATACATTCACTACACATGATTCCTCCTCATGTGGTCCTGAAGGAATCTAGAGATTTTCAAATCTCCTTTTCAGTGTTATGATTCTTCTTTGGACTTCCACCCGCTATCCATTGTAAATCAGGTTGCAGCCTACCATCTGATCCAAATCAGCAGCATGCCATGCTAAATCATTACAGTTAAAGGTTTGTGGCTTGGGGTTCAAGTCTGTTAGGTTGATTAAGGTAAAGGAATTATAATTAAAATAAACAACACGTACACTAAATGTGTATTATTTTGATTACTAGTGTGTTAATGTACTTAAACTACTCGATTACTCTTTCAATAACAATAAAGCAATAAAACAAGTAAATCCAATCTAAGTACAATAACACAAGAGATGGGAATCAAAATGGTATTGTAAATGAAATAGATAGGGTGAGGAATGCATCCCCATTTTTTATGGTTGTAGAAGATTTGGAAGTGGCGAAGGGCTGGCAGGGGTTGGAGGAAGGTTTCTAGAGTTCTACAAGGGTTTCAGAAATCGTCTTAGGCGCTCCTAACCTCCAAGGCACACTCCTGATCTTTGGGGCGCATTGGTGGCCCATAGGGTGCACTAGTGACCTGTAACAAGACTAGTGTCTTTTGCTCCTAAGCCCCTAAAACTTTATGGAGTTGCTCGCCTAATTTTTGTCTTTTTCACAGTGCTTGCAACTTTTGGAGATGAATCTTTTGTGCTGAGATATCACCTGTTGAAGTTTGGAGGGGGGGAAATGGTGAGGTATGTTTTGGAGATTGCCCCAGTCAGTTCCTTGGATGGCATGTTTCAGCCTCAACATGGTAGTAAATATTGGAGTGTGTGTTACCCATGTGTAGGAGTGAATATTGTGTGTGTAAGAGTTGCAACTAGAAAACCCCAGGGAGCTTGCTACTAGTACTGTGTTGTGTGTAGTGCCATTGAGGGGAGAATAGGGTGATGGAGGATCACTAGGTGTGCCAAGGGGCCTAATAATGGAGCTGTGACCTGCAACAATGGTAGCTTGAGGATGGAGGATCTTCGTATGGGAAGCTTGGGGAAAAGACTAAGTATGTGCAAGAGGGAGAAGAGGAAGCAAGAGTATAAGAGGAAGTTAGACTGTGCTAGGGAGCCTTCAAATTAGGTAAATGGTGCTTTTATAGAGTGACTAGCCGTTAGAAAACTTACTATGGTGAGCCCTAGGGTTTTTGGAAATGATTTTAAATTTGAATTGGACATTAGCGCAGGTGCACTAGTGTAACAACCCCAACCAAATCTGCCCTGAATTTTCTGATTTCAATGGTTTGACATTTTGTCAAACACTTATCATGCAATGGGACTGAGTTCTGATTTCTGAGTTTGATGTTTGTTTTGATGCTTGATTGTGATGGTTTTCGTAAGAATTACATATGCCAATATAGTAGAAACATAACACAACTTTGCATTCATAAAACATCAAAATACCACACCAATCATATCTTTATTTTCATCATAACAAGTCTGATTACAATTTATGACAAGTCTGATACACTTATGACAGCGATTACAAACCCTATTCAAATTAAAGATTTGAATAGTTAAACTTGTTCCACATACCTGGTGTTGTGTCTCCTTCAAATGTACAAAGATATACTTGAAAAGCAATGAAAGATGGCTGAATATGAGTGCTGGAAATCTGATATGACAGCAGCTTCACAAACTGAAATCTGATATGCAAAATGATAACATAGATGCGCACGATCCCTTCAAATATGGTAGCGCTAGATCCTCCAAGGTGAAGCGCCTGACCCTAGGCGATAGAAGATGCCGTATGGATGGAAATATCACCTCAAAAACCCACGATCTGTATGTGATATGATGCACCTAGTTTATCCCTTGGACCAGCCGTAGCCTCCTTACAAGATTCGACCTCCACAAATGATAAGGGTATCAATGTCAATCCAAACCCTAGCAACCAGCTTGTCTTCAAATCGCCTCAAACCAAATTGATATTTGGAACAAATCTCATCAATTTGGTGTTCAGACCCTAGCCATCCATGGCTGATATAAACCTGCAGAAATAATATATCCTTGAAGCTCCGATCTATGCCAAAAACCTGCAAGTAAGCTCTATATGTCATGTCCCGCTATTAGTCAAATTGATTTTTACCACTCATTCAAATTAAAGATATGAATGACATAATCAAATATAGATTTAATATATTTAAATGATAAAATATTATAAATTAATATAAATATAATATATATAATTTAATATAAATATTAATAACTAAACATTATTATTAAGATAGCATTATGTGTGTGTATATATATATTATTATATTAAGAAAGTTATTAAATAAAGATAAGTATTAATAAAGATATAGGATATTAAATGTATGTAAACTGGAGTAGTGCCTAAGGAACCCAGGATCTATAAACTAGCGGTTCAAATAAATCGCTCTTCTTTCTATTCCCCATCACTCACATAACACCATCAATCGCCCTGTTTTGATAATAATGAAAGGTGCAAAAGACCATCATTGAAAAGTCATGACCGTTGGGGGAAAGACACAGGTTATATATATATATATATATATATATTATATATTAAGAAAGTTATTAAATAAAGATAAGTATTAATAAAGATAGAGGATATTAAATTTATGTAAACTGGAGCGGTGCCTAAGGAACCCAGGATCTATAAACTAGCGATTCAAATGAATTGCTTTTCTTTCTATTCCCCATCACTCACGTAACACCATCAATTGCCCTATTTTGATAATAATGAAAGGTGCAAAAGACCATCGTTGAAAAGTCATGACCATTGGGGGAAAGACACAGATCCAAGGGTATAAAAGAGGATTGGGGTCATCATCCAAGAAAGGATATAGCATTATTCGATCACAGTAATACCATCAGCATCAACTAATAACTACATCAGCAAGCTCAACGATGTATCTTCTATCCATCATCAGCAGTGACTTCTCATTACACAAGTCAGCATCTTAACAATTAAGCAAGCCATCATCCGTCCATCAATAATCGTCATCAAAGATCATTCAATACACACTGAAATCAAGCAATTCAGTCAGGGAAGCATATATATATATATATATTGTGAGATAATTCTGGTATAACAGAAGCATAGCATATCATCTCTGCTTCGAACCATATCAGCAGCGGATTAGCCATAAAAAGAATATCAATGGTGAAGCATCTAAAGACAATAATGGATCTAATATCATATCATCGAAGCATCTCAGTACACAATATCATCTCATTTATCATCCAATGAATACACTTGAAGATATCAGCATCTCATTTCTAAAAGGTCGAAGAATCATCATTCAACACATTTATTACAGATTCATCACTCAGTCAGCAGTCTACGAAGTGCCTTCATATCTTGAGAGGAAATCACTATCATCATCAAGGATCAATCAGCAACAACAGTCCAAAGGTACTTCCTTATCATTACAAACAATGATCATATCAGCATATACCAAAAGAGTTGTGCATAAACACGTACCAATAACATTGTATCTATGAGAGGCATATAAGCCTTACATTCACCCATCTAGAATGATGGTATTGCAATAGTTCCCATAGAGGAACGATATCCTAAGATGATAATTAACCTTGTGATCCATAGATCACTAATCGAGGGGATGAGCTCCTTATTGGTATGCATTCTCTAACCTTACTGATATTGTACTAGGGACAGACAAGTCATGCCACGTTCTTAATCTTATCTATTTCCCTAGGAGGACGGTTAAGTAAGGAAGTGCGGATTATTATGATTAATCTCGCATAGGGTAGGTGCCTCTCAAGTGGATGAAGTATTACCGGGCATGTAATGAAGTCCCTTGAGCCAAGTAGTGAAGTATTGCCGGGCGTGCAATGAAGCACTTGGGCCTATACCTATGGAGATGACTTACACGGTAGGTGACTCTCAAATGGTGAAGTATGCCAGGCGAGCATGAAGGCTTTTTGAGCCAAGAGGTGAAGTATGCCGGTCGAGCATGAAACCCTTGGGCCTATGACAATGGGGCGCGATCCTCAAGTAGTGAAGTATTGCCGGACGTGCAATGAAGCTCTTGAGCCAAGAGGTGAAGTATTGTTGAGCGTGCAATGAAGCCCTTGGGTATTATTATCCCACATCTTAATAAACATACACCTATCCTCCACTAGGCCTAGATTAGATTAGTGACCAGGCACCATCATTCCCGAAGTACACTATGAGGCTCCATATGACTAAGTAAGAGGAAATGAGTATGAATTATATATAATTGTTCATTAATGTTCATGTTATTATTAATCCAAATTAATGTTTTGATTTTATTATTAATTTACTAATTACTAATGTTCCTTTTAAGAGGTTATATTTGTGTGCAAGGAGAAAAAATAAGAATACCCAAAAGGGCACATTACACTATAGCAAACCCCGAATGGATTCACCTCTCAAGTGGCATTGGGTTTTCGTCCAATCCACTAATTTCCAAGGGTTTTTCGTCCTTAGAAATGGTTGAACCTGTGTTGCAGCTCAAAGGAAAATATCCAATATGCAAAATGACAATACAATATGATGAAATGAACCTCCAAACACCTCCTTTTAAAGCCTCCAAGAGGATCGGCCTCTTTCACCAAATTTTATATAATTTTGAAGTCCACAAGAGGTGCGCCACCATCAGTAAATAAAATATTATTTTTTAATTCACTTTTCTCCTTTAAATGGGTCGGCCCACTTGTCATTAAAATAATATTTTATTTTGTCATTTTATTATATTTTATTTTTCCTTTTTATAAAGTGACTTCCCTTTCTCCAAGTTTCACTTAACTGACTTTCCTTTCTCCAAGTCACTTTAGCTACAATGGCTCAACAATTCATTCCCTTACCAAACGAATTAGTCTATGGGAATGGTGAATAGGCTAATCCTCCTCTGCTAGGTGATCACTCCGGAAATGGCGACATTACAACTAGTGTCCTTGAGGACATAACAACTAAGCAGTATGGGATGTGTTGGTAATTATAGAGTGGATTTGAGTTGGCTTGCTTGGAACACTAGTGATGGGTTTTAGGCCCAAAAATAGGCAAAATGAGTCCTAAACATAACTAGAGATGGCAGACACCAAAGATGAGTATGGAAGCATAGAGTGAAAAGTGTAAAGTATGCAATTTTCAACTCTATAGGAATGTTGACCTTTGATCATGCATCTTCATAGATTATTAGGGGACCATAATGTACAATCTTGGTAGGGATTGAAAAATTAGGTCTTGGATTATGTAATTCACAAAGTGTCTTCCATCTTCGTATTTAATTCACATTGTGCCCTCAATCATCGCTTGGATTATGATCTGCATGTATGAGAAATTATTTGTGCTTGTTGTAGAGTTGTCTAACAATTCTCTTGCTTTTGGTATTTTGGTGAAGTACTCCATTCCAATGATTGTTTACTTATAACTTCATCAACTTATCTTCCTAAATGGTTCTATAAAGTTTGTGATCCATCTTTCAAAGAATTCTTTCTTTTGGTTGCATGGGGTATAAAGGCATGAAGTCTCTCTTCAAATTTTTTCCCATTCTTTGGAAAATGTCGCACTTGACTATCTATTCCTTCACATTTATGAATACATCAGATCACCAAAGTCTGACGAGGAGGACATTCTTCGCAGTTGCATATGGTTTCATACGTCATCCCATCAATCCTTCTTATGCATCCGTTAGGAACCCTTGTATTTCTTCATGGAGCACATGTTTCTAGAGCATTCGATTGGGATCCATGTTTGTTAGAGTCTGCGTATTAATTGGAATGGCTTGGACTCAACATTCTCTTTGTATTGATCCTATACAAAGAAGGGTTGTTTCTTGTGTGATTCCAAGCAAAATCTGCTGTAACTGTACCCAAAAAACTGCTCATAACTTTGATTCTAGGCACTCTGTTGATTTTTTGACTGATCATGTAATGTTTTGTTAATTTTTGTTAATTTTAAGTTTTAATGTTGATTATGCACTTAACATTGATAATAGCATTTATTTTCTATTTATTTTTTTATTTTCTTGTAATGTTCCCATTTTCGGTCACTTCAGCATTGTAATTAGCTCTGGGTTTCTCGGTGAATGCCAGCCTTGTTAGAAGGGATGTTTGTTGTTGGCAGCGAGCTCAGTTGGTCTTGAGGGCTCTTATGCCACTTTCCGAAGTGAATTTTGGCTTCTGGTGTGTTCTCCAAGCCGAAATTCACTTCAAAAAGTGGCATAAGAGTCCTCAAGAGCGTCTATTTATAGAAAGTCACCCGATTGACCTTAATTTTCATTATTCATCATCAGTATCCTTCCAGTATAGTCAGATTCTGATTCCGATGTTGTTTGGTGGTTTCCACAACTCGGGTGAGTTATTGAGCTTTAATTCAATTATTTCACCAAGGTTGCTTAATTTTATAAAATAATTTAAAAAGCAACTTAGTGTAATAGCTTGTTGGAAAGGGAATTAAAAGTTTTAAATCATGGATGCTTGATAAAGTTACTAAAGTGCCGAAAATGTTTAATATTTAAATAAAATCACTTTTCGGAGCAATAAGGCTTATTTAATTATAAAGTGATTTTAAATTATAATTTCTGGAAGGTTTCCCAAGAAAGATTATAAAAAGTGCTGATGGGGGTCTCATTGGGGATATTCAGAAGTTTGTTTATTTGTCTTTGGAGATTTCGAGATTTGTGCCTGTGGCCAAACTCTTACCAGTGGGACAAAAACTGCAATGGTTTCTTGAAGCTGAGGACGAAAACCCTCTGTCTTCCATTGAGCGGTTCCATCTAGGGATTGACATGGCGCTGCAAAGATTTTGAAATGAGGACGAAACTCTCGTTTTTGATTTAGAGGCGGATCCAGGCAGGGTTTGTGTAATGTCCCCATTTTTCAAGTGATCACCTAATGGAGCCGGTTAGCCTATCCTATTCCCATAGGCTAAGCCGGAGGGCTAAGGAAATGACCTAATTGATTAAATATTATATTTAATCAATTTATTAGGGCAAATTGAGGATGAGAGATGACTTTGTATATTTTTGTGAGCCTATTGGTAAATTCAAAATAAATTAAATAATTTGCCCTAGAGGTTAGCAACCAAGGAGAGAAAAAAAATAAAGGAAAATAAAAGGGAGAAAATACCAAGGAGGGTTGGCCAAATTGAAGGAGAAAAATACCATAAACCAAAATAAAATTCATTTGAGATGGACGACCTAGTGTGAGGTCAAATTATGGAATATTAAATGCCAAAAGTGGTTCGTTCCTCTTGGAGGAAGGAATAAAAATAAAATAAAATATTTTATGTGTATTGGGCGCCTAGCACAAGCTCGGCCATGAGGAGAAGGGAAAAGAACAAATAAAATAAAATATCAAGAGGAGGTTGGCCAAGTTGGAGTTGGGAGAAGAGTTGGCTATAAATATAAGGTCTTTGGAGGTCATTTTATCATCCATTCATATCATATTTCATTTGGAGATTCTTCTCTTTGGCTGCAACATTCGTTGGGCTATATTCCAAGGATGGAAACCCTTGTGAAAATGGTGAGTTGGACGAAAACCTAGCTCATCCTGTGGAAGACTCATAACGGAGTTCTATTTGCACTTCATTGGAGATATTGGAGGTTTGGAGCATTATTGCATATTCAGATTTTCAGATCAGCATTGGAGGATTGTTCTTTGTGGCATTTTGTGTGGAGATTGCTCTAGGGTTTTGCCCTAGACTTGAGCACTACCATTGGAGGAGGGCGATTTGGCTTGGAGAGAGGTGATTTCACCATTTGGAGGGTTTTCCAAACCCTAACTTGCGGCCGCCATCATTCCTTGTGAGCGCCGCCCTTTGGAGGGTTTGTTTGAGCTTCATTCCTTGTGAACACTTTAACCACCTTGGCGAACAACTTGTCTGCCTTAGCGAACGAATTACTGGCAAAAGAGGCAAACCTGTTATTTAATAGATGACGCACAGTATTTGAAGAGTCAAACATTTCAAACTCTTCTTGGATGGTTGAACTTCCATCCTTGGGTGTTTGGGGGTTTATGGAGAAGCCTAGGGCTTTTGGAAGGGGGAGATTAGATGCTTGTTGGATCATAGAAAAATTGAAACGTTATGTATTTCATTTTACCAGATTGTACTATACAGGGGCAAGATCATTGGAGTTGCAGAGGTTGATTGCAAGTGTTAGGAGTTGGTATAGTACACAATGGAGCTCTGTATACGCCTTGTTTGCATTGTATCACTTGTAAGTGACTGAAATTAGTGGCATGAGTAGTTTTGTTACTTAATTTTCCTATAGTTTTTCCTATATTTCCAGTAGTAGCTTCTTGTTGCCATTGTGTGATGCTTCTTTTTATCTTTGTTATTGCTTGTCAATACATGTTTAGGATCTAGAATGATCTAGAAACAATGCTATATTATCCATTGTTGCTGGAAAAGATTGTGTTTGAAGGTTGTTGTAGAAATTCTCCAAGTGGATCTGTTGTTGATGAACTTGTGTGAGGAATATCCTCCCAGTTTATAGACCAGATTAGTATCAAAGCCCAGATTCTATAGCCTTTGTGGAATTTTTCAGCGGTTTGTTGATTCTTTGGTTTATGCCCTCAACTAGAACAAGTGGGAGTGGTGATTTGTTGCCTTTTGAGCCTGAAATGTGAACAAGAGAGTGGTTAAGAAGAGTTAGGACAGCGAGTATGGAAAAAGAAGATGAAATGGCAAGGTTTCGAAGGTTGGAAGTAGATGTTGCTAGGATTACCCATGTTGAAGAGATGCTCATGATTGGTGGACTCACGGAATGATCACTCAAGGACATAGGCTAATCACTTCTTATGAAGATTTCACACAAAGGCTAATTGACTGTTTTGATAAGAAGGATCCTTAAATCAAAGCAATTTTAGGGAGCTGGCCCAAGTAAGACAAAAGGATTCAGTTGATGTCTATATTGCAGATTTTCAGAGATTGGCTGTTATGGTACCTGATATTTCAGAAGGAAGGCTGACTTACCTTTTCATTGAAGGTTTATTAGAACCTTTGAGAGGATGGATCAAAGCTTTGGAGCCCTAGTCTTTGCAAGAAGCCATTAAGAAAGCTAGAAACATGGAGTTTTCAGCTCCAAGAAGTAAATTTCAGACCAAGCCATTCTCTCACAAGAAGGATAAAAAACATTTCCGGAAAGAAATTAATGAGACCAAAACATTGCCTCAAAAAATGGATGAAGAGCTCCGAAATGAGCTAAGGAGAAAGAAATTGTGTTTTACATGTAAAGAGCCTTGGGCCCCGGGTCACAAATGCTATGAAAAGGGCAAATCTCATCAATTAGAGGCTTATATGACTGCTGAATCTGAATCAGAAAATTCAGAACAACAAGAGGAATCTGAAGGAAGTGAAGAAGAAGAGTTTCATGAAGAGTCTGATGATGTTAGGGGCAATGAAATTTCTTTTGCTCAACTCTCTGGGAATCAAAGGAATGATCCTTTCAAAGTCCAAGGTGTTCTTTGTGGGCAGTGAATCGGTGCACTCATTGATACAGAAGCATCTCGTAACTTCATTGATGAAGGAGTTGTGGCAAGAAAAGGATTGAAACTTGAAGAATTTGAAGGTTTCAAAGTTATTATTGTAGATGGGTTCACTCTTTCATGCACAAGGAAGATTCCTCAATTATGTATCCAGTTTGGCAATTATGAAGTCAAAGATGACTTTTATGTGATAAGCATAAGTGACACAGATGCTGTCCTTGGCATATAGTGGCTGAAATCATTGGGGAAAATGAATTTGAACCTGCAAACTATGGAGTTGAAGTTTGAGGTTGGTGGGAAGAATGCTGTTTTGAGAGGAATTTCCACTGGAGGCCCTCGAGTTGTCACATCAAAAAGGATGGAACACTTGTTTCGTCATGATCAAGTAGAGTGGGCAGCCAAGTGTGTCATCTTGTCACAACAAAAAGGAAGAAAAGAGAACTTACCATCCTAATATTTTCTCATGTCTCGATGTTTCCAATTAAAGATTGGAAGACTCTTCTTACATTTTTAGGACTTAGTCAAATTTTGTGCTAAGGAGACAAAATAAGAATAAATCAAATAAGGCTAAAGACAAATTATATAAGATAAATGAGATAAGACAAATTATTAGAGAGACCCCCAATCCTCTTTGAGCGTCGATCTCTAAACAATGATTATGCATAACTAATACTCATCGAAAGAATGCAAGTAAAGACACCACTGTTGATAGTTGAGGCTCTTCACGAAGTATTTAAGAGGCAGGTCTTTGAGGAGAAAGACATCGAATCATCCTCTCTCAATCAACATTCAAATATTCAATACATACAAACTTCATACAGCCCCCGATCTGATCCAGTCTCAGCGATTTATAACAGTAATAATTGTAATACTTACAGCAGAGGGTAGGCATATGATCCAAAGCCTTGGAGAGAAGTTCAAATAAGCAAATATATCTTATATCAATCAGATCGCCGACTGATCCAAATCGAGTCTCTTGGAGTTATACTTACATATTGATGCAAAGGTATGAATCATATTGCCTACTCTAGTTGTCATTAGTGCAATGATATAAATATGATAGAATCAGATATAAGTAATGATAGAATTAGATATGAAATGATGAAATCAAATATGCTGAACATGTATGCTTGGAAAGGATATATTGCTTCATGTGTTTAGACTTAGTATACGTATCATGTTATGACTTGCAATAATGATGAAAGGTAATGTTGTCTAATTGATGTTATAATCTATATATTCTTATGTTTATGATTGAAATGATATAAGCCATGAATTTAATATGTAAATGTGTGAACCCATCATTAATAAGAATCTTTATTTGATGAAAATCTGATTGAATTGATTAAGCAATACATGATTAGAACTAGATATGTTTCTATACATCATAATGATATGTCCATGACAAATGAACTACGATATTGGACTGTTATTATCAAAGGCACAAAAGGAATGTTATAGAAATGAGAATGAGGACAAATATGTTGCCTATGAGGAATAACATGATCAATGGAAAGACAAGTTTATGATATGCTCGGAGTTGACTAGGACTCTACCATTAACCCCTCTATCACCTTTTGGGTAGGACATAGTTAGGAGTAGTTGGAATGAGCCTAGGTGACCCTCGACTGGACGAGGTACTCCAGATGTGAGTGAAGTCCCTCGAGCCAAGTGATGAGGTACCCCGGGTGTGGGTGAAATCCTTGGGCCTAGAAGTAACTTGCAAGGTTATTTGCTCTACGGAAGGTGACCCTCGTCTGGATGAGGTACTTTGGGCGTGAGTGAAATCCCATGAGCCAAATGGTGAGGTACTCCGGGTGTTAGTGAAACCTTTGGGCCTCCGTAAGAGATGGTTGGGCTATCTCCCTAATGAAGTCATACCCGGTGATCTAGAGCTGGTTAACGCTTGAGTCTACCTTAAGTCCCTCCCGAGCCATATCATAAACGAGTGATGAAAATGAATAACATATATGTGAATGTGTTTGTGAATTGGGAATGTTATAATGCATGATGATGAAATGAATTATATGAAATATAATGTGAATATGATCAAATGCGTTATAGTCTTGATGATTATATGTTGAAATAAATGATAAGTAGATTACTAATGCTCTCTTTTACTAAGTTGAAATTGTGCAAGGTGGTGAAAAATTTCGGCTTACTGGAAGGGGACATTACATATTCAAGCTTTGTTAACTAAGAGAAGCAAGGTTTTTAGTGGATTGCCACCTGGGAGACCTCCTGAAAGAGGTATTGAACATATCATTGAGTTGGAAGAGGGAGCTAAATTTGTGATAACAACTCCCTATAGACACCCCAAGCGGTTCAAAGATGAAATTGAAAGGACTATCAAAGAACTTTTGGAGATGGGGTTTATCCATCCTAGTAAGAGTCCGTTTGCATCTTTTGTTGTGCTGGTCAAGAAAAAAGATGGGACTCTACGTTTGTGTATTGATTACCGAGAGCTCAACAACCGGTACCCAATACCAAGGATTGATGAGCTCCTAGATGAGCTTCATGGAGCAGTCTATTTTTCAAAAATAGACTTGAGATCAAGATACCATCAAATTAGAATGAGGGAGAAGAACATTGAAAAGACTGCATTGAGATGTCATTTTGGACATTTCGAGTTGCTTGTTATGCCATTTGTCTTAACAAATGCCCCTGCTACTTTTCAATCATGTATGAATAAAATTTTTAGTAAGCAGCTCTGGAAATTTCTGCTAGTATTTTTTGATGATATTTTAATTTACAACTAGTCTTGGAAGGAGCATTTGCAACATCTTGATGAAGTGTTGGGTATCCTTGAGGATAATTCTTTGTTTGCTAAAGAATCCAAGTGTGAATTTGGATTAATTAAGATTGTTTATCTTGGCCATGTTATCAGTGCAAAGGGGGTTAGTGTTGATTGGGAAAAGATTAAAGCAATCTTAGACTGGTCTCCACCAAAAAACCTTACACAGTTGAAAGGTTTTTTTTGGTGTTTGTGGCTTCTATAGGTGATTTGTGAAGGGTTTTTCTCAGTTGGCAGCTCTTCTTATTGATCTTACCAAAAAGGGGGCATTTAATTGGTCTAATGCAACACAAAACACTTTTGATGAGTTCAAACAAATTATGAGTAGTCCTGTTCTTGCTCTTCCTGATTTTTCTAAGCCCTTTATGTTGGAATGCGATGCATCTGGTGAAGGGATTGGCGCTGTTCTCATGCAAAACAAACATCCAATCTGTTTTGAAAGTAGGAAGTTAAGAGGTGTTGAAACAAGTTATTCAATTTATGACAAAGAGATGCTCGCAATTATGCATGCCTTGGTCAAGTTTTGGCAGTACTTAGTGGGAGGAAGATTCATTGTTAAAACAGATCACAACAGTTTAAAATACTTTCTCATTCAGCAGGACTTGAATGAGAGGCAACAAAAGTGGGTCAGTAATCTTCAAGCTTACGATTTTGACATTGTTTATGTCAAAGGAAAGAAGAATGTGGTAGCAGATGCATTGTCTCGAAGACCTCATTTGCATACCATTGTGGAGATTACTGCTGATTGGAGAGATCAGATCATTGCAGAATATGCTAAAGATCTTTTTGCTACTAGTGTTCTTGAAGGCACAATCCATGATGAGAAGTACAAGGTAATGAATGATTTAATTATATCTACAAGGAAAGGATCTTTTTAGTGCATAGTTCCAAAGTTAAACAAATGATTTTAGGATCATTTTATGATGCTCCCTTGGCTGGCCACCAAGGTATTTTCAAGACTTATAAGCAAGTTCGTGAGAGATTTACTTGGAAAGGGCTAAAAAATGATGTTTGCGATCATGTTAGAGAATGCTTTGTTTGCCAACAAAACAAAAATGACAACACATACCCTGCTGGTCCATTGCAACCATTGCCAATTCCCAACCAAAAATGGGAAAGTATCACCATGGATTTTATCACAGGACTTCCCAAAGTTCAGGGGAAGGATTGCATCTTTGTTGTGGTTGATAGATTGACTAAATTTGCACATTTCTTTGTTGTTTCTGCAGTGTTTACAGCAGCACAAGTGGCATAATTATTCTTTAGAGAAGTGTTCAAATTACATGGGCTGCCCAAGAACATAGTGAGTGATAGGGATAGCAAGTTCCTAAGTCTTTTTTTGCAAGAATTATTCAGATTGAGTGGGACTGAACTCACTCCCAACACCAGTTACCATCCACAGATTGATGGGCAATCTGAAATTGTCAACAAATGGTTGGAGGGATATCTTAGAAATTATGTGTCAGGACAACAGAAAGATTGGGTAAGATGGTTACATTTGGGTGAATATTGTTATAATTCCTCTTACCATATGTCTATTAAGATGTCTCCATTCTTGGCTTTGTATGGTTATGAAGCACCTAGCTTCATTGATTTGTTGTTTGATGATAGTAGAGTACCTAGAGTTAAGGACTTTTTGCAGGAGAGCCAAGACATAATGAAATCTTTAAATGACAACCTTAAGCATGCTCAAAACCAACAAAAATTATATGCAAATCAGCATCAAATAGAGCGTGTCTTTGATATTGGAGACATGGTTTATGTGAGATTGCAGCCCTACAAACAATCCACCCTCAAGAAGAGTGGAGCTGAGAAGTTGAAGCCACGATTCTATGGTCCGTTCAAGATTATCAAGAAGATTGGAGAGGTGGCATATGAGTTAGAGCTACTTGAAGGTAGCAAAGTGCATGATGTCTTCTACGTTTCTCGCCTTAAAAAGGCACTTGGACATAATGTTTTTCCCTTTTCTAATTTGACTCCATTAGATGAAGAAGGGAGACTTGAGTTGATTCCAGAAGCTATTATTGATCACAAAGAGCGTACTTTGAGAAGGATGACCATCAAAGAATATTTAGTTAAGTGGAAGAACCTTCCTGTGGAGGATGCTACTTGGGAGAGAGCACATTTTGCAGCATCTTGATTTGCAATTGCTTGGAGACAAGCAATTCTAGGAAGAGAGGACTGTAATGTCCCCTTCTCATGCCTAGTCAGTTGTGGGTCCAATAGCCTATTCATTTGAGTTCCCGTAGCTATTTGGTATGGTAAGGGACTCCTTGTTTTGTGGAGAGCTTTGGTTCAGTTATTTTTTACTCTTTTTGTTGGCAATGAGCTTAGTTGATGTTCAGGACTGCAGTGCAGCTTTCAAAAGTGTTTTCGGCTTCCGGGTTGCTCTCCAAACTTCTTGGAGAAGCTGTCTATTTTTAGAGTCACCCAGTCGGCGTCATTCTTTATGCCAAACCTCCTGGATGGTGTTGGTAAGGTTTATTTTGCAGTTTGCTTCAGCTTGGGATTTTTCGTAAGTTGGGTGATTAATTTAGCTATTTTATTATTTTTTTTACTTAAGTTAACTAAGGTTGGAATTATTTTAAAGTGACTAAGTGTTATAGCTCATTGGAAAGGGAAAATGTTTTATTATTTGATTGTGCACATCAAAGTGGGCGTCTTTACATGGGAAAAATGAAATATTTAAGTTGGAGGGAAAAAGTAATTATTTCCAAGAAAGAATTATATTCTCGTGTAACCTCCAAAAGTGCCTATTTAATAGAAGTGAGAGCTCATTGTTTGGTTTTCATGCTGAAGATTATACTGTTATGCTGCAAGAATGAACCTATGAGTTCTTCATACCTTCTTGAGGACGAAAACCCTCTTGAAGAACAGTTTCTATGGTGAATGATTCACCCTAGTTGAAAGAAGTGATTTCATAGATAGATCACTCTTCCATTTCAATGGAGTTAACTAGTTTTGATGTTTTATGATGATGATAATGTTATTCTGCATGTTTTGGTGATGTATGAAGGGGTTTTGATCATTTTGAAGAAGATTTGTGAAGTTTTAATTGCTGGAAGCTTCCTTCCATGGCGGTCATATTGTACCAACGGTTCCCACATTTGTTGTTGTGTGGAATGTAATGAAGGGATCTAGGTTGGCGATGAAAGTTGAAGTTCTTTTGAATAATATATGGAAATATTTCCACTTTATATGATCAATAAAAAGCTGCCCAAAGGTGTCGTACCTCCTTGGCTGTACCAAACCATGAGTTGGGCGTGAGGTAGTAAGGTGAAGTCGATGCCTGCAAGCTGTTGCAAAATGCCAAACATAGCTAGGCGATCCTTTCCTAAGTGGAGCCGTACCAATTTGAAACCTCACCATGTGATTCATGATGCAAACTAGGGTTATTTGAGCTCATTGGGATGTTCGTACAGCAGCTACAGGAATTTGTTCAGATCTGATTTTGTAACAGCATTGGTTGATTGATGTTTGTGAAGTTTTTCCTGAAAAGATGAAGCTCATCAGTTGGGTGCAGATTTCCTAAGCTCCATGTGTGAAGAGTTTTGATGTTTTGACTTGTTTGTGCTCATCTTGTGATTGCAACAAGGTTTGATTATAAGTCTGAATTATTTTGATGTTAATCAACATTGTAACTAGTGAGAAATAACTCTATATTTGGTGATTGAACCCTGGATGGTATTACCGCCAGTGGGAACTAAATGATTCTTGTTTATATTACTTACCCCACTGAATAAGTGGAAGTGCCTGTGTTTATGATTTCATTACTCCCACTAAATAGGTGGTGATTTCCCACTGAATAAGTGGATGCCTGCTGAATAAGCGGAAGTTGTATTTGATTTGCAGTGCATTATAATTGCTAGCCTGAAGCACTTGTATGCTCTCACCTCGCTCGTTTGGGAACTTGGTGATTAGAAGGTGTGAAGTAATTCTTTGATGCATTTTAGTTTTAATGGTGTTTGTAATTGCATTGGAGATTTTATGAAGAATTAGGGGTAGCATATTACATTACGAATGCGTTGACTCCCTTGAAAGAATGAGGAATGACTACATAATGAAATTTTTGTCCTCAAATGTAGTACCTCTAACTGCAATTTTGGGTATTTTGACAAATGTTTGACAAAATGACAGATGTAACGACAATGCATAAAATATTACGACATTCACTAAATATTTGAAGATACAATATTATATACTCCAGATATGAAATCAGCTATATAAGTTTCTCAAATTTGTGGTATAAACCACTTCTTATCAGCCAAAAGTAAACTTTTAACACACAAACTCAGAACTGAGAATGAGTACAAATTCTAACCTCTAATTTTGATACTGAATACTAATTTAGTCCTTGACACTTTAATATTAATATTGTATTTCATGTACCTATATTGTTGCATCCTTCATAACCTGTATGGCTCCATTAGTAGCTGTTATTTAATTCAGAACTTGCAATATATGGCAGCGGCCATATATTGCGATTGATGTGTGGGGTCCCCAATACTCCTTAAACTCCGATCGCTTCCCTCTAAAAATTCAACGCTTAGCTCCCACATTCAATGCCTTGCCTTCCTTGGTATGGCCACTGTGAGGATTATTAATTGGTATGGCCTGCTAGATATTTGGTACGGCTGGTCTTAGGAAGAAAGGGGCCAGCCATTATTCATTCTTCTTCATTCAAATTTTTGTTCAATATTTTCAATGGATATGTAGATAACTTCAAAGTTGGATTTTGATCAAAAATAATATTTCCTTTATTCAACACAACTCCAAACCAGGGCAACACTCAAATATCGATTATTATTTGTTTGCAAATCTTTTTCGATAATCTTTCAACTTGCAACTTCACTGAATACCAAAGACAAACCTAGAAATGATTTTTAACTCTTCAACACAATCTTCACAAATTCCAAACATTAAGCACATCTATGAATCCTATATGAATCCACCACGAATTGGCTAGGAGGGTTTCCGTCTTGGAAACCAATCTTCACTGTAGGGTTTTCGTCCTAGAGCTGAAATTTGAACAAAATGCTCAATCTCCACAACTGGGGTTTTAGAAAATGAAAATGCCAAGAATACGAAATTTCTCCTTTCACAACCTCCTTTTATACTGTAATATCCCTCCATAATGAGATTATAACAAAACCAATAGAGTTCTTGGTACTATCCGTGACAATGCAGGATAATTCGATTCCATATGCATGGTGACAAGACACCAATCTGAAAAGAATAAGTATATCATTATTAAGAAGGACTGCCGCTACACAAGATCGTCGATCCTTCTACATGGCATGCGATCCCTCTAACTTGCCTACGTGGTGATCGCCACACTAAGCAACAGCAACGATAAGGCAACGATGAGAATAACAAACTTGCAAAGAAACCTACATGACATTCCAGTCAGCATATAAGACGAAATAAGGAAGAAGACAAGTGAATAAAGACAATTAATTAATATGGCAATTATGCTAATCTTTTGAGGAGAGCACCGATCACTAAGTATTGATTGAATTCACAAAGGTCATGATGATCGATTGTTGAAGGGCCCAGCGCCAATATCATAACAAGTCAAGACAAATCGAATAAGACAAAGGATAAGCATCCTAGTTAGCGAATGGGACAAAATAGAAATAAAGACAAGTCGATTACTCACTAATGATGCGATTATGAAAGCCAGCGATAAATCAAAGGAGACGTCCATACAAGGAATCGCGACCCTTCAAAGGGAAAGAGAGGTATTTAAGGAGGACAATCGGTCCCCAAACAGACATCTCATTCATCACACATTCATCTTCTAACAATATATAGTCCAATTCATATTCAGTCATCTCATCTCATCTCAATATTCATTCTCTAAGGAATAAACAGTCCAAACATCTTAAATTGCAGCAATCGAATCAACATTCAAACAATTACATCTAACAGACCAAACATTCAATCATATACATCACAGATCGCAGTCCTTGCAACAGCACAAGTAAAGACAACAGAACCAAATTATAATAGCAAGCATTCAATAAGAACAAATATATATAGATAGCCGATCCAGCAAACCAAGGTATGTCACTTGACCATAAGCTAATATGATTCATGGTGGTGAACTTATATATAATATAATAAGGTAAAGGAATAGCGGACAAGATCCGATTCCTATAAGAAAGAATAATGCATGATGACATAAATATGATATATATATATGTATATGTGGCAATCAATGTATATATTTAACCATCATATGAGATGGTACAATGATATGTTCCCATAGAGGGACAATGTGATCAAGATGTTATCTCATGATCCATGGGATCACAAGATCGTAAGGACAAGTTCCTAAGGTAAAAATTCTAACTTAACTCATGATATACTAGGGTCTAAGTGTCTCAAATTATAACGTTAATCTATCAACCACCCGGTGAGAGTATGGGTTAGACTAGGGAAGAGCGGTAGTTTATGATAAGTCTTTTTTGGTAGGTAAGCCTCAAGTTTAGCAAGGAACCACCAGGCGTGTGGCGAAGCTAATGGTGAGGAACCGTCAGGCGTGCGGCAAAACCTTTGGGCCTACAACAAGTAGAGATGGGCTTTACTCAAGTTTTGTTAGGAACCACTAGGCGTGTGACGAAGCCAACTTGAGCCAAATGGTCAGGAACCACTGGGCGTGTGACGAAGCCAACTTGAGCCAAATGGTCAGGAACCACCGGGCATGTGGCGAAGCCTTTGGGCCAAATGTTATCAACCTGCACCCTATATCTACAACCCATCTCCACAAGGATCCATAAAGGGATAGGGTTAACACAAAGTATGACCACCCTAAGTATATCATGAGGCTCAAAGAATGATTAAGAATTGAATTAGGGAAATGAATACTTGAATTATTGATTTATGATGAGATTGATTATGTGGTTACTAACCCTAATTTGGATATTCTAATATGATTTATTGATCTTATTTATTACTAATGTTTCCTTTAAGAAGTCATTCTTGTGTGCAAGGTTAAAAATAAGAATCTTCTTATAAGGGACATTACAAGTGGTATCAGAGCAGTCATCCTGCCATCCTGTGTATACTATGTGTGCCTTACATGTATTCAAGTGTATACTTGTGATTTATGTGTATTCAAGTGTATTCAAAGGTTTAATTTGTGACCTATGTGTATGCTTTGTAACATATGTTCATGTGAATACTTTGTGTATTACGTGTATTCGCGTGTATGCTTCATACTCATGTGTATACTTGATGACCTTGGGATGGTGGATGGGTCCACTGTGTAGTATGGGATGCACCGAATCCTCTTCCCAATTGTCCGACGGTATACTTCATTCGAGGGTATTTGTATTCAAGTGTGTACTCTAACTTGACTATGTATTCAAGCGTATGCTCTATGACTTTGCAAATGCATTCGAGTGTATGCTCTATGACTTTGCAATTGTATTTGAGTGTATACTCTATGATTGTATTTGTATTTTGAGTGTATACTCTATGCCTTGTATTTGTATTTGAGTGTATACTCTATGATTGTATTTGTATTTGAGTGTATACTCTATGACTTGTATTTGTATTTGAGTGTATACTCTATGATTTGTATTTATATTCAAGTGTATACTCTATGATCTGTATTTGTATTCGAGTGTATACTCTATGACTTGTATTTGTATTCGAGTGTATACTCTGTGATTTGTATTTGTATTCGAGTGTATACTATATGATACTCTATGACTTGTATTTGTATTCGAGTGTATACTCTATGATTTGTATTTATATTCGAGTGTATACTCTATGATTTGTATTTGTATTCGAGTGTATACTCTATGACTTGTATTTGTATTTGAGTGCATTTGTATTCAAGTGTATATGACTTTGTACTCAAGAATATGTATTCGAGTGTATACTCTATGACCTTGTATACTTCATGACTTACTTGTATTCATGTGTATACTTCATATTCGTGCGTATACTTGCATGTTACATGTATGCTTCATGTATTGCGTACGTATACTTTGTATGCTTCATGCTTGTGTATCAAGTGTATGCTATGTGTTTCATGTATTACATGCGTACACTTGTGTATTACATACTATGTTCATGCTTCATGCTTCATATACTTTGTGTATCATGTATTAAGTGTATAAGCTTTGTGTTCATGTATTACATGTATTCATGCTTTGTGTTTCATATATAATTGTGTGGATATACTTCAAGATGGATTTTCTCTCCGGTGATAATCTCATTCATCATTGATTGCTTCCACGCTAACATACACTTTTACGATGGAATTTACCTTCCCTACAAACTCATCTCTAAGAGTTTTCAAAATGATTTCATCATTCATGTCTTTCATCAGCTATAACTGAGCACTGTCTTTGTAGATGGTATTTGCTATATGAAGTGTTAACCAAAGAGCCTCACTCATCATGATATAGACCAATGTAATGTTCTTTCTGGATTAACACAATCATGAGACTATTATGTCCTTGGTTATCAATAGTTACACTATAATAGCCATTCTCACCTACAAATGATCAAAACATTATGCCCTGACTTCGAAATGTAAGTGCTAGGTTCACTTTCCACTAGGGTTCATACAACCTTGCCTTACTACTATTACTTCCATCTTTTCACTGAACTGATACAATGTATGTAGAGATCCAACACTATGCCATAGACTATGTTCAATCAGTTCATGGTAATGTATTTACTAAGTATCTACCCTTCTAAAGGATTGATAAGTGGCCAATAATCATGAGATCGCTGTATCTTAGTCATAGCTAGGTCTGTATAAGAGGGCATAGCATACAAATAACACTATCAGCATTCTGACTGTCCCTATTATCCCATATGACCCTATAACAATGACAGTTTGAATTAACTCTATTGTCCCTTGCATAGTGGACAATATAGCAAGGAAGACCCATAGAATTCAATGTCTCTTCATAACTGTCCTTACTGTTTTGGGATTGTTACTTCCAAATAATTATGACAATCTTCAGAATTGGGATCTTAACTAGATGTTGTTCCATAACAACCTTTATCACTCAAACTTTGGTGAGTTGCCTTGAGAGCAACCAAATTTGAGATGCATTATACCCCTTTATCTTATAAGGCCTGATGTCACCAGACATACATTGACAGTGAGATGAAATACTTAAAACCTTGTAAAGATGCATTGACAATCATGTGATTGTGGGAACTTCTTATGGCAGTCTTCATGAACTTGAACAAATCTAGTCTTAAAATTTAATATCGCCATGGTAATCACTAGGGTAACTGCACCTTCATCATCTAAGATCTCCCATGCAATATAAAATAGCGGTAACAACCTTTGCATGCTTTATAAGTCAGTTCAAGATGAAGGAAGTAACTCTGATGGTGATCCCTCAAATGGACAGCCCAATGGGCCCAAGTACATGATACACAATCATAAGAATCATGAAGAATGTAACATACTTAAGATGAGCCTATAACTGCCCAGAATCAGCAAAAGATATATATGCCGACCGGAAGCGTGTAGAAAGGACATTTGAAGTGGGAGACATGGTGTTCCTAAGGTTGCAGCCTTACAAACAATCCTCCAGCAAAACTAGTAGTGCTGAGAATGTAGTGAACCCTGATGGTTCCACTGCTGAAACTAGATGATGCTGATACAATTTTTGGATTTTTGTGTTTTTTTGCTTTTTTGTGTTTTGAAAAATATATATGCCAGGAAACAAGATTGCTTGCAATAAACCCAAAAACTAAGATCTAGAATGCAAACTAATGACTGGAAATTGTTTATCTATTTATTAGAGATGTTTACAAACATTATAAATGCACATGCATACCCGGAATGGATGAGAGGAAGATAATATTCAGATCTCGAAATTCTGATTGCATGCAATGAAGGAATCTGAAAATGATTCGATCTGCCTCTATGACTGATTTCTCCCACTCAAAACTGCAACCCAAATCCTTGTCTCCCCTAGGCGTCCACTATGGAGTAATTTTCAGCACAAGAAAGTAGGCGTTTCACCCCAAAAAGAACCCACGCCTCTACTAGAAGTGTACGGCCCTGCAGCATGTACGGCCTCCTCCAAATGGGTGCTAAAAACAATAAATGCAGCCACAATATTAATGGATCTCACAATTAATTCTGATAAGATTTAAACCTTGTTGAATCTCTTTGAATACTTCATCAATTTGCACAATGAAACTCTCTGTGAACCAAAGTTCGAAAACTCGGACTCGCCGCGGACTCGGCAGCCCAAAATAGGACTCGGACTCGGGACTCGGCAAAAACCTTGGCTAGGACTCGGCAAAGAAGAAAACCGTAGTTTTACAAAAAAAAAAAAAAATTAATGCATTTAGAGAACATAAGAGCCATAATTCAAACATTACACATGTCATATGATCTTCAAACACTCAATATTTGAAATTTCATCATTCATGAACCATAATCATATGATTCATACTCATAGTTTCAAACTTTCAAATGTATAACAAGTAACATCATAAGTTTATAAATGTTTACATATAAATGATGTCAAAATGAGAAAAACAACCAAATAAAATCTACATCTTCCTCTTTCCTCTCCTAATGTAACTCAATTTTTGAGGCCTCGAACTAGGTGCTACAGTTGTTTCTTGTTCTTCAAAATCAAAATTGTCTTCGTCATCCTCCATTTCATCCAATTCTGCTGCTTCTGCTTCTACTGCTGCTCCTCTCTCCAATTCTGCAAGATCTTCTTCAGTAAGGAGGACATCATCATCATTTTGTTCATTGGTAGTCCATTCACCATATGGATCAATATCATCTAAGTCAATGGACTCATGTGAAATGCCCTCCACCTTTCTAGTTCGAAGGCGAAGGTTGTACCGAACGAAGACAAGATCATTGAGCCGCTGTTGGGTCAACCTATTTCTCTTCTTCGTGTGAATGTTTTCAAATAAACTCCAATTGCGTTCACACGCAGAAGCACTACATGGCTGGGACAAAATACGGACGGCTATCTTTTGAAGATGAGGCGTGGCAGCACCATAATTCTCCCACCATAAATCTACAAAAAATATTTAGAAATATAAGAATTAAGCAAAGAAATATAAGAGTCAATTTTCTATTTTTTTCTTGTAGTATTGAACTAAATTTTTTACCTGGTTGTTTTCCTCTCCTATCAATTGCTTGAGATGAAGAAAAAAGTCTCCCCTCTGCTCCCTTATAGACCTTGAAAGGATAAAAAATAAAATTAAATCAAACATAGAAAATTAGTTACTATGTAAAATGCATGTTTCTAGATAGTCAATGACTCAACATTGCCAAATTCATAAATAAGATATAGCAAATCTCACCTCCAACTCATCAAGAACCTTGTCTCTCAACTCAGGTTCAGGTGCCATCTTATCAATGCATGTAATAACACCTGCCATGACCTCCTCATCAACCTTAAGTGAATCAGAGAAGTAGAATTTTGGATTCAAGAAGTAGGCCAAGGCATGTATTGGCTAGTGGAGTTGGTTTGTCCATCTACGATCAATGAGGCGCCAAATGATTGCATATTTCTTCTTGTATCCGCCATAGAAATGTGAAATGGCCTCTTTGGCCCTATCCATGGCCTCATAAATGAAACCCATTGGCATGCCCTCTCCATCCACCATACGAAGAACCCTTACCAAAGGTTCTGTCATCTAAAAAAATGAAAACAAATTATAAATCATTACAAAATTAACCTAAAGAAAAAAACAGCAAATAGACTCTAGAGTATCTTGTATAAACTTATAAAGTTTATGTTTGTGTTTGTTACTTACCCTAACCAACTCCTTTGCATTTTTCTTGAATGACTCATCAAAAACAATTTTTACAATCTTCTCAGCTTCAGGTTTTTTGTAAAATGGAGACTGCATCCAAGTATTAGACACAAACATCTGTATGAGATGAGGAATGGCACCAAGAATGCTTTGCAATGTGAGGAAGTGACTAGCAAATCGTGTCACTCCTGGTCGCACAAGATCCTTGCCATTTGTGTGTTGTCTCATCAAAGAAAGGACCCAAGTATGGTTGTAGAGGAATTTGGTGACATTTTTAGCATCTTCAACCACACTTTTCACCCATCCAATCTTCCCAATGTCCTCTAACAACAAGTCTAAGCAATGTGCAGCACAAGGACTCCATGAAATTGTAGGATGCCTCTCCATAAGCAATCTACCTGCAGCTACATATGCAGCTGCGTTGTCCGTGATAATTTGGATAACATTCTCAACACCAACCTCCTGGAACACCCCATCTAATAAATTGCACAAAGTCGCAGCATTTTTGACTTCATAGGAGGCATCTATAGACTTCAGGAACACCAATCCACCATTAGAAGCCACTAAGAAGTTCAGGAGAGTTCTATTCCGTCCATCTATCCATCCATCTGATAAAATGCTGCATCCTTTTCTCCTCCAAAATTTTTTTTACTGCATCCTCTAGCAATGGCCCACTCAAGTCGTGTGCTGTTGGGGTCTTAAACTCCTTGCCTACAATTGTCAATGCATTCACCAAACTTTCCCAATATGGGCTGCTCGCCACATTGAAAGGTAAATTATTATAGTACCAAAAATTTGCTGCTGCCATCCTAGCTTCTTGATGTTTTTCTTTATTCCAACCGGTACCTTCAAGTGAAGGTTGTGCTCCTGGAACATTGCGTGGAATAAAGTAATTCGATCCTGATGGAGGCATTTGACTAGCAGTAGAAAAAGAACCACTAGGAGTCTCACCAAAAGATGAATGTGCTTGACGGATGGCTTGACTTGGATCCTATTGCGTAGAAGTGTGAGACGGAGACATCACTGCTGCTATTGCTTCCTTTGTTTTTTGCCTTTCTTCTTTTCTCATCTCAAAACTAGAAAGAAGGGCCTTCATCTCTCTAACGATCTCCGGAGTTGACTCAGTGCATATCTCCACATTTTGTCCAGGTATTTTGGCAAGGTGGTATTTTAATCTATTGATTCCTCCTGTCATCGATTTACCACATTCAGTACAAGTGACATCACCCTTTTTATTTCCCTGTACTCCATACTTCCATGCTGGGTCTCTTCTTGATGGCCTTGAAGTTGACATTGCTGTTTTAACATGAAAAAAGAAATCAGTAGGGTTTTCAATTTTGTGAAAAATCAGCAAAAAAATGATAATCAATCATTTGAAAAAAAATAGAATTCAAAAACAAGCTAAAACTACTAAGAAATACGTTATGAAGGGAAATGGAAAAAAAATTGCCAGCATTTCCCCTTATTTTTGAAGATTTTTCGATTTTCAATCAATCAAAACAAAAAAAAAGAGAATTAAAATCACTTACCTAGCTCTATTTCGATCTCCTTAGCTCATAATCTCCTCTTCTCTAGCTTCTAATCCACTATGCAGACTTGTTGTGTGCCTCAAAGAGTGTTAACATGAAGAAAAAAACCAAAAAAAAACAGTTTTAAGTGTTTCTGGGCGTTCAATTAACAGGGCGAGAGTCCAGGGTCAGGACTCGGGAGTCCTACCCTGGGACTCGCGCGAGTCCTAGGATAGGACTCGCGAGTCCCAGGGTAGGACTCTTTAAGACTTGACTCGCGAGTCCGCGGCGAGTTGACTCGGCCTGCCTTAGGACTCGCGAGTCCACCGAGTTTTGGCGAGTTTTGGAAGAGTTTTTAAACTATGTTGTGAACAACTCCTAAATGCCATCCTTCAATGGATATTCCACCACCTCAGAACAGTTGCATCATTGAAGAATTTTTGCTCTCCAATGGCTGATTGATCTCCAATGCACAAACCCCAAAGCTCTCCCAAAGTTTCATAAAGTCAAATGCTCATAATGGATGAGGTTGATTTGTTTTTGGGAGCTTATATATTCCTCTTGAATATGCACGACTTCCCATGTGCTTTTTTAATCATTTTAAAATATTTTTATTCACTTTTGATATAACTTTCATTTACCTTGGTTTTAGAGCCACTTTATAATTTGTCATTATAATTCATTAATGATGGGTCATGGCCCCATTCATTAATTAACCTTATATTTTGACTTTATAATAAGAGATCATTAATAAAGTACCTTTATTAATGATATAATAATGATATTATAATCAATGAAGCCAACTCGCCTAACCGATTGAAAACCAAGGTGTCCACTGCAAATCCACTATGGTTAGGTGCCCTGCCAAGAATAGTGACCCCAAAAATATGACTTAGTATAAATTGTAAGTCTCTCAGAAAGAGCCAAATAACATGTGCAGAAGCCAACACCTGAATCCCAGACAACATTGGTGTAATGTCCCCTTCTAGCAAGCTAAAATTTTAGTAACCCTGCAAACAATTTCAACTTGTAAAAGAGAGCATTAGTAATCTACCTATCATCTATGTCAACATACAATCATTAATACTATAGCACATTTGATCATATTCACATTATGTTTCATATAATTCATTTCATCATCATGCATTATAACATTCCTAATTCATAAACACATTCATTTATATGTTATTCATTTTCATCATTTGTTCATGATATGACTTGGGAGGGACTTATGGTAGACACGAGCGTTAACCAGCTCTAGATCACCAAGTATGACTTCATTAGGGAGATAGTCCAACCATCTCTTACGGAGGCCCAAAGGTTTCACTTACACCTGGAGTCCTTCACCATTTGGCTCATGGGATTTCACTCACACCCGGAGTACCTCATCCAGACGAGGGTCACCATCTATAGAGAAAAATTAACTTTTACAAGTTCTTCTAGGCCCAAGGATTTCACCCACACGCGGGGTTCCTCATCACTTGGCTCGAGGGACTTCACTCGCATTCAGAGTACCTCGTCCAGTCGAGGGTTACCTAGGCTAATTCCAACTACTCCCAACTACATCATACCCAAAAGGTGATAGAGGGGTTAATGGTAGAGTCCTAGTCAACTCCAAGCATTTCATTGATCATGTTATTCTTCATAGCATATTTGTTCTCATTAATATCTTTCACATGATGCCTTATAATCAGACATCTTGGCCTCATATCAGAATTGGCCAATCATGATCATATGTCATTAACATTGTGTTCATTCATCATGTTAGTCTATTCCTTCTATGTACATTCATGATCATATCGAAGAACAATCTATTATTCTATATTCATTCATTCATTGTTAATCATCACTTATTATTCATACCTTGCTTATGTTCAATGTGCCAATTGAGATTGTTCACTGAGGAGTGGATTTCTAATCATTCGCAGAACTGAGGTTCATTGAAGGATTGTTGAGAATTGTAATATCTAGAGAAAGACATCGAAGATCTTTAGCGCCAATCATCTTGACAACTCTTCTTATAGGAGGTGGCGACTCATGGTCCTGTTCTAAGACACGCAGCATCATGAGAAGAGCATTAGCACTGAATTGAAGATCATTGGTTTGCTTGACGGTTTGGTCTCATATCATACACCGATCTGAGTTGATGATCCTTGTGGAGACATTGAAGAATTCAGAGATCTTTGTAGTTTGCTCAGTTGAGGAGTTGTGCATTGTGTGACAAGAGTGGATGTTGTTCAGATATCATCGACGGCACTGTGGAAGTCTTGAAGTTTATTGCCTTATCAAAGTATATATGTTGTGAATGCCGATTTGTAGACATACACCTTGCAATTGTTGATGGAATCGATTCACAGGTTGAGTGCCAATTTCTATAGAAGATGTCATAGCTTTGACTAAACGCTCCATCGAAGATCCTTTCATTGCATACAGTAGTCGAGTGTTGAAGAGTATCACATTGGCAGCGAATTCACTGAAGAGACCTTATGACTTGGATGAAGATTATTCAGTGATTGAATGCTTTTGGAGGATCTTGTATAAGATGCGCGATGTGCTGCAGATAAGTGCTGAACGATATTGTGTATTCCCCCCCCTTACAATGCGTACCATTTCTTCTTATATCCCTGGAACTATTACATCCTTGTGACTGGTCGCATCTTTTTATTAGGATCGCTGACTTCAAGCACCACCTTAATCCCATAAATGGAGCCCTTTAATCGTTTTTGTCTTTATTCTTCATAACCATTGTTTATAATCGTAGTTGGCTTATATGATTATTGTTTTGTCTTTCCTAGGTGAGCGCTGGTCTAATCAATCACATCTCCTTATTTGTTTCATATAATTTGTGTATCATTCGCTGGGTCTTATAATTGTTGCCTTGTATTTAATAATTACTTCTTATTATGAAGTTGGTCTTGTGATGTCGGTGCTGCCATCTTATATTTCTTTTATGGCAAATATTAATATATATAAATTTATAGTATTTATAAATTGTTTAGCATTTGTATTTATATTTATTTATATATTTATAATTAATAAATACTTAATCATTAATATTATATATATTTATAGTATTATTAATATATATACTATATCATAATGATAATAATATTTTAATATCAATATTTATTTTACCTCATAGGTATTTATATTTTGGTATTATAATTTCGAGGATATGACAATCGGAGAGTCGAAATGTCCCCAACTGATCGGACAACAGCTAACAACAAACCCTCAAAGCAAAAATGCTAGCCCACGAGGGTCAAATGATGGGCTAACCCCTCGACATCTAATACTGACTAAGGAGGGGACATTACAGAGAAGCTCAAACCCCGATTCTACGGGCCTTACAAGATTCTAAGGAAAGTTGGGGAAATAGCATATGAATTAGAATTGCCGGCAAACAGTAAAATCCATAATGTATTCCACGTGTCCCAGATCAAGAAGGTAGTTGGTCAAACAATCACCCCGTGCGAGGAACTACCTCCTCTTGATGATGAGGGTCAATTGATCCTAGAACCTGAAGAAATATTGAGTACGAGAGAAAGAAAATTGAGGAATAGAACTATCGTGGAATATCTCATTAAGTGGAAGGGATTTCCAATAGAAGATGCTACATGGGAAGGAACAAAGATCAAAAACCATCCCAATTTGCAAATTGCTTGAGGACAAGCAATCCTTGAGAGGGAGGACTGCAATATCCCTCCACAATGAGATTATAACAAAACCAATAGAGTTCTTGGTACGATCCGTGACAATGCAGGATAATTTGATTCCATATGCATGGTGACAAGACACCAATCTGAAAAGAATAAGTATATCATTATTAAGGACTGTCGCTACACAAGATCATCGATCCTTCTACATGGCATGTGATCCCTCTAACTTGTCTACGTGGTGATCGCCACACTAAGCAACAGAAACGATAAGGCAACGATGAGAATAACAAACTTGCAAAGAAACCTACATGACATTCCAGTCAGCATATAAGACGAAATAAGGAAGAAGACAAATGAATGAAGACAATTAATTAATATGGCAATTATGCTAATCTTTTGAGGAGAGCACTGATCACTAAGTATTGATCGAATTCACAAAGGTCATGATGATCGATCGTTGAGGGGCCCAGTGCCAATATCATAACAAGTCAAGACAAATCGAATAAGACAAAGGATAAGCATCCTAGTCAGCGAATGGGACAAAATAGAAATAAAGACAAGTCGATTACTCACTAATGATGCGATTATGAAAGCCAGCGATAAATCAAAGGAGACGTCCATACAAGGAATCGCGACCCTTCAAAGGGATAAGGAGGACAATTAGTCCCCAAACAGACATCTCATTCATCTTCTAACAATATACAATCCGATTCATATTCAGTCACAACAGTCATCTCATCTCATCTCAATATTGATTCTCTAAGGAATAAACAGTCCAAACATCTTAAATTGCAGCAATCAAATCAGCATTCAAACAATTACATCCGACAGACCAAACATTCAATCATATACATCACAGATCGCAGTCCTTGCAACAGCACAAGTAAAGACAACAGAACCAAATTATAACAGCAAGCATTCAATAAGAACAAATATATATAGATAGCCAATCC